>OZ023264.1:156174704-157505954 GCA_964006375.1 Tillus elongatus | reverse complement strand
ATTTAATTTGTTTGAAATGCTTGGTATATTTAAATGCCTTTTGTAGTCAGAACAGGAAGGTAAAGTTTCCGTTTCATATTGATTGTTTTCATCTGATAATTTTTGAATGGTATTGGCAATTTTAATTTTGTTTGTTAGTGAGTTGTCTATATATCCTTCAGCAACATTGGTAGACTTCCAGCCACCGTGGTAATATTCAACTGTATTTATCGAAATCATACCTACCAAGATTTTAATATTTACAATGACAACAACGATGTGATTCTTCCCGGCCTAGTCCGGGAAGTACGAACTTCCCGGACTAGGCCGGAGAAATGCTACTTTCTCAAAGAAAAAGCGTTCGGGAAGTGGGTATTTCCCGAACGGTTGCCGGAAAAAGTATATAAACACCGAAGTACTAAAATTTCTTGAAAAACACATTCTAGTTCACGACAGGCAGTATGGATTCCGTCAGCGCAGATCAACTGCCGACCTCCTTTTCTTTGTCACCCATTCTTGGAGCAAGTCTATGGAACTACACGGTGAATCTCATATTGTCGCTCTAGACATATCCAAAGCATTCGACCAGGTCTGGCTATACCTCTAAACTGTATCCAATTAATGCAGGAGTCCCTAAAGGTTCAACTTTAGCCCCTACTTTGTTTATTCCCCACACCAATAACCTCCTCTCTAGCACATCCAACCCAGTTCACAATGTGTATCGTTTTTATGAATTTTAACAATAATTAAAAAGCTATGGTTGCAATAGATCATTGTTCCTGTACTCCTTTTAAATTATACAGGGCGCTGAAATTGTTACGATTTTCATGGAAAATTGATTATAACTCTGTAAACACCCTGTATAACATATTACAACCCTATATTATTGGAATGAGGAAGTGAAGCGTATTTTAAATGTAAATTAAAGTACAGGGTGTTTTGTTTAAAAATACATAACTTTGTACTAGCACGGCGTTACGAAACACCCTGTAGCATTCCAGCTAAATTAAAAATATTAAGCTTGATGCTTGCTACAATCACCCCCATTTTTACTTTGGTACTTCAAAAGATATAAAATATACTGGACTTTTTCGTTCTAGTCAATCACCCTGTATATATATATATATATATATATATATATATATATATATATATATACATTTATATATATATATAGTGTCACCAGTATAGTTAGAACCTCGGTGGTTCAGGGGTAAGAACGTGTGCCTCTGAACCGAAGGGTACTGGGTTCGATCCCAGCGTACTCCTTTCACTTTTCCAGTACAAACTGTAACTTCAACATCAACCGAGGTTCTGGCATTGTATTTGAGCAAGTTGAATGTCTGCACGTTCCGCCCTTCAGAGGGGGCGTAAAGCCGTCGGTCCCGTGTCCATGCGATGTTGGGCACGTTAAAGATCCCTACCCTCCTTACAGAAAGGTAGGGGTTCGGCAAAATTTCCAGGATAGTGAGGTGAAACTGCTCCCTGGCGTCGGTGATTGGCCATAGTCGCGGAAATAGGCCGACGTTAAAGAAGACAAAACACACACACACACACATCATTATAGTCCAAGTTATAGGGAAATTTTTTATTGCCCAAATTACGTAAATTTAAAGTTTGAGGACAGTTTGTGCTTTGCAAATAATGCGCAATAACGTTGACTTTTGTCTTTTATCAATCGGCTGTACTTGTCATATTTGACACTTATGAAAAGAAAATACAAAAAGTTGGGTTATTTTTTTAAATTATGAAAAATGTCAAGAATAAAAGTTAGAAATTAGTATAGTATAGAATAGAACAAATTTGGACCACCTTCAATGTTTTTCCAGGTTTTTTTAACCTAGCAATTTTTTGGCTCATTCGAAGTTATGGAAAACCGAAAGTTTTATTTTTATGTAGTACTCTAATCTCCTGTATTAGTTTTTTCTGTTCAAAAATATTTCCACTTTGAGTTTTTCAAAAAAAAATATATCATACTTGATGTTACTCTAATTTGAACATTTTTTAACAAAATTTGTTCGACCCTTTTTCATCACAGGATCAATTTCAGTGGAGAAATGCCAAAAACTAATATTAGAAAATTCATTTTCCAACTGATAAACCTCAAGTTCTATAAACAAATTCTTTTAGATTTGATAACAAATAAAGTTAACATGAAAAAATAAATTCAAGGTAGTCCAAATTTCTTCAAATTTGGTGGATGGGTAAGAAACTGAAATAAAAACTTTTGTATTTGACATTTTTATAAATTTTCAAAAATAACCCTATTTTTATTTTTGTTTGTTAACTGTCAAATTTTTTTAACCCAAGTTAGTGGATAAGATATCCTTAAATTTCACACTTAGAAACTATTGAAAGCTTCTTAAAATTGCGGGACGCAGTAAGTGCGTTACAGTAGCGAAAGTTCATAAGAACTGTACACTATTATTATACGCCACTTTACTAAAATTAATACTTTGAACTTACACAGACCCTGAAGAACGATTTTAGACGTCCTAGTACGCTCAAATTTGAGGAATTATTTCGAAGGTATTACCATCGATATCTTTCTATTATTAAAACAATCTTGTGTTGTAACTCTTTTTGAGAAAAATGCCCAAAAGTTAATTTTCTATAAAGCTAAATAATTAAATTTTGCTATATCGGTAGATAGGGTAAGTCTCTTTAAAAGAAACTTGTATTACAAATTTCATTAAAGTTACAAAAGCTTTCCAGAAGGAAACTTAATTCATATTCAGAATAACAAAGTATCTGCCAAATTACAAACGTAGCAGTTCTTTTTCCTTACTAATGGCCTTAATGCGTTATAGTAGTGAATTTTCATAGAAACTCTACTCTATTATTATACGTCATATTACTAAAATTAATACTTTAAACTTACACAGACCTTGAAGATCGAATTTAGACGTCCTAGTACATGCACATTTGATGAATTATTTCGAAGGTATTACCATCGATATCTTTCTGTTATCAAAAAAATCTTGTGTTGTATCTCCTTTTGAGAAAAATGACCAAAAGTTAATTTTCTATGAAGCTAAAAAATAAAATTTTGCTATATCTGTAGATAGTGTAAGTCTCTATAAAAGGAACTTGTATTACAAATTTCATTAAAGCTACAAAAAGTTTCCAGAAGGAAACTTCATTCATATTTAGAAAAGCAAAGTATCTGCCAAATTATAAACGTAGCAGTTATTTTTCCTTATTCGTGGCCTGAATGATTTAGTTTTAATTAACCTAATCAAACCGGGTTTTTCAATATAAACAATAACACAATATCTGTTGAAAATTATAATGTCAGACTCACAGGTGACACAGTTATTCAGGCGTTTTAAACCAAAAAGGGGATCTTGTTCAAAACATGAAAATGTCAAAATAAAACAAAACAAAACCATACATTCGTCGAGCTGGAAAGACAATAAGCACGCTCCACTCAGCTATCTAAGGATACGTTTACTAACGTTTTGTTTAGATGATAATTTATTATATTAAAAGTACACGTAACAATTAATTACAGAATTAGTAGAATTGGCATTGAAACACATTCAATGCCTGTGTCCGTCATATATGACGTCCTATATTTGAGATTAAAGATAAAAGAAACTATTTAAAAATAATTTTCATTGAAACTTGACTTGATTTTGTTTAAATTTATAGTATATTGTGCTAAATTTTTAGTCTAAAACCAAAGCATAATTTTTCTATGCTGTGCAAAAACGGTATTTGGGGCCGTTCATCAAGCTACAGACATAGTGTATTTTAAAGATGGACTGAATCCCCCAGTTAAAGAACAATCACTTGGCTAATTTTTAATTTCATGTCGTCTGTGTCTTGCGTTATTTGTGACCGACATTTCACGATTGTTGGTTCGGGTAGCTTGTTTTATGAATGTTATTTATTTAGTTTGGTTACCGTTAATGTATGATTTATAGCTGTAGTATAAATCAATCTACGCGTGGCAGTTAATTACTCTGTCTATCAGGAATTGGACTTTAACCACTAAGCCGTTTTAACGCATGTCTTTCAGATTTTATTTTTAATTTGGAAAAAACTCTAAATATTGTGTACCAAATTACTAAAAATTCACCACAATTCTAGCCACATGTAAAGTTATTTCAGCTACTCTGATATTTACAAAAATATATGTGTATATTTTTGAAGGAAATGATCTCCGTTATAGCTTATATACGAACTTGTCCGCGATCTTAATACCGTGAAGATATGTTCCAAGTTTCGTTAAAATCATATGAGTTGTTTTTGAGTTATCGCTCGGAAATATAGATACAACATACATACATACATACATACATACATACATATATATATATATATATATATATATATATATATATATATATATATATATATATATATATATATATATATATATATATATATATATATATATATATATATATATATATATATATATATATATATATATATAGATAAGCATATAAAAATTTTAACGGACTTTGCTTTTGGGTTATAGGAACCCAAATTTGCGCACATCTGAAGACTTTTTTTAAAAGCTATTCATCGTGACTTCACTAAAAATGATAAATCAATGAAAGTCTTTGATGGGTAATCAATATAAATCGCTCTCTGCTTCAATAATGATCTTTTTATTTCGAAGCAATGTGGTTAATTGCTTCGCTTCTTCATCGTCTAATTATTGCATATCTATGTTTGTGTTATGATGACACAATTTAGTTTGCGTTATTACTGAATTTATTTTATCCAAGACAATGAATTTTTGCTTTACACAATTTTTTATTGCTGAAGTGGAACAGCGAAAACATTTTACGTGATTTATTAATATCGTGTATTGAGGTCCCATTGTTAATCCCCGTTGCAGCAATGGATAGCATATTGTCATTTATTTGTAAATAATTTTAGATGTAAAATATTTTAGGTTTTAATATTTGCGGCAATCTGTATTGGTTTTGCATATATTTACTCTGAGATCCGGAAGGCAAACAATGGCGAGAATTAGGGTAAATAGTGATAATGTAAATAATAAACAAAAATATTTTACTGCAAAATTGACACCTGAAGCAAATGCGGATCGGTATGCGTATAACGGGTTATTTAATCCACAACATAAGAACACTTGGATAACCCAAATCGTCACAACACATCTTTCCGAAGACCTGACGATCGTTTCACTAACAACGTTAGCATCATCAGAGGGTGAAAATAAACTAAATTAGTACTACAACTGCATTTATATAATTCTTGGGTAGATGAAAGAAACCGAAGGTAAAATTGTACTCGGAGGCGCATCGTTTGTCTATTGTGTCTCTGTTGAACAGCCGAGGTTGACGAACTAATGCTAATCCTCTACCTGACAAATTTATGAGTTTTTATCTAATTTAAAGGATAATGGGCTTTAAATGAAAAGTGCCGCGTTACTTAAGGAAGCTCTCGTTATTTATTGATCTAGAAGATCGCTATGTGAATACTGGAACCTGTGATGAGCACCGACAAGCACCATTAACTACCGCCTATCTTTTTTTAAAAGCACAACGACCGTTTTGCACACAACGTTAGCTTCATCAGAGGATGAATATTCCAACTAACATTCTACAACACAACAAGTATTTATATTGATTTCTTAGATAAACAAAAGAAAATGAAATAAGATTTTAAATCGCGGGCACATTGTAGTGCCTTGTATCAGTATAGACCGGACGATGCTACTGAACATACTTTATTATTCTACCTGAAAAATTAGGAGTGATTAGCTGATCAAATGCGTAAAAATAAAGGGCTTGAAATCAGAGGTGCCGCGTGGTTTCAACTTTGTGTGCCTACCTTATGAACCACGTATCACCAATGGTTTGGAAAGTATCTTTAAAGAAGCCAATTTATAGAAGTTGGTGTTCTCCCAACATGGACAATCGAGGGGAGTAGGTGGCTGAAATAGCAGCAGAGCTCAACATGGTAATTATCAACACGGAGACAGTACCAACGTTTGAGAGACGAAATAGTAAGACTTACGATTTCCGCTGATCATTCAGCCACCTACTCTGTATAAGTTTTATACAGACGTTACAGGAGCTACTACCAACATTGCGAAGAACATCGGGATTTGGGAGGTACTCATACATGAGGCGTTGGCATACCATCACCGTATACATTTTAAAGTGGCCCAGCTCAACGCAACAGAAAGGAGACACAAGAACACTCGACCTCTCTTCGAAGTAGCCAAGTTTATAGATGAAATTCTCACATAAACCAGAGAGAAAGAAGTAAAAAACGTGCAGGAACTGACAACAAAATTCTGACGGAAGCAGTTCACGAAAGCACCATCATCTTTCATGATAGAAAAAAAAGACCACATACTGGTGGAATGCACACTCAGAGCAAGCTTGCAACTTGAAAATTTACCAGAGCAAATGCGAGAAATTCAAATGAAATCGACAACTTACAAGACCAGTACATAGTTGCCTAAGCATTTCAAGAGACTCATCGCTCGCTCCAAAAGGGCACATTGGAAAGAGGTTTGTAGTGATCTGGAAGACGATGTATGGGGAGAGGGGTACAGGAATGCTGTCAGGTCTCTCGGCTGACTTGATAAAAGAGCGTTTCCCACAGAGATGTGATCAATAGCCGAAAGGCAAAACACTCAGACAATGACTCTGTTTAGCGTAGACGAAACAGTGAGAGCGTCGAAAGAGATAAAAATAAATATAGCGCCGGGACCAGATCGAATCCCTCCCGCAGCAGTGAAAATGGCAGTTAAAAATATCCCAGTATTGCAGAAAATACTAAATTAGCTACGGCAAAGACAATAGTTTCCTAGAGTGTGGAAGGTAGCTACAGCGATATTGTTAGGGAAGGGAAAAATCACACACCTTCTCAGAGCTTTCAGTCATCTTTGAATGCTTAGCCTGCCAGGAAAGCTTTATGAAAGATTAATCAAACCAACAATAGAAGCTGAGATAGAAGAAAAGGGAGGCCTTGTAGAGAAGGTGGTGGAATCTGCTATAAACACTAACGGCACATGGTTTGTCGTCGACACACTAGATGTAAAAAAATATTTGTACTCAGTTACTTGGAGCGAGATATTAGAGGAACTCCATAAGAGAAGAGTTTCACAAAACCCGATAAAGCTATTTGAAAGTTATTTCACTGATAGAAAGATCAAAATATCCAGCTTAACTATAATATAAATGACAGCGGGTATTCCACAGGGATCAGTGTTGGGCGCACTCCACTGGAATGTGCTGTACGGCTCAGTCCTGACAGTGCCTCTTACAGATGAAGCAGTCACAGTAGCGATCTCGCACTTATGGTTGAGGCAATTTTGTACAGGATAAACGAGTCGCTGCAAAAAGTAAATATGGGGATAGTCAACACAAACTTGGAGCTTTCCTCTCAAAAACAGGGGCAACCATATTGATAGGACCTTGAAAGAGAGAACACATACACTTTAAGGCATTACGGACACAGCTATTCCCAGTTAGACATATAAGGTACTTGGGGTATACCTGGATGTCAGGATTTGTTAGTGGTATTAAACGCGACGTGGGAGAAGAACAATAATGGGTGGCCCTGACAAGAACATTGCCAGACATGGGAGTTCCAAGCGGCCCAAAGAGATAGCTACTGTGCAGAGAGTCTATTGCTCTTTATGGTTCGCCAATGTGGCACCAGGCTCCTAAAATTCGAAGATACCGAAATATGCTCCTGGATCTCCAAAGAAAAGCCCTGTTGAGAGTGGAGAGTGGATATCGGACGGTATCACCTGCTGCCATCCAGGTTAACGCGAGAATCCCACCCATCAACCTGCTTGTAGAGGAGATGCTTCGATTGTATCATACAGAAAACGCTCACGTACCGTCTGTAAAAAGAGCTGAGAGGGAGAACACACTGGAAAAATGGCAGGAAACATGGAATGAGCATAGAGACACCGCAGCCTGGATCAAAGCCTTATATCCCAGACATCCTGCCGTATGTAAGGTGTGAACATAGAAAGCTGGATTACCATCTGACCCAGTTCCTCTCAGGCCACGGTGCATTTGGATATTATAGAAAAAGATGCAGATAAGTGAAGATGAGGCGTGCACCCACTGTGGAGCCATGGACACCGCAGGATACACAGTGTTTGTGTATAATAGATGCTATCAATGGAGACAACAAATGGAGACTAAGATAAATGCTGAAATAAATGAAACAAACTCCATACAAATAATGTTAGAAAACTCTCAAAACTGGAGTAGAATATCCAGCTATGTAAGGCAAGTTCTATAAAAGAGGAGAGCATGAGAGCGTAGAACAAAAAATATAAAACTGACCGCCCTGATGCCGTTCCGGGTCTACCATGGCGAGAATAACAAGGGGGGTTTAATCGGCACACCATCCCGCGATAGAATCATAACGAGTGGCGTTAATGAAGGATTTCCCCCTTCCTACAAAAAAAAATACTACAGGGTGTGACACAAAAAGATTTAGTAGACCTGTCATTTTCATAAAAAACATTTCTCTTCGAATTATGAATTTTGTTTCATAACTGCAGTCCACACTGTATGAAGTAGAGCCTAGGCACAAATATAACCGCTTCGAAAAAAGTAACTATTTGTGTTGCTTTGGTTGTGTTTTTTATTTCTTTAGCGTCGGCCTATTTCCGCGACTATGGCCAATTACCGACGCCATGAAGCAGGTTCACCACACTATCCTGGAAATTTTGCCGAATCCCTGCCTTTCTGTAAGTAGGGTAGTGATCTTTAACGTGCCCAACCTCGCATGGACACGGGACCGACGGATTTACGCCCCCTCCGAAGGGCGGAACGTGCAGACATTCAACTGGCTCAAATACAATTCCATAACCTCGGTTGATGTTGGTTGTACAGTATGTACTGAAAAAGTTAAATGAGTACTATTGCTCTTTATGGTTCGCCAATGTGGCACCAGGCTCCTAAAATTCGAAGATACCGAAATATGCTCCTGGATCTCCAAAGAAAAGCCCTGTTGAGAGTGGAGAGTGGATATCGGACGGTATCACCTGCTGCCATCCAGGTTAACGCGAGAATCCCACCCATCAACCTGCTTGTAGAGGAGATGCTTCGATTGTATCATACAGAAAACGTTCACGTACCGTCTGTAAAAAGAGCTGAGAGGGAGAACACACTGGAAAAATGGCAGGAAACATGGAATGAGCATAGAGACACCGCAGCCTGGATCAAAGCCTTATATCCCAGACATCCTGCCGTATGTAAGGTGTGAACATAGAAAGCTGGATTACCATCTGACCCAGTTCCTCTCAGGCCACGGTGCATTTGGATATTATAGAAAAAGATGCAGATAAGTGAAGATGAGGCGTGCACCCACTGTGGAGCCATGGACACCGCAGGATACACAGTGTTTGTGTATAATAGATGCTATCAATGGAGACAACAAATGGAGACTAAGATAAATGCTGAAATAAATGAAACAAAATCCATACAAATAATGTTAGAAAACTCTCAAAACTGGAGTAGAATATCCAGCTATGTAAGGCAAGTTCTATAAAAGAGGAGAGCATGAGAGCGTAGAACAAAAAATATAAAACTGACCGCCCTGATGCCGTTCCGGGTCTACCATGGCGAGAATAACAAGGGGGGTTTAATCGGCACACCATCCCGCGATAGAATCATAACGAGTGGCGTTAATGAAGGATTTCCCCCTTCCTACAAAAAAATACTACATGGTGTGACACAAAAAGTTTTAGTAGACCTGTCATTTTCATAAAAAACATTTCTCTTCGAATTATGAATTTTGTTCCATAACTGCAGTCCACACTGTATGAAGTAGAGCCTAGGCACAAATATGACCGCTTCGAAAAAAGTAACTATTTGTGTAGCTTGGGTTGTGTTTTTTATTTCTTTAACGTCGACCTATTTCCGCGACTATGGCCAATCACCGACGCCATGAAGCAGGTTCACCTCACTATCCTGGAAATTTTGCCGAATCCCTGCCTTTCTGTAAGGAGGGTAGTGATCTTTAACGTGCCCAACCTCGCATGGACACGGGACCGACGGATTTACGCCCCCTCCGAAGGGCGGAAGGTACAGACATTCAACTGGCTCAAATACAATGCCAGAACCTCGGTTAATGTTAATTTTACAGTTTGTACTGAGAAAGTGAAAGGAGTACCCTGGGATCGAACCCAGTAAACTTCGGTTCAGGGGCACACGTTCTTACCACTGAACCACCGAGGCTCTATTTGTGTTGCTTAATAATAGAGTAATATAATTAAGTCTTGAAATAGCCTTAATCAATTAGTCATGTTTCTTTAGGGAATATGATACCGCCTCCAGTTCAGAATTTGTTTTTATTAATTTTTAATTGAAATTTGGCTTATATAATTTGCAGCCTTCTGTCCGACTGCCATTCCTGGTTTCTACTAAACACAAAAGTTTTAAATCTCCTAAATTTATTTTTAGACAGTAGGTAAAAGCAGGTGGTTCAGAACCAGATGAAAAATTTTGTACAAATTTAATCAAAATGAAGTTATGATAAATTATATAATATATTGCTTGTTTCAATGGTGGCCTAATAATTTTCTAATAACAGTTGTGTTATACAAATGTCACGTTGTTGATTTTAGCAATGAATTAGCCTTATTTATAGACAACTGTAGCTACAGCTATAGAGTTTTACCAATTGCCTACCGATTGTACAATTTCATAATTATTGCATCTGCAGCTATCGTTCACTATTAGCACAAACATTTATTATTTCAACTGGTACATGTTTGCTCTGTGCAAAATACGGTGAATTGGTTTCCGTAGCATAGACCTACTAAGTGCTGGTTTAGTGATAGATGCATATTAAATGTGTTAGCGCGCTACAGAATATTCTGCTATCCATATTCCCTAGTTGCAAACAGTGTGTTTGCAAATTCCAATAAATTAATACTGCTCAGCTATACCCGATTTCGTTATTTGAACATTTAAGTTTGAATGTTAAGATACTAGTAGAACTGGACCCGTACCATGTATTAATGATTATAGAGTACTAATATCACAAGACACCATTATCCGGGCAATAATATAATTACATATTATATGAAAAATAATTTTAAAAAATTGCGCTCTACATCCATTAGATCCCAATGAAAAGGTTCGTCATGTTTGTCGCTCATCATTCCTAAGTTTTCTCCAAATGGGAAAGTAAAAAGTGGATCTTTAGTGACATAGTAGGTCCGGTTTTATGGTAATCTGTTAACAATTCAGCAACAATTTTACTATAGTTATCGTACTTTGTATTCCTCAAAAATCCAGCAACTACATTCTTAAAAGATATCCAAGCTTTAGTTTCGGCATCTCATAGGTATTGCTCAAACAGCTTATCACTGAAAAATGTTTTAATTGCGGACCTACAAATATACCTCCTTGCGTTTCGCCTCTAATAACTTTGTGAAAACTTTATGTAAATACTTGAACCATCACAATTCACCATCAGGATTTAAGCCATTTTTGGATTTACAAGCGGCGCGTTTTTAATATTCATCTCGCCGGAAACAGAAGATTCTCTTGTATGCCATACTTTCCTTGGGTAATGTTGGTCTCTTGCTCTACTGTCTGACAAGCACAAAAGCAACAATATTTTTATATCCCCCCTGCACACCTAATAGTTGAGCTATAATCACAGGATCATCGCGTATGTGCCAGTCGTATGCATCATAATAAATGAATTGAAGCAAAAGTTTCATTGTCTCACATGCTTCTACTGCAGATATTACCCACTGGAATGGAAGGCTTTCCTTTACAAATATGAAGAGGTACAGCTTTCAAACTAGTCTTGGATGAATCAATAAATAAACGCCATTCTTGAGGATTCTTGGGTTGATTCATTTCTTGAAATAAACTAAGTATATCAAAACAGCAACAAACAAAAAGTCTGGACGCAGCAAATGCGTTATGGTAGTGAATTTTAATAAAAATGCTTTTAATAGCAAAAGTGTCTTTTTTAATGAAAGCAGGTATTAAATTTGGTTACCAGTATAACCTATATAGTACAAACAATATACCATATTTCATCAAGTAATCTTTGCGGCAAAACTCCCAAAAAGGTATTTGCATAAAAATTTACAAAAAATTTTTTCACAAAAATCCGAAAACATCTTTGATCTTTCAGACAATTTTTCGGGACATAATGTATTATTGGCCCCTGTGGGTCCGGGGACTAACTGAAAGAATAGGCCCAAGGTAACTCCTGCCTGTCGTACGAGGCGACTAATCGGAGTCAAGCAGGTGGTAGTGGACTTTTCCTTTACGTGATAGTAAATGATATTTTCACGCCCGAGGAGGTACCGCCCCTTACATCAAGAGGCCGGTGAAGTCCCATCGGACGATTCCGGTTCTAGTGTATGAGTCGGTTTCCCTTATAATGTATTATGAAGTATTATATGATGATGGCTCCTCCGTGCACAAAAGATTCCGGAGATAAAATACTGGGACGAAATGCGGGATTACTTTTCCTCGTTTCCATGGGCGTCTGTCTGCTTCTCTCATCCTGACCCCTCTGATATCTCACAAAGCGTCACCGAAACTATTCAAGCTGGCATGGAATTATTTATTCCACCTCCAAAGAAAACCTCTAAATCATGTGACAAGGCCAGACTTGAAAACGTCAAAGCTCACAAAACGATACTACACAATCCCAGTCAAGAAAACCGTCAAGCATTTAATGGTGCAAGAAACCGCTATGTTCGCATTCTTTCTGAGGCAAAAAGCTCGTTTAATAAGCACATCAAAAACTAAATCCTCTCAAGCTCCAACGACAGCAAACCCTTCTGGACACTTGCTAAATCTATTGGGAATAATTTCTGCGAGAGCACGTTCCCAACTCTTTTTTCAAGGGATGAAATTGTTTCTACCGCCCTGGGCAAGGCTAAACTTTTTGCCTTGTTGTTTGTCGGCAATTCTGCTCTCAAATATTTAACCACCAACAGTCCCCAATGTCGCCCATAAAATGACGGATATCACTTCCAAAACTAAAAAGGTACCAAAGATGCTCTCTTCTCTTAATACCAGGAAATCCTCTGGCCTTGACGAGATCCCAGCAATTGTTCTCAAAAATGCCCACCAGAACTCGCCCCTGTCCCGACTCGTCTGTTTCAGACATCTTACAATAAAGGCATATTCCCTAGTAACTGGAAAACTGCTTGTGTACAACCCGTTTCCAAGAAAAGATCCACAACGCTTCCTAGCAACTACAGGCCTTTTTCTCTCCTTTCAGTCGTCTCTAAATTGACGGAAAAGTACATAAACACGGAATTACTAAAATTTGTTGAAAAGCACAGTCTAATCCACGACAGGCAGTATAGATTCCGTCAGTGCAGATCAACTGCTGACCTCCTTTACTTTGTCACCCATTCTTGGAACAAGTCTATGGAACTACACGGTGAATCCCAGATTGTCGCTCTAGACATATCCAAAGCATTCGACCAGGTTTAGCACGCAGCGCTGCTTAATAAACTTCCGGCTTATGGCCTACCACCGAAACTCTGTGCCTGGACAGCAAATTTCCTTTCCAACCGGAGGATTTATGTTGTAGTGGATGGCCATTTCTGTAAACTGTATCCAATTATTGCAGGAGTTCCTCAATGTTCAGCTTTAACCCCTACCTTGTTTCTTCTCCACATCTATGACCTCCTCTCTAGCACATCCAACCCAGCTCACAGGTACGCGGACGACAGCAGGCTGTCTCTTCAGCCCAATTAGATGAGGATCCCAGACTTATGGAGGGTTCCGTTTTCGTGTATCTCCAAATATATTAGACTGGGAAAGTAGAAATCTTGTACAGTTCAACCCCACCAAATCTCAGTCTTGCTTTCAATCTCATAAGAGATACACCAGCCCTAGACCCATCACAATAAACAACCAAGTTATTCAAAGTAATGAGTCCTTTTCACTTGTTGGCATTTATCTGGATCAAAATCTCAATTGGCACCAACATGTCACATCAATTGCAGAAGCGGCTGCTAAGAAATTAGGTTTCCTCTTCCGGGCTCGCAAATACTTTTCACCAGCCAATCTCAATACCTTATATAGTTCACAAATGAGCCCAAACCTCGAATCCTGCTCCCACATCTGGGGTGCCGCTGCTGCTTCTACACTTGCTATCCTGGACTCTATTCAGAAGAGAATTGTACGTCTCATCGGCGACTCTACCCTCACCCAAAGACTGCCATTCCTTGCTCACCGACGTGCCGTTGGTGACCTCTCTCTCCTTTATTGATATCTGCACGGGCGCGGCTTAGAGGACCTTTCTTCCATAGTTCCCCCACCTGCAGCCCCCAACAGATCTGCCAGGGGAACAGAGCGAATGCACCATTTTACTGTCCAGGTCACCAGAGATAGAACATCTTGTTATACCCAATCTTTTTTCCCGAGGACTTCCAAGTTGTGGAATTCCTTGCCGGCACATGTTTTTCTATCTCCTCCAAACCTCCAAACCTTCAAGTCAAAATTTAACATGTTGCCTCTTTCCTCCTGGTCGACATCCACGGTACGATAGAATTTAGGCTGTAAGCCCTCGTGGTGTGATGTTGAAATATATATATATATATATATATATATATATATATATAATATATATATATATATATATATATATATATATATATATATGTATATATATATATATATATATATATATATATATATATATATATATATATATATATATAAATTTACTTCCACATCGTCAAAACGCGTGGAAGTAGAAGGTATGGTATCGGCGATATAAATTTCGAAAATTTTTTTTTCGCCAAACGTCGTAAAAAGTGTAAAAAGATTTAGAAAACATGATTTAAGAACAAATTTTTTTATTGTCTGTCGGTTTGCTGATCTGTCCGTCTGTCGGTCTGTTGGTTTGTCGGTCTGTCGGCTTGTCGGTCTGTCGGTCTGTCAGTCTGCATGCCTGTCTCTTTGTAGCCACGATAGCTTTAGAATAATTTATATTATATATTATAGAACTAACATATAATAGAACTTGGTATACAGTTAGCCCCCGCTAAACAAACGGTTTGCATTCCTTTTTGGGTAAAATCGATGCAGGCGGTAGGTGATAAATGGGGGGTGGTTTGGTAAAAATTTGAAATTTTTTCATTAAAACTCGAGTTCTATAACGTTTTAAGAGTTGTTTATTCAAAGACCTCCAATTTAATCAAACAACTGGTAATTTAGGCTAAATTTAAAGTAGGGGTTGAATAAGCGTAGATGTATTCTCATCTTAATTAGAAGCGCAGACCGGTTTCGCTCTAATTAGAGATCGTCAGTGCGCTATAATAATCACAGCGAGAACACACCATTTAGTATGTTGTCACGTCAGCTCCAAATAACACAACATGTTATAAAATGGAGACTGTGTACAGCCAACTAACAGTTTTGTAAGTTGTCAGCCCTGGCTCATACCTTGCCTAATATAGGGACAATGTATGTAAGGCTAGATGTATTCCCACAGTAATTATAAACGCAGACAGGTTTCGCTCTAATTAGAGCTCCTCAGTGCGCTATACTAAGCACAGCGAGAACACACCTATAGAGTAATACGGCTATGGTAGCCAACCTCCTAGGACATTGTGAGATGTACGTCAGGGTCGCCATCTCGGTGCGGAAACAGGTAGTATGTTGTCACGATAGCGCTAGTTAACCCGAAATGTTATAGATAGGGACTGTGCGCAACCAACTAACAATTTTGTAAATTTTCAGCACTGGCCCAATTCTCCCTAATACAGAGACGATGTATGTAAGGCTAGATGTAATCACCGAAACAAGAAAATGGGGGTTTAATGTGTGGGGGTTAAATATCGGTGACAGAAATTTCGGTCTTTTTTGATAAAACGCCGTCAAAAGTCTCAAAACATATACGTAAAACATAAAACATGATTCTGGAACATAATTTTTTCATCTGTCGGTCTGTAGGTCTGTTAATCAGCGTTAAATACGTCGGATAAACAGAGGGATGTATTTAAATTTGGTTTAATGACATTTAGCACAATTAAGATACAGTACTATAGCTAGACCTTCCGTTGTCTAGCACATTTGGAATAATAATCACCGCGTAGGTAAGGAGGATCTAAAATTGATAAAAAATGTTAGTTAACCGTAACAGCTAAACGCTTTCGAAAGTATATATGTTGCGAAATGTTTTGGGAAGGCTCAACAACACCTATATTAAAATAGTTTCGTTTGGCCGAAATATCTGTATTTTTTGTAATTTCCCGAACGTGTCGGACTGTCGGTATTTGTTTTTATAAAGCAATCTATCAGGTGACTGCTCATCGGTGGCGGAGCAAGATTCATAAATTTATTATGGTTACTATATTTAGCAGTATATATGCTCTCGAATGCGTTTATCTTTCCTGGTTGTCTAATATTTTCTATTAATTCTAGATTCCCCTGATTAACGTCGTGATTGTTATCCCAAATATGTCGGTCGACCGAATATCTATCTATAGTACCGTATCTTAATTGTGCTAGGTGTCCTTTGTATCTAATTCCAATAGATCTTTTTGTTTGTCCAACGTATTTAAGATTACAACTTTTACAACTTATTTCATAAATTCCCGACATCTTGGCCGTGATATCCTTCTGATAAAACGCCGTCAAAAGTCTCAAAACATATACGTAAAACATAAAACATGATTCTGGAACATTTTTTTTAATCTGTCGGTCTGTAGGTCTGTTAATCAGCGTTAAATATGTCGGACAAACAGAAAGACGTATTGAAATTAGGTTTAATGACATTTAGCATAATTAATATACAGTACTATATCTAGACCTTCCGTTGCCTGGCACATTTGGAATAATAATCACCGCGTAGATAAGGAGGATCTAAAATTTATAAAAAAATGTTAGTTAACCGGAACAGCTAAACGCGTATATATGTTGCTAAATATATTAATAATAAAAAGTGTATCAATTTGACTCTGCCGCCTATGGTGAGTCTATTAATGGATCACTTATAGACCGGTAGAAGCACGTACGATAAATAATAAAAGAATTTCGGTATTTTTGTTAAACAAAATATGTTAATTTTTGTGTTGTTGGATCACCCTCAACCGTTATGGACCCACTACCTGCACATGAATATAAGCAGAGTTGTAGATGTAAGATATTTAGAATTATTCATCCTCTGATGATGCAAACTTGGTTAGTGAAACGACAGTCAGGTTTTTTAAAATGTGTTGTGGTGATTTGGGTCTTCCAAGTGTACTTATCAGTGCTCATCACAGGTTCCAATATTCACTTAATGAAAACAATATTGACGAACACGTTTCGTAATACCGCAGAGCTGACATCAGCGTTTTAGTTTCTTGATCTTATGAAGGCTAAATCACCGCTCGGTAGCAAGATGACAAGAATGAAGTGCATAAACTTCATTAATTTAAAGCTAATTTTTAATCGATACCAATTAACTGAGCATAGTTATATAGGGTGGCGCATTGAAAACGAAACAGACCGTTTTGCGCCCAGAGAAAATTTTTTTAAGAAACGCTGAAACACGTCAATTTTAATATTTAGGGGGACATGTTTTCACATAAAACTCAACTTTGTCACATCAACCTCTTAAGGGTGGTGATAACAACCCTTATATTTTAAAAAAGGAACATCATTTCAAAGCTCTTTCTTTTCTGAATTCAGCACACTAATTTTTTTGGAAGTTTTATCAACTCGTTTAAAAATTATTCACAGTTGAAGATGTAAAAACGCATTTCACTCATTCCGATAAGAAATGTGCTGATAGTCAACGCTTTGTTGGTTTCTAAACAAAAAAATGACTATCAGAACATTTCTTATCGGCAGAGAGAAATGCGGTTTATTATTTCAGTTTATCGGACGGTTTGATACTTCATAGTACTACCGAAAATTAATTTCAGAATGCTGTATTCTGTAGAAGAAAGAGTTGAAATAATTACTCTTTTTTTAAAAAACGATGACTGTGCCAACCGTACCGCAAATTTGTTTAATGAACGACATCCGAACAGACATGTTATTAGAAAATACATTTTGGAGTTAGTTGCAAAGTTTCGACAAAGTGCTTCAGTAGCCAACAAAAAAAAGGGATCCTGAACGTGAATTTCCGGGTATAAATGAGACTACTGAGATTGAAGTTTTAGGACAAATTGCTGCAGATACAACTTTGAGCACGAGAAAATTGGTCACTGTTTCAAACATCAAAAGAAGAACTATTCAGCGAATACCGAAGCATCATAAATTTCACCCGTATAAAATGCATCTTGTACACCAACTAAATGAAGATGATTTTGATCGGAGGCTGGAGTTTTGTGAAGTTATAGCTGCACTAATAGCTGATAACGGGAACTTTCTGTTCAATATCTGCTACTACTACTACTACTAATTGACATTGTTGAAAATTATGGTCGCTATCTAGAAAATTAATTAGTGTTTCAACAAGATGGAGCACCTCCGCATTTTCCACAATGTGTTAGGGAGTTTTTGAACAGAGAGTTTCCAGAGCAATGGATGGGGCGTAGAGAAGCTATTAAGTGGCCTGCTAGATCACCGGACTTGACTCCTTTAGACTTCTTTCTATGAGACCATTTAAAGAATAGAATTTTCGCAACAGAACCGGAGTCTCTGGAGGAATTAGGACGACGCATTGTTGAAGAATGCCGTTTAATAACTCCACAAATGCTCCAGAATGTCAAAGCTCGTTTTGAACAAAATTTGTACTTGTATGGAAGCTGGTGGTCAACAATTTGAACACTTACTTAACTGAATACACATTTTTTAAAGTTTGGTTTTGTTTTTTAGTTTTTTTAACGAAAAATTGACTAATAAGTGCATTTCTTATCACAATTAATGAAATACGTTCTTGCAACTTCAACTGTGAATAATTTTTAAACGAGTTGATAAAACTTCCTAAAAAATTAGTCTGCTGAATTTAGGAAAGAAAGAGCTCTCAAATGATGTAACATTTGACCCATGTCCCCTATTTAAAATATAAGGGATGTTGTCGCCACTCTTAAGGGGTTGATGTGACAAAGTTCAGTTTTATATCAAAACATGTCCCCCTTAATATTAAAATTGACGTGTTTCTGCGTTTCTTAAAAAAATACTCTGGACGCAAATCGGTCTGTTTCGTTTTCAATGCGCCATCCTGTATATGTCACGATAGTTGAGGAAAATACCATGCAAGCTCTACATCGCGTATTATTAACAACCCCAAAAGAAATAACTATTTATTTTGCTACTGTTTTTATACGTTACAAGGTTATAAAACAACTTTTATCTAAAAAAATATTTGTATTTTAATAAGCTGTCAACTCTTCCTTGTAAACTTCATATTACCGTCGCCAGAATCCATACATCTCTTGACGTATAATGGAATCTCCCGGTGTTGAAGGGAAAGTACAAAGCTCACAATGGATTGAAAATTTGCCAGTTCTCTCGTATTTTCCCTTCAAATATTGACCAGCAGGCTCGCATATAAAAACCGCACTCTCAAGCCACACAGTTTTATCTCACAGAAATGAGGGCAATTTGTTTCATGCCATGGCGCTATTACAGATTGATTCTCGAGTGGTGTTTCAGTAACAATATGCATTCTGACGTCTCCGACCCTCATTTTATAGTATTTCCTCGATCCAAGTGAAGCTAATCCTTGTAAAGTTTCCTTGGAGTGGCCGGAAAGGCCACGAGAGGCCTCATCAGTCACAGTCAGTGCAAGCAAATTATTGTGGTGGTCCCTTCCTGTCCACTAGATTTACACCTGACCTTTTTTATCCTCCAGGAAGACTCTGGCTACTCTATTTACGTTCAGATGCTCTCATGAAAATAATAGGTTCCTGGTCGTGAAGGCTTCCGCTTGCATACACATACACGCAATCTTCTCTTAATGAAGTGTAAAGCTACGTTGTTTTAATAATGAAAGCAGCTTTATGCATCGTAATAGAGAGATAATTTATACGGCTGCTCAGAGTGATCAATTATATATTTAATGACGCTAGAGGCCTACAAATTAGAGAGAAGAGATTCTTACTTTGTGCGACATATTTTCAGTTTCCTAAAGATGTTATTTATATCAAATTCGAATGTGATCTTTGTTTTAAATAGAATACCCTGATCTTTACACCAATTTTGAATTCTACTCGTATATTAACCCAAATGAACCTAACGTTCCTTATAAGGAACATCTGATAAATAATTTTCTTTTTGAGCTTATAGCCGCTATTTATAGATGGTGTTGATAAGACAAGGTAGAGTGATCTTTATTTGTACAGTTTGGTTGCCTATGGATAAAAAACTCTAGACGCAGCAAGTGCGTTATGGAAGTGAATTTTCATAAAAATGTTTTTAATTACAAATATATCGCTCTAATGCTAGCAGACATCAATTTGGTTACCGGTATAACCTATATAGTAGGAACAATGTACCATATTTTATCAAAATAATTATTTGAAAATGTACAAAAATGTTCCGAAAATAAACTTTAAATGTTTCTGAAAAAACTGGTCTCCTAGCCAATGAACCTTAGGTTAATAGCAAATTGAGTTATTGAAATTTTAAACATTTAAAGAAAATTCGCTACCAAAACGCCCTTGCCGCGTTTATTCAAAAAATTTCCGAAAATAAAGGTAAATGTTGGTTTCCTAACCAACAAAACTTACGTTAATAGCAAATTGAGTTATTGAAATTTGAAGGATTTAATGAAAATTCGCTACCAAAACGCACTTACTGCGTCCAGATTTATTTCTTACAAACATGCATCATATTTTGATAAAAAATGCTAAAATGCAGTAACGAATTTGTTCTACGAAAATTAGCTAAAAATTATAGACCGTTAAACCATAAACTTCACCAAACTTACAGCGAAAGCATCAACTTCACTAAACCGACAGCCAAAGCATCAGAGAAAAGTCTATTTGAAATGAGTTTTCTGTAAACATTTTAGTTAAATGAAGGTCAATGACGGTTGAATCTGAAACTTGAGGGTACGCACAACACTCTTTTTGTAACATTTTCTTTTCAAAATTCGTATTTGTTTCACGTTCTTTGCCTAAACATTGCCAATTTTGACGTTTTAAATTGCAAGTTTGACGTTTTGAAGAAAAATCCAAAATTTGTTTCTTTAGCTGCCCGTAACTTTTTATCCTTAAACTTAGAGACCTTAATTTTGGTACATGGTTCTCTTTATAATACAAATACGCGTACCAAATTTGGTTGCCCTCACATTGTTATTTTCGGAGATATACATTTTTTTAGAAAAAAAAACACAAAATTTTCCGCGAAAACCTGATCCGATTTTCCTGGCCAACAAACTTGTCCAAGCCACTTGCAAAAGGAAGGTACTCACCAAATTTGATCAAGATCAGTCCATTTTATTTTAAGTTATCGGTATATATATATATATATATATATATATATATATATATATATATATATATATATATATATATATATATATATATATATTTACTTAAAAAAGAAAATTTGAATCACCAACGACTTATGGGCCACGCTGTAATTGTAGAAATATTTTTTAAGATGTAGCTCAAGACACCACATAATTAATGTATACAAATTTTTTTCGTATCGTGCATAATTCGGATATATAGAACTTTAAAGATTTTTTACGAAAATTCGACTAAAATGTTATACCATTAATCGATAAACTACTGCCAAATCATCAGAGAAAGGGTCTATTTGAAATAAATTTTCTGGAAATATTTTAGTAAAATGAAGGACAATGACGATTGAAACTAAGACTTTAGGCTTTGTAAAACATTCTTTTTGAGAGATTTTTCTTCCATAGCTCATATGAGTTTCAGGTTCATTGCCTAAATATTACCAATTTTGACGTTTAAAATCGCGACTTTGACGTTTTGGGAAAAACCCAAATTTATTTTTCTTTAAATGCCTGTAACTTTTTGCCCTTTAACCTGCAGAGCTAAGTTTTGGTAGGTAACTTACATATAATGATATAAACTAGCGTATGATATTTGGTTGCCCTCACTTTGTTAATTCGGTAGACATAACTTTTTTTCGATTTTTTTCGAAATAAAACACAAAATTTTCCGGGAAAACCTCGGCGGATTTTCCTGGCTAACGAACTTATTCAAGCAACTTGCGAAAGGAAGGTACTCACCAAGTTTTATCAACATCGGTTCATTATTTTTTTAGTTATAGGTGTGACACATAAATATATATATATATATATATATATATATATATATATATATATATATATATATATATATATATATATATATATATATATATATATATATATATATATAAACATATAAAGTCTGAAACCGCCTCGGATTTGGGTTCTAGGGGTCCTAAATAGCGCTTATTTGAAAAAAAATTTTCAAAATTCAAAAGTCGGGATCTCCTCATTAGTGAATTTTGTTTAAGAAAATTCACTAAAAATGTTGATAAAGTTAAGCTGTGAAATAATTTTTTGCCGGTATTATTCCATCGAAATAGTGAACACGTGGGCGTAAGTATTATTGATGTTTGTTTATATTTCCTGACACTTTAGCATATAACTGTCAAAGATGGTGTAGCATTCAGTATTCCATGTGATTTAGGATTTCATCTTACTCGATTTTCTAGTTTCTATCATGTGAATATTAGTATTCTTTTAAAGGAACAGTAGGATTATGCAATATTTTTATAAGAAAGTAAATTATGTAGCACTTTCTGTTCTTTATAGATACAGACACCAGCCAGTTTCTCTTGATGACCTGCTTGAGTATGCAGTTGACCCTGTTTTGATGCCAGAACTACCAAATAATATGATTATAGTGCTACCTAATATTGATGGATGGGATGCTGATGAAGATTCTGGAGAAGAGGATGCCGTAATATTGAACAATTTTCCAGGAGGTCAACTGTGAGCTAAAGCAGAGTTTTCCTATGACTAGGACATAGATAGGAATGAGAAAAATTAAATTTCCGATGCAAGTGATGTTCTTGAAGATGATGAAAACTGAGAAAGTGAAGATAATGGCCTCTAGTGACTTTCAGACTGAATAACAAGAATAAAGTGATACCAGTGCGAAAAGGAAGGATGGTCGTAAATGTTACATGGTTCGACGAAGATATGCCACAAAAAATCCATAAATAGCATGTATCGCTCAGCAAACAGTCAGTCCCTAGTGGAACTGTTCAGATATTTTTGTGATGACGATGTGTTGGAAATCTTGGTCAACTACACAAATATACATGTATTACAAAAAATTTCGACGCCAGTGTTTTGAAGGATTAAACGTTGTGCTTCATCGGAATTCTGATTTTGAGCGGATCTAACACATTTTCACGTCGTAAAATGTATTGGGAGAATGCAGAAGATACGCACAATGAACTAGTGTGTAACGCTATTTAGCGTGATTGATTCCACTACCTCATATCTAATGTACACTGTTGCGACAATACTACCTTAGACAATAGTGACAAAGTTTCCAAAACGAGACCAATGTTTGATGCCTTAAATAAGAAATTACAAGAATGTTGTCCTATTGAAGAATGCCATAGCATCGACGAAGCGATGGTTCCCTACTTTGGGCGTCATAGTTGTAAACAGTTCATCCGTGGCAAGCGCATACGTTGGGGATACAAGCTATTGGTAGGCGCAACTAAATCAGGTTAGATTACCTAATTGATTACCTAAATGAACTAGTGTGTAACGCTATTTTGCGTGATTGATTTCCGGAACATCATATCTAATGTAAAAACCTACCGAAAATTAATTTCACAATGGTGTATTCTTCTATGGAAGAAAGAGTTGAAATAATTACTCTTTTTTTTTCAAAAACGATGACTGTGCCAACCGTACCGCAAATTTGTTTAATCAAAGACATCCGAACAGACATGTTAACAGAAAATACATTTTGGAGTTAGTTGCAAAGTTTCGACATAGTGGTTCAGTAGCCAACAAAAAACGGGATCCTGAACGTGAATTTCCGGTTAGAAATGAGACTAATGAGATTGAAGTTTTAGGACAAATTGCTGCAGACCCAACTTTGAGCACGAGAAAATTGGCCACTGACATCAAAAGAAGAACTATTCAGCGAATATTGAAGTATCATAAATTTCACCCGTATAAAATTCATCTTGTACAACAACTGAATGAAGATGATGTTGATCGGCGGCTGGAGTTTTGTGAAGTTATGACTGCACGAGTAGCTGATAACGGGAACTTTCTGTTCAATATCTGTTTTTCAGACGAGTGTACGTTTTTTATTAAACTCTACAGTCAATCGTCATAATTGTCGTTATTGGGGAGGTAATAATCCAAGAAATTTTCACGAAGTCCACACTCAAACTCCACACAAACTGAATGTCTGGACTGGAATTTCTGGAGACCGTGCATTTCTGGAGACCGTTTAGTCGGGCAATTTTTTCTTGATGACAATTTGAGTGGCGAAACGTATTTGGAGTGACTAAGAGATATATTTTACCCTCTACTAATTGACATTGTTGAAAATGATGATCGCTATCAAGAAAATTAATTAGTGTTTCAACAAGACGGATCTCCTCCGCATTTTTCATAAGGTGTTAGGGAGTTTTTCAACAGAGAGTTTCCAAGACAATGGATTTGGCGAAGAGGTGCTATTTAGTGGCCCCAGATCACTGGATTTAACTCCTTTAGAGTTCTTTCTATGGGGCTATTTAAAGAGTAGAATTTACGCAACAGAACAGGAGTCTCTGAAAGAATTACGACGACGCATAGTTGAAGAATGCCGTCTCATAACTCCACAAATGCTCCAGAATGTCAGAGCTCGTTTTGAACAAAATTTGTACTTTTGTATGGAAGCTGGTGGTCAACAATTTGAATACTTACTTAACTGAATAAACATTTTTGAACGTTTGGTTTTATTTTTTAGTGCATTAGTGCAAACTTCCAAAAGAATCTGTGTGTCAGAAAAGAAAGGGCTTTCAAATGATGTAACACTAGACCCGTGCGTTAAGATTGACGTGTTTCAGCGTATCTTAGAAGAAAAATTTCCCTGGGCGCAAATCGGTCTGTTTCGTTTTCAGTGCGCCACCCTATATATATATATATATATATATATATATATATATATATATATATATATATATATATATATATATATATATATATATAGATATATAGAGACTAGTTTGTAAATTCATAATTGCAAGTATGAGCTAAATTAAATCGTACAAACCTAATTACCTTTGATACGCATCAATCAATTTTCCAATAAACAAGCATTTTGGCGTGTAAAATTATGAAATGTAGTTGTGTAATCAGCGTTGTTAAATCGTCCAGATTTTATGATATATCGAGCAGATTATAGAAAAGAATTTACTGTTATAAATATGCTGGAATCAGTAATAGTGACAATTTTGGGTGAGTTTTGATTTTCGTACAACTATTTGGGTCATCGACGTGGTCTAGAAAATATTTAAACTAGTTTACAGGCTGTACGCAGAACAGTTTTTCATATTAACAACAATTCAAATTTGCAGCTTTTAAAATGTCTTCCAAATATTATAGTTGAGATTTTAAAAAATAACATTCATTGCTGAAATTACGCATATTGTTTAAAAAATGTGGAAACGAGAACACAGTTTTAAAATAAAGGTTTCTTAGTGGTAACCGCGTCTAGACATTGATAGAAAAATAATACAACAAGACTGTTTAATGTTGAATTTATTTACTCTTTATGTTACAAGCTTTCCTAAACTATTTCCAGTTTTCTATATCTGTCAGTTATATCACAGGTACATGAAGATTTTGTTTTTTTCTGCTTAATTCGCATTCGTTTTAGAATCTTTGTTTAAATATCGCCAAATGAAGTGTTTGGGTAACATACTCAAATACGTCAATAAAAGTTTTCAGCTGTATGCAACCAGCGCTATACAGCTCTAGGTGAATAAATATTGTCATGACCGGCAGATTTTTGTTGGTATTTTCCAAATTAAGTAAATCGTGGTAAATCGAAGGTTTCCTTATTCTTAGAATGTTTTCTTTTAGATCGCCTACAACATACCCCAATGTTTTAAGTGTTGTTTTCTGCATAATCGACAAACATTGAATAAATTGGAGAACCCAAATCACCACAACACATTTTAAAAAGACCTGATGATCGTTGCGCTAACAAAGTTAGCGTCATCAAAGGATGGAAAATTATAACTAATTTCCTACTAATATTACCTTTTATACTGAATCTTAGGTAAGAACGGAACCGTGAGCGGGACTGAATCGCAGGAAAATTCTGCGGTGTATTGTATTTTTATTGCCGGACGACGTTCTTGAACCTTCTTTATTACTTCCCCTGAAATGTGTCGGTCTCTAGTGATTTTGGGAAGGTTCAACAACACCTAAATTAACATAGTTTCGTTTGGCCGAAATATCTGTATTTTTTTTAATCTCCCGAACGTGTCGGACTGTATTTATTTTATAAAGCAATCTATCAGGTGGTTGCTCATCGGTGGCGGAACAAGATTCAGATATTTTTTATTGTTACTATATTTAGCAATGTATCTGCTCTCGACGGCGTTTAGCTTTCCTGGTTGTCTAACATTTTTTATTAATTTTAGATATTCCTGATTAACGTGGTGATTGTTATCTTAAATATGTCTGGCGACGGAAGGTCTATCTATAGTACCGTATCTTAATTGTGCTAAGTGTTCTTTGAATCTAATTCCAAAAGATATGTTAGTTTGTCCGACGTATTTAAGAGCACAATTCTTACAACTTATGTCATAAATTCTCGGCATTTTGGCCGTTCTATTCTTCTCTTTTGGGTTACCCAGCAAGCTTTCTAGGGTATTTTTTGTGGAAAATGTTAATTGCATGCTTCTCTTTTAAAAATGCTATCTAGACCCTTTGTGATTTGGGTTTAAATGGTAAGCAGACAAAGCTTTTTTCGACTTTCTCCCTTCTAAACGTCGTTGATTGCGCTAACAGTTTCTTCGTTTTCTGCTTGTTGATTAATTTCTCCACTAGAGAAGCAGTGTATCCGTTATATTCGGCCACCTTCTTAATATAACTTAATTCTTTGCTATATATACCTTTACTGAGAGGAAAATTAATTAACCTGTTTACTAGAAAAGTCAGACTGGCAATTTTTTGTGTGTGCGTATGATGCGAGTCATTCGCAATGTAGCTTATAGTGGTGGTTTTCTTTCTATTGATATCGAGTTCTAAAGTGCCTTAGTTCTTCATAACTAGCACATCTAAAAAGGACGAGTGTGTGAAGACTGGTCTGGCCTCAAGCTTGTAGTCTTATTTGCCGCAGACTTTTTCAGTTACTTTGAATTTCCAACTTAAGTGGCAAGATTGCTGTGCCTTGGGTTTGTTCAAAAAATTCCTTGTTCACTTGAAAAATACTTTGTTTAATATAAAGTATTATGGAAGTAAAATATTCTTTGCAGAAGATATCATTTATGTTATTCATTTTTAACAACTCTTCTAAATACGTGAACGTTTGCTTCGTGGGAACGCCAGGAAACATCGAATGAAATTAAAACCTCGCCTTTAATCAATTTAAACTCTTTAATTTTATTAATAAATTCAAGTGAATTTGTTTCTGAAAAACTTTTTTGTTCGACGGGCAAACCCTTAAACTCATTTGTCAATCACTTTGCTAAATTGTATGTCGGGGAATCTATGGCCTAAATAATAGATATAATTTATTTTCCCGGTTTATGAATTTTTGGGAGACCATAATTCTAGGGGACTTTAGGATTTGCAACTTCTAGCTTTCTACCTAAGTCTTTTATATGAGGTTGTGACAACTTTTTTGACTATTTTTAACGTCCGAAATTATTTTTGGTAGCGGGTTTTTATTTAGTTCTTTACACTATCCTGTCTCTATGACGTTATTAACTCTATCTTTATATTATTCTTTGTCTGAAATCACTACTTTATTGGCTTTATCTGCTTTAGCATAAAACAATCTTTCACTCGCAGTCGCTTAACTATTTTCATTTGATGAAGATTTTGGTTTTTAGTGGACTGATTTTCTTTCAAGTTTTTTGAAACTTTATTTTTACATACTTCTCTAATATTTTTTTTTTGTAGATGGAGGTAGTTTTTAATTCCTGTTTCAGTACTCGCAACAATTTCTACCAGGTCGTTTTTTTGTGATTGTAGACCGAATTTCAACTCCTTGTTTAGGAGTTCGATCTCATTTTTCTTAAACGATTGTAAAGAAAGATTTTCTACGAGGTCAATTTTCCGAGGAACTGCTTTTTCGTTTTTAATTTGAAATTTTTTCAGTTGCAAAATTTTTTATTTTATATACTACTTGTCTTTACCACTTTCGCGTTAATGACTACAACATTTTCCTCTGATAAATTGTATCATTCTTTATATTCTAAGTTATGTACTTTTTAAACAAACTATGTGGCTGTATTTCTAACAAACTACGTTTTAAGTACAGATATTTCATTCTCAGATCTAGCCATTTTTGTTTAGCAACCTTTTAACCTGCCTTTGTGTTGTCAGACATTTTTTGATTTAAATTAATGAAATTCGACAAAACTGTTTTACGTTTGCAAGATTTAAAAAAAGCAACATCTGTACCTATTAATCTAATTTTACAATTTAATTTACGGTAAAGATTCAGTTCCGTGGACCTGGAAGCCACAATTCACTAAGTGAAGATTAAAGCCTGTGTTGATCACTTGCACTAACATAAGCGCATTTGGAGAACCGAAATCGAATTTTCTTTCTTTATCTATAAAGTTAAAAAACCTCGTCCGGCAATAAAAATACAATACACTGAAAAATATGCCCACGATTTAGCCCCCTCTCATGTCCGTTCATTACCTGATAATCAGTATAACACTCTGGACGCAGCAAGTGCGTTATGGTAGTGAATTTTCATAAAAATGTTTTATTGCAAATATGTGTGTTTTCTTTTTAATAAAGCAGGCAGCAATTTTGGTAACCAGTAAACAATGTGCCATGTTTCATAAAAATAACCTTATTGTGTGTAAATGTACAAAAATTTCCAAAAGTAAACTTAAAGTGGTCCCGGAAAAACTCGTTTCTTGGTCTACCTTATAGGTTAATATCAAATTGAGCTATTCAAATATGAAGCATTTGATCAAAATTCGCTACCATAACGCACTTGCTGCATCCAGAATTTCTTTTCTTACAAACATGCATTATATGAAAAATGCAAAAATGCAATAAGGCGTGTTTGATTAAAAAAAAAGAAAATTTGTATCACCAACGACTTATGGGCCACCCTGTGATTGTAGAAATATTTTTTTGAGATGTAGCTCAAGACAACCTATAATTAATATATACACATTTTTTTCATATCTTGTATAATAACGGATATATTGAGCTTAATTTATTTCTTACGAAAATTCGACAAAAATTATATACCATTAAACGATAAACTCTATAGCTAAGACTACTGTCAAGCATCAGAGAAAGGGTCTATTTGAAATGAATTTTCTAGAAACATTTTAGTAAAATGAAGGACAATGACGGTTGAAACTAAGACTTCGGGGTTTGTAAAACATCCCTCTTGAGACATTTGATTTCCATAGCCCGTATTAGATTCAAGTTATTTGCCTAAATGTTGCCGATTTTGACGTTTTAAATCGCAACTTTGACGTTTTGAGGAAAACCCCAATTTATTTTTCTTTAAATGCCTATAACTTTTTTGTCTTTTGACCTACATAGCTAAAATTTGGAAGGTAACTCACCTATAAGGATTTAATTCCGGAGATATAAAATTTTTTCGAAAGAAAACAAAGAAATTTTTCTGGGAAAACCTGGGCAGATTTTCCTGGCTAACAAACTTATCCAAGCCATTTACAAAAAGAATTTATTCACCAAATTTAATGAAAATCGGCTTATTATTTTTTGAGTTATCGGTGTGATACATATATATATATATATATATATATATATATATATATATATATATATATATA
This sequence comes from Tillus elongatus, assembly GCA_964006375.1. Classification (NCBI taxonomy): domain Eukaryota; kingdom Metazoa; phylum Arthropoda; class Insecta; order Coleoptera; family Cleridae; genus Tillus; species Tillus elongatus. The sequence continues at coordinate 157,476,078 of OZ023264.1, read as the reverse complement.
TATATATATATATATATATATATATATATATATATATATATATATATATATATATATATGTCAATGCGCAATTTGCTGGACCAAATCATATGACTATGCGTAAGTTGCTGGACAAACCGCATCATAGCTGGACGTCCAGCTATGAACACTACTTCTTTATAAGTACTAGCGTAAATGGCTGGACACAAGCAAAAACATGAGTTTTAGCTACGTTGCCAAATATGTTATGCTTTAGTATTCTTTGTTTCCTTCGCATTCCTACAGTTTTGTAATTATTGTAAATATAAAACAAATAGTTTTAAACTTTAAACATATGTATTGAATATTATAACTATTATAATACCTAATAAAATTATAATCAAACTGTATTTTCAGAATAAAATGAAAAAGAGCTTGTAATAAGTATTTTCTATGCACATAGTTTTTCAAGAACCTGCAGATTATGAATTAAAGTCTTGCGTTAAAAATATTTTTGTTCCTAACTTGAGAAACAGTCGAGAAGCAGAAATCAGCAAACTTCTTAAATATAATAAGAAAAAATTCAATTAGACATAAAAAAAAATGTCAAGATGGTTGGATACGACGGCGTCCAGGGATCACGTTAATAAATTATTTTCTAATAATTCTGAGATAAAGAAGTTATAATTGTGACATAAAAAGTCAGAATTCTGTGATAGAAACTCAGAATTGTGACAAGTCAGAATTCTGAGATAAAAAAGTAACAATTCTGAAGCAAAAAGTCAGAATTATTCGAGAGTTTTATACGACAGCGTCCAGGTGGTGCCACTTGCAAAACGTTTACCTATTGACTATTGATGTGTAATTAGGTAGGTAGCTCTACCTGTGCCGGTTTTAGTCAGTTGATGGTGTTTACAAACTCAAAGGTAAGAAAATTGGTTTATTGACTATTATTCTCCTGGTGTTAATAGAATAGAACCTCGGTTGATGTTAATGTTACAGTTTCTAATGAAATGGTGAAAGGAGAACCCTGAGATCGAACCCAGTACCCTTCGGTACAGAGACACACGTGCTTACCTCTGAAACACCGATGCTCTACCTAAGTAGGTGTGTAATAGCAAGTGGTCACGTCTACTATTTTATTGTAGTTAGGTTGCTTTAACTTCAATACCAAAGTTTAAATCCATTTCATTCAAGTTAAGCCGAATATGAAAATTTAAAATGTGCCTACTGTGCATTATTTTTATTCCTTGTCTATATATTAGTCAATAGTCAATCTGCCTTGTTGGAGAAGTTATTTATTTCACATTGTTCATTAATTCAATAAATTTTGTCCAGATCTGTTTTTAATTGAATTATTCATTGAATAGGGTACGAAAACTATTTAAATATAGCTTGCAATAAAGATGCATGTTCAAATATGCATCTTTCACGAAAGTGAGTATCTACCTAATTTAGAAGAAATCAGCAATAATTTAATTTCTAATTTCTAGTAAAGTAGCATATAGATAACCCGTATGTATTAAATTTAAAGGAATCTACAAAGCTTTGCATTTATGTAAAAATCTACCGGTTTTGTGCGCCATCTACCGAAAAGTAGCTAATGTAAGATCTACCGATTTTATGCGCCATCTACGCAAAAAATTGGTATTTTCCCCCTAAAAAAAGTACTGTCGGGTCTAATATAACTTGGAAGTCACATGTCGTGTATAGCATTCTTCAACCACGTCAAGTGTCCAAACTGTTCAATGAGACACGTAACGTTCAGTTGGGACACCCGTTACGTATTCGTTTTCCTGAAGTGTCAGCATACCATAATGAAAGTTGTTCAAACAAAAATTGATTAAATTGATCCTTATCTATTCAGAAAATCAATCACTTAAACAAAAATTTTAAATCTCCTAAATTATTATCTACACATGTTGATCAATTTTGATAATTAATAGTTTGTTTATTCAGTTAAAATACTTTCTACTTTTTTTATATCTTTACTTTCCCATCTTACAATACTAAAAACAATCGATGTCATTAACGCCCTTTGATTTATTGGGTAGAATGAGCCATACTATTGACTATCATTACAATGTTAATTTTAGTTGAAATTAAGAGCAAACAATCTTCTTTGTTTCTTTATTATGGCTTATGTATGTTAATACGCCAAACTGACAATAATTGGTTTATTTTTACAATCAGAAATTCATAAAGATTAAAAACAAAAAAATTGACAGATCAAATTTGTTTAGAATTTAAGTAGTTTGTTATTTTGTTAGTTAAAAGTAAAAGTTCAGAATAATAATAATTGACATTTGATATAGGCATGATCTTCACACCATCTAACGATAAATAGTAGAACTTCAATTATTTAATTAAACTAGGATAACATTTTGTACGTCAGTTCATGATTCTGAGTACCCAGAGTGAGCAAAGTTTGGAAGGGGGGTTAGGGATTATGTATACGTTTTTTCGTTAACGTCGGCCTATTTCCGTGACTATGGCCATTCACCGACGCCACTACTCAACTATAATTATAGGTTGAGTTCACTGTGTACAAGTTCCCATTGCAACATAAGCTTTGTTAACATGGGCCGAGTTTACTATACGCCAGTAGCTGAGTTTAAGCGCTCATCTGCTGACTACCGATACGTTTCAGCGGTTGGAGACAGATAAACGCAATCTTGACTTCAAGCACTATTTTGTAAAGTTTGTCCTTCATTCCCCGCTTCATCAAATTGGCAACAGTTGAATTCCAGAAGAGACACAGCGGGATTGGTGAACGCATTTCGTTGACACAACTATTCAACTGTTGGCGCCTAGTGAACTCAGCCAATCTGCCGTTTATTGGTGTATAATAATATATATTTAAACAAAAACACATATCGACGCAGACGGTTGTACCCTAATCAAATATTATTAAAATTCGTTTACGTTAATACTCTCTGTTCTAATCGTAAGTCATTTCGTAATCGTACATCTTAACGGGCAACTAATAACTCACCAATCAAAGAACGTCAAAGAACTAACCAATCAAAGAGCGCCATCTGTCAATCGGATAGATGAAAACAAGAAAAACAGGAATTTATTACTATTTTCGGTATATCTACAGCGAAGTTTTTTAGAAATCTGTTATAATGAATCATGTGTCCAGAATAACACAATAAAATGCTATAAAATGGAGTCAGAATATAGACTATAAAAATGCCCTGCCTGCTTTAACTCTCAGTTGGGCACATTTTTAACCGTACTTCCCACGCTTGCTTTGGAGTCTAGAAAACTGTTAATACAACCGTCTTTATATGATCACTGGTTTGGCGATTTTTCAGCTATTGAAAGCAAATTTCTAATGAAAATCCAGTTATTATTTAGTCTAATAACGTTGTCTTAGGGATATTTCTATAATGGTTGTTATGAATATGAAGAATAAAGCGTGAATGCTATTTCTCTATTGTATTGTAGCTCGCACTAATGCCAATGATACAATAAATTCTTGTGCTTCAAATCATTTTGGCCGATTGCTTACATACTACTGACATACAGTAACGATAAAAAAGCGTGTACCTAATAGTTTTCATTTTTCCTCGTCATTCAAACAGGTACTTACACATGTTTTTTTTTAAATTAGTAAGTCAATACATTAAGTTTTCACATTAATTGCTATTTGCTTTGGAATGAAAAGCATAAAATATTAATTCCCAATTTATACTTGTCTCCATAGCCTCCATCTACGACGTAAAATTTTATCCAGTAAGTAAATGCAGAAGATTGTGATTTTTCATCTATACAATGATTTATAGGCATATTCTTAAACCTTATAGTAGGCTACTACGAGCTTTCACAGGGTTTCCACTAAAAACAGCACATCAATTTTCCTGACTTTTCCCTGATTTTCCTGACATGCCAAAATCTATTTCGCTGACTGATATTTTACAATCTACCCCCAACAAGTGCAATGCTACACCACTACAAAATACAGTATGTCCTCGCGTCATGTCGGAAAACACACTTTCCCATTTCAAATACAAAGCCGGCATTGAAGGCAAAACTAAAGAAAAACAATTATTGTGGTCTTGTAGAAAAATAAATCATTAAGTAAATGGTTCAGAATTTCACAAAAAGCAAACATATTGTTTCAATTGTTTATCATAAAAAGGCAACAAATAATTTTTCCCTAACAGGGACAAAAATTCCCCGACTCTTAATATTTTCACAATTTTTCCCTGATTTCCCTGAAAAGAATTTTTCTTCTACAAATTCTCTGACTTTTCCCGATTTCCCGGTTTTCCAGACGAGTGGGAACCCTGTTTCAATTACTACTGATTTTGCAAGTAATTTGTTTCACTAAGTAAATATTAGAACCTGTGATGAACACTGATAAGTACACTTGGAGAACCTAAATCACCACAACACATCTTTTTAAAAAACTGACGCTCACTTCACTAACAAAGTTAGCGTCATCAGAGGATGAAAAATTCTCACTGCTAAAATTTTTCATCCTCTGATGACTCTAACTTTGTTAGTGAAAGGATCGTCAGGTCTTCAAATAGAGTGTTGTGGTGATCTGGGTTCTCAAAGTGCACTTAATTTGTTTCAAACATCTATTTTTATATTTAGTTATGGCAAGAAAATGATATTACGCAATGGCAAATACGAAATTATTTCTTTAAAAATTAAGCCGTAATGAAAAATAAATGAGTACAATTAAAATATAACACTTCTTATGCCACACATCTTTCTGTTGGAAAATTGCCTAGACTGCAGTTCACCCGGGTTTCCTTCCACTTCAAATTTATAATTCAATGTAGCCATAAACACAATAGGTTAGGTCAAGTTGGGTCATAGGCTCGTTAATTGCTATTCAAAAAAACCAAAGATGTACATTATTTGTAAAATCGTCAATCGAGCAAATACGATTCGCGTTTCTCGATTGTTATTTTATTTTGCGGTCCATAATAGTCTGTTTTATGACTCAAGGGAAAATTTTACGCCTCCTATTGTAGTTTCCAAGACACTGCCACTAGCCACCTTTGCATAAAAAGATTTTATAACATAGGTACCTATACTCAGTAAGTGGTTGACGTGCCGCCACCTAGTTGCGGAACCAAGTAGTATGCTGTCACGCCATCTCCAAATAACACAAAGTGTTAAAAAATAGAGACTGGATACAGCTAACTAACAATTTAGAAAATTGTCAGCCCTGGCCCATTTCTACCCCAATATAGGGACAAAGTATGTAAGACTCGATGCATATTCGCAACAATTAGAACCGGATAGGTACCTATGCCTACCCTAAATAAGTCCAGCAATTTCATCAATTCCTGATTCTATTAACAAAAATTCGCTAATAACACCAGAAATAACTCCTAGTAAAAAATATACATTTTTGTGTGATGTGTCCAAAGTCACTTAAAAAGTGGTTGGTCATATACAGGCAGTGAACTCAACTATAATTATAGGTTGATTTCATTGTTTACTACAGGTTCCCATTGCAGCATGTTTGTTAACAAGGGCCGAGTTCACTAGGCGCCCGCAGCTGAGTTTAAGCGCTTATCTGCTGACTACCGATACGTTTCAGCGGTTGAAGACAGATAAACGCAATCTTGACTTCATTCCCCGCTTCATCAAATTGGCAACAGTTGAGTTCCAAAAGAGACACAGCGGGATTGGTGAAAGCATTTTGTTGACAGAACTATTCAACTGTTGGCGCCTAGTGAACTTAGCCAATCTGCCGTTTATTGGTGTATAATAATATATATTTAAACAAAAACACATATCGCCGCAGACGGTTGTACCCTAATCAAATATTATTAAAATTCGTTTACGTTAATACTCTCTGTTCTAATCGTAAGTCATGTCGTAATCGGACATCCTAACGGGCAACTAATAACTAACCAATGAAAGACGTCTAACAGCGCCATCTGTCAATGGGATAGATGAAAACGAGAAAAACAGAAAATTTATTACTATTTTCGGTAAATTTATTACGAAGTTTTCTAGAACTCTGTTATAATGAATTAGGTGTGCAGAATAGCACACTAAAGTTTTATAAAATCGAGTCAGAAGATAGACTATAAACGTGGTCTGTTTTGCTTTAATTCTCAGTTGTGACACATTTTTAACCGTACTGCCCGCGCCTGCTTTAGAGGCTAGAAAATTATTAATACAACCATCTTTATATGATCACTCATTTGGCGATTTTTCTACTAATGGAAGCAAAATACGAATGAAAATCCAGTTATTATTTAGTCTAATAACGTTGTCTTAGGGATATTTCTATAAAGCTTGTGATGAATAAAGCGTGAATGTTATTTCTCTATTGTATTGTAACTCTCACTAATCCGAATGATACAATAAATTCTTGGGCTTGAAATCATTTTGACCGATTGCTTATATACAACTGACATACAGTAACGATAAAAAAAAAGCGTGTACCTAATAGTTTTCATTTTTTCTCGGCATTCAAACAGGTACTTACACATGTTTTTTTATTTAATTTCGCAAGTCAATACATTTTCTGATGTGTTTTCAAATTAATTGCTATTTGATGTGGAATGAAAAGCATAAGATATTAATTCCCAATTATACTTGTCTCCATAACGTCCATCTTCGACGTAAAATTTTATCCAGTAAGTAAACTAAGGGACTATTAAACCATTTCAGCTTTACATATTTTTAAATTACACACACCATATTTCAATGTTTTTATACAAAACCTAATCACGCCATTTATTTATATTCAAACTGTTATAATAGAAATCATCGGTTTTATTTGTTTTATTTACACAATTCTTTTTACGGTACCTATCACGCTAGTTGACAGAAAATAAAATGTTGAAAGTTCGATTCTAGAGAAAAAAGAAACGAAAATTATTAATAGTAAGATAAATTTTTTTTTTAGGAGTGTAGTTTTAATTAGCGTAGGAAGTTATTACATAGAAAGTAAATTCTACCTAAGCAGGTAAAATTCGAAATACTGCATGAGGTTACATATTTCTCTCCCTTTGAAATGAAACATGTATTATTGGCAACGTTGAATCAACACTGTCCAGCAGTTTGCGCATAAATATATGGAGTTTGTGTCCAGCTAATGACGCATGGACATATAAAAACCGATGTCCAACAATTAACGCTTTTACATATATATATATATATATATATATATATATATATATATATATATATATATATATATATATATATATATATATATATATATATATATATATATATATATATAACATATAAAATTGAAACTGACCTCGGATATGTGTTCTAGGGGGCCTAATTAGCGCTCATTTGAAGAAATTTATTCAAAATTCAAAAGTCGGGAACTCCTCATTAGTGAATTTTTTTAAGAAAATTTACTAAAAGGTGACGTTAGTATTAGTTGGAATTTTTCATCCTCTGATGACGCTAACTTTGTTAGTGAAACGATCGTCAGGTCATTTTAGAATGTGTTGTGCTGGTTTGCGTTCTCCAAGTGTGCTTATCAGTGCTCATCGCAGGTTCCAATCTTCACTTATTGAATAACTGTAACTGTTATCATGTATAACTAGCTTTATATGTTTAGTTTATAAATTATTTAAAAATAGTGCTGAAAATTGGATCATAACTTCCACATAGCTGTAATAATCTACTCTCTCAAAAAGGCATTCTCATTAAATGAGGGGGGGGGGGGCATGACTTGAGTACACAGAAAATATTTGTATTCCTGTACAGATAATCTTCTGGAAGGTTATACTACTCAAGCTTTAACGAAAATTATTACAACATAGGTCATTTTTAGCATAGAAAAAATAATATTATATAATGTTTCTTTTGTGTGATTTTTAGCAAAACTAGGACCTCTATAGCCCATATTCTCTGCCAGTTTTCCATCTGATTTTATTTTATATGCTTATACACAAATTTTAGTTTTTATTGGCTCACTACAGTTGTGTAGACGTGAAGGACAATGAAATCATGAAGTGTTACAGAATCAAAAAAGTCTGTAGTGAATAGAAATGATCTGGCATCAAATATTTTATTATAACTTTTTTTTCTTGTAACATAGAAGTCTAAATTTTAGTGTATTGTTTACTTTTTATCTCATAAACCTAGCTACAGAATTTGGTTATAAAACCTTTTTTATATAAAATTTTTTTGAATAAAAACTCAAAATTTTACCGGAAAACCTCGTCCGATTTTCCTGATTAACGAACTTATCCAATCCACTTACAAAAGGAAGGTACATGCCCTGTATAATTACGCCGCCCCGTATATGGCAACCAATACCACGATATCCGTTCCGGTATCGTCAACTCAGCAATGACATCGACCTCAGGCGGTCACAGGGTTCAATTAGAAACCGCATAATAATCAATCCTAGTTTATAAGTATTACTTATGTTAGAATTAAATTCATTCTTTACTTGTCCACGATTAACAACATTCACAGTTCGTTAGTTGTAACTTGTAATTAATCACTTCGTTATTTAATTGTACTTTTTGGTTGTAAATAAATTTATTTTTATCATAAAGCCAAAAGGGCCTTATTTAACTGGCGCTGCGAACAGGATCCAGTAACGACGTTTTGTAAACCTAAAAGTAGCAAAATTGTCGGTCGTTTTTGAACGTTTCTGCTGGAAGAACCATCCAAGAAGAAAGAGCAAGGGCAATTTTCGCCAATCGCCCCTCATTTATCCTCTACCCCCTGAAGCGATGTTATCCAAAAGCAATTCGAAAAGTTCCTTTGTTGGATGCTAACTGTATACCAAATTCGAAGATTATATACCAATTCGTCGAAAGTTATTGCGCCTGCTAACAGACAAACGTACAGGCCGACAGACCGACCGACCGATCGACAGACAAAAAAACGTTTGTTTTAGAATCAAGCTTTCTATGGGTGTGTATTACGCCGTTTTAGTAAAAAAAAGATTCGAAATTTCTATCACCGATATTCCACCCTCACACATTCAACCTCTAATTTGATTTTAGGACAAAATACCAGATGTTTGATGAAATTGAAAGTTTTATAATAAACACACCCTAAAACTTTATGTTACTCGAGTTTTAACGAAAAAAATGTCAATTTTTACTAAATCAGCCCCCTACATTCATACCCTACCACCTGGAGTGATTTGATCCAAAAACCATGGGAACCGTTCTTTTTTTCAATTTCAACAACACACCACGTGGGCTTACAGCCTAAATACTATCGTACCGTGGGTGTCGACAAGGAGGAAAGAGGCAACTTGTTAATTCTGGACTTGAAGGTTTGGAGGTTCGGGGGAGAAGGAAAAACATGTGCCGGCAAGGAATTCGACAACTTGGAGGTCCTCGGGACAAAAGAGCGGAGATAACAAAATGTTCTATGTCTGGTGACCTGAACAGTAAAAGGGTGCATTCTCTCTGTTCCCCTGGTAGATCTGTTGGGGGCAGCAGGTGGAGTAACTATGGAAGAAAGCTCATCTGGGCAGTGCCCGTGCAGATATCTATAACAGAGAGAGAGGTCACCAACGGCACGTCGGTGGGCAAGAGATGGCAGCCTTTGGGTGAGGGTAGGGTTACCGATGAGACGTATAGCTCTCTTCTGAATGGAGTTCAGGATAGCGAGTGTATGTCTAGAGCGACAATCTGGGATTCACCGTGTAGTTTCATAGACTTGTTCCAAGAATGGGTGACAAAGGAAAGGAGGTCGGCAGTTGATCTGCGCTGACGGAATCCATACTGCCTGTCGTGGATTAGACTGTGTTTTTCAAGAAATTTTAGTAAATCGGTGTTTATATACTTGTCCATCACTTTAGAGATGACTGAAAGGAGAGAAATAAGCCTGTACTTACTAAAAAGCGCTTTCGATCCTTTCTTGTGGACGGGTTGTACTCGAGCAGTTTTCCAGTTACTAGGGAATATGCCTCTATTGTAAGAGAGTCAGGACAGGAGCAAGTTCTGGTGCGCATTTTTTGAGAACAATTGCTGGGATCTCGTCAAGGCCAGAGGCTTTCCTGGTATTAAGGGAAGAGAGCATCTTTCGTACCTTTCTAGTTTTGAAAATTGATATCCGTCCTTTTATGCGCGACATTGGGGACTGTTGGTGGTTAAACATTTGGAGGTGGGTTGAGAGCAGAATTGCCGGCGAACAACGAGGCAAAAAGTTCAGCCTTGCCCAGGGCGGTAGAAACAATTTTATCCCCTGAGACAAGAGGTGGGAACATGCTCTTGCAGAAATTATTTCCAATAGATTTAGCAAGAGTCCAGAAGGGTTTGCTGCCGCTGGAGCTTAAGAGGACGTTGTTTTTGATGTGGTTATTAAACGAGTTTTTTGCCTTAGAAAGAATGCGGACATAGCGGTTTCTTGCGTCCTTAAATGCTTGACGGTTTTCTTGACTGGGATTATGTAGAAGCTTTTTGTGAGCTTTGACCTTTTCAAGTCTGGCCTTGTCACGGGATTTAGAGAACCAGGGCCTTTGAGTGGCTACAGAGGTTTTCTGTGTACGTGGAGTAAATAATTTCATACCAGCTTGGATAATTTCGGTGACGTTTTGTGGGATATCGGAGGGGCCAGGATGAGAGAAGCAGACAGACGCCCATGGAAATGAGGAAAAGTAATCTCGCATTTCGTCCCAGCTCGCGGAGTTGTAGTGCCAAACGATACGTGGAAGTGGTGACTGTGTCTCCTCGGGTTGCATTGCGCAGGAAGCAGTGACCATGCCGTGGTCTGAGCGAGCCTGGGGGGCGGTGACTGATATCCTATAGCAGTCAGGATTGATAACTGATATGGTTGATAACTGTATACCAACTTTGAAAACAATATCCTAATTCGTTCTAAAGTTATCGTGGCTACTATCAAACATACAGACCGTTAGACAAAGAAAATGCGTTCCCAAATCAAGTCTTCTATAGGTTTTGACACTTTTTACGACGTTTAAGTGAAATTTGTTTTTGAATTTTCTGTCACCGATATCATACTTCCACACGTATTGACGATGTGGAAGCAAAATTAAGCAAACTTATTAGGCTCGTTAAGTTATACGCCGACTTCATCCAAGCTGAGTTTCTTTATATTATTTTCTTCCTCATTAGGAGGTTTAATATGATGAGAATATCAAATATATGAAATTCTCCATTACTTTAATGAGCTCACTGGATACAAGAGTAATATGATCGCTACATTCAGTATATATGTACTTTAAACATTCAGATGTTATTTACGATATTTAACTTAATTAGAGAAAAAAAGTCTAATTAAATTACACGCAAAAAACGTATGAACCTGAAAAATTTATAGCATTTAATTATCTGTTAAAATGCTCTCCATCAAGCCTATATTTATTTATTTATTTACCATTACTTAACCCAACAAGACAGGCACAGTTATTGGGTAGGAAATACAGAAGTAACTAATAAGTAAGTGCAAAAAAAAACAAATGAGTGAATTTTACAATAAAGCAAAAAAAGCTCTTATGTACAATAAAGAACATAAAAGTAAAGCTAAAGTTAAATTTTTTAAACCATAGTTTACAATTAGATTACAAAACTTAATTAAAACAGAAGAACGATAGAAATTTACAACAAAAACTAAAGAGTAAAGAGTAATTACAAACACAGTCATCTATAAATGTGAAACTGCTAATCATCTGAGCAACCCTGGATCAGACGCAAAGACATCAATAGAAGACGCGTGCCTGTTGGCAACAGCGCACGTTATATAAAGCGGCGAGAATTTCACAAGATTAGTTCGCGGCGTAGATAACCAAAAGGTGACACGATTTGGCGAAGATATTCTCGGAACAATAAAGTTTAGTTGCCCAAGTATACCAGAGTAATCACAGGATCCACTTACTACAGGATTAAAAAATAGTGCAGATTTTTCTCTTCTAGATTCTAGACTGGACAGCAAGAAGTCACGCTGTAGATACTCCAAAGGGTAACTCACAGAGGGATCTTTACAATTGTGGCGGTAGTAAAGGTATTTTAGAAAACGTCCTTGAATCTTTTCTAACTTGAAAATATTATTCTGGTAACCCGGAGACCACACAATTGAAGCATACTCAAGTCTACTATGAATAAAGGTACAGAAAAGCATTTTAAATTTGTCAAAGCTCGCGGCAATTCCAAATAATAAAGCCGATTAATTTAAATCCGCTGGATACAACATTCTCAATATGAAATGAGAAAGAGAATTTTCTGTCGAATATTACGCCCAGGTCACGAAAAGACGCCGGCCTAGATATACATTATTAAGACAATAATAAAAGTGTATGGGCATCAACTTAAGAGTAAAGGAAAGGCAAGCACATGTAGCAATATTTAGAGTAAGATTATTTATATTGCACCAGTCCTCCACTGCCTCTAATTCTGAGTGAAGTCGAATACAATCATCTGCTGACTTCACCTCGCAGAAAATTTTGATGTCATTGGCATATAAGAGACATTCAACCCTCAATCCCCCAACGAGATCGTTAGTGGAAAGATTAAAAAATAAAGGACCTAAGATCGACTCCTGGGGGACTCCTGATGTGGCTCAAATATATTGTGATCTGTAGCCATCCACAACTACATATTACTTCCTGTCCATAAGGTAATTCGCAATCAGTTTTAGGAGTCATTTCGATAAGCTAAATGCTTTTAATTTACGTAACAGAATAGCATGGTCAATGCGGTAAAATGTCCTTGACATTTCAAGGTAGATGGCATCGACTTGACTGCGATTATCCAAAGCTTTAGCAATGTATTGCGTAGCGCAAACTAAGCTTGCAACTGCTGATCTGCCTGGCATGTGCGTTATGGTAGCGAATTTTCATAAAAATATTACATCACTGAATTTTGTTCTCATTAAATGTTTATAACTTTGTTTCTTATCAACTTAGAAACTATCTGAATGTTGGTGTGTAGTGTACATTTTACAATAGAAATCTTTGGTTGCCGTAGTTTTGCTATTTTCTGTTACACAAATTTTCCGAAAAAAAAAACGCAACTTGTCACACATTTATTTTATAAATATGTTAGATGAGTTCGCCTATCTGCCGAAACGCACCAGTTTTTCTGAAAAAAAATAAAACCCAGGCAACTCAATAAAATTTTGTACCCCTAATATTGCCTTTATAGAGATGTATGTTATTAGGTACCAAAATATAAAAATTTAAACCAACCTTCTAAGGTTCTATAAGGCCCCTAATCGAGTTCGTGTTTTGCGTCCAGAGAAATTTTTTTTTTAAGAAACGCTGAAATACGTAAATGTTAATATTGAGGGATACATGTTTTGACATAAAACTCAATTTTGTCACATCAACCCCTTAAGGGTGGTGATAACAACCCTTATATTTTAAATAGGGTACATGGGTCGAGTGTTACATCATTTGAAAGCTCTTTCCTCTCTGAATTCGGCACACAATTTTTTTTTGGAAGTTTGATCAACTCGTTTAAACATTATTCACAGTTGGAGTTGCAAGAACATATTTCATTCATTGTGATAAGAAATGCACTAATTAGTCAATTTTTCGTTAAAAAGTTAAAAACAAAACCAAGAGTCAAAAATGTTTATTCAGTTAAGTAAGTGTACAAATTGTTGACCACCAGCTATCATACAAAAGTACAAATTTTGTTCAAAACGATCTCTGGCATTCTGGGGCATTTGTGGAGTTATTAGACGGCATTCTTCAACAATTCTTCCAGAGACTCCGGTTCTGTTGCGTAAAATCTACTCTTTAAATGGTCCCATAGAAAGAGGTCTAAAGGAGTTAAATCCGGTGATCTAGGGGGGCACTAAATAGCACCTCTACGCCCAATCCATTGTCCTGGAAACCCTCTGTTCAAAAACTCCCTAACATGTTGTGAAAAATGCGGAAGAGCTCCATCTTGTTGAAACACTAATTGATTTTCTTGATAGCGATCAGCATTTTCAACAATGTCAATTAGTAAAGGGTAAACGATATCTTCTAGTAACTCCAAATACGTTTCGTCACTCAAATTGCCATCAAGAAAAATTGGTCTGATAAACGGTCTCCAATAATGCCAGTCCAGACATTCAATTTCTGTGGAGTTTGAGTGTGGACTTCGTGAAAATTTCTTGAATTATTATCTGCCGAATAACGAAAATTATAATGATTGACTGTATAGTTTAATAAAAACGTAGATTCGTCTGAAAAACAGATATTGAACAGAAGGTTCCCGTTATCAGCTATTCGTGCGGTCATAACTTGACAAAAGTCCAGCCGCCGATGAAAATCATCTTCATTCAGTTGTTGTACAAGATGAATTTTCTACGGGTGAAATTTATGATGCTTCAATATTCGCTGAATAGTTCTTTTTTTGATGTTTGAAACAGTGGCCAATTTTCTTGTCCTCAAAGTTGGGTCTGCAGCAATTTGTCGTAAAACTTCAATCTCAGTAGTCTCATTTCTAACTGGAAATTCACGTTCAGGATACCGTTTTTTGTTGGCTACTGAACCACTTTGTCGAAACTTTGCAACTAACTCCAAAATGTATTTTCTGTTAACATGTCTGTTCGGATGTCGTTTATTAAACAAATTCGCTGTACGGTTGGCACAGTCGTCGTTTTTGAAGAAAAGAGTAATTATTTCAACTCTTTCTTCTACAAAATACATCATTGTGAAATGAATTTCCGGTAGTGCTGTCAATTATCAAACCGACCGATAAGCTGAAATAATAAACCACATTTCTCTCATTCCGATAAGAAATGTTCTGATAGTCAATTTTTTGTTTACAAACCAACAAAACATTGACTAACAACATATTTCTTATCGGAATGAGTTAAATGCGTTTTGGCATCTTCAACTGTGAATAATTTTTAAACTAGTTGATAGAACTTCCAAAAAAATTGTGTGCTGAATTCAGAAAAGAAAGAGCTTTCAAATGATGTAACACTCGACCCATGTTCCCTATTTAAAATATAAGAGTTGTTATCACCACCCTTAAGGGGTTGATGTGTCAAAGTTGAGTTTTATGTGACAACATGTTCCCCTCGATATTAAAATTGAAATGTTTCAGCGTTTCTTAAAAAAAATATATCTGGGCGCAAATCGGTCTGTGTCGTTTTCAATGCGCCACCCTATATATATATATATATATATATATATATATATATATATATATATATATATATATATATATATATAAAAGCTTTTTATCGTGACCTCTCTATTAGCAAATTTTTTCTAATAAAAATTCGCTAAAAGGATATATGTGCCATTAAAAATATTCACCATAACGCACTTGTTGCGTCGAGACTATTAGAGCTTTATATCAGCGAAACTTAAAATCGGTATTTACGTATTTTGAGATTACAGACAACAAATTTCACCCTAACTGGTGCAATTTGAACAAAATCTAGTTGAACTGTTTTTAAAATGTGGGCTGTATTATGAGAAGCTTCTGGGAACTGTAAAACACATATAACAATATAAAAAACTTATATTTTATGCTAGCTATTCTCATAGTGAACGGTTTGACATATCCCGTAAAATATCATTGCGTAAGAAATTGAACTCAAAATGTAAATCCATCCATCAGTGTTGACTTGCCAAAGCCTCGATTATTCTTCAACGTCCCGAGAGACATCTCCATCCAAAAGAAGGGAACCTGCTAGAGCACTGAATAACATATAATGGTATATTAATCAAGACCCCAGGAATTCAGTGGTATTATTCCGATTCATGTAGCGACTAAGACGCAGGAAAGTGTACCTCTGTATAGGAGGGCTGTGTCTCAATAGGTCCGAGGGGCTTCTCCGACGGGACCGCAAACCCCACTACTATCTGACTCTCAGGGGATTACTTAGATTCCATGCTCAGTGTCAGAATTCAATCAGAGTGCCCTGTGTATGTTAGGGCCCCCGGAGATTTCAGTTACATGTCACTACCTGTGACAGGCTCTCAGTGCCCTAGCATAACCGGAGATGCAAATATGCACAGATGCTGCTTCCTGCTATTAGTACCTAGTAGAATATATAATCGCCTATTTGAAAATTATGATTGTTTCAATTATACCAGCTTATCATAAAGTAAAAAAGTCTGGACGCAGCAAGTGCGTTATGGAAGTGAATTTTCATAAAACTGTCTTTAATAGCATATATGTCTCTTTAATGCAAGCATGCACTCATTTGGTCACCGGTATAACCTATATAATAGAAACAAGGTACCATATTTTATCAAAATAACTTGTTTAAAATTGTATAAAAAATTTCCGAAAATAAACTATAAATGTTTAGTTCGTCTAAATGACGAACGTGAAGTTAATAGCAAATTGAGTTATTGAATTTCAAAGCATTTAATGAAAATTCGCTACCAAAACGCACTTACTGCGTCTCGATTTTTTTACAAACTTGCATCTTATTTCGGTGAAAAATGCAAAAATGCAATAAGGAATATTCAAAAAAATTGTAGGTATCACTAACGACTTATGTGCCATCCTGTAATTGTCAAAATAACTTTATAAGATGAAGCTCAAGATAGTAACTTATACAATTTTTTCTTGTATCTTGCATAATAACAATTATATTGAACTTTACGGTGGAAATACGTCACCGTGTATGTATGCAAACAGAAAGTAAACCCGGATATGGATTCTAGGGGGCCTAGTTTGCGCTCATTTGAAGAAATCTTTCTAGAATTCAAAATTCGCGGTCTCCTCATTGATGAATTTTTTCTACGAAAATTAGCTAAAAATTATAGACCGTTAAACCATAAACTTCAGTAAAACGACTGCCAAAACGTCAGAAAAAGTGTCCACTTGAAAAGAATTTTCTGGAAATATATTATTAAAATGAAGTACAATGATTGTTGAAGCTGAAACTTAAATGTTTGCAGAACACTTTTTACCTAATCCGTATTTGTTTCAGGTTCGTTGTCTAAAAGTTGCCAATTTTGGCGTTTCAAATGGTGATTTTTTACGTTTTGAGAAAAACCCAATTTTTTTCTCTTTAAATGCCTCTAACTTTTGTCGTTAAACTTACAGACATAAATTTTGGTAAATGTTCATATAAAATTGAGACCGACCCTGGATATGGGTTCTAGGGGACCCAGTACGCGCTCATTTTAAGCAATTTTTTCTAAATTTAAAAGTCGGGATCTCCTAATTAGTGATTTTTTTTAAAGAAGATTTATTAAAACAAGCACTTGTGAAGTCACGGGAACAGTCTACGACAGTGTTAAATATGGAACGGTTTCAATGAGGTAGGGCAAGAACAAACAACCAGATATGCTATTCAAATTGAATTAAGTCTTAAAACTTACATCTCCTCTTTATCAGATTATTTCTTGTACAACTCGATAAAAAATTCATAGGAATAACAATGATTAGATCACAGTAAAGTGAAAAGAGATTTTAAAAAATTGATAAAAAGTAAATTCACTTACTAGGATTATAACTCGTCGTGTTGGAGTCAATCATCCGATGTACACCGCTTAACAAACTTAGCTACGCTGGAGATATATGTACTATCAATGTATCCCGTAATACATGTTAACCGTCTAACGTCTTTACTATTTACACAAAACAATTTTGATTTACAATGGATTTTTCGCTCATTTTTTAACGAAACAACGGAAAATAACGACTTAAGACACATATCTAGGAGCTTGTTAGTCATTTATTGTCGTATTTTTCACTCGCATTCGAACTCCTACGATAATTATCAGTTTGGCGTTTAGCTTTCTTGAATCAGATTTGATTAATTAAAAACTAATTTCCCTCTAACTTTTAACACAGAGATCTGAATTTTGGTACATTGATTTTTTTAAAAGAAAACTCACTAAAACTAAGAGGCATACAAAGCCGTGTTGATTAATGGATTTGATTGATAATATTTTTACAAATATCAGTGACTTTGATAGCGAGTTAGTTAAAATGAATTTATCTGACCATTATGGTCAAAGTATAGGTTTTGAGTACCATAGTAAAACAAACGATGGAGAGGGGGGACTTTATATTCAGATTATGGGTTGGCGATAGCAGGGGTACCGCAGGGTAGCATTCTATTCCCACAGCTTTTCGTGGTCTATACAAATGAGCTTCCCTGTATAACACGGGAAAAAGTCACCCTCTGTACTGATGACACCTCTTTGATTGTTAGGGGGTCGTCTCCTGAATCGGTCTAGAAGAGAGTGGGTGATATGTTGGTGAAGTTGGATCTGTGGTTCTGTCAGCACAACATGAAACTAAATTTTGGAGAAACTAATATTGTCAACTTTGGATGCTCTTATAATGAAAAACTGTTGCTAAATTTGACAACTAGTAAACTCACCTCCGAGACCACCAAAAAATTCTTGAGGCTAATATTAGACGAGAGAATAAACAGGAAGAGTCATATCGATCAGGTCTCTTATAAGATAAGTTGTATATATATATATATATATATATATATATATATATATATATATATATATATATATATATATATATATATATATAAGTAATTATTGCTCTACATGTGGCTTGATATGGGTACTGTTTTTTTGAATAGGAACAAAAGTGTGTATGGCACTATGTGCTAGAATGAAATGAAAATCCAAAAACGTCATGATGTTAAATTACATTTGTAGCTAATGAGAAACGGCCTCAATACCAGCAGTAACACCACATACCGACATAACAAACTAAAATTTATACATAGAATCTCCCACCGTGATGACTAAATATATTGTTTAAAAGTCTGGTCACAGTAAGTGCGTTATGGTAGTGATTTTTTATAGAATTGATCTGGCATTAAACATTTTTTTATCAAATGTTACAAAGTTTTTTTTCTTGTAACTTAGAGGTCCAAATTTTAGTATATAGTTTACTTTTCATATCATAAACCTACGTACCACCATAGCTTGTCTATTTATGGAGATATATATTTTATATTTTTTTCGAAAGGAAATCCAAGATTTTCTTTAAAAAAGCTGGTTTGATTTTCCTGGGTAACGAACTTACCCACGCCACTTACAAACGGAAGGTTGCTGTCAAGTTTTATCAAAATCAGTCTATTAATTTTTGAGTCATCGGTGTGATATACATCTATACCTATTTATGTATATATATATATATATATATATATATATATATATATATATATATATATATATATATATATATATATATATATATATATATATATATATATATATATATATATATATATATATGAGGTCGAAAAGCTATGCGTCTGAAGGAGAATTAAGAGAAATAAATAAACAAATTTCAAAAGGCATCCGACGCAACGTAAGAGCTTTTAGACACAACCAAATCAAAGATACCATAGAGAACAAGAAGGGTATGGAAAAAGACAAATAATAAAACTTAACAGGAAAGATATTCTAAATATAGTGGAAGACTTTTATGGAATGCTATATAAAAGCCAAAGTGATATAAGTCTACATCCAGAATCTGACATACTAACCCGTAAAAAAGGTGTGGTTAACCAAACGTCGGAAATACTGATGCAAATATCACTTGATGAGAATAAACTAGCCCCGAAAAAGATGAAAAATAAAAAATCGCCCAGAGAAGACGCGTGGTTTCCGATGCGATAAAGATTGGTGGTCCTTGCTTGCTCCAAAAAATCAAATCTCTTTTCAACCTTTGTCTCTTCAATAGTACGATACCAGAAAAGTGGCACAAAACCATTGTAATACTGGTCCACAAGAAAGGAGACATCTCGAAACTAGAAAATTACAGGCCGATAAGTCTACTTAGCCACCTCTACAAATTATTTACTAGAATAATTACCACACGACTTAAAAAGAAGTTGGATTTCGTCCAGCCAGTGGAACAAGCCGGTTTTCGAAGTGGGTTTGGAACCAATGATCATCTCCAGAGCGTTAAAATAGGGATTGAAAAGACCATCGAATATGGCAGACCTCTTGTCCTTGCTTTTGTGGATTTCCATAAGTCTACGACACTGTGGAGCTGGACGCAGTGTTGCAGTCCCTGGAAGCATGCCGTATTGACTATCGCTACACCAAACTAATTTACAACATATATAAAAATGCTACTCTTGTGGTAAAACTACATAAAAAAAAGAATCCTATAAAAATTGGGAGAGGAGTACGCTAGGGAGATACGATGTCTCCAAAACTGTTTATCACCGCCCTGGAATATGTGTTCAAGAAGCTAGATTGGGACCAGAAAGGTCTAAGAATAGACGGCCAAAGTCTGGCAAACCTACGGTTTGCACACGACATTGTCTTACTGGCTGACAATTTGGAAGATATTAGAGTGATGCTACAGGAACTTCAGGAGGCCTGTGCAACAGTAAGTCTAAAAATGAACATCGGAAAAACAAAATTTATGACAAACCTCGTCCCTAGTAACAACCTAATTATTGAAAACTCTGAGGTGGAATGGGTAGATAAATACACATATTTGGGCCACGAGATAAGTATATTCAAAGCCAACCAAACATGCGAGATAAACAGAAGAGTTATACTCTCCTGGGCGGCTTACGGTAAACTTGGAGACGTTTTCATAGGCGCCTTCCAATATGCTTGAAAAGAAAAGTTTTCAACCAATGTCTTCTACCTATGGCGCCGAAACACTAACCCTTACCAACGCTTCTGCTAAGAAACTAAAAGTAGCACAGCGCAAAATGGAGAGGTCGATGCTTGTAGTTTCGTTACGTGACCACATTAGAAATGAAGAATTACGCAGAAGAACAGGAGTGAATGATGTGGTCGTACATGTGGCAAAACTCAAATGGAAATAGACGGGACATGTGGCTCGCATGCAAGATGACAGGTGGACAAAACGATTACTTGAATGGATATCAAGATCCGATCAAAGAGACAGAGAAAGACCACCAACTCGCTAGACAGACGACATTACAAAAATTACAAAAAACTGTATTCGTAGCGCTCAAGACAGAAAATAATAGACTCAACTAGGGGAGGCCTATGTCCAGCAGTGGACGCAGAGTGCTGATTGATGATATATATATATATATATATATATATATATATATATATATATATATATATATATATATATATATATATATATATATATATATATACATATACATATATATTGAAACTGACCCCGGATATCGGTTCTAGGGGTTCTAGTTCGCGCTCACTTAAGGATTTGTTTCAAAATTCAAAAGTCCGCATCTCCCCATTAGTGAATGGTTTCTAAGAAATTTCACTAAAAATGGACATATTATGTATATGCCCTTAACTCCCAAGTTGATCGGTAACATAGTTGTTCAGTTGTTTAATTTGATTTTAGTTGGCTACAAACAGTAATCGTTGTGTATTTTCTTTTCTTTTCTTCCTTTAAAAGCGTGTGAACTGGAACAAATTCAGTCAATATAAGGAAAGCTTGTAATTAAGAAACTTTGTACTAACACAGACCTCCGTGTACTAGTTGTTACTAAAACTTTTAATTGGTACAATTTAACCTGATTCAAACGTGGTTGTATTTATTTAAGGTAATTGAAAATAAAGCTATAACTATAAAGTTAACAGCACATAGACGGGGATAATGAATGACGCTAAATTTTAGAAGCAGTTTCTATAACACTTGAAGGTTTGACGTTTTACATAGGTGAATACAAATAAAACATGAAAGCACGCAGTTCGCTGCGTCTGTATTATTTTTATAGATAAAGGTAAACACCTTAAATGCTGAAAAAGACTTGGTTAGTCTGATAATATAGTACATAAATTTACTTACACTTGATTCAGCTCGATTTAGCAAGCCTTTAAAGACCAATGATAGAAACTCTTTACTTTTCTGGGTAAATACAATTGTATTTCTAGTGATATATCAAAGCTAGCTTGGAATAAATTGGCCAGCTAATCCCGCGAGTATCTGTTGTTAGTTCTGTACAATCGACGAGATGTCAGTGTCTACTGAAATAGAACTATCTCTTTTATTCAAAAGTTAGTGTGCGATAGATCATTTTCTTTTGCAGTCCCATAGGACATTTTTTGTTTACGATTTTACTAGATCTACTTCTAATTTGTTTTAATTATTCGTAACTACAGTATCGTTAAATTATCATCTGCAACCTCCATAACCAGAGTTTCTCAACGTAGTAGTATTTCGAACCAACTTTCCTAAATTCATTTTGACCAAACCCTTTCAAACGTTTTATCGACGTACTGAACGCCTCTGAACCAAAGGGTACTGAGTTCGATCCCAGGGTACTTCTTTAACTTTCTCAGTACATACTGCACAATTAGCATCAATCGAGGTTGTGGCATTGTGTTTGAGCAAGTTGAATGACTGTACGTTCCGACCTTCGGATAGGACGTAAAGCCGTCGGTCCCGTGTCCATGCGATATTGGGCACGTTGGATATCCCTACTCGCCTTACAGAAAGGCAGGGGTGCGGCAAGATTTCCAGGATAGTGAGGTAAAAATGTTAGTTGCAAATGTTTTTTTTTAAATGTTATCTAGACCCCTTCTGATTCGAAGTTAAAATGGTAAGCACGCAAAGTGTTTTTCGGCTTCCTCTCTTCTAAAAGTCGTTGATTTCGCTAACACTTTCTTTCTTTTGTTAACTAATTTCACCACTAGGCAAGCAGTGTATCCGTTACATTTGGCCACGTTCTGAATATACTTTAATTCTTTAGTATGTCTACTTTTACTTAATGGAAAATTAATTAACCTCTTTACTAAAAAATTCAAGCTGGGCATTTTTTGGGTCTACGTATGGTGTGAGTCATTCGGAATGTAGCTTAGAGTGGTGGTTTTTTTTCTATGGAACCCGAATTCTAAAGTGTCTTTATTTTTGATAACTATTACATCTAGAAAGGGTAATTTATTGTTAATTTTTGATTCGTGGGTAAATTTTATAGAATGAGATTTATTGTATAATTTCTCAATAAAATACTATTCTTCAAATGCTGGTGTTAAACACTGCGAAAATATCACCCACTTAACGAAACCAGAATCTACGAAAACACTCATTTTCACTTTTAAGATCTGTTTCAAATCCACTCATAAAAATGTCTGCAATAAATGGCGATAGCGGGTTTCCCATTACCGTGCCTTGGGTTTGTTAAAATAACTCATTATTGAATTGAAGAAGCCTCATCCGTCATTTGTGTTTCATTTTATTTTTAATTTGATGATTTTTTTGATCCAAACACTATAACATAGCATCATATATCTATTTGTAGTTGTCACGATTTCGAACTAATTCAATTTTTATCTGTCTGAGAATGCTGTCAAGCAGCGAAACTAGTCACAGAAACGTTGAAGAACATCCGAGAGCATCTATAATTCATAAGGGCCTCTTGCTCCAGTTAACATACGCGCTGGCTACGCCCTTCACCTACAGAAACGAAACCCAACAGTAATTTTTTATTTTTATTTAGCTTATGGGGTTACAGTACGATACACCTGATAGAAGTATACAAAATATACAAAACACACAAAATACAAAACACATATAAACAGAGAAATTTCAAATATATAAGGACAAACATAACTATTATGACAAACTATATATCCACATCCAAATTGCGAAGCCATTCGATTGCCTCTGGTGTGGCTTTCATAAAATCTTCGAGGTCACAAGCGTAGGAATGGTTAGGACATTCTGATACGGTGTGGTGGATAGTCTTCCGTGGAGATCCGCAATCACATTGTGGGTATTCTACCCTGCCCCATTTGTGTAAGGAGTCAGCACATTTCCCGCAGCCTGTTCCAAATCGGTTGAGCTTTAACCATAGTCGGCGAGGCAGGTCAGATCCGTTGAAACAGTGTGTTGGAACATCTAATAATAATAATAATAATAATAATAATAATAATAATAATAATAATAATAATAATAATAATAATAATAATAATAATAATAATAATAATAATATTTATTTGTCCAAAAACACAAAATACAGAAAAAATAGAATAGTAGCATTTTACAGGAAAGATAAATTATCCAAGCACTATAAACCAAATTAGGTTTGTGTGTGCACATAAGTAATAAAATAAATATATTAACTTAAGCATGGAAATAACATAAAAAATAGAAAAAAAAGTAGAGTTAATTAAATTAGGATAATAAAAGTTATATACACACTATGAACTTAGAGTAGTTTTTCTCCTTTATACAACCTTATTTACAAAAAATAATCACCTATAAGTATCTCTACAAAAAGCAACGTTTACAATATTGGAAAAAGCATTACATAAGTAATTGTTATTAAGAGTTGATCAAAATATTCACCCAAGTTTACAACCAAATAAAACAATGCTCCATTCCATGACTTCATCTCTACTTTTAAGAAACCAACCTTTTAACTATTTGTTTGAATAATGTTTTTCAGTTATACAAAACTTCGACCTAATGCAGTTTATTAATTTAGCGCCTACAAACGAAACGTGAGGCTGTCCAATTGTAAAATACCTAAAGGGGACCATTATCTGCTCGATAGAGATACCACGGGTCATTTTATGATAGTTCAGTCTTTGTTGAAAGCTATCCCTAGAATTCATGAACTTCAGTACCGACAAAGCAAACAATTATTTTACTTGGAGAATTTCACTATCTTTATAGACCAGCTCCGAAGGGTACAAGATGTCTTTGTCAAGCATAATTTTTATTATCCATTTTTGTGTCGAATAAAGTTTAGTAAAATGAGTTTTATATACTGCCCCCCAAATAACAATACCATAATTTAAAATAAATTCTACAGTGGCCTGATAAAATATTTTTATCCATTTCCATTCAAGTATATGTTTAAGTTGTGAGAATTTGTGAATAGTTTTGCGAATACTGTTGTTAACATAATTTATATGGATATCCCACTTAAGTGGTTGATCGATATGAACACCTGGATATTTTATACTTTTACACTTATCGACGCTATCAAAGTGACCAGTGTTATTGTAACTTTTAAATTTAATTTTATAAATATTCGACAGCATTGTCTTAGTTTTTGCAAAGGTCAAAAATTTAGTTCTATTTAAATTGAGTAAAAGTAGATTCGAATCTAACCATGATTTGATTTTTAAAAGCCCTGAGGATACAGCTCCCAGTAATTCGTCCCATGAATTATGAGAGAAAATTACCGCCACATCATCCGCATAGCATACCATTTCTCCTCCTATGTCTACATTCATTAGGTCATTAATGTAGATCAGGAACAGAATGGGGCCTAAAACTGTTCCTTGGGTGACTCCAGTTTCAACCCCAATCTGATCACTAACATTGTCACCTATGCGGACTCTTTGTTTTCTATCATAAAGATATAATTTAAATAAGTTGAGAGCAAGACCGCGTATACCAATTTTTTACAGTTTTATCACTAGTAAATCATGTGACATTGTCTCAAATGCTTTCTTTAAATCCAGGCAGAGACCAATACATTTTTTGTTATTATTAAGGGAGTCATATAATTTTTCAGTTGCATTTATGATAGCATCCGTAGTCGATAAATTTTGCAAAAAGCCAAACTTATTTCTATTTATAATGTTGTATTTATTTAAAAATTTCATTAGTTGTGCTTTAACGCATTTTTCGGTAATTTTACTAATTATAATAGTTAAAGCAATTGGTCTGTAATTATTCGTATCCTATTTATCCCCATCCTTACAGAGTGGAATTATAGTGGCAGCTTTCAAGTTGAATTTAGCGGTCTCCTGCAGTTTCTGTCCATATGGTAGTCCATTTATTAGTCGCATGAAATTTTTCGTTCGATTCTAATGCTGATCGGATGTCTGGATGTCTTGATTTGAGCCGGTTATATTGTCCCGCCAGGTATGGCATATCGGTATGGATTGCTAGGGCTACGTTAGCCATGATTTTTCTATATTGCCTGATGAGAGCTGCAGTTCGTCAGATATCTGGTGGTGTGATATTACTGAGCACTAGGAGCGAGCGCGTTGGTGTTGGCCGTATGGTCCCAGCAATCAGTCTCATTGTTTGGTTCAATTGCACATCTACTTTTGTGGTGTGTGCACTGTTGATCCAAACAGGACAGCAATATTCTGCGACAGAGTATACAATGGCCAGAGAAACTGTCCGAAATACCGTCGCTGTAGCTCTCCATGTTTTTCCAGCAAGTTTGGCTATGACGTTATTGCGCTTTCTCAGCTTACCAGCCACGTTTCCAAAATGTGGGTTGAATGTTAGTGATCGATCCAGTGTCACGCCTAAATACTTTGGGTTTTTATTGTGGTTAAGGATCCTGCCATTAAATTCCACCCGCAGGGTATCATTTGCTTGCCGGCTCGATAAATGGAAGCAGCAGACTTCTGTTTTAGACCGACTTGGACACAGTCTCCACTTTCTGAAGTAATCATTAAGCTTGGCGAGGTCTTCATTCAGAGCGCAACAGTGAAGCCACAGAAGTAGTCTCGAAGTCTGTATGTAGTATTTTATGCATCTGCTAATCATATAGTTAATTGTTGTGCTAATAATAAAGCATTTTTTTCAAAATTTGGTACATTCGTTTATAACTTCGAGAATATACCGCATAACCAGGGGCGGCTCCTCAATAAGTACTCCCGTGTGCGCGCACTGCTGCCTGCCGTGGAAAAAATAATATTTTCGCTATGTTATATTTTTATAAATTTTTATTTACTTTTTTACCTCCGGCCTTCAACAAACAAATTTAGTATATTAATACAGAATACAGAATCAGAATAAGTATAGTGTTAATCGGTGCAGACGTTATATGCATCCATATCCATATAAAGCAGTCGGGCGGCGGTGTGTATTTTTCGGGGCTCTCAGGCAATGCGATACTGCAGTGCGAAATGATCGCCTACCGTCGTCGAAAACGACCGAATAAGCAATCGCTTGTGCGCTATAAAATTACACACTTCCAGTTTGTAGTGGACTTTTGGCAGAGCGTGTGTACCTACTACCTAGTAATTTTCGTCTTCGCGTCGGAATGATTTTTAATTATTATGCACACTAAGCTGTTTAAGTGACTTGCTCAAATCATTATTTTCTGTAATACTGATAAGCATTTCACACTTTAAAAAAAGCTTAAAACTTTATCCAAAAATAGCTAATTTTGTAGATTGTACGTAACGCAGTAGAATTTATTTTGATGTCATATTCCCCCTTTACGTTGTAAATAGACTTATAATTTTAATTAATGGAAGGTTCTGAAGTAATTCGGAATAAATCGAGCAGGTAAGTCTCCTGAGGGAATAGTTTGTTCAGCATAGAAGACGTGTCAATGCCTGGTTGAATTGACCCATCTCTTGATTTCTAATTTTATCTGGTGGCCTTTAATTTTCCGCAGTGTAGCTGTGCAATCTTCGATACAAAGTGAAATATATATAAGATCCTGTGCTGTGCGAGATATTATGAAAAAGCTGAAAGACATCTAGGAGGTGAAAGTTGACACTATGACCGAAGCTGGATTCATCGGAAAGAGCCTCCGATATGTCTTTAATAGGTGTAATAAATCATTGGAGCAATATACGTACAGGTGACCGAGCTAGGCTGCGGTCTTGAGAAACGGCCCGATCAATATTGCTACGGAATCCCTACTGGCGTTAAATCGCCAGCAAGCTCGCAAACCCAGACCTAATAAACAATCATCTGACCCTTGTCATCGAATAATTGTCCAACAGGTAATAATGCAGCAGTTTCTCATTATTAAATAACTTATGAAGATGTCAGAATTACAGGAGTTAAGAGTTGCCGGGAGATCGATTGAGATGCCGGCTGTATTTAGAGCTTGCGGAAATCGTTCAGGAAAGCTGTTCGCTAGCTGTTTACAAGAAATACGTTCATGTGTAGGTAGAACATAAAGTAGATAATATGATAGTGCAGACAAATAATTGTCTTTTGTACGTATATTCACCTACAATAGTTTTTTAATTGCTATAAGCGAGTAAGCTAAACTACGCGTCAATTGAAGTGGAACACCTCAAATTTTGGATGCTGTTTGTATCTCAAAATAAAGTTTACCGAATCTGCTCTAATTTTGACAAGTTGACAGATATTTTTTGGGCTTTTGATTGGTAGACAATAACAAAGTTTGCGCTTACGTGCTACAAGATACAGGGGGGAAATATAAGTCGATGTTTTTTCAGAAACATTTCAAAGGATGGACATTAGTCTATGATACTAAGTGAGTGGTGGACGTGCCGCCAGTTTGGATAGTGCCCTTTTGGCACTTCAAAACAAAAAAACTTTATTTCGAAATTACAACAAGTTTAATTATAATTCCAAAACAAAGGAGAAATACACGATGTTTAATGTTGAAACACTCGTAATAAATTCTCACATAATATTGTCTCTTACTTGTATATATAAAGTCAAATATGCTTAGCTAACATTATAAAATAAAACAACTTAAACTAAATAATTATGATGACTATGATTATTCAGCGGTTTCAGTACTTCCGCGTTGAACGACTGCTTCGATCCTATTACTCTACTGACACGAGATATCAGTATAGCATTATACAGGGTGCTGTAACTCCTCCCTTGCCAGATGAGATTTAGGGTACCTAAATCTTGAAATTGATGTCCTCCAGGGGAACTTCGTGGGTCTTCTTAAGTTCGTTGACGATTTCGGACTGGACGGCGGAACTGGTTATTCTGTCTTTAAATTTCCAAAAACAGAAACATGCTACTGTTAATAAAAGAACACAAACAGTTAAAGTAAAAACACTAATCGAAGTATGAATTACAGGAACACTTATTGTTTGTAGTAACTCCTTCTGATGCTGTAGTTGGGATTTCACTAAATTCAATTCATCTAAATTTATAGATTCTAGATGTAAAGGCACAATGTTAAGTTTTGAGTTCATGGACAGTTCACTAAATTTGAGTTCGGGTAACGGCACATAGAAAAGTTTTTTAATTTCAGATTGATGAGAACTTACTGTTTGTCCTTTGATTTTTACCTCACAGCCTTCTTCTATTTTTACCAGATAACTACCATCTATGGCCATGATTTTACGGTCATCGCTGCATCTGTAGTTGACTATATTTTCTACTGGAGAGATGATAATCCATTTACTTTCGCTGATCTTCTGAATCTTCACATCTTCTATTAACATTTGGTGATGCTCACAATTGTTATACTGGGTGGAGAACTTTATTAATTGTATTTCACAAGGGCTGTTTGGACTGATGTGATTCATTGTTTGAGCTTGACACAGGAATTCAGTTGGTCGGACCTCTCGACATGGTCCATCATGGAGTTTGTAATTTTCATCATTCAAGGAAAGGTATTTTGAATGGGGAAATAATGTTAGGAATGTGTGGGTCAAACTATTACGAATGGGAAAGGCATATAAATGATAGTAATCGTAATATGCTGACTCAACCAAAGGTACATCTAAAATGAATGTTAACTGAGTGGTTTTGTAATAGCTTTTAATAGTAATTATTTCTTCATAAAGGGCCATATTATCTATATTTACCTTATATGGCAAATTTACTTTATGTCTTTGAATTTTATTAAGCTCTATCAATAAATCATCTGTTTCTAAAATAGAGGGATGCATTGTCTTTAATTTAGCAAACGTTATTGCATTAACTAAAGTCTCCAAAATATTTTTAATTCCCGTTATTTCGGTAATTAACTGAACAAAGAGCATTTGAGCTATGATTACTATGTCCATGTAATCCTGTCTTAAGTCTTCAGCTTCAAAATTTTTCGTTAGAAATTCAATACGGTCTGCTATCTTTTTTTGATTGTTAGTCAAAATGTAAACTGTTTGATTAAATTTGGTAATAGCGGTTTCTGTTAGTGACATTTGATTTTTTTGAATTATTTCTAATTTATTTTGGTTACTAGTTAGCTCTAAAATTGTTGAGTCATAACGTTTAGCATCATTATCATCTAAATTTCCTGTGATTGACTTAATTACTGTTCCGAGTCCGTTTATTAAACCTCTCTTTTTTCGATTTAAACTTGATGGTATAATTTGTTTGAAAATTTTGTTAGTTTCACTTATTTCATGGAATAACACATTTTGAGAGTTTCGTAGTTCTTCATAATAGGATTCATTATAAGGGGAGTTTTGTATAGAGATGTTCAGGTGATAGGATGTGTATTGTAAAAAGTTAAAGTCTTGTAAAAGTGGTTGTAGTTCAATCGTTCTAATCAATGTCCATTTATCGATTGCGTTTTGCATAGTTCCTATTTTTAGGGGTAGCAGTCCAGGGTTGTCATTCAGTCTGTTAAACTCTACCTTTCCAAGGATATGGGTGAGGAAGAGGATTGACCTGAAACATTAGGTCGTTTTAGATTTCGTAGGTGTCGTTTAGCTATTTGTTTATTTTTTCTAATTAATGCAACATTTTTATCTGTAACTTTTATCAATTCAAATGGACCTTCGAATTTTGGATTATTTTTATTTCGTTTATCTACTTTAGTATAGACATGCGTTTCCTTATTAAATAAAGCGGTATCATCTTTGGAATTTCTGCCGGACACAACTCTTAATTTATTTTTTTCTAAATTCTCTTTAATTTTTTCGTACATTAAATTTAGTTTATTTTTATGTTGTAATAGGTACTCTTGCAAGAGTTTTTGTTGATCGTTTATATCATACACATCTTTACTAGAAGTATGACCTAAGACAATATCAAACGGGGCAAAATTTGTGGCTGAATAAATGCTATGATTGTATGCCATAATCGCATAACACATAATTTTTGTTATCGGGTCTTTTGGATAAATTTGACGTAATATGCGTATGTGTTCTAATAAAGTTGAATGCAAGCGTTCTATGAGACCGTTAGAATTTGGATTTCTGGGGGTGGTGAAATGAACTTTTACCTTGTGCAAATTGAATAATTGTTTAACAGTTTCTGAGCATAGCTCTGAACCATTGTCACTTACTATTTGCTCGGGTGTTCCGTAGTAAGAAAAATACTGAATTAAAGCATTACAGGTTTCGATTGTATTTTTACTACTAATAGCTACTGCTTGCCCTAATTTGGAAAATGAATCAATTAAAGTTAAATAATTTTGATTTTCAATTATAAATGTATCTATATGTAAAATTTGTAAAGGTTTACTTGGAGTTTCTGTAAGCATTAAAGGTATATTAGGTGGGTTACGGTCATATTTTGCTCTTTTACATATTTCACAATTATTTATAAATTCAGTAACTTTTTCTTTCATGTGTAAAAAATAATATTTATTAGCTATTTCTTTAAGTGTCTCATTAATACCACGATGATTAGTTTTAGAGGTGTGATAACTTTGTATTACTTCTAGAATATCAGCTGTGTCGGCCAAAGGAATTCTACGTTTCGGACAGCTTATTATTTCAGGGCCATTATCATTAAATAGTTCAGTGTAAATATTACTAAAGTCCTTATATAATTGATCGGTTTCAAAATTAAAATAATAACGTTTATTTGAAACGGTATAATCTCGTAAAAATTTGACAATATGGTCTCTATTATTTTGTCGAGGAATTTGCACTAAGTATTTAGTTTGATTATAAATTTTTACCTGTTTTACTGGTCTGGGATTATAATTTACTGGGGAAATATAATATTGATTTGGTTGTTTTTCTATGGGATTTTCAGATATTTGTATACTTTTTTTCGGTTCAACATTTACTTGAGAATGATCACTTTCGTCCGAGTTTTCAGTTGGTTTTTGTGCGAGTAAATTACGTCTTAGTTCACTTAAAGGGATATCTTCTGAATTTGGACTATTAGGAATTTCGATTGGGATAAAAGGCATTTCCGGTGGAGTCATAGGTGGTATATATTCATTTGTCGGCTGTGGTAATATCATACTTAAAGGAGGTGTATTTAGTTCACGGTCAAAGTCCTGTAAACGTCTCTCATTACTGTCTACATTATTAAACGTAGATGAAATCTCATCATCTAGAGCATTTACCTGTATGCGAGATAATGCGTCAGCGTTTGTATTATATTTTCCTTTTTTATATATAATTTCATAGTCGTACTCTTCCAATTTTAGTCTCCACCTAGTTAATTTTGAATTTGGTTCTTTTAATTTCATTAACCAAACTAATGGTCTATGATCGGTGTAAATGTAAAATTTACGTCCGTATAAATATGGCCTAAAATATTTAGTCGCCCAAACTATAGCTAAAAGCTCTTTTTCTATAGTCGAATATTTTTGTTCACTATTATTTAGGGTGCGAGATGCATAGCTTATTGGTTTATCACTACCTAAAGGTCCTTGCGATAACACTGCCCCTAAAGCTACATTTGAAGCGTCTGTCGTTAAAATAAAAGGTTTTGTAAAGTCGGGATATTGTAAAATAGGGTCATTCATCAAAATGTTTTTACAAGTTTCAAAAGACTCAAGGAAATCTTTGTCATGATTTATATTGGCATTTTTCTTAAGGCATTTAGTTAGTGGTTTAGTCAATTTTCCAAAATCGCGTATAAATTTTCGATAATACCCTACAAGACCTAAAAAGCCTTTGATTTCTTTACGGGTCTTGGGAAGTGGATACTGTTTTATGGCCTTAATCTTATCTGGATTAGGTTTCACCCCCCGATCTGTGATTATATGCCCAAGATACATTACTTCCTTCTTTAGAAATTCGCTTTTATCGAGCTGAATTTTTAGGTTGGCCTGTCTTAATCTTTCAAATACGTCTTTTAGTCTTCCAATATGTTCCTGAAGGGAAGTTGAAAATACTATGATGTCATCTAGATAGGAAAAACATTTTTCGTTTTGTATACCCCTCAGAATATTTTGCATTAGGCGCTCAAAACAGGGTGGCCCATTGATAACTCCAAAAGGTAGGCGCATATGTTCAAAATGGCCGAACTGCGTGGAGAAGGCCGTTTTTTCAATATCTTCTGGTGCCATTTCAATTTGATGGTAACCAGAAGCTAAGTCAAGAGTGGTGTAATATTGGCTTCGTCCGAGTTTGTCTAAGATGTCGGAAATATTAGGAAGAGGATATTTGTCCGGGATAGTTTTGGCATTTAATTTACGATAATCTATTACCATACGAAATTTTTGTTTACCACTGCTGTCCTTTTTTTTTGGAATCACTAATACAGGGCTGGACCATGGGGAACAGGATGGTCGAATTATACCTTGTCTTAGTAAGTCGTCTACTTGTCGTTTAACTTCTTGTTGTTGAACATGGGGTAAGCGATACGGTCTTACATAAACTGGATCTGGGTCAGATAATCTAATATGATGTTTTATTTGATGTGAAAATGTGAGAGGGACTCCTTCACAATAAAATATATCTTTATATTCCCTACATAAAGCTTCAATTGCTGTTTTTTCTTCAATATTTAAATGATCAATTCTAAGTTTTTCTAAATTTTGATTTTGAAGATATTCTAATTCTATCCCTGAGAAATCTACGTCCATGTGTTCGTCAATGTGTTCAGTGAAATTTAATTCTGTTTCCGTAATTGGGTCAAGTTTCAATGGCGAGTTTAATATTACTTGTACATGTTTATCTGTACTATTCAAGACACTCACATATGAAAAACCCTGATCTACGTTAACTAATGACTCTGGTATTTCTACTCCAGGTCGCAATGTTTTTTTCGATAAAACTCCAGTATTTGTGGAACAAGAAACTGGAATTTTAATAATTTTCTCTGTTCTTGCTTCTATTTCGATTTTAAAATTTTGATACGTTCTTTTATAAGTATTATGTTGTTCAGACGGCAAATAAAGTGGAATTACTGCTTTATCTGTAATTAATTTTCTATTTTTAAAATCTATTCTGGCTCCTAACCTTTGTAATAAGTCAGAGCCAATCAGACCATGATATTGGCTACTAATATCAAAAATGTAAAATTTATATTTTGCTTTTCCTGTGTTAAACATTAATGGTAAGGGAATTTTTGCAATTTCGTTATGTGTACTTGTCTGATGGACGGATTTGATTTGAAAATATTCATTTTCTATAAAATTTTTGTAATAAGTATAAGCTAAAGATGGGCACAATAAAGATTTCGTACTACCACTGTCCAACATAAATTTTAAATTTATACCAGGCACGATTACATAGGGTAGTTTTGGGCAATTATCTAAATTAACCTGTATTATCTGTTCTGATCTAAATTCAGGATCGAATGAAAATTTTCTTCATGTTCGGTATAATCATTAAAATTATCTCTAGGTTCATAATAATGTTCAGGGTAAGGTTCGGAAAAGTTATCAGGTTCATAATATTCAGAATTTGTTTCATAATTTCCTTGACTTAAATTTGTGTCGTTGTAGTCATTGTTTTGTATAGGTCTGTCAGATTGTACTTCGTGATGATAAAGTTCCTCACTCGTATATCGTCTGTTTTGTGTATTAGGTATGGTATTTGTCGGTCTATGATTTCTGGTCGACGTTTCCATAGGGGTAGGCTTGTAAGTCGGAACAAAATTAGGGTTGGGTCGGAAAACATTTCTATTAGAATTTCTTGCGAAATTTTGTGAAGCAGATTGATAATGAGGTCTCTGTTGTTGAATGTTTTGTTTTCTCTCAAAAGGATTTAGTTGTGGAAAATTATTTCTCGAAAATTGTGAATTAGATGGTCTTTGATTAAATGGTTGATTACTAGAAAATGGTTTATGAAAATTACCTAGATTTTGAGAAGTAAAACTATTTTGGAATGGTTTATTTTGGAAATTGTTACTATTACTGTTTTTATTATGTGTGTTAGTATGCATATATTTCATTTGTTTTTCGCCATATTGGAAATTTTCTTCCTCTACGACTAATGCCATAGCTTGCTCCAAATGTATCGGTTTTTGTAATCTAATTGCAAGTCCTAATTGTCCGTGCAGTCCATGTAAAAAGGTCTGCAAGGCCATTTTGTCATAAATTTCATTTTTTACTAAACGAATATTGTTATCATCTATAGTTAATCTTAATTTACTTTGTAGCAAACTTCTAGCATCTTGTATTCGCATACCAAATTGATAGGGCGTTTCATTTTGATTAGGTTTAAGTAACATTAAGTCTCTAGCTAAACAATCTTCATCTCTCTGGTCTGAAAAATATTGTTGTAAGAGAAGTTTTATACGGGGCCAATTTGTGGCATCTTCTCTACTAGCTATTAAAGATTTTGCTCTTCCCTCTAGTTTATTAACTATTATTCTAAGTATCCAATTATTGCGGTCATTATTTAAATTTTGTGTATCAACAAAAGATGATAAGAAATTTTCACAAGCTCCAATAAATAATGCCAAAGTGGCTTGATCCCCGTCATAACTGGGAATTGCATTAATATGATAAGATTCAATTTTAGTTTGTGCAGCAACGTTTTGTTCAGTCATTTTAATATTTTGATTTTCTAACGTAAAATTATTTTCTAAATTTAACACTAATTTGGCTGGTTTAATAATATTTTGTTTGGAAATATTCTTAAAATTTTTATCTGTGTCAGACATACACAATTATAAAATTTATGGGATAAATATATATAAAGGATAATGAAAATTACTCACAATAATTTTTCCATATGCTTAATTATGAAGTCGGCAATGTTGTCCTTCTTCGCTGACGATTTTTGGTCACTTCTATCTATACTTGACTTGGCCCTTCGAGGTTGGCGATGATGTCCTTCATTTTGTGGCTGTGTTGTCTTCTGCTAGTGGTGGCTTCTGCTGTTGAGGTTGGCGATGATGTCCTTCCTCGTTGACGATGTTTGTCACTCTAAATTTTGTAGGTTGCAGGTTTTTAACGATAAAAATCGACGTGTACCTTTGCAATTTTTGTCAAAAATACACTTAAACCTATACTAACGACTGCGCCAGTTTGGATAGTGCCCTTTTGGCACTTCAAAACAAAAAAACTTTATTTCGAAATTACAACAAGTTTAATTATAATTCCAAAACAAAGGAGAAATACACGATGTTTAATGTTGAAACACTCGTAATAAATTCTCACATAATATTGTCTCTTACTTGTATATATAAAGTCAAATATGCTTAGCTAACATTATAAAATAAAACAACTTAAACTAAATAATTATGATGACTATGATTATTCAGCGGTTTCAGTACTTTCGCTTTGAACGACTGCTTCGATCCTATTACTCTACTGACACGAGATATCAGTATAGCATTATACAGGGTGCTGTAACTCGCCACCTAGTTGCGGAACCAAGTAGTATGCTGTCACGCCAGCTCCAAATAACACAAAGTGTTACAAAAATAGAGACTGTATACAGCTAACTAACAATTTAGAAAATTGTCAGCCCTGGCCCATTTCTACCCCAATATAGGGACAAAGTATGTAAGACTAGATGTATTCTCGCAACAATTAGAACAGCGGACCGGTTTCGCTCTCATTAGAGCTCTTCAGTACGGCATACTAATTGTAGCAAAAATGCATCAAAAGTAATACGGCCATAGTATAGCCAGCCTTAAAATACTAAGTGAGTGGTGGACGTGCCGCCACCTAGTTGCGGAACCAAGTAGTATGCTGTCACGCCAGCTTCTGATGCATTTTTGCTACAATTAGTATGCCGTACTGAAGAGCTCTAATGAGAGCGAAACCGGTCTACGGTTCTAATTGTTGCGAGAATGCATCTAGTCTTACATACTTTGTCCCTATATTGGGGTATAAATGGGCCAGGGCTGACAATTTTCTAAATTGTTAGTTAGCTGTATACAGTCTCTATTTTTATAACACTTTGTGTTAATTGGAGCTGGCGTGACAGCATACTACTTGGTTCCGCAACTAGGTGGCGGCACGTCCACCACTCACTTAGTATTTTAAGGCTGGCTATACTATGGCCGCATTACTTTTGATGCATTTTTGCTACAATTAGTATGCCGTACTGAAGAGCTAATGAGAGCGAAACCGGTCTACGGTTCTAATTGTTGCGAGAATGCATCTAGTCTTACATTAGTCTACGAGGAGAGTTAGATATATTTTTGGTATGCAATTTAGAAATGTACCTTGATATCTCGGGACGTTTTCGAGATTTTATTAATATCGCAGCCCACTACGTTTTTATAATCAATTTTGTATTTTAGGTCAAATCCACCCTAAGTAAAAATTCAATCAAACCCCATTGGTCGATGAGGCGGATAATGTTCGCTTTTGATATTCAGTGCCGAAGATTATCTCTATACCTCGGGACCTTCTCGAGATTTTGTTGGTATAGCGTTCCACTACGTTGCTGTCATCACTTTTGTCTCTGAGGTCAAATTAGACTCTTAACTACATGTTTTTTTTCGTAAAACGCGCACTTCAATAGTCAAGGAGTTGGGCTAGGTGAATTTTCGGTATCCCATTCAGAAGAACACCTTAATACCTCGGGACGTTTTCAAGATTTCATTAATATCGCAACCCACTACGGTTATATCATCAATTTTGATTTTAGGCCAAATCCACCCTCAGTAAAAATTGCAAGAAAACCCCATTGGTCGATGCGGCGGAGTATGTTCGCTTTTGATATTCAGCGCTGAAGATTATCTCTATACTTTGAAAGCTTCCCAAGATTTTGTTGGTATCTCTTTCCACTACGTTGTTATCATGACTTTTGTCTTTGAGGTCAAATTAGATTCTTAACGACATTGTTATTTTTCTAAAACGCGCACTTTAATAGTCAAGAAGTTGGGTGAGATGAATTGTAGGTATGCAATTCAGAACACCTTAATACCTTGGGATGTTTTCGAGATTTCATTAATATCGCAGCTCACTACGTTTATATCATCAATTTTTTCTCTAATTTTTTTAATTATCGGTCCACAAGGAATTTGTTGATAATATGCTTTGCGGTTTTGACATGCTGATTCACAATTAACTTTTTGTCGGCATGAACCTGTAGTGACCAAAAAAAACAACAAAATTTTCAATTTTTGTGTTTAAAAGTTTTCTAAAAGAACGATATGTTTACGTTGGGCTAAAATTAGTTTCACACTTTTTTTGTGAAAATTCACATCTTTTTGTCAGTGTAACTATCAAATTTTATTTTTAGTATATCAATTTTATGGTTATATTTTCTTTTAAATAAATAAAAACATATGTAGTAAAAAAACAACAAGTGCTTACAATTTTTGAACACAGAGTACAAAAAGTTGGTCTCCATCCCATCTAAATTCTCGATAATTCTTTATCCACAACGTATTAAATTTTGTTTTAGGCAATTGAAATGACAACACCTTTGTTTACTTTCAATACTTCCAAAAATATGTTGCGCACAGAATTTTTAGCGCTCTTGCTAAGACGAACTGAGTGGCACTAAATAATATTTACTAAACTGTCGGTCATTTTGGCGGTTGGAACCCAATTTTTATCATTTTTACCTTGAATTATGGTAATCCCATCATCTGGGTTTTTCCCGATTCTGGTTATATAATATAATAGGCTATTTATCACCATTTACGATTTTACGAATTTCATCGGCCACCTATCCGAGCGTCAAGTTTCAGGAACTGCACTGACCGTCTTTATATTTTCAGGTCTAAGTAAATATAATAAACCAAACAATATAGCTTTATGTCCTTTGTGTTTGACATAACTGGAAAATTTGTGAGAAAAATGAAAAACTTGTTGCTTTATTGACAAAATTGCATTTTGTAAAAAAATGAAAAAAATGCAATAAAATGCAAATTGCATTTTTTCCGTGCCTCATATATTACATAGATGCAACGAAGAAGACATAGTATATTATTTTTTATTTTATTTTTAAATGAAATTTTGATCCAAGCTCACTAATAATGCTGTAAAAGACGAAGTGGTTTGCAGAGAAAAAAGCAAGCACTCATGAACCCAAAGAAGAAGTCTCTAGATCATTATTTATTACAGATCAATGTCCAAACACGTTATTAAGTTTTCAAAGGTTTCATACAAATGTGTATCAAAAGACGCTTACTGTGTCGAAATTATTATTTTTTATTTCAACAACACACAACGAGGGCTCACAGCCTAAATACTATCGTACCTTGTGTGTTGACAAGGAGGAAAGAGGCAACTTGTTAATTCTGGACCTGAGGGTTTGGAGATTCGGATGAGAAGGAAAAACATGTGCCGGCAAGGAATTCCACAACTTAAAAGTCCTCGGGACTAAAGAGCGGTCATAACAAGATGTTCTATGTCTGGTGACCTGGACAGTAAAAGGGTGCATTCGCTCTGTTCCCCCGGTAGATCTGTTGGGGGCAGCAGATGGAGGAACTATGAAAGAAAGCTCTTCAGAGCAGTGCCCGTGCAGATATCTATAAAAGAGTGAGAGTGGTCAACAACGGCATGTCGGTAGGCAAGGGATGGCAGCCTTTGGGTGAGGGTAGGGTCACCGATGAGACGTATAACTCTCTTCTAAATGGAGTCCAGGATAGTGAGTGTAGAAGCGGCAGCGGCACCCCAGATGTGGGAGCAGTATTCGAGGTTTTGCCTTATTAGTGAAGCATATAAGGTATAGAGATTAGCTGGTGAAAAGTATTTGCGATCCGGAAAGAAGAAACCTAATTTCTTAGCAGCCGGTTCTGCAATTGGTGTGACATGTTGATGCCAATGGAGGTTTCGATCCACAGAGATGCTAATATGTAAAAATGACTCATTACTTTGAATAACTTCGTTGTTCCTTGTGATGGGTCTAGGGCTATTGTATCTCTTATGAGATAGAAAGCAAGACTGAGATTTGGTGAAGTTGAATTGTACAAGATTTATACTTCCCCAGTCTAATATTTTTTGGAGATCCACAGAGACAGGACCCTTCATTTTGTATAAAGTCAAATTTGGATACCTAACGTAACCGGTTACGACAATATTTTTGTTGATTTATGTTTGTATATCTTCTTCTACGCTGCTATCAGGTTTTAGTTTTTATAAATGTGCTCACAAATTCGATGAGCTTAATGTGAAACCGATGGTTGTTATTTAATAGTTTTTATAGAAACTACTATCATGTAAATGATGTTTAGGTAAAGGAATTTTATACAATGCAGTTACTTGTATGCTGTCTTTAGAAAACGACCGTTACGAATAAAAGAGCAATCGACGTCAGTTTCCACAGATGCCACTCTAACCTTGGAGGCACAGGCGTGAGTATCATTTTGTAAGTTGCATATTGACTTAAGGATATAAAGATAAGTGCAACGTCCTTCGGACCAAAAGATTTGCAATACAGAAGGCAGCCAGACTATCTCAGGAAAAGACTGTCTGTCGCTAGCTGCACTCAAAACCTGAGTACCGAAACAAGTGAGATCAAAGAATGTTATGCGCTGCCAAGAAGCACTATACTGGATCCAAAATGGCTAGGTTAGTTTGCGTCAGGTGCCTGGCCACAGAAATGCGAAAGGGAACATAAAAGTAAACGAATTAAGGGAGCCAAGTGCGAAGATAGATAGTGTGGAGGCGACAGATTCTCCACTGCCATAGATCAACTCGTTAAAGGATGCGACAGATAGACTCATCCTGGTAAAACAAGGAGAGGCATGACAAAATCAAAACATTTACCAAAGAGCCAGATTTCTGGGACCCAGGATAGATAGCAATAGAACCAAACAACTGCTATAGCATAAGAAAAACCTGGTCTGCATAGCAACAGGGGTCATCACAGAAAACTGTGATGATGTGGCGAATGGAACGAAGATGGAGAACCACGGTTGACCAGCACTGCAGGAAATGCAACGAAAAGGATGAATCGATTAAGCAGCTGCTGTCCTGATGACTAGCCCTGGTCGCACGCAGACAATGGAACACGGGATGCTGGAGCAACTAGAGGAAGCGGCCGAAGTGGATATTAGTAGCATGATGAGCTTTGCACGGAGCTGGAAATTCCTCAAAATCAGGTCTTAAAGAGAGGTGATAGATTTAGTCATATTAATAGGTTACCGCAGTGGGCATCAGATCTCCTAGTGAAAGCTCAGCATTGATGACCCTCTAACGTAACCGTACCCAGCTTAAAACATCTTGCTTTACCATCAGGTATTAGTTTGTAGAAATATATTCTAAAAACGAATGAGTTTAATATAAACAGAATATTTCTATTTTATAGTTTTTATAGAAAAGTTGTTATCATGTAAATAATTGTTAAGTGATGCGATTTAATTAGATACTGTTGTGTATTCGCTTTCCTGATATACGCAAACTGCGTATAAACGTTGCTCGGACTTAAAGTTGATATATTTTTATGATAATCCAAAATTGATTTTGATTCCGGCATAAAAATGTTTCCAGTGTAGTGCATTTTAAGCCGATAATGGAATCTAACTCAAGAGCTTGCATACTGATCTCTCCCAAAGTACGACGTAAAGCTAGGCCAACGTTTCATCGATATTTCACCTTTGTCTGATACAATCCATGCTAAAACGCCACTATTTATTCAGTTCGTTTTAAAATGATAAAGCAAAAGCCACGTAACGAGGTATGGCGTAGACGCAGAAAAAACGTGCCTGTATTATATGAAATTTGTTTGAGTGGTTTCTATATATCCATTATACATTAGAAAGTGGTTACCTAAGCCGTTCTCCGTAAACTGTGTTATTCACTTGACATCCTATTAGACTACCAACTTTGTCATTGAAATTTAAGATGACAGCTTATTTTCTTTTCACAGCGACGCTTTTGTATGTACACCAACTAGCTTGCAACTCCAGCTACATTAGTCTTATGTGTAAGATGGAATATTTCTCATGTATTTATTCATAGAGCCTCCTTTGTTGCAATGATACGTACTTATGATTATCCGAAAGACTTTCTAAAAACTTTTTTATTAAGTTAAAACAAGTTAAAACCGCGTTACCAACCGGATGCTATTAAAACCAATGGGAACACTAGAACATTGTTTATTTTTTTCTTTCTAAAAATATGATAAATTATAGCCTATTTTTACAACTACATTCAACCTCTAAACCGAAGTGTACTGGGTTCGATCACAGGGTTCTCTTCTCCTCTTTCACTTTTTGAGTACATACTGTAACTTTAACATGAACCAAGGTTGTGGCATCATATTTGATCAAGTTGAATGTCTGCATGTTCCAGCCTTCAGAGGGGGCGTAAAGTCGTCGGTCCCGTGAGTTACAGCACCCTGTATAATGCTCTACTGATATCACGCATTAGTGTAGCAATAGGATGGAAGCAGTACTCCACCGCGGAAATACGAAAACCGCTGATTAATTATATTTAACATAATTATTTAGTTTACATCGTTTTATTTTATAATGTTAGATAAGCATAATCAGGTTGATATATAGAAGTATGGTACAATATTATAGCAGAATATATTACGAGTGTTTCCACATTAAACATCGTGTATTTCTCCTTTGTTTTGAATTATAATTAAACTAGTTGTAATTTTCAAAATAAAGCTTGTTTTGTTTTAAGGTGCCAAAAGGGCCTTATCCAAACTCGCAATCATGCTAGGTTGGGCATGTTCAGGATACCTACCATCCATACCGAAAAGTAGGGACCGGCAACATTTCCAGGATAGTGAGGTGAAACTGCTCCCTGGCGTCAGTGATTGGCCATAGTCGCGGAAACAGACCGACGTTAAATAAAATAAAATAAACTATATTTAAGTGAAGAATGCAACCTATGATGAGTACTGATAAGTACAATTTGGGGAACCCAATTCAGCACAACACAGCCTCCAGACCTGACGATCGTTTCGCTAACAATGTTAGCGTTACCAGAGGGTTGAATAGGATTCTACTATATTTAAAATAAAAATTAAAAACGGTGTATGGAGAGGATGCAGATTATTACAGTATTTTATTAGCTTGTTTATTTATAAGAGTGACAATAAATACACTGAAAGCAAAGACAGCAGGAAACATAGCGAACGAAACTCGTTAAAAGGCTACCCAGTGTACCATACGGTATGTTAGAAAAAAGTCTGGACGCAGCAAGTGCGTTATGGTAGCGAATTTTCTTAAAAATATTTTTAATGGCAAATATGTCTTGTTTTTAAAAGAACGACATTTGGTTGGCAGTATAACCTATATAGTACTAACAATGTATCAAATTTAATTTAAAAAGCTTCGTTGCTTTAAAAAGTACAAACATTTTGTGAAAATAAACTTAAAGACTTCCAGAAAAAACTGGACAACGAACCTCTTTAAGCTATTTACACACCTACCAAGATATTACTATTCACAAACAGCTTTAGGACAAAAATTTAAAAAAAATCACAATTTTTTTAACAGAAATTGCCATCAGTAATGTTAAACTATATTAATTACCGACGTATCACAAAAATCTTACAAAAAATATTTTTGCGGAAACGCTAAACACATTTCTGCGAAAACTTTTCAAATTCAGCCACTATTTGAGAGTACCTGTATACGGCAACTCCATTCTTTCGTAATACAAAGAAAACGCTTTCTGAATGCGTCATTTCCATGGGCCCCCGCTACCCAATGACAAAAACGCCGTATCATAATTTATGATATGTGGAAAGCACGTGGAAAGTTGCAAAACAATTCAAATAACGCAAAAACTAGGCACGATATCAATTTTCTTGTCCTTGCAGGCATGCATTATAATTCACTGGAAATTACGAAAATCCAATAACATATTAAAAAAAGAAACTGTGTATCACTAACAACTTATGGGCCATCCTGTGGTTGTCAAAATAGGTTATTAAGATTCAGCTCGAGAAACCCTATATTAACGTATACATTTTTCTTATATCTTGTATAATAACGGATATATTGAGCTTTGCCGTAGAAACGCGTCACCCTATATATGTGTAAACAGACAAAAAGTGAAACTAACTCCGGATATGGCTTCTAGAGAGCCTAGTTCACGCTCATCTTAAGAAATCTTTTCGAAAGTGTCGATCTCTTCTATAGCGAATTTCTTCTGCGAAAATTCGCTAAAAATTATTATTCAATTAAAATATTATCAAACCATAACGTATATTATTATTATTATTATTATTATTATTATTATTATTATTATTATTATTATTATTATTATTATTATTATTATTATTATTATTATTATTATTATTATTATTATTATTATTATTATTATTATTATTATTGTTATTATTATTATTATTATTGTTATTATTATTATTATTATTATTATTATTATTATTATTATTATTATTATTATTATTATTATTATTATCATTATTATTTATTACTGGTCAAAATTATACATTATGCTTTACAAATAAGCTCTGTTTGTGCTTGTATTAACATAATTTTGTTAAAATCCTCAAATAATCAAGCTCAAAACAATTTTATTTTAATGTCACTTTCTGAATTTTGATCGATCTTGCTTTTTCTTCTCTTTCTTCTTCCACAAACATTTATATAGCCGTTACAAAGATTTATCTTCACTCTCGCCTCACTATTTCTCTTTATTTCAACCAAACCTAAAACTATGGAAAATATCAGATAAAGCCTGTATTTGAAATGAATTTTCTGCACTCATTTTAGCAAAATGATGGACAATGACGGCTGAAACTGAAACTTAAAGCTTTGTGAAACAAACTTCTCCCGACGTTTTGTCTATATATCCCGTATTACTTTCAGTTTCTGGGCTTAAAAGGTGCCAATTTTGACGTTTCAAATCGCAACTATAAAAGTTTCAAAGTACTTTTACTGGTACTTTTTTGTAACTTTTTACTTTCAGGTTCTGGGCCTAAGAGGTACCAATTTTTAAGTTTCAAATCGCAACTATAAAAATTTCAAAGTACTTTTTCTGGTATTTTTTTGTGACTTTTTCCCGTATATGGGTTTTAGAGGTTCTAATTACCGCTCATTTAAGGAAATCTTTCTAAAACTAATAGGTCGCGGTCTTCTCAATAACGAATTCTTTCTACAAAAATTTGCTAGAATATAGACTATTAAACCATAAACTCTATAGCTGAAACTACTGCCAAAGCATAAGAAGAAAGGTCTATTTAAAATATATTATCCGAAAATATTTTAGTAAAATGAAGGACAATGATGGTTGAAGCTGAAACTTGAGGCTTTGTAAAACACATTTATAATGACATTTCTTCTACATAATACGTTCTTGTTTTAGATTTGATGTCTGAAAAATGCAAATTTTGACGTTTTAAATAGCGACTTTGACGTTTTACGAA
The DNA here is from genome assembly GCA_964006375.1 of Tillus elongatus. Taxonomy (NCBI): domain Eukaryota; kingdom Metazoa; phylum Arthropoda; class Insecta; order Coleoptera; family Cleridae; genus Tillus; species Tillus elongatus. Next base: position 157,431,257 of record OZ023264.1, on the reverse strand, counting down.
CAAAAATTATAAAATTTTTAGAACATTTTTCTGTTACTTCTTGACCTTTTTGCGTCAAGAGGGCCTAAGCGTTGTGAGTAACATTCAATAGGTTTTGTTAATCACACAAAATATTTTGTTGTGCTCAATTGTGCCCTATTTCTTTTTCTTCAAATGCCTATAACTGTTTTTTCTTTTAACATAGAGATCTAAATTTCCGCATGTAGGGCACATTTGATAGTATAAAGTACTTGCTGAAGTTGGTTGTCATAGCTCTGTTATTTTCGGAGATACAAAAACTTTCCGAAAGAAAACCCAAAATTTTCCCGGAAAAACTGGTCAGATTTTCCTGGCTAAAAACTTGTTCAAGCCACTTTCATTGGGAAGGTACGTACTAAATTTCATCAAAATGCGCCCATTATTTTTTGAGTTACCAGGACGATATATATATATATATATATATATATATATATATATATATATATATATATATATATATATATATATATATATATATATATATATATATATATATATATATATATAAAGAGTGCAGGTGCTGCGGATTCCAACTATAACAAAGCCTGAGAAACGAGAGTTTAAAATTATTCGACTTATGAATAAGACCAGTACTTTCCGATTCATGGAACATCTTCGAGATTTGGTGTGGGACCAGATTTATACTGTTGACGATGCTTGTGAGTCATTCGGGCTATTTCACGAGACCTTTCTAAATATATTCAACAAATGTTTTCCGAAAGAAGATTAAGAATAGATAAAACTTCAACGAAAGTTGAGAGTAGTAGCCCACACCTAATCCACCTGCGAAACCAGATTGAGGCTGCACACACTATTGCAATTGCCAAGCGTGGGCATGAGTATTTGGCTGCGTATAAGAATTTGAGAAAACTGTATAACGAAAGCATGGAAAAAGAAATAAGAAAGATCAATCAAAATACTTTACTGAAGGCAACAAATAAGAGCAAAGCCATTTGGGACATCATAAATTGAAAAATTAAAAAGAAGGTCGACAGGAATATTGATAGCAATTTGATACCGGATCAACTGAATAGTTTTTTTGTGAGCATGGCTGGGAGTCTCGCTGGAAACTCAAAAGTTGATCAAAGTGAACAAATGCTGAAAGAGAAGGTGGCGAGCTCGCCAAGCTCCATGTTCTTGTTTGAAACAACCCCTGAAGAAATTATACAGACAGTGGCAAATATGAAAGATAAAAATTCAAAAGACATATGTGGATTTTCAGTCAACCTGCTAAAGAAATATATAGTGTACATCGCTGTCCCACTTTGCTTCTTAATTAGTATTTGTTTCAGGGAGGGAATATTTCCTGATCAGCTTAAGTTGGTTAGGGTGATTGCTTTGTACAAAAAGGGGGATGTCAACTTTTGTGGAAATTAGAGACCTATATCAGTGTTGCTGGTAATGGAAAAATTTTTGAGGCTCTGTTCAAGTCGAGGATAGTGAATTTTATAGATTCAAGGTCGATTTTGAGTGGAACTCAACATGGCTTTCGTGCAGGAAGTCAACAGTTACGGCAATGATCGAGATAATTGAGACCATTTTGGCTTTCCAGTATAGACCTAAGTAAGGCGTTCGATTGTGTGGATCACGAGAGGCTTTTGATGAAGTTGCATCATTACGGTATAAGAGGCATTGTGTGGAAGTTGCTTAGGTCGTACCTTGAGAACAGATATCAATTAGTGGACCTAAATGGAGTAAAATCTTCTCTAAGACTAATGAAACAAGGTGTTCCTCAGATGTCTATATTGAGCCCTCTGTTATTCTCTAGATATATTAACGACCTAATGAACCAATTCCATCGGAAGAACATAATAGCTTTTGCAACTGACACTACCCTCATAGAAGGAGCTGCAAAAAGGGACGTGTTGAACAAGAAAGCATTGGCTGGCCTGAATGTTGCTAAAGCTTGGTTTGAGGCAAACAGTTTGGTTTTTAATTCTTGCAAAACCCAAAAACTAATCCTTACCAGCAAAAAGTCCCCTGAACATGCTACTATTTTACTACTGGGTTTTGTAGTTGATGACACGCTTTCGTGGATTCCGCACATTGATGCGCTTTGCCTTAAGGTGTCAACTGCTATATTTTCAGTAAGAAGAATAAAAATGGTTGTCGGAGAGAGTGCAGCATTTTTAACATACCATGCGCATTTTCATAGTGTGGCGACGTATGGTATCATCCTTTGGGGTGCTGTGGGTGGTGCATCAAGAGTCTTCCTGAAGCAGAAACAAGTGGTGAGGGTGTTGGATGGTGTGCCTCAAACGACAAATTGCCGGGATTTGTTTGTGAAGTATAGAATCCTTACCATCCCGTGCGTGTACATTCTTTGCTGTCTGTGTTATCTACACAGTCACCAAAGTGAATTTGTTAGGCACTCAGGCTTCACTGCCACAACACAAGAAATAGGGACAAATTTATCACACCAAGGCATCGCTTGGCAAGGTTCCAGTCTTTCTTTGCGTTCACTGGCGTTAGATTGTATAACAAAATGCCGTTGGTTTTTCAGGAACTAGGGAGTAAGATCTTAATAAAAACTATAAAGAACTTTTTATTAAAAAACGCTTTTTATTCTGTGGATGAATATTTATCTTGTCGCTTTTAATCATGTTTGTCAAAGTGTCTTACAGTTGTGTTGTAATGGTCGTAGTCTTTATGTGTTGTTTATACTTATATTTTAGATGTAGACATGCCTTGTAAGCTTTGAAGGTAATAAATATGTATGTATATATATATATATATATATATATATATATATATATATATATATATATATATATATATATATATATATATATATATATAACACAGATCTCCTCATTAGTGAATTTTCGTTTTACGAAAAATTCGTTAAAATTCAAACAAAACGCAATATGGCTAAAACAAAAAGTCGGAACGCAATAAGTGCGACTTTATAGCGTATTTTGTGATAATAAACCATTAGTGAAGAGAAGTAAGCCTAAACCGAAAGCCACACAACCATCAAAAATTGCACATTTTTTACTTGATAATGCCTTGCCTTGGAAAATCAATTTATTTTTACGAAATATAACTTATAGGTATGTTGTGCCATTAAGCTACAGATGTAACGTTACAAAATTCAGTTTTGTTGATTAATTGTAATTCAAGTTTTTCCGTAATTCATTTCAACAGAGTTTGTCATGCGCTGTTGTCAGCCGATAGCATTACGGTGCCGTATAAAATCAAAAAATCTGGACGCAGCAAGTACGTTATGGTAGTGAATTTTCATAGAAATATTTTTAATAACTACATTTGTCTTTTTTTAATTTAAGCAGGCATTAAGTTTGGATCCCAGTAGTATAACATAGATAGTAGAAATAATGTAACAAATAATTTTATTGTTTAAGAAACTAAAAAATTTACAAATATTATAAACAAGGCCTCATTTTAATGGGATCCACTATCTATTAGTAAAAACGTCGTATCACAATTTTTTATATGCGCCAAAAATGTGAAAAGTTGCAAACTAATTGAAATAACTCGAAAAAGATAAACAGTATATTATTTTTACTTACAAACATGCATTATAATTCGATGAAAATGTAAAAATCCAATCGATTAAAAAAGAAAGAAAATTTGTATCACTCACGACCAATGGTCCAACCTGTGATTAATAAAATAATTTTGTAAGATGCGGCTCAATACACCCTATAATTAAAGTATACAGTTTTCTCCTATCTTGTATAATAACGGATATATTAATTTTGTCTATGAAAATTTGCTGAAAATTTCACACTATTGAACCATACTACTGCCAAAGTATCAGACAAAGGGTCTATTTGAAATGATTTGTCTGCAAACATTTGTGTAAAATAAAGGACAATAACGGTTGAAGCTAGAACTTAAATCCTCGTGGAACACGTTTCTTGCGGTATTTTTTCTACATAACCCGTATTTGTTTCAGGTTCTTTAACCAAATTTTGTCAAATTTGACATTTTAAATCGCGACGGTTTAAAAGGAAAAAGTACAAAATGTTAAGAGTAATTTTTCTGGTACTTCTTGTCCTTTTTGAGCCAAAAAAACACTTAATCTTGGTCTCTAATATACAATAGATTTTGTTATCCACACCAATTTTTTTGTTTTCTGCGTTTCTTTGGTCATTACTGGTAGCAATTTTTTTTAAATTCAAATTCCTCCAACTTTTTTTATACTTTAACTTAGAAATCAAAATTTTGGTACATTGCATACCCTTAATAGCGCAAAGCTGCAAATCAAATTTGATGGCAATATGTTTGTTATCTCCCGAGATACAATTCTTTTTCAAAACAAAATTAAAAATTTTCCAGAAAAAACTAGTGGGATTTTTCTGTCTAAACAAACTTGTCCAATCCAATTGCCAGAGGAATGTACTCGCTAAATTTAATCATCAAAATCGGTCCATTATTTTTGAGGTTATCTATATATATATATATATATATATAAAACACTTAATCTTGGTCTCTAATATACAATAGATTTTGTTATCCACACCATTTTTTTTTGTTTTCTGCGTTTCTTTGGTCATTAGTGGTAGCAAATTTTTTAAAATTCAAATTCCTCCAACTTTCTTTTTACTTTAACTTAGAAATCTAAATTTTGGTACCTTGCATACCCTTAATAGCGCAAAGCTGCAAATCAAATTTGGTGGCAATATGTTTGTTATCTCCCGAGATACAATTCTTTTTCAAAACAAAATTAAAAATTTTCCAGAAAAAACTAGTGGGATTTTTCTGTCTAAACAAACTTGTCCAATCCAATTGCCAAAGGAATGTACTCGCTAAATTTAATCATCAAAATCGGTCCATTATTTTTGAGGTTATCTATATATATATATATATATATATATATATATATATATATATATATATATATATATATATATATATATAAAACACTTAATCTTGGTCTCTAATATACAATAGATTTTGTTATCCACACCATTTTTTTTTGTTTTCTGCGTTTCTTTGGTCATTAGTGGTAGCAAATTTTTTAAAATTCAAATTCCTCCAACTTTCTTTTTACTTTAACTTAGAAATCTAAATTTTGGTACCTTGCATACCCTTAATAGCGCAAAGCTGCAAATCAAATTTGGTGGCAATATGTTTGTTATCTCCCGAGATACAATTCTTTTTCAAAACAAAATTAAAAATTTTCCAGAAAAAACTAGTGGGATTTTTCTGTCTAAACAAACTTGTCCAATCCAATTGCCAAAGGAATGTACTCGCTAAATTTATTCATCAAAATCGGCCCATTATTTTTGAGGTTATCTATATATATATATATATATATATATATATATATATATATATATATATATATATATATATATATATATATATATATATATATATATATATATATATATATATATAAACATATCAAATTTGAAACTGACCTCTAACCGACAGAATTTCGCACGATTTGACATTTCATATTGAGTTGATACAAAAAATTTTGATGCTTTGAAGTGAACTGTTTATAAGAATAAGCAACTGAAATTTAACATAAAAAAATTGAAATAGGTTACACAAGATGCTTAGGAGATAAGGTAAGTTGCGCTGTGTATACTACAATTTATGAAAACTCCCTAATATAATGCACTTGCTGCGTCCTGATTTGTTTTTGTCCTCGCTTGATTGACTCTCTAGCTAACAAGTTTTAATGTAAAATATTTAATGAACTTTTGTGAACATGACGCTCTTGCTTCATAGGGAATTAATATTAAACATTTTAATTAAAGTTACCGTTTAACTACGTCAGTGATGAGTTAATATATGTTTACTAATTCCAGCCCACAAAGTCGCAAATGACAGCTAGTTATATGAAACAAAACAAAACAATTTAATACATTTCCAACGAAATAGTTACTCATGTGTTACTTCGACAGTAAAACACTTTTCTGAGCTTGTTCATACAACTCCTATCCTTTCTGTTTCCATTTTATAGCAACAACTGGAAATCTAGTAACCGCCAACACGCCATTATTAGAGAAAATTTCCAAATGGACAGACTGAGAAGTTTCTAGTGGACACACACAATTTGCTACTGTGTCTTTATACCAGCCATTCTCTCTCTCTCCCTCTCGTTCCCATCCAGCTTGCTTATATCCCGTAATGATCCGTTAGTTCGAGGGAATCCTTAAAGCTAGGCGCTCAATTGTCGAATATGATTACGGCTGTACAAGTGGACAAGTTTAGTCTAGACTGGACATCAAAGTCATAGATGACAAAGAGCAAATTGCTGGCATTGAGAGACTTGGCTAATGAAAAGCATATTTTACTGGTGAACAAAAATGAATTGTAAAGCTGCTAAATTGAAACGAACTGATTCATCATTTGATCATTCTGTACCTCAGTTTGTATAACTAGAGACAGTTTAGATGAAGGGTAACAAAAAATTCACCTTTAGGATGGGCGATATTTTGCATATCTTTTAGGTCCAAGCTGATGATATATATATATATATATATATATATATATATTATATATATATATATATATATATATATATATATACAAAGTGTCATAAGACACATGTTGCAAATATCACGTAGCCCATAGAGAATGCCACCTACGTCAATTTTCACCGCCCATTACAGTACTAACTCTTCATCTTGTAAGTCTAGATGAAGGGCAACAAAAAATTAACCTTTTGCATATATTTTAGGTCCCAGCTGGTTATATATGCATAATATATATATATATATATATATATATATATATATATATATATATATATATATATATATATATATATATATATATATATATATATATATACATAGAGCCAAATATCTGTATAAAAAGGCTGAGTTATTGACAACAATTTATTATTCTGCCCGATATATTACGAGTGTTTACCTGGTCAAATGCAAAGTGCGAATAAAGGGCTTGAAATTAAACGTGCCGCACGATCCAATGACGTTTTGTTCTTAGTTCATCTTGATACATAAACGATTTCGTAAGCATCAAGCATAGTGTTGTGTCTAACATTTTTGACAAGTTTCAAATTTTCCTTGTCAATGTGATGATTATTATCCCCTATATGTTGTGCCACATGATTTTTCTACCGTATCATATCGTAAATGTGCGAGATGTTCACGAAATCTGGTGGCTATGTTTCTCTTGATTTGACCCACGTATTTAAGATTACAATTTTTGCAACCTATCTCATAAATACCTGACATTTCAGTGGCGTTGTCTTTGTCTTTCGTATTACCCAACAAATTTTTTAAATTACTTTTCGTCAAAAAAGTCAAATGTGAATCGATTTTCTTAAAAATACTTTCCAAACCGTTTGTGATACCTGGTTCATAAGGTAGACACAATTATTTTCTATATTTTTTTTTCTCAAATGTCATGCATTCAGATATCATTTTCTTTGTTCTGTGTTCTGTTTGCTAACCAACTTCCCCACTAAACAATCCGAATAACCGTTATATCTCGCCACGTTTTTCATGTAGTTTAATTCTATATTAAATCTACTTTTGCTTAACGGAAAATTTATTAATCTGCTTATCAAAAAATTGAAACTAGCCGTTTTTTGTGTAATCGTGCGATGCGAGTCGTTTGGAATGTAAAAAAAACGGCTAGTTAAATTTGTGATTTGGGTTCTCCAAGTGTACTTATCAGTGCTCATCACAGGTTCCTGTTTTCACATAGTAATAATGTTCATTAAATAGATTTTTCTCTAAAACGGATTGAGACACCGAAATGATACAAGAATAAATAATTAATTGAAAGATGATTGCTCTTTCAGGTTTTAATGTTGTTGAATCGATTTTTCTCAAAAACGGATTGAGATACCAAAATGAAACTAAAAGACTTTGCTTATTGCTCTTTCGGGTTCTAATGTTCCTTAAATCAATTTTTCTCGGAAACGGATCACGATACCGTAATAAAACTAAAAGCCATAATTAACTGAAAAATTATAGAGCCTCGCTGGTTCAGTAGTAAGAACGTGTGCCTCTGAATCGGGTACTGGGATCGATCCCAGGGTTCTCCTTTGAGTTTTTCAGTACACACTGTACAATTAACATCAATGTAGGTGGCATTGTACTTGAGCAAGTTGAACACCTACACGCTCCGCCCTTCGGAGGGGGGCGTAATGCCGTCGGTCATGTGTCCATGCGATGGTGGGCACCTTAAAGGTCCATACCTTCCTTACAGAAAGGCAGAGGTTCGGCAAAATTTCCAGGATAGTGAGGAGAAATTACTCCCTGGTGTTGGTGATTGGCCATAGACGCGAAAATATGCAGACGTTAAAGAATTAAAATCACACACCCACACACACACACACACATTGAAATTTTATTTCTCTTTTAAATTAAATATAATGTTAGATGTCAGTGAAATTGGTCGTAAGTGGCCAGCTCTATCAGCAACGCAATAATTGCAACACGGATTTTATTCGTCTCCCAAAAGAACATAACTTCAGAAATTTTCAAGTTCCTAACCCAAATATTTTTACAATAATGACAAAAAAAAAACCACAAATATAATTCTAACTTTCAGAACCCTGTATTTCTGAAACTACCATTATTCGGATAAGGAATGTTTGCGCCAGTGGTCACAGTTTCACTTGTAGTATCTTCAGCTTTCGGATCTCCCATTGTTAATGAATCACCCTGTATATTGATCTAGAGGGGGTGAATAACAATAAATGATTTTAATTTACACTCCTAATATACTTATTAAAAATCTTAAGATTTTGCCTCGTGACGGCAGCGTTTTGGTTAAATAACTCACACTCTGCAGAGTGTTATATATGGCGCAGTCCCAACGAATATTTTTAAATTACACCATATATTTCGTAAAATGGTGACGCGTAAACTCATTCGCCTATAAATTTAAAAACCATATCTGGTTAAAAAGGCGAGCTTAGTGTCATGTTGAGGGTTGTAGGAATCTGTTCACGGAACATGTGTAAGTACAGATGGCTGTTCAGAGCGCTAGGATAGGCTCACAGTGTCTCGGGATTTGAAGTTTCGGGGTTGCAGCAACTGGGACCAACAAAGACTCAGATTATGGCGATATGTCGTGACCGCATGTCTCGCTCCACTGACCCCTTTTTGTTGTCTACATAAAAACCGCAAACAATAGATCTGTTTCTGTGACTTTTCCGACTATCTTGTAATGATGCTACACTGAAAATATTTATGTGAATGATAAAAGGATATCTCAATACAAACACAGAAATGATTGAAAAGTGGTTCTCCGGCAACCACAGCTTGCCAATATCGGACATTCTAATTGTATTTCTAAAAATATTGAATGACAACATGAATGACCTGTTATTAATTAATTGTAATCAGGGGCGTGTGGTGACATTTCAAATAAGGGAAGCAATTCTCAGAAACTTACCTATTTGTAGTGTAACTCAATTCTTCTGTCGTTTTTGGCAAATTTTAATAATGTCGTCATAAAACTGTGGATTCTGGGACATTTACTAGACGAGTTTATTTTCAACTGACAAAATTGAAATTTGGGAAAATCTTTCCTGTCCTGTTGAATTCCTAACAAAACTCTTGATACGTTTCAATGTAAAAAAAATTCGTTCTAAACATGCACTAGTAGCAGGAATTGTTAATACTAATTCACATAATTTGAACACTTCAGAATATGCATTTTCCAATTTTGATTGTTTTAAGAAAGTTAAAAGTTCACTCGCGTTAGTTTTTGTGCCTATAACATCGGTTTCATAAATGACTGAAAGTTCTGATCGTAATAAGGCTTTGTCATAAGAATGCCCGTGGTGGTGAAATAATGATTTGAATGAATCTTCTGGGAAAGGTATCCCTTTAAATCCTCCAAAATTACAGAATTCACGAAATTTCAGGTCACTAAGATGATCAAATCTGCAGTTAATTTGCTGCTAAATTTGATCTATGATTTCGTAAAAAAGGCCGCGGTAAGAAGTTTGAAGGTCTCCCACATTATCAGTGCGCAGACGCTTTCTTCGTGGCTTCACTTCTCCTAATTCAATTGTTTTTTTCCCCAGAACTTATCAAATTCATTCTAATTAAGGTAGCAAAAAACACTTTACATTCTTTAATATGATATATAAATTGGGATAAAATTAAATTAAATTTATGAGCACAACAGTGTACAAATAGAGCACTGGAGAACGTTTCCCGCACTTTAGCTTGAAGACCTCTTAAATGTCCGGCCATAACAGCAGCCCTATCATAGCTTTGGGCAATTAATTTATTATCAGCCTCCTAAATATCTTTCATAATATTAAGCACAATTTTATATAGAGCGTTTGAGGTACGATCTTCTGTCACGGTTTTAAAGCCTAAAAATCTTTCTTGTACACTTCCATCAATTTTTACGTAACGTATTACTACAGATAGTTGATTTAAATTAGTTACATCGGTTGTTTCATCTAGATCACTAGCAATGAAACGAGTCTGTTTAATTTCAGATTTAATTCTGTTCAAAATAATAGTGACAGCAGCCGAAGTTAAGTCATTCTGAATGCGATTTTATGTCCCGCGAAAAACGTTAGACTGTTCCAAGTGATTTTTTAAATAAATGTCGTATTTGGCTATTAAAGAAACTAGGTCTTGAAAGTTTCCTCTATTTGCAGATGTAGTTGTTTCGTCATGACCCCTGAACCCCAATTCATGCTGACCAAGAAAACACACAACATCAATAAGTCTTTTTAATATGTTTCTGTTTTTATCAACCAGTTCATTGTGTTGGCGATGACTAATTTCTATCTGCTTGTCAACGGCGTATTCAATTCGCGTTTTTCCAAAGACACTTAATTTTCAAATGGTCTGTAAACGCGCTTTAGACATAACATGTCTTTTTACTACTTTACGTAGATTATTCAAGTCGGAAAACCCACTTTTATTCCACACCCACTTTTCAGTCACAAATAGACTACCAGGCCAACAAACCAGTTTATTCCTGTTTTCACAACCCGTTAACCATTCGTATTGTTTATAAGTTTTTTCCGCGTTGAAATGTCGAGTACATGTTTTAATTCTTGGGTATAAGTTTTTTACAGCGGGTTTCGGCCTACCTTTATTAATAATAGCAAGTTTTTAAGCAAATGGTAAACCTGAAAATCCTTTGGTTATCAAAAACACACAATACAATTACAGTTATTATTACCACTTGTTTGTAAAGTTTGTAAATCCCCACCCCCACCGTCGCCGCTGTTAAAAGCTGATCTACTTGCAGCCATATTAATAATCATAAAATGCCCATGTATTTAACATAGTCAACTGCTTATATCTACGAAATAATCAGAGACATTCACTTTGTACGTACACCGGGTCTTCCTAGTACAACACGTTCTAAAAATACGCGTACATCCGTCGAGCTAGGGTTTCTTATAAAGTTGCCTGCTGACTACGTGTATTTAACCGAAGTCATTGCAACTCGTGCTGTTCGCTGGCGCATTTACTGCAACGATGTCCTTGCTAGGAGCGTATATACAAATACAGTATGATGCATAATAAATAATTATGTGTGTGAGCTTGCGAAATAAAAATTGTAATAATTAAATTAGTTTCAGAGTTTGAAATTTAATATTTAAAATACAAAAGGGATTTTAAATAATGCGGTTTAGGTATGTAGTTGTTATTTTAAGGGAAGCAATGCTTCCCTTGCTTCCATGGACCGCACGCCACTAATTGTAATGTAAAATGTGTAAAGTAATGAAAGCCGAGGTAAATAGCCTAATTAAACAGGCAACACAAAACTACACAGCCTCTTATATTTGTAAAAATAAAACTAAGGCACTATGGAGGCTTGTTAATCTCAAGAAAACTAAACCTACTGAAAAGCACTGCACTTCAAATTTACTATGCGAAAACAAAAACATAAATAGTAGGGTAAAAACTGCTGAGGTATTTGCCGGACATTTTTCATGTGTTGCTGAGAGAAAGCTCATGTTGCATTTCGGGAGCCAGATTTCTGATAGCTGCACAGCTGAAAAATATAGTCTCAAAACACTTTTTATAACACTTGTAACTGAATGTAAAGTTATTCAGATCTTTAATGAACTTCCTAATAAAAAATCGTGCGGCTTTGATTATGTTCCAATAAAAATTATTAATCAATGTGCTGCTGAGCTTGCCGCGCCACGTAGGTTAGGTTAGGTTAGGTTTGTAACAATATCGTAACCAGCACGATATCAATTAGAAGAGGCATATTTCAAGGCGACTCGCTGAGCCTATGGATGTTAATTGCACTTGTTGATATTAAATCCATACGTAAACATTTAATATACTTTATTATTTCACTAACTGAATAAACTATACATTTAACTATAAAACAATCACAGACAGCACATAACAGATGACCGAGCGTGGAGAGACGTATCTTCACTGTGTCGGTTAGTAGCGAGGAGAGAGCGAGAGAGATCCCTGGTGTCTCTTATATAGTAGTTCTTGACAGCTTGCTGTCGAATAACGTAACGCAACGTTTTAGCTGTCAAGAGAAACACAGAGTAGTGTTGACGGAAACACTGCGGTCGGAATCACCGCCACATACTCCCCTCTCAGTGGCAACGCTATTAGTTCAAGTATCTTCGTGGAAATCGAACTCTACGTCCATGGCGTGTCGTTTGAACGGGAACGGGAACTTCACTGTCACTTTCAGTTTCACTAGGTGTTGGACTTTCACTGTCACTTTCAGTTTCACTAGGTGTTGGACTTTGACTGTCACTGTCAGTTTCACTAGGATGTCTCTGAGGCTGGAAAGTTGTCTGTTCGTTATCACAAAGAATGAATGCGGGTTTAAGACGGTCAACAGAAATTGTCTCTTCTCCGTGTGATTTCTTGATTTTGAAGACTTTGTCAGTTCGGGATAACACTTCAAAGGGGCCGTCATAAACTGGTTCGAGAGTTTTTCGCGGAATATCAATGCGAACAAAAACAAAAGGAGCTTCCATAAGCTTAGGATGGACAAATACCTTTTTTGCAGTATGATGTTTAAAAGGTACTGGTCGAAGTTTCCTTATGTCTTCTTTCAGCTGAGATATAAGTGGTGGAACATCATGAGCTTGTGTGCTGTTGAAAAAGTCGGTGGGAAGTTTGATTGATTCTCCGTAGACTATTTCAGCGGGTGTTGAGCGATATTCTGGAATTATGTACGATCTGAGTCCTAGTAACACAATTGGCAATTTAGCGACCCAGTTTTCGTCCATATGGGCTTTCAAGGCCTGTTTCAGAACTCTATGCCATCTCTCGATTACACCATTTGCTGCTGGGTGGTAAGCTGTGGTCTTGATGTGGTCTGCACCTAGTGTTTTTGTGAGGTGTGTGAAAAGGTGGCAATCGAATTGTTTACCTCTGTCTGTGGTGATGTATTGCGGAACACCGAAACGAGAGATCCAGCATGATAAAATAGTGTTCGCTACTGTTTCTGCTGTAATATCTGACAATGGAATTGCTTCGGGCCATCGAGAAAATCTGTCTATTATTGTTAACAGATAGCGTTGACCTTGTGATGCTGGTAATGGTCCCACAATGTCAACATTTATATGTGAGAATCTTCTCATGGCTGGGGTGTATTGTCCAATGGCACTGGAAGTGTGTCTCCATATCTTGACTTTCTGGCAGGGAATGCAAGTTTTAGACCAAAGAGTTACATCGCGTTTCAATTTGGGCCAACAAAATCTATCCTGGACCAGATCGACTGAAGCTGATATGCCTGGGTGAGATAAATTGTGGATAGAATCGAAAATCTTTCGGCGAAATTTGAGCGGAATGAATGGGCGAAGTTTCTTTGAAGAAGAATCGCAAATAAGATTCATTCCGTTGTCAAGAGGCATGTTTTGAAATTTGTATGAGGAAGATTTAGACTGCAGAAGGTGTTTGAGTTCCTCACAAGATGACTGAGCTTGCGCAATTTCTTGGAGTGACACAGTGGAAGAAAGTGAAATTGTTTCAATGCGAGAACAATAGTCTGCGGGAATGTTTGTAGGACCTGGTATGTAGCGAATGTCTGTGGTAAATTGACCTAGAAAGTCTAAATGTCGTAATTGCCTTGGAGATGCTTTATCGACGCGTTGTTCAAAAGCGTATGTCAAAGGTTTGTGGTCCGTATAAATGGTGAAATGGCGACCTTCTAGGGTATATCTAAAGTATTTAACTGCCTGATAAGCAGCTAGAAGTTCGCGATCGTAGGTGCTGTAAGATTTTTGGGCTGAAGTAAGCTTTTTAGAGTAGAAACCTAGGGGTTCTAGTGTTTGATCACGTAGTTGTTGGAGGGAAGCGCCTACGGCATAATCAGAAGCATCGACATGGAGAATCAGTGGTAGCGAAGAAGACGGATGAGCTATTAGTGTAGCGTTTTTTAGTGCCTCTTTCAAACGTTCGAATGCTTCTCGAGTCTGAGGAGTCCACTCGATTTTACGTTTGTCGCGTTTTTTGGGATTCTGGCAGAGGTCGAATAGTGGTTGCTGAATTTCCGCAGCACGTGGAAGAGAACGACGGTAGAAATTTATGAGACCTAGAAATCTTCTGAGTTTTTCAATGGTATCGGGAAGAGGTAGGTCGGTAATAGCTTTGATGCGTTCAGGAAGTGGAAATAATCCAGATTTATTTACACGAAAACCTAAAAATGAAATTTCGGCCACTCCGAATTCACATTTAGATGAATTGATACGGATGCCGTTGTCTTGAAGTGTCTGAAAAAGTTTTGCTAGATGCTCTTGATGTTCTTTTTCAGAGGCTGATGCAACGAGAATATCGTCAAGATAGGAGTAGGCAAAGTCAAGATGTCTTAAAATTGAATGTAAATATCTTTGAAATGTTTGTGCTGAATTACGAAGGCCAAATGGGGTTTTAACAAATTCGAATAACCCAAATGGAGTTATGACTGCTGTTTTGGGAATATCTTGAGGTGCTACTGGGATGTGATGGAAAGCGCGAATGATATCTAATTTTGAAAAAATACGTTTGCCTTCTAACTGGGCATTAAAATCCTGCAAATTTGGAATGGGATATTTGTCTGGGATTGTTTTAGCGTTTAGTGCTCGGTAATCCCCACATGGTCTCCATGAGCCATCCTTTTTTTGCACCATGTGGAGGGGGCTTGACCATGGACTTTTGGAGGGTCTACAAATTCCCAAGTCCATCATGTGCTGGAATTCTAGCTTTGCTTGAGCTAGCTTTTCCGGGGGCAATCTTCTAGCTTTTGCAGCGACAGGTGGTCCTTCCGTACTTATAGTATGGAAGAACTCAACCTCTGGAAGGTTGCTAGAAGAAGTTTCCTTAAAAAGGTCAGGAAATTGTTGTAGCAATTTGAAGTACTGGTGTGTCGGGTCTACAAGATGAATTTTAGAATTAATTCCTGGTGGTGGGTTAGCACCGGTCTTAGAGAGGTTTGTTTTTGTATCGATTAAACGTCTATGTTTCATATCCACAAGTAAAGCAAACTCTGCTAGAAAATCAGCGCCTATAATTGGTTGCTTGATATCGGCAAGTGTGAAGGGCCAGCAGAACCTACGGCGTAAACCTAGATCCAAATCTAATAGTTGTTCGCCATAGGTATGAATAGGGGTCCCGTTTGCAGCATACAAGGTACGTTTCGATTGAAATTTCCGTTGGTCGTGAGTGGGTGGAATAACTGAAATATCCGCTCCAGAGTCGATTAGAAATTTCATATTGGAGCGTCTATCAAAAATAAAAAGGCGGCGTGTTAGGTGGCTCTCGTCTCCTGCCGCGTGGAGGGAGTGCCTTATTAGTTTTCCGACACATGTTTTGCTTTAAAATTGCAAGGTTGGATGCAACGTTTGGCCTTGTTGCCAAATCGTTCATGATACCAACACGTGGAGGTTGAGGAATTTGCGGTTATGGAATTTCGAGAAAGCTTGGGTCTTTCTCGGGAGGTAGATCGGGAACGCGTTCGCAATTCGTTGACTGATGCTGTTAGCTTCTCTAATTGCGCTTCTAACTTGGCTAGCTTGTCGTGCTCGCGTGACTGAATTTCAGCCACGTTGTATTTATCTCCGGAAAATTCCACGATTTTGTCTGCTGTAACCGACAAATTTTCTAGAGAATCGTTGCTTAAAGCCAAAATTGAACGAACGTTGACTGGTAAACGTTGTAGAAATAAAATTTTAAGGAAATTTTCTCCAATCTGACTACCGGCTAAAAACTTCATTTCGCGTAAAAGTTGCGATGGTTTTCTGTCGCCTAATTCTAATTCTGTTAAAAGTTTATTTAGTTTGCGACTATCGGACTCTTCAAATTCTAATAAAAGACGTTTCATTAGATCTGAATAGGGGGTTGATGATAACGGTTGGGTTAAAAAATCTGAAATTGACTCTGCGACATCAGGATCGAGTATAGCGAGTACATGACTGAATTTTGTCTTTTCAGAACTGATCTGTGATATATCAAATTGGGCGTCAACCTGCATTTGCCAGATTTTCACGTTACGTCTCCATATAGGAGGTAATTTTATTGCAACCCTTGCCATGATATTGCTGCTTGAAGAATCTTCGGCCATTGTGAAAAAATTAGATAATTTTTAAATTAGAAAAGACTGACCTGTTTAGATATTCGTTTTCTGTAGGCATGAGCACGTGCGTGGAAGTTAGGCGATGTCGGCTGGAACATCAGGCTGGGCATCTTCGGCTTGCGGCACGGGGTCACCAATATGGATGTTAATTGCACTTGTTGATATTAAATCCATACGTAAACATTTAATATACTTTATTATTTCACTAACTGAATAAACTATACATTTAACTATAAAACAATCACAGACAGCACATAACAGATGACCGAGCGTGGAGAGACGTATCTTCACTGTGTCGGTTAGTAGCGAGGAGAGAGCGAGAGAGATCCCTGGTGTCTCTTATATAGTAGTTCTTGACAGCTTGCTGTCGAATAACGTAACGCAACGTTTTAGCTGTCAAGAGAAACACAGAGTAGTGTTGACGGAAACACTGCGGTCGGAATCACCGCCACAGAGCCCATTGTGGTTCTGCCTCGCATTGAATATACTATCAAATCGTCTGAACTCCACCAGATATGGCCTCATTATAAAAAGCAATGGCAGCGAGCAGATGAGGCTAAATCATCTGCTGTATATGGATGATTCTATGCTGATGGCCACCACAAAGAACCACTTGGAATAACTTCTTAAAATCGTGCAAGGATTTTCACACATATTGACATGCAGTTTGGGCTCGACAAATGTCGCACCTTATGTGTAGTCAGAAGGAAAATACAACTAGGTGTATATGAAATGCAGAACGGCCAACAAATTGCCTCGGTTGATGTAAAAGAGTGTTACAAATAGCTGGGAATACAGCAAGCTAGGAAAATTTACCACTCGGTAATGAAGAACGATCTGACAAATGAGTTTACGAAACAAGTAAAGTAGTTGATGATATCACATCTTAACAGCAAGAACCTGACTAAAGCTCTGAGTACATATGCATGTTCTGCACTTAGGTACTCATTTGGGATTGTGAACTGGAGTAAAAGAGACATCAAAAATCTACAAGACTCCTAACAAAATTCAAAAAGCATCACCCCCGTAGTGCTACCGAGCGAGTTACCCTACCTAGACACCAAGGTGGAAGAGGAGTGGTAAACAGTTGGACCGGCAGATAGTGAACCTGCGTATATATTTCCATCGGCAAGCGCTTACTTCTGAACTACAGCATGCCATATGCGAGGCAGATGATTCAACACCTCTACCAAAAAAAAAAGAAAGTGAAATACAAAGTCAGCATCGGACTGATTAGGACAAGCTGCAATCTTCGATGCAGAAGCCTTTTCATGGGCGACATCTGAATGAGACCTTCCAGGCGCATGTCGACAAATTGGCGTCGAACTACTGGTTGGTGTCCGAACAGATGTTTCCAGAGACAGATGGGTTTTTCCTGGCCGTACAAGATCAGGTCATACTAACAAGAAACTACCTGAAGTATATAGTTGGAAATAATTCGGTCCAAGATGACAAATGTAGATTTGGATGTCAGTCATCAGAGACTATCCAGCACGTCACCAAAGGATGTCAAGCGTTTGCTGCAACAGAGTATAAAGAGAGACACGACACAGTTGCGAAAATACTTCATCAAGAACTGGCTCTGAAACTGGGACTGTTAAATCCTAGTAAGGTGCCCTACTATAGATACACTCCTGAGCCTGTTCTAGAGAACTCAGAATACAGGTTGTACTGGGATTGGACCGTGCTCACAGACCAAAGAGTTGCCCACAACAGGCCAGATATAATAATAGTGGATAAGTCCAGCAACCAAGTGACGCTGATTGATGTAGCCATTCCGAATACTAATAATTTATAGATACAGTACAACGAGAAGACCATTAAGTACAGAGACCTCGAGATACAAGTAAAGAGACAGTGGAGGGCAAATAATGTCCGTGTGATTCCAATAGTCATGTCGTCAACTGGTGTGGTTCCTAAGAATATTCTAGAAAACATTAAGGGATTGGGTCTTGGAGAGCATCTTTATGAAGTGAGGCAGAAGGCAGTAGTACTTGTAACTGCCCACACCGTGTGGAGATTCCTGGGAGATGAGGATATGTCGCGGTGTCGTTCAGGGCTCGTTAGCTTAGAAAGGCTCCATCTGAGCTCAGTCCCTTTAGTATCTGAGATACCTGGGATGAGTGAATGTTCCCCTTTGAGAGAGTTTGAAAGCCCTTCAGGTTAAAGTCGAGTATACATAGAAGCTTTGCTTGTGCATGTGATTAATACAATTTCAGTATAAATGTCCAATAGGTAATAACGCCAAACGTATTTGAAACTGTCACCTTAAAATTTTCTTAAGGAAATTAATTAGAAAAACACAGTTATCCTTTTCACCAATACTTCTGTCATATCCACATTATTCACTCTCTATTTTACATACATAAAACTTCTCCATTTTGTCAGCCAGAAAATACAAATATAAAATTTTCAAAGATCTAATAACAAATTCTTTCATAAAGCTAAAACTCTCTAAAAGCCAACTTAAAAAATCAGGTTCATACAATTATAAAATGAATTAATCAGAACATCTTAAATATATACTCTAAAAAATCTAAAATACAATTAAATAAGAACTTAAAAATAGCCATATATATATATATATATATATATATATATATATATATATATATATATATATATATATATATATATATATACAAATATATACAAGTATAAATAAATGTAAAAAACAAAACACATAGCCAGAATCAAACACCATACAAATACAGATTAAAATTATTTGTCGTTTGTCATCGATAAAAACTGCACATCTATTTATTTATTACACCGATGACCTCTTCTTTCCTTATCGGCGAGATAAAGCAAGCTTTATCATTTTAAATTCCCGTGGTGCAGCTTCCCGACACACCACCCCTAATGTGAGAATTTAATTTTTCTATTACAGTGGTCGTGAAATGTCTAGTAAACAAGTCTGACTTTTCTTTATTGTCCTTTACTAGTTTATCCCCTACTTTTATCTGACCAATTTCTTTCGCAACCTTGGCCTTACCCATTTTATCTCCTACAATTTCTCATAGCTTTTTCGTTTTGTTAGCTGCATTTTCGACAACGTTGAAAGAATATTCTTGTTTTGTTAACCTCACTTTTTCTTTTATTTCCTTTTTTAAAGTCTGATAGATTTGTTTAATTTCTTCATTATTTCTAATCTACCTCAGCACATTTAAACCTCGTAGATCGTCAAGTTTCTTTATTAAAGTCTTTGAAAATAGTACTTTATGCTTTGTATTGTGGCTGGTATTAACAGTTATTTTTCTTGCCGAACAGGATACTTCAAAAGACCATAACAGCGCATCAAAAAAGAATCAAATATTTCATTTATATCTGTGCTGTTAGCTGCTGACTGGGAACGGTATGAATCTGCAAATCTTACTTTGAATTCTGCAATTGAGCTTTCGTTAATTTTACAAGATACAAATTTTCTTTTTTTATTACAATTATATGTCGTTGGACAAGTTGCTTCAGCTTTAATTTGTTGAACATAGTGGTCATCAATACCAGGGTCATAAATTTGAGACTCTGCCTCCTGTAGTACATTCATTAGTGCATAGTCTATGCTTGAGCTAGTTACTTTATCACCACTATTACATACTCTCGTTGGAGTTTCTACCAGTGACACCATTTTAAAAGAGTCAAATATATATTTTAAAGTTTTGTAAGATGAAGAGCCATCCTTATCCTGATTGAGATCTCCCATAACAAATATATTTACAAACCTTCTGGATAGTTTACCTAACGCTTCAGTAAATCGCAAAAAAAAATTAAGTTACCAGATGGTGACCGGTATATATTTTCTATGGAATAATATTTTTACGAAAATTCGCTACCATAACGCACTTGCGGCACCAAAGCTCTTTTCAACACTTATTTACTATTACTGTATCCATACTTTTTGGCAGAGAAATAAATATAACAGTACGAAATGTTTAAATTTAAATTTTTATAATTTACACTGAATATCTGATTATGTAATTTAAACTCTTTATTTATGTACTTTCATTTACTTCAAATTGTCCACACACTACATAAAGAGTAAAACTAAGAGTAAAGAAAACCATAAGTACCTAGGTATTATATTTATATTAGTCTGAAGTAGGTATATTTCTTCTGGAAATAATTTTGTTTCACTTTGGTAATACAGTAACTGCATGCATTGATTAAGAATCTGAATCTGATGCACACAGCCACTTTCCTATTTGTGCGATTGGATGTTAGAATCATAATATATCACAGTCGACGGCCGAAGGCATTTGGTCAAGTTGGGTTTAAATGAAAAGTTGTGTTATTATTTACCTACTATTTGTATTAACCTTAGAATATAAATCTTTGTTTTATGTTCTGAGATTCCAAGGTATTATCAGAGTCGATTTAGAGGTTATGCGCAGAACGTACACGTTTCTCTCATGACTCCTGTCAGTTAACAAATGGCAAATATTGGTGTTGTCCAATTAAACTAGGAGAGGTAGATGGCTTTTAAATACCGTAAAAACAGGAAGTTTGATATTTATGCATAATAGAACTTCAGATGCAGATGATAGTTGTCGCAAATGGCAACCCTGCCGATTCTTTATTGTGATATATTTTTGTAGCCTGTCTGTTTAAAACTTAATTTGGACATTTTGTTTGCGATGGCAGCGGAAACCTGATTTATCTGTCTGACCTTGTCTAAAATTATAGGCACCCATTCAGAGGTAATTTCAGGTCATATCGTAGATTATTTATTTTTATATACTTATAACTCAAAACTTGCTGACCCAACTGAGTTAAAATTTGGTAGGTAGGACCGGTAATACGGTATCTACGTGGTTGTAAAGTTTTAGTCTAATGCTTTTAGTGAATTTTCTTAAAAAAAATTCACTAATGAGGAGATCCCGACTTTTGAATTTTGAAAAAATTTCTTCAAATGAACGCTAATTAGGCCCCCGAGAACACTTATCCGGGGTCAGTTTCAATTTATATATATATATATATATATATATATATATATATATATATATATATATATATATATATATATATATATATATATATATATATATATATATATATATATATATATATATATATATATATATATATATATATATATATATATATATATATATATATATATATATATATATATATATGTGTGTGTGTGTGTGTGTGTATCACACCGATAACTCAAAAAATAATTGGCCGATTTTGATTAAATTTGGTGAATAAATTACTTTTGCAAATGGCTTGGATAAGTTCGGTATCCAGGAAAATCTGCCGAGGTTTTCCCGGAAAATTTTGTGTTGTCTTTCGAAAAAAAATTATATCTCCGGAATTAACAAAGTAAGGGCAACCAAATTCGGTACGCCGGTTTACATCTTTATAGGTGAGTCACCTACCAAAAATTAGTAATGTAGGTGAAAAGACAAAAAAGTTATAGGCATTGAAAGAAAAATAAATTGGGGTTTTCCTCAAAACGCCAAAGTTGCGATTTAAAACGTCAAAATCGGCAACATTTAGGCAATTACCTTGAATCTAATACGGGCTATGGAAATCAAATGTCTCAAGAAGGATGTTTTACAAACCCTGAAGTCTTAGTTCCAACCGTCATTGTCCTTCATTTTACTAAAATGTTTCCAGAAAATTCATTTCAAATAGACCCTTTCTCTGATGATGGCAGTAGTCTTAGCTATAGAGTTTATCGTTTAATGGTATACAATTTTTGTCGAATTTTCGTAAAAAATCAATAAAGCCCAATATATACGTTATTATACAAGATATGAAAAAAATTTGTAGATATTAATTATAGGGTGTCTTGAGCTATATCTTAAAAAAATATTTCTACAATCACAGGCTGGCCCATAAGTCGTTGGTGATACAAATTTTCTTTTTTTTAATCAAACACGCTTTACGTTATTGCATTTTTGCATTTTCCATCGAAATATAATGCATGTTTATGAGAAAAGAAATTCTGGATGCAGCAAGTGCGTTATGGTAGCGAATTTTGATCAAATGCTTCATATTTGAATAGCCCAATTTGCTATTAACCTATAAGGTGGACCAAGAAACGAGTTTTTCCGGGAACACTTTAAGTTTACTTTTAGAAATTTTTGTACATTTTCACACATTAAAGTTATTTTTATGAAAAACCAAAATTTATGCCTGATTTCTTAAAAAGAAAACACACATATTTGCAATAAAAACATTTTTATGAAAATTCACTACCATAACGCACTTGCTGCGTCCAAAGTTTTAGTAACTTAAGGGATATTGCGTTTTCAAGCTGTTTTTTGCACTTTTTTCTAAAAGTATTTGAGTGTCAAAACTGTCTAACGAACTCATCCACGATGAAGAGGATTGCCAAATTTGGTTTTAATTGATCAATTATTTTTTGAGTTAACGGTTGGATATATGTATATATGTATATAAACTATTTAACTGACCTTGGATTTGGGTTCTAGCGGCCCTAATTCCCGGTTATTTGAAGAAACTTTCCAAAAGTCTTACCATCGATACCTCTCTAATACTGAATTTCCCTAATGAAAATTCACTAAAAGTGCTATTGTGTAAGTAAGTAGGTAAGTAAGTAAGTCCAATAATTGGTTAAAATATAACCTCAAAAATACAATACTAAGCACCGGAGCTGAAAGATAATAAATACTTAGTAAAAGGAGAATATCTTTATGTCATGCTGAAAAGTAAACTAATTAGATTAAGTTAATATCTACAAAAAAAACACTATTGGGTAGACTTTATACAAATAGATAACCAAGAGAGCTTTTCAAAACGGTGTCAATCGACCTACCCTCCAGATTCAAATTTAAAGGGGTAAAAGTCATTCCTGCTAATGGTTGAATGGTACAAATTATGCAATTCGCTACCATAACGCACTTGGTGCATCCAGACCTTCTATTTTTAATGTTTTACAAAAATAATTTATTAATTTTGTATATGTTAAATTTATACGTTACAAATTTCTGTATAGAGGCAAACTGGCAGTTGCGAAATACTTTTCTTGTCAAATCACTTGTATAAAACACAATCTGTCACTTGTAAAATAGTCGAGCCTCTTCAACCTCGACGACTATGTGGTAAGGATAGAATAGGTTCTAAGCCTGACTTTTTATTTCTTTTTTGGCACACTTTATCCTGCTTATCTTCATCTCTTTACTTTCCTTGAGCTTATTAGAGAATATCTGATTTTTCTGTCGAACACTAAGGCAGAAGGGACGCTGCAAAGTGCTACACATAATTGAATATCCTGACAAGTAATGAGCTGAGATTCTTAAATATCTCCAGGGCAATATATGAATGCCTTGTTGAGATAAATTTCGTAACACGGTTTTTAGCTTGCGTAATTAGGGGCAATAGATGTGTTTAGTATATACTAGAAGATTGTCATGACTTTGTAAAAACTAGCAACTAGCAATTAATTCACTAGTTAGGTGGCATATAATATAGAGTTCTCAATAAAATCTGCCATTACTTTAGCACGCCACAACTGAATATATAAAATTAAATTCTCAAACATTTTTTTGTTAATTGGCATGGATCTTTGCCAAAAAGCATCTCTAAATAAGTATAACAGTTTTCAAATATAACAGAGTAGGTAACAAATTGGCTAGTAATTGAACAAAAATTAAGGGAAAACTCGTACAGGTTTTATAAAGATCTGTTTTGAACTAACATTAAAGTTTTGAAATTAAAGGGAAAAACGCCCTAATTCAAAATCCTTGGTAAAAATGACGCATCTTTAAAATTTAGAACAATAACAAATTAAAACTTAATCTGAGCAGTTGAAGTAACTATTTCTACAAATTTCTACATTTCGTGTAAGAAAAACCGTAAACAGAAGTTCATAATTGTTGGAAAACTGGTGGAAGCAAATAATTGAGGACAATAATACAAACATATTTGTAACGGAAACTTTTTTTACTAAATTAAAGTTAAATGTTTTATAACACAAAAGAACGAGAAAAAGATGTATGTATCATCAACTAAAATAAACATTGAAAGTTAAGAAGAACGATTAGAAGGTTGTTAGAAAAAATAGGACTCAAAAGTAAGAATAAATGGGTCAAGTTAATGTTTCGTCAGAACTTTTAAATAGTTTAGGTAACCAACTTAAATGTGTGGAAGTAGATGTACAACCAACTTCTAATGTTAGCTTCAAGCACTAAATAACACAAGAAAGGTTTTAAAATAAAAATGAAATATCTGTAAAACTCCAAGGCATTTACAGTTGTTAACCTTTTCGTGACCGTGCCTAAAATAATTAGGTTTTAGACCGTGCCGAGGACCATGTGGTATGGTGTAAGTGGGGTACACCGAGTAAATAATTAGATTTGATATAATGTATATTGTTCAAATAAATCAAACTAACAAGCAGGAAAAGAAAATGATGTATTTTTAATATACAATATAACAAAACTACTTAAAAATCATGAGCAAAACTTTATTTAGTTTCTGTTTAATAGTGTATATTACAAACCGTCTCTCCACAAGCACTGCACAATGTTTTTTCTTAAATTATTAAATAGAAACCTCATATTCTGTTTGAAGAAGATGGAGATTTTCTGGCAGGTATGCGTATATGTATGTGTGTTTAACGCGTAACGTAAACGCACGTGCCGGGTAACCGCGGTTAACTTAGGAAAGGTTAAATTGTGAGTGGGCCTTACCGCTCCCTCCACTGCGACCTTAAGGTCTATTGTGGCTCACGCCTAATAGTCTATATTTCGCCCAATAAAGCCAGCCTCCTGCAGAGGTCGATAATCTTTGTGGGAAAACGTTGATCCAGATCTTCTGGAGCAAGCTTTGTCTTGCCAAAGAGCAGGTGTCTTGTCGAGGACAGGAACACAACACGTGCTCTGCTGTTTCGTCACTCTCCATACACAGCCGGCACACAGTTTCGTGACCGACACCAATTCGGTGCATGTGGTGACGCAAGCGGCAGTGTCCTGCACACAGGCCGACTAGAGTACTCAGTTTTTGTCTGTTTAGCTCTGGAAGTTTTTTAGCTCTTGACTGTTATAGGCCATTTATGAAGGCCTTAGAGTGAGCCAATCCTGGAAGATTTTGCCACAGCACAGGTTCTGGTCCGAAGAAGTCCTCCTGGGCACCACACCTAGCAAGCGTGTAGGCCGCTACATCACCTGTAATATTTAATAAATTCTGTTTAACAAATAAAATATTTTGGTATTGGATCTTCTCTGACTTCTAGAGGAACTGACACTTTTCTTCATTAATTGCCCATAACATTCTTTTACCATATAGATCTGAATTTTGGTGTGTAGTTTACCTCTTAGAATGTGAATCTGCTTAAAAAATTTGGTTGCCATAGCTTTGTTATTTTTGAAGATAAAACTTAAAAAAACTCGAAGTTTTTCCAGAAAACTTGCTCCGACTTTCCCGGCTAACGAACTTATCTAATCCACTTACAAAAGGAAGGTATCTGCCAATTTTCATTAAAATCGGCCTATTATTTTTTGAATTATCGGCGTAATACACACACACACTCACAATATATATATATATATATATATATATATATATATATATATATATATATATATATATATATATATATATATATATATAAACAAATAAAAATTTAAATTAGCCCCGGATATGGGTTCTAGGGGTCCTAGTTCGCACTCATTTAAATAATTTTTTTCCAAATTTAAAAGTCGGGCTCTCCCTATTAGTGAGTTTTTTTTTTTAAGAAAATTCACTAAAATTTCTAAATGTCAGATTGTCATTCTTCATTTTGTATGTTTCACTGTGCCTTGTTCTAAATTTGTATAAATCACCAAAAAAATTTCTTTAGAGACTGGTATCATTGTCCGAACCAGTTATTCCACCTTTCATTTGTGCACACCAAAATGACGTCTAAGAAATAAGTTTTTGCAGATTCTCAAATAGCGTACGACAATCTTCAGCAATTATAATTATTGCAAAAGTTTATATCTGGTTCCACAGTAACGTATCTCATAGGTAGATATTACTGATCTAGTTCCAACGTGTTCCAGATACCTTGATGTTGAGATATGTGCGAATATAATATTCGGAAAACGCAAGAGCTGCTACTTTTGATGGAAGAGAGCTGTCAAAAAGTTGTTAGTGTATTAAACATACCTTACTTAATATGATTGCTGCCTGACGCGCCCAATAAAACACAAATTTGTTCCGGCGTGTGTGCAGGAAAGGTAAAAGTAACAAGCAAAGTTTTTATAAGTTTATATATCTAAAAATAGAACTGGGTCACAAAACATCACAAATGTTTTTTACATGCCATATTATGGGTTATATACACAAATCACTAGGTGAAGATTATATCCTGTGATAATCACTGATAAATACACTTGGAGCACCCAAATCCCCACAACACATATTTAGATACCAAAAGATCGCTTCACTAACAAAGTTAGCGTCATCAGATCTCTATCAGGACTCGTCCGCGTCTTTGCTGGCCCGATAGCACTGCAGATTTTGACCTATTGTGGATTTTTATTTATATTATCTGATATGTAAAAGATGAACACCCTAGAGAGAAAGGATCACAGTCATTTTTTAAATTTTATGCGTTCATATTTTAATTGCCGTCGAACGTCGTTTAAAAATCCCGTTAATACTGTATCGACCAAGTTTCAAAATATCTTTTGTATTAAGAGGCAGAGCGAACAGCGAGATATTAATCAGTGGCGGGCACCATCTAGGGAAATTTTGCTGTTTATGGCTTTGGGGATATAAATAGTTTCATAGGCGTCGAATTTCACCGGTTGTATAACATTTTTGACAAGATTTAGGTTTTCTTTATCTACGTAGTGATTATTATCTCAAATATGTTGAGCCAAACATGACTTTTCTATACTACCATATCTCAGCTGTGCCAGATGTTCCTTGAATCTGGTTTAAATGATTTCATTTTTATCGTTTATATTACCTAATCAATTTTTTAAATCATTTTTTGTCGAAAATGTTGGCTGCATATTAGTTTTTAGTGAATTTTCTTTAAAAAATTCACTAATGAGGAGGTCTCGACTTTTGAATTATAAAAAAATTTCTTCACATGAGCGCGAACTATATATATATATATATATATATATATATATATATATATATATATATATATATATATATATATATATATATATATATATATAATTTAGTTTGTCATGTAAAATGTCAAAATTTCTGTGCTAAAGAATAATGCTTTTTAAGAAGGTTTGGTTGAAATAAAGAGAAATAGTGAGGCAAGGGTGAAAATAAATCTTTGTAATGGCTATAGAAATGTTTGTGGAAAAAAGAGAAGAAAAAGCAAGATTGATCAAAATTCAGAAAGTGACGTTAACTAAAGTTGTTTTGACAGTGATTATTTGAGGATTTTACAAAATTATGTTAATACAAGCACAAGCACAGCTTATTTGTAAGACAATGTATAATTTTGACCACTAATAAATGAGTATATATATATATATATATATATATATATATATATATATATATATATATATATATATATATATATATATATATATATATATCACACTGATAACTCAACAAATTTTGATAAAATTTGGTGAGTAAATTCTTTTTGCAAGTGGCTTGGATAGGTTTGTTAGCCAGGAAGTTCGGACCAGATTTTCCGTCAAAATTTTAGGTTTTCTTCTGGAAAAAATTTATATCTCCGGAAATAACCAAGCAGTGCCAACCACATGTGGCAAGCTGATTTACGTTGTAAAAGCCAAAATCTGCGCCAAAATTTAGGTCTCTATATTGAAAGCAAAAAAAGTTATAGGCACTTAACGAAGCAAAATTTTAATTCCACTAAAAGTCAGAGAAGACGCAATACCAAAATATTGTATGTGTTAAACAAAATATATTAAATATTACCGACAACGTTTATGTTTTCATGGCGCAAAAAATTCAAGAAGTACCAAAAAGAGTATTTTGAGAATTTTATAATTTTTCTCCTGTAAATGTCAAAATGGAGATTTGAAACGTCAAAAGTAGTATAACTATTGCATTTTACGTGTGGAGAATATTGCATTAAATGTGTACTAGAATGCTCCAGATTTATGTCAATCTTCTCATTTGTTAAAATAACTGCAAAATCTAAGCGGCATCTTATAAAAATATTTTTACAATCATATGGTGGTCCATAAGTCGTTGGTGACCCCTACAATTGTTTTTTCAACACCCTTATATTATTGCATTTTTGCATTTTTTATCGAAATATGGTGCATGTTTGTAAGAAAAAAAATCTAGGCGCAGTAATTGCGTTTAGGTAGCGAATTTTCAATTTTCAATCGCACAATTTGCTATTAACCTCAGATTTGTTAACTAGGAAACCAGTTTTCTTGGAAACATTTAAAGTTTATTTTAAAAAAAGTTTTGTACATTTTCAAACAATAAGTAATTTTGTAAAGTATGGTACATTATTTGTACTATGTAGGCTGTACGGGTAACGAGATTGATGCCTGCTTGCATTAGAAAGACATAATATTTGCTATTAAATACATTTTTATGAAAATTCACTTCCATAACGCCTTGCTGCGTCCAGACTTTAAAATTTATTTAATTTATTAGCTAATTTTATTGTACAAAATGTTCCTTTAATAGCGAATTTTCTTATAAATGGATTTTATTTGAAGAAACATTTGAGAATTTTTGTATGAAAAACTATTCAATTGATGGAACGTTTTTCAAACGAAATTCGTCGAAAATAAGGTTTTAATTAATTATTTTATTTTCAAATTTAATTAGAGATTAGGTAACTAATTTGAATTTTATGTATTCTTTTAGCAGAATTTTGTGTAAAAAATATTTATCCATATTTGATGCCTGCTTTCATTAAAAAAAGACATACCTGCCATTAAACATATTTTAATGAAAATTCACTACCATAACGCATTTGCTGCGTCCCGACTTTTTTAAAATGCTCTCGAGACCCCTTGTGACTCGCGGTTTAAAACTAAAACAAAACAACTTTTTTACTACTTTATCTTTTGTGAATATCGTAAATTCCGCTAAAATTTTTTGTGCTGTGTCTATTAATTAATTTTTTCACAAAGCAACCCGAGTATCCGTTATATTTCGCTACGTTTTTAATGTACTTTAATTCTCTGCTATATCTATTTTTACTTAATGGAAATTGTACTAACCCAGTATATCCCAGGATCTTTTTAAAGTTATTTTTTTACATTGATTAACTTAAACAAGGCATAGGTACTGCCATTAATATACTTTTAGCGAATTTGAAAAAAAAATCGCTAATGAGGAGGTCTGTATGTATATATATATATATATATATATATATATATATATATATATATATATATATATATATATATATATATATATATATATATATATCCGACTGATAACTCAAAAGATAATGGAACGATCTTGATCAAATTTGGTGACTACCTTCCTTTTTGTCCAGTGGCTTGGACAAGTTCGTTAGCCAGGAAAATCGGACCAGGTTTTCCAGGAAAATTTTGTGTTTTTAATCTTAAAAAAATTATATCTGTGCAAGTAACAAAGTAAGGGCAACCAAATTTGGTACGCGTGTTTGCACTATATAGAGGCACTATATAGAGTGAACTCTGTACCAAAACGTCTCTTCCTTTAAAAACGAATAAGTTATGGGCAATTAAAAAACAAATTTTGGGTTTTCCTCAAAACGTCTAACTCGCATTTGAAACGTCAAAATTGGCAATGTTTAGGCTAATAACGTGAAACAAATACGGATTGTGAAAAGAAAATGTTGCAAGAAGTTTTAGATTCAATCGTCATTGCCCTTCATTTTACTAAAATATTTCCAGAAAATTCATTTCAAATAGACCCTTTCTCTGATGCTTAAAAATGATATATAAATTATATATATAATTATAAATTCATCATTTAATCATAATATGTATTACAATAGCTTCATAAATCTATTAAGAGAAAGGTAAGCAGTGCTTCACTACAGGATTACCAAGGTCAGTATAAATTTATATATCTATAAATTACATAAGATTGTGTTCCTATGAAAATTGGCTACCACAAAGCACTTGCTGCGTTCAGATTTTTTACATTTTAAATACCGTATCCCGAGCCGCCTCATTAAGTCGCACCGGTAAGAGAATACCTAAACGAGGTTTTTCAACATATATGGAGAATAGAATGCCCAGCTTACTCAGCCGATTTAACACCCCTATATTTCCTGTTGTGGGGATATCTGAAAGAAAGATTATACAAAAACAAGCCACCAGACTTTGAGACATTAAGAATGGTGATACAACATAAAATTCGACAAATTCCTGAACAGGTTATTGAGAACGAACAAAACGAATTTATTTTACGTTTAGGATACGGCCAAATTGTCAATGGTCATCACATTGAACATCTAATTTTTTTTTAAAGAAAATTCACTAAAATTTCGATGTTTGGGAATCGTACAAATCTTATTCCAAATCTGGTAGCTGATACTAAGTTAGGGGAGATTTAATTAAACAATTTTTTCTGCATAACCAAGCAGGTTATTGGTTTTGAAATGTAGGTCAATGACCTCATAAATTCTTGGCCCTGTGTTGCTATGTCTGAATTCCGGTCTCCCTCCTAATCTCGTCAATCTGTTTCCTAATGTAACGATGCTGCCATAGTGTCACTGTCAGAGATCGAGATTACTGTAATGAAATAACTGAGTTATTATTTGTATCAGGATGTTCCACTTGATCCCTTTGCTTGTAGCCGTATTTAGATCTTACTTGGAGTCCCGCTCCTTGTCCTTCTGCAATATTAATAAAGGAAGTTGGTGTTATCTAGTCCACTAAAATCAGAAGACAATGATGAGGTTTTAACAAAAACATAATGCATGTGGGAGTAAAGCGAAACCTAGTGCTTATGATGAAGGGTAATCACGGTAAGTCGCTTATACATATCCACAGCAGTTTCAGTTAATGTTCCTAATGTACAAACTTACAGCACAAAACAAACAAGGCAAGTGGATAAGCAAATTATACTAAGTTGTCACAAACATGGCACACGTTTTTTGTCAGCTTTTTTATTTGGAAACCTCAATCATATTCCAAGAAAGCTATAATTGGTTGGATGACGCGTACATAGTTGTGATATATGCCTATATATATATATATATATATATATATATATATATATATATATATATATATATATATATATATATATATATATATATATATACCTGCTTTTAAAAAACCGACCAGACAGGAAGAGTTGATCAATTTTGATAAAATTTATTCATAATGTGTGTTTAATGAAACTTAAGAAATTTCGGCACGCAACAATTGCATTATCGTAGTGAGTTTTCATAATTGTTACTTTTAGTACGACATATTGTAACAAAAATTGCACTTCGCTGCCGTAATTCCAATTCATATTTTACAATTAAATTCCGCAAACATTTACTTCCAAAGAAGTCTGCCGTATACCTATTTTTAACCACCTGTATATAAATAAAAAGCTGCATAAAACACCGGACAATCCAGGTTAAATAAACATTGTAATGTTATCTGCTAAAAAATAAGACTAAAAATTCTTAAATTCAAAAAATTTCCAATTTATTCCGCCCATAAGAGGAACACCAAAGCTTCTAGAAGTAGCAAGAGATGCTTATATTTTCCAATATAAAAGGCGCTTCGCCTGGCCGGTAAGATCAGTTCTGTTCCGCCGTTTGCATCTCTTGTTCAATTAAGAGCCTTCAGAGTAAAAGTATAATTACGTCGTAACCCCAAGTTGCCCCCCAGTATAAAATAACAGTCACCATCCACAAAACTGCCGAACTTTCGTATCGCAGCCATACCGCCAACCCATAGTCTGGAACCTATGGTGAGAAATATTTTATTGATAATATTTTTTTATTTATTAATCTTGCTATTTTTAGTTTTACATTTGAATTTCATCTGCCCCGTTGTTTTTCAAGCTCCTCTGCTTTCGAAATATAGTTGCCTGTTCCCTGATTTTCTTGCCCGGCCATTTTAACTATATAGGTGTTCACCCCGTACTCTACCGTTAACCCGTGCTATTAGTGAATTTTCTTAAAAAAATTCACTAATGAGGAGATCCCGACTTTTGAATTTTGAAAAAATTTCTTCAAATGAGCGCTAATTAGGCCCCCCAGAAAACATATCCGGGGTCAGTTTCAATTTTTATATGTTTATATATATATATATATATATATATATATATATATATATATATATATATATATATATATATATATATATATATATATATATATATATATATATATATATATATATATATATATATATATATATATATATATATATATATATATATATATATATATATATATATATATATATATATATATATATATATATATATATATATATATATGTATCACACCGCTAACTCGAAAAATAATGGGCCGATTTTGATCATATTTGGTGAAAAAAGTCCTTTTGCAAATGGCTTGGACGAGTTCGTTAGTCAGGAAAATCTGCCCAGGTTTTCCCGGAAAATTTTGTATTTTCTTTCGAAAAAAAATTATATCTCTGGAATTAACAAAGTAAGGGCAACCAAATTTGGTACACAGGTTTACATTCTTACAGGTAAGTTACCTGTTAAAATTTAGCTATGTAGGTCAAATGACAAAAAAGTTATAGGCATTTAAAAAAATTGGGGTTTTCCTCAAAACGTCAAAGTGGCGATTTAAAATGTCAAAATTGGCAACATTTAGGCAAATAACTTAAATCTAATACGGGCTATAGAAATAAAATGTCTCAAGAAGGATGTTTTACAAACCCTAAAGTCTTAGTTTCAACCGTCATTGTCCTTCATTTTACTAAAATATTTCCAGAAAATTCATATCAAATAGACCCTTTCTCTGATGCTTGGCAGTAGCCTTAGCTATAGAGTTTATCATTTAATGGTATATAATTTTTGTCGAATTTTCGTAAAAAATTAATAAAGTTCAATATATCCGTTATTATATAAGATATGAAGAAAATTTGTATATATTAATTATAGGGTGTCTTGAGCTACATCTTAAAATAATATTTCTGCAATCACAGGGTGGCCCATAAGTCGTTGGTGATACAAATTTCCTTTTTTTAATCAAACACGCCTTATGTTATTGCATTTTTGCATTTTCCATCGAAATATAATGCATGTTTGTAAAAAAATAAATTCTGGACGCAGCAAGTGCGTTATGGTAGCGAATTTTGATCAAATGTTTCATATTTGAACAGCTCAATTTGCTATTAACCTATAAGGTTGACAAAGAAACGTGTTTTTTCGGGAACATTTTAAGTTTACTTTTGGAAATTTTTGTACATTTTCACACAATAATGTTATTTTAATGGAACATGGCACATTGTTTTAACTATATAGGTTATACTGGTAACCAAATTTGATGCCTGCTTTCTTAAAAAAACACACATATTTGTTATTAAAAAGATTTTTATGAAAATTCACTACCATAACGCACTTGCTGCGTCCAGAATTTTTTTTAATATTTGCAGAATTCTCTGTTTATTTTCACCGGTGTGCTTGTTTCCATAACTTACCAAAGCTCAATTAACCAAAACATTTCTTTTGATTTATGTATATTATATCTCGTTCCAGCTAGAGCTTCTTTGTGTTTAACTAAACTATGTTTTATTTTGACTGAGTGACTTCAAGCTCCCGAACCTCTCATGCCCGCAAGGTGGCTATTCCAGAGGATTGAATTTGGGGCTTGAAGGCCTATATATAGCTTACAATATTTCACCTCCCAACCTGACCCGCTAGGTGGTCAGCGAGGGGCGGGATATCGTATGGTATCGCCGTTGTTATTAAATAAATAAAATAACCATAGCCCATTAGGGTACACAGCTGCTGAAACCAGAATAATTCCGCGACAAATCATCCCGTAATTGGGTAAGGGCGGAAACTAGAGAGGTAAACACTCAGTTATAGTTACTTTGTTTTCAATCTTACAACCCTGGCGAGAATGTTCGTTTACTTTTGTAATTATTTCTATATTTTTTTTTCATATTTCTTATTTCAATAAGTCTGTATTTAAGTGAATTTTTATTAAAAAAATTCACAAATAGAGAGGTATCGATGGTGAGACTTTGCAAAAATTCTTTCAAATGAGTGCGAACTAGGACCCCTAGAACCCATATCCGGGGTCAGTTTCAATTTTTATATGTTTATATATATATATATATATATATATATATATATATATATATATATATATATATATATATATATATATATATATATATATATATATATATATATTTGGATAATGCAGTGTCAAGTATTTTAGAATAAACAGTTTAAATTATGTCACTATATACAACACAGGTCAAAATGGACTTACTGTATAGACGTATTGTGTAATTTCAGCTAATAAAGTATAATAAAGTATATATATATATATATATATATATATATATATATATATATATATATATATATATATATATATATATATATATATATATGTATATATATATATATATATATATATATATATATATATATATATATATATATATATATATATATATATATATGTATCCGTCTGATAACTCAAACAATAATTAACCGATTTCGATGAAACTTGGCAAGTGATTTTCTTTTATTAATGGCTTGGACGAGTTCGTTGGCCAGCAAAATCGGACGGGGTTTTCCGGGAAAATTTTGAGTTTCCTTTCGAAAAAATTTTTTTTCTCCAAAAGTAACAAAGCTGTTTTATCGAAATTTACTATATACGTTGCCTTGAGAGAGGTCTTACCACGTACTGAAATTCAACTTTCTAAGTTTATAAAAAATTGAGTTATTCAAATTTTAAATTTTATTTCAAAAATTTTTTTTTTCTCTGAAAATTACAAAGTTATTTTAATGAAATTTGGTAGATATCTTGCGTTAGGAGAGACCTTACTACACACCAAAATTAAACTCTCTAAGTTCATAGAAAATTGAGTTATTCAAATTTGAAGCATTTAATATTTAACATGAAGTTTTTACCACAGAAATCGTAGAA
Organism: Tillus elongatus; assembly: GCA_964006375.1. Lineage (NCBI taxonomy): Eukaryota > Metazoa > Arthropoda > Insecta > Coleoptera > Cleridae > Tillus > Tillus elongatus. The sequence continues at coordinate 157,395,748 of OZ023264.1, read as the reverse complement.
ACGACGAAACGATTTTCACGTCTCTAGTATCAGGATCACATGAGAGGATAGGCAGTGGCAGTGTTTAATTTTTTTTAGTATAGTGTAATGCATGTGGCGTCTGGCGATCGCTTCATGTCGGTATTGGTATTGGCACATGAATAAGAGGTAATATCGCTTGCGTCCAAAAGAAAAATCATGGAAGTTATGCGATTACGTGCCTAATGGACAGTCAGTTTTAATCAAAAATACACATACCTTCCTTTTAAGTTAAAGGCAAGAATTTTAGGCTCTTATTGTATTCTAATTTTAAGAAATTAAATAATGAAGGGAAATATTTACATAATTATATAGTGATAAAACAAATTATTACGATATTCACTCTATATAATTATAATATGAACCGTTTCGTTAAATGTGGCTTCTTCAGAAACAAAAGCAAAATGCATGTAGTAATTAACTACAGATGCAAATATTCATTTGTTTTATTATTTACGTTTGAATTGCATTTACATCAGAGATTATTAGTGAATTTTTATTTAAAAAAAATCACTATTAGAGAGGGATCGATGGTGAGACTTTGCAAAAAATGTTTCAAATGAGCGCGAACTAGGACCCCTAGAACCCATATCCGGGGTCAGTTTCAATTTTTTTATGTTTATATATATATATATATATATATATATATATATATATATATATATATATATATATATATATATATATATATATATGTATGTATGTATGTATGTATGTATGTATTCGTCTAATAACTTAAAAAATAATTAACCGATTGCAATGAATAATGGATTGGATGAGTTCGTTATCCAGGAAAATCAGATGGGGGTTTCCGGGAAAATTTTGAGTTTTCTTTCAAAAAAAAATTTATCTCCGAAAATAACAAAGCTGTTTTAATGTAGTTTACTATATATGTTGCCTTGGAGGAGACCTTACTAAGTACCTAAATTCAACTTTCAAAGTTTATCGAAAATTGACTTATTCAAATTTTAAATTTTCTTTCGAAACAATTTTTTCTTCAAAAATTACAAAGTTATTTTAATGAAATTTGGTGGATATCTTGCCCTCTGAAAGACCTTACTACATACCAAAATTAAACTTTCTAAGTTTATAGAAAATTGAGTTATTCTAATTTGAAGCATTTAATAAAAATTGACTACCATAACGCACTTGCTGCGTCCAGAGTTTTTGTATATTCAGCTTTTACTCACTAGCATAAGTTTCCCCTGAACCTAAATCAATTCAGACCCCTGGACAGCAACCTTTCTTACTGAATACTACGCAGGCATCCTGCATCCACAGGGTGGTCCGTCTCCGTAATTCTGCCGTTCTTTCTCTAGGGCTTCCACTTTCTCCCTAAACCGTCTATTTAGAAAGTGGTGGCGCTCGAGACTTTTGTATTGGCATTTTTCCTACCTAACACTCCACCCTTCGGACGGCAGGTCACAATATTATAAGAATCAACACTATAAATTTAAACGAACCTTGAAGATTACATTAAAAGCCCTAATACAGACTCATTTGAGGAATTTTTTCGAAAGTGTTACAATCGATTTCTCTTTAGTAGAAAAAAGTCTGGACGCAGCAAGTGCGTTATGGTAGTGAGTGTTCACAAAAATGTTTCTAATAACAAATATGTCTTTTTTATAAAGAAAGCTGGGATGAAATTTGGTTACCAGTATAACCTATATAGGAGAAGGAATGTCCCATATTTCATCAAAATAACTTTATTGTTTGAAAATAACAAAAATTTTCCGAAAATTTAAAATGTTCCCGAAAAAACTGGTTGCTGGCCAACAAACGTTAGATTAGTAGCAAATTGAGCTTTTGATATTTGAAACTTTAATGAAAATTCGCTACCATAACGAACTTGCTGCGTCCAGTAAAAATTAAAATCGGTTGCAGAAAAGAACAAGCACTTGTGAAGGCACGGGGAAAGTCTACGGCTGTATTAAGTATGGAACGGTTTCACTAACTTAGGGCAATAACAAACAACCAGATGTGCTATTCAAATTGAATTAAGTCTTAAAAGTTTTCATCTCGTCCTAATTGAATTTGTTACACAAAAACTCGCTAAAAATTCATCGGAATTGCACAACCTGATCAGATAACGGTAAATGAAATAAGGCTAAAAAAAGCGAAGCCACTAACTGATATTAGAACGCGTGTTATATGAGTCCAATCACACTGCCTCATCTACCTCTCGGCCATTCTCGACATGAGCGATTTATGTACAAACAGGTATATACTCTTGTATATTAATGTTTTATAGTCCTAATTATTTACACCATACAATTTTTGTTTCAAATTAATTTTTTTCTCATATTGTAATGACATGAAGGAAAATGACGGCTGAGACGCAGATCTAGCAGCTTGTTAGTTATTTAGAGCCTTATTTTAAACTCATAAAGCGCTAATGCGTACTAATATACGACTACCAGAATTATCAATTTTGACGTTTCAACTTTTTTTTTAATCAGAGGCTTGAAATTTCCGGGTCTTTTTAGCTATAAATCTGAATTCTGGTACAAAGGATACTATTTGTGACAGAAACTAGCATACCAAATTTGGTTACCATAGATTTTTTGTTTTCGGAGATATGAATTTTTTTCGAAATGAAACCCAAAATTTTCCCGGAAAACGTTCTCCGATCTTCCTGGCTAAGAAACTTCTTTAGTCCATTTACAAAAGGAAGGTACTCACCAAATTTGATCGAAATCGGCCTATTATTTTTTGAGTTATCGGTGTGGTATATATATATATATATATATATATATATATATATATATATATATATATATATATATATATATATATTTGTGTGTGTGTGTAAACATAAAAATTGAAACTGACTCCAGATATTGGTTTTAGGGGACCTAGTTTGCGCCTATTTGAAGAATTTTTTTCAAAATTCAAAAGTCGGGATCTCTTCATTAGTGCATTCACTAAGAAAACATTTAAATCTTGTGTTCTGGCTCCTTTTGATACAAATGCCCAAAGTGAAACTTTCTATGAAACTAATTTTATTAAAGCTACAAAAGCTTTCTAACAGCAAACCTAATCCATATTTAGAAGAAGAAAGTATCTGCCAAATTATAAATGTGGCATGTTTTTTTACAACAATAAAAAGAGTTACTTAAAAACAAATTATCCTTTTTTTATCAAAAATAAAAAATATGCACTAAAACTCATAATTATAAACTCAAAGATGACAAAGTTATCTAGGCGTTTTAAATAAAAATGATGTATTCCTCCAAACGTATGAAACTTGAACAATATTGTTTCTGCAAAATGTGAAAGTAAGTAAAATAAAACAAAACGTTAATATGGATCGTGCCAGAATAGAACACTTACTGGTCGTCAAGTATAGTTATGAGTGGAAGATTCTTACCACTCGGCTAATAGAGCTGCTTATTGGCACGGTATTATTGGTGGGCTTGAACCTTGATTTTTCCATGCTATATTTTCAGTCTGAAACCTAAATTGGGGCCATTCATCAAGCTACAGATATAGTGTATTTTAGAAATGTATTGAATCTCTCACTTAAAACATTACAAATTTGGTTTGATATATTTTCTATTTTTTAGATACAATTTTTTTCTGAGATAAAACCTACAATTTTCTTGGAAAATCTCGGTCGATGTTCCTGCATAACGAACTTACCCAAGCTTACAAAACGAAGTACATGCCAAATTGTATCAAAATCTGACCACTATCTTTTGAGTTATCGGTGTGATATATTATATATATATATATATATATATATATATATATATATATATATATATATATATATATATATATATATATATATATATATATATTGTGCATTCTTTCTAAGAAAATTCAAAATTATACGGGTTGCTCGCCTGCCCACTCTCCTGTACTTTTCAAACCCATTATTGTAATGAAGACCAAGCTTTTATCGCATCCATCATGGCACACAAGAACGATGACTTGATATTCTCTTTTAGATTTGTCTATTTCGGTTACCTCACTTGCTTACAAAGGATACACAACCTCAGTAGATGCTGTGTAATAGCAGTGTATATAAAGATAATTTCTTAAAGAAAGGGTCAAGTAGAGATTCGAACTCAGTAGTTCCAGATAAAATATCAACTGAGCCATCGAGGCTACACAGTGAGCGTGCTCAAAGAAGAAACAAAATCGAATACCTGACTTTCAGGTACACAGAACAAGCCACTCGGGAATATGTGATATATGTTGTTTTTGTTTAATATTCTCGGAGATTTGCTCAGCGAACGGAATATAAAACGAGCCCTAAAGTGTAACAAAACGTATCTTAAGTTTCAAAAGAGCATTAGGGGGAATGCATTAGGAAATCTTAAACTATATAGGTGTATCGTGTCGCTTTGCAAGTATAATGCTACCACAAGTAAGGTTTCCGGTAGGAAATTGAATAAACGAGAACAGCTTTCAGCAATAAAAATTAACCCTAACGCTGCCAGCAAGCCCTGGTGGGGCTTTATAAAAACGTATATCATTTAAAATTTTTTTTTTTTTTTTTTTTTAATTTGATATTATTGGCTGCGGCATCTCTGGCCATTAGCACATTATTTCCCATCATTCAATATTTTTTAAAATTTTCCAGACAGAGTCAAATTGGCTCGCCCGGGAATCGAACCCGGGACCTCTCGCTTAGCAGGCTGGCACCTAGCCACCTGCGCCACGAGGACGTCTCGTTTAAAATTCTATCAGATTTTTCTCAGTGAATTAGATATTGTGAAATGCGTTTCAATAGTATTCCCTTGTAGTATTCCCTTCAGAAAAAGAAAGAGTATGATGAACTGTGTTGATGGTATTTCGAGTAAATTAAAATTTGTTGACGAGCTGTTTTTATTAGTGGCCTTTTATATAAAACAAATTTTAACTAGGGTCGCATTTTTTTTAATATACATTGGGAAAATTATTTAAACATCCCTTCGTCTAATTTTTGCGAAAGTGTGCGCAGTGGAAACAAAATTTATCAAATTTAACATTACATCGGCGTAAGTGATGTACTCGCAGTTTTAGTGAATTTTTATTTAAAAAAATTCACTAATAGAGAGGTATCGATGGTAAGTCTTTGCAAAAATTTTTTCAAATGAGCCAGCTCACTAGGAGAAATCGCCACTGTTTGAGAGAGGTATTGTCACAGCATAATATCTTATTAAAGTTCATTTGTAAATAGGTTTAATTTTTATATGTTTATATATATATATATATATATATATATATATATATATATATATATATATATATATATATATATATATATATATGTATATTTGTATATATATATATATATATATATATATATATATATATATATATATATATATATATATATATATATATATATATATATATATATATATATATATATATATATATATATATGTATATTTGTATATATATATATATATATATATATATATATATATATATATATATATATATATATATATATATATATATATGTATCACACCGATACCTCAAAAAATAATGGGCCGATTTTATTAAATTTGGTGAAAAAATTCCTTTTGCAAATGGCTTGGATAAGTTCGTTAGCCAGAAAAATCTGCTAAGGTTTTCCCGGAAAATTTTGTATTTCCTTTCGAAAAAAATTTATATCTCCGGAATTAACAAAGTAAGGGCAACCAAATTTGGTACGCAGGTGTACATCCTTATAGGTAAGTCACCTACCAAAATTTAGCTATGTAGGTCGAAAGACAAAAAAGTTATAGGCATTTAAAGAAAAATAAATTGGGGTTTTCCTCAAAACGTCAAAGTGGCGATTTAAAATGTCAAAATTGGCAACATTTAGGCAAATAACTTGAATCTAATACGGGCTATAGAAATGAAATGTCTCAAGAAGAATGTTTTACAAACCCTGAAGTCTTAGTTTCAACCGTCATTGTCCTTTATTTTACTAAAATGTTTCCAGAAAATTCATTTCAAATAGACCGTTTCTCTGATGCTTGGCAGTACCCTTGGCTATAGAGTTTATCGTTTATCGCATTTTCGTAAAAAATTAATAAAGCTCAATATATCCGTTATTATATAAGATATGAAATTTTTTTGTATATAATAATTATATGGTGTCTTGAGCTACATCTTAAAATAATATTTCTACAATCACAGGGTGGCCCATAAGTCGTTGGTGATACAAATTTCCTTTTTTTTTAATCAAACACGCCTTATGTTATTGCATTTTTGCATTTTCCATCGAAATATAATGCACGTTTGTAAGAAAAGAAATTCTGGACGCAGCAAGTGCGTTATGGTAGCTAATTTTGATCAAATGTTTCATATTTGAACAGCTTAATTTGCTATTAACCTATAAGGTTGACCAAGAAACGTGTTTTTTCGGGAACACTTTAAGTTTACTTATGGAAATTTTTGTACATTTTCACACAATAAAGTTATTTTGATGAAACATGGAATATTGTTTTTACTATATAGGTTATACTAGTAACCAAATTTGATGCCTGCTTTCTTAAAAAAACACACATATTTGTTATTAAAAATATTTTTATGAAAATTCACTATCATAACGCACTTGCTGCGTCCCGAATTTTTGATATATAATTTTTGTCAAATTTTCGTAAAAAATCAATAAAGCTCAATATATCCGTTATTATATAAGATATGAAAAATTTTTGTATATATTAATTATAGGGTGTCTTGAGCTACATCTTAAAATAATATTTCTACAATCACAGGGTGGCCCATAAGTCGTTGGTGATACAAATTTCCTTTTTTTTAATCAAACACGCCTTATGTTATTGCATTTTTGCATTTTCCATCGAAATATAATGCATGTTTGTAATAAAAGAAATTGTGGACGCAGCAAGTGCGTTATGGTAGCTAATTTTGATCAAATGTTTCATATTTGAACAGCTCAATTTGCTATTAACCTATAAGGTTGACCAAGAAACGTGTTTTTTCGGGAACACTTTAAGTTTACTTTTGGGAATTTGTGTACATTTTCATACAATATAGTTATTTTTATGAAACATGGCACATTGTTTTTACTATATAGATTATACTGGTAACCAAATTTGATGCCTGCTTTCTTAAAAAAACACACATATTTGTTATTGAAAATTCACTATCATAACGCACTTGCTGCGTCCAGAATTTTTTATTAATGTCTTGGATGAGTTCGTTATCCAGAAAAATCGGACGGGGTCTCCCGGGAAAACTTTGAGTTTTCTCTCGAAAAAATTTTTTTTCTCCGAAAGTAACAAAGCTGTTTTAATGAAATTTACTATATATGTTGCCTCAGGAGAGATCTTACTACGTGCTAAAATTAGACTTTCTAAGTTTAGAGAAAATTGAGTTATTCAAATTTTAAATTTTCTTTCCAAAAAATTTTTTCTCCGAAAATTACAAAGTTATTTTAATGAAATTTTGTGGATATCTTGCCTTAGGACCTTACTACGTATTAAGAGGAAACTCTCTAAGTTTATAGAAAATGGAGTTATTTAAATTTGAAGCATTTAATAAAAATTCACTACCATAACGCACTTGCTGCGTCCCGAGTTTTTTTTTTTAGAATGGCCAGCAACTTTTTTATTTTAAATGGAATACCATAATCTAGAAGTAAGACGATTCCCCCTCTTCCTAGCCAGACTGCGCATTTGCAAAAAATCGTGGCTTTAGTTGTAAAAATTATTTGTTTTCAATGTTTATTATTTAATATATCGGAATACAAAACGCCAATTATTTGGAAGTAAATTTAATAGGTTTTGCAGTTGAAAACCATTAAGAAATAGAAAAACAGTCTCGTTTTTTTCCGAGGTAAGCTCCAAAATTTCCCGGCCTGACTGTAAAAGGAAAACTCTGGATCCAAAGTGCTTCCTAGCAACTACAGGCCTATCTGTCTCCTTTCAGTCATCTCTAAAGTGATGTAAAAGTATATAAACACCGAATTACTAAAATTTCTTGAAAAACACAGTCTAATCCACGACAGGCAGTATGGATTCCGTCAGCGCAGATCAACTGCTGATCTCCTTTCCATTGTCACCCATTCTTGGAACAAGTCTATGGAACTACACGGTGAATCCCAGATTGGCGCTCTAGACATGTCCAAAGCATTCGACCGGTTTGGGCACGCAGTACTGCTTAATAAACTTCCCGCCTATGGCCTACCACCAAAACCCTGTACCTGGACAGCAAACTTTCTCCCCAACCGGAGCATTTTTGTTGTCGTGGATGGCCATTCCTCTAAACTGTATCCAATTAATGCAGGAGTTCCTCAAGGTTCAGCTTTAGCCCCTACTTTGTTTCTTCTCCACATCAATGACTTCCTCTCTAGCACATCCAACCCAGTTCACAGGTACGCGAACGACAGCACCCTCCACTCAAATATACAATATTCTAAGCCTGTCTCTTTGGCCCAATTAGATGAGGATCGCAGACTCATGGAGGGTTCTGTCTCCGCGGCTCTCCAAAAAATATTAGACTGGGGAAGTAGAAATCTTGTACAATTCAACCCCACAAAATGTCAGTCTTGCTTTCTTTCTCATAAAATATACACCAGCCCTAGACCCATCACAATGAACAACCAAGTTATTTAAAATAATGAGTCAATTTCACTTGTTGGCATTTCTGTGAATCTAAATCTCAATTGGCACCAACATGTCACATCAATTGCAGAAGCGGCTGCTAATAAATTAGGTTTCCTCTTCCAGGCTCGCAAATACTTTTCACCAGCTAATCTCTATACTTTAGATACTTCGCAAATAAGGCCAAACCTCGAATACTGCTCCCACATCTGGGGTGCTGCTGCCGCTTCTACACTCGCTATCATGGACTCCATTCAGAAGAGGGCTATACGTCTCATTGGTGACCTTCACCTAGAGGCTGGCATCCCTTGCCCACCGACGTGCCGTTGGTGACCTCTCTCTCTCTCTCTCTCTCTCTCTCTCTCTCTATTTTATAGATATCTGCACGGGCACTACTCAGAGGAGTTTTCTTCCATAGTTCCTCCACCTGCTGCCCCCAACAGATCTACCAGGGGAACAGAGCGAATGCACCCTTTTACTGTCCAGGTCACCAGACATAGAACATCTTGTTATGCCCGCTCTTTTGTCCCGAGGATTTCCAAGTTGTGGAATTCTTTGCCGGCGCATGTTTTTCCTTCTCGTCCGAACCTCCAAGCCTTCAAGTGCAGAATCAACAAGTTGCCTCTTTCCTCCTTGTCGACACCCACGGTACGATAGTATTTAGGCTGTAAGCCCTCGTGGTGTGTTGTTGAAATAACAAAATAAAATAAAAAGTGCGTTATGGTAACGAATTTTCGTAAAAGTGTGTTTTAGGGCAAACATGTCTTGTTTTTAATAATAGGACATTTGATTGGCAGTATAACCTATATAGTACTAACAATGTACTATATTTCATTAAAATAGCTCTTTGTTTCAAAAAGTACAAACATTCTCCGAAAATAAACTTAAAAAGATCCAGCAAAACTGGCCCGATTTTCCTGGCGAACAAACCTCTTCAAGATCTTTACACACCTGCCAAGATATAATGATTCACAAACAGCTTTAGTACCAAAATTAAAAAATAGTTATGAAAATTTGCAAAAATTCCTTTTACAAAAGTCACCATCTTTTTTTACAGAAATGGCCTTGAATAATGTTACACCAAATTATATATTTTTTTAAATTCGACAACTTATGTTTTACAATAACTTACTAAACATTTATTATTAATTACCAACATAAATAGCAACGGAAGGTGGTAGTGGACTTTTCCTTTACATGATAGTAAAGGATGCTTTTGACGATCGAGGAGGTACCACCCCTTACATCAAGGGGCCGGTGAAGTCCCAACGGACGTTTCCGGTTCTGGTGTATGAGTTGGTGTTCCTTATAAACAAAAATGATGATGGCTCCTCCTTGTACAAAATATTCCGGAGATAAAATAACCCACCATTCGGATCTCCGGGAGCGGGATGTGCAGGGGGCGCCGGCATCAAGATTTAACATATCCTTCTCAAATATATGTGGCCTTAATTCTAACCTGAACTCCGTCCACCATTTCTTTCAAGCTAATAGGCCCCAACTCCTCTTCCTCACCGAAACCCAAATCAGTGCGAAAACAGCCACATCGTTGTATGCTATTTCGGAAATTATGCTACAACCATGCTTCTCCTACTTTTTCGTCCACGGCATTTTATTAACGATTAAGTATTAAATTTGACTCTGAATGCAACTAACTCATTTTTATTATGAAATAACTGTAATTGGCATATTATCCTCGCTGCCATTTTGACGCTCTAATTTAACTTAAATCAATTTATTGAACAATTAGGGTAAGGCTAGATGCATTCCAGATGCAACCAGCCCATTTGTATTATGAAATAACTGTAATTAGCATATTATCCTCGCTGCCATTTTGACGCTGTAATTTGACTTAAATCAATTTATCGAACAACTAGGGTAAGGCTAGATGCATTCTCGCAACAATTAGAACCGTAGACCGGTTTCGCTCTCATTAGAGCTCTTCAGTACAACATACTAATTGTAGCAAAAATGCACCAAAAGTAATACGGCTATAGTATAGCCAGGCTTTCAATACTAAGTGAGTGGTGGACGTGCCGCCACCTAGTTGCGGAAACAAGTAGTATGTTGTCACGCCAGCTCCAAATAACACAAAGTGTTAAAAATTAGAGACTGTATACAACTAACTAACAACTTAGAAAATTGTCAGCCCTGGCCCATTTCTACCCCAATATAGGGACAAAGTATGTAAAGCTAGATGCATTCTCGCAACAATCAGAAAATTAGTGTTGAAAGCCTGGCTATACTATAGCCGTATTACTTTTAGTGCATTTTTGCTAACCACTCACTTAGTGTTGAAAGGCTGGATATAGTATAGCAGTATTACTTTTGGTGCATTTTTTCTACAATTAGTATGCCGTACTGAAGAGCTCTAATGAGAGCGAAACCGGTCTACGGTACTAATTGTTGAGAGAATGCATCTAGCCTTACATACTTTGTCCGTATATTGGGGTAGAAATGGACCAGGGCTGACAATTTTGTAAATTGTTAGTTAGTTGTATACAGTCTCTATTTTTTTAACACTTTGTGCTATTTGGAGCTGGCGTGACAACATACTACTTGGTTCCGCAACTAGGTGGCGGCACGTCCACCACTCACTTAGTGTTGAACAATTAGGGTTTACATTTTTTTTTCAAACTACCCTTAGTTGGTTTTATGCTTTTCTTTTTCCTTAAATTTCTCTATTTGCTGGGTGATTACTATTGTTTTAGTATAATATTTTGTGTTCGTTCCAACGTCATTTTAGGTTTTACTAAAAATTGGAAACATAGTAACTGCCAAAAAACCACAAAAATAATAACAAAGAGTTTTGATTCAGATACGTATTTGGACAGCAAAGTTGTCTTCATACGTAGCTGTCGCTAAACAGTTTTTCGACAGCTGCTGTTGAAGACAACTTCGTTGTCGAAAAGCGTATCTAGCGCAAAACTCCTTGTTGTTATTTTTGTGTTTTTTTGGGGTCCAACCTCACTCTTTTAGTAATATTTCGTAGAAAAAATTCACTAATGGAGAGATCCCGAATTTTGAATTTTTTTTTGCAAATGAGCGCGAACTAGGACCCCTAGAACCCATATCCGGGGTCAGTTTCAATTTTTATATGTTTATATAGGCGCTTATTTTCTTTTGTAAATGGCTTGGACAAGTTCGTTAGTCAGGAAAATCGGACGAGGTTTTCCGAAAAAAAAATTGAGTTTACATTCGAAAAAAAAAATTATCTCAAAAAATAAAAAAGGTATGACAACCAAATTTGGTAGGTCGGTTTACGATAGAAAATGTAAAGTATACATCAAAACCTAGATTTCTATGTTATAATAAAAAAAAGTTATAATAAAATATTTTGTGCCGGATCATTTCTATGAAAATTCACTACCATAACGCACTTGCTGCGTCCAGGCTTTTATACTAACTACAACTGTCATAGTAGTCATTGGCTAACCTTTGGGTAAGCAGTTATACTGCACAAAAAGGAAATTAACAAATAAATAAATCCACCACTATTATGTAGAGCCTCGGTATTTCAGTGGTAAAAACGTGCTGAACCGAAGGGTACTTGGCTCGATTTGTAGGGTTCCTCCTTCACTTTTCAGTACATATTTTACAATTAACATAAACCGAGGTTGCGGAATTGTATTTGAGCAAGTTGAATGTCTGCACGTTCCGCTCTTCGGACGGGGCGTAAAGCCGCCAGTCTCGTGTCCATGCAATGTTACGTTAAAGATTCCTTGCATAAAGGCAGGGGTTTGGCAAAATTTCCAGGATAGTGAGGTGAAACTGCTACCTGGAGTCGGTGATTGGCAATAGTCGCGAAAATAGACCGACGTTAAAGAAACAAAAACACACAAAAACACACACCGCTATTATGTAATTCTTTTATCACTTTTACGTTACTTTACTAGCGATAGCACAGGCTATATCACGATCTGTTTAATTTTTAGTGAATTTTCATTAAGAAAATTCACTAATAGAGAGGAATCCATGGTAAGGTTTTTGAAAAACTTCTTCAATTGAGCGCGAATAAGGGCCCCTAGAACCCAAATCCAAGGTCAGTTCAAAAGTTTATATATATATATATATATATATATATATATATATATATATATATATATATATATATATATATATATATATATATATATATATATATATCCAACCGATAACTCAATAGATAATTCACCAATCAAAACCAAAATGCGAAAAACTGTTTAAAAACGCAATATCTTTTAATAGACTAGAAGTATGAAACTTAAACTTTACGCGCACGTAGATATCATATAAGTTGTCGTGTGTATCAGATTTTAACTTAATCGGTTCAGTAAGTTCTGAGTTATAACCAAATTAAAAAGAAATAATTTACGATATAACCTGAAATTACCTCTGAATGGGGTCCTATAGTATTAGACAAGGTCAAACTGATATATCAGGGTTACGCCGCTATTGCAAACAAATGCTCCAAATTAAACTTCAACGAACATATGTTACAATAAACAATCAGCGAGGTTGCCATTTGCCAAACCTCTCATCTGAATTTGAAGATATCAGAAAAATATATAGTAATAAATAAAAAATTTAATGAAAGTGATTCAATTTGTTTAAAGGCAATCTAGAACTACGGTCTATTTTGTATAAATATTAAGCTTCCCATTCTTCAAGGTATTTAAAACGCATCGCCCTTTCCTAGTTAAATCTGAGAACGCCAGTTAGCTATTTGTCATTGTCATTTGTTATTTTGCAAACTGTCAGTGGGAGGTGTCGAATTCTAGGTTATCTTCGTCTTATTCTTTGTTTACATACGTCATAAACAAATAATCAGACTCAGCTAATATCTTAGAATCTGAGGATAATGTACTTATTGTTTACTTTTAGTGTTTAGTGAATTTTCGTTATTACTTACTCATCATGTCGTATATGGAAAATTTGAGGTAAATTAAACTACATAATCTAATGCAGTAGTTTAGTCTATACCTATAAACACATGTTCAGTGTAAATTATTAAAATTTTCATTTAACTTTCTTTATTCTTTCTGTTTATTTATTTCATTTTCAGAGAGTATGGATAGAGCAATAGTAAATAAATGTTACAAAAGGTTTAGGTGCAGCTAGTGCGTTATGGTAGCGAATTTTCGTAAAAATATTCTAAATGTTGATAATTAAATTTCCCATTAAACTAGAATCTTTAATTTTGATACATACTAAAACCTATATAAAAGCAGCGTGGGTACCAAATTAAAAAAATAACACAATGAGCTTCACAGGAAACGATAAATTTGTTTTAGAAAACCATTTTTGTTACTTTGTTTGCAGAAACTGTTTCGATTGAGTGGACTAAAAACTAAGTGTTGAAAAAGGTCTGGGTGCAGCAAACACATTATGGTAGAGAGTTTCTAAAAAATATTTTCAATCCGATAACTCAATTTCCTATAAAGCCAGAATCGTCAATCTTGAACCATAGTAACACTTATGTAAACGCATCCGGGGTACTAAATTAAAGAAAAATAACATAATGAGCTTCGCGGATAACTACAAGTTGGGTTTAAAAAACATTTTTTGTTGTTTAGTTTGCAAAAAGTAGTTCGATTGGGTTGACTAAAATAAAACCATCCAAGCAATTAAAAGGAAAAATACCTGCCATATATATGATTTGGCAGGTTCATTCCCTTTGTAAATAATTTTTTTTTCTAAAAAACTTTTGTGACTAAAGAAATTTGTAACAATTTTTTTAAAGAGACTTGCAGTACTTACATATATCTCTACCAAACTATAATTTTTTTAGCTCCATAGAAAATTGAAATTTATTCAAATAGTCGCTAACTGGGATCTCTAAAACCAGTTTCCCAGGTCCTTTTAAATTTAAAGAATTAGTTTTAATGATATACCTTACTAATAACGTACAGTTCTTATGCGTGTGTGTGTTTTGTTTCTTTAACGTCGGTCTATTTCCGCGACTATGGCGAATCACCGAGGCCAGGGAGAAGTCTCACCTCACTATCCCAGAAATTTTGCCGAACCACTGCCTGTCTGTAAGGAGGGTAGGGATCTTTAACGTGCTCAACATCGCATGGGTACGGGACCGACGGCTTTACGCCCCCTCCGAAGGGCGGAACGTGCAGACATTCAACTTGCTCAAATACAATGCCAGAACCTCGGTTGATGTTAATGTTACAGTTTGTACTAGAAGTGAAAGGAGTACCCTGGGATCGAACCCAGTACCCTTCGGTTCACAGGCACACGTTCTTACTCCTGAACCACCGAGGTTGTAACAATTCTTATGAAAATTCACTATTATAATGCACTTACTGGGTCCAGAAAATTTTTATGCATTAAACTTGAAACATTTTTTCCCTGAATTAGCGATTGGTACGTCATGAATTAAATGATAGATGGGTTTACCTCTGACTAAACACCTTGCTCTTGTGTAAGATAGTTGACCTACATAAGAATTATGTGTGAAGTTTGGGAACTTGAGAACTGTTTTATTATCAATCACTATCGATCAATTAAACCTTAATACGTGATAAATTGGAAATGTGAATTTAATGGACTTGTAGTCTCCAAGCAACTGCTAAATGAACGTCTGGACTATCTGTACTTAAATCTTACGTTAGAGAATAACGAAGGAAAATGAGGTGTATTCACTTAGCTTCGGAGATGTCTAACCACAATAATTGTTGTGTTTGTGTGTGTTTTTGTTTCTTTAACGTGGGTCCATTTCCGCGACTATGGCCAACCACCGACGCCAGGGAGCAATTTCACCTCACTATCCTGAAAATTTTTCCGAACCCATATCTTTGTGTAGAGAGGGTAGAGATCTTTAAGGTGCCCAACATCGCACGGACACGGGACCGACGGCTTTACGCCCTCTCCGACGGGCGGAACGTGCAGATATTCAACTTGCTCAAATACAATGCCACATTCTTGGTCGATGTTAAATTTGCAGTATATACTAAAAAAGTGAAAGGAGAACCCTGGGAATCGAACCCAGTTCCCTTGGGTCCAGAGGCGCACGTTCTTACCACTGGACTTTTTTAAAATCGAAAACCATCGAATTATAATCCATGTTTGTAAAAAGAAATTGATAGCGTTCATTGTTTTCGAGTCATTTCAATTGTTCCACATTTTTGGCACATAGCAAAAATTAAGATACGGCGTTTTTATCAATAAATAGAAAAGTCGTATAAAAATGACGCATTCAAGTTTCCGTTTATATTATTCGTGAAAAAATCTAGGTGCCGTTTACAATTTTTTTGTGTTTCCATAAAAATTATTGTTTGTAAAGTTTCTGTGAAACTTCAATGATGAATAATAAATGTTTAAAGTTATTGTGAGAAAAATGTTTTCGGATATTCATATATATATATATATATATATATATATATATATATATATATATATATATATATATATATATATATATATATATATATATATATATATATATCTTTGGAATGTTGCACTACACTGTAATCACTTACTTTTAAATATACACTTTATTTGTTTGCTGTACTCTTTGTCCTTCTTTATTGGTTTACGGGGACTGCAGTTTCGAACCGTCCCGGTTCATCATCAGCGCGCTACTGGCCACACGTAAACCATAAAGAATCACAAAAAGTACAGCAAACATAAATATATATATATATATATATATATATATATATATATATATATATATATATATATATATATATATATATATATATATATATATATATATATATATATATATATATATAATTTTTTTTTACTTTTAAGAATTATAACAAATATTAAAGAGATTTATATTTATAGTAATATTAACTTGAATAAATTAACCTTTTTTATTTAACTTGTTTTCTCCTTAATTTATCCACGGCTTTATGTAGGCTCTATTCTGCAGAAATGTAGTGGGATCATGTGAAAATTCTTACTTTAAACCTTTTACCTAAGTTTTTTTCAAAATTATGTACCTTGATGGGAAATTAAACCACAAAATATCTCAATTTAACAACTTATTTTCTATTAATTGGTGTTTTATACTTCCACAGATTTACCACAATATGAAAAATTTAATCTAGCATTGACATTTACATTAATATCTTACTAGGTCATCTAATTTAAATATTTGCTATTCAATTTTATTAATTACTTTTGAAACACGTTTGCAGTTCGAACTTACTTTAAAATTGGCACTATATTCTTCTGACAACTTCTATCCTATTACTATAGCAACGGCTTTGATGCCAAAATGGTTAATATTTGATTATTTAATATTCTTATGAGAGTTTGGTAACGACATCTATGAAGATTTACTTGAGTCACTCTATTTAACGTACTAAATTCTACTACTATTTAGATTTTAGACGTAAATGACATTTAGGGCGTTATAACAGTTCTTATTGACAATTGTGTTATTAGTTTGAGTTGTTTCTGTTTAAGGTTGCGATAATTAGATTTATATTTCAACTGTATTAATAAATACCTTGGCGTTGGTGACGGCTTCTGTTCAGATACGTATCGTTTACAATCACTTATTTGCTGCGTGAGGTTATTCTTTGTTGCCAACACATGTTTAACAAAAATGCTGACTATACAATGTACTTTTAAACACTTTTGCTGGTTTTTAACAAGTTTTTAATATAATTTTAGAGAATAACACAATGGATGTTTAAAAAGCGTGATGTTTCCTCTGTCCTCTTAAAACGTCTTTGTCGTTATCGAAGATGCCGGGATGTGACATAATTCTTCTTAGCCAATGCCGTTGTATTAATTACAAGCGTGGAAATTGTTTTTTCACATGGTCCAATGGTTGCTGTCTATTTACAAAATTAGTCAAAACAATCACTTGCTTTGGAGTTCATGATTTTTTAATCTACTGCTTGGTTAAACTGGTCAGTAAAAACTGTGTTAATAAGTGCCAAGTTTGAAATTTATAGCTCACTGTTTATATTACACTTAACCTAAAACATTTTTTATACTTTCTTAAATATACTTAATTAGTCCATTGTGCATATTCCTTAACACTTTCTATTGTCTTCTTTGGCATATTGAAGCTAATAAGTGTAATTAGTTTTGTTATAAATAAACATTTCATTCTGACTATCGAAAATACATAATTTTTAAATTTTCAATTTGGTTTTAATTTTCATACTCAATATCAAACTACCTTAAGCTTTTTATCATAGCAATATATATATATATATATATATATATATATATATATATATATATATATATATATATATATATATATATATATATATATATATATATATATATATATATATATATATATATATATATATATATATATATATATATATATATATATATATATATATATATATATATATATATATATATATATATTGAAACTGACCCCGGATGTGGGTTTTAGGGGTCCTAGTTTGGGCTCATTTGAAGAAATGTTGTATAAATTCAAAAGTCGGAATCTCCTCATTAGTGAATTTTTTTAAAGAAAACTCACTAATAATACGCTAATAAGGAAATTTGTAAGTGGTGCGGTAAGTTTTGTGGAGTATTTTAATAACTGATCAATAAACGTACGTTTACGGCAAATGGTTAGTAAAATGCAATGTTGTAAGCTGAGAACCATGAACCACAGCCCAGTAGAGGTTCCTTTGTGACTAACGTATTTTGTAATACTTAGTTCAGGACTCTTTATATCGAAATATGTAAAAAAGTATAATTAAGAATTCACAATTTAAGCTGACACATAACTAGATTTCGTTTTAATGTATTAAAAAGTTGCTGACTCATTCGGGAATTTTTTTGCGCAAAATTTGATGGACACCTTGCCGCATGCACCAAACGAATAAAGCGCATATTGCTTGAGTGTTTAAATTTTATATGTTACATAAAATATTTTATATACAGTAAAATAATTTTTAAGTTAAAGCGCGTTTACTTCACTCAATGTGTCAAAAAATTATAAACAGTTCCCGCCACTATACTCAGATGGTCATAAATGCATTTTTATAACCCAGCAGATTTTATATTTACTGCACAAACATGCCTTTGCAGAGAACACTTTGATGTCAAAGGGAATGGCAAATAAATTTTATTATAATGATATAATGAACAACATACTTTAACAGTCTTGATGGCTGCATATTTGCTCTTATATATATATATATATATATATATATATATATATATATATATATATATATATATATATATATATATATATATATATGAGATATACTTGGTTCTCGGGTTGAACCGCGTCCAGAATTTATTAAAACTCGACGTTTCGGCTCCTGTTTTGGAGCCATTTTCAAGAGGTAAAGGAAATATGTAAGGACACTCTAAGGCCTCAATCTGCCTACTCCTCAGAGCGGTGAACAACGGTGGTTTGGGTTATTGTATATCGATTACGAGGTGTTGGGGTTGCGCTGAAGAGGTAGCACCTTTCATCGAAGACGATCGCGCTCAGCGGCATAGCCGGTAAGCGGTCGACCATAACTGGTCCTCACAGGGCACTCAATTCTCACTTATGACTCCTCGCGCCACACCCCGGGCAACTGCATCGACCTGCAGGCTAAACTATGTGAGGATAACCAGATATGGTGAAAATCTGTTGCTGGGCAGCAGCAGCAACAGAACCATGTGGCGTTGCCGAAGATGTACTTCACACACAGCGTCACAATGAAAGTGGGAAGCGCCAGTGTAGCAGTTCCAACGGCTTCTACACTGCGGTGAAGAAGGGAAACGGAAGTCCCACTACACTATCATTTCATTTATTCAACATGACTGAAACAAATATAGACACTACCCTTAGTCCGGGGCACCCTTTAAGTGGGGAGAGGGTACGAAGAATCCCCCCATTTATAAAAACTAACAGAATACAAATATATAGAAAAGAAACCAGAATTGCAACGTAGAATATACGTAGCCTATGTATGGCAGGAAAACTCGCCAATGTAGATGCAGAAATGTGTAGATTGGGGGTTAAGATCTTGGGGTTAAGCGAGGTACGATGGCCAGGCACTGGGAATCACAGGACTAAAAATGGCTTTCTTTACTACTCTGGTGGCGACCACCCCAAACACCAGTATGGCGTAGCTATACTGATCTCCTCTGAACTAGAAAAGTCGGTAATTGATTTTATCCCACTCGGAGATCGAGTGATGCTCTTGAGACTCCTCACTACTCATAGAGTCATGAACGTAATTCAAGCGTACGCTCCAACAGGGAACAAACCTGATGAGGCGGTTGAAGAATTCTACTCTGCTTTAGAAAATCTATAAAAACAACCAAACAATGGGGGATGACAATTGTTCTTGGCGACTTTAACGCCAAAATCGGGAAGAGCGCTAATGGCGGGGTCTGCGGAGATCATGGTCTGGGAACACGCAACACTAGAGGGGATCGTCTGGTGCAATTTTGTACAGATCACCGCCTCTCTGCTGACAACACCTACTTCAAATAACATCCTAAACGTTTATACACGTGGAAATCCCCAGCAGATCGTGATAACCACATAGTGAGAAATCAGATAGATGTCATCCCCATTAAGAGCCATTTAATGAAGTGTGTCAAATCAGCAACAACATACCCTGGCGCACAATCCCGTAGTAATACGTCTACAGCTTCGCTACTTCACTAGAGTCCCACGTCCAAATAAATCTAAGCGAGTCGGTGTCAGAAGACTTCTTGATCCCGAGATACGAGCCAGAGCAGCCGAGAGTCTCGAGGCACGTCTACAAACAACTAACATTTGCAATGACGACGACGTAGAGCCTCGGTGGATATGCACAAGCCTGTAAAAAGCAGCAGGGAATGACAGACGAAACTCTCCAACTTATGAACGAGAGAAGGAAATGGAAGGTCACAGACAATAACTGATACAGGGAGCTGAACAGGGCGGTGAGATCGGAATGCCGAAAAGCAAGGGAAGATGGCTAGCTGAAAAATGCAGTGAAATGGAGACACTAGAAAAAAAGCACGACTCGTTTAATCTGCACAAAAAGTCAAGGAATTCACAAACACACAACGCAGGCAGATCCACGGTATTTTGAAGGACACTAACAACAAGATCTTAACGAGCGTTGAGGAAAAGCTTAAAAGATGGAAGGAGTATGTTGAGGCCCTCTTCAATGACACACGACCCCACCAACCACCTAGGGACTATGATGATATCAACGAACCCAGCCCTGCTATTACGGCAGAGGAAGTGATACGTGCTATAAAACTTCAAAAAAATGACAAGGCTGTAGGACCAGAAAATGTTCACGCAGAAACCTTGAAATTGCTCGACAGTGCAGATGATGAAGCCCTAAAACTTTTTACATCGTTGTTCAACTCAACATATGAAACTGGGAAAATACCATCGGACTGGCTGAGGTCGACCTTCATCGCTCTGCCAAAAAACCGAACGCTTCTCAATGCGACGACCACCGAATGATAAGCCTGATGTCTCACGTCCTCAGGGTGTTTCTTCGCATCGTTCACACTCGCATATACGCCAGATGGGAGGAATAGGCTGGGGAGACGCAGTTTGGATTTAAGAACGAAATGGGCACGCGCGAGGCTCTCTTCTCTCTCAACGATCTCACACAGCGATGCAGAGACATGCATGTTGGTATATACGCCTGCTTTATTGACTACCGAAAAGCTTTCGACCGTGTCTCGCACCAGAAGCTCATTGAGATCACAAAATACACCGGAGTCGATGCGGGAGATCTGAACATCATCACGCAGCTATACTGGCATCAGACTGCGGAGATTAGGATAGGGGGCATAACATCCGAAGAAACAAAAACCAGAAGGGGTGTTAGACAAGGATGTGTCCTGTCCCCTCTACTCTTTAACATATACTCGGAGGCGGTGTTCCGGGAGGCATAGGAGAATGTGAAAAAGGGCGTTAAAATCAACGGCACCCTTATTAATAATATACGATTCGCCGACATACATCTCCAGAGTATGATGGACCTCATCGTTGAGCATAGCACACAGTATAGTTTACACATAAACGTTGCCAAGACCAAGGTGGTTACGTTCTTCAGGGCACCAAGACGGATGATCCTTCAAATTAACATACAGGTTGTGGAACAGGTGCAGTCCGTTAAATAAATTGGAGCCCGCGCCAACGATAACAGTGACCCTAAAATGGAAATCAGATCAAGGATAGAATAGACCAGGAGGACATTTATCTCCATAAATAACCTCTTCACCAGTAGAGACCTAAACCTACAACTCCGCATACGTATATTGCGCTGTTATATCTTCCCAGTGCTACTCTATGGCTCCGAGAGCTGGCCATTCTGCCAATCAATGGACAGCCGCATTGACGCGTTTGAGATGTACTTGTATCGCCGTATACTGCGTTTATCCTGGGTAGACAGGATAACCAACGAGGAAGTGCTAAGGAGAATAATAGGTAAAGGCAAATAACTGCTGACAACCATCAAAGAACGAAGCTCCAATATGAGGGCGGAGAGGTACGATCTCCCCCGACTCCTAGCTGGCTACCATAGCCGTATTACTTTATAGGTGTATTTAAGCTGCAATTAGTATGCCATATCTAATTAGAGCGAAACCGGTCTACGGTTCTAATTGTTGTGAGAATGCATTTAGCCTTACATACTTTGTCTCTATATTAGGGTAGATATGGTAGTAGATATTTATATCTCCGGCAATAACAAAGTAAGGGCAACCAAATTTTGTAAGCTGGTTTCTGTCATAAAGTGTATCATCTGTACCCAAATTCAGATCTCTGTCTTAAAAGACAAAAAAGTTAGAGGTAAATTAATTTTTAATTAATTAAATCTGATCTAAGAAAGCTAAAACGTCAACATTGATTGAGTAAGAATACGAGTGAAAAATACGACAAGAGATGACTAACAAGCTCCTGGATATGTGCCTAAGTCGTTATTTTTCTTGATTCCGTTGTAATATGAGCAAAAAATCTGTTGTAAATCGAAATGGTTTTGTGTAAATTTTAAAACATTGAACCAATGTATTACGGGATATAGCTGCTAGTAGACACATGTAGAGCATAGCTCAGTGGCCTAAGTCACTGTACATCAGATAATCACTTTCAATTGACTCCTGCATGACGAGTTCGAATCCTAGTTAGTGCCTTTACTTTTTTTAATTTTTTTTTAGTCTCATTTCTATTTACTGTTATCTAATCGAATTGTTGTTATTCGGATGAACTTTTTAGCAATGTTTTGTCTACAAAATAATTAGACAAAGAGAAGATGAAAGTTTTAAGACTTAATTCAATTTGAATAGCATATCTGGTTGCTTGTTCTTGCCCTAACTTAGTGAACTCGTTCCATATTTAATACAGTCGTAGACTTTTCCCGTGGCTTCACATGTGCTTGTTTTAATCAATTTTCTTTAAAAAAAAATCACTTACGAGGAGACTTTTGCATTTAGAAAAAAATTTCTGCAAATGAGCGCGAACTAGGCCCCCTAAAACCCATATCCAGGGTCAGTTTAAATTTTATATATATATATATATATATATATATATATATATATATATATATATATATATATATATATATATATATATATATATATATATATATATATATATATATATATGTATATATATATATATATATATATATATATATATATATATATATATATATATATATATATATATATATATATATATATAAAGGGTGAACAATTTACCAAGATTTAGATCTGTAAGTTTAAAGACAAAAAAGTTTGAGGCATTTAAAAAAAATGGGGTTTTCCTCAAAACGTAAAAAGTCGCTATTTGAAATGTCAAAATTGGCAACATTTAGGAAATGAACCTGAAAGAATAACGGATTATGTAAAAAGTGTTCTGCAAACCTTTAAGTTTCAGCTTCAACCATCATTGCCCTTCATTTTAATAAAATATTTCCAGAAAATTCATTTCAAATAGACGCTTTCTCTGATGCTTTGGAAGTAGTTTTACTTAAATTTATGGTTTAACGGTCTATAATTTTTAGCTAATTTTCATAGAACAAATTCGTTAATGAGAAGTCCATTGCTTTTGAATTCTAAAAAGATTTCTTCAAATAAGCGTAAACTAGGCCCCCTAGAATCCATATCCGTGTTTACTTTCTGTTTACATATATACAGTGTGACGCATTTCTACAGCAAAGCTCAATATAATTGTTATTATGCAAGATACGAGAAAAAATTGTATACGTTACCTATAGGGTGTTTTGAGCTGCATCTTATAAAATTATTTTGACAACTACAGGATGGCCCATAAGTCGTTGGTGATACCTACTTATTCTTTTGAACATTCCTTATTGCATTTTTGCATTTTTCATCGAAATATGTTTGTAAAAAAAAAACGAGATGCAGTAAGTGCGTTTTACTAGAGAATTTTTATTAAACGTTTCAAGATTCAATAACGCAATTTGCTATTAGCGTAAGGTTCGTCAGCTAGGCAACAATTTTCTCGGAAATGTTTTAATTTTATTTTCGAAAATTTTTATACATTTTCAAACAAGTTATGTTGGTAAAATATGGTGCATTGTTCCTACTATATAGATTATACCGGTGACCAAATTGATTCCTGCTTGCATTAAAGAGGCATATTTTCTATTAAAAACATTTTAAGAGAATTCACTTCCATAACGTACTTGCTGCGTCCAGACTTTTTAAGTATTTAACTTTACTTAAGACCCTATGAGGTATTTCTTATCATGACACAGGGGTCTATTACATTTTGCAGAATATTGAAATGCGTTAGCTATGCTTCTTGCATTTGTCCAAACATAGCGATATATAAAAGGGTTTAGGTTATCAGATATAGTGAGAAAATAAAATAAATTTCAAATATACAAAATAAAGCTACGTAGTGTTTTTCAATCGAGCTTATTGGCAGTTGGAATTTTGCCTCATGTCGGTTTTAAATTCAACCTGCTTTTTGTTTTGGCATTTTTGCGTGTAAATACGTTCGCAGAATGCTTCTAACTCGAACATTGTATGCAGTCATGTTTACCGTAACATACAACATCCCTTGAGAATTTTTACACTGACGTCAATCGCAAAAACACTTTTAACCAAGTTTAACCGAAATTATTTAATTTTAAATTGTCTTGTGTTGAATATTATGTTTAAAATAGCTTTTGTTAGATACTATTTACAGTTTATATATGCCATCCCGAGTGGTTGAGTGTTTACACTCACTCACTCAAACTCAACTCAACTCAACAGTTTATATACAGTTCCATCCCAAATTATTGGACTCACCTTTGAATTTCACAATTATTCCTAATAATTCGAATTTTACGGCCTCAATTGTTGAGTGGTTAGGCAACCAGTTAAATACATGTGTTTCACGAGTTATTCAAGGTTTCAATGTTTTATTATGTGATTTAATCCAGAGAATATAGTTATTTTGACATAATCTGTCATATTTGACTTCTGTTTACGTGTGGTTTGAAAAGTTTGTACAGTAATTATCCAGTGTTTTGTTGTTTTTTTCTTCATTATATTGTCGCAGTAAGTAATTACAAACATTATTACTAGTTAATAGATAGCTGAATTGTAAATGATTATCAATTTCTTTATTATAAAGTGTCATACAACAGTTATCTCTCTCTTTCACAGATGGGGAGTGCCAAAGACTTATCTCCTGCCAAAATTGAGCAGATTACAGCCCTTTAGAGGCATCCTAGTCACAGCGAAAGGGCAACTGCGAAACTATGTGAAGTTTCATAAGCTTCTGCCCGGCGAATCAGTCAAAAACCGCTCAGCCTACGGAACCACAGCGGAAAGGGGACTATGGTAGGAAAAGGCTCATTACTCCCAAAGGATAGAGGTTCTTGAGGAATGTTGTCCTCGAGAATAGAAAGCTCCTTTATAGGAAGTTGAAAAAGAGTTTGATAAGTCAGGGTGTATAGGATCAGAAAGGACAATTAAACGTAACCTGTTTGAAATAGGTTTCAAAAGTAGAAGCCCAGTGAAAAAGCCAAAATTGACTGAAAAAATTATAAAATCCAGATATGAATAGGCCAATTCTTACAGGCAGTTCACTTTGGATGATTGGAAAATGTAAATACATAATGGAGTACCACAATGCCAAAATTTTTTATTGTTAATATTGTAACGTTATTGCAGGTTTTCTTCTGTGATGAATCCACTTTCTCAATATTCACTGACAAGTCACAGCATATCAAGCGCCTGGAGAGAAATATCACCCTGATTGTGTGATCAAGGCAGTTAAACACCCTACTTCAGTGATGGTTTGGTCTGCCATTAGTGGACAAGGGCTGTCGCGCCTTTATATCGTTGAAGGCGCAATGCGGCAAGACCAGTATAAAAAGGTATTGCAGAATCGTTCGATTCCCCAACTCCAGGATTGGTTTCAATATGGTCCAAGAATATTCATGCAAGATGGTGCACCATGCCATACTGCTAAATGTATTAAAACATGCTTAGAAGATGGCAGAATTCCGATTTTGCAGTGGCCTGGGAACTTTCCGGACATGGACTCTGTTGAGAATGTCTGGGAGTGTCTCAAAAGATAATTGGTGAAGGAAACAATTACCAATAAGGTTCAATTGATAGAAAGAACAATCTATCATTGGAACCACAATAAGAAGTTGAAAGAAATCGCTCTTCGATGCATTGACAGTATGCCTCGGAGAATTAACGCATTAATAAAAGGGGTTTGACCAAATATTGATCTTTTTTTTAAAATAATTCTGTAAATATTTTGTAAATGAATTAATTAATACATATGTAAATGAGAATAGCTTTTCAATTCCGAAAAAAACTTGATTTTAGATGAAAATTCACAGTGAGTCGAATAATTTGACATGAGACTGTATATGCTGAACTTAGCGCGGTGGTGCATGAAAGCTATTTATATGTATATTTACAAAAGCTGCCTTATAGATCCTTTGCAACGAAACGCAAACAATAAAAATGACTGTCCTAACCTTTTACAAACTGCAGGGCTTCACTGTAAATCTTAAAGTAAAGCCGACAATCAAAAAGTCTGGACGCAGCAAGAGCATTATGGAAGTGAATTTTCATTAAAATGTTTTTAATAGCAAATATGTCTCTTTAATGCAAGCAGGCATCAATTTTGTTACCGGTATAACCTATATAGTAGAAACAAGGTACCATATTTTATCAAAATAACTTGTTTGAAAGCGTACAAAAATTTTCCGCAATAAATTTAAAATGTTTCCGAGACAACACGTTTCCTAACCGACGAACCTTAGGTTACTAGCAAATTGAGTTATTAAACTTTGAAAATTTAATGAAAATTTTTATCAAAACGCACTGCGTCTCAATTTTTTTTTTTTCATGCATTATATTTCGATGAAAAATGCAGTAAGGAATGTTCAAAATAAATTGTAGGTATCACCAACGACTTATGGGCCATCCTGAGGTCGCCAAAATAATTTTATAAGATGCAGCTCTAGACACCTTATAAGTAACGTATAATTTTTTTTTCGTATCTTGCATAATAACAATTATATTGAGCTTTGTCGTTGAAATACGTCACCTTGTATATATGTAAACAGAGAGTAAACCCGGATATAGATTCTAGAGGGGGTTAGTTTGCGCTCATTTAAAGAAAGCTTTTTAGAATTCAAAAGTCGCGGTCTCCTCATTAACGAATCTTTTCTACCAAAATTGGCTAAAAATTATAGACCGTTAAACAATAAACTTAACTAAAACTACTGCCAAAGCATCAGAGAAAGTGTCTGTTTGAAATGAATTTTCTGGAAATATTTTATTAAAATGAAGGGGAATGATGGTTAAAGCTGAAACTTAAGAGTTTGCAGAACACATAATACATAATCCGTATTTCTTTTTACGTTTTCAGGAAAACCCAATTTTTTTTTCTTTAAATGTCTATAACCTTTTTGTCTTTAAACTTACAGACTTAAATTTTGATAAATGGTTCACCCTTTCTATATATATATATATATATATATATATATATATATATATATATATATATATATATATATATATATATATATATATATATATATATATAATTGAAACAAATAACCAGATGAGCTATTCAAATTGAATTAAGTCTTAAAACTTTCATCTACTCTTCATTAAATTATTATTTATACAAAAACTCGCTAAAAAATTCATCGAAATAACAACAATCTGATCAGCTAACGGTAAAGTGAAATGAGACTAAAAAAATTTGATAAAAAGTGAAGTTATTACACTCGTCATGTAGGAGTCGCTTATCCGATGTACAGGGCTCAGCCCACTCGGCTACGGTCGACATGTATGTACTAGCAGGTATATCCGGTAGTACCTATGTTATTTGTCTAACGTCTTTACTATTTACACCAAACGATTTTTATTTACAATGGATTTTTTGCTCATATTTTAACGAAATGAAGGAAAATAACGACTTAGAGACATGTCTAGGAGCTTGTTGGTCATTTCGTGTCGTATTTTTCACTTACATTCGTCTTCTACCATAATTACCAATTTTGACGTTTTAACTTTTTTAATCAGATTTAATGAAATAAAAATTAATTTACCTTTAACTTTTTTCTCTTTTACGATAGAGATCTGACTTTAGGTACGTAGGATACAGTGTGTGAAGCAGACTAGCGTACCGAATTTGGTTTTCGATACTTTGTTATTCCCGGACACATAGATATTTTCGAAAGAAAACACAAAATTTACAAAGAAAACCTGGGCGGCTTTTCCTGACTAACAAACTTGTCCAAGCGGCTTGCAAAAAAATGGTATGTGCCAAATTTGATTAAAATCGGCCCATTGTTTTTTGAGTTATCGATGTTATTTATATATATATATATATATATATATATATATATATATATATATATATATATATATATATATATATATATATATATATATATATATAAATTGAAACTGACACTGGATATGGGTTGTAGGGGGCCTAGTTCGCGCTCATTTGAAGACATTTTTTCAAAATTCGAAAGTCGATTTTTTTAAAGAAAATTCACTTAAGGCACATAAAAAAACGGACAACAAACAGCTCACTACAATTAAAATTTAAAACTAAAATACTCATGTATAGCATGAAAATGATGCTCCATAAAAAAATTATAGTAAGTTTAAACTACCTAAGGCTGCTTATATTTTAAATGTTCAGATAAACTCTTATACAAGCAAATTCTGGTGTTGCGCCCGAGTGATCTGTTAAATTCCGTAAAAGCACACCTATAAACAATTAGTATAGTTTCGTGAACTTGGTGCACATACAGCCTTAATGATAAAATATATGTGTTGTTGCAAGCGAGTTATTAGAAAATAATAACAAGATATTAACAAGACATATTTAAGTTAGCTACCTACCCGACAAATGTGTGAATTACTAACCTGGATCTTCTGGTTCTCTTCTTTGGAGGCAGGCCGGATATCTTTTAGAGTATTACCAAAACAATGCAACAACAAATAGTTTGGACGCAGCAAGTGCGTTATGGTAGTGAATTTTAAAAAAAATATTTTAAATAGCAAATATGTTTTTTTTTTAAAGAAACCAGGCATCAAATTTGGTTACCAGTATGACCTAGATAGAAACAATGCAACATATATCATTAAAATAACTTTATATATTCTTTGCAAATGTACAAAAATTTGTCGAGAATAAACTTAAAATGTTCCCGAAAAAACTAGTTTCCTGGCCAACGAACCTTATAGGTTAATAGCATTATGAGCTATTCAAATTTAAAGCATTTAATAAAAATTCGCTACCATAATGCACTTGCTGCACCCCGAACCTCTTTTCTTAGAAACATGCATTATAATTTCTTGCTCGAAATTCGATACATTAAAGTTCAGCTTAGAAGTTATCACGATAGTCGCTTCTACGTTCTAGCGATCAATTGTGCCAGTCGGGATATAAGGCGCCAAAAGTTTCTGTTAGGAGTTGCTCAATAACCGAACCGATTTTAATTCGGAAAATTTCTATTCCTAGGTTTTCGGCTAAGCCCAATTAAACTAAAATATTTTTGCTCACGTGACTCTTCCGTTTCTATCGGAAGTGTCCATCAACTTCGTTATTTTAAATACAGTATGCCATTTTTTAATAGAATTTTGAATTCTACCCGTAATCTAAGGTAGACTTTTACTATCATACTCTGTGGCTAAAATTAACCATTTTCAAAATATTTCGATTTCTGCGAAAATTTTTGCAGAATCATAGTTACACTTTACACCTTATAACTTAAAGGAAATATAAGCTGCAAGATTAGTATTTTCCACACAACACACCAGTGTGTCTACCTTCACCACACGTATTACAGTTTTGCGTTATAACATACCGGGTGATAAACATTGACTTGGCAACTTGACAAAATTCAACTGATCAAAACAGGCGTTTTTCAAATGAGACACCCTGTATTTTATTAACTACGTTAATTATCATTTCGAATCTCTTTCGCTTTACGTTAGCATTCTCTACATCTAAATTTAACCGTTTTGGAGATAAATATATATTTATTAGAATCAGGTTTGGAAACTTGTAACGATAGCAGCCTTTGTAATTTAATTTGTCAACCAACTTAGGTTTGCATGCTAGAAGTACACGTGGTGAAGTTTGTTATCGAAATTACAAAATAGGCGCTTAATAGTGACAAAAATGGCCAATTTGGGGTATACAATCTATGATTTTATGAAGCTATTAATTATTTATGGTGAATGACATCGAGTAATTGGTTGCACATGTCGTGCTTTATTTGAAAAGTATACAGATAGACCGAAGCCTAGTCCTGACACAGCAAAGAGATTATTGAAGAATTATTCAAGTTGCGGAAGTTTTATCCCCAAAAGGAGAAACCAAAGCGAAGTGTTGATAATGAGGTAAAAAAAGGTCCATGTATTATCATATTTCGCTGCTAAGCCAAATTCATGTCTCAGTGATTGTCAAAGAGAGTTGGGTTTATCAACAACAACCATTCACAGAATATTAAAAAAAAACACAACCGGAGACCCTTCCCATATCACTTAATCCATTGTTTACAGCCCAGTGATAACTTCCAACGTGTTGAATTCTGTGAATGGTTCCTTTTAAAAACACAGGAAGATGGAGCTTTTTGCGAAAAAAATATATGTTGTGATGAGGCGAAGTTCTACAAAAATGGATTGTTCAATCGTGATAATAGCCACTTTTGGCCGGATGAAAATCCTGACGTCACAAGAACCAACTACTCTTAAAACCGTTGGTCATTCAATGTATTTTGTGCCGTAAAAAATAATTCGTTTACCTCATTTTCAATACTTGGCTTTGGTTTCTCTTTTTTTGGAGATAAAGCTCCCGTAACTTGAACAAGTCTTCAATAATCTCTTTACTGTGTCCGGACTGGGCTTCGGTCTATCTGGATACTTTTCGGCGAAAACACGACATGTGCGACCAATTATTCGATTACATTCACCATAAATAATTAATATCTCCATAAAATCATAGTTTGCATACCCTAAATTGGTCGATTTTATTACCACTAGGGACCTGTTTTGTAAATTAGATAACAAACTTCACCGTGTGCACTTTTAGCATGCAAACGTCAGTTGGTTGACAAATTAAATTCCAAAGCCTACTATTGTTACAAGTTTGCAACCCTGATTCGAATAAATATGTATTTATCCCCAAAACGGTTAGATTTAGTTATAGAGCGTGCTAATGCACATCGAAAGAGATTCAAAATGCCAATTAACTTGGTTAATAAAATACAGGGTGTAACATTTGAAAAACGCAAGTTTTATCAGTTGAATTTTGTCAAGTTGCCAAGTCAATTTATATCACCCTGTATGTTCTAACGCAAAACTGTAATAGGTGTGGTGAAAGTACACATACTGTTGTGTTGTGTGAAAAAGGCGAATCTTTTAACTTATTCTTCTTTCAAGTTATCAGGTATAAAGTGCAACTATGTTTCTGCAAAAATTTTCTAAAAAACGAAATATTTTGAAAATGGCTAATTTTAGACACATAGTATGTTAGTAAAAGTCTACCTTAAATTACGAGTAAAATTCAAAAAATTTATTAAAAAGTGGCATACTGCATTTAAAATAACGAAGCTGATGGACACGTCCGGTAGGTAAGCAAAGATATTTTAGTTTAATTGGGCTTGGCCGAAAACCTAGGAATAAAAATCGGTTAGATTATTGAGAAATCCCTAACAAAAACTCTTAGCGCCTCATCCTGTATAGGTGTACATGCTTACTATTACAATAATGGATTAAGGAATGAGAAGGGACGGAAAGTGCACTGAAAGAGGTAAAAAAAAGAATAAGAAGGTGCAAGAGATTGTTGATAATAGTTTATAAGTTAAAAAGTCTGGACGCAGCAAGTGCGTTATGATAGTGAATTTTCATAAAAATATTTTAAATAGCAAATATGTGTTTTTTTTTAAGAAAGCAGACATCAAATTTGGTTACCAGTATAACATATGTAGTAGAAACAATGTACCATATTTCATGAAAATAACTTTACCGTTTGAAAATGTACACAAATTTGTCGAAAATAAACTTAAAATATTCCCGAAAAAAACTAGTTTCCTGGCCAACGAACCCTATAGGTTAATAGCAAATTGAGTTATTCAAATTGGAGGCGTTCAATAAAAATTCGCTACTATAACGCACTTGCTGAGTCTTAAATTTATTTTCTTACAAAACATGCATTATAATTTCGTGGTGGAAATTCCATACATTTGAGGTCAGCTCACAACATGACTGACCGGGGGAATCCCTCTGTCTAATTAAAAGAAATCATTGTTTAATGTATTTTCAACTGAGCAGACTTTCCTGGCTAACGAACTTATCCAAGCTACTGGCAAAAGAAAGGTACTCACCAAATTTGATCAAAATCGGTCGATTATTTTTTGAGTTATCGGTGTGATATATATATGTATATATATATATATATATATATATATATATATATATATATATATATATATATATATATATATATATATATATATATATTAACATATAAAAATTGAAACTGACTCCGGATATGTGTTCTCGGGGGCCTAATTAGTGCTCATTTGAAGGAATTTTTTCAAAATTCAAAATCAGCGATCTCCTCACTGGTGATTTTCTTCACTAAAAAAGAGAAAATTCACTAATACCCTTTGAATTGTGGGAGTCAGAAAGCCGGGAAATTTGAAATATCGATACATATAATAAAATATCGTTACACATTTATTAGGAGAAGGTGATATAAATAAAGATAGTAAAAACAATATGCCATGTTTCATCAAAATAACTTTATTGTTTGAAAATGTACAAAAATTTCCGAAAGTAAACTTAAAGTGTTTCCGAAAAAACTCGTTTCTTGGTAAACCTTATAGGTTAATAGCAAATTGAGCTATTCAAATATGAAGCATTTGATTAAAATTCGCTACCATAACTGCTGCGTCCAGAATTAATTTTCTTACAAACATGCATTATATTTCAATGGAAAATGAAAAAATGCAATAACATAAGGCGTGTTTGATTAAAAGAAAAAGAGAATTTGTATCAGCAACGACTTATGGGCCAGCCTGTGATTGCAGACATATTGAGATGTAGCTCAAGACACCCTATAATTAATGTATACATTTTTTTTCGTATCTTGTAACGGATATATTAAGCTTTATTGATTTTTTACGAAAATTAGACAAAAATTATATACTATTAAACGATGGACTCTATGGCTAAGGCTACTACAAAACATCGGAGAAAGGGTCTATTTGAAGTGAATTTTCTGGCAACATTTTAGTAAAATGAAGGACAATGACGGTTGAAACTAAGACTTCATGGTTTGTAAAACATTATTCTTGAAACATTTTCTTTCCATAGCGCGTATTAGATTCAAGTTTTTTGCCTAAATGTTGCCAATTTTGACCTTTTAAATAGCAACTTTGACCTTTTGAGGAAAACCCCAATTTATTTTTATTTAAATGCCTATAACTTTTTTCTCTTTTGATCTACAGAGCTAAATTTTGGTGGCTAACTTGCCTGTAACGATATAAA
Source organism: Tillus elongatus (assembly GCA_964006375.1). Taxonomy (NCBI): domain Eukaryota; kingdom Metazoa; phylum Arthropoda; class Insecta; order Coleoptera; family Cleridae; genus Tillus; species Tillus elongatus. The sequence goes on along the minus strand of OZ023264.1, from coordinate 157,362,220 downwards.
CCCGTGCACCAAATTTGGTTGCTCTTACTTTGTTAATTCCGGAGATATAATTTTTTTTCGAAAGAAAACACTAAATTTTCCGGGAAAACGGGCCGATTTTCCTGGCTGACGAAGTTGCCCAAGCCATTTGCAAAGGGAAGGTAGTCACTAAATTTAATCAAAATCGGACCATTATTTTATGAGTTATCGGTGTGATATATATATATATATAATAACGTATTCCAATTTTATTGGAATCTTTTAAAAAAGGTTTTATTTAAGATATAAACAGACAGACAAACTACATTCAATAACTAATTACTTATAATAATATAAATGCTCTGAATTTTACAAGTGTTGTATAAATTACAGGAGCGAATGAAGATTACAGTGAACACGTCTAATGTTTCCGTAATAATGATTATAACGTCTCTAGCAAGATCACACACTCCGTGCTGGGTAGAAACACTATCACATGCGAAGTAACTTAATATGCTGAGTAAGCTGTTCATTGCACTTTCCTTATGATGACTGGTTGAGATCGACTAGGCCAAAGGGTTTCGTTCTAACTTAACTCCTCCATCATCAGATACAAGAACGCCCTCGTTCTTTCGATTATGTTTGATTTTTGGTAAACTGCTTCTTCTTCTGTAACCTATTATTGCTATTATCACAAGAAACAAAATAATAAAGATGGTTATTCCTATATGGGTGCTGTGTATCAGTGGGTGTATACGGGTAGAGTGAATCTTCTGAAGATGTTGTTCTAGCTTGACGTTGTCCTTGAGATGTATTGGTCTATATTGGATCGTCGCTATTGATTTATCGAGGGGAATCAATGTTTCTTGTTCCCAGGTTATATTTTGATGGGTGTCTTCATAGGTATTTCCATTGATTATTATTCTGCATTCGGCTACGGCAGTTAGTACGCTGGTTTCTTCTAAACGATGTCTTTTCAAACTTTGGGGGCACTGTTCTGTGAACTCTTGAGGTTTATTGGTTATTGCCAGGACGTTGCCATTGTAGAGCTGCACTGAGTATGAAAATTGGTTGATTACTTTGGCAAGGGTGCAGTTCTTGAGCTGGTTCAGGAAACAGTCTTCTTCGAAGAATTCATCTTTGCATATTATAGCTTCTTCAATTCTAGGGCAGTGTTCTTTGGTCCACAAGTTCTTATCGGGAGTCTCTAAGTAATAAGAGCTCGGAGGTACAAGAAGGGTATTTTGGTAAGGGACAGGTATAATGTGGTAATAGGAGCCAGAGGTCGGATGTAAAATCGGGATTTTTAATTGACATACAATAGTGTCCCTAAATGCAATTAAATTAAGTTGAGTAAATTCTAAAATTTTAAATATGTGATTGCGGTCAAAGCTTATCAGTTCAGCATTGCTATAGATTAGTTTTAAATGGTCACTTATGTGGGTCAAATCACGAGAAGTGAAAATCTCTATATTAGTAAGGCCATTAAAAGCAAGACTAATTGTTCTGTGAAGGATTTTTATGTGCTCTAAAAGATTATCGTTTAGAGATTTTTGGAAGCTGTATAAACCTATCTGATGTTGAAACTCCTTAAGCTCTTTAAAAGATTGTTTAATGAGATCAAGGTTTTTATTGATCACGTCTTGTTCCTGTTCAAATCTATCAGTTATTAGAGAAGCAAAAGATACCAAGTCGGAAACTTGTGACATAAGTCCATTTTGATTTGAAAATAACAAATCTAAATTTTTGTTAATTTCTTTGAGATCGTCCTGATCGAGATTACCTGTTATTGTTTTGATCACAGATCCTAGACCGTTAATTAGACCTCTTTTGTTACGAGAGTGAGTTAATTTAGAAAGTTCATTTTCGATATCGTTTATTTGCTTATTGATTATTTGTTGATATGGGTAAGAATGTTTACTAAGCAATTCTCTATTTCTGATACAATTTTGATAATTTTCTTCCAATAAAGTAAGGTTGAAATAAAAATAGATTCGATGAAAATGATTGATTATTTTAGCGACACCTATCGGGTCTTTAAAATATCCATTAGTTTTAGCGGGATGAATTTGAAGGGCCGGGATCGGACGTACCAGGAGCGCTAGTATCGTTCTGAAACACAAATTTTTTCCTTACTCGTTTTACATTACTAACGTGTGCTTGTTTCTTTCTGCTAAGGGGTAGACTAATTTTTATACCCTTTTGTTTTACATTTTTGTGAATTTTGTAAGGGGAATCTAGTTTTTTCACTCGAGGAGTTTTTATAGCTAGTTTTTCTTCATTTATAATGGGTACATTTTCTCGCGCTTCATTTAATTTTTCTAAATTTTTGCTTAATTTTTCTTTAGTTTTCTTATATATCTGATCATAAAAGGGGATGATTTCTTTAAGTCTTTTGGAATTATATTCCTCATAAACTGTAGCTGTGGGATCTATAGGATCTAATTTATCAAAGGGTCCATATAGGAGGTGAAAAGGTGTATAGCCTGTTGTGGAGTGTATTGATTGATTATAAATTATAAGTGCGGTAGTTACTAGTTCTAAAATATCTTCTTTAGGATTATCTATTAATAAACATCTTACTTTCTCGATCAGTGTTGAGTGAAATCTCTCAATGGGTGAATTTGAATTTGGATTCTGAGGGGACGTAACGTGTAGTTGTATTTTAAAGGTCTTTAGGTATTCTTTTAGTACATTATTATCGAATTCCTTACCGGGGTCGCAAACTACCCTTAAAGCATAATTATGGTGCGTAAAATAGTGTCTTAACTTTTTAACTATAGTAAGACCGGTTCCGTCTTTTATAAAATATGCTTGGGCATATTTGCTAAAAAGATCAATAATCGTAAGGAACTTATAATTATTAAAAGAAAAGGTATCAATATGTATAACCTCAAAGGGTCTTTTCGCAACCAAAGGGCCTTGGAAAGGAATCTTATATGGATTTCGTTCGTATTTACCTTTTAAACAAGTTTCACATTTATTAATAATATCGTTTATGTGGTCTTTCATCTTGGGCCAATAATATTCGTTTCTGAAATGATTAAAAGTTTCATTAACGCCATTATGATTCGACTTATGATAATCTATGATAAGCGCTTGTTGATCTAAATGGTTTTCTATGTCTTTAAGCATTTTATCACACCTTACTAATTTAATTGACGAATTTAGATTGTTTCTTACGTAATTTATAGTTTCTAACATTAATTCTTCATTCAAAAAATAAAATGCAGTAAGAGCGTTAGGGTTAAGATATTCTTTCATAAAGCGTTCTATTTCACGATGTTTTTGTTTCTGTAAAATATGAACAATCGTTCTTTCCTTACTTTTAAATATCTTTTGTTTTTGTATAGAGTGTTTTTGACCATATTTAAAAATAACTTGGTGCGAGTAAACGTTAAGTGGTTTTTCTGTCAATGGTATAACACCTACAGGGTGTTCCTGAGAAGAGTGCACGGTAGCGTCTGTTTCGGGATCTCTCGAAATGGGTAATTCTATGCCAAGACTTTGTAAATCTTCGTCGGTAAGTTCTTGCAAATCTTCTGCGTTATTTAGTAGTGACATAAGGTCTAAGGAGTCATCTTCAATAGCGTTAATTTCTTGAGTCGGAATTCGCGAAAGGGCATCGGCAACAACGTTGTCCTTTCCTTTTTTGTATTTAATATCATATTCGAATTCCTCTAGTTTAAGACGCCATTTTACTAGTCTAGAGTTTGGTTCTTTAATAGAGAAAAGCCAAACTAGGGGTTTGTGATCGGTTTCGATGCTGAATTTTCTGCCAAATAAATAAGGGCGAAAATGTTTGCAGGCTGTTACAATAGCAAGCAACTCTTTTTCGATGGTAGAATAGTTTTTCTCTGCACTATTGAGAGCTCTGGAATAAAAAGCGATAGGCTTTTGTTCTTGGGACAAAACCGCTCCGATTGCTGTGTTGCTAGCATCGGTTGTTAAATAGAATTCTTTTTCAAAGTCAGGGTAAGCAAGAATAGGAGAGTTAGAAATTAATTCTTTTGCATGCTCGAAAGCTTGGATGTATAGGGGATCATCTATGTTCATAGGGGTGTCTTTCTTTAGGCGTTTAGTTAATGGATGAACGATTTTTGCGAAATTTTTTATAAATCTTCGGTAATATCCAATCAAACCTAAGAAGGATTTTATCTGCTTTTGATTTTTCGGAAGAGGGTAGTTTCGAATAGCCACAATTTTATTGGGATTCGGTCTTATCCCGTCCCGTGATATCACATGTCCGAGAAAAGCTACCTCTTTACGCAAAAATTCACACTTATCAAGTTGTACCTTTAAATTTACTTCCCTTAGTTTTTGGAAAACTTGTTTTATGTGTATAAGATGTTCTTGGATGGACTTAGAGAAAATTACGATATCGTCCATGTAGACGAAACAAAATTTATGCAAGTATTCCCGGAAAATATTATCGATCATGCGTTCAAAACTGCTCGGCGCGTTCTTCAATCCGAACGGGACCCGAAGGTACTCATAATGCCCATTGTTAACGGTAAAGGCAGTTTTTTCAATACTCTCTGGTGTGAGTTCTATCTGATGGAACCCTTGAGCAAGATCAATAGTGCTAAAATATGTGCATTTTCCGAGATTGTCCAATATTTCCTCTATGCGTGGTAAAGGGTACTTGTCATCTATAGTATTGGCATTTAGTTTTCTATAGTCTATAACAAGTCTCCATTTGCGTTTACCGCTAGAATCGATTTTCTTGGGGATGATCCACACCGGAGCTGAATAGGGCGAGATGGAAGGGCGAATTATTTTATTATCTAAAAGTTTTTGAATTTGGGACTGAATCTCGTTTTTTAGATGAAAAGGATATCTATATGACTTTACATGAATGGGAGTTTCATCTCGTGTTCTTATATGATGTTTAACAGTGTGTGTAAACGTTAAATCCGAATTTTCGTTATAAAAAATGTCTTTATATTTTTTACATAAATGTAGTAGTTTTCCTTTTTCTTCATCATTAAGATGAGATGTTCTTATAAGGCTAGACAGATCGATATAAGTATCATCTTTGTTTTCTTTAGGTAACTGGGATTGTACGTCATAAGCTACAATTGGTTCGACTTCCATTGGCTCGTAAAAATTTATTGGAATTAAATTTGGAGTTTTTCTTTCTATAGGAACCGTACAAATACCATTACACGCTAAAGCAATTGAATTTTGGGTGCTAAAGTTTGACTCATTCATTTCGGGTAGCAGAACGGATCCATTCTCTACATTTACCGGAATTCTAATAGTATCTCGACAAATTTGTTTAAATGGTTTAAAATTCGCGGGATTCAAGTCGAAAAAAAATGGTATTTCGATGTTATTGATTTTTAAAACTTGGTTTTCATAATCTAATTTTGCTTTTAATTCTCTAAATAATGAGGAACCTATTAAAGCATCAAATCTATTATGCCATTCGGCGACGCAGAATGTAATTTTGTTATTAATGCCAAATTCTTTTAAAATAGGGGAAATTAATCTATAATTACCTTGTACTGTACCAGCTATAGATTTTAATATAAATGGGTCATTAGTAAAATAATTTTTGCTAAAACATTCGGCAACATTAGGGTTAATAACACTGTTCGATGCCCCCGTATCCAGGAGAATTTTCATATTTAAAGATGGACACACTATAAATGGGAGTTTTGGGACACCTGATATATAATTTATATCTATAAATTCTGTTCTTCCGAGGCTTCTTTGAGAAAATCCTCATCTTGTAAATTATTGTCAAAATATTCTTGATCTGAAAATTGATTTTCGAAATCTGTATCGTCGGCATAATTTTCGTATGATTCGTTTTCAAAGGGTTCAGAAGGGCCTTCATGAAAATGAAGCTCTTCATGACCTAATGCTCTAGGAGATTTTTGTTGAAAATAATTATTTATTCTAGAGGGTCTTGAGGGAGGTCTAGTGTTTCTAGTAGATATCGACATAGGGGTTGGACCTTGTTGTGAAATATTTTGAGGCCTGTTATAGGTTATTGGTCTCTGATTACTTCCACTAGCTTTAGGATTTGGGTTAATTTGATTAACACGGGGTATTATGTTTTGTGGTTGTGTAAAATTGTGAGGGTTTCTTTGAAAAGGGTTATTATTAAAGTTTTGATTTTTATATGGGGTTCTAGTAGGGTTTGGAACATATTTATTAGATGATTGTGCTTTTTGTCTTAAAGAATTTAAAAAATTCGCTTGCATTTGCTCGTTATCATGTTTATGGCATTCTAGTAAAGCTGCTTCTAAAGAAGTTATATGTGCAAATCTTAAATAACTATGGTATGGCTCTATGATACCTGCTTTGAAAGTATTTAGTGCCAGATTCTCAAAATATTGCTTTTTATACAAAATAATTGCTGTAGGTAAATTCTGTAAATTGATATGCTCTACTAAAGACTGTAATTTAGTTTTAATTAAATTATGATAATCTATAAAAGAATGTGCTTTTTGCATGAAGCAAGTAGTCAAGTCGTTTAACAAAAGGTCTTCGGATCTAGCATCCGCAAACTGTGCCTTGAGACTTTCTTTAAGAGAGCTCCAGGACTGTTCAGGTAAACTAATTAGGACATCTCTAGCATCACCTGTAATTTTTGATTTTATAAATTCTAAAATCATTGAATTAATGTGTGAAGCATTAGGAGAACTGTCGTCTTGTCTATATGTTTCTATAAATAATTCGCATTGGTTTAAAAAATAATTTAAATGTTTCCTACCCCCTGTATAGGGTGGAACCATAACTGACGCTTGCACTATCTGCGTAAGTTCATTTTGTGAGTGAAGTAAATTGGTTTGGTTTGGTTGAGTCATTTTAAAATTAATAGGAGATCTATCTCTTTCAACCATAAAATAAAATAAAACACGGAAAAAATATTTTTCCCAATATGAGATTAGTTATAAAAATATTTTCAGCTATAATTTTTGAATTGATCACTTTAAATAATGATTATTCAATTAAGCAAGCTAAGAAATAAATTATATGTGTTTGACTGACTGTTAAAATTTCTTAAATAGTAATATTACAAAAGGACACAAGTAAATCAATCAAAAATTAAGGAAGGAGTACTTACAGGGATTTCAGCATACTGTCTGTACCAGTCTTCTTACTTCTGGACCACTTGTGATGCGAATGAGTGAGGTTCTTTTAATACCAGCAAATTGTTGAAACAACCCGACGCTTAAATTGAACTTTTATGCGTTAATTAAGGCCGTCTGGTATCCTGTTCGCAGCGCCAATAACGTATTCCAATTTTATTGGAATCTTTTAAAAAAGGTTTTATTTAAGATATAAACAGACAGACAAACTACATTCAATAACTAATTACTTATAATAATATAAATGCTCTGAATTTTACAAGTGTTGTATAAATTACAGGAGCGAATGAAGATTACAGTGAACACGTCTAATGTTTCCGTAATAATGATTATAACGTCTCTAGCAAGATCACACACTCCGTGCTGGGTAGAAACACTATCACATGCGAAGTAACTTAATATGCTGAGTAAGCTGTTCATTGCACTTTCCTTATGATGACTGGTTGAGATCGACTAGGCCAAAGGGTTTCGTTCTAACTTAACTATATATATATATATATATATATATATATATATATATATATATATATATATATATATATATATATATATATATATATACTGACCCCGGATATGTGTTCTGGGGGCACAATTAGCGCTCATTTGAAATTTTTTTTTCAAAATTCAAAAGTCGAGATCTCCTCATTAGTGTTTTTTTTTAAAGAGAATTCACTAAAAAGTGGTTAACAAAAGTATACCACATTAAATGTTGTGCTGACTTCGATCCACACTTCCAGTTATTGAAAACTAGGCAACTAGGCGCTGAAAATAATGGTGAATAAAAAAACCAACTTTTAGTTATATTTATTAATTTTTGTATTAATTACTTAACTAAAAGTTTTTTCTGGAAACTCATTATGTATGAAAATTAGCTAATATAGCACATTTTCAGCGTTGCGACTTTTTTCTGTTTGAGGTACTAAAATAACGATAATACTTCCAAGAGAGATAACGTAGCGTACAATTTTTCAAAGAGTACATGTCTTCCAACCTACAAGTTAGAATGAAGTAATGCTTGACATTACGAAAGCCGTCTAGATGCTAATATAGTAAATGCCTTATAATTAAAATTCATAGTACCAACCTTGCTGTTTGAAAATCTCCCCACGTATTAGGCCCATCTCATGTCGTGAAGTTTAAGAGAAGAGGGACAGTATTGATTTAAAAACTTCCCTCTCTTACTAGTGTCAGCCCGTTCCTTATAAGTTGGGAACAAACAATTCAAAATTTAGTCCTTAAATTACTAATTGAGATATAGATGCTTAAACATAAGAAAGAATATAAAAATGAAATTTGTTTGAAGTTTCTGTGCGCTTTTATCCGTTCGAAAAACGACAAGAACACAGATGGTTATAAAATTGGGTACTACTTAAAACATTATTTACAATCTAAAGATGGAACCAAAATGCTGATGAAATATTTGCTTGATTTAGAGGTTCGAAATCACACAAAAATATATTTTTTATATAGGAAGTAGCCCAGTCAAATTAGACAAAATAAGGACTTGGAAATGGTCTTAACCACTTTTTTTATTTCAGATTGAAGAAAAAACAAAGTCTTGGTGGGTAGGGGGCGAGCTCAAGGAGGGGAGTCTAAAGGTGACCATTTTTTAGGTTTTCGCTTATATCTCGAAAAAGATGAGTCGTAGCGAAAAATTTTGTACACAAAAATGAATCTGATAAAATTTACTACAAGACTTACTACTTTTGTAACTATGACGCATAGTTTCGACGCTATAGCGTTCTGAAAACAGAACTTACTGTCGCGCTCTGCAAAAAACGTAGAATTTCCGTTCAAAATTATTTTCAAATCACTCATTTTATATTAACGGAAAATGGATATTTGATGAAATGTTGGCGTGGTTTATGCCGTTAGAAAGTTTTTCGGTGAAGGAGTTGACTCGGGACGATGGTTAGGAGGGGTGCGGTTTCAAGGTCGACGTCAGCCCTCTCTCCTACCACCTCCATTCCACCTGTTCCCATTGACCCCCTTCTTCATATCTATTATCTAGATATCTTCAAACTAACTAACATAGTGCCGGCGTTTTGGCTCGAATATCTCATAAATCTAGGACTTTGTTCAGAACAAGATTAAAGCTGAGTAAATATTTGATTATCTTTTCATCTTCAAACCAAACAGTGTGTTCTTCATCTTACAAAATAGTAAATCTGAGAGATAAGTACAAATAGGTTAGAGTTAGGGAGGTGATTATGGCCTCATTATTGACCGGGCTTAGATCCATTTGAAATATGTCACGAGATATCAATTGCGGACAACAATCAAATAAATACACTTGGGTTTTTCGGCTTTCATTGACACAAACATTGGCAGGATCAAGTAATTGTTCTGTGGGAAAAAAACAATAGATAAAGTTTTTAGATGTAAATTTAAAGCTTTTATAAGAATATCTGAATTGAGGATGGTCTAGTACTATGTATTTGTCTTTCCTTAACATTTTTAGATGGTAGGTTTAATATATATATATATATATATATATATATATATATATATATATATATATATATATATATATATATATATATATATATATATATACACTTTCTTTCCTCGCATCCCAACACACAGCTCAAATCCCTTGGATCTTCTTCTTACTACAAATCCTGAATGCTATAAGATATCATATCACAACAAAAACAAAGTCCTCTTAAGCTCCAATGACAGCAAATCCTTCTGGACTCTCGCTAGATCTATTGGGAATAATTTCTGCAAGAGCACGTTTCCAGCACTTGTCTCAGGGGATGAAATTGTTTCTACCGCCCTGGGCAAGGCTGAACTTTTTGTCTCGTTGTTCGTCGGCAATCCTACTCTCAACCCACCTTTAAATGTTTAACCACCAACAGTCCCCAATGTCGCGCATAAAATGACAGATATAATTTTCAAAACTAAAAAGGTACGGAAGATGCTCTCTTCCCTTAATACCAGGAAAGCCTCTGACCTTGACGAGATCCCAGCAATTGTTCTTAAAAAATGCGCAGCAGAACTTGCTCCTGCACTGACTTGTCTGTTTCAGACAGCTTACAATAGAGGCATATTCCCCAGTAACTGGAAAACTGCTCGAGTACAACCCGTCCCCAAGAAAGGATCCAAAGCGCTTCCTAGCAACTACAACCCTATTTCTCCCCTTTCAGTTGTATATAAAGTGATGGAAAAGTATATAAGCACCGAATTACTAAAATTTCTTGAAAAACACTGTCTAATCCACGACAGGCAGTATGGATTCTGTCAGCGCAGATCAACTGCCGAACTCCTTTCCTTTGTCACACATTCTTGGAACAAGCCTATGGAACTACACGGTAAATCCCAGATTGTCGCTCTAGACATATCCAAAGCATTCGACCAGGTCTGCCACGCAGCGCTGCTTAATAAACTTCCGGCCTATGGCCTACCACCAAAACTCTGTACCTGGACAGCAAATTTCCCCCCCAACAGGAGCATTTCTGTTGTCGCGGATGGCCATTCCTCTAAACTGGATCCAATTAATGCAGAAGTCCCTTGAGATTCAGCTTTAGCCACTACTTTGTTTCTTCTCCACATCAATGACCACCGCTCTAGCACATCCAATCCAGTTCACAGTTACGCGGACGACAGCACCCTGCACTCAAATATACAATATTCTAAGTGTGTCTCTTTGGCCCAATTAGATGAGGATCGCAGACTCATGGAAGGTTCTGTCTCCGTCCATCTCTAAAATATATTAGATTGAAGAAGAAGAAATCTTGTACAATTCAACCCCACCAAAGCTCAGTATTGCTTTCTTCCTCATTAGAGATACACCAGCCCTAGACCCATCACAATTAGCAACCAAGTTATTCAAAGTAATGAGTCCTTTTCACTTGTTGGCATTTCTGTGGATCGAAATCTCAATTGTCACCAACATGTCACATCAATTGCAGAAGCGACTGCTAAAAAATTACGTTTCCTCTTCCGAGCTCGTAAATACTTTTCAGCTGATCTATATACCTCATATACTTTACAAATAAGGCCAAACCTCGAATACTGCTCCCACATCTGGCGTGCTGCTGCGGTTTCTACACTCGCTATCCTGGACTCCATTCAGAGAGAGCTGTACGTCTCATCCGTGACCCTACCCTTACCCAAAGGCTGCCATCTCTTGCCCACCGACGTGCCGTTGGTGACCTCCCTCTGTTTTATAGATATCTTAACGGGCACTGCTCAGAGGAGCTTTCTTCCATAGTTCCTCCACCTGTTGCCCTCAACAGATCTATCAGGGGAACGGAGCGAATGCACCCTTTCACTCTCCAGGTCATCAGACATAGAATATCTTGTTTATCCCGCTCTTTTGTCCCGAGGACTTCCAATTTGTGGAATTCCTTGTCGGCGCATGTTTTTCCTTCAACTCCGAACCTCCAAACCTTCAAGTCCAGAATTAATAGGTTGCCTCTTTCCTCCTTGTCAACACCCATGGTACGATAGTATTTAGGCTGTGAGCCCTCGTGGTGTGTTGTTGAAATAAAATAAACAAATGAAATATTCGAACATTTTGTGATACAGGAATTTTTCCGAAAAAATGCCGATTCTGACCTACGGCGCGCCGTGGTGCACACTTTGGAAATCACTAAAGTAAACCGATATGTTGAACTTTATTCATGTAGATCTGCTTATAACCTGAGTATAAAGATTTGTTTAGTGTAATAAATTATAATTGTAACATAGAAACGTTTGTTCAAGCTAATTCTAATGCACATGTAAAAAAAAATGTATTCATATACAGAAAATACGCCAACAATTTTTGTCCCAATTCTTTTGCTTGTGTTAACGAAATCTCTTCCTCATATTAAATATTCCCTTTCACACCACACTCGGCGGAAACGGTCTTATATATGGCAGTTCATATTTATAAGTGGCAAAAACTGTGCCATGCCTCCCTCACAAGAAACAGTTTGAAAAAATCATCTCGTCGTTTGCGACATCTACCAACTCAATAACTTATTGCAATAATCCATTTCGTATATTGGATATTGGTTTTGAAACAGTCATTTTTATCACGTCCTTCAAAACCCGTATAAAGAACCTAAAAGACAACTCTGTGGTCTTTCGCACTGGCATTGTAACATTCGGAACGATTTTTGATGGGTCGTAAAAAGACGTACATTTATTTCATAATACACGATGCAGTCGCCACGCGAGAATGCGATACACCCTCATAATCATCAGTCGCCCTCCTTATCTTCACCATTATCACCCCCTTGTTACCGTCTTCTTCTATTATACGGGGTGTAGAAAGATGATTTGTGGTTATCGGGGTTTATGACGTGGAAAAATAATAAGTGCAGCCCAATATGATTGTCTTTATGCGTTTACGGACCGGGTAATGACGGGTTACTTGCTCCCCCTGTGTTCTGGGATCACAGAAGGCGAGTAATGGATACACTGTCATTTGTTACTTGCTTGCACGAATTAGCTTTCACCTGGTCCAAGGCAATGATGATATATTCTGTTTTATTATTATAATTAAAGGTCAATTTAGGAAACAACGGGGTGGCGATGAACTGCCAATTGTGTGACTAATTTGTCTTTCATAATGGGACTATTATGTGCGGTAACAATATCATTTCTTACACACTGAGGATATACGACCACATGGCTTATGAAAAACAAATATAAAACAAAATAATATTACACCCTAAAAAAGTGTTTACTCATCCACTTGTATTTTATTAAACAACCATGACACACCGCTATTCATACAAGAATGTCTCATATCATATTTCTTGTATTTGTAGAAACACGAGACGTATTTCTTAGCAAATTTTCGTAGAAAAAATTGAGCGTAAATTAAAAAAAATTTGTATTGTTATTTAAAGTATATACAGTATAATTGAGCTTTAAGATATACATAAATAATTTTCAAAATAAAATTATCCAATTAAAATCCAAACCAGATACAATGAAAATGATATAAGAAAAGGGAATAATAAAATCTGAATAAATATTGAATAATTTAATTAAAAATTACTTACGTAACACATGCATCTCATGTTAGAACAGCTAAATAGGTATACAGTGATAAGATTGGAAAAATGAGTAGAACATATTTAAAACAAGTAGAAAAATTATTCACAAAATGTTAAAAAAAATCAAAATATATAAAAGTTTCACAATAAACAGGCCACTTCTCATTTGCTGATAGATAATTCTCAGAAAAGTTTAATTTAGAAAAGACAGATGGACAGACATAAAAGAGGTTTAAAACATGCATGTATAATTAAAGCAGATGTCAAAGAAAAGGCCAGGTATAATAAGGAAAAGCTAGATAGTGGGAAATTTGAGATTTAAATATAAGAAGAAATGTTTAAAGGATAGTCTGGAAACTAATAATTCTGGCAAAATAAAATATCATTAAAAAAAGAACTGGCACCAAAATTATAATAGGCAGTGCTTCTAAAAGTGTGAAGAAAAATGTACAAACCTAGACAAAGCTAGTAGATAAGGTATATATATATATATATATATATATATATATATATATATATATATAAATATATATATATATATATATATATATATATATATATATATATATATATATATATATATATATATATATATATATATATATATACAGGGTGGCGCATTGAAAACGTAACAGACCGATTTGCGTCCAGATAATTTTTTTTAAGAAACGCTGTAGCACCTCAATTTTAATATTGAGGGAGACATGTTTTGACGTAAAACTCAATTTTGTCACATCAACCCCTTAAGCGTGGTAATAACAACCCTTATATTTTAAATAGGGAGCATGCGTCGAATGTTACATCCTTTGAAAGCTCTTTCTTTTATGAATCAAGCACACTAATTTTTTTGGAAGTTTTATCAACTCGTTTAAAAATTATTCACAGTTGGAGTTGCAAGAACGTATTTAATTCATTGTGATAATAAATGCACTAACTAAGTTAATTTTTCGTTAAAAAACTAAAAAACAAAACCAAACGTTCAAAAATGTTTATTTAGTTAAGTAAGTGTTCAAATTGTTGACTATCAGCTTCCATACAAAAGTACAAATTTTGTTCAAAACGAATCCTGACATTCTGGAGCATTTGTGGAGTTATTAGATGGCATTCTTTAACAATGCGTCGTCGTAATTCTTCCAGAGACTCCGGTTTTGTTGCAAAGATTCTACTCTTCAAATGGCCCCATAGAAATAAGTTTAAAGGAGTTAAATCAGGTGATCTAGGGGGGCACTCAATAGCACCTCAACGCCCAATCTATTGCTCTGGAAACTCTCTGTTCAAAAACTCCCTAACACGTTGTGAAAAATGCGGTACCGTTGGCACAGTCATCGTTTTTGAAAAATAAGAGTAATTATTCAACTCTTTCTTCTACAGAATACACCATTGTGACAGTAATTTTCGGTAGTACTATCAAGTATCAAACCGACCGATAAACTGAAATAATAAACCGCATTTCTCTCATTCCGATAAGAAATGTTCTGATAGTGAATTTTTTGTTAGAAACCAACAAAACATTGACTATCAGCACATTTCTTATCGGAATGAGTGAAATGCGTTTTTGCATCCTCAATTGTGAATAATTTTTAAACGAGTTGATAAAATTTCCAAAAAAATTAGTGTGCTAAATTCTGAAAAGAAAGAGCTTCCAAATGATGTAACACTCGATTCATGTTCTCTATTTAAAATATAAGGGCTGTTATCACCATCCTTAAGGGGTTGATGTGACAAAGTTGAGTTTTATGTCAAAACATGTCCCCCTCAATATTAAAATTGACGTGTTTCAGCGTTTCTTAAAAAAATAATTTATCTGGACGCAAATCGATCTGTTTCGTTTTCAATGCGCCAGCCTATATATATATATATATATATATATATATATATATATATATATATATATATATATATATATATATATATATATATATATATATATATATATATGTGTGTGTTGTGTATAAACAATAACGGAAAAATAAAACACTTTTTTGCTACGAAACTAAATAATTAT
Source organism: Tillus elongatus (assembly GCA_964006375.1). Lineage (NCBI taxonomy): Eukaryota > Metazoa > Arthropoda > Insecta > Coleoptera > Cleridae > Tillus > Tillus elongatus. The sequence goes on along the minus strand of OZ023264.1, from coordinate 157,347,155 downwards.
AGCGAGAAAATTGGACAATAAATGGAAAATATATTGAACTGTTTATGCGTAGTAATTAATTACATCTTAAAAAAATATTTCTACAATCACAGGGTGGCCCATAAGTTGTTGGTGATACAAATTTTCTTTTTTTTATCAAACACGCCTTATGTTATTGCATTTGTGCATTTTCCATCGAAATATAATGCATGTTTGTAAGAAAAGAAATTCTGGATGCAGCAAGTGCGTTATGGTAGCGAATTTTGATCAAAATGCTTCATATTTGAATAGCCCAATTTGCTATTAACCTATAAGGTTGACCAAGAAACGAGTTTTTCCGGGAACATTTTAAATTTACTTTTGGAAATGTTCGTACATTTTCACACAATAAAGTTATGTTTATGAAACATGGCACATTGTTTCTACTATATAGGTCATACTGGTAACCAAAATTGATGCCTGGTTTCTTAAATAAAAAGAAAACACATATATTTGCAATAAAAACGTTTTAATGAAAATTCACTACCATAACGCACTTGCTGCGTCCAGAGTTTCTAATGTCTGTTTCGATTGAATAACGAATTCCTCATTTAACCTTTCTAAATTTTAGTGGTGCTATAGCTAGAAATTCTTCATATATATTATCTAGATCTCTTCAAACTAACTAACAAACGTAGTGCCGGTGTTTTGACTCGAAGATCTCATAAATCTAGGACTTTGGTCAGAACAAGATTGAAGCTGAGTAAGTATTTGGTTATCTTTTCATCTTTAAACCAAACAGTGTGTTCTCCGACAAACCATTTTCGACATATTTCAATTTTTGTATCTCGATGTCGCTCAAAAATTAATTCTGCGACAATCATAGGAATACATTTTTCACCTTTTAATTGCTATCAGTATGTATAAACTTAATTTTCTTATTCTCTAGTTAAAAATTAAAATCTTACCAGAAAAAATAACTAACAAGACAAAAATCATAAAGAAGAAATAAAAAGCCATGATAACAAACTTTGAAAAAATCATTTAACAAAGTGGTTTCCATCGTTACGAGACGACTTTTGTGTTTTCGTCGTGACATATACTACATTTGACTTTTAAGTTTGAGACTACTCACTATTTTTAAGTAATTAATTGTATTGTCCGTAATTTTTTTTCTAATTAAATATGGAAGTCTTTACCAACAATGAACTAACAGACATGCATGTTATGTATTCACGGGCTTTTGGTAATTGTTATGAGGCGAAATGACTGTATGAAGAAGCATTCCCAAAACGGAGGATTCCAGACAGAAGGATGTTGTAACGGATTGACATCCGTCTGCGAGAAACAGCAACAACATACCTACATTATCGAATACATCGATCTGTCACTTTCGAATATATGTTTTTTTACCCTTAATAAAGTTACTGCTGATCGAGGCAGACCACGAAGTGCACGAAATCTTGATTTTGAAGAGGCTGTTCTGGATGAAATTAAACAAAATCCAAAAATGTTTTGTCCCGAGGACTTCCAAGTTGTGGAGTTCCTTGCCGGCGCATGTTTTTCCTTCTCCTCCGAACCTCTAAACCTTGAAGTCCAGAATTAACAAGTTGCCTCTTTCCTCCTTGTCGACACGCACGGGTCGATAGTATTTAGGGTGTATGCCTTCGTGGTGTGTTGTTGAAATGAAAAAAACTCTGGACGCAGCAAGTGGGTTATGGTAGTGAATTTTCATAAAATTGTTTTTAATAACAAATATGTGTGTTTTTTTTTTAAGAAAGCAGACATCAAATTTGGTTACCAGTATAACCTATATAGTAAAAACAATGTGGCATGTTTCATCAAAATAACTTTATTGTGTGAAAATGTACAAAAATTTCCAAAAGTAAACTTAAAGTGTTCCCGAAAAAACACGTTTCTTGGTCAACCTTATAGGTTAATAGCAAATTGAGCTGTTCAAATATGAAACATGTGATCAAAATTCGCTACCATAACGCACTTGCTGCGTCCAGAATTTCTTTTCTTACAAACATATTTCGATGGAAAATGCAAAAATGCAATAACATAAGCCGTGTTTGATTAAAAAAAAAAGGAAATTTGTATCACCAACGACTTATCGGCCATCCTGTGATTGTAGAAATATTATTTTAAGATGTAGCTCAAGACACCCTATAATTAATATATACATTTTTTTTTTTTCATATCTTATATAATAACGGATATATTGAGCTTTATTGATTTTTTACGAAAATTCGACAAAAATTATATACCATTAAACGATAAACTCTATAGCTAAGGATACTGCCAAGCATCAGAGAAAGGGTCTATTTGAAATGAATTTTCTGCAAATATTTTAGTAAAATGAAGGACAATGACGGTTGAAACTAAGACTTTAGGGTTTGTGAAACATCCTTCTTGAGACATTTTATTTCTATAGCCCGTATTAGATTCAAGTTACTTGCCTAAATGTTGCCAATTTTGACATTTTAAATCGCCACTTTGACGTTTTAAGGAAAACCCCAATTTATTTTTCTTTAAACGCTTTTAACTTTTTTGTCTTTTGAGCTACATAGCTAAATTTTGGTAGGTAACTCATAAGGATATAAACCTGCGTACCAAATTTGGTTGCCTTTACTTTGTTAATTCCGGGGATATAATTTTTTTTCGAAAGAAAATACAAAATTTTCCGGGAAAACCTAGGCAGATTTTCCTGGCTAACGAACTTATCCAAGCCATTTGCAAAAGGAATTTTTTCACCAAATTTAATCAAAATCGGCCCATTATTTTTTGAGTTATCGGTGTGATACATATATATATATATATATATATATATATATATATATATATATATATATATATATATATATATATATATATATATATATATATATATATATATATATATATATATATATATATATATATATATATATATATATATATATATATATATATATATATATATATATATATATATATATATATATATATATATATATAAACATATAAAAATTGAAACTGACCCCGGATATGTTTTCTGGGGGTCTCAATTAGCGCCCATTTGAAGAAAATTTTTCAAAATTCAAAAGTCGGGATCTCCTCATTAGTGAATTTTTTTTAAGAAAATTCACTAAAAGGTCTGTAATATGAATAGACTAGTGTCTTTGGGGCACATCATGTTTGAGTGTCCGGTCTACGAGCCGCTCAGCAATTCGACAGTAAAAACATTGAAAGATGGTGACTTGGCCTGCCTCTTGTCGAGCGCGGATAGGCTGCAACTGCGGGGTTTCTTTACATATATTGGTAATGTCTGTAAGAGTCGTCTCTTTATTATGGAGGGGTGAGAGTGAGAGAGAATCTACTGTTTTTTTATATATAGAAAGTATTGTTAAAGTAATATTTGCATTACCATGCTCATGGAATTTCTATTTTCTTTCGGTTGTTAATTTTTAAGCTTATATCAATGGGTTTAAAAACTAAAACTTTCGAACTATAGAATAGTTAGTTAGGTTGTCATCTTGTAATAAGTTATATCTTACTAAAAATAAATTTTGATTTGATTTGATTTGATTAAAAAAGTAAAATCGTTTAAGTATTCAGAAAATCTGTAGTTTATCACCAATGTCTAATATTCGCTTAGTCTGTTTTAGGCCTATATGATACGGAAACACCTGCGCCAAACTTCTAAATTTAATAACGTTATTTAGAACAGATTACCAACGACTCATAATCAAATATTGAGGCCTACATATAAAACTTGTATTCCTCTCTTAATGTGGGTTGAATAACTGGGGAATTGGGATACGTAAAGTGTCATCAAAATTTAAAGGCAAATTAAAATGATAATCACGTGATTAAGTTAGAGAGTGGTCCAATCATGAAATGATACCCGGAGAACAGATGTTGATCGATCGCTGGCATCAACCTAATTATGCTCCCTTTTCTCTCTTTCGCTCTCTCCATCTCTCTCTCCCTTTCCAGTCAACTTGATCGATTGCTTATTCATAATTAATTGCAAATAGCGGGTTATTGAGTAAAGACGTGGATTGTGACACATGACATTTTGCGAGAGATATGTAATAAGGTTGGCAGACATTAAAAATTTGAAAAAATATGACTACAAAATAACTTCTACCTAAACATCGAGACTGAGATCATCACCGGGTTTTTTATCGGTACAACAACAAAAAGTAAATACAAAAATTGCCTTATCTCCCTGAAATCGATAAAGAGTAAAATGTCAGTCAAGCGAATTTCTTAATAAAGAATGTAAGTGTAAAAGTATCAATAGAATTTTATTAAATTCCGAGCGATAACTAAAAAAATACTCAACTGATTGGAACGAGACTTGGCACATATCTACATTGTATTAAGACCGCGGACAAATTCGTATATCAGCTATAACGAACATTTTTTTCCCCCAAAAATATACAAAAATATTTTTGGACACGCTATATTTTTGAAAGTATCAGAGTAACTGCAATGAGTCTTTACATGTGGCTAGAAATAGTGTAAATATACGTATGTTGTGGATTTTAAGTAACTTGGTACACAATATTTAGAGTTTTTTTTCAAATTAACAATAAAATCTGAAAGACATGCATTGAAACGACTTAGTGGTTAAAGTCCAATGCCTGACAGAGAGAGTAGTTAACTGCCACGGGTAGATAGATTCATACAACATGCCTAAAATATACCACCCGAACCAACAATCGTGAAAGCTCGGCTACCAATATGGAAAATGACAGACGACATGAAATCAAAAATTTGCCAAGTTATTGATATTTAACTGGGGGATTCAATCTATTTTTATAATACACTAGTGTAGCTTGATGAGCGGCCTCAGATACAGATTTAGCACAGCATAGATACATTGTGCTGTGGTTTTAGACTGTTAGGGTAGCATAATATAGTATAAATATAAACAAAATCAAGTCAAGCCTCTATAAAAATGATTCTTAAATAGTTCATTTAATCTTTAAACTTAAACAGAAGACGCCGTACATGACCGAAACAGTCGTGGAATGTGTTTCAATGGCAATCTTACTTATTATGTAATTAAATGTTACCTATACTTTTAAAATAATATCCTGGACATTAAGCCGGTGTCACCTATCACGTAAACAAAACATTAGTTAAGCTATCCTTAGATAGCGCAGTGGCAGCGTGCTTGTCTTTCACGGAGAAGCTTACGTGATCGATTCCAGCTCGATGAATGTATGGTTTTCTTGTTTTATTTTGACCCTTTGAGAAACAATAGTGCACAGATAACAAACGTTTTGAAAAAGATATCATTTTGTTTAAAACGCCTGAATAACTTTGTCACATTTGAGTCTGAAATCATAATTTTCAGCACACATTTTGTTATTGTTGATATTGCAAAAAAACACGGTTTGATTAGGTTGACTTAAACGAAATCATTCGGGCGATCAATAATAAAAAATACTTCGCCGTTATAATTTGGCAGATATTTTACTTTCTTATTACCAATTAAGTTTCGTTCCCGAAATATTTGGTAATTTTAATAACATTTGTAATACTAAGTGAGTGGTGGACATGCCGCCACCTAGTTGCGGAACCAAGTAGTATATTGTCACGCCAGCTCCAAATAACACAAAGTGTTAAAAAAATAGAAACTGTATACAACTAACTAACAATTTAGAAAATTGTCAGCTCTGGCGTATTTCTACCCCAATATAGGGACAAAGTATGTAAGGCTAGAAGCATTCTCGCAACAATTAGAACCGTAGACCGGTTTTGCTTTTATTGGAGCTCTTCAGTACGGCATACTAATTGTAGCAAAAATGCACCAAAAGTAATACGGCTATAGTATAGCCAGCCTTTCAACACTATTTGAGGGGTGGACGTGCCGCCACCTAGTTGCGGAACCAAGTAGTATGTTGTCACGCCAGCTCCAAATAACACAAAGTAATAAAAAATAAAGACTGTATACAACTAACTAACAATTTAGAAAATTGTCAGCCCTGGCGCATTTCTACCCCAATATAGGGACAAAGTATGTAAGGCTAGATGCATTCTCGCAACAATTAGAACCGTAGACCGGTTTTGCTTTTATTGGAGCTCTTCAGTACGGCATACTAATTGTAGCAAAAATGCACCAAAAGTAATACGGCTATAGTATAGCCAGCCTTTCAACACTATGTGAGTGGTGGACGTGCCGCCACTTAGTTGCGGAACCAAGTAGTATGTTGTCACGCCAGCTCCAAATAACACAGAGTGTTAAAAAAATAGAAACTGTATACAACTAACTAACAATTTAGAAAATTGTCAGCCCTGGCGCATTTCTACCCCAATATAGTGACAAAGTATGTAAGGCTAGATGTATTCTCGCAACAATTTGAACCGTAGACCGGTTGCGCTCTCATTAGAGCTCTTCAGTACGGCATACTAATTTGTGTTTGCATTTGCATGGTGCATTTTTGCTACAATTAATATGCCGTACTGAAGAGCTCTAATGAGAGCGAAACCGGTTTGCGGTTATACTTGTTGCGAGAATGCATCTAGCCTTACAAACATTTGTAATAAACGTTTCTTTTAGATAAACTTACACTATCCACAGATATAGCAAAATTTGTTTTTTAGCCTTATAGAAAATTTAGTTTTGAGCATTTTTCTCAAAAGAAGTTAGAACACAAGACCTTTTTGATAACAGAGATATATGGATGGTAGCACTTTCGAAAGGATTCCTTAAATGTGCGCGAACTAGGACATCTAAAATCGATCTGCATGGAATATGTATGTTTAAAGTATTAACTAAAGTAATATGCCACATAATAATAGTGTACAATTGTTATGAAAATTCACTAGCGCACTTGCTGCGTTCCGAAACTTTATAGTTATTAGATAAATGTTTATTATTCAGTTCATACAAAAGGCCTTGTGGGTTCTTGATGAAATGTTTTGGCTTATTAACATAAACGTCTGAAAATTTTAGGTACCTAATAGGTTGATAATTTTCCGATTGAATATATTTTAATATTATTGTATTATCACAAGTATCGTTTTTAACAAATTTTATAAGGAAAAATATTTCAAGTTTCTTTTTAGTGAATTTTCTTTAAAAAAATTTTTGTGAATTTTCTTAAAAGAAATTCACTATGAAGGAGATCCCGACTTTTGAATTTTGAAAACGACACACCGATAACTCAAAAAATAATAGGCAGATTCTGACAGAGTTTGGTGAATACCTTTCTTTTGTAAGTGGCTTAGATAAGTTCGTTAGCCAGGAAAATCGGCCAAGGTTTTCCCGGAAAATTTTGTGTTTTCTTTAGAAAAAAATGCATATCTCCGGAAATAACAAAGTAAAGGCAACCAGATTTTGTACGTCGTTTTTCATTGCTATAGGTAAATTACCTACCAAAATTTAGCGCTGTAGGTCAAAAGACAAAAAAGTTATGGGCATTAAAAAAATGGGGTTTTCCTCAGAACGTCAAAGTGACAATTTAAAACGTCAAAATTCGTAACATTTAGGCAAAGAACTTGAATCTAATACGCGCTATGGAAAGAAAATATCTCAAGAGGAATGTTTTACAAACCCTGAAGTCTCAGTTTCAACCGTCATTTTCCTTCATTTTACTCAAATGGTTCCAGAAAATTAATTTCAAATAGACCATTTCGGTGATGCTTATAGCAGTAGTATTAGCTAAAGAGTTTATTGATAATGGTACATAAGTTTTGTCGAATTTTCGTAAAAAATCAATCAAGTTCAATACATCCGTTATTCTACAGGATATGAAAAAAAATTGTTTATATTAATTATAGGGTGTCTTCAGCTACATCTTAAAAAAATATGTACACAATCACAAGTGGCCTTATGTGTTTTGCATTTTCCATCGAAATATAATGCATGTTTGTAAGTAAAGAAATTCTGGACGCAGCCAGTGCCTCTTGTTAGCGAATTTTGATTAAATGCTTCATATGTGAAAAGCTCAATTTGCTATTAACCTATAAGATAGACCAAGAAACGGATTTTTTCAGTTGCACTTTAAGTTTACTTTCGGAAGTTTTTGTACGTTTTCAAACAAGGAAGTTATTTTGATGAAACATGCCACATTGTTTTTACTATATATGTTATACTGGTAATTAAATTTGATGCCTGCTTTCTGAGAAGAAAAAACACACATGTTTGCTATTAAAACTATTTTTATGAAAATTCACTACCATAACGCACTTGCTGCGTCCCAAGCTTTTTAAATGTCATCCACAGACTTATATATTGGATCAGATTCGAACTACTAAATTTTTTCCACATTTCAGAGTTTTTCAGGTTCCAGTCATTTCAAAGTTACACTTTATCGAGAAAAAAAAACACTCCCTGTATGTATGTCACTGGTCATTGCAGCAGTATTGACCGCCGTTAGCAACACTTTGTCAAGTAGCGGTCATTACGTTTAACTTGGTAAAACAATCTTATAACAAGGAAGGCATCCATCCAGAAAATATTATATTACAAAGTTACAAACACTGTAGCAACTTGCACGGACATAACTTTACATTATGCATAGGAACTTCTGTCTGAGAGACCTTTGAATAATCACATATAGAAGAACAAACAATAGTTCTTAAGTCAACAAGAACAATCAAAACTTTGGATAGACAGTATCTCATAGTGTTAATCCCAAGAATCTGGTAAAACCGGATTATATCTAAAAAGGTTCGGGACGCTGCAAATGCGTTATAGTACTGAATTTTTATAAGAATTGTACACCACTTATAAGATATATTATTAAAACTAATTCTTTAAATTTAAATGGTCCTTGGAGATCGGGTTTAGAGTCCCAGTTAGCTATTATTTGAAAAAAAATATATTTTATATGAAGCTAAAAAGTTAAAATTTGGTTTTAGATATAATATGTAAGTACTGCAAGTGTATTTAAAAAGTTGTGTTACAAATTTCTTTAAAGTTACAAAAGTTTTTAGAAAAAAATTGATTATTTACAAAGGGAATGTACCTGTCAACCTATATATATATATATATATATATATATATATATATATATATATATATATATATATATATATATATATATATATATATATATATATATATATATATATATATATATAGTTACAAAGCACTTCAATAGACGTATGTGCGGTGTTGCCACATCTCCAGAATTTCCCCAACATCTGGGAATTTTTGCACAATCTGGAAACACCGCCTCCCCACCCCCCCTGGGGGTGCCTTGGGTGACCCCCCTCAGGCGAAGTCTCAACCCTCTAGGACCAGAAATAACGAAGTTACCAACTTGTACCCCGTCGGAACGGATAACTGAGGTCTGCACATTCAGAACACCCTGTATATACACCCTGTATACGCAGAGAACCCTTACACCCTGTATACGCAGAGAGATCTTATAGTTCGAGAAACACCTCTTGTGTAACATAGGAGTGGTGACCACATTTGGATCACCTGTATATACATCCCCCTGTACACACACGGGACCGATCTGTATTCACAGAACCTTCTAGTAAAAGAAGGTCCTGGAACGTTCTGGAATGGAACGCTCCAGAAAGGAGGGGAAGGTACGGCGAGTATATAAAAGCGAAAGCAAGCCAGCCCAGTGGAGTTCAGTAAGAGAATGTGGTAGTGACTTGAAGAAGCAGTGTAAAGTGTTAAGAGAGTAGTACCAATGTAGAGACTTGTGTGCAGATTAGTAATTGTAGACAGTAAATTAAGTGTTTTGTGAGAGAGACATTCTAGAAATTTTATTGTATCCATATTTAGAGTGTAAATAAAGTTGTTTTGTTAAAATTTAAAGTCTCACTTATCCAGAACCCGGAGAAAACGCAACAATTTGGTGTCAGAAGTGGGATAAGTGAGTGAAGCAGTGAACAACTAAGCTAGCTGTAAATGGTAAACACCAGGTCGACTGACTACGACGAGATGGCTGAAATCAAAGAGTTGATGGATTTACTGAAAAGGCAACGCGAAGAAGACGAACAAAGACGACAAGAAGATAAAGAAGACATCAAGAGGCGACGCGAAGAAGACGAACAACGGCGACAAGAAGATAAAGAAGACCTCAAGAGCAACGCGGAGAAGACGAGAGAAGACGGCAAGAGGAGGAACAGAGGCGACAAGAAGATAAAGAAGAGCTCCGAAGTATGTTCCACAATATGAGAGTCGATGTAAAAGAAGAAATTGAACAGATCAACGAACAAATAGAAAATGTGGATAAGAAAGTAGAAAATGTGGACAAGAAAGTAGAAAATGTAACAGAGGATTTGAATAAACGATGGGAAGAAGTGGAAGGGTTGAAAGAACAAATGAAGATAATGATGAAAGGCACAGAAGTCAGACATAGAGAACTGACAGAACAGGTGATGGGCCAGACTGATAGAACTGAACCAAGAGGAGTTACTGGAATGTCCCCAGTTCAAAATCGTCCGGAAGAAGATATGCCAGTCGTGCAGCAGCCTCATGGCACCTTGAAGCCGCCGACTTTTGACGGAGAAACATCGTGGCCCATGTACAGGAGGCAGTTTGAGGCGGCAGCTCTCAGCAATGGGTGGAGCGAACAACAGGCAGCAACTGCTCTAATTCTTTCGCTTCGAGGTAAAGCCCTAGAAATCATCCAGAACATCCCGGAATCGAAACAGCTCAACTATTTAACAGTGATACAGGCCCTAGATTTGAGATATGGTAGGTAACAAGTACATGAGCCAGGTCTACCAGACACAACTAAAGACAAGGGTCCAGAAGCCAAATGAGACTCTGCAAGAATTTAGTGCCGAAGTGGAGAAACTTGTGCGACTGGCGTATCCCCAAGCCCCAGAAGAATTTGTCAACCAGATCACCGTCCAGACCTTCATCGATGGGGTACTTGACAACGAGATGCAACAATCTTTGAGGCTCGGAAGGTTCAAAACACTTACAGACTGCGTCATTTATGGTTTGGAATTTGAAGCAGCCAAGAATGCATCTCAACCTCGCCGCAACAGGCTGCGCAAAGTGAAGGAGATAGAGGACCATGCAGACGCGACAGAGGAACTAAGGCAAGAAATGAAGTTGATGAAGGAAGCCATAAGCAAGCTCACTGCAACGGTTGGAGCACGTAAGACGAAATCAGATTGGTCGCACATAGAGTGCTACAAGTGTGGTAGGAAAGGGCACATAAGTAGGCAGTGCTCACAAACCCAACAGGTGGCTCGCAGAAGACAAGATTACACCAACAGGGAGCGCCATCAGGGAAAACAACCTGACGCCAGTGTAGGTGGGCGACACGTGGCATGCGAGACCTAATGCCCCAAGGTCAGGGTCTCCACTATCCGACGCTACCGCGAGAGCCTCGTTATACCTGGCAGCATAGACGGAAGACAATGCAGTTTCACCATCGATACTGGTGCCACTAGATCCGTTGTACGTCCAGACATGTTGCCAAATATGTCGGCACTCACGACCAACAAACAGCCTGTGTTGGAGACAGCGAAAGGAGATAGGATACCCGTGCATGGAGAGGCCATTGTTTACATTAAGCTGGGCAGTACTGAGCTGCAGGTCAAGGCTGTCGTCGCAGAAATCGTCGACGAATTTATTCTGGGCCTGGATTTAATAGAAGAGTTCGATGTCCTATCAGTAGACTTCCAGAATAAGATCTTGAAAATCGGTAACGAAGAGTTGTATTTATCTCCAACAGCAGGCGAAGCTAATCCCAGGGTGAGACTTATTGTCAACGAGGATACACGGATTCCTGGTAACAGTGAGAAGATTGTCAGAGCCAGACTAGAGAAGAAACTTGATTGTATGTCTGCTCTCATAGCGGAACCCCTAAAAGATAGGCATGATGGTGCCCTCGTCGCACGATGCTTAGTAGACCCGAAGAAGACAATACCCATAAGAGTGGCTAACGTGCAAACTAACAGAGTCACATTGAAGAAAGGTGAGGTTATCGCCACTTGCGAGCCCATTGACCGAGTGACGTTGTCAAGAAACGTGACACTCACTGCATTAGACAGAAGACTGCCAGTAGAAATAGTAGAGCGGTTCAAGAATTCATGGGGCCAATTGAACAACATGGAGATGGAAATGGCCCTGAAGTTCATATTGGAGGAGGCCGATATTTTCGCTCAAGATAAAATAACAGGTCGTACGAGTCTAGTGCAACACCGAATTAATACTGGCAACGCAAGACCAATTAGACAGCCGCCGAGAAGACTGCCTTTTGCCAAGCAATCAGAAATCAAGGCGATGGAGACGGCACTATGAGATTTTGCGTGGACTATAGGAAGCTGAATGATGTCACCAAGAAAGACAGTTATCCCCTGCCCCGGATCGACGACACTTTGAACACTTTGGCCGGATCAAAGTGGTTCTCTACGTTAGACCTGAAAAGTGGCTACTGGCAAGTAGAACTCCATAAAGACGATAAGGAGAAGACTGCTTTTTCAACCGGGAATGGGTTGTACCAATTCAAGGTCATGCCATTCGGCTTATGTAATGCTCCTGCCACCTTCGAGCGACTAATGGAGTTAGTGCTGAGAGGACTGACATGGGAAACATGCCTGGTGTATCTCGACGATGTCATGGTGATTGGAAGGACTTTCGATGAACACCTGTCGAATCTGAAGCAAGTTTTCTCCAGGCTGAGAGGTGCCAATCTGCAACTCAATCCCAAGAAATGCGTCCTCTTCCAGAAGAAAGTGAGTTTCCTCGGACATGTCGTTTCTGAGAAAGGGATAGAAACTGATCCAGAGAAAATAAAGACAGTAAGAGACTGGCCTGTGCCGAAGAACAAACATGAGGTCAGAAGTTTTCTGAGACTTTGCAGCTACTACCGACGCTTTGTGAAGTACTTCAGCAGCATTGCGAAACCTCTACATAGCCTGACTGAAAATAAGGTCGAGTTCATCTGGTCACCAGATTGCCAAGAGTCTTTTAGAGAACTCAAACATCGTCTTCTCACTGCTCCTATACTGGCTTATCCTCAGGACGAAGGACAGTTCATACTGGACACCGATGCTTCCCAGTATGGCATTGGGGCAGCACTCTCACAGCTCCAAGCCGGAGAAGAAGTTGTGATAGGCTACTTCAGCAAAACGTTCGGAAAAGCAGAAAGAAATTACTGTGTAACCCGGAAAGAACTGCTGGCAGTTGTAAGATCCATCGAACATTTCCACAGCTTCCTGTACGGAAGAACATTCCGCGTGAGGTCGGATCACTCTGCTCTGCAATGGCTTCTGAACTTTAGAAATCCCGAAGGACAGATAGCCCGATGGATAGAGAAACTGCAGAGCTACGACTTTCGGATTGAACATCGAAAAGGAAGAAGTCACGCCAATGCAGACAGCCTGTCAAGAAGACCATGTTCAGTGAATGAATGTAAATTTTGCGAGCGACAAGAGAACAAAGAGATCGACAAAGTAACTCATCGGATCAAACAACTGGTGGCAGGACAGGAGAATAACACCGATGTAGACGTAAATCTTGAATACATCAGAGACGCACAGAAGACAGATCCAGACTTGAAAAATATTAGAGAATGGCTACAAAAGGGGAAAAGACCTGAGTGGCACGATGTGTCCCGGTTTGGGGCGGAGGTTAAAGGCTACTGGCTACAATGGGACTCATTGTGTCTAAATAATGACATGATCACTCGAAAATGGGAAACTGCCGATGGTAGAGACTGTATATACCAGACCGTTGTGCCAAGTGAGTGCATAGACAGTGTTCTTCAAGAGTTACACAATAGTAGAAGTGGAGGCCACTTTGGGGTCAACAGGACTCTTGCCAGAGTGAGAGCCCGCTTCTATTGGATAAACTGCCGAGGAAGCGTGGAAGAATAGTGCAAAAGGTGTGACCAATGTGCTTCAAAGAAAGGACCAAAGACCCGATCCAGAGGAAAAATGATGCAGTACATCTCAGGTACACCGTGGGAGAGAGTTGCCGTAGACATCGCAGGACCTTTTCCCATCACAGAGTCTGGGAACAGATACATAATGGTGGCGATGGACTACTTCTCGAAATGGCCTGAAGTTGCGCCGATCCCCAACCAAGAGGCAACGATCGTGGCAGAAGCCCTGATGGAAAATGTCATATCACGGCATGGCGTACCCTTGGAGATTCACACCGACCAGGGCCGGAATTTCGAATCAGAGGTCTGGAAGAGCCTAATGGACCTGCTAGGCATAAAGAAAACGAGAACAACGCCACTCCACCCTCAATCAGACGGCATGGTAGAACGGCATAACAGGACCATCAATCAGTATCTTGCTATGTTTGTCGACGAGAATCAGAGAACCTGGGACAAGCTGATACCTCTGTTCCTCCTAGCTTACAGAAGCTCTCAGCATGAATCTACCGGCTACACTCCATCCATGATGTTGACCGGCAGAGAGATGCGGTTACCAATCGACATGACGAGACCACCACCGAACGAGGACATAGCGGACCTAGCTACGTTACCTGAGTATGTCGCCGACCTAGAAGGAGAACTGCGCACTTTACACAGATGTGTCAGAGATAGGCTCCTCTTAAGCAGTGACCGGATGAAGATGCGCTTGGATCGCAGAGCAACACCCCATACATTCAAGGAAGGTGATGCAGTGTGGCTGTACCAACCAACAAGGAGAAAGGGCCTCAGTCCCAAACTTAAGAAACCATGGGAGGGGCCATACTTGGTGACTAAGAAAATTAACGACCTAGTCTACAGAATACAGCTGTCTCCAAGAACTAAACCCAAAGTTGTTCACATAGAGAGGTTGAGTCCCTATCGGGGCAACGAACCCCCAAGTTGGCGGCCGGTAAATACTGTTCGGGACGAACAGTCTTAAGGAGGGGGGCAGTGTTACAAATCACTTCAATAGACGTAGGTGCGGTGTTGCCACATCTCCAGAATTTCCCCAACATCTGGGAATTTTTGCACAATCTGGCAACACCGCCTCCCCTCCCCACTGGGGAGTGCCTGCGGTGACCCCCCTCAGGCGAAGTCTCAACCCTCTAGGACCAGAAATAACGAAGTTACCAACTTGTACCCCGTCGGAACGGATAACTGAGGTCTGCACATTCCGAACACCCTGTATATACACCCTGTATACGCAGAGAACCCTTACACCCTGTATACGCAGAGAGATCTTATAGTTCGAGAAACACCTCTTGTGTAACATAGGAGTGGTGACCACATTTGGATCACCTGTATATACATCCCCCTGTATACACACGGGACCGATCTGTATTCACAGAACCTTCTAGTAAAAGAAGGTCCTGGAACGTTCTGGAATGGAACGCTCCAGAAAGGAGGGGAAGGTACGGCGAGTATATAAAAGCGAAAGCAAGCCAGCCCAGTGGAGTTCAGTAAGAGAATGTGGTAGTGACTTGAAGAAGCAGTGTAAAGTGTTAAGAGAGTAGCTACTGTAGTACCAATGTAGAGACTTGTGTGCAGATTAGTAATTGTAGACAGTAAATTAAGTGTTTTGTGAGAGAGACATTCTAGAAATTTTATTGTATCCATATTTAGAGTGTAAATAAAGTTGTTTTGTTAAAATTTAAAGTCTCACTTATCCAGAAAAACGCAACTATATATATATATATATATATATATATATATATATATATATATATATATATATATATATATATATATATATATATATATATATATATATGGCCAGGTAATTTTCCTTATCAAGTGCTTGGATACTTTGTTTTAGTCAACCCATCCAGTTCTTGCAAACAATAAACAACAAACAAGGTTTTTTAAAACAAATTTGTAGTTATCCGCGAAGCTCATTATGTTATTTTTCTTTAATTTAGTACCCTCGGTCCGTTTAGATAGGTGTTACTATGGTTCAAGATTGAATATTCTAGACTAATGGGAAATTTATTGAGCTATCGGATTTGACATATTTTTACAAGAGTTTTCTACCATAACATACTTGCTGCACCCAGACCCTTTTCAACACTTATTTACGGTTGCTGTATCCATACTTTTTGAAAATGATAATATATTGCACCTTACTTTGTAAGACTGAAAAACAAGGCAACCTCAAAATCATTTTTGGAAAATTATTTAAGAAAAAATGAAGTGAGATAACAATTTAAACATAAATTGAAAATATTGGTTTGCTGCTTCGTCACAGGGTTCTCCTTCCCCTTTTGCATGCCTACAATCATCAATGTACAAACGGGAACAATGTAAACAAGAAAATTCCTTTGCAGCAACCCCTAAAAAGTTACGGGACCTGCGGTGAATACAGAGGTTCCGCGTGCGGTAAATAGGATTTTAAGGAGGTATAGCTGCAAAATGGGAAAAAGGCAGCTTAAAGAGGTCCAACTAAGCTGTTTCTTTCGCACTTTCCGCACACATTTCCTTTTAGTGAATTTTTATTTAAAAAATTCACTAATAGAGAGGTATCGATGGTGAAACTTTGCAAAAATTCTTTCAAATGAGCGCGAATTAGGACCCCTAGAACCCATATCCGGGGTCAGTTTGAATTTTTATATGTATATATATATATATATATATATATATATATATATATATATATATATATATATATATATATATATATATATATATATGTATATATATATATATATATATATATATATATATATATATATATATATATATATATATATATATGTATGTATCCGTCTGATAACTCAAAAAATAATTAACCGATTTAGATGAAACTCGGCAAGTGCCTTTCTTTTATTAATAGCTTGGATGAGTTCGTTGGCCAGGAAAATCGGACGGGGTTTTCCGGGAAAATTTTGAGTTTTCTTTCAAAAAAATTTTTTTTTCGAAAATTTCGATAAAATTTGGTCTACATATTGCTTTGGGAAATACCTAACTATGTGTCAAAATTTAGCTTTCTAGGGTTACAGAAAATTGAGCAATTCAAATTTGAAACATTTATGTTTAAATCATAAGTATGTGGTTGCTGTTGGTTAGTCAATGCTTCTCTTATTGACTCATGAAATTCATTTTTAAGTTTCCGAGAAATGTCAATAATACTGAATTCACTGATTGTTAATCATTGGAAGCATTTACGATTATATATAACCCTATTGTAATTTATTATCATTTATCACCTCTGTAGTATAATTATTTTTTTCCTTACAACTCGCAGCGTTTTTAGTCAATTGTTGTTATTAATAGTCAATAGTTTCTTTCCGAATACACACAGCTTCCATTGTCTTCTGCTTCTGCCGCTGTTACAGTCCTTTTATTTAGAGGTAGAGTTGTAACCACACATACAGCCAGTGTTTTTTAACCATGTGGCTGGGGGACTGACCGAATCCATTCCCAGTTGCTGTTGATTTACTCATATTCTCTTAATATGTTTGAAGATGTGGTGTCTACTTCATTCCAAGTCACTATTAACCGACTATTTATGAAATCAAATAAGTAAATTAAATCGATTGTCATAAAATATGTAGTGTATTAAGACAGGGGAAAAAGAAATAAAACATATATAACTGTGCACATTTTGGTTATATTTTAGGGTGCTTGAGAGAGGTATTGTCACAGCATAATATCTTATTAAAGTTCATTTGTAAATAGGTTTCATTTATATAAATATATATATATATATATATATATATATATATATATATATATATATATATATATATATATATATATATATATATATATATATATGATAACTCAAAAAATAATTAACCGATTTCGATGAAACTTGGCAAGTGCCTATCTTTTATTAATGGCTTGGATGAGTTCGTTATCCAGAAAAATCAGACGGGGTTTTCCGGAAAAATTTTGAGTTTTCTTTCGAAAAAAATTTTTTTCTCCGAAAGTAACAAAACTGTTTTAATGAAATTTACTATATATGTTGCCTCAACCTTACTACGTACCAAAATTCAACTTACTAAGTTTAGAGAAAATTGAGTTATTCAAATTTTAAATTTTCTTTCGAAAAAAATGTTTTTCTCCGAAAATTCCAAAGTTATTTTAATGAAATTTTGTGGATATCTTGCCTTAGGAAAAACCTTACTACGTATTAAAATTAAACTCTCTAAGTTTATAGAAAATTGAATTATTTAAATTTTAAGCATTTAATAAAAATTCACTACCATAACGCACTTGCTGCGTCCCGAGTTTTTTTATATTCTTCTCCGCCCAGCACCCCTATTGGTCCCGTAACTTTCTTGGGGGCTGTTTGCAAGAAATTCTTCTTGTAGTTTGGACATCCAGAAGGGGTGCTAAGCATATATCTGGAAAGATTATTCTAAACACCACCCATGTTCTAATCTGCAGATTTACAGAAAATTTAATTTTTATTTACAAACGGAATGCATCTATGAAATTATAGGTGGCAGGTAAGTATTTTTCCGTATTAATCGCTTGGATGATCGGTTTTAATCAACTCAATCGAACCAGTTTCTTTAAACAAAATAACAAAAAAGTTTTTTAAAACAAATCTGTCAAGCTAATTGTTTTTTTTTTAAATTTAGTATCCGAGCTGCTTTTATATAGGTTTTACTATGTATCATAACTGAAGATTCTAGTTTACGTAATGGGAAATTGGGTTATCAACATTTGAAATATTTTTATGAAAATTCGCTACTATAACGGACTTAAACTGTTTATATCATAAGATCATAATAAGGTATTAGCTAGTGTAATATTAATTAATCTGAATATCTATGGCAGTGTGATACGTAATACCTAGTCGTATATAGTAGAGTGTACATGTACGATACAAAATCTTTATGATACGTAAAACGGAATCGTATATAGTAAACAGAATGTATGTGTACGATACAAAACTCTATGATTTGAATGACGTATAATGAAACAAAATTATATTTAGCACGTGTACGTTATTATTATTACTTATTACTATACGGCATCTACGATTCCATCCCATACCACGCTAAATATAAATATAATATACCATTCTTAATGTGGAAACGTAATCGGATGATCATTCCGAATATTATTTTATATGAATCCGTATCATCCGAATACTTACAACGCTAGTATTGACAATTAGCACCAGCGGAGTCGATTTCCAGGTTATGCGATGCACAGAGCGCGAGCGTACACGCTTCTCTGTGACAAATAGATACGTGTGGTCAGATTAAACTAGGAGAGAGAGAGAGAGAGGGGGGAGAGAGATGTCTTTTACTGTTGAATACAAGAGCCTCGGTGGTTTAGAGGTAAGAACGTGTGCCTCTGAACCGAAGGGTACTGGGTTCGATCCCACGGTACTCCTTTCACTTTTTCAGTACAAACTGTAACATTAACACCAACCGAGGTTCTGGCATTGTATTTGAGCAAGTTGAATGTCTGCACGTTCCGCCCTTCGGAGGGGGCGTAAAGCCGTCGGTCCCGTGTCCATGCAATGTTGGGCACGTTAAAGATCCCTACCCTCCTTACAGAAAGGCAGGGGTTCGGCAAAATTTCCAGGATGGTGAGGTGAAACTGCTCCCTGGCGTCGGTGATTGGCCATAGTCGCTGAAATAGGTCGACGTTAAAGAAACAAGACACACACACTTTTAAATACTGTGAACGTGAAGAATGGGAAGCATAATATTTATACATAATGAAATGTCATTCTAGATTGTTTTTAAACAAATTGAATCACTGTCATTAAATGTTTTAGTTATTCGTATAAAGTCGCATGCTAATATTTAGCGCTTTTGGACATAAACTTTGTCACGGCATTAAGAAATAAATGGCACAAGGCTGACAATTGACAAAATTGTTAGTTACAGCTCTCTCTATAAAATTTTTTGTAAACTAGAGTCGTCGTGACAACATATTACCTGGTCCTGCATCGAAATGGCGTCCCTGTCGTATCTCTCACAATGTCTGACCTTTTTCAATAACTTCCATTGCTTATATTTTTATTGACGATTTATTTCAAAAAGAAACTGGACTAGTCGATGTAAAATATTCTGAAAATTCCGTTTCTGGTGATGGCACGTTTCGCAAAGCCGTATTTTTAGAGGATATAGATCCGCCATCAGAGCACCTTTTTAGGTTTAAAATTCAGTTTTTGTTCCTGTTTCGCCAATTTTTTTCACCCTAACATCGACAAAAAAAATCCCCCGATAAAATTGACACCTTTACGTTCCAGACGGGCCGTTATCTCTGCAGTTTTTCACTCGCCCCTGGCAACATTCCAAAAAAAGCTCATTCGGGCCCCCGTGTCGCACCTCTCCGCAACATCGCCTCCGTTCACTCCTCAATGCCTGCGTCCATCTCGTCCGCCTCGCCCACTTTATAAATTATTAAAATTGTCAACGACATTATCCACCTTCATCCGTTTACTATCAAAATCTGACGCTTTAGTTATATGGATTAGAGTTGCCAAAATTGAACGAAAATTGACCCAGTTTTAAAAAATGACATGTTTGAGAAAATAAAATAATAAATACTGGTTTATTTGAAGAAAGCGTGTCCAAGCCCTTTCCGACAAAACGAAAAATCGGCAATTTTAGATTTTGTTGTTGTTGAACGGCAAATTTTTCACAATATCAGATTCTTAACTTTCGTAGAAATTGGGGTGGGTCTAAATCTGTAGTCGCTCGGTATAATAGTTGTCTCTGAAATTATAATAAAGCATCATCAGATGAACTTGCTAGAAACGTTGCATCAGAATAAGAGATAACAAACTAAAACAAGAAAGATTTGAAAGTTGAGCTAGTAACCTTTAAGTAAATTAAAATTTGTGAAATGGGTCCAGAGCGGAAAATGTTTTAATCTTTCCCGGCAAGAACTAGTAGATAGTTTTTACATGGTCGTCGGAAATGCGCAGAGATAATACGACTATAAATTATACAAGTACTCCGTGACAAACACACAAGGCCGGCTTAATTACAAGATATGACTAATTACCACAGAAAAATGAAAAGAGAATTTAAAAATTCGTATAAAAGCGACATAACTTTGTGAGGAGTGGACTTGACGTCACTACAGTGGCAATTTGCTTACTTTCTGCGAACTCATAATTATATTGTTATCAGCTCCCAGGACTTTGGCTGTCCCAGCTCATTATAGGAAAACGCGATAACGGTCCAGGTCCAAATTAAATATTCAGACACTGGTTGCTATTGTTTCAGAAAGATAAAACAAAAAGTCCGTCGTTGAAATGGAGCATTAAATTGGAATTAATGGGACCAGCATTAATAACGCCTGACAAATTCGTCAATACGCTACAATGAGAAGCACAAAATAACCTGATATATTTACTTTTTTATTACCAGAGTTTTCTTACAAAAGCCTCAGGTCTTCGTAAGGCATTTATACAGTGTAGACCGTCCAAATAAAACAAATTTAGTATCACAATTATTGTGCATATTTATTAAAATATCTGGACGCAGCAAGTGCGTTATAGTAGTGAATTTTCATAAAAAATGTTTTTAGCAGGAAATATGTCCTTTTTAGTGAATTTTCTTAAAAAAAATTCACTAATGAGGAGATCCCGACTTTTGAATTAAAAAAAAATTTCTTCAAATGAGCGCTAATTAGGCCCCCCAGAACACATTTCCGGGGTCAGTTAAAATTTTTATATGTTTATATATATATATATATATATATATATATATATATATATATATATATATATATATATATATATATATATATATATATATATATATATATATATCACACCGATAACTCAAAAAATAATAGGCCGATTTTGATTAAATTTGGTGAATACCTTCCTTTTGCAAATGGCTTGGATAAGTTCGTTAGCCAGGAAAATCAGTCCAGGTTTTCCCGGAAAATGTTGTGTTTTCTTTAAAAAAAATTTATATCTCCGGATTTAACAAAGTAAGGGCAACCAAATTTGGTACGCGGGTTAACATCCTTATAGGTAAGCTACACACCAAAATTTAGCTCTGTAGGTCAAAAGACAAAAAAGTTATAGGCATTTAAAGAAAAATAAATTGAGGTTTTTCACAAAACGTCAAAGTTGCGATTTAAACGTCAAAATTGGCAACATTTAGGAAAAGAACTTGAATCTAATACGGGCTATGGAAATAAAGTGTCTCAAGAAGAATGTTTTACAAACCCTGAAGTCTTAGTTTCAACCGTCATTGTCCTTCATTTTAATAAAATGTTTCCAGAAAATTCATTTAAAATAGACCCTTTCTCTAATGCTTGGCAGTAGTCTTAGCTTATAGAGTTTATCGTTTAATAGTATATAATTGTGGTAGAATTTTCGTAAAAAAATCAATAAAGCTCAATATATCTGTTATTATACAAGATATGAAAAAAATTGTATATATTAATTATAAGGTGTCTTGAGCTACATCTTAAAAAATTATTTCTACAATCACAGGGTGGCCAATAAGTCGTTGGTGATACAAACTTTCTTTTTTTTTTAATCAAACACGCCTTATGTTATTGCATTTTTGCATTTTCCATCGAAATATAATGCATGTTTGTAAGAAAAAAAAATCTGGACGCAGTAAGTGCGTTATGGTAGCGAATTTTGATCAAATGCTTAATATTTGAATAGCTCAATTTGCTATTAACCTATAAGGTTGACCAAGAAACGAATTTTTTCGGGAACACTTTAAGTTTACTTTCGGAAATTTTTGTACATTTTCAAACAATAAAGTTATTTTGATGAAACATGGCACATTGTTTTTACTATTTAGATTATAGTGGTAAGCAAATTTGATGCCTGCTTTCTTAAAAAAACACATTATTGCTATTAAAAAATAGTTTTATGAAAATTCACTACCATAACGCACTTGCTGCGTCCAGAATTTTTTAGTGAAGGCAGGCATCAAATTTGGTTACCAGTATAACCTATATACTAGAAACAATGTGCCATATTTCATAAAAATAACTTTATTGTTTGAAAATGTACAAAAATTTTCCGAAAATAAACTTAAGATGTTTCCCACAAAACTGATCCGATTTTTCTGGCCAACGAACCTGTTGAAGCTGCTTCCCCATTTACTTGAAAATTTGCAAACAATTTTTCACGAAAATCTGAAAATATTTTTTTACGATAACTTATTAAACATTTATTGTCAAAATGTCACAAAAACCTTACAAACAATGAACGGAAATAAAAAAAATGTGCGAAAATTGACTAATAATTTTTTACACAATTTGCCTAAATACGTACAATTCAAATTATATATCTAATTTGTAACAAAGTTTAAAAAAATCGGAAAACGCAAAAAAAATATTTCCACAACTAGAGTCTGTAGGTATAGGGAGTTGTTCAATTTGAAAAAAGTCTGGTCGCAGGAAGTGCGTTATGGTAGCGAATTTTTTAAAAAAATATTTTTAATAGCAAAAGTCTTTCTTTGATGAAAGCAGTCATCAAACTTGGTTGCCTATATAGCAGAGACAATGTACCATATTTTATCGAAATAACTTTATAGTTTGAAAATATATAAACATTTTTCAAAAGTCTGGATGCAGCAAGCGTGTTATGGAAGTGAATTTTCATAAAAATGTTTTTAACAGCAAATGCGAGCAGGCATCAATCTGGTTACCGGTATAGCCTATACAGTAGAAACAATGTACTATATTCTACCAAAATTACTTAGGGTTTGAAAATGTACAAAAATTTTCTGAAAAGAAACTTAAATGTTGGTTTTCTAATCAACAAAGCTTATGTCAATAGCAATTGAGTTATTGAAAATTGAAGGATTTGCAAAATGCCTACGACGAAGCAGACGCCCCCGGTTTGACTTGTGGCAGAGTTGTGGGGGTGGCTGCTTCGTCGTGGGGATTTTCCCTTCCCCTCGCGTGCATACAACCACCCTCTCTGCATAAACCACAAGAAAAATGTCTTGTTCCTACCCGCCAAGGAAGTTACGGCACCTGGGTGGATAGGGGTGCTGTGCGGGGTAGGCAGGGTTTAAGGGGGACATGGCTTCAAGATGTGAAAAAGACAGCTTTCAAGCCCGTTTTATTCGAATTTTGTGCTCATATTTCCTTTTTACTACCTACCCCGCCCAGCACCCCTACTCACTCCTGGTCCCGTAACTTCGGGGTGTGAACAAGAAATTTTTCTTAGGGTTTGTGGATCGAGGGGGGCTAGGCAGGTTTCTGAAAACAGTTTTTTGTAAAGCGTTCGGGAACTAAACTGCAAATTTACCGAAAATACGCGCACTTACTGCGTCCAGATTTTTTTCATACAAACGCATCATATTTCGATAAAAAATGCATTAACGAATTTGTTCAACGAAAATTAGCTTAATTATAGACCGTTAAACTATAAACTTCACTAAACCTACAGCGAAAGCATCAACTTAACTAAACCGACAGCCAAAGCACCAGAGAAAAGGTCTATTTGAAATGAATTTTCTGTAAACATTTTAGTAAAATTAAGGGCAATGACGGTTGAATCTGAAACTTAAGAGTTTGCAGAACACTCTTCTTGCAACATTTTCTTTCCAAAATCCGTATTTGTTTCACGTTCTTTGCCTAAACATTGCCAATTTTGACGTTTTGACGAAAACTCCGCAATTGGTTTTTTTAACTGCCCATAGCTTCCTTGCCTTTAAAGCTAGAGACTAAATTTTGGTAAAGAATTCACTCTTCATAATTCAAACATGCGTACCAAATTTGGTTGCCCTTACTTTGTTACTTCTGGAGATATGAATTTTTTTAGGAAGAAAACACAACATTTTCCGGGAACACCTGGTCCAATTTTCTTGGCTAACGAACTACTCCAAGCCACTTGCAAAAGGAAGGTACTCACCAAATTTGATCAAGATTGGTCCATTATTTTTGAGTTATCGGTCGGATATATATATATATATATATATATATATATATATATATATATATATATATATATATATATATATATATATATATATATATATATATAACACAGATCTCCTCATTAGCCATTTAAAAGAAATTCGCTAAAAAGAAGAGAGAGAACTTGTATCACTTATGGGCTATCTGTGATTGTCAACATAGTTTTATAGGAAGAAGTTTAAAACACCCTATAAATAACAATAATATTTTTCTGTATCTTGTATAATAACCGATATATTGAGCTTTACAGTAAAAATGCACTTCTTTGAAGAAATATAAAAAAAATAAAGTCGCGGTCTTCTCCATAACGATTCTTTTCTATGAAACATAGGAAAAAGGGTAGACTGTTAAACCACAAACTATAACCGAAACTACTGCCAAATCATCAGAGAAAGGGTCTATTTGAAATGAATGTTCTGCAAATATTTTAGTAATGAAGGACAATGATGGTTGAGGCTGTAACTTTAAAACACATTTATTATGAGATTTGCTTTACATAGCACGTATTTGTTACAGATCCTCCGCCTAGAAATTGCAAATCTTGATGCTTCAAATCGCGACTGACATTTTAAGAAGAAAATTATAACATTTTCAAAGTAATTTTTCCGTTATTTCCTGACCTTTTACGCCAAGAAAACCTAATTTGTTGTCTGAAATATGCAACAGATCTTGTTATCCACACAAAATATCTTGGTTTTGTGTGTTTATCTGGTCATCAGTGTCACCCAAAAATGTTTTCTAATTGTCTCTAATTTTTTTCCTTTTAACATAAAGATCTGAATTTTAGTATCTAGGGTCGGTTTACTAGTGCTAACGTAGAGTGCCAAATTTTGTTGCCTTAGCTTTGTTATTTTCGAAGATACAAAAATTTGACGAAATAAAGGCCAAAACCTTCGAGGGAAAACTGGTTCATTTTCCTGGCTAAAGAATTTATCCAAGCCGCTTGCAAAAGGAAGGGACCTAGAAAATTTTATCAAAATTAGTCCATTATTTTTTTGAGTGATCGGTGTGAGATATATATATATATATATATATATATATATATATATATATATATATATATATATATATATATATATATATATATATATACAGTGTGAAACACACTTATGGAATAAAATTCATTATACAGCAAAAATAGTTTTTGTGGAAAAAGCTGAGAGAGGTGAAGTTTAATTTGTCGAACATTATCTTATAATCATAGTTAAAAAAATGAAACTCTCACCATTTTACCCCCTCCACTTTTTACATTTTTTTATATATCAGGCCTACATTTTTTCATTATAATTCGATGGATCATATTTTTCTGAATGCAGAGATATCCCATATGTATGGTCTAATATTACAGTTTTCAATACAGGGTGGAAATGTAATACCGGAATATTAAAAAGAAACAGTCTACCCAGAAATTCAAATTTCGAAAAGAAACTTAATAAAAAGGTCCCTTTCTTATAATAAATGTTCAAAATGTTCTCGATTCACTTGCACACAACGAAATTATCTGCTCTGGATTTCTTCACTGACTCTTATCTTAAATTTCTTATCTTGTCTTTTATCTAAAACCTACTTTGTATCACTAATCGTTTCTTATTAACTGATAATTCTTGCAGTGTGAAAGGCGAAATTTAACAGTTATGTTATATTTTGTGCTGTATTGTGTTGATGCACGGTCTTCTAATAAATTAGTCGTAATTTTGTTCCGATAATTTCAATTAATTTTTGGTTTAATAATGCGATACTTAACTGAAACTCTGCAAACATAAATATTAATGATGATTGGGTGTGGTGATATGTGTAGAACACAGGCACAAGTTGTTAATCTATTTAATGAAAAACATCCAGATTTGTCTCCACTAACTCAAGGAACTGTGTCGAAGATACATTCACAGTTTCGTGATTATGGACACGTTAAACCACTGCCTGGGGGACCCAAGTTTGTTGAGAAAGGTGTAAAACTCAATATTTTCTTGGCTTTTAAAGGAGAACCAACAACTTCTATCCGTCAAGTGGCACGTGAAAATGATGTTAGTCAACCAACAGTTTTAAGGTGTCTCAAAAACGATGCATCCCTATAAACTACAAAACGTTTAAGAGTTGAATGACGGTGATTCTGATGGAAGACTGCATTTTTGTGAACAACTGCTGGACATGTTACATAGAAATGTTATTTCTTCTGCTGGCGTTCTGTTTTCCGATAAAGCAAAATTTTTTTTCAATGGCGATATATACAGGCAAAGTTGCAGATACTGGGCTGCCGAAACCCCCACTGGATGCGACAAACATACACTTAGCGTCCTCAGAAGTTGAACATTTGGGCTGGTATCATTGGTGATCACGTATTTGGACCTGTTTTTATAGAAAATCTAAACGCTCTAGGGTATTTAGAAATGCTAAGAGAACAGGTTGTTAGCAGAATTGCATCCAAATGTAATTGAACCTAATATTCCCCATGAAAGGATATGGTTTCAACAAGATGGTGCACCGCCCCACTTTGCTCTTCAAGTACGGGAGTATTTACACGAAGTATTTCCACAAAGATGGACTGGACGAAGTGGTTTCGTAGAATGGCCCCCTAGATCACCAGATCTTTCTTTTTTATAAGAAAGAGACGTTTTTGTTAAGTTTATTTTCGAAATTTGAATTTCTGGGTAAACTGTTTAGTTCTAATATTCCGGTATTAAATTTCCACCCTGTATTTAAGACTGTAATATTAGACTATACATATGGGGTATCTCCGCATTCAGAAAAATGTGGTCCATCGAATTGTGATAAAGAAATGTAGGGTTGCTATTTAAAAAAAAGGATAAAGTGGTGGGGGTAAAATCGTGGAAGCATTATTTTTTAAACTATGATTATAAGATAATGTTTGACAAATAAAACTTCACCTGTCTCAGAATTTTCAACAAACATTTTTTTTTGCTGAATAATGAATTTTATTCTATAAGTCTGTTTAAATAATGATATCCTGCCACGTTAAAACATCACTCCTACATTCAGCCCCCTTCGAGTAGCTGTTGAAGGCACCAAATTTTTAAATAGGAAATGATCTCTTCATTTTTTATTCGAAAATGCTATAATTTTCCAAGTAATTGCAAAGTTAATAGGTAAAAAAGAATTTTATCTGATGATGAATGATTTTTTTGAACCTAAGCTCTGATTATGAATGCATGATCGTGTCAACACTATTTCTTAGGTAAGTATTTACATTTTACTCAGTTTTTCTTTTATAAAAGGAACCACGGTTAATACTTTATACTTCGTGCTATATCATCGTGGTTAGTTTTCTATTTTCATCACAAAATCTGCAGTTTACTCTACCATTACTTGCATTAACAATCGTCAAAGCGTCAGCTTTTTATTTCAGGGGGGACGCCAAGAGATCGAGAGTTGTTTATATTTCGACAAATAGCACTCTTCTTCTATTATTTGCAATAGAAATTTGCATTTAAATCTCATCTCGGCCTTCTAATTATTTACGTATTATATGCCAAATTTCAATTGACATTTGGCTAAGTTTCTTTAAATGACAGATATTTTTTTAGAAAATCCTTATTTAAACTGAATCATAGATTGTGCTAATTTTATGCTTGTTATATTGCTTTCAAATGAATTAGGAATGTTTTTGTAGCAATTTACGTCCAATAAGATTTTGTTTTTAGGTTATTCTTGCACAAGCTAGAGTCGGCATCATATTGCCTTTATAATGTAACACATTGTTTAAATTGTTAAAAATATCTTGTTGCAAGCATTTCCTGGCTTTAGTTTTATTGAAAAATTAGAGTTTATGAAATTTGCTATATTTCTTTATTAGTCCTTTTAATATTTGTACTTCGAACTGTTAAATTCTGATTCCTTTTATGTAGATATACTTTGGCATTTTAATTTAAATTTTGATTTGCCTTACAGTTAACTTAAACTTATTCTAAGCAACAAAATGATTTTACTAATTCGCACTAACACTTATATCTACTTTATTACACGTTACATAATTTTCTATGTAGTTTCAGCACTTCCGTCTATGTATAGTTTATAGATCGATCACTTTACAAAAGATACTAACAAAATGTGGAAATAAAGACAACGGAGTTCGAATAGGGGGACTATCCCGTAAACAACCAGTGAAAGTTTATTTGTTTGAACCACCCTTAAGAGTATAAGGGAGAGTTATACTTTCAACGAATATAAACACAGTTATAGGCGTCAAACGATTGGAATTTTTTAACCTGTGATGATGCTAATTTGGTTAGTGAAACATTCGTAAGTTTGAAAAAATGTGTTGTGGTGACTTGTGTTTTGCAAGTATACTTGTCTGTGCTCATTACAAGTTCTAATCATCACTTAGTGTATTGAGAAATCAGGGTAGTAGAATTGGAAAATTCTAGGTTATTATGGCTATGTCCGAAATTCTTGTTTTATTTCCAGCGTTTCGATAACACATCGAGTAGTATCATACCTTGAAGGATGACATACAATTTGGCTCCAATGAAACAACAAATTGTGCTGAGTGTGTGACTATCGAAGACAAGAATCCTGTGAATCTCCTATTAAGGCGACAAAACGACTAGTTACCCCACTTTATAATGAAGATCCAAACGAGATGGGTCACCAGATATGACCACCACCTCTCTTTATTCATTCCGCTAACATGAACAATATGAAAATATGAGCTGGGGGACAAAAAACCTTGTAACAGTATGTCTCGCAGATCCCTCTATTTAATTTATTGCCGAGTGAGACTGGGAGAGTGGTGATTTTATAGAAAATTCACATATCACTGGGGGCGTAATCTCCCTATTATCACTAAGTATTTCAGGCGATACGGTTAGGTAGAGAAAGCAAGGACATGATAGTGTAACTTCAACCGAGGATTACATTCAGTTATTATATGAAGGTCGAGCGGCGGGCGACATCTACAGAATGTAAATTAAGTACAGCGGCGGTGCAAAAACAGACGATATTCGAATAAATTAATTATCCAGTTTTGGTTTGCTAATATGCCACAGTCCCATGATTTATTGAGGAGATTTGAACATGCGAGTATATTACATAAATCACGCAATTCTCACAGCGGTTGACAAGTGTCGGATTTTATAGAGAATGATCTGATGAAATGCCGTGAATAGAAAGATGCTGAAAAGTTTTTGAACTTTTGAAATTTATTGGTTAAAGGTCAATTTACGACTAAAATATTGTGCGTCATAAACTGAGGTTGTTAGGATTTCTCCACAAAAGCTTAAATTAAATGTTGATAGATTAGAAATGTTTGACCCAGTTTGAAATAATAATCGCCAAAAACTTTCTTTACTAGCAGATACTTCATCACCAAATACATAAAACAACATGCACAGAAAAACAAACAGTCATTAATATTTATAAGAAAACTGCAAGAAAGTTTATTGCTTGACTTCTGATAAAAACAGGTTTAGAAGCTGAATACTATGCCCACTGCTTAACAGTAATAATAATAAAATTTATATACCCATTTTTTCTAGCAGAAATTACTACAATCAACAACTGTTACAATAGAAAATCATAAGCAACTACAAACCACAGGAATGTGCTTCTTTCTAAATTGTATTTAGTCTCATTTTTATATTTCAGCAACACACCACAAGGAGGAAAGAGACAACTTGTTAATTCTGGACTTGAAGGTTTGGAGGTTCGGAGGAGAAGGAAAAACATGTGCCGGCAAGGAATTCCACAACTTGGAAGTCCTCAGGACAAAGGAGCGGGCATAACAAGATGTTCTATGTCTGGTGACCTGGACAGTAAAAGGGTGCATTCGCTCTGATCCCTTGATAGATCTGTTGGGGGCAGCAGGTGGAGGAACTATGAAAGAAAGCTCCTCTGAGCAGTGCCTGTGCAGATATCTATAAAAGAGAGAAGTCACCAACGGCACGTCGGTGGGCAAGGGATGGCAGCCTTTGGGTGAGAGTATGGTGACCGATGAGGCGTATATCTCTCTTGTAAATGGAGTCTACGATAGCGAGTGTGGAAGCGGCAGCGGCACCCCAGATTTGGAAGCAGTATAAGGTATAGAGATTAGCTGGTAAAAAGTATTTGCGAGCCCGGAAGAGGAAACCTAATTTCTTAGCAGCCGCTGCTGCAATTGATGTAACATGTTGGTGATAATTGAGATTTCGATCCACAGAAATGCCAACAAGTGAAAAGACTCAATAGTTTAAATAACTTGGTTGTTCATTGTGATGGGTCTAGGGCTGGTGTATCTCTTATGAGATAGAAAGCAAGACTAAGATTTGGTGGAGTTGAATTGTACAAGATGTCTACTTTCCAAGTCTAATATTTTTTGGAGATCCAGAGAGACAGAACCCTCCATGAGTCTGCAATCCTCATCTAATTGAGCTAAAGGGACAGGCTTAGGCTTATTGTATATTTGAGTGGAGGGTGCTTCTCGTCCGCGTACCGGTGAACTAGGTTGAATGTGCTAAAGAGTAGGTCATTGATGTGAAGAAGAAACAAAATAGGGGCTGAAGCTGAACCTTTAGGGACTTCTGTATTAATTGCATACAGCTTATAGGAATAGCCATCCACGGCAACAGAAATGCTCCGGTTGGAGGGGAAATTTGCTGTCCAGGTACAGAGTTTTGGCGGTAGGCCATAGGCCGTGAGTTTATTAGGGAGCGCTGCATGCCAGACCTAGTCGAATGCTTTCGATATGTCTAGAGCGACAATCTTGGATTCACCGTGTAGTTCGATTTTTTTTACAAACATGCATCATATTTCGATGACAAATGCAAAAATGCAATAAGGAATGTTCAAAAAAAAATTGTAGGTATCACCAACGATTTATGGGCCACCTGTGATTGTCAAAATAAATTTATAAGATGCAGGTCAAGACACCATATAGGTAATGCATACAATTTTTTTTCGTAATCTTGCATAATAACAATTATCTTGAGCTTTACCGTAGAAATGGCGTCATTTACAGAAAGTAAACCCGGATATGGATTCTAGGGGACCTAGTTTGCGCTCATTTGAAGAAATATTTTTAGAATTCCAAAGCCACGACTCCCCATTAGCGATTTTTTTCTACGAAAATTAGCTAAAAATTATAGACCTTTAAACCATAAACTTGACTAAAACTATTGCCAAAGCATGAGAGAAAGGGTCTATTTTGAAATTAATTTTCTGAAAATATTTTAGTGAAATGAAAGGCAATGATGGTGAAGCTGAAACCTAAGGGTTTCCAGAACACTCTTCACACAATCCGTATTTCTTTCAGGTTCTTTGCCTAAATGTTGCCAATTTTGACGTTTCAAATCGAAACTTTTTACGTTTTCAGGAAAACCCCAATTTTTTTTAAATGCCTCTAACTTTTTTGTCTTTAGACTTACAGACCCAAATTTTGGTAAATTGTTCACCCTTTATATATATATATATATATATATATATATATATATATATATATATATATATACATATATATATATATATATATATATATATATATATATATATATATATATATATATATATATATATATATATATATACATATATATATATATATATATATATATATATAATATATAATATATATATATATATATATATATATATATATATATATATATATATATATATATATATATATATATATATATATATACATATATATATATATATATATATATATATATATATATATATATATATATATATAATATATATATATATATATATACATATATATATATATATTTGAAACTGACCCTGGATATGGGTTCAGGGCCTAGTTCGCGTTCATTTTAAGACATTTTTTCTAAATTCAATTGACGGAATCTCCTCGTTAGTGATTTCTTTTTTAAAGAACATTCACTAAAACAAGCACTGGGAAAGCCACGGGAAAGTCTATGCCTGTTTAAAATATGGAACGGTTTCACTAAATTTAGGGCAAGAACAAACAACCAGATATGCTATTCAAATTGAATTAAGTCTTAAAATTTTATCTCCTCTTTACCAAATGATTTTTTATACAAAAATTCGTTAAAAAATTCTTCGGAAATACATCAATCTGATTAGATAACTGTAAAGTGAAATGAGACTAAAAAAAATTGACAAAAAGTAAAGTCAGTAACTAGGATTAGAACTCGTCATGTAGGAGTCTATTATACGATGTACAGTGACTTATCCCACTGAGCTACGCTCGACATGTATTTACAATTTGAGCTTTACCGTAGAAATGCGTCACCCTGTATATATGTAAACAGAAAGTAAACCCGGATATAGAATCTAGGGGGCCTAGTTTGCTCTCACTTGAAGAAATCTTTTTAGAATTCAAAAGCCGCGGTTTTCTCGTTAACGTTTTTTTTTTTAACGAAAATTAGCTAAAAATTATAGACCGTGAAAGCATAAACTTCATTAAAACTACTGCCAAAGCATCAGAAAAGGGCCTATTTAAAATGAATTTTCTGGAAATATATTAGTAAAATGAAAGGCAATAATGGTTGAAGCTTAAACTTAAGGGTTTGCAAAACACTCTTTACACTTCTTTCAGGTTACATGCCTAAATGTTGCCATTTTTTTTTGTCTTTTAGCTTACAGTCCCAAATTTTGGTAAATTGTTCACCCTGTATATATATATATATATATATATATATATATATATATATATATATATATATATATATATATATATATATATATGTATATATATATATATATATATATATATATATATATATATATATATATATATATTTTTTATTTGAAACTGACCCTAGATATGGGTTCTAGGGGGCCAAGTTCGCGCTCATTTGAAAAATTGTTTCTAAATTTAAAAGGCGCGGTCTCCTCGTTATGATTTTTTTTAAAGCAAATTTACTATAACAAGCACTTTTAAAGCCACGAGAAAAGTCTATGGCTGTGTCAAATATGGAACGGTTTCACTAAGTTAGGGCAAGAACAAACAACCAGATGTGCTATTCAAATTGCATTAAGTCTTAAAACTTTTATCTCGTCTGTATCAAATTATGTTTTGAACAAAAACTCGCTAAAAAATTCATCGTAATAAACACAATCCGATTAGATAACTGTAAAGTGAAATGAGACTAACAAGTTCGGGACGCAGCAAGTGCGTTATGGCACTGAATTTTTATTAAATCCTTCAAATTTGAATAACTCAATTTTCTATAAAGTTAGACAGTTGAATTTCGGTGGTAAGGTCTTTCTGAAGGCAACATATCCACCAAATTTGATTGAATCAACTTTCTAATTTTTTGAGATATTTTTTTTTCGAAAGAAAATTCAAAATTTGAATAACTCCATTTTCTATCAATATAGAAAGTTGAGCTTTCGTAGGTAGTAAGGTATTTTCTAAGGCAATATATACGCCAAATTTCATTAAAATAAATTTGTAATTTTCGGAGAAATTTTTTTTTTAAAGAAAACTCAAAATTTTCCCGGAAAACCTTGTTCAATTTTCTTGGCTAACTAACTCTTTCAAGCCATTAATAAAAAAAGGCACTTGCTAAGTTTCATCGAAATCGGTTAGTTATTTTTTGAGTTATCGGTTGGATACAGATATATATATATATATATATATATATATATATATATATATATATATATATATATATATATATATATATATATATATATATATATATATATATATATATATATATAAATTGAAACTGACCCGGGATATGGGTCCTAGTTCGCGCTCAGTCTCATCATCGATACCTCTCTATTAGTGAATTTTTTTAAATAAACAGTCACTAAAAAAATTGATAAGAAAGTAAAGTCGTAATATCTTGCACAATCAACCAAGGGTTGCGGTGCTATCGGGGCGGCAAGGCCGCGGACGTGCCCTGAGGGAACAAAAAAAAGTCGTAATAAGGATTAAAACTTGTCGTGTAAGAGTCGATTATACGATGTACAGGGACCTATCCCACTGAGCTACGCTCGACATGTATTTACTAGCAGGTATATCCCATAATACATGTTAATTGTTCAAGGTTTAACAATTTATACAAAACCATTTTGATTTACGATAGACTTTTGGCTCATATTTTAACGAAATCAGAGAAAATAACGACTCTGATACATATCTACGAGCTTTTTAGTCACTTCTTGTAGTATTTTTCACTTACATTCTGATCAAGCAATTTTGAAATTTTAACTTTCTTGAATCAGATTTAATTAATTAAAAATTAATTTACCTCCTTTTCTTTTTGTCTTTTAAGATAGAGATCTGAATTTTAGTACATAGATTACACTTGTATTAGAAACCAGCGCACCAAATTTGGTTGCTTTCACTTTGTTATTTTTGGGCCGATTTTTTTGACTAACGAACTTGTCCAAGCCACTTGCGAAGGGAAGGTATTTGCCAAAGTTGATCAAAATCGGACCAAATTTTTAAGTTATCGGTGTGATATACACACACACACACACAAATATATATATATATATATATATATATATATATATATATATATATATATATATATATATATATATATATATATATATATATATATATAATTGAAACTGACCCTGAATATGGGGTTTAGGGGGCCTAGTTCGTGGCCATTTGAAGATATTTTTTAAAATTCAAAAGTCATGATTGTTTTTAAAGAAAATCCACTAAAAATGTAATGACCATTGAAATTTTCTCAGACATTTTGTAGAATACGTAAAATGTCACGGCGGCTTACAAAAAGTGGACCTTAACCGTATCTGGGGGTAAATAGAGTTAAAATTTATCAATTTCTTCCTACAAAGTAGTGACTTATTAATAACTCCAGTGGAGGCTTTCTCATAATTTACGTGGGAAACCGTAAATTACTTGTAATTTGGAAAAACAAGAAACAGATGGTGTAGCTCGTGCACCACGTGTGTTGAATGCCAGCAAAACAGGATGACCTAGACACTTGCAAATAGGGCCCATAAACCTACTGAATTATTTAATGTCATAGAGAAAGCTAGTGCCGTACCAGAGCACTTCATACGGACTGTCCCCTAATATGCATAGGTTATAAGAAGAGCCGCCCCGGGGGAAGTAATTTATGCAGATTGACTACTGAAAGTACACTAAAAATTAATATCTTATCACCTAATGTCATTTTAAACTAATTGATACGCTGTAGTTTAATGCGGAAATTATACAAGTTCAACGCATTGCGCTCCAAACTTTGTCTGACAGATTTAATTTACAGGTCCCGGAGATAAAGCAGTGCAAAAGTCACTGCTACAAACATATCATTTAGTGCCCTTAATTGAAAATTTGCCAGGCAGGTTATTGATTTTGTTTTCTACTGGGAGTTTTTTAATTCAGTCACTCGTATAGAAAAACATACAAAAATCTGGTACACAGGGTGACTCCCTGGAAAACGAGAGAGGCCCTTTTTTGGCGCTTATCGTGATTTTGTTGACTATCGCCCAAAGAGTTTTGGTTTCAAGGGGCTTATTTTCAGCTTTGCAACACCGACCTTTAAGAGGTGGTGCAATTTAAACTCCTTAATGATAAGGGGGTCAAATAGCACATCAATTTAGAGCTAGTGTAAATCTCATTTTAACGATGCCGTATTCTCTCAATTTGAAGCAGTAGGTTCTTAAGAAGGCGTTGCTTTTATCAAAAAGTTGGAATAATCAAATAAATGTCGTTCTGGTAAAACTCTGTGCCAAGGTTTATGTCTCTAAGTTAAAGGAAAGAAGAGTTATATGTATTTAAAAAATGGATGCCACTGGTGATCAGAACGCACAAGACCAAAATATTTTGTGCGTATAACAAATTGTAGTGAATATTACAGACAAAGATTAAGTTGGGTTTTTACCAATAGAAAGCGAAGTTCCAATTGACGCATTTGGAGAGGTCTTCGCTTATATTATTCTTTGAAAAAATCGTAATACAGGCGCTCTCAAATGGTGGTTGATTTATTAAAAAACAAACTGCCGTGGCGTAATTTTCTGAAACATAACACAAGCTGTTTTTTGTGGTTCCGAAGTGAAGGGCATGCACTCTGCTTTTACTCTTGTATACCACTTCCTACGTCTAAATGCTATAGACTTGTAAATCTTTACATTTATAATTGGATACCAAGGTTCACGTAATAATCAGTTTTAACAATTCTTTTCAGTTTTTTATTTAATTGTAGGAACCAAACAATTTGGTTCATTTTTAGCCAATTTTTTGAGACAAATATTTAAATTAACTTTGGTAAAAAATTGGTAAGAGATTGTAAATTTGAGCAAATTATCTAACACTAAGTGAGTGGTAAGAAACGAAGCAACGTACCGCCACCTAGTTGCGGAACCAAGTAGTATGTTGTCACGCCAGCTCCAAATAACACAAAGTGTTAAAAAATAGACACTGTATACAACCAACTAACAATTTGGTAAATTGTCGGGCCTGGCCCATTTCTACCATAATATAGGGACAGATATGTAAGCCTAGATGCATTCTCACAACAATTAGAACCGTAGACCGGTTTCGTTGTAAATATAACTCGTCACCTTGCCACCTTTGTCCCTATATTAGGGTAGACATGGGCCAGGGCTGACAATTTACTAAATTGTTAGTTGGTTGTATACAGTCTCTATTTTTAACATTTTGTGTTATTTGGAGCTGGCGTGACAACATACTACTTGGTTCTGCAGCTAGGTGGCAGCACGTTGTTTCGTGTCTTACCACTCAGTGTTGGAAGCCTAGCTACCATACCCGTATTACTTTATACTTTATTTATTTTTTTTATTTTTTTATTTTTTATTATTATATACATTTGTGAGAGTGTACATTGTACATGTGAAAATGTGTGAGAGAATGTGTTTGTGTGAGCGTGCTGGTGGGTGTTTTTGGTTTTTGCGCCTGTGGGTGTGTGTGTGTGTGTTCTTGTGTTCATTACTTAGTTTTGTATACTTTGCTTGGTCTAGATGTATCCACGCACAAGTCTCTGACTTTTTTGGATCTCTCCAAGATTTATTATGTTCAGTAGATCTATGTATGTTATTGTTATTGAACTGTATTTTGAAAAAATAAATCTATTATTATTATTATTATATTATTATTATTAAGTGTATTTCGCTACAATTAGTATGCCGTACTAACGAGCTCTAATTAGAGCGAAACCGGTCTACGGTTTTAATTGTTGTGAGAATGCATCTAGCCTTACATACTTTGTCCCTATATTAGGGTAGAAATGGGCCAGGGCTGACAATTTACTAAATTGTTAGTTGGTTGTATACAGTCTCTATTTTTTAACACTTTGTGTTATTTCGAGCTGGCGTGACAACAAACTACTTGGTTCCGCAACTAGGTGGCGGCACGTTGCTTCGTGCCTTACCACTCAGTGTTGGAAGGCTGGCCACCATAGCCGTAATACTTTATAAGTGTATTTTCGCTACAATTAGTATGCCGTACTGACGAGCTCTAATTAGAGCGAAACCGGTCCACGGTTCTAATTGTTGTGAGAATGCATCTAGCCGTGCAAATTACCTAAGTTTACACTTCCATCAAACATAATCTGGTACTTGTGGGATTATTTTTACTGAAATTTTAAAGTGACAAACGTAAATAACTTTTTTTGGTGTGACATAAAAATATGAGATTTTTTTCGCTTGTATTTTAGTAAATTTTTATTAGGAAAATTCACTGATAGAGAGGTATCGAAGGTGAGACTTTCGGAAAATTTCTTAAAATGAGCGCGAATTAGGCAGCGGGAACCCATTTCCACGGTCAGTTATATATATATATATATATATATATATATATATATATATATATATATATATATATATATATATATATATATATATATATATGTATGTATGTATCCAACCTATAACTCAAAAACTACTTTACTGATTTGGACCAAATTTGGGAATTACCCTTATTTTGTTATCGGCTTGAACGAGTTCGTTCATCAGATGTTAACGCCCAATTTTTCTTAACACACGATTAAAAAAGTATTTTTTAAAAGGCAATATCTCTCAAATTCTTTAAGTGATTGAAACAAAGATATACAACCCAAAAGAACATAGACATACGTGATTGTG
This sequence comes from Tillus elongatus, assembly GCA_964006375.1. Classification (NCBI taxonomy): domain Eukaryota; kingdom Metazoa; phylum Arthropoda; class Insecta; order Coleoptera; family Cleridae; genus Tillus; species Tillus elongatus. The sequence goes on along the minus strand of OZ023264.1, from coordinate 157,308,444 downwards.
TACCAATTTTTAAGTCTTTTGATCAAATAAAAATAATAAGTACACTTTGAGAAAACCCAAATCACCACAACACTTATTTCAGAGACCTTACGATCGTTTCGTTCACAAAGTCAACATCTTCAGAGGAAGATAAATTCAGAATTTATCTTCCTCTGAAGATGTTGACTTAGTCAACGAAACGATCGTAAGGTCTTTGAAATAAGTGTTGTGGTGATTTGGGTTTTCTCAAAGTGTACTTATTAGTGCTCATCACAGGTTCCAGTTTTTACATACTGAAAGAAAATAAAGTTATTAGAAGTTAAAATGAAAATAATCCTCGAAATCACTTCAGATTCTGTAATGCAATATCTACGATGTTGCACAAAGTCAGATGACACTACCGTACTGCTATGCTATTTGAATAAATGGTGTATAAAAATCTAAACAATGGAAATTACAAGTATAAATGCGAGATGTCAGAATGTAGAACAATGTTAAATGCACGAGAGGGACGGCATCTCGGTGCGGCACCAGGTAGTATCTAGTTAACACAAAATCTTATAGATGTAGACTGTGTACAATCAACTAACACTTTTCTAAATTGTCAGCCCTCGCCCATTTCTTTCCTAACACCGGGACAACGTTTGCTTGCAAAAGCGCAAAATTTTATCATGCGACTGCAAGCGGCTTGATAGCTGGCTGGAAGCTTAATAAGCTTGTTATTCCTACGCTTCGTCGCTTGCGCTTGTTATGTAGCCTTCTTTACCTTTTATAACTAAGTTTTAACTAACCTAACATATTTAAAACATGGATATAAATATTGAAAATAATTATTTTACGATGGTTATAAATCAAAATTGTGAGTTACTAACTTAAAACAAGACAGTACTGCGTAAAATATAAAGTAAGTATGTCAGTCAATCATATTCTAAGAGCAGTGTTAACACTCGGTTTTAATGTTTCTTAATTAAGCCGCGAAAATGGGATTCCATATCCATTATTATTATTGTATAACCGGGGGAAATAACTAATGAACTATATAGTGATAGTAACAGTATGGGCACTTTAAAGCATATTTCTGTATTTATTATATTGTATGTTTAAAACAGGTATAGTTTTCCGATGAAAATTAGACATATCTACGTTTCTTAAGCGTCTAAGCCTAACGAGCTTAATTTACAAGCTGCTTGCTTGCGACGTCGACCGGATTTCAGTGTAGTCTTGGAGAAAAACTAGATTCGTACACTCGCGAATTGCGAAATCGCCGCGAAACCTATTCCTATTGGTTTATTTTAAATAAAATCGTAAAACTGTTTTTTTATTAGATGTTATAAATGTATTTTAGTAACTTTTGTGCGCACACAGTTAGACACGATATAAATCTCTTCTCTACTTTTATGTTTGTGTCGCCCCATTGCTAATTAAGGGCCCACTTTATTATACTTACTTAGCTTGTGCATATATATATATATATATATATATATATATATATATATATATATATATATATATATATATATATATATATATATATATATATATATATATATATATATATCAAAAATAAAAGAGAAGTGAAACAGAAAGTGAATTTATTTACTTTAGTTTAAAAAAAAATCAAAAACATGCTTACAACTGTCGTTGGATGTACAAGCCACAAGGCAAATTTGTTGCAAACAACCCCCATCAAAGATAAGTGACCAAGAATGAATAGGGGTGCTAGGCGGGGAGGAAATATGAGTGGAAAATGCTAAAAAATCAATTAGTCGGACTTTGAAAAGATGCGGTCCTTCACATTTAGCAGCAATACCTCCTTTAGACCCTGTCTACCCCGCACAACGCCCATATTCGTCCAGGTCCAGTAACTTTCTTGGGGGGTTGCACCCAAGACATTTTTCTTGTACTTTATGCTTTGGAGGTAGTTGTTTGCATGCACAAGGGGAAGAAGAACCTGCCGTGATTTTGGGCGAGGGGCAGAAACCCTCTTCCTCCTGGAGGTTCTTCGTCCCCTCCATCCATACAATCACCCTCAATGCATGAACCACGGTAATTATTTTTATCTTCAGCTTTTTCGTGTATTTTTGTTCTTGTTTGTCAATTGTTTTGTTTGAGTTTTGTATTTTGTATCCAAATGACTGTATAAATATTTATGTTAGAGATCATGCTTTCGTTTGCCCTTCTTTACCCTATTTTTACTGTTCCTAATTAAATAAAGTAATGTTTTATAACTTTTAGTATAAGACTAAGTCACTATAATATATTATTCTTATGAAAATTCATCACCATAACGTACTTGCTGCGCTCTGAACATTTTTTCTTTACTTTACCTGGTTCAAGCTTCCTTGTAAAGTTAAAAGAATAAGTTTTTTACATTTTCTTTTTTTTTTTGTTCAATTTTATTTACAGATTAGGTATATAATTTGAATTTTATGTTATTTTTACCTAATTTTCATGTAAAAAATATATTTTTTAATGTTTCCGTATAAATCTTTTTTTTTAAAGATTTTCGTGGCATATTGGTATTGATAAGTTATTGTAAAAAAATGTTTCCGAATTTTAGTTAAAAAAAAATAATTTCCATATAACATTGCTTAGGCTAATTTTTGTTCAGAAAATGGAGAAATTTCATGCAAGAAATCGTTTGAAGATTTTCATGCAAACATTTTTTTATATTTTTATCGCATTGTGAATAATTATATCTTGGCAGGTATGTAAATGCAGTTCGAAGAAAATCACATCAGATTTTTTCTGGAACATTTTAAGCTTAGTTTCGGAAAATTTTGTACTTCCTAAAATAATAAGGTTATTTTTATAAAATAGAGTACATTGTTTTTACTATGTAGGTTAAATTTTTTTATAAAGATCTCATAAAAAAGGCATAACTGCCATTTAAAATATTTTTGTGAAAATTCACTACCATAACGCACTTTCTGCGTCCAGGATTCTATCACTAATCAGCGTCTGGATTTGAAACTTTGAACCATAACGCACATTCTGCGTCTAGGCTTCTTTTGGCTTTCAAACTTTGAAAGATACACGTGTATTGCAAAGGAAAAAATTAAGATTTTTCTATTTTTCTACGAAAAAAACTTGCAGGAATTGGTAATGTCTTTCGCAACGTTCTAAGTACGAGGGCGGGTCAATAGGTCCGTGATTTTTAAATTTCCCTCCTCTTCACAGGAATGGCCAAACTCCTCGTGTCAAGCATCTGTCAGTTGACTCATGTCAAACTTTGAACAAGCTGCGTCATTTAGTTTGTGTTAGATAGCCATTTAAAGCATACAACCTCTTGAGTTATAACGAAAATGGAAAAAACTGAATCTCATGTGCTCATCAAACATATTTTTTGCCGAAAAAAACCATCACTCAAATCAAGTCTAAGCTTGACAAATACTATAGGGACTCTGCAATATCAATTTCCATGGTAAAACAGTGGTTTTCTGAATTTCGTTGAGGCTGTACAAGCACAAATGACGCCGAATGTTCTGGACGCCCAGTTGAGGTCGCTACACCCGATCAATTGGAAAAATTCACGATATAAGGTTGGCCAATCGGAGATTGAAAGTGCGGGAGATTGTGGAAGCCATAGGCATATCACATGGCTCAGTGGTTTCGATTTTGCATGATCACTTGGGTATGAGAAAGCTATCCGCAAGATGGGTGCCGCGTTTGCTCACAATCGACCACAAACGCAATCGTGTGACAACTTCGAAGGAGTGTTTGGCCCTGTTCAACCGCAATACGGACGAGTTTTTGCGTCGTTTCGTAACAGTGGACGAAACATGCGTTCATCACAATACACCAGAGACCATGCAGCAGTCAAAACAGTGGATTTCTCCGTGCGAATCGGCGCCGAAGAAGGTCAAGGTGGGTTTGTCAGCCAATAAAGTCATGGCGACCGTTTTTTGGGATGCGGTGCTATAATCCACATTTATTACCTTCAAAGGGCAAGAACAATTAATGGCGAATATTATACTAGCCTATTGGACCGATTCAATGACGATTTGAAGAAAAAACTACCGCATTTGGCCAAGAGGAAAGTTCTTTTCCACCAAGATAATGCAAGGGTGTACCCACGTGTAGTCTCCATTGAGAAATTGCATAAATTGGGCTACGAATTGCTCCCTCATCCACCCTATTCTCCTGATTTAGCGCGAGTGACTATTTATTGTTTCCAAACTTAAAGAAATCGCTTGGCGGAAAGAGATTTGACTCCAATGATGAAATCATCTCACAAACAAATACCTATTTTGAGGACCTCGACAAATCTTATTTTTTGGAAGGGATAAAAAAATTTGAGAAACGTTGGACGAAGTATGTAGAGCTCAAATGAGACTATGTTGAAAACTCTGGACGCAGCAAGTGCGTTATGGTAGTGAATTTTCATTAAAAAAAATTTATTGCAAATATGTGTGTTTTCTTTTTAAGAAAGCAGGCAACAATTTTGGTAACCAGTAAACAGTGTGCCATGTTTCATAAAAATAACCTTATTGTGTGAAAATGTACAAAAATTTCCAAAAGTAAACTTAAAGTGTTCCCGGAAAAACTCGTTTCTTGGTCCACCTTATAGGTTAATAGCAAATTGAGCTATTCAAATATTAAGCATTTGATCAAAATTCGCTACCATAACGCACTTGCTGCATCCAGAATTTCTTTTATTACAAACATGCATTATATTTCGATGGAAAATGCAAAAATGCAATAACATAAGGCGTGTTTGATTAAAAAAAAAAAAGAAAATTTCTATCACCAACTACTTATGGGCCAGCCTGTGATTGTACAAATATTTTTTAAGATGTAGCTAGGTAGCTAGATAGGGTGTCTATAATTAATATATACAATTTTTTTTTCATATCTTGTATAATAACGGATATATTGAGCTTTATTGATTTTTTACGAAAATTCGACAATAATTATATACCATTAAACGACAAACTCTATAGCTAAGACTACTGCCAATCATCAGAGAAAAGGTTTATTTGAAATGAATTTTCTGGTAACATTTTAGTAAAATGAAGGACAATTACGGTTGCAACTAAGACTTCAGGGTTTGTAAAACATCCTTCTTGAGACATTTGATTTCCATAGCCCGTATTAGATTCAAGTTATTTGCCTAAATCTTGCCGATTTTGACGGTTGGTTGCCCGTATTTTGTTAATTCCGGAGATATAAATTTTTTTCAAAAAAAAACACACAATTTTCCGGGAAAACCTGGGCGGATTTTCCTGGCTAACGAACTTATCCAAGCCATTTGCAAAAAGACTTTACTCACCAAATTTAATCAAAATTGGTCCATTATTTTTTGAGTTATCGGTGTGATACATACATACATACATACATATATATATATATATATATATATATATATATATATATATATATATATATATATATATATATATATATATATATATATATATATATATATATATATATATAATATAATATAAACATATATATATATATATATATATATAATATAATATAAACATATATATATATATATATATATATATATATATATATATATATATATATATATATAAACATATAAAAATTGAAACTGACCCCAGATATGTGTTCTGGGGAGCCTAATTAGCGCTCATTTGAAGAAATTTTTTCAAAATTCAAAAGTCGGGGTCTCCTCATTAGTGAATTTTTTAAAGAAAATTCACTAATAATAGTAATTGACGTTACAAGTCCGGAAAATACAGTTTTTTTGGACGAGACGACAAAATTCTAGGACGAACCGTAATGCGAGTCCTGGAAGTCTGCGAGTCCAAAAAAACTGTTTTCGGACGTGTTGCGTACACTATTTTTTCGGCAACCGTGTAGAATAACAAATCAATGAGACACATTTCTTTATTATATTTCTTTGTAGAACAACATTTCGAACATTTTGATTCTTATTTGTATTAAATATTGAAATTCGAACAGAAGATAGGTACTAACAGAAACATTCTAATTCTTATTTATATTAATATTTATATTAAAATTCGAGCAATTGCTAATATTAAAAGGATTTAATTTGTTTGAAACGCTTGGTATATTTAAATGCCTGTTGTAGTCAGAACAAGAAGGTAAGGCACATTTTCAAACTCACTATCGCTGTTGATTTCCATAGTTTATTGAGACAATTGCGACCAAAAACCATGCAAACTTTCGAAAACTAAAATGTCAACTAATTTCATTTCAGATAGCTGTCAGTCGTTATTTCGTTGCTATGGTAATGTTCAACTGTATTTATCAAAATCATACCTACCAAGATCCCAAGCAACAAATTAAGGCATGTTAACCAGTACTCGAGTCAAAATAACCTAACCAAGTTGTAATTTAGTAATAATTAACCACAATGTTGCCTTAATTGTCATAATGACTACAAATTTGGAAATGCGGCTCCGAACTAGCTTATTTTTGACTATTAAAATTACTCCAAAGTCAGTAACTTACAAGTAACTAAATTGAGAAAAAATTGGTTTAATTTTACTCATAAAATATACTTTAATATACTTTTGTGTTTCAATTCCAGAGTTGGTAATTTTTAGGCCGAAGTGTGCCCTAAATTGGACTGAAAATCGACTACTAAGCCCAGATACCTGAAATACCTACTTTAAGGTAATTTATTACCTAATATTAACCTGCAATATGTCTCTGTGGTATAGTAAATTGGAGGACTTCTTATGAAGTCCAGCTTACATATATATTACCAATTTCCTTGCAATACAGCACAGGAAATATTTAGGCACTGAGCTAACCTAAAATGGCTTTCTGATCGGCTATAAAGTCATAATTACTGCAGAAATGGTCTTCAAAGTCAAATTGCCTACCTTCAAGTTGAAAATACCCATAAAATCTGACTTGACATAAAAATTGTCCTCAAAGTTCAAAGTGTACAGCAGTGAAATACATTTGTGAATCTTAAAGGTGTGTCAGTTGATAAATTTTATCAATAAAAGTATATTCTTGTTGTTAATGTGCGTGCACCAGTAACAAATATAGTGTTACAATGCCCCTTTGAAACCATTAAAATTTTACAGACATACTACAAACTATTATAGAGTAGTAAAGAATGCTCACAGAAAAATAGTGATAGATGCTGATCATTCAAAGTGGCTTACATCAAATCAGCACGTTTCCCCCTTCAATATAATACATCCATTTTCATGCCAATGGAGTGAAGCAGTGGCAACACGGTCAGCTGTCATGTTTATGTTTATTTACTTACTTTATTTTGTTTCTATTTTCTATTAATGTCTATATATTATGGAATCAAAGACCAAAACCGCTGTATAATCATTCATATATGTCTCTCTGTTGTGCACGGATATAAGTAATATATATTTCTATACACGAAAATGTTTCATTTCTAATAAATTCAAACAAAATTCGTTTACCATATAGTTGAAATTCCCATAATAGGACAAAATGCCTTCAAAGTTTGGTTAGTTTGCCCTGTCATTAGGAATTGTGACCTATAGGTAAAAAAATAGGGCAAAATTAACTTTCAGGTCAATAATGTTAGAAGGGCAGCCATATTAAATTAATTTTGCGGTATCCATCTTGATTGTATTGGAAGATGAAAAATAATTTTTTGTTAAATATAGTGTAATCAAATTTTAGTTCGATAAAAACATTAAATAATGATTGTATACCATGACGACAAGATAGTTTTGTGTTGTTTACATCACCAATCCTCCAAAATCAGAATTTCAAGAATTTTGAATAATTTTTTATTTTCACTAATTTTATCTTTTATACGGGCGCTCGAATTTTATCGAAGTATCATCATCATGTTAACAGAAAAAAACATAACCGCAGTGGGTTGCCGAAAAAATGATTTTTTGTCAAAAAATTGTGTTTCATTCAAAAAGTCACGGACTTATTGAGCCGCCCTCGTAAGACTCTTTTCAAGTACTTTCTTGCAGGAATTGTCAGTCACTCTGCGAGTTACTAATTATACTGTCAGTAACGAGATCACCACGTTGTCTTAGAGTGTCATAACTTACTTTTGTATTGTACGGTAATTAAAATTCACGTTGCTAACCCATCTTTTCATAAAGTTTGCTCGCGTAGTATACCGATTGAGCAGCAAGGACTTCCGCCAAGGGAGAGAGTGGGTGGTATTGATTTTAAAACTTTTAAATTCCGGGCTTAAAGAAAAAGTGGAGAAGTTTGTGAAAGATTTGACATGTTACATCGTAGTTATTTTAATACTGTGGCAGTTATGCTGCAGTACGGACGGCAGATATCAATATCTCAGGAATGAAAGTTGCAGTACTGCTTCACGATTCGAAAGTCTGCTCTATTTCCAGTCCCAAAGGACAGCATCAAGTCCCGTCCCTCGAGCTACGGTCAACTTTTAACTTGTTTGCATTCCAACAGTAAATAATACTCAGTTTCAAAATATCAAACGTAGCGGTACGGATTTTTTCCCAGGGTAGGAGGCATAAACGGAAATAACTATGTCTTATGATTCTCAAAGGCATAACCCATCAACTTCAACTGATATGAAAATGTTCCACAATCTGCAGCAAAGACAAATATATTTTTAAATGGCTTTTCAATTATTTTTATTAGAGATAAATATTGTATTAATAATAGTATAAATAAAATTGATGGAGTAAAGTATATAAAATTCTGGACGCAGCAAGTGCGTTATAGTAGTGTATTTTTATAAAAATGTTTTTAATAGCAAATATGTGTGTGTTTTTTTAAGAGAGCACGCATCAAATTTGGTTACCAGTATAACCTATATAATAAAAATAAGGTGCCATGTTTCATCAAAATAAATTATTTGAAAATGTACAAAAATTTCCGAAAGTAAACTTAAAGTGTTCCCGAAAAAACATGTTTCTTGGTCAACCTTATAGGTTAATAGCAAATTAAGCTATTAAAATATGAAGCATTTGATCAAAATTAGCCATCATAACTCACTTGCTGCGTCCGGAATTTCTTTTCTTACAAACATGCATTATATTTCGATGAAAATGCCAAAATGCAATAAGTGTTTGATTAAAAAAAAAAAGAAAATTTGTATCACCAGCGACTTATGGGCCACCCTGTGATTGTAGAAATATTTTTTTAAGATGTAGCTCAAGACACCCTATAATTAATGTATACAATTTTTTTTCGTAGCTTGTATAATAACGGATATATTGAGCTTTATTGATTTTTTACGAAAACTCGACAAAAATTATTTACGATTAAACGATAAACTCTATAACTAAGGCTACTGCCAAGCATCAGAGAAGGGTCTATTTTATATGAATTTTCTCGAAATATTTTAGTAAAATAAAGAACAATGACGTTTGAAACTAAGACTTCAGGGTTTGTAAAACATTCTTCTTGAGACATTTTCTTTCCATAGCCCGTATTAGATTCAAGTTATTTGCCTAAATGTTGACAATTTTTGACGTTTTAAATCGCCACTTTGAGGTTTTGAGGAAACCCCCAATTAAGTTTTATTTAAATGCCTATAACTTTTTAGTCTTTTGACCTACAGAGCTAAATTTTGGCAGGTAACTCACATATATTTATATAAACCAAATTTGGTTGCCCTTACTTTGTTAATTCCGGAGATATAATAATAAAAAACCTCGGCGGATTTCCCTAGCTAACGAACTTGTCTAAGTCATTTGCCAAAGGAAGGTACTCACCAAATTTAATCAACATCGGCCCATTATTTTTTGAGTTATTGGTGTAATACATATATTATATATATATATATATATATATATATATATATATATATATATATATATATATATATATATATATATATATATAAACATATAAAAATTTAAACTGACCCCGGATATGTTTCTGTTGGGCCTAATTAGCGCTCATTTAAAGAAATTTTTTTCAAAATTCAAAATTTGGAATCTCCTCATTAGTGAATTTTTTTAAAGAAAATTCACTAAAAACTATTTTACTAATACCAACGATTTTTGCTGCTCTTTGTGAATAAATATGAGCTGAACGTATATTATTGTTATTTTATTCTTGATAATACAGATGGTTGTCACGTGATACGGTGTTTAAGCCCGTCAAGGAGCTGAAAAATGAAAAAAGCATGGACGCAGCAAGTGAGTTATGGTAGTGAATTTTCATAGAAATGATCTGGCACAAAATATTATATTTGAACTTTTTTTTCTTGTAAAATTGAAATCTAAATTTTGATGTATAATTTACTTTTTATATTATAAACCTACCTACCAAATTTGGTTACCATAAATTTTAATTTTTTGAGTTAAAAATTTTTTTAGAATGAAAACTCAAAACTTTCTCGGAAAACCTCGTCCGATTTTCCTGACTAACAAATCTGTCCAAGCCATTTACAAAAGAAAGGCACGTGCCAAATTTTATCAAAAGCGGCCCATTATTTTTTGAGTTATCGATGTGACACACACACACACATATATATATATATATATATATATATATATATATATATATATATATATATATATATATATATATATATATATATATATATATATATATATATAAATTGAAAATGACCTGGATATGGGTTCTAGGGCTCCTAGTTCGCACTCAATTGCACACATTTTTTCAAAATTCAAAAGTCCGGATCTCCCCATTAGTGGATTTTTTCTAGGAAAATTCACTAATAGCGATATCCTTGAGCTAGTAGGATCATAAATATGTAAAATAATTCAACGATAATAATTTGTAATTAAAGTTTACGTAAGTAAATATATGAGAAAAACCTCTCATTTAATCTTTAACTTCGGGGAAATATTATAAGTGATCCTTAAGGTCGCGGTGGAGTGCCGGTATGGCCCACTCACATACAAACCTACAATATATCTCATCAAATGAAACGGCTAATGTTTTTGTATAAAAATAGCAAGCTAAAATTTTTCTATATGTTTCCCACAATTTGCAAATTTATCCAGAATTACCTACTGCATGAAGATCATAAGAACGCCTTTCTAAAAACAGTCAAAGGTAAATTAGAAAACGTAAACACCACTTTTAGCAAATAATTTATGGCAAAGCAGCGTGGGAGTGGAAGCGAGTTTTTACCCAGTCCCTTTGAATTATACTTACCGGTCTTCTGTAGCCAAAATAAAAAGCTAATAGATATTTTTTTAAATATCACCCAACCTAAAATTTTCTTATTGAGGCATGAACAAGTTTCTGAAGTAAACTGTTCTTTTAAGTATTGACTTATATAAAAAATGCGTTTTCAAAAAATTCACTAATAAGGAGACACCGACTTTTGAATTTTGAAAAAATATAATTAAAATAACGCGAACTAGGCCCCCTAGAACCCATTTCCAGGGTCAGGTTCGATATATATATTTGTGTGTGTGTGTATACAGGGTGGCGCATTGAAAAAGAAACAGACCGATTTGCGTCCAGAGAATATTTTTTAAAGAAATTCTGAAACGCGTCAATTTTAATATTGAGGGGGGCATGTTTTGACATAAAACTCAATTTTGTCAAATCAACCCCTTAATGGTGGTGATAACAACCCTCATATTTTAAATACGGCACGTGGGTCGAGGGTTACATTATTTGAAAGCTCTTTCTTTTCTGAATCTGCACACAAATTTTTTTGGAAGTTTTATTAATTCGTTTAAAAGTTATTCACAGTTATAATTGCAAGAACGTATTTCATTCATTATGATAAGAAATGCACTAATTAGTCAATTTTCGTTAAAAAAACTAAAAAACAGAACCAAACGTTAAAAAATGTTTATTCAGTTAAGTAAGTGTTTAAACTGTTGACCACCAGCTTCCATACAAAAGTACAAATTTTGTTCGAGACGAGCTCTGACATTCTCAAGCATTTGTGGAGTTATTAGACGGCATTCTTCAACAATGCGTCGTTGTAATTCTTCTAGAGACTCCGGTTCTATTGCATAAATTCTACTCTTTAAATGGCTCCATAGAAAGAAGTCTAAAGGAGTTAAATCCGGTGATGTAGGGGGCCATTCAATAGCACCTCTACGCCCAATCCATTGTCCTGGAAACTCTCTGTTTAAAAACTCCCTAACACGTTGTGAAAATTGCGGAGGAGCTCCATCTTGTTAAAACGCAAATTGATTTTTTTGATAGCGATTATAATTTTCAACAATGTCAATTAGTAGAGGGGCAAACGACACCTTCTAGTAACTTCAAATATGTTTCCCCACTCAAATTGCTATCAAGAAAAATTGGTCCGATTAAACGGCCTCCAAAAATGCCAGTCCAGACATTCAATTTCTGTGAAGTTTGAGTGTGGACTTCGTGAAAATTTTTTGGATTATTATCTGCCCAATAACGACAACTATGACGATTGACTGTAGAGTTTAATAAAAACGTACACTCGTCTGAAAAACAGATATTAAACAGAAAGTTCCCGTAATCAGCTATTCGTGCAGTCATAACTTCATAAAACTCCAGCCGCCGACCAAAATAATCTTCATTCAGTTGTTGTACAAGATGAATTTTATGCGGGTGAAATTTATGATGTTTCAATATTCGCTGAATAGTTCTTCTTTTGATGTTTGAAACAGTGGCCAATTTTCTCGTGCTCAAAGTTGGGTCTGCAGCAATTTGTCCTAAAACGTCAATCTCAGTGGTCTCATTTCTAACAAGAAATTCACGTTCAAGATCCCGTTTTTTGTTGGCTACTGAACCACTTTGTCGAAACTTTGCAAATAACTCCAAAACGTATTTTCTGTTAACATGTCTGTTCGGATGTCGTTCATTAAACAAATTTGCGGTACGGTTGGCACAGTCATCGTTCGAAAAAATAGTAATCATTTTAACTCTTTTTTTTCTACAGAATACACCATTATGAAATTAATTTTTGGTAGTACTATCAAGTATCAAACCGACCGATAAACAGAAATAATAAACCGCATTTCTCTTATTCCGATAAGAAATGTTCTGATAGTCAATTTTTTGTTTACAAACCAACAAAACATTGACTATCAGCAGATTTCTTATCGGAATGAATGAAATGCATTTTTGCATCTTCAACTGTGAATAATTTTTAAACGAGTTAATAAAAATTCCAAAAAAAATTGTGTGCTGAATCCAGAAAATTAAGGGCTTTTAAATGATGTAACACTCGACCCATGTACCTTATTTAAAATATAAGGGTTGTTATCACCCTTAAGGGGTTGATGTGACAAAGTTGAGTTTTATGTCAAAACATGTCCCCCTCAATATTAAAATTGGCGCGTCTCAGCGTTTCTAAAAAAAATTCTCTGGGCGCAAATTGGTCTGTTTCATTTTCAATGCGCCACCTTATATATATATATATATATATATATATATATATATATATATATATATATATATATATATATACATATACAAATTGAAACTTACCCTGGATATACTACCCTTAAGGGGTTGATGTGACAAAGTTGAGTTTTATGTCAAAACATGTCCCCCTCAATATTAAACTTGTCGTGTCTCAGCGTTTCTTTAAAAAAATTAAAAAATTTCTCTGGACGCAAATCGGCCTCTTTCGTTTTTAAGGCGCCAGCCTATATATATATATATATATATATATATATATATATATATATATATATATATATATATATATATATATATATATATATATATATATATATATATAAATATATACAAATTGAAACTTACCCTGGATATGGGTTCTAGGGGGTTCAATTCGCCCTCGTTTGAATTTTTTTTTTTCAAAATTCCATAGTCGGGATCTTCTCATTAGTGATTTTTTTAAAGAAAATTTATTAAAACTCACAGAAACAAACGGTATCGTGTATCGTATAATGTTGAAAATGTTGATAACGAGAATCTTTGAACAGAACTTTCATCGTGTCTCGAAAACTTGTTTAATCGTCGTGTACTGTGCAAATAGTCTTACAATTGTATTTTGTGGTGTACAATATCGAACAGTAAATTATTGTGTTGTGGATAAATGTATAACTTATGTTTTCAAGATAGTCTGCTAATAGGGTAAAAGGTTAAAGGTTGCTTCCATCGCAACAGACTTTCTCAATAAAGAGAACGATTTTTCTGCAGACAAGTCACTTAAACACTCTGTGAATCAATCACCCATTACTCAGCTTCCATACTACTCTTCAAAAAAATTGCCGAGCTTAATAAATTATTTTTTGAGACGAAGTTTGTCAGTCGATGATGTAGCAATTACTGAGAATGGCAGAAATATTAATACCTCCAGAACTTCTTTTGTACCGTAGTGGGGAAAGTGAACCATTTGACGAAGAGGTATTTCATGAAATGAGACGCGTAATCGAATTTGTTATGATAAATCACAACATGTAATATCTGGTATAAATCAGTAACTTCTCTTTATGCCTTTCTTTTGTGAAATATTTCGTTATTAATAATATTGATGAAATGTATTAGGACAAAAACAAAGAAACCCCGCTGGGGTCAGATAATCGTTATGTTTATGCTATATCTTTGTCAGGGTTGCCTCGTGATCTCAAGGTTATCGAAAATTCTTTTGAGCAGAATGTATCTTTTTTTTTAGGAAACCGTATTAAAGGAGAATAAGCCAGTTGTTGAGTTATTTTATTTAGAAATAACATATATTTATGAGAAAGTCCGGACGCACTAAGCAGTATATTAGCAAATTTTTATAGAAATGTGCTTCAATAAAAAATCAAGTTAGAAAAAGTTATTAAGAAACAAAATAGTAATTAAAAGCTATATAAATAAAATTGTGGTGGCACACTATATGTTATAACGTGTGACAGTGGCTAGCGAGTGATGTAATTCAATGTCCGTCTAGTCAGCAGAGCATTTGGTTTTGCTGCTAGTTTTCTTCTCACAGACTTCTTCTTGTTGTACTGTGTGTACGTGGAAGCTGCTGTGGAAACTAAGAACCGACACAATACCAGAAATGGCATTTTGCGCTATTCTTCACTGGATTTTGCGGCAATACCTGCCTTAAGGTCGACTTTTTGGAGCGCAGGTATGGCATACTGAAGAGTCGTAAGAAGGACAAAACCGATCTTTGTCTCCTGCTATACATCTCATAGCCAGCAGTGCTCGTGGCTAGTGAGTCATGTATTTCAACGCCTGTCGTGTTTTTAACTAGGGCCGTAGTTGTCGTCGGTAGCCAGTTTCCTTCAAACAGCTTCGCTCTTGTTGTACTGTGTGTACGTGGAAGCCCAGAAGCATCACAACCGCAGAGATGGCGTTTCGACCTATTTTCCATTGCATATGGATATATATATATATATATATATATATATATATATATATATATATATATATATATATATATATATATATATATATATATATATATGTATATATATAAATATATATATATATATATATATATATATATATATATATATATATATATATATATATATATATATATATATATGTATGTATATATATATATATATATATATATATATATATATATATATATATATATATATATATATATATATATATAGTTCGGAACGCAGCAAGTACGTTATGGTAGTGAATTTTCATAAAAATGTTTTTAATAGCAAATATGTGTGTTCTTTTTCAGAAAGCAGGCATCAATTTTTATTACCAGTATAACATATATAGTAAATAGTAAAAACAATGTGCCGTGTTTCATCAAAATAACTGCATTTTTTGAAAACGTACAAAAAGTTTCGAAAGTAAATTTAAACTGTAACCGAAAAAATCCGTTTCTTGGTCAACCTTATAGGTTAATAGCAAATTAAACTTTTCAAATATGAAGCATTTAATCAAAATTCGCTACCATAACGCACTTGCTGCGTCCAGAATTTCTTTACTTACAAACATGCGGTATATTTCGATGGAAAATGCAATAACATAAGGCGTTTTCGTCTAAAAAAATATTTGTATCACCAACGACTTATGGGCCACCCTGTGATTGTAGAAATATGTTTTTAAGATGTAGCTTAAGACACGCTATAATTAATGTATACAATTTTTTTTTCATATCTTGTAGAGTAACGGATATATCGAGCTTAATTGATTTTTTACGAAAATTCAACAAAAGTTATATACCATTAAACGATACACTCTATAGCTAAGATTACTGCCAAAGCACCAGAGAAGGGGTCTATTTGAAATTTTCTGGAAACATTTTAGTGAAATGGAGGACAATGACGGTTGAAACTAAGACTACAGCCTTCTTCTTGTTGTACTGTGTGTACGTGGAAGCTGCTGTGGAAACTTAGAACCGACACATTACCAGAAATGGCATTTTGCGCTATTCTTCACTGGATTTTGCGGCAATACCTGCCTTAAGGTCGACTTTCTGGAGCGCAGGTATGGCATACTGAAGAGTCCTAAGAAGGACAAAACCGATCTGTGAGTCATGTATTTCAACTCCTGTCGTGTTTTTAACCAGAGGCGTAGTTGTCTTCGGTAGCCAGTTTTCTTCAAACAGCTTCGCTCTTGTTATACTGTGTGTACGTGGAAGCCCAGAAGCATCACAATACCAGAGATGGCGCTTCGACCTATTTTCCATTGCATATGAATATATATATATATATATATATATATATATATATATATATATATATATATATATATATATATATATATATATATATACAGTGGCGCTTAGTGATAAGGCGCACAGGGGCACGTGCCCAGCCCAAACATCAATAGAAAAATATATTTCTTTTCTTTTCATTTACTATAAATGACTATTACAATGTTACAACAATATCAATTAATTATATACGACAAACTATCCATATTCTAATTATTCTAATAATAATCCAGGTATTTTTGCTGGACTTGTAGATTTAATACGTGAATTAGATTTAGTTAGGAAAGAACATTTGTCAAAGGCAACTGTTTTCCGTGGCACTTCATAAACTATTCAGAACCGATTACTGGACGCCATGCTACAAGTCTATAAAAATGAAATCAAAGAGCAAATAAAATCCTCAATGTACGTAGCAATTCTGGCTGATGAAACCACCGACATAGCCAACAAACAGCAAATGGTTATAATTATTATCCAATCTCTCATTCACTTGCATCATATTCTGCTATTATTCTATAAACTTTTCAATCATACTCGTCTTTATTTTATCCATTTTCTCATTTATATTTCTATTGCTTTCATTCATATCTTGTTTCATGCTATACATATTCTGATTCATATCTTTCTTACTTTCATTTATATCAAGTTTCATTTCTGCCATTATCATTTGCATCAAAGTTGGTTCATTTTCTTATGTTTCTTCTTCCTTCTGAATTTCATTATCTGGAAATATTTCTTCAGTTGTCTCTGGATTTGCATGTACCATCACTCCCACTCTTTCATCTGCATTCCTACTTATTTCTACCTCAGACACTCTCGTCATTCATTTCAACGTTTTTCTGTATCATTTCCTCAGGCATCTCCATTTCTTCTTCATGTTCCGGTCGTCCTTCATCCCCACGATCATGTCTGTCTCTTGACGTGGCTTTGCTTCTAGTGGTCATCTTATTATTAGGCTGTAATAAAGTCCGAATTTATTAGGGTTATTTGAATAGCGCATAATTCATTTAGGCGGTTTAAATAAGGAATATATACTAAAGAATAAATTCGACTTATTTTAGAAACACTTCAAGATATAAAAATTCACCACGAGCGGAGCATGAATCGTGAATGTGAAAGGAATAGCGCCGGTCCGTCACGCGCAATGATATTCATTTTAGGTACGTCGCTGAGCGCATGACAAAAATTGCGACCGAGAGATGAAACGCCGAAAACATATGCCTTCAGCTCGCGTCCGGGACAAGAGGTCTGGTGGTTGGGTTATAATTACTAATATCGTGTGGGGAACAGTTAGGTAGTTAACTGGGGAGTTTCGCTGTTCTATGTAGTAGTGATAACAGCCTGCTATTTTTGTATAGAGTTGAACGTGGGTCTATACCGACCGTGTTCTGTAATTCTGTCGTAGTTTGCAAGGTTAGTTGTACTTCAGCGCGTTTCACTGCACTGTCATTAGATAGTTGCACTAGTGTATGTGTGTTTAAGCTAGAATCCTGTGACGGATTGTAACTAGCGGAGGTATATCTTAATTGGTATTTACCTGTTTGTAATCTTTCTGCTTCTAACTTTGTAAGCTAGGAAAACTGCCATTATTCGGGAGTAAGTAATTAAAGCCTACTTAAGTCCCGAGAACTCTACGAAATATAATATCTTTCGACCCCTCGCTATCGTTTTTCTTCTCCACTCGGCTACCCTAGGACAAGGCTGTTACGAAACAGTAATTTGTGGTGTTCTACGAGGGCCTTAGCAGACATCCTCACGGGGATCTGACGTCGTCCTATTTAATAGGGAATAAATATGGCGCCCGTTGATATTTAATTTGGAATATTTAGATCACTCCCGAAGGACGGATTGTCACCCTATCCGTCGGGCCTCTGCTTAGCCGAGTTCATCACAAGGCATTTTTGCTTTTTTATCTTTAATTACCTTACTTTGTTGTTTATTTTACCTGCGGACCTCGAAGATCCCACGTTTAGGCGACAATTGTTATAATATTGTATTTACTGTAGTTTATGGGTTTATAATATGTATTATAGGTATTTGTATTTATTTTTATACTTTGTTATGTGAGTTTATAAATAAAATTTATGAAAATTTGTGATGGTATTTTTAATTTACTGCACCATGTGTTGGGATGTATTTATAATGGCAAATAAAACTAAGGAAAACTTACTACACACACACACGCACGCACACACACACACAGATATATATATATATATATATATATATATATATATATATATATATATATATATATATATATATATATATATATATATATATATATATATATATATATATATATATATATATATATATATATATATATATATATATATATATATATATATATATATATTACCTGTTTACTTTTTTCCTTCTTACCTCAGCTAGCCTTAAAATACTTTAATAAGCAAGATAACACTTATCTGAGGGCGTTCTAATAAGTTCTGGCCCTAAATTTTATTTTCTTTTGTAAATATAATTGAAAATTATTAATTTTTTTTAATGATTCTGCCCTTTTATTTTCTTTTTGAATATTTTATTCTCCCTTATATCACTCACATTTCCTGCCTTACTAAATTACAAATATTGATTTATAGCAAATGTTGCTTTTATTTCTCAACTCATGTATATATATATATATATATATATATATATATATATATATATATATATATATATATATATATATATATATATATATATATATAAACATATAAAAATTTAAACTGACACCGAGCATGGGTTATAGGGGTCCTAGTTTGCGCTCATTTGAAGTATTTTTTTCAAAATTAAAAAGTTGATATCTCCTCATTAGTGAATTATTTTTAAGAAAATTCCTTAAAAAGTTACAATACTGCTTATGACATTAGCCTAATAAAACAAACATTACGGAATAGGTTATAAGCATAAAAACATGTTTTCCTCAATACTCATGCCGATTACTTTCTGCCACAAAGTTTCCCCTAGAAACAGTGCATATGATTACAAATAAACTGAAACAAAAAGGCGCAGTCAATAAATTACAGACATACATTAACGACAAGCTTAAGTTAATGTGAACTTGAGTAATATTTTATAGTAGATACTATGCGTTATTTGAGTTCGACGCTACTTCAGAATTTACTAGTTAACTTACAATATATAACGGGCACATTTGCCTCACGGCAATGTTACATCCGAATACTAACCGATTTATTGCCAGAAAATGACCACTACTCAGATTATACTGATTCGTGGAACTTGTGGTGCATCTGCTCATCATAAATATTTATAAGCTGTTCTCAAACTTATCTGTCTAGTGATTATCTCAGCCGTAAAGCTATCACAAACATTTCCATTTCCACTCTGATGCGTCCCACTACACGTTTAGTTTATGTTTCAGCAAGAACTAGTATGACTCGAAAATCTGAAATGTCAAGCATAAATTCATTAACAGAACCAGTTTGTTCAAATGCTGCAGCAGTTTGTGTTATTTGGTTAATATTTTGCATAAGCACGAAATTGATTTTGAGGTTGTGTTTATAATAAATTGGAGACGGAGCAGAAGAAACCATGGAAGGAATATGTTGTGTATGTGATATACACACACACCAACATAACTAATTTCACAAAGATGCAAACATTAGACGCACCTAGGACCCTTTAATTTTGAAAAAAGCTTGATATTGTAAGCAAGGTGCTTACCTGTTTACGTATAAATTTTATATGAAATTTATCTATACATAAATGTTCAGAGAAGATGTAAAATAATTTCTTGGTTGGATCTCAAAAAAAATGTTTATGAAAAATCGCCATAACAAATACTTCGAGCGATCATAAATATAATCGGAATTTGCATAATTATCTAGACTGGGCATGTTTAAATTATAAACAATCAACTGCTCAAGTTGCCAGTTTAACCGGGTCACTTAAAACATGGTGGATAGAGGAATGCTGGATTTGCAAGTTTAGGGTTACGGCCTACAACGAAGTCAGTTGGTTTCAACAGAGACAAAAATGAAAACTAGGAAATTTGATACGAGTACGGTGGAAAAAAATAAGTGTCTAGAGAGCTAGTGGTCAGGCAGCGGGCCTCCGGCTAGGCAGTGCCACCGCGGCGATAATTGTCAAGGGTTTCTGTTAAATAAATTGAAAAGTAAGTGAGATTTCAGGGGGTGAAATAGGTTTTTTTAAAGGGCGGTTATTCGCGGACCAATGTGGTCTCACAGCCGGTGTGGGAGCCGATGAAACATGGTACAAGGCTGGCTTAGTGCCTCAGATTTTGGTGAGTTACTCCCAAGTCTTAATATGGTTTAAAGTGTCTTTTAATAGAGAGGCTAGCTGTCTCGGGTACTGAAGTAATTTTTATATAACATTTGTATAGATATATTTTGGGCCATAGGCTGTAAGATAGAATAAGTGTGGATGATTGAGCCGTAGGGGCTAGAATATAATTAGAGTGAATTAGAATCATACTAAAATTGTAGATGTTGTATTAAGGGATTTTAGTAAACGGGGAATTGTTGTAAAATTATACTAAGGATAAGATAGGGCTGGGAGCCATTAAGGTTTTTAGTAAGTAACCTAAGGGACTGTTAGATAAAAATTGAGGGCTAAAATTAAGCTGAGAAATAGTCGATTATTAAATTTATGGGAAATTATACCAGGGGCGAAACCAATTTAATTTTCATTGGTATCAATTTTGCGTAACATTTAGGCCTTTTTAAGATTGGGGAAAATCTATCACATAATTCTGTCAAATAACTTTAAGATTTATATTATTGGAATTAAGAGTTTTAGTATAATTTTAATCAGACGGAAACCTTTGGAATTAAGGGATTTATTTAAAAATCATTGAAAGTTTTTTTTTCGTTTAATTTTAATCATACGCAAACCTTTGAAACTAAAGGATGTATTTAAAATTTATTGTGCTGTTAAAATCTTATCCGTTTAAATTTTATTTTGTATTAAAGCCATTTTAAAACTAGATGCGGGGTTTTATTCTTAGCATAAGACTCCCTAAACTAGAGTTACTTTAACAGTCCTTTTAAAATGATTGTGACGTGGTTGTCACTCGGTATTCACTAAGGCTGAATATATAGTAAAATTTTGGGAATTTGATCCCAGATGCTCGGTTTTAGTGTTCCAAATAAATTTAGCCAATACCTTCCTTGAAGGTCGTTAACCTTAATATTAGTTTTAAGGTAAATTGAGTGGTTTATTGAATACACGTTCTGCCCCTCGAACGTTGCCGATTTTTAAAACCGTACCTGAATAAATAATTTCATAAAATTTAGAAACAATAATGATTAGAGTTTACAGTCATGAAAAAATCTTTGTATTAAAGAAAAGCAAAAGGCACGAAAAACCACCCCATTACAATATTAACAAGCAACTTTATAAAATTATGGGCAGAATATACACCTTAGGATGCTTAATAAGAACCAATACAGCAGTTTTTTTTTCAGACAAGAAAAGAGTGCGTCAGATAAGGATGCAGATGTTATAAAAAACAGGATTGTTGCGAGGATGCTCTTAGTTACCAATCATGTTTAATATATTTATGGCAACTACACTCATGAGCTAAAAAAATGTTAACATGTGCTGCGGTTGAAGGTTAAATAAAATCAATAAAAATAAGCCAAACCAATTTACTTCCTAATCTCAGGGTTTTATAATGGGTCCCCAGACAGAGATTACAGAGAAATACCATAGGAAATTAAATTTGCTATAACTATTTTAGCTGAGAGACAATAAGAAAGACGGTAAATCCGGCTTACATAGCAGATATAGTACCCGCTCTCACCACGCTGTTTAATGACAGCCTCAAAGGAAGCTTGAATAACATCAGGTCGCTTCATTATTGGACAACAATACCAGTTTTGTTTTGAAAAGATTTGTTGAAAATTTGGTATTGACCAGTACCATCCTAGCTCTCCTACTGCCTTCTTTTCATTTACATTAGATATTAAATATTCAGGAAGGGAATATTTGCCTATGAGAAAAGATCGTTATTTTGCGGCGGTTTTATACTGAAATATTCAGCCTGTTAAGGAATGAGAACAAGAGAGTGTTTCTTAGAAATCTAAAAATATCGATTTATATATTTAAAATGTAGTTCTCTGGTAGATGTGCAGAACAAGCATGGAAATTTCCAGAGGATTTTAAGGGACATCAGGGGAATATACCTACAGGCGAGTGCGCTGAATAAAGTCGTCTCCCCTCCCATAGACGAAATTTGCCTAACCGAAATATTTCCCGTGCAACTCGACTCCACGCTGTTCAAGAGATGTGGCAGTTAGACCTCTGATCCAATCAGATTTAAACACGCGCTACAGACTTCGTACGGGAAATTTGTCAAACAAAACCAGTTGAGATCGGTCATCAACCGGAGACTCTTTCGGTCAAGTGAATGAAATGCAGCGTCATCATGGCATGTATACTTGGTGTAGTTACTGTGAAATGTGCTACAAATAGTTTGAGTTAACTCAGTGATTGTAACGACCCGTTTGAAAGGATTAAACGGTAGGTTTTTAATAAACTTTTAATGCAACGGCGGGTTGCTAATGGCATTCTTTGTTGTAATTGCAGGGTTCAACTTTACCTTTACATTCAGATTCAGATTCACGTTTACATTCAGGTTTACTTTCACCTTTACGTGTACCTTCATGTTTATTTCCATGTTTAAGTTCCACCTCATTGTCTATCGCACCTTCTGCATTGCTCTCGACCTCATGTTTAGCGTCACCTTTTCAGTGTACATTTCAAGTATGATCTCTTCTTGTCGCCACCTCTACATGCTTTCTCTAACAACTACTGGACCCTCTCTTAGAGGAAATTAAGCGCCTATGGTAAGCGCTAAATGCCGCTGCTACCCCGTGCAGCTCTTGCATTTCCGTCTGCAGGCAATCAAAAGTTGCGGGGCCTCATGTGAAGGCCTGACATCAGCCTGTGAACCGGCTTTCTACGAAAATTAACTAAAAGTGGGTTGTCATTAAAAAATGAGTCGATATTTGAAAAGCAGGAGTGGGATGAACGCAAATTTTGTCAAAAAATGTGTATTTTTAGCGAATCTTCATTAAGAAAAATTCTCTACTGGAGATGTCATAAAAGCTTTCGAAGAAATGTCTTCAGATGGGTACCTAGAACACAAAACCAAGGTCCGTTAAAATTTTAATGTTTATATATATATATATATATATATATATATATATATATATATATATATATATATATATATATATGTATATATATATATATATATATATATATATATATATATATATATATATATATATATATATATATATATATATATAATGAGTGTGTGTGTGTGTATCCGTGCGATAACTGAAAACATACTCATGTGATTTGAACGAAATTTGGCACATATCTTCACTGTATTAAAACCGCGGATGAGTTAGTATATCAGCTATAACGGAGATTTTGTTCCCCTAAAAATATACAACATTATTTTTGAAAACTATATATTTGTAAGTATCGGAGTGACTGGAATTGGATGATATGCATGTGGCTATAAATAATGGTGTAAATAAACATATCTTGTGAATTTTAAGTAATTTGCTACAAAATATTTAGAGCTTTTTCAAAATTAAAAATTAAATCTGAAAGATATGCGTTGAAACAACTTAGTGGTTAAAGTACAATACCTGACAGACATAGTAGTTAACTGCCATGCGTAGAGATTGATTCATACATAACTCATTCAACGGTAACTAAACTAAGTAAATAACAGGCATAACTATCCGAACCAACAATCGTGAAATGTCGGCCACAAATATGGAAATTGAAAGACGACATGAAATTAAAAATTCAATGAGTTTTTAGGATAGCTTGATGAACGGCCCCAAATACAGTTTTAGCAGAGCATAGATATATATATATATATATATATATATATATATATATATATATATATATATATATATATATATATATATATATATATATATATATATATATATGGTTTTAGACCGAAAGTGTAGCATAATATAGTAGACATGTAAATAAAATCAAGTCAAGTCTCTATAAAAATGATTCTAAAATAGTTTATTTTATCTAAGCTTAAACATAAGATTTCATATAAGACCGAAACAGTCGTGGAATGTGTTTCAATGGTAATTCTACTAATTTTGTAATTATTTGTTTCGTATATTTTTAGAATAATATCCTAAGCCGGTGTCAAGTATCATTAGAAAGCTCAGTGGCAGCGTGCTTGTCTTCTACGCAAAAGGTTACGCGTTCGATTCCAACTTGATGAATGTATGTTTTTTTCTATTTTGACATTTGGAAAAATAATAGTGCACAGATCTTACACGTTTTGATCAATATCTCATTCTTGTTTAAAACGCTTGAATAACTTTGTCATCTTTGGGTGTGAAATGAAAATTTTTAGCACACATTTTGTTATTGTTGATACTGGAAAAACCGGTTTAATTAAATTGACTAAAACGAAATTATTCTGGCGGATAATAAGGAAAGATAACTGCTACGTTTACAACTTGGCAGATACTTTACTTTTCTAAATATCAGTATGTTTCCTTCTGGAAATCTTTTGTAATTTTAGTAAAATTTGTAATACAAGTTTCTTTAAAGGGACCTACACTATCTATAGTTTTTTAGTTTCCTAGAAAATTAAGTTTTGGGCATTTTTCTCACAAGGAGTTAGAAAACAAGATTTCTTTGATAATAGAGAGATATCAATGGTAACACTTTCGAAGGAATTCTTCAAATGTGCGCGTACTACGACCTTTAAAAGTGGAATTATTAACTTTAATAATATGCCGTCTAATATTAGTGTACAATTCTTACGAACGTTTGTTACTATAACGCACTTGCTGCGTCCCGACATTTTGAAAACTAGAGTTAACGTGTCCGAGAATTTCGTCTAAACACAATAGTACAGGCAATAGAGGAGCCCGTTACTCTTGTCCATAATGCATTAAACTACAGGAGTTATTAGTGAATTTTCTTAAAAAAAAAATCCACTAATGAGGAGATCCCGACTTTTGAATTTTGAAAAAATTTCTTCAAATGAGCGCTAATTAGGCCCCCCAGAAAACATATCCGGGGTCAGTTTCAATTTTTATATATGTTTATATATATATATATATATATATATATATATATATATATATATATATATATATATATATATATATATATATATATATATTATATATATATATATATATATATATATATATATATATATATATATATATATATATATATTATATATATATATATATATATATATTATATATATATATATATATATATATATATATATATATATATGTATCACACCGATAACTCAAAAAATAATGGGCCGATTTTGATTAAATTTGGTGAAAAAATTCCTTTTGCAAATGGCTTGGATGAGCTCGTTAAGAAGGAAAATCTGCCTAGGTTTTCCCGGAAAATTTTGTGTTTTCTTTCGAAAAAAATTTATATCTCCGGAATTAACAAAGTAAGGGCAACCAAATTTTGTACGCTGGTTTATATCCTTATATGTAAGCTACCTACCAAAATTTAGCTATGTAAGTCAAAAGACAAAAAAGTTATAGGCATTTTAAGAAAAATAAATTGGGGTTTTCCTCAAAACGTCAAAGTGGCGATTTAAAATGTCAAAATTGGCAACATTTAGGCAAATAACTTGAATCTAATACGGGCTATAGAAATAAAATGTCTCAAGAAGAATATTTTACAAACCCTAAAGTCTTAATTTCAACCGTCATTGTCCTTCATTTTACTAAAATATTTGCAGAAAATTCATTTCAAATAGACCCTTTCTCTGATGCTTTGCAGTAGCCTTAGCTATAGAGTTTATCGTTTAATGGTATATAATTTTTGTCGAATTTTCGTAAAAAATCAATAAAGCTCAATATATCCGTTATTATATAAGATATGAAAAAAATTTGTATATATTAATTATAGGGTGTCTTGAGCTACATCTTAAAATAATATTTCTACAATCACAGGCTGGCCCATAAGTCATTGGTGATACAAATTTCCTTTTTTTTTAATCAAACATGCCTTATGTTATTGCATTTTTGCATTTATCAATGAAGTATAATGCATGTTTGTAAGAAAAGAAATTCTAGACGCAGCAAGTGCGTTATGGTAGCGAATTTTGATCAAATGTTTCATATTTGAACAGCTCAATTTGCTATTAACCTATAAGGTTGACCAAGAAACGTGTTTTTTCGGGAACACTTTAAGTTTATTTTTGGAAAATTTTGTACATTTTCACACAATAAAGTTATTTTGATGAAACATGGCACATTGTTTCTAATATATAGATTATACTGGTAACCAAATTTGATGCCTGCTTTCTTAAAAAAAACACATATTTGTTATTAAAAACATTTTTATGAAAATTCACTACCATAACGCACTTGCTGCGTCCAGAATTTTTTACTCCATAGATAGGTTTAGAATGACGTAGTTAATGTAAAAACAAAAAATCCTTACAAAATAGGAGGGCGGAAGTGCCGCCATTTTGAAAAAAAACCGTTTCGGCCTATATCTTCGTAACCGTGTACTTTAGGCCAAAAATGGTAATGACCTTTATTGTAGATAATTGAATTTGTCATCTTTATTGTTAAATAATTTTTTTTTGTATCATTCACCGTTTACAACTTATACGACTATTAGCATTCATTTATTAACCTTTTTACCTATATCTTGGTTAATAATTGTTTAAGAAATAAAATGCTAATAACTTATCTTTAAACCGACAAAGTTCCTACAATTTTTACTCAAACCTTTTTTTTCTAAAAGCAATATTTTCAAAGTTATAACGCGTTAAATGTTGCACTTTTCGACAAATTTTTCTGGAAATATTTTAGTAAAAGGAAGGACAATGACGGTTGAAGCTAAGACTTCAGGCTTTGTAAAACATTCTTCTTGAGACATTTTCTTTCCATAGCTTATATTAGTTTCAAGTTCTTTGCCTAAATATTGGCAATTTTGACGTTTTAAATTGCGACTTTGCCGTTTTGGGGAGAACTACTTTTTTTTTAAATGCCTAACTTTTTTATCTTTTAACCTACAAAACTAAATTATGGTAGGTATTTTACCTATTATGATATAAACCGGCGTACCAAACATATAAAAATTGAAACTGACTCAGAATATGTGTTCTATGGAGCATAATTAGTGCACATTTAAAAAAAAAATTCAAAATTTCAAAGTCGGGGTCTCCTCATTAGTTAATTTTTTTAAAGAAAATTCACAAATATTAATTTGAGAAAAAAATTTTTTAAGTAAAAGTTCTAAAGAATTTATCGATTGAAAAGTTAAGTTATAAGTATTTTATTTTTTAAACAATTATTAACAAAGATATAGGTAAAAAAGTCAATAAACGAATGCTAATAGGCGTATAAGTTGTAAACGGTGAGTGATACAAAAAAATTGTTTAACAGAAAAGATGAGAAATGCAATTATCTACAATAAAGGTCACTACCATTTTTGACCTAAAGTGCACGGTTACGGAGATATAGGCCGAAACGGTTTTTCTCAAAATGGCGGCACTTCCGCCCTCCTAATTTGTAAGGATTTTGTATTTTTAGATTCAGTACGTCATTCTTAACATATGTATAAAATAAAATAACTCCTGTAGTTTAATGCAGAAGCAAATTCTCTATTGCCTGTATTACAAGTCGCGCAAATTTTAATGAATTCGTTCCATAATTCTGCCGCTCACGGTATGCGGCGCTTGGTAACGAACGTTATCAGCTCGACTAGAACTATTTGGGCAAGAAAACAAATCTAATTTATTTGAGGAACTGGTTGAACAATCGTTTACCTATGAAGTTCCGCTAACGATCTCTCTTATCAAGAGATAACAATGCTTAAGGATAGTTGCTATTTACTATAAAGCAAATTTATACTGAATCACTAAATTATTAAAGATGATGAGCTAATCTACTCACTTTACTAGATAGATATATACATGACTATCTTGTCTATACGTGGCGTATTCAACTACTGAAGTTTACTTAGGATATATATCAATATTTACTTGGGATATTCATATACACAATAGACCTAATAACATGGAGAAGAACGTTCCAGCAACGAACCCTATCACATTATTCCACATTTGCTTGTGTTGGCTATTTCGGAGAAAAAATCCCATCCAAAATGTGCGATAAGGAATACAGCTACATGGGTGTTATGAAGAGAGAGTTTTCAAATTAATTTAGGTCCAGCCATTGATGCCATTTATACACGTATTGAGCGCAGAACATACAGCAAGCCCTGCAACGTAAATAGCAGTACGAATCAGAGCAAACAAGCAAAAGAGTAATTAGGGAAATCAGTGCTGAAATTGGGTATTTTCAACGTTTGTTTTGTCTACTGATGGCAATTGATATCAGGTATAGTTTGTAGATATAAACCTATCTTATCTGGAAGTGGGCTGCCATTACACTTTTTTCGAGTTAATTAGAAAGAACAATAAAAACATGCTGCTTTTTATTTGCCAGTTAGCTTGACTTGGCATTTATGGCGTTCAGGACACCTTTTTTTATGACCCAAAGAAACTTTAAGCTTCATTCAATACAGCTTATCAACAGGACATGGCCTAAGGAATGACAAACAAGAAAGACAATTTCCATCGAGTTACTTTGACTCGTGCCCTTTACAAATTACAAATCAGTTTGCTAACTTATACTGCGTTTTCACACACATCAATCATTCAATAGTCTTTGGATTTCTACTTTTCAAAAATTGCAGTGGGAGGATCATGCACTTTCACTGCATATTTTTAAAGTAGTGAATTGGGTCTGACAGGTGGCACTTACCAAAAAACTTCCAACATACGGATTTTCTTTCATCTTTGGAAGCTTGCAAGCTATTGGAGCACTAAGAGGGCCCCTCTCCAGCTTCGTAGAGGTGACTGTCCGACTGAGGGTAGAGGCACAGCCAATCTTCCATACTGACGTATATCGCAAATGTAGTTGACTTCAAGACGTGCTGCGTTACTTCCTTCAGCTGTGACTTGGCATTTTTTTAGATCCCTAGGAAGTTCTGTAGTTCTAGGTTTCTGGTGAGTTGTTGAAGTCCTGCATTTTCTGTGTTCCAATGTATTGGCGAAGCAGTGCATTTTCTGGGGTTTTACTGTGTTGCTGGAGCACTGCGCTTTCTAAAGTTCTACATTATTGAAGTGATTTTGTAGCCCTACATTTCCTGAAGTTCTCGTATGCAGTTGAAGCGCTGCATTTTCTGTATTTGTGAATTTTTATTTAAAAAAATTCACTAATAGAGAGATATCGATGGTAAGACTTTAAAAAATTTTTCAAATGAGCGCAAACTAGGACCCCTAGAACCCATATCCGGGGTATATATTATATATATATATATATATATATATATATATATATATATATATATATATATATATATATATATATATATATATATATTGCCTTGATAGATATATTACCACGTACCAAAATTAAACTTTCTAAGTTTATAGAAAATTGAGTTAATCAAATTTTGAATTTTGTATCGAAAATTTGTTTTTTCCCCGAATCTTACAAAGTTATTTTAATGAAATTTGGTGGATATCTAGCCTTAGCAACGGCCTTACTACATACCAAAATTAAACTTTCTAGGTTTATAGAAAATTGAGTTATTTAAGTTTGAAGCATTTAATAAAAATTCACTACCATAACGCACTTGCTGCGTCCCGATTTTTTTTTACACTTTCTTACCATTCATAGGGAGTATAATACGCTTCTAACTGACAATATTGATGCCCCGGTAGTATGACAATGTCATTATGAAAACTAACTGTAAGGTTTGCAAAGCACCAGGGGGTCATTAATAATTAAATTGAATGGAATTTTTTTTCAAGGTCAAATTAATGACACATCATATGCCAAAAAGCTATGCATTTAAAACATTTTAGCAATTGTACAAAGCATACAAGATGGTAATAAAAAGTTCCGGACGCAGTAAGTGCATTATAGTAGGTGAGTGTGTTTTTTTTTTGTTTCTTTAACGTCGTTCTATATCCGCGACTATGGTCAATCACCGACGTTAGGGAGCAGTTTCACTCCACTATCCTGGAAAATTTGCCGAACCCCTGCCTTTCTGTGAGGAGGGTATGGATATTTAACGTGCCCAACATTGCATGGACACGGGACCGGCCGCTTCACGCCACCTCCGAAAGGCGGAACATGCATACATTCAACTTGCACAAATACAATGACACTGTCTCGGTTAATGTTATTTGTACAGTATGTACTGAAAAAGTGAAAGGAGAACCCTGGGATCGAACCCAGTACCCTTCGGCTCAGAGGAATATGTTCTTATCACTGAACCACCGAGGCTCTTGCATTATTGTAGTAAATTTTTATAATAATTGTACACTATTAGTAAGGTATATTATTATAAATAATCCTTTAAATTTAAATGGGCCTTGGAGATTGGTTTTAGAAGTCCCAGTTAGCAACTATTTGAAGAAATTCCTTTTTTCTATGAAGCTAGAAAATTTAAATTTGATTCATTGATTGTTGTTGCTCTTACTTGGTGAAACTGGTCCGTATAGATACCCAATATAGGCTCACAGTAAATAACCGCATAAAACCACAATATTTTTGTGATGACAAGCCTAAACTAGACTGTTGTGAGGCTCTAGAAGTGAAAAAGCACATATACACGGAAATAGCTACCTTGTTTTAAATCAACAAACTTATTTAAAGGATTCCCTCTTCCTGCATGCTCTTCCTCATTAAATAAATTAAACAAAATAAATCAAACAATTTTTTCAAAAAAGTTGTAATAAGATAATGAGTTTCTCTGTGTCGATATTTTTATTGTAGAGAGTCTGATTTATTACTATTTGTTTAGTTATTTTATTGTTGTAATTGTTATTATAGTTATAACTGTTGTAGATTAGTTCTATCTTTATGTTAAATATTGACATCCATTATGACATTTAGAAGGCGTCATTCGTCCTTTTTGTTATTTTATTTTCATTTTAAATAATTTTTTCATCAAAACAACATAACATAGCAACATATATTTATTTGTACTTGTCATGATTTCGTATTACTTCGATTTTTGTCTCTCTGAGGATACTGTCAAGCAGCGAAACCGGTTACAGAAACGTTGAAGAACATCCTAGAACATCTAGAATTCAGAAGGGCCCCTAGCTACGTCCTTCATCTAGAGAAATGAAACGCAACAGTCAAGCCGGAGAAGTAGTCTCCAAGTGTGCATGTAGTAAAATTTTATACATGTAAGTACTTCACGTATTGGAAAAATACTGCGTAAGGCAGTCATGATCTTAGCCGTAATTAGGCGGCTATATGGAAAAACGTGGGGACTAAGACCTAGTATGGCCCACTGGCTGTACACAAGGGTGATCAGACCATCGCTAACATACGCGGCACTGCTCTGGTGGCCTAAGGTGACACACTCCAGTGCCAAACAAAAACTAGGCAAGACCGAAAGGATGCCTTGCCTAGGCATCACAAGGGCATTGTATTCAACCCCAACAGCCGCCATGGAGGTGTTGCTGGATCTTCCCTCCCTACACTTAGTTATTATGCGGGAGGCCAGGCTAGGACTATACAGACTAGCCTGCAACGGTAAACTGAAGATCAACCCAGGCTTTAGGGGCCACTGCAAAATTCAGGAGATCGTGAAGGAGCCCATGCTTGAAATGAGGTCAGGCTTCGCGAGCCGGCGAATCTGCAGAGAAAACAACTTCACAGTGGAAATCCCCGACCGCGAAGAATGGCGGGAGGAGACGCCGGGGATACCACTGGACGCGCTCCTCTGGTTCACGGACGGATCCGGCGGGGAGCGTGGGACGGGGGCAGGTGTTTACTCAGAAGGACCGAGGGTAAGTCATAGTATTTCCCTCGGAGCCCATGCAACGGTGTTTCAGGCCTAAATGTACGCCATCCTGCACTGTGTGTGGGAGAACAAGAGGAGGTGCTACACCAACAAGCGGATCCTCATAGCCACAGAGAGCCAGGCAGCCCTTAAGGCACTAACTAGCCCACGGGTAAATTCCTGGCTGGTGAGTGAGTGCCGAGACGACACGAGCGACCTGACTGTGAGAATGAGGTGACCCTCATCTGGGTGTCGGGTTACTCGGGCGTCAAAGGCAATGAAGAAGATGACAGTCTCGCGAAGAGAGCGTCAGCAGAACCATTTATAGGACCAGAACCGGCTCTGGGCGTGACAACGAGCACTGCCAGTGGAGCCATTAAATCCTGGGTCAGAAACCAACACAAGGTGTACTGGGCAGACTGTCCAAGGCTAAGACATGGGAAGTCAATAATTGACGAACCCAGTTCAAAGAGAGCTGTGGAGCTGCTAAATCTTAGCAAAGGACAGCTCAGAAACATAACAGGTCTCTTGACGGGGGACATGGCCGTCAAGAAACACCTGCATAAAATGGGGCGGTTCGAAGGGGACCTCGCATGCAGACTCTGCGGCGAGGGGGAGGAATCAGCCCAGCACATCCTGTGCGAGTGTAAAGCTCTGGACCGCAAAAGACAACTGATCTACGGTCAGTCTAGACCGGAGACAGATCAATAT
This sequence comes from Tillus elongatus, assembly GCA_964006375.1. Classification (NCBI taxonomy): domain Eukaryota; kingdom Metazoa; phylum Arthropoda; class Insecta; order Coleoptera; family Cleridae; genus Tillus; species Tillus elongatus. Next base: position 157,275,380 of record OZ023264.1, on the reverse strand, counting down.
AAAACTTCACCCTAACAATCGCTGTGCAGACTAGTTCAAGGCACAAGGATTTTGGAATGGGTGGAGTAAGACTAAGGGTATGCACAATCAACCAAAGGTTGCAGTGCTATCGGGGCGGCAAGGCCGCGGACTAGCCCTGCGGGAAAAAAAGTACTTCAGGTCTCTTAAAAAATTGTGTTACGAATCTCATTAAACTTTTCAAAAAAAAAATAGAAAGCGAGTGTACCTTTCAAATTATAAATATGGCAGACAGCTTTCCGTATTAACTGCTTGAATGTTTTGTTTTAGTCAACCCAATCGAATTAGTTTTTGCAAACAAAACAAGAAAACAGTTTTTGAAAACAAATTTTTAGTTTTTCGCAACGCTTATTCAGTTATTTTTCTTTAATTTAATATCACGTTGAGTTTACATGTTTTACCTTTTTTTCCCTCAGGGCTCGTCCGCGACTTCGCCGCCCAGAAAGCACTGCATGTTTTACCTTGGTTCAAGATTTAAGATTCTAACTCAGTGTGAAATTGAGTTGTTGAATTTCAAACATTTTTACGAAAATTCTCTACCATGACATACTTGCTTCACCCAGACCCTTATCCACACATAATTTCTGATGCTGCACCCATACTTTTTGAAAATGATAAAATATTTTAGCTGTCTATGTAAGACTGACAAACAAGGCCACCTCAGATTCATTTTTGGAAAAATATTTTAAACAAACGAAATGACTTAGGGAATATTGGAACCTGTGATGAGCACTGATAAGTACACTTGGTTCGCTGCTTCGTTGCAGGAGTTCTTCGTCCCCTTTTTGCATGCCTAAAACCACTCTCAATGCATAAACCAAAGCAATTTAAACAAGAAACATTTTTTCGGAACAACCTCCAAGAAAGTTACGAGACCTGTGGTGAAAAGAGGTTCTGGACGGGATACACAGGGTTTTAAGAACGTATAGCTGCAAAATAGGATAAAGACGGCTTATAGAGGCCCAACTAAGCTACTTTTTGTATTCTCCGCTCACATTTCCCCTTTATCTTCTTCCCCACCCAGCACCCTATTCACTCCCGGTTCCGTAACTTCCTTGATGGCTGTTTCTACGAAATTTTTCTTGTGGTTTGGGCATTCAGAAGGGGTTCAAAGATTATTTCTATGTGCTGATCTGCAAATTTACCGAAACTTTAATTTTTATTCACAAAAGGAATGTACCTGCGAAATTATATACGTTGAAAGTATTTTTTGTTATTAATAGCTTGGATGATCCGTTTTAGTCAACTCAATCGAACAACTTTCACGCAAACAAAATAACAAAAAGGTTTTAAAACAGTGTTATAGTTATCTATGAAGCTCATTGTGTTAGTTTTTGAATTTGGTACCAAAGCTGCTTTTATATTGATCTTACTATGTATCAAAACTTAAGATTCTGGTTTAATGGGAAATTCAGTTATCATCATTTAAATATTTACCATAACGCACTTAAGGAGAACTATAAAGTTTTTAAAGTAAATTTTCAGCACTTTTTTTGCGCCAAGAATAGCCTGTAATAAGTACACTTGGAGAACCCACATCACCACAACACATATTTTAAATAACTGACGATCGTTTCACTAACCAAATTAGGGTCGTCAGAGGATAAAAATTCTAACTAATTTCTACTACAGCACCGTCTATTTATATTGCTTATGAGGCAAATAACGAAACTAAGAGGGAGATTTTAAGTCGCAGGCATATTTTCCGTGTATTGTATTGTATTGCGGGACGAGGTTATTGAATTTCCTTTATTGCTGTACCTGACAGGTTTAGGAATGCTTATCTGACTCAAAGGCAGAGCGAAAATATAGGGCTCGAGGTCAGTGGCGTGGTTCGATGTAAGGAACTCTTGTTTTTTTTATTACTGAAGCCCTCTATTTTCGCTATTGTCTTTGAATCAGATATATATTCCTAAGCCTGTCAGGTAAAGTAATAAAGGAAGTTAAATAGCCCCGTTCGGTAATACAGATACAATACACAAAAAATGTGCCTGCGACTGACAATCTCCCTCTTGGTTTCGTTATTCACCTAATAAGCAAAACAAATAGATGGTGTTGTAGTAGACATTTGTTTAAAAAAATTATCCTCCGATGACCCTGACTTTGTTAGGGAAACAATCGTCAGATCTTAAAAAGGATGTGTTGTGGTGATTTGGGTTCTCCAAGTTTACTTATCAGTGCTCATCACAGGTTACAATCTTCACTTAGTGAATAGCCTGTAATATTTAATAGATTTTGTAAACCACATAAAATATTTTGGTCTCGTGCGTTTCTCGGATGACCAGTGGCACATAATTTCTTTTATGTGCCTGTTATTTTTCCCTTTAACTAAGAGATCTGAATTTTGATATGTACGGTAGCTTTTATAGTACAAACTTGCGTACCTAGTTTGGTTGCCATAGCTTTGTTATTTTCGGAGATACAAACGTTTTCCGAAAGGAAACCCAAAATTTTTCGGTAAAAACTAGTCTGATATTCCTGACTAGCGAACTTGTCCAAGCCAAGAGAACACACCTCCTGAATTTTATCAAAATTGGCCCATTATTTTTTGAGTTATCGATGTCATATATATTATATATAAACACAGATCCTCAATGGCGAATTTTCTCTAAGAAACTTCGCTAAAAGCTATGTGTTACAGGTTATAATAATATTGCTCAAACAATTTAAATACGTAGTCAGCAATCAGCAACGCTGAATGCAACCTGCACATATTAAAACCGCTATACTACTATATTAATTTAAAGATTTCACTTAAAGAGCATGCTTAATACGTTGCATATTCATTATTAATGACTAGATGATATTTATAAAATTCATTGTTAATTTGAAGCCGGATACCGCAGTTTTATTGTTTTCATTTTTGTAGCGAACTTTTTTTTATTTCTCTAATGAGGAGATCTATGTTTATATATATATATATATATATATATATATATATATATATATATATATATATATATATATATATATATATATATATATATATATATATATATATATATATATATATATGTATATATATATATATATATATATATATATATATATATATATATATATATATATATATATATATATATATATATATATATATATATATATATATATATATATATATAACCGATAACTCAAAAAATAATGGACCGATCTTGATCAAATTTAGTAAGTACCTTCCTTTTGCAAGTGGCTTGGATAACTTCGTAAGCCAGGAAAATCGGACCAGGATTTCCCGGAAAATTTTTTGTTTTCTTTCTAAAAAAATTCATTTATCCGTAAACAACAAAGTAAGGGCAACCAAATTTGGTACACGTGTTTGTATTATAAATAGTGAACTCTGTACCGAAATTTAGGTCTCTAGCTTTAAAGACAACGAAGTTATGGGCAGTTAAAGAAACAAATTTTGGAGTTTTCCTCAAAACGTCAAACTCGCAATTTTAAACCTCAAAATTGGCAATGTTTAGGCAAAGAATGTGAAACAAATGCCGATTATGAAAAGAAAATGTTGCAAGAAGAGTGTTCTGCAAACCCTTAAGTTTCAGATTCAACCGTCATTGCCCTTCATTTTACTAAAATATTTACAAAATATCCATTTCAAATAGACCCTTTCTTTGATGCTTTGGCTGTCAGTTAATTAACTTGGTGCCTTTTTGGATATTTATTTGTAGGTTTAGTGAAATATATGGTTTAACGGTCTATAATTTTTTTAAACTAATTCTCGTAGAACAAATTTGTTGATGCATTTTTGCATTTTTTATCGAAATATGATGCGTTTATAAAAAAAAATCTGGACGCAGTAAGTGCGTTTTGGTATCGAGTTTTTGGTAAATTTGCAGATTAGCTCCTGAACGGTTTTCAAAAAACTGTTTTCAGTAACCTGCCTTGACCCGCCCCCCTGGGTCTACAAAACCCAAGAAAAATTTCCTGTTCACAGCCTCCAAGGAAGTTACGGAACCAGGAGGGAATACGGGTGCTGGGCGGGGTAGGTAGCAAAAAGGAAATATGAGCAGAAAATGCGAATAAAACGGGCTTTAAACTTGTCTTTTTTACATCTTGAAGCCATATCCCCCTTAAACTCTGCCTACCCCGCACAGCACCCCTATTCCCCCAAAAAAATTTCTTGTTTACACTCCCCAAGGAAGTTACGGGACCAGGAGTGAGTAGGAGTGTATAATTTTTTTAGATAATTTTCGTAGAACAAATTCGTTAATGCATTGTTGCATTTTTGGTCGAAATATGATGCGTTTGTAAGAAAAAAATCTGGACGCAGTAAGTGCGTTTTGGCAGCGAATTTTCGGTAAATTTGCAGTTAGTTCCCGAACGCATTTCAAGAAACTGTTTTCAGAAACCTGCCTAGGCCCCCACCCCCTGGATCCACAAACCCCAAGGAAAATTTCTTGTTCGCACTCCCCAAGAAAGTTACGGGACCAGGAGTGAGTAGGGGTGTATAATTTATTTTTAGCTAATTTTCGTAGAACAAGTTCGTTAATGCATCTTTGCATTTTTTATCGAAATATGGTGCCTTTCTAAGAAAAAAATCTGGACTCAGTAAGTGCGTTTTGGTAGCGAATTGCATTTTAGCTCCCGAAAGTGTTTCAAAAAACTGTATTCAGAAACCTGCCTAGACCACCCGCCCCCCAAACTACAAACTCCAAGAAAAATTTCTTGTTCGCACCCCCAAGAAAGTTATGGGACCAGGAATGAATAGGGGTGCTGGGCGGGGTAGGTACTAAAAAGTAAATATGGGCAGAAAATGCGAATAAAGCGGGCTTGAAAGCTGTCTTTTTAACATCTTGAAGCCATATCCCCCTTAAACCCTGCCTACCCCGCACAGCACCCCTATTCACTCCCAGTCACATAACTTCCTTGGGGATGTGAGCAATAATTTTTTCTTGTGGTTTGTGCATTCAGGTGGGGTCCTAGTAATGTTTCTGAAAACAATTTGTTGAAAAGCTTTCGGGAGATAATCTGCAAATTTACCGAATTTTCATTAAATCCTTCAAATTTCAATAACTCAATTTGCTATTAACGTAAGCTTTGTTGGTTAGAAAACCAACATTTAAGTTTATTTTCGGAAAATTTGTGTATATTTTCAAACCATAAGTAATTTTGATAAAATATAGTACATTGTTTCTACCACATAGGCTATACCGGTAATCAGATTGATGCCTGCTCGCATTTGCTATTAAAAACATTTTCATGGAAATTCACTTCCACAACACATTTGCTGTATCTAAACTTTTGAAAAATGTTTATATATTTTCAACCAATAAATTTATTTCGATGAAATATGGTACATTGTTTCTACTATATAGGCAACCAAATTTGATGACTGATTTCATCAAAGAAAGACATTTGCTATTAAAAATATTTTAAAGAAAATTCGCTACCATAACGTACTTGCTGCGTCCAGCAATTTTTTTGCACTAACCAGCTTCTATATAAGAAGGTGTAGCTCCGCCCAAATTGTAAATTTAAAATGTAAGACTTATTTCTGTATTTATTTCTTTCCGCTTACGGTAATATGAATCTTATAAAAAAGATCTCGACAGCTCTTCTCACGTTATCACCCTAACTTATTCTATGTTACCTGTGACCTCTAGGACGCTAGTAACAGCACAAACAGTTCCTGGCATTTCTAGCCAATTAGATATGTCATGCACACCTGAATAGACAGGTGCGTATATTCCAGTTGAATACTTATCGGAGGCCTATTCATCAACAGCGAATCTCTGTTATCAACAATGACTATAATCGTAATAGAATTAGAGGGTGGACGCAGGCGCCAGAGGAAAGCAGGGTTTCCAGGCGTCGGGGCGCCACTTGCTTCTGGCTGGTCTGAACGTCAGCTTCTCTCGCGGAATGTTTACGATCCGCTTGCCGCGTAGTCGAACGCCACCTGATAAGCGCGTCGATCAACAACACTAAGAGACAATAAGATCTAGTGACCGTAGCACAAGCAAAACACAATAACACATAAATAAAATAAAATACAAATAGCCATAGGAATTATTAATTAAATATAAGTAATTAGGAATTAAGTGTTAAAAGTTAAGTGACATTATCCCTCTCACTCTTTCCTTCTGTGATCTCCAAGAGTTTTTTTTAAATTGTGAATTAGTGCATTTTGTAAAAAATACGTCTTTGTGCTGCCCAATGACTTGCTTAAGACATCTGAATCATCAGAGAATGCGATATTTATTAGAGTTTCGCCAGATCTTCGCTTGAGCTGTAGAAATTGCAACTAGGAAGTATAATAGGTTTTTTTTAACTGTAAACATTTGTGTAATAGATGTGGTGATGTTTCTTATAATATATAGTGGTTTAAGTATAGTGCAAAGACTCCAGTGAGAAAGAATGGAGGCGGTACGAGGACTTTTGTTCTCCTTACTTTTGTTTGCTGCTAGCGCGGGTAAGTTATAAAATATTATTCTACCTTTTGTAGTCGTTCATTGCCAGCCAGGACTTTCGTGCCTGTTCCACGAAAATACATTTCCGGTAGGGTAGTCAACAATTGTTGAAATTTACATCAAGAAAAAAGTCATTAATTTCTGGCACACTCGTTTCGTCTTTTATATTCTATATTGTGTAGTGCCTATTGTAAATTTAGGTTTTTATAGACTGCCAAATTCTACTATAAAATTATGTTGTTATGCACATGAAAATTAATTTAGGGTAGTGTTTATTCCCTTTGGTAAACTTAACCCTAAAAACCTTAGGTATTTAGATGATGAAATGAATGGAAGGAATGGAATATTCAGAGAATTTCGTGAATTTCCCACAGGAATCTGGTATTATTTGGTTGTAAGTTCGGACAATAGAACTGTGAATTTCTACGCCAATAATTTTATTAGTAAACAGTTTTGTATTAACAGACTAAGGCAATACCTTGGGTGAATTCAGCAAGTTATTACGGCATCTTTACAAAGATGTTGCTCTTCGTTCAATAGTAACAAAATAGCGCTTTTCATATTACACGTCATCCCCCAATATTAATTTAAATGGGCTGTTAAAAGGCTTGATTTAAGGTTTGTTACGTCCAGCATAAATACTTTTGGTTTCTCAAAGCTCTGTAGTTTTAATTGAAATGTTGATTTTTTCTTAGCTGTTATCGAAGCTACTTGTTAAGACAGAAGAGACAATACCTACTTTGTTAGACTCAGACATACTTTTTTACTGTCATTTCCAATAAGCATTAGATATGCATTTGTTAATTTCAGTATGACAACAAATATCAGTGAATATATTACATTCACTTATCGGTTATTTATAAAAATAATAACTGAACAAATGTCAGGTAAAATTTCAGTTTTTTCGTTCAAATCTTGTAATAAGCTCGTCAAAAAAGATGATTATATTTGTAAACACCATAAATCAGCATACAGCCGCGGCAGAAAGAATGGACCACGGGTCAATTATGTAAAGTTGTTTTTTTTTTGTTTTGTTGGAAGTGTGGGGAAGATGTTGCAAATTCAACAACGAGATGCATTATTATGAAGTTTTAACGTACAGGAAGTGTTTTAGGATTTACGTAGGAAAAAAAGCTCCAGAAGAAAGCAAAATCTGGGAAATAATAAAAACCACGGCAAAATACTGGACCACTCTATGCAATATCTAAAGCGAGTCTGAGAAAGCTGCAAGTAAAACAAATATACAAAAGCAGGCAGTTTTTTGGTACCTACATAGGAAAGAAAGATCCAGGAAAAAGCAAAATCTGGTAAATAATAAAAACTCCGGACGTAGCACGTGCATTATGGTACTGAATTTTCATAAAAATAACAAATATGTCTAGTTTAGTGAATTTTCGTAGAAAAAATCAGTAATATGGAGAAACTTTTTTTTCGGATGAACGCGAACTAGGACCCTCGCACCCATATCCGGGGTCAGTTTTAATTTTTATATGTTATATATATATATATATATATATATATATATATATATATATATATATATATATATATATATATATATATATATATATATATATATATATATGTATGTATGTATGTATGTATGTATGTATTACACTGGGAACTCAAAAAATAATGGGGCCCGATTTTGATAAAATTTGGAATGTGTCTTTCTTTTGTTCGTTAGCCAGGAAAATGGGACCAGGCTTCGCGCGAAAATTTTAAGTTTTCTTTGAAAAAAATTGCTATCTTCAAATATGGAAAGGTATGGTAATCAAATTTGGTAGGTAGATTTCCAATATAACAAATAAACGACATACCTAAATTAAGAATGATATGTTACAAGAAAAAAAAAATTCTAAAAAAATATTTGGTGCCAGATGATTTCTATGAAAATTCCCTGCCATAACGCACTTGCTGCGTCCATAGTTTGTTAATGAAAGCAGGCATTAAATTTTGTTACTATATAGTAAAAAAACATGTGCCAGATTTCATCAAATTAACTTTATTGTTTGAAAAAGTACAAAAATTTTCCGCAAAAAAACTTACAATATTTCCGAAAAAGCTTTTCCGACTTTCCTGGATCACCAATCTCTTTAACCTATTTACCCACCTATAAGGATTATATTTTTGTACAAAAACTTGTCAAACATTTATTATTAATTGACAAAATTTCACAAAAATCCTGGAAACGATGGTTTCCGCAGAAACATAAAATTCTGCAGAAACTGTCTATTTTTTTACAAAAAAAATTGTTAAAGAATACATAATTTCCAATTATGTAACGGCCGTTTGAATTTTTTAAAATTTAGTCACTATTTCAAAGCGCTCTGTATATGGCATCCAGATTTTTTAGGTGCATAATATAAACAAAAACCTTTCTGAATGCATCACATTCATGGGACTCTGCTATCTGTTGGTACAAATGCCGTATCATAAGTTTTGATATCTGTTAAAAATGAAAAAACTCTGGACGCAGCAAGTGCGTTATGGTAGTGAATTTTCATAAGAATGTTTCTAACAGCAAATATGTTTTTTAAAGAAAGCAGGCACCAAATTTGGTTACCAGTATAATCTATATATTAGAAACAATGTGTCATGTTTCATCAAAATAACTTTATTGTTTGAAAATGTACAAAAATTTCCGAAAGTAAAGTTAAATTGTTCCCGAAAAAACTGGTTTTCTGGTCAACCTTATAGGTTAATAGCAAATTGATTCAAAATTTGAAGCATTTAATGTGAAATTCGCTACCATAACGCACTTGCTGCGTCCCGAATTTCTTTTCTTACAAAGATGTATTATATTTCGATGGAAAATACAAAAATTCAATAACATAGGGCGTGTTTGATTAAAAAAAATCACTAAAAAAAAAGAAAATTTGAATCACCAACGACTTATGGGCCACCCTGTAATTGTGGAAATATTTTTTAAGATGTAGCTTAAGACACCCTACAATTAATGTATACAACTTTTTTTCGTAACTTGCATAATAACGGATATATTGCGCTTTAATGATTTTTTACGATAATTCGACAAAAATGATATTGACCATTAAACGATAAACTCTATAGCCAACACTACTGCCAAGCGTCAGAGAAGCGTCTATTTGAAATGAATTTTCTGGGAATATTTTAGTAAAATGAAGGACAATGACGATTGAAACTAAGAGCTCAGGCTTTGTAAAACATTATTCTTGAGACATTTTCCTTCCATAGATCATATTAATTTCAGGTTCATTGCCCAAATATTAACAATTTTGACGTTTAAAATCGCGACTTTGACGTTTTGAGGAAAACCCAAATTTATTTTTCTTTAAATGCCTTTAACTTTTTTGTCCTTTAACCTACAGCGCTAAATTTTGGTAGGTAGCTTACATATAACGATTTAAACCCGTGTACCAAATTTCGTTGCCCTTACTTTGTTAATTCCAGAGATATAAATTTTTTTCGATTTTTTTCGAAAGAAAACACAAAATTTTCCGGGAAAACCTCGGCGGATTTTCCTGGATATCGAACTTATCCAAGCCACTCGCGAAAGCAAGGTTCTCACCAAATTTTATCAAAATCGGTCCATTATTTTTTTAGTTATAGGTGTGACACATAAATATATAAACTTATATATATATATATATATATATATATATATATATATATATATATATATATATATATATATATATATATATATATATATATATATATATATATATATAAACATATAAAGTCTGAAACCGACCTCGGATTTAGGGTCCCAGGGGTCCTAAATAGCGCTCATTTGAAGAAATTTTTTCAAAATTCAAAAGTCGAGATCTCCTCATTAGTGAATTTTTTTTAAGAAAATTCACTAAAAAAGTCGCAAAACAATTGAAATAACTCGAAAACGATGAACGTTATCAAATGTATTTTCCTTACTAATATGCATTATAATTCGATGAAAAATAAAAAAAATCAGCAATATAAAGGGAGGTTTGAAAAAAAATATTGTAACACCAGCGACTGTGATTGTCAAAATAATCTTATGTGATACAGCTCAAAACACCCTACGTATACATTTTTTTCTCGTGTCTTGTATACTTCGCTAGTAAGCGAATATATTGAGCTTTACAATGGAAATGCGATACTCTGTATATATGAAAATAGGTGTATATTAAAACTAGCCACGGATGTGAGTTCTAGGGGACCTGCTTTGCACTCGTTTGAAGAAATCTTCGGTTTCCCCATTAGCGAATTGTTTCTACGAAAATTAATTAAAAATTATACACCATTAAACCACAAACTTAACTAAAATTACTGCCAAAGCATCAGAGAAAGAGTCTATTAGAAATCAATTTTCCGAAAATATTTTAGTAAAATGAAGGACAGTGGCGATTGAAGCTGAAACTCAAGTTTTATAAAGCACTCTTCATGCGACACTTTCTCTATATAACCAGTATTTGTTTCATGTTCTTTGCCTAAATATTGCCAATTTTGACGGTTCAAATAGCGATTTGACGTAATGACTATTACTTTTTTGTCTTCTAACGTATAGACATTGTACATAACTTTGTTATTTCCAGAGATAAGAATCCTCCGAAAGAAAACGCAAAATTTTTCTGAAAAACCAGGCCGATTTTTCTGTCTAACGAGTTTATCCAAGCCACCTTCAAAGGGAAGGTACTCACCAAAATAGATCATAATCGACCCATAATTTTTTGAGTTGTCGGTGTGATACACACACACACACATATATATATATATATATATATATATATATATATATATATATATATATATATATATATATATATATATATATATATATATATATATATATATATATATATATATTAAAACTGACCCCGGATATGGGTTGCACGGGTCCTAGTACGCGATCAATTGACATCTTTTTAAAATTCAAAAGTCGTGATCTCCTCGTTAGTGATTTTTTAAAGACTAAAACCACCGCAAGATAATGGAACAATCTCTAAAGCAAGACTGAGAAAGCTGCAGTTAAACCAAATATACCAAGACAGGAAGTCTTTTAGTACATACATAGAAAAGAAAGATGCAGGCAAAAGCAAAATCTGGGGAATAATAGAACCCACGGCAAGATACTGGACCAAACTATGCAATTCTAAAGCGAGCCTGTAACAGCTGCAGTAAAAACGAATATAACCAGGGAAACTATACGCTTAGTTTCAAAAGCGATTGGTGCATTATCGTATAAGATTCTGCAGATTGATAAGCTAGATATTGCCCGATGAGCGATTACGTATAGAATATATCTAAGCTAGAAGGTATATAATTCCAACTTCTAATAGTTTAACGTATTAAACCCGTTTCCCAAACGAAGCTTCATCCATAGATTGATATAATGTCTTCTTAAATTAACCACAAAACCCATATAGAATTAATATCCTAAAAATAATTTGGTCTAAAATAACTATTCATTACTCTCATTTCAAAATATAATTGTATTTTTGCATTTTTTATCGAAATATGATGCATGCTTGTAAGAAAATTAAAAAAAAACTAGACGCAGTAAGTGCGTTTTGGCAGTGAATTTTCATTAACTGCTTCAAATTTCAATAGCTCAATTTTTTTTATATTTCAACAACACGCCATGAGGGCTTACAGCCTAAATACTATCGTACCGTGGGTTTCGACAAGGAGGAAAGAAGCAACTTGTTAATTCTGGACTTGGAGGTTCGGATGAGAAGGAATAACATGTGCCGGCAAGGAATTCCACAACTTAGAAGTCCTCGGGACAAAAGAGCTAGAATAACAAGATGTTCTATGTCTGGTGACCTGGACAGTAAAAGGGTGCATTCGCTCTGTTCTCGTGGTAGATCTGTTGGGGGCAGCAGGTGGAGGAAGTATGGAGAAAGCTCCACTGAGCAGTGCCCGTGCAGATATCTATAAAATAGAGAGAGAGATGTCACCAATGGCACGTCGGTGGGCCAAGGATGGCAGCTTAGGGTAAGGGTAGGGTCACCGATGAGACGTATAGCTCTCCTCTGAATGGAATTCAGGATAGCGAGTGTAGAAGCGGCAGCGGCACCCCAGATGTGGGAGCAGTATTCGAGGTTTGGCCTTGCTGCCTTTACTGCTGCCACACTTGCTGCGTCTAGAGTTTTTTCTTCAGCTGCAACTTCAATCCCTACCAGCGTTCCTGCTAAACCGTGGATATTTATTATTCATTTAACACTAAAAGGATGGAGAAAACGCGTTTAGACTCTTTACGGCTTACTTGCTTCTCCTGGAAAGCATATTTCCAGATACATATAATTAGTAGCTATTCAAAGCTATTTAAGCCCTTATATATTATACACATAGACTCGCTAGCTGAAGGCTGGAACCTGTGATAAGCACGGATGCGTACGCTCGGAGAACCCAAATCACCACAACACCAAAGCATTGACCACTTTACGAGAGATGCCGACAAAAGGGGGTGAGAATGATGATAAAGCGATCCCGATGGAGGAAATTTCTGGTAAAAGTTTGTTTGTTTGAACCATTTTGAATCGTCTTGGTCAAGTACCTGCACACAATATAAACATATCTGTAGACGTCAAACATTTATAACTTTTCATCAATTGATGACGCTAACTTGGTTAGTGAAACGATCGTCAGGTTTCTTATGTTGTGATGATTTGGGTTCTCCAAGAAGTGTACTTTGCAAAGGCTTAATCTTTAGTAGTTCATCGTTGGCAAGGCAAACTACCAAACAAAGAGGTTAACATCTCTGATCTAGGCCGTACATCCTACAATATATGTATTTAAGTCATATTTAGCCAACTCTATACATTGGAAGGGACATAACAAATGGTAGATTTTTCAAAAGTATTCAAAGTTATATAAAGCACCGTCAAATCAAAAATTTTTTCCACTACCTATAGCAGTTTTAAATTATCCAAAAAATACAAAACTAAAGGGGGCTTCATGGGTAAAACAATCTGCGTTTCTAATTACCGTAATAATACATCTAGTTTTACATATATTGTCTGTATTAAGGTAGAAATGGGCCAGGGCTGACAATTAACAAAATTATTAGTTGGTTGCACACAGTCTCTATCTATAACATTTTGTGTTAACTAAAGCTGCTCGAAAACATACTACCTGGTTCTGCACCGAAATGTTCTAGTAGGCTGGCTACCATAGCGGTATTCCTTTATGGGTGTGTTCTCTCTGTGACTAGTAGAGCGCACTGACGATCTCTAATTAGAGCGAAACCGGTCTGCGTTTCCAATTACGGTGGGAATACAAGTAGCCTTACATACATTGTCTCTGTATTAGGGAAGAAATGGGCTATGGCTGACAATTTACAAAATTCTTACTTGATTGCACACAGTCTCTATCTATAACATTTTGTGTCGTGACAACATACTACCTGGTTCCGCACCGATATGGCGACCCTATCGTACATCTCACAATGTTCTAGGGTAAAACATCTAAAAAAGTAAAATATAATAGGCGAATAGCGCAGCTTACAAAACTTAAAAATATATTATGCTTTCATAGACAAGAAAGTAAATTAGCGGAAAGAAGGTTATAGACAAATATAACAAGTGGCATAAGGAGCAGGAAATTACAAAGGCATCGTCAAGTACCACAGAACAGAGACTTGCAACTAGCCTCACGTTGATAAGTCTGGGCTGCCGAATCTAAATAAAATTGAAAAAACACCATTTCACAGATAAAGGAAAGTAGTCGTTTGTGTAGTAGACGAATTCAACTAATGTCGGAGGAATTAACCTGCCATCACATCTTAGTTTCTTAAGAACCAACTCTTCTGTACCAAAATGAGAGAGGTGTAGTATCTTAGCACTGACATCTTCTTTAAAATTATATCGACTGTTTCTTAAATCACAACCAAAAATATCTTACTCTTGACTGTTCTAATTCTTAGTTGTTGTGGATCGTTGGTATTTTATGCTCTTCCGGTTCCTCCAATGTAGACAGCATTACAAGAAGGAGAAACGGATCAAAATCTATGACTTTTGACCATTTTATTCTCAAAAGCTATGAATATATCCTACACAGACGTGTTGACGCATAAAAACTATACTCTTAAGTTATATAATAGTCTTGTTAGCTAAATAAGTTTTTAGTTATATAAATTTATCTGTTACAGTTTTTGACATATGTCAATTTCACTGAAAAAAATTACCACCGTAGTAGTTTAGGAACAATTTTGTATCTCGTAAACGGTTTAGGATCAGGAGACCATATTTGGGGAGCAGTTAGCTGAAAGTGCCAACTAACTCTTGACGCCCCATCCACGGTCCCATTTTGTAACCATAGGGGCCATTTTCAAATGTCGCATTCCAAAAATTGCCAAATGCTCAATTTTTTTCAAATGGCATCTACTATTACTTTTTGGCATAATTTGAAAGCAAATCAAATTTTATTGTGAGTTACTTCAGAATTCCCTATACGTAACTGTAACCTCTACTGAGTTATTTAATAATAATCAGTAAATTGCGAGATAATCCTCGCTTTTTAGTGAATCTTCGTAGAAAAAATTCACCAATGGGGAGATCCAGACTTTTGAATCTTAAAATTTTTTTTTGCAAATCAGCGCGAACTAGGACCCCTAGAACCCATATCCGGGGTCAGTTTCAATTTTTATATGTTTATATATATATATATATATATATATATATATATATATATATATATATATATATATATATATATATATATAGTATTAAGTTTTTGTGACGGTAATAGTGTTATTTACTCAAACAATTGTGGGAAAGCCGTCAGTTGCAAAATAAAACTCTTTATTAAATGCCGAGCTTTCGGAAAAGTTTATTCCAATCTCACGGCTACAATATGGAAAGAAAAAAGTTTACAATTAACATAGAAAAAATATAAAAGTTTAAAATACTTACATATAACATGAGTTTTACTATAACTAATTATTCAATAATAAACATGAAAAAAAAACTATTTAAAAATTTGAGTGAAGTCGAAAAGTGCCAAACTGACATATAAAGCTAACTATTGTCTAATTGAATTTGTTTTAGTGAATTTTCGTAGAAAAAATTCACTAATGGGGAGATTCTGACTTTTGAATTTTGGAAAAATTTTTGCAAATGAGCGCAAACTAGGACCCCTAGAACCCATATCCGGGTTCAGTTTCAATTTTTATATGTTTATATATATATATATATATATATATATATATATATATATATATATATATATATATATATATATATATATATATATATATATATATATGTATCACACCGATAACTCAAAAAATAATGGGCCGTTTTTGACTAAATTTAGTGAGTACCTTCCTTTTGCAAATGGCTTGGATAAGTTCGTTAGCCAAGAAAATCGGCTCAGGTTTTCCCGGAAAATTTAAAAAAAAAAATATATCTTCCGAATTAACAAAGTAAGGGCAACCAAATTTTGTACTCAGGTTTATATCATTGTATGTAAGTTATATACCAAAACCTAGCGCTGTAGGTCAAAAGACAAAAAAGTTATAGGCATTTAAAAAAAATAATTGGGTTTTCCTCAAAACGTCAAAGTCGCGATTTAAAATGTCAAAATTGGTAATATTTAGGCAATGATCCTGAAAATAATATGATCTATGAAAAGAAAATGTCTCAAGAAGAATGCTTTACAAAGCCTGAACTCTTAGTTTCAATCGTCATTGACCTTCATTTTACTGAAATATTCCCAGAATATTCAATTAAAATAGACCCTTTCTCTGATGTTTTGGCAGTAGTGTTGGCTATAGAGTTTATCGTTTAATGGTATAGCATTTTTGGCAAATTTTCGTAACAAATCTTTAAAGCTCAATATATCCGTTATTATGCAAGTTACGAAAAAAAATGGTATACATTAATTATAGGGTGTCTTGAGCTACATCTTAAAAAATATTTACACAATTACAGAGTGGCCCATAAGTGGTTGGTGAATCAGATTTTTTTTTTTAATCGAACACGCCCTATGTTATTGCATTTTTGCATTTTCCATCGATATATAATACATCTTTGTAAGAAAAGAAATTCGGGACGCAGTAAGTGCGTTATGGTAGCGAATTTTCATTAAATGCTTCAAATTTGAATAGCTCAATTTGCTATTAACCTGTAAGGTTGACCAGGAAACCAGTTTTTTCGGGAACAACTTAAGTTTACTTTCGGAAATTTTTGTACATTTTCAAACAATTAAGTTATTTTAATGAAACACGGCACATTGTTTCTACTATATAGATTGATGCCTGCTTTCTTAAAAAAACATGTTTGCTATTAAAAACATTTTAATGAAAATTCACTACCATAACGCACTTGCTTCGTCCAGAAGTTTTTTGTTTTTGTCTAGTAAATATAAATAGGAGTAGTGACTTCCAAAATTATTATCTTTCTTTAATTTTTTTAAATTGTCGTTAAAAGTAATTTCAAATTCTTCTAAACATATTCTTTTATAGCTTAGGCTTCACAATGTAAAATAGAAACATTACTAAAATTTATATTGTGGCCAGTGTAGAGATTATATATATATATATATATATATATATATATATATATATATATATATATATATATATATATATATATATATATATATGTATCACACCGATAATTCAAAAAATCATGGTCCGATTTTAATCAAATTTGGCATGTACCTTTCTTTTGTAAGTGGCTTGGATAAGTTCGTTAGGCAGGAAAATTGGACGAGGTTTTTCCGGGGTAATTTTGAGTTTTCATTCGAAAAAAAAATTTATCTCAAAAAATAAAAAAAGATATTATAACCAAATTTGGTAGGTACGTTTATACGATATAAAAAGTAAATTATACACCAAAATCTGGATTTATAGTTTACAATAAAAAAAGTTATTATAAAGTATTTGATGCCAAATCATTTCTATGAAAATTCACTACCATAACACACTTGCTGCGTCCAGGCTTTTTAAATATGCCATGGAACAAAATATGATTGTAACTGAAGATTCAAACATGTCATGATCTCTCATAACAACACTAAAAGCATCCAAGTCACCACAACATATTTTTTTATAGATCTCTGATGCGCCTGACTTTGTCAGTGAAACGTTCGTCAGGTCTTTAAAAATTGGGTTGTGTTGATTTTGGTTCTTCAAGTGTACTTACTAATAAATACTTCTGAAAAGTTATGGTTGAAAAGCGCAACGTCAGCCCTTCCTTTGTTTAATAAAAATAGAAAAAGCTTTAAGCCAATTAAAATTGCATCTGCAACCTAATTCGCAAAAGGGAACTCCAGACTACACAATTATTTTCTAAATCAAGCAATAGTATAGAATTGCATGTTCTAATACGAATTCTTAGCACGGCTGTAGAATGCCGAGCAGAAGAGCATTTCTAAGTTATTTTATTAAATTTGAACTCAAGCTCCGTTTATTTAAGTAGTTAGAAATTTTGCTGAACCTTATATCAATATTTCTTATGGCTTATCTGTGAGTGCATACGTGCATTATGCTCCTTTAAAGGAATTAGCAATTTAGATTCAGAAACAAACTCATGGAAAATATCTAGATTCTTGTGTACGCGGTCACTAGGTCAAACTAACGCAGTTTTTTTGGTCTGAGTTTAATTTTGTGGCTGTTATCTTCATACAACATTTTTAGAAAACAGTTTTAACTATAACACAGAATGCAATCTACGTAATTTAAAAGCACAATCACTACTACGCGAATAAAAAGTTATAGTACTATAGTTGTAAACTGCCAGGAGAATTTTCATTGACTTATTTCTACAAAAATTATATACGAGCCAAGAAAAATAATATTTATCTGTAATATTTGATAGATTTTGTTTAACCCATACAAATATTTTGGTCTTGTGCCTTCCAGTAGCACCAGACATATTTTTTGCCATTTAAGCTTATATTATTTCCGTCAACTTAGAGATCTAATTTTTGGCATAAAGTTTACTTTCTATAATGTACACACGCGCACCAAATTTGGTTGCAATAGCTTTGTTATTTATGGAGATACAAAACAATTCCAAAAGGAAACCAAAGATTTGGTGGGAACTCATCCACAAACTCATCCAAGCTATTTAAAAAAGAAAGGTACTGCCAAACTTATTCGAAACCGGCTCAATACTTTTTGAGTTATTGGTGTAACACACACACACATGCACGAACAGTAATATATGGTGTCCGTTAAAAAAGGTTTTACCAGTGTTTTCCCGAGAAATTATGGAAATTTCGAAACACTTTTTGTTAACCCTTAGGGGTCTTGTACCATTCAACCCTTGTCGGGGGTGACTTCCATCCCCTTAGTTTCAATAAGAAAACTGGGTCGAGTGGCATCCATTTGGAGAGCTCTTTTGATCTTATATCAAGGCTACAATTTTAAGATCTATCGATTAGTTTGTTAGACATTTACTTTCAAAACTTAAGTTGCGGTTTTATAATCTACCGATTAGTTTGTCAGATAACTGCTTTAAAAATTTAAGCTGTAGTATCAAAATCAACCGATTAGCTTTTTAGATCATTGTTTCAAAATCTAAACTGCTCTTTAAAAATCTACCGATTAGTTTTCTATATATTTGCTTTCAAAACGTAAGCGGTAGTTTTGAAATCTACCGATTAGGTTTTTAGATATTTGCTCTCAAAATTTAAGCTGCAGTTTTAAAATCTACCGATAAATTTTTAGATATTAGCTTTCAAAATTTAAGCTGCAGTTTTAAAAGGAACCGATTAGTTTTTAGATATTTGCTTTCAAAATTTAAGCTGCAGTTTTAAAATCTACGGATTAGTTTTTTTAGATAATTCCTTTTAAAATTCAAACTGCTGCTTTAAAATCTACCAATTAGTTTTTATATATTTGCTTTCAAAATTTCATCTGCAGTTTAAGAATCTACGGATTAGTTTTTTTTTTGATAATTGCTTTTAAAATTTAAGCTGCTGCTTTAAAATCTACCGATTAGCTTCCTAGATATTTACTTTCAGAATTTAAGTCGCAGTATTAAAATCTACTGATTAGTTTTTAGATAATTGCTCTCAAAATTTAGTTGTAGTTTTTAAATCTACCGATTAGTTTTTTAGATATGTGCTTTCGACACTGAAGCTGCATTTGTAAAATCTGCCAATTAGTTTTTTTTAGATATATACTTTTAAAACTTAAGCTCTAGCTTTAAGATCTACCGAGAAGTTTTTTTAATCTTTTTCAAAATTTAGAATGCAGTTTTAAAATCTATTGATTTCTTTTTTAGATAATTGCTGGTTTTTTAGATATTTGCTATCTATTAGTTAGTTTTTCAGATAATTTCTTGACAAGCTAAGCTGTAGTTTCAAAATCTACCGATTCATTTTTTAAATAATTGATACCAAAACTTGTGCTGCAGTTTGAAAATCTACTGATTCGTTTTTTAGATAATTGATTTCAAAAACCTAAGGTGCAGTTTTAAAATTTACCGATTGTTTTCTCAGATAATTTCCTGAAAACCCTAAGCTGCAGTTTTAAAATCTACCGATTAGTTTTTTATATAATTGCCTTCAAATCCTTAGCACATAAGGATTTGAAGGCAATTATACAAAAAACTAATCGGTAGATTTTAAAACTGCAGCTTAGGGTTTTCAGGAAATTATCTGAGAAAACAATCGGTAAATTTTAAAACTGCACCTTAGGTTTTTGAAATCAATTATTAATAAATTTTAAAACTGCACAAGTTTTAAAATTTACAAATAAGCTTTTTAGATAATTGCTTTCAAATATTAAGCTGCAGTTTTAAGATTTACCGACTAGTTTTTAAATATTTTCTTTCAAAACGCTCTAGTTTTAAGATATACTGATTAGTTTTTTTTATAGATATTTGCTTTCAGACCCTAAGCTGCAGTTTTAAAATCTACCGATTAGTTTTTTTAGATAACTGCTTTCAAAGCTTAAGCTGCAGTTTTAAAATCTACCGATTAGTTTTTAGATAATCGCTTTCTAAACCTAAGCTTCAGTTTTAAAATTTACCGATTAGTTTTTTAGATAATTTATTTCAAACATTAAGCAGCAGTATTCAAATCTATCTATTAGTTTTTAAATATTTCAAAACTCAAGTTGTAGTTTTAAGTTATACCAGTTAGTTTTTTAGATATTTGCTTTCAAAATTTAAGGGGCAGTTTTAAAATCTACCGATTAGTTTTATATAATTTCTCTCAAAATTTAAGCTGTAGTTTCAAATCTACCGACCAATTTTTTAGATAATTCCTTTTAACTCTTAAGCTACAGTTTTAAAATCTACTGATTAGTTTTTTAAATATATGTTCATAAGACTTAGGCTGTACCTTTAAGATATACCGATTAGTTTTTTAGATGTTTGCTTTCAAAACCTAAACTGCAGTTGTAAAACATGCTGAAAATTTTTTTAGATAATTCCTTTCAAAGCTTAAGCTGCAGTTTTAAAATCTACCTACTAGTTTTTTAGACAATTGATTTTCAAACGTAACGTGCAGTTTTGAAATTTACCGATTTGTTTTTAGATAATTGCTTTCAAACGCTAAGCTGCAGTTTTAAAATGTACCGATTAGTTTTTAAATATGCAAGAAAACACAAATTGCATTTTTTTCAGCTATATTTACCTCTAAGATATAATTTTTTATTAAACCTAAAAATCATTATCAGAGCTAAGAATCCATTTAATACTAAATGTTTTGGCAGTGACACCCACCCCCTGTTAAAGGTGAAACGAAGCTTACAAAAACACCATATATGCATATTATATTAAAAGAATCGACAGTGACAGGGTGGAAATTTACGACAGCAAATTGCCGTGGGGTCTCTAGATATCATATCACAAAGTTTTGTGTGCGTATTTCTTAATAGCCTGTCATGACTCCCTCTCGCATGGGGCGTCTGTTAGTGATGTGATATGACGCACATAGAAAAATTCATTATCAGAATCCCTGAACGAAATAAACTAATGAGGCCTTACCGTTTCAAATTGGCTCCCTAGAGAGACTGCTCGTCATCATTACATCAAAAGACATTGAAATTTTCATCCAACGGGAAAATTTTGTTTAACTTTCAAGAAGTGCTATGTTTTAGCGAATTTTTATTTTAAAAAAATCACCATTAGAGATGTATCGATGGTGAGGCTTTACAAACATTTTTGAACAAATGAGCCTGAATTTGGGCCCCCAGAACCCGAAGCCAAGGTCCGTGTGACCTTTTAGATGTTTATATATATATATATATATATATATATATATATATATATATATATATATATATATATATATATATATATATATATATATATATCTTGCTATGATAAAAATCTAAACAATACTTACAGCTTGCCGGAAATGTGTATGTACTCTTTTTGTAAATTGTATTTCATGACAATAAATATCCAAAACCAGGCCAATACAAATCATTCATATTACACCACACTTGCCACGGAGAACCATAAATAACAACACATTGTCACCAGACATAGTCTTTGTTAATGTTATTTAGTACTGGATGCATGAGATATGAATAAGCTGAAAAAGAAATGTTTCATTTAAATCATTGTTGAAAATTTATATATAACCTATAATGGGTATTAGTAAAGAGTAATTAAGCTACATACCTAAAGGTGTATGTATAGCTTAAAGTTTAAAACAGGTTAATTTTAAACCAAAGAAACATTGTTTAAAGATTTTACTTACATCATTTAAAAATAAAATGTATTGAAAAACACTCTGTATATTAATAAGAAGTGAAATGAACACTCCTAAAGACAACAGTTTTTTAAAGGAGTTTTCAAGCAAGATTGAACATTTAAAAGTGTTTTTAGTTTTATTAAAAAACATTGTTTATGTATTTAAAATAAGTTTGGTTATCGAATGTCATATTTAGAGTTAACTTTTTGTGAATGTCATTTGAGTGAAGGATTTGTATTTGGCGGGTATCTAAATTAGACTTACCTGTAAAATTTAGAAGCAACGAATATTTTCCATGCTATACTGGGTGTCGATGGATATGCAGCTTAGAAAAAAAGACGAGAAGAATGAAATGTTGAAAATAATTTCCAGACAGCTTGCTATTACTTTGATACAGGAATCGAAAATAATTTTCGAGATTATTTTCCGACAATATCCGTTTTCTGAGTAGTTAACTGAGTAGGAATACAAAATTTTAAAATCCTAAAGCCACTTCGATATTTCGCAGGATTATAGACAGATTTTTCGCGATATCTCAATACTTATACGTCATTTGGAAGCCTATTTGAATATATTATGTTTTATCCGGCCCCAAAAATAAAGATTTATGATTATTAGGTCCGGAGATCTGGGTGGCGACAAAATGGGAACAGCATTTGCTATCCCATACACCATATAGTATATATATATATATATATATATATATATATATATATATATATATATATATATATATATATATATATATATATATATATATATATATATATATATATATATATATATATATATATATATATATATATATATATATATATATATACATATATACACACCTATTACGGCATTCCTTCTACGTAATTCATATTTGTAACAGACTCATTGTCTCAAAATTGCCAATTTTGACGGTTCCAATCGCGACTTCGGCGTTATATGTAGAAAAGTTATAACATTTTCTAAATATCTTTTCTGCTACTTTTTGTCCCTTTTGAGTCAAGAAAACTTAATATAATATGATGTAATATTCAATTGATTTTATTAATCACGCAAAATATTTTGTCCTTGTGCTTTCCTCTGACCACCAGTGTCCCCCAAAATTTTGTTCCTATAACTTTTTTTTTTTATTTTAACTTAGAGATCCGAATTTCAGAGTGTATGGTAAGTTTGATAGTAACAACGTATATGTTGATGAAATTTAAAGTTTTCTAATAAACAAACCCTAAAACGTCATATTACTCGAGTTTTAACGAAAAAATTTCGATTTCCACTAATTACCCCCCCCCCTATATTCATCCCCCACCCCCTGGAGCGATTTTACCCAAAAACAATCCGAACCGTTCGTTTGTCATTATAACCTGTTACACGTTTTACAATCTTTGCATTGTCATTATAACACTCATTGCTACACGATTGTGTTATCCTTTTATTCAATGACGTTTGGTATCTCCCTACTCGATGATATTGCTTTTATAGTCAATGAAAGCTATTGTTATTTTTTCTTTTACTCGAAGAGAGGGGTTGCCTTCATAGTCAGTAAAAACTATTATTCTTTAAGACAATGAAATATATTACATTCTTACTTAATGAAATTCCTACTTTCTTAGTCTATGAGCAATATAATATCTTAAAATTATGCCTATAGAAGCACGCATGGTCCAGCTTGACAAATTCGGCCTAATAGCGACAGTTGGTAGGCCTCAACTTAATTTTCATTTGTCGAGATAACGAACTCCTTATATATATATATATATATATATATATATATATATATATATATATATATATATATATATATATATATATATATATATATATATATTATATATATATAAACGCAGATCTCCTCATTAGTGAATTTTTCGTTTTATGAATAATTCGTTAAAAAGCCGGGACCCGTCGACCTTGCTTTCGAGTGGGACACATGATGCGATAAGTTTTGGTGGCCTGGAACCTACCAATTGGGAAGGGGCGTGAAGTACCCTGAAATTTTAAAAGCCACCCTATGTTGAGTGACACCTTATTTTAAATCTTCTTTAATTCTGCTTACGACTTTTTACATTTTGGTTTGGATATGGCAGTAAAATCACCAATTAAAGAATTATCAAAACACAGAATATCAATGAATCAAAGAATGTTATTTAAGCAAGTGTTAAAATTGTTTTATCTCCACTTCCACACAATTGTGAAACCTTTGCTCCGCTTCCGAACTATCTGCAAGTGAAGGCATTAATTTTTCTTCAATTATGTCAAAGCCAAACGTACTGACGCTAGAAATAAAACTCCTATAGACTTTTGTTGAGGAAGTATATTATTGTCCATTATTTTTCGTTATTCTGTTGTTATTACATAATTTTAGATGCCTCTGTAAGCCCCTAATGATACTTCATAGCAAAGTTAACTTTGGAAGTTTCATGTGATGTATAACATACGGAAACTTTTGCACCTTGCCTAGACTGCCTGAGAAACTTTAGGTAAGATTCTGTATAAATATTCTATTATAGCATACGTAAATAGGTTCTAATAAAATTATTTAACATATTGGACTTGGAGTTTCTAAAGGTAGCTCCGTCTTACCTTTGACCCAAAATTATATTTAGATGCTTCCAGTAGAAATTTATATGGAAAGTACATGTCTTGCTTTGACGTATATAAATGCGGAGATCAAAACGTTTCCTTGGCCAAAGAGAAATATTCTTGCATAATGAAAATTACGAGAAATAGTTTGGCCTGTGTTTGAATAGTATGAGGCATTTCTCTCATTCAATGCGACCGAACTTAAATTTCAACATTTCTAAAGTTACAGGTTAAAGATTATTTACATTCAATACAAGTCTCTATCATTACAGTCTAAGCGCGACATCGCATTGTCGTTGTAACACTGTTGCTGTTGGAAAAGTTGCAAAGCTCTGGTTTCTCATTTCAACAGCATACGGTGTGTGCGTGCATCCATCCAGTCACGTACTGACCGTGTCGTACGTTGCTTAACTTCGGCGATTGACGAGAACTGGTATATTCAATTTAGTATGGCCGTTTAAACCAAAAATATTCTTTCAAAAAAACCCAGAATTTAACGCACATTAACCCTTTATGACGTTGCTTAATTTCGGCGATCATTGAGAACGGATATATTCAATTCAATGGCCGTTTTGACCAAAAATATTGTTGCAAAAGATCCTCATAATTTTACGCATATTGGCCCTTTATATCGTTGCTTAGCTTCGGTGATCATTGAGAACGGGTATATTCCATTTAGACCGGCCGTTTTAACCAAAAGTATTGTTCCAAAAAAACATCAAAATTTTACGCATCCTGACCTTTTACGACATTGTTTTACTTCGGCGACAATTGAGTATGACTTCTTTAATCAAAAATGTTCTTGGAAAAATACCTCATAGTTTTAGGTATATCAAGTAATCAAGGAAAAAGCGCTTCAAACAAACACTTCTGTTAAATAAAAAGTAAATACTGATAAATTTCTACCTACAGACTTGAAGACTGGCTTCACTGTTGGGTTTCGTTTCAGTAAGTGAAGGACGTAGCCAGCGCGTAAGCAAACTGGAGCAAGTGGCCGTTCTGAATTCTAGAGGTTCTAGGATGTTCTTCAACGTTTCTGTAATCCTTTTATCTGCTTGACAGAATCCTCAGACAGATAAAAACTGAATAAATACGAAATCATGACAACCACCAATAAAGATCTGTCGCTTTGTTATGATGTTTTGATCAAAAAATTATTTGAAAAATTAAAATACGATAAAACAAAAATGACGAATGACGCCTTTAAAATGTCTACGTGATATTTGTCAATATTTAACATGAAGATAGAACTAAGGTATAACAGTACTAACAATAACAACAATTACAACAATAAAATAACTTAACAATAACAGTCTCTGTACCTTAAAAAAGGTCTAGACGCAGCAAGTGCGTTATGGAAGTTAATTTTTAATAAAATGCTTTGAATAGCAAATATGTCTTTTTAATGCAAGTAGTCAATTTGGTTACCGGTATAACCTATATAGTAGAAACAATGTGCCATATATAATCAAAATAACGTATTGTTTGAAAATGTACAAAAATTTTCCGACAATAAAATTAAAATGTTGCTTTCCTAGCCAACACACACAGGTTAATAGCAAATTAAAATATTGAAATTTAAAGCATTTCATGCAAATTTGCTACCAAAACGCACCTACTGCGTCTCGATTTTTTCTTACAATAAAAAAAATTCAATAAAATAATGGTGTTCGAAAATAAAAATTGTAGGGATCACCAACGACTTATGGACCAGCCTGTGATTGTAAAACTAATTTGAAAAGATGCAACTCAGGACACCCTATAATTAACTTATACAATTTTTTCTCATCACTTGTATAATAATTATTATATTGAGCTTTACCGTAAAAATGCCTCACCCTGTATATACGTAAATAGATAAAAACTGAACGTAACCTCGGATATGGATTCTAGGGAGCCTAGTTTGCGCTCATTTGAAGAAACCTTTTTAAATTTCTAAAGTCGCGGTCTCCCCATTGACGAATTTTTTGTACGAAGATTAGCTAAAAATTATGGATTGTTAAACCATAAACTTAACTAAAGCTACCGCCAAAGCATCAGAGAGAAAATAACTAACCTGTTCAATATCAGCCCTTTTTGTAAAACTTCTTTTGTATGTATGTATATATATATATATATATATATATATATATATATATATATATATATATATATATATATATATATATATATATATATATAGTTTAGATTTTTATATGTTTATATATATATATATATATATATATATATATATATATATATATATATATATATATATATATATATATAAACATATAAAAATCTAAACTGACCCCGGATATGGGTTCTAGGAGCCCAAACTCGCACTCATTTGAAAAAATCTCACCATCGATACCTCTCTATTAGTGAATTTTTTTTAAAATAAAAATTCACTAATATCGACCTACACCAATTCATTATCTTTGTTTTGTTTGAAAAAATTTTTAGATATATTTATTTAATTAGGTAGAAGAATATCCTAGAAGGGGGAAGCCATTAAATCAGTTTGCTCATTTAAAACAAGATAGTTATTGTCGTGTATGTGCTTTTTTACTGCTAAAGCCTCAAGGAATTCTAGTTTACGCTTGACATTCCAAAAATGTTGTGGTTTTATAAGGTTATTTACTGTAGGTCTTTGATGGGATCAATAATATGTTTTACAAATGTAGACTCGTCAGCGTGGTTATTTCTAAAATCAGAAATATATTCTTTGTATGGGGTCTCAAACAATACGTAGATAATGGAAGCAGCCATTTAACAAAAAAAAATTCCATGTTTATTTTGTAATATGCATTTGTGAATTTTCCTTAAAAAATTCACCTATAAGGAGATCCCGACCTTTGAATTTTGAAAAAATTCTTCAAATAATCGGAGACTAGGACCCCTAAAACCCATATGCAAGGTCACTTTCAATTTTTATATGTTTGCAAGTGGCTTGGACAAGTTCAATAGCCGGGAAAATCGGCGCAGGCTTTCCCAGATTTTTTTTTGATTGTTTTCGGAAAAAAAATATATTTTCGGATAAAACAAAGTAAGGGCAAACAAGTTTGGTACAGGTGTTTGTATTATAAATAGTGGCCCATGTACCAACAGTTATGTCAAAGTTAAATGAAAAAAAGTTATAGGTATTTAAAGAAAACAAATTTGGGATTTTCCTCAAAACGTCAAAGTCGCGATTTCAAACGTCGAAATCCACAACATTTGGTCAAAGTACCTAAAACAAATACGGCTTGTGTAAAGAAAAACCTGGCAAGAAGAGTGTTCTGCAAACCCTTAAGTTTCAGCTTCAGCCGCCACTGTCCTTCATTTTAATAAAAGGTTTACTGGAAATTCATTTCAAATAGACCCCTTCTCTGATGCTTTGGCAGTAGGTTTAGTTAAGTTGATGCTTTGGCTGCAGGTTCAGTTAAGTTTATGGGTCTATAACTTTTAGCCAATTTTCGTAGAAAAAATTCCTTAATGAGGAGACCGCGACTTCTCATTTTTAAAAAGATTTCTTTAAATGAGCGCCAACTAGGCACCCTATAATCAAATTCCGGTTTACTTTCAGTTTTTATCTGTTTGCATATATACAAGGTGACGCACTTCTACGGTAAAGTCCAATATAATTGTTATCATACAAGATACAAGAAAAAAATTTATACGTTAATTATAGAGTGTCTTAAGCTGCATCTTATAAAAATATTTTGATCATAGGCTGGTCTATAAGTCGTTGGTAATCTCACTACAATTGTTACTTTCGAACACCATTGCATTTTTGCATTTTTTTTCGAAATATGATACAGGTTTGTAAAAAAAAATCAAGACGCAGTAAGTGCGCTTTTCTGGCGAATATTTATTAAATCCTTCAAATTTTAATAACTCAATTTGCTATTAACGCAAGGTTTGTTTTCTAGGAAACCAGTTTACTCGGAAACATTTTAAGTTTAATTTCGGAAAATTGTTGTACATTTTCAATCGATAAGTAATCCTGATAAAATATGGTACTTTATTTTTACTATATATGCTAGACCGGTAACCAGACCGATGCCTGCTTCCATTAGAGAGACATATTTGCCATTGAAAACATTTTTATGAAAATTCATTTCATTTTGGCTTTCACTGTAGAAGAAAAAAAAAATGTAAGTAAGCATATTTTGCATTTTTTACCGTGTCACCGTTAAAACGTCAACAGTGTAATTTTTGTATAATTACCTACCACAGTCTCATTATTAAATTTTATGAGCGGTAGTATATCAAACCAAGAAACAGCTAAGTCTCTTTATCTTGAAAACATCTTGAAAATATTTAGCGGCCAGGAAGTAACAAGGGGTAGAAAATAAATTAGCACAAACGTCATAATTCATTGCCTGTGAGATAAACAGCGGAAATACGTGTAGCCGGTAAACTGAAAAACGAAAGTCATCAAATATATCAACCTGTTTGTGAGAGTGTGTAAGTGTGTGTTTACTCCAACGAGAGACAAGTAAATATTGGTTCATCTCCTTCCAAAATCTGATTAATCTCGACAACACATGCAATTTACTTGACACCACAGGTTTTCTTCTTCGTAGGAAAAAAAAGGAAAGTTTAATTTCACGAAAACTTTTATCATACCCTTGACTGTTTGTTATCTTATAAATTGAAAAGGATATGTTACAAAAGCTTTTAGTTGCGCAATATCAGAAGCAAGTAAGTCATAAAGTTTCCGTTCTGCTACTTCCTTTCTTTCATTATAGATCGGAAACTCAATAATAGTTACGTGATTTCAGATAATACCCGCCATTGTGTACACGTAGGCGGTGAGGTTATTAAACTAAACAGATAATATATCAAACTGAATGAAACGCCTAAGAAAGCTCGTCTGTTCGATATGCAGACATCTATTGTTTACATCTACAAATTCGTGACTTTTAATTTAGTGAGTTGGTGTACATGACTACAAAAATTGTACTTTTATTAAGGCCAGTAGTATTTTAGTCTCATCGTTATCGCAGTGCAATGTCGCCCTGTTGTCTTACGGCCATGACGCTTTGTTTACAAAGAAGCTTCCGTACTTCACTAGTTTTGTCAGGTTTTTCAGAACTTTTCCTTTCTGTTTAAGCTTTCCCCTTTTCCAACTATTGCACCGAACTTTTAACTTATATTTTTGTTTAAACTATTTTAGTTAAAATATATTACGGGGCTAAAAGTACAACTCACGTACCATATAACTATAAGTTCTTTGAAAATCAGCTTTCAGAGATGGTTAGAATATTCATAGAAATAATCACCTAAATTCATTAGCAAAGTTTATTTGAATTTAACTGCAAACGAAATAACAACAAAATATAACAATTATTTGGAATCAAATTATTAACCAAAACTTCAACGAGAGCACAAAAAGAGTGACTGCGTTATATTAGCTAATCACGGCTACATAAAAATTAATCAACAGAAACCAAACCGAAAGGTATGGGAGAAAATAATAACTTTATTTGGCAAACAACTCAGAGATCATAATAAAAAATCTCGGGACGCAGCAAGTGCGTTATGGTAGTGAATTTTCATAAAACTATTTTTTAATAGCAATAATGTGTTTTTTTTTAAGAAAGCAGGCATTAAATTTGGTTACCAGTAAAATCTATATAGTAAAAACAATGTGCCATGTTTCATCAAAATAACTTTATTGTTTGAAAATGTAAAAAAAATTCCGAAAGTAAACTTAAAAGTGTTCCCGAAAAAACTGGTTTTTTGGTCAACCTTATGGGTTAATAGCAAATTGGGCTATTCAAATATTAAGCATTTGATCAAAATTCGCTACCATAACGCACTTACTGCGTCCAGAATTTTTGTTCTTACAAACATGCATTATATGGATGGAAAATGCAAAAATGCAATAACATAAGGCGTGTTTGATTAAAAAAAAAAGAAAATTTGTATCACCAACGACTTATGGGCCACCTTGTGATTGTAGAAATAATTTTTTAAGATGTAGTTTAAGACACCCTATAATTAATATATACAATTTTTTTTCATATCTGGTATAATAACAGATATATTGAGCTTTATTGATTTTTTTTTTACGAAAATTCTACAAAAATTATATACTATTAACGATAAACTCTATAGCTAAGACTACTGCCAAGCGTCAGAGAAAGGGTCTATTTGAAATGAATTTTCTGGAAACATTTTATTAAAATGAAGGACAATGACGGTTGAAACTAAGACTTCAGGGTTTGTAAAACATTCTTCTTGAGACATTTTATTTCCATAGTCCGTATTAGATTTAAGTTCTTTTCCTAAATGTTTCCAATTTTGACGTTTAAATCGCAACTTTGACATTTTGTGAAAACCCCCAATTTATTTTTATTTAAATGCCTATAACTTTTTTGTCTTTTGACCTACAGAGCTAAATTTTGGTAGGTAACTTGCTTATTATGAAATAAACCCGAGTATACAATTTAGTTGCCCTCACTTTGTTAATTTAGGAGATATAAATTTTTTTTGAAAGAAAACACAAAATTTTCCCAGAAAACCTCGTCGGATTTTCGTGGGTAACGAACATATCCAAGCCACTTGCACAAGGAATGTACTCACCAATTTTGACGTTTAAAATCGCGATTTTGACGTTTTGAGGAGAACCCAAATTTATTTTTCTTTGAATGCCTGTAACTTTTTTGTCATTCAACCTACGGAGCTAAATTTTGGCAAGTAACTTGCCTTTAATGATATAAACCCGCGTATCGAATTTGGTTGCCCTTACTTTGTTAATTTTGGAGATATAAATTTTTTTTGAAAGAAAACACAAAATTTTCCGGGAAAACTTCGGCGGATTTTCTTGGCTAACGAATTTATCCAAGCCATTTGCAAAAGGAAGGTATGTGCCAAATTTTTTCAAAATCGGTCCATTATTTTTTAAGTTATAGGTGTGACACATAAATATATATATATATATATATATATATATATATATATATATATATATATATATATATATATATATATATATATATATATATATATATATATATAAACATATAAAGTCTGAAACTGACCTCGGATTTGGGTTCCGGGGGTCCTAAATAGCGCTCATTTGAAGAAATTTTTTCAAAATTCGAAAGTCGAGATCTCCTCATTAGTGATTTTTTTAAGAAAATTCACTAAAAATTCGAATTTTCATAACACTTTTATTCTACGGCATATTAGTAAAATTAATACTTTAAACTAACACAGCCCTTGAAGATCGATTTTAGAGGTCCTAGTACGCGCACATTTGAAAAATTCTTTCAAAAATGTTACCATCGATCTCTATTATCAAAAAAATCTGGTGTTCTAACCCCTAATCTATAGATAGTGTAAGTTTCTTTAGAAGAAACATGTGTTACAAATTTCATTAAATTTATACAGAAGATTTCCAGAAGGAAACTTAATTCATATTTAGAAGAGTAACGTATCTGCTAAATTATAAACGTAGCAGTTGTTTTTCCTTATTAGTCGCCAGTATGATTTCGTTCTAGTGAACGTGATCAAACCAGTTTTTTCAATAGCAACAATAACAAAATTATAATTTCAGACTCAAAGGTGACAAACTTGTTCAGGCGTTTTAAACAAAAATAAGATCTTGTTCAAAACGTATGAAATCTGTGCACTATTGTTTCTCCAAATGTCAAAATAAAACATAAAAAAACATACATTAATTAAACTGGATTCGATCGTGTAACCTTCTGCTTAGGAGCGTCAAGCCCCCTGCGCCATATAGACACATCTCAACTAACGTTTTATTTGCCTGATACTTAAGATCGGCTTCATGCCCCGGATATTGTATTCAAAGTATACGTAACAATTATTAATTACAGAATTAGTAGAATTACCATTGAAACACATCCCACGACTGTTTCTGTCTTATGGGACCTCTTATGTTTAATTTTAAAGATAAAATAAACAATTTTAGAATCATTTTATAGTGACTTGATTTTGTTTAAATTTCTGCTATATCATGTGACAACAGAAAGACCTATGTTGCGCTAAAACCGTACATTTGTCCGTTAATAAAGCCACAAATATAGTGTATTTTAATAATTGATTGAATTCCCCAGTTAAAAAACAATAACTTGGCAAATTTTGAATTTCATGTCGTCGGTCATAATTGCGTCCGAGATTTCACGGTTGTTGGTTCGGGTAGTATATTTTATGCCCGGTATATATTTGGTTTGGTTACCGTTGATGTATGGTTTATACCTGTTGTATGAATTAATCTACGCGTGGCAGTTAACCACTCTGTCTGTCAGCCATTGGACTTTTACCACTAAGTCGTTTCAACCCTTTTCTTTGGGATTTTATATTTAATTTGGAAAAAAATTAAATAATGTGTATTAAATTACTTTAAATTCACAACATAGGTTTACTTCCATTATTTATCGCCACGTGTAAAGTCGCATTCCAGTTACTCTAATACTTACACAAATATAGCGTTTTCAAACAGTTTTCCCCGATTTGCCACCGGAAAAACTTACGCATAAAGGCTGATTAAGGAACTCGACCTCGGCTTTCGCCTAAACAAGATTTTTGCCAAGTCTGAAATCAGTTTTGTATTTTTTGAGTATCGATCGGATATATATATATATATATATATATATATATATATATATATATATATATATATATATATATATATATATATATATATATATATATATATATATATATATATATATATATATATATATATATATATATATATATATATATATATATATATATATATATATATATATATATATATATATATATATATATATATATATATGGGCTGATTCCCGTAGCCCGTTGTTTAGAAAATTTTTGATTTGTCGAAATCGTATTATTATGAAACCTGACAGGCGGCCAGAATCGACTGCTGCAAGTATAAATAAAAAATCTACAAAATGGCGGTACTTCCGGAATTACCGGAAGTCGGTGCCATCTTTGTTTTTTTTTAATGGGAATATCCCATTTTTATTCCATGCCTGGATTCTAAAGTCAGAACGTCCCAGTTGTCAACACTTATCTCTCACAGTTTTTGACATATGTTACATTTTTTGCACAAAATTGAATTTGCAGAGGTCCATTAAGGAATTCATGACTCCTGATACATTGAAAATAAATAGTTTTTTTTTAAATTCGATTCCCAAAGGTTTGGCCAATATTTTGCATCATTACCGATGCTTTCGTTATGTTTCATGCCCCTACTGCGATTTTCAAAGTTGACAGTCAAAAAATGTCAAAAACTTCAGTTTTCAAATAGCAGCTGCCATTTTTGAAGCCACAAATCAATGTAGAATTAAATTTTAGTGCCACTTTTATTAACATTATGCGTGCTCTGCAGTCGTTTTTGAGTTATTGACATATTTTAAAAAAATATTATTTTTCCTCAGGGGCTTTGGAAACAATCGTTTCAGTTAAATTTTTATTCCACAACCTTATTACAATAATAAACAGTTACAACAAAATAACAACAAATGGGCAAATTAACAAAATAATAATTTCAACACAAATGCTCAATGCGTTGCTCTACGAATTTCGAAAGTATCCAAATGATAAAAACTCCAGATATCCTTATTCTTAAGTCTTCGTAATTGACAACTGGATTTGCGTACACTAATTCTTTGATCCGACCCCATAAATGAAGTGTAAAGGTGTAAGATCCAGAAATCGGGGGGGGGGGGCAAAGTGATGAACCCCTATTTCCCAACCAACGATCTTCAAAGTGTAGCGTTATTTTGGCATCTACGGCTCCAGTTAAATGTGCTGGATCTCCATCCATTTGATACCAACCATCGCCATTCAAATTTTCATCGTATATAAAATATCGTACCTGACTGTCCATTAACAGGCAGAAAGCATTTATAAAAAATTTTGTTTGATTTTCGACTTCTATTACAATATGAGGATTTTCGTCAGCCCAAAAATGCTGATTTTTTCGATTAATTATCCCTTGCTGACAAAATTTTGCTTCGTCTGTCCAGATGATGTTTTGTAAAAAATTACGATCTTCGTGAATTTTTACCAACAATTGTTTTCAAAAGTTGATCCTGCGTACGTAGTCTCCGGATGTAGCTTCTGTAGCCTTATAAAATTATAGGGATGTAGCTTATGATGACAAAGAAACCTTTGCAACAAGGAATAAGAAATTCCCAAATCGGTAGATGCTTTTCTGATTGAAGTAGGTGGATATGCTACAAAATATCAAACAACAAGGCGTTAGTTTCAACCTCTTCATTTCTTGTAACAAATTTAGTTTTCATAACAGGCTTAGCTACCTTCCCATGATGAAAAAAAAATATTCTTAAGTCTTATAAATTTTCCTTACGTAATTTCCCAAGCAACATTTAAAGTCAAATTGACGTAAAATCGCCCTACCAATAGGTCGGCGACCAAATCACCACAGGTCATATTCAAGTAAAATTTAAGTGTATATTACCAAGGTGGGGAATAAAGTCAAAGTAATATGGAAGTCGATAATCGGTCCGGCAAGGCGTTTCGACCAAGGCGTTTTAGTTATATTTAGGGCATTTTCATTCAACATTGGGCCAATGGACGTAATATATTGGTAAATATGTGCTACGCTCTACTTGAATCTGACATCTAGGCGCCGAGTGCCGTGACGTTCTTAATAACGAACTACGCATGTGCCATCTGCAGGATCTGTGGTTATGTATGTATAAACAAACAGTAGAGTAGTAGAGATATTGTCCATCTTTGTCAAAAAATGACATCTTGAATAATCAAAGAACTTACTTCAAATATTTGCAACAATGATAAAGGTGATTCACACTGTACAAAGACAAAACCCACTGCGGTTATGTTTTTTTCTGTTAACATGATGATGATACTTCGATAAAATTCGAGCGCCCGTATAAAAGATAAAATTACTGAAAATAAAAAATTATTCAAAATTCTTGAAATTCTGATTTTGGAGGATTGGTGATGTAAACAACACAAAACTATCTTGTCGTCATGGTATACAATCATTATTTAATGTTTTTATCGAACTAAAATTTGATTACACTATATTTAACAAAACATTATTTTTCATTTTCAAATACAATCAAGATGAATACCGCAAAATTAATTTAATATGGCTGCCCTTCTAACATTATTGACCTGAAAGTTAATTTTGCCCTATTTTTTTACCTATAAGTCACAATTCCCAATGACAGGGCAAACTAACCAAGCTTTGAAGGCATTTTGTCCTATTATGGGAATTTTAACTATATGGTAAACGAATTTTGTTTGAATTTATTAGAAATGAAACATTTTCGTTTATAGAAATATATATTACTTATACCCGTGCACAGCCGAGAGACATATAGGAATGATTATACAGTGCTTTTCGTCTTTGATTCCATAATATATAGACATTAATAGAAAATAGAAACAAAATAAAATAAGTAAATAAACATAAACATGGCAGTTGACCGTGTTGCCACTGCTTCACTCCATTTGGCATGAAAATTGATGTATTATATTGAAGAGGGAAACGTGCTGATTTGATGTAAGCCACTTTGAATGATCAGCATCAATCACTATTTTTCTGTGAGCATTCTTTACTACTCTATAATAGTTTGTAGTATGTCTGTAAACTTTTATTGGTTTCAAAGGGGCATTGTAACACTATATTTGTTACTGGTGCACGCACATTAACAACAAGAATAAACTTTTATTGATGAAGTTTATCAACTGACACACGTTTAAGATTCACAAATGTATTTCACTGCTGTACACTTTGAACTTTGAGGACAATTCTTATTTCAAGTCAGATTTTATGGGTATTTTCAACTTGAAGGTAGGCAATTTGACTTGGAAGACTATTTCTGCAGTAATTATGACTTTATAGCCAATCAGAAAGCCATTTTTGGTTAGCTCAGTGCCTAAAATATTTCCTGTGCTGTATTGCAATGAAATTGGTAATATATATGTAAGCTGGACTTCATAAGAAGACCCCCAATTTACTATACCACAGAGACATATTGCAGGTTAATATTAGGTAATAAATTACCTTAAAGTAGGTATTTCAGGTATCTGGACTTAGTAGTCGATTTTCAGTCCAATTTAGGGCACAGTTCGACCTAAAAATTACCAACTCTGGAATTGAAACACAAAAGTATATTCAAGTATATTTTATGAGTCAAATTAAACCAATTTTTTCCCAATTTAGTTACTTGTAAGTTACTGACTTTGGAGTAATTTTAATAGTCAAAAATAAGCTAGTTCGGAGCCGCATTTCCAAATTTGTAGTCATTATGACAATTAAGGCAACATTTTGGTTAATTATTACCAAATTACAACTTGGTTAGGTTATTTTGA
Source organism: Tillus elongatus (assembly GCA_964006375.1). Lineage (NCBI taxonomy): Eukaryota > Metazoa > Arthropoda > Insecta > Coleoptera > Cleridae > Tillus > Tillus elongatus. The sequence goes on along the minus strand of OZ023264.1, from coordinate 157,238,451 downwards.
CTCGAGTGCTGGTTAACATGCCTTAATTTGTTGCTTCGGTTGCGGTAGATGTGGCTATTTGATGTGGAACGCGCGGCATGTTCTGACAATTATTCTGTTATTTTCCGCATAAATTACAAACAAATCAAAGACAACATCATTCAGATAATGCTCCATGGTAAAAAATTGCACTAATTAATTGAATCACTAAGATAATAATGACAGGACCGTGACTAGGTTTGACATTTGCTATTTTTTCCAAAGAATACTAACCCTGAGGAGAAAATAACCAAATTTATTTAAAAAATTAAAATAATTCAAAAACGGCTAAAGATAAGCATGTATAATGTTAATAAAAGTGGCAGTAAAATGTAACTCTATCTTGATTTCTGGCGTCAAAAATGGCAGGTGCCATTTGAAGAAATGAAGTTTTTGACATTTTTTGATTGTGAACTTTGAAAAATCGCAGTAGGCGCATGAAACGTAAAAAAAGTATAGGTCATGACGCAAAATATTGGCCAAACCTTTGTGAACCGAAGAAAAAAATCAACTATCTATTTTCAATGGTTAAAGAGTTACGAATTTCTTAATGGACCCTCGCAACTTCAAGTTTTTGCGAAAAATGTGACATATGGCAAAAACTATGACAGATAAGTGTTGACAACTCGGACGTGCTGAACTCAGAATTTAATGTAGAATACAGGCATAGAATCAAAATGAGGTTTTCTTATAAAATAAAAAAAATGGCGCCGACTTCCGCTATTTCCGGAAGTGCCGCCATTTCGTAAATATATCATTTAGACTTGCAGCAGTCGATTCTGGCCGGCTGTCGAATTTCATGATAGCACGATTTCGGGGAAATCAAAAATTGTCTAACGAACAGGCTACGTGAATCAGCCTGTATATATATATATATATATATATATATATATATATATATATATATATATATATATATATATATATATATATATATATATATATAAACATATAAAAATTTTAACGCACCTTGGTTTTGGGTTCTAAGGACCCAAATTCGCGCTCATCTGAAGAAAATTTTTATTAATGAAAATTCGCTAAAAGGATGCGGATTTGGCTGTAAATTCAAAGCTTATGACCCCGCTATGATGTGTCGAGAACTTTGGCCGGTTCTTCATAGTCCTTGGTCAAAGTCAACTTAAGATGCTGAATATTCAAGTGAATGATTTAAAAGAGGCTGCTTCTGTTGAACTTGTTATTGACGCTGACGTGGCTGGTCATTTGTATGCAGGCAAAATAAATTTGAGCTGTGGCCTGATAGCAAGGCTCAGGCATGACTAGTTTGTCACTCTTGGTAAAATATTCTGGTACTAGGAGCTAGTTAGAATTGGATAATGTGGGAATCACAGATCTTGCAAATAGAGTCCTCGACGAAGAAATGAAATGTTTTTTCTAGATCTATTCATCGACAGTTCTAGCTCGGATAAGAGGTCAAGACTCATGGAAGCATGCGCCTGGTGTGTTAAGTCTAGCTGATCTCCCAACACGTGGTTTTACGGGGCAACAGTAATGGAAATCAAGATGGTAGAAGGGTCCAAATGGTTGTGTGAAGAGACGATATTCTGATCTCAATCAGATTTCGATGAGATCAAAAGTGATTAAGGAACGAAGGAGGACCATGCTTGTATTTGAAGATTCTGATAATGACGAGTTGAAGGTTTCGATTATTCACAATCCTAAGAGACAAGATAACGGAACATCCAATGTATTGACAGCTGAGGAGATCAACATTGCTGTGGGAGAGATTTTCGAATGAAAATGCTATGCGATTACAAACCTTAAACTTATGACTATGGTCTCATTTGTCTAAAGTCGCAAGAGTCAAGACCAGTGGGAACTTATGCTCTCCATTCAATTTGCATTCGGGACACAAAATAATAACATAACGAAGCGTTACTTATCGGGAAATTACAGGACCCTTGGAGCTACCTTCCAGTGGAATATTTACTCTGAGGCACTGTGTGAAAATATTAAGCCTTCTTTATTGTGAAGGCAGTAGCAGAGAAGCTTGTTTTTTTGTTTCGATTTAAAAGATTCTTTTCGCCAAGGCAGCTTCCTACGTTTTCTCAAGCACATATTTGTCAGTAGTTTAAACATTATTTACATGCCTGGGATGCTGCCTCAAAGAAAAGCTGTCCCCTCTTATATTCTAAGTAGAAACGGGGTGTTTGCCTTATAGGGAATTCATATATTACAGTCAGCCTTACCTAGACCACAGGAGAAATGTTAGAGAGCTCTGCCTCTCTGACAGATGTTATGATCGACATTTCCCCTCATAAATTGCTTCGGTAGTACATCCGCTTTCACCTTTTCATCGAAAAAAAAAAACGTTTAAGCCACAAAATGCGTCATCTTAGTCTCAAATTATCCACTCGTCCAGCAGTTCTTTACTAAGGCGTCTATGTTTTGGAATGCCCTTCCAGCAGGCATATCTCTGCAGACGATATCCAACTACTCAAAAAGGAAGGGACACATCAATTGCGTTCCTGATGTCTCAAGGGGCCAACAAGCTTTGCTCTCAATGCACAATGTTATTAAATAATGCCGTATAAGAAAAAGCGTTTTAATAATAGCTACATCTAAATACGCTGCTTTTTACATTTATGTTTAGGTAAACGTGGTGTAAGTATTTATAGAACGGTTATTTTGTTAGCCACAGATTATGTGGACTTAGATTTAGTCTTTGAAAAGTAGGTCAGAAATTTATTTTTCTATTCCTTGGTATTTTCCACACAAAACTTCTATGTATTTGGTTTTATTAACTATAGGAAAATGTCAGAAGCCGGTCTTCGCCTTATAGATGAGTAGATATTTTTCAAACCTAATAACTTATTCTACCGATGCCTTAGAAACTAAAAGTTTGGCAGTTATATCCTATAGCCTTTATAGTTCATGAAAATAATCGTTATTGAACAAATGACAATTCCCCAAAACTAGACTGAAAATTATCGAACAAGCTGGTCTCATTAAGCTGGCCAACAAACGTAAAGTATAAACTGAAACAAGATACTAGTTTCATTAAAAACGCGCAACTAGTATGAGCAAAATTTAACTGCACTAATATCACAAACGACTTTTTCACGAAAGTACCTTAACAAACAAAACATCTGATTAACATGTTACAATAACAGAGAAACAGAATAAATTGTGTAGTACGCACTTGCTTTTACATAACTTTAAAACTGTCAACATTAAATCCTAAGGGTTATTTTTGCATGAAATTTTCTTTGATGCACGTAGAGTGGTGTTGTAGCTTTGCTTTTAAAAGGTTTACACATTCAAATAACCTGCAGCATTTTTATTTTCAGCTTTACAGAAGACTACGAAAACAATGTTTGCGTCTGCAATAAAATACTGTTACATGGATCCTTAGGAATATTTAAACATAGTTAAACAAACTTTGAAGCATATAAGAGCCTGTATGCGTTTTGCCGAGGATACTTCGTCAAGTTAAATAATATACTCTGACAATTATTATTGTTTTAAAATTGCTTCATATTCACCCACCTTTTCTTCTAAAAAAATCGTTATATGCATAACTTATAGTTCTACCGCAAAGTGACTCCTACTATTTTTGCACGAGGTTTAAGGTTTTTGTGACTTTAAGAACATACCTGTACTCGCTTCAGCGGTACATATTCTAAAATTGGAACGATACAGAGAGGATTAGCATGGTCCCTGCGCAACGATGACACGCAAAATCGTGAAGCGTTCCACATTTTTAGTGCATGACCTAACGCTCGACCGGAAAATTAACTCGGACAATGGGCTAATGGATAATCATCCGCAGCCAAAATAATGGCGAACAACAACAGCAACAAGAATATACCTTATGACTAAAAAAAATAATTAAAAAATATATAAATAAATAATTTTTGAAAAAGGTGTAAAATAGGTATAACATAGAGTATAAGTAAACACTAGAATTGTAAATATAGGTCTAGATGACTGAAATTTGTGTGATATGGCAATTCTGCATGAAAGTGCAATTTTACCAGTTAAAATAAAAATTCAAAGTAACTAAAAAAGTCTGTGGCCAATGAGACTACAAGCTCGAGGCCAAACCACTATTCACACACACACTCACACATACCTTATGACTGTGACAAACAATTTGAAGAAAGAAAAAACCCTCGAACTTCCTCAGAATGTCATCCATTTAAAAAAATACGCTGCGTTGGTTAGGCAAGTTGTTAGCGAAATCGGAGCTTTACTTAGTATTCTAATTTTAGCGGATTGGACAACTTTATTTTTATTAATTTGTAAAGATATTCACTTTAGAACATGATAAACCCAAGGTAATCTAAACAAATGGTAAATAAACACATAGGGCCACTACAATTTTGTAATAACAAGCGCAAACTTGACTTTTTAGGAGCTTTCGAGATAAAAATCACACACACGACAACTACTCTGTTTTAAATAAGGAAAGATGGATTCCCTTTCTTGGAATTTTTTTCTTCTAATTTGGTATGCCAAAGAGAATATGTTTAGTCCATTAAGAAAAGTTGTAATACAGTAATAAGTTGTTGTATATTAACTTTCGTTATATAGTACCTGCTTGTACTACTTATATAGCTAACTAGTCATTTTATCAATATGAATGGTTTTTGTTGTTGTAAGTTAATTTTCATTTGATGCTAAGTATTGACGTACGTCATAAAGACTGTATTTTTTATCGTATTCCAGTATTTTCATTAACATAATTTACTACTAGAGCCCTTAGATTTATATATATATATATATATATATATATATATATATATATATATATATATATATATATATATATATATATATATGTGTATGTATGGGCGTGTGGGTGTCTGAATTGAAAAATTTGCATCAAGCTTGGCAAATGTGTTTCTTTTGTGAATTTGTTGGATGAGTCCGTTAATCAGCTCACTTTGAACAATCTTTCGCAAAAAAAAATCAAGTTATACTGAGAAAAAAAATGTATTTCCAAAAATATGAGGCTTTCATGTCAATAGAGGTATAACTTATTAGAGTTTTAAATAGGTTCGCTACTATAACGCACTTACTGCGTTCTGACTTATTATAACCACCATCAGAACGATTATGGATTAACCTTCCTGTACTCATGTGACAGGTTATGCCATAAACAGTCGGGTGGTGTCTACGAGTCACAAAGTTCATCTATGAAATAAAATGAGAAGATGAATGAGAAAAAATGTTCATATTATCTAAAAAACTGCAATGAACGTCAAGTCAATAGAAAAAATGATTTTGTTAATAAAAAATGCCAAATAAAAGTATTTCTAACACAAAACAAGAACAGTATGGGAAAGTAAATTTAACTCAATAAAAACATATTTCTTTAATTGTCACTTCCTTCGTCGTTCCACTTCTCGCACAGTGGATTGACGTGCTCCAAACAAAGCCATTTGTAACATCTCTGACAAAAATAGCGCATCCTGCGATTTCGGCAGAACTTACAACGACCATTACTACCTTCTGGCCTTTTACGTGGTGCTGGCGCATTTGCGCCGCTCAATTTGAACGCTAGACATTTGTGTCCTTCCTAATATGTGGATTTTTAGTTCGATCTATCATATTCTGTTTTACTAATTCAACTGCAAGTTTCTCCAAGAACAATCGCCTTTCTTTATACACAGAGTTTTCATCAGACACATTGCTTTGATGTATAACAGAAGCATTTATTCCAGCTATATTTAGTAAATTATATCGTACTACCGTAGACCATCTGCGTGTGCTTCTAGTCACATTCCTTGTTCCGATTTTTCCTGAAGTTATGTAGGACAAACAAATAGACGCATCTTAACAAACCGGTTGGTTTAAGTTGGGATGAATTGAGGGTTTGTGTCTTGAAGTTTTCATGTAAATGTTAGCGACTGCGGGAGAGAGTGGCGAACCCATTGGAGCATCTAAAACCTGCTCGTAAAATTTGTTTTCAAATAGGAAATAAGTGTTAGATGTGCATTGTTCTAGAAGATCTAGCACACAATACCTTAGATTTTGTAAAACACTGCACATCTAACACCTATTTACTTTTTCAAAACAAATTGTACAAACAAGTTCGAGGTACTCCAATGGGTTCGCCACTCCCTCCTGCATTGGCTAATATTTTTATGGAAAACTTCGATACACAAGCCCCCAATTCATCCCAACTTAAACCAACATGTTGGTTAAGATGCTTTAACGACATTTTCGTTGTCAGACCACACGGTAAAGAATCTTTAGACGATTTCCTGTCTTACTTAAATAACATCAACCCCCAAATCCAGTTCATCCTGGAAATAGAAAATATTTTTTCTTTCCCTTTCTTAGATGAACGCATCACTAAAAACCCAGTCAGAGGATTTTCTTACACTGTGTACCAAAAACCAAACCACACTAATCGTTATCTTAATACCCAATCTCACCATCACCCATCGCAACTATCCCGTGGTTCGAACACTAATAACACGATCCCATAGACTAACGGACAACAACAATAAACAGACAGAATTAAGATTTCTTAAGACATACATTGATAGAAAACGGACGCGACAACAATGATATACTACGAAACATTAGAAACGCACAACAAAAAACCACTACACCAAAACAATAACAGACATGGTCCACACAAGAACACACAGCGTTTTTACCACGCATTAAAGGTGTCATTGACAAAATCGGCCGAATTTTTAGAACTCATAATATCAAAACCATATTCACAACAGAGCAAAAACTCTCAAATCTGATTTAAACCCACAAAGACACGATTCCAAACGAATCCCACGGAGTTTATAAAATTCCTTGTTCTGACTGTTCCCGAACTCATGTAGGACAAACAAATAGACGCATCCACAATATAATATATGAACACGCCCTCGTAGTTATAAAATCCGACCCCTTATCGGCGCTGGCCATTCATCGTATTCATACAGGACACAAAATTGACTTCGAGAATTCCAAAACAATAGCCTCGGTTTAAAACGTCAAAACCAGAATTATCCGCGAAGCCATCGAGATCGAAACACGTCCCGATTGTTTAAATAATAGATAATATAATATTTATATTAATAAATAAAGACAATAAATTTAATAGAAAATTTCATTGCCCCATTATCTGCCTCAACAAATGCCTGTAATCCACATAATCATCTTTTAGTACCGCGAATAAAGCCCCTGACCGTGACCCGACTACTATCACTGATAACGAAACAGGTAGACGAAACGGTAGATACAATACAAGACTTGCAACGAACTGCCAGATCTCTCTCAGGCCTAGGGTTGAACACACTGAGACCTTAGAGACGTTCTCCGATGAGATTTTGGGAGTGGGCAGATTGAGGGCCGTAATCGAGCTACAACAACCCAACCCACATTTGTCCACCACTCTAATGAGTAAGCAGATTGAGGCCTTAGAGTTCCTGTTCTTACATATTTCCCGACACACCGACAACTCAAAAAATAATGCTCCGCTTTTGATAAAATTTGGCATGTACCTTACTTTGGTAAATAGCTTGGGCAAGTTCGTTAGCCAGGAAAATCTAGCTAGGTTATCCGGAAAAATTTTGGGTTTTCTTTCAAGTAAACTTTTTACCTCAAAAAGTAGAAAGTCTATGGTAAACAAATTTTGTAGATAAGTTTATCAAAAGGAATCTACGTACCAAAATTTTGTATGTCTATGTTACAAGAAAAAAGTTATAAAAAATATTTGGTGTCAGATCATTTCTATGAAAATTCACTACCATAACGCCCTTGCGGCGTCCAGACTTTCAACTATTTTCTATAAAAATTCACTACCATAACGCACTTGCTGCGTCCAAACTTTCAACTATTTAACTAACATTGTGTAAACCTATTTTTATTAAAATTCGCTACCACAACGCATTTGCTCCGTTCGAACTTTTTATAGTTGCCATGATTGCGTATAAATATATTTAATTTTCCCACGCTGTGCAATTGCTATGTCATAAGTTATTGATTATATTTCCTTTTTAGCTGGATGATTTATCCGTTAAAGAAACAGCAATAAATGAACAACCTCAAGTGGCAGCATAAATTGCAAAGCGGTAATTCCCTTTGCAGGTTCAAAGGCACTAAGTGTATCGTTACAACCGAAAGAAGAATTGTTCTCTGTGCTGACTATAAGACATTATGTTCGCCTCGTTTGACATCTTTGGAAACACTAAACTGAAAACAGGAGACGCTTCTAGTAATACTGGGAATTTCATACGAGTATTATCCTTCATGCGAGCAAAATCCTCCATAGGATATTTGTAAGAACACGGATCCTTTGTCGAGTTACAATGAAGTAGGTCAGTCACTCCCGGCTAACGATACAAAACAACGAAGTACAAGAGAGTATCTAATGCATTCCAAATGGGCTTACACAGGAAATGTGAAATATCGTTGCCAAATATTTTCCGCACAATACTGAAACTGACTTGCAGTTGGTATTTTTTACATTGCAAGTGACATGATGTTATATTTTTATAATAGCAATTTCGTACACGTGCTTTCGCTTCAGCAATTTTTTTAAAGTTAGTTCTATAGTATCAGAGAGATTGGTGAATTGGGTTCTCCAAAGTGTATTTGTCGGTGTTCCTCACAGGTTCTAATCTTGAATCAGTGCAAGAAGTAAAATAACAAATCACCAATTCTGAGATATCTAGATTTGCAAGCTTGTATTATATTTGGCCAGTTGTTATGAAAACATATACAGGATGGCGCATTGAAAACGAAACAGACCGATTTGCGTCCAGAGAATTTTTTTTTAACAAAGGCTGAAACCCGTCAATTTTAATATTAAGGGGGAGATGTTTTGACATAAAACTCAACTTTGTCACATTAACCCCTTAAGGGTGGTGATAACAACCCTTATATTTTAAATAGGGAACATGGGTCGAGTGTTACATCACTTGAAAGCTCTTTCTTTTATGAATTCAGCACACAAGTTTTTTTGAAAGTTTTATCAATTAGTTTAAAAATTATTCACAGTTGGAGTTGCAAGAACGTATTTCATTCATTGTGATGAAAAAAGCACTAATTAGCTATGACATTCTGGAGCATTTGTGGAGTTATGAGATGGCATTCTACAACAATGCGTCGTCGTAATTCTTCCAAAGACTCCGATTCTGTTGCGTAAATTCTACTCTTTAAATGGCCCCATAGAAAGAAGTCTAAAGGAGTTAAATCCGGTGATCTAGGGGGCCACTCAATAGCACCTCTACGCCCAATCCATTGCTCTGGAAACTCCCTGTTCAAAAACTCTCTAACACGTTGTCAAAAATGCAGAAGAGCTCCATCTTGTTGAAACACTAATTGATTTTCTTGATAGCGATAATAATTTACAACAATGTCAATTAGTAGAGGGTAAACGATATCTTCTAGTAACTCCAAATACGTTTCGCCACTCAAATTGCCATCAACAAAAATTGGTCCGATTAAACGGTCTCCAAAAATGTCAGCCCAGACATTTAATTTCTGTGGAGTTTGACTGTGGACTTCGTGAAAATTTCTTGGAGTATTATCTGTCCAATAACGACAATTATGACGATTGACTGTAGAGTTTAATAAAAACGTACACTCGTCTGAAAAACAGATATTGAACAGAAAGTTCCCGTTATCAGCTATTCGTGGAGTCATAACTTTACAAAACTCCAGCCGCCGATCAAAATCATCTTCATTCAGTTGTTGTACAAGATGAATTTTATACGGGTGAAATTTATGATGCTTCAATATTCGCTGAATAGTTCTTTTTGGGGACAGTGGCCAATTTTCTCGTGCTCAAAGTTGAGTCTGCAGCAAATTGTCCTTAAACTTCAATCTTAGTAGTCTCATTTCTAACCGGAAATTTACGTTCAGGATTCCGTTTTTTGTTGGCTACTGAACCACTTTGTCCAAACTTTGCAACTAACTCCAAAATGTATTTTCTGTTAACATGTCTGTTCGGATGTCGTTCATTAAATAAATTTGCGGTACGGTTGGCACAGTCATCGTTTTTGAAAAAAAGAGTAATTATTTCAACTCTTTCTTCTACAGAATACACCATTGTGAAATTAATTTTCGGTAGTACTATCAAGTATCAAACCGACCGATAAACTGAAATAATTAACCGCATTTCTCTCATTCAGATAAGAAATGTCCTGATAGTCAATTTTTTGTTTACAAACCAACAGAACATTGACTATCAGCACATTTCTTATCGGAATGAGTGAAAGGCGTTTTTGCATCTTCAACTGTGGATAATTTTTAAACGAGTTGATAAAACTTCCAAAAAAAATTAGTGTGCTGAATTCAGAAAAGAAAGAGCTTTCAAGTGATGTAACACTCGACCCATGTTCCCTACTTAAAATATAAGGGTTGTTATCACCACCCTTAAGGGGTTGATTTGACAAAGTTGAGTTTTATGTCAAAACATGTCCCCCTCAATGTTAAAATTGAAGTGTTTCAGCGTTTCTTAAAATAAAAAAATTCTTTGGACGCAAATCGGTCTGTTTCGTTTTCAATGCGCCACCCTATATGATAATCAGATAAATTTTACCATATAATTTATTTAAATTTAGAGCTAGTTATATGATAAAACATCACACAATGGTTATTGAAACCAAGAAAAAATTGGAACATTCTACTTGGGTACTTTCTGTGTTGTAATTTTTTATTGTAAGTTGCAAAATTTGGCAACAAAACAAAAAACAATAATAATAACTCAGCACAATTTACACGAAACGGAAATAATAATTACAAAATATATTACGTAAATATTACTGCGTTGGCAACCATTGAAACAAAACCAAAATATTATTATAAGTTAACTACCCAATATGCAGATGACCTCCGCCTATATACTAAACAGAACTCATACAGTCTGCGTATTAACCAGTTAAATTACATCATGTACAAAAGCCTGGACGCAGCAAGTGCGCTATGGTGGTGAATTTTCATAGAAATGATCTGGCACCAAATATTTTATTATAACTTTTTTTATTGTAACATAGAAATCTAAATTTAGGTGTGTAGTTTACTTTTAATATTATAAACCTACCTACCAAATTTAGTTATCATAGCTTTTTTATTTTTTTAGATAATTTTTTTTTTTTGAATGAAGACAACATTCTCCCGGAAAACCTCGTCCGATTTTCCTGATTAACAAACTTATCCAAGCCATATATATATATATATATATATATATATATATATATATATATATATATATATATATATATATATATATATATATATATATATATATATATACATGTATATATATATATATATATATATATATATATATATATATATATATATATATATATATATATATATATAAACATATAAAAATTGAAACTGACCCCGGATATGCGTTCTAGGGCTCTTAGTTCGCGCTCATTTGTAAAATTTTTTCAAAATTCAAAAGTCATTCAAATTAGTGAATTTGTTCTATGAAAATTCACTAAAATCAATGCCACTTTGTTTCAAAACACTTTTACCATGTCTGTCGATAAATCTTCTGTAGTTTTTTATACAAGACATAGAAACCACTTACACCATTAGTTACGGTTGCTGGAGAAAATATTCCATGCCACAAAAGCTACAAACACCTAGAGGTAAGAATCGATCAAAAACTTCTGTGGAAGGAACATGTTGAGCATTGTATTAGGAGAGGGAAAAAAGAGTCTGAATATTTTAAAATATACATGCAAAAATAAATCTGGTGCAGATCCCAAGGCAGCGATCAAATTTTATAGGTCATACACTAAGTCGGTCATAGATTGCAGCTCAATTTTCTATGGGTCTACCGCGGAAACACACTTAAGAAAAATTGACAGAGTACAATATAAATCTTTAAGATTCGTCAATGGGCTAACAAAATCAATTCTCGCAGAATCAGCCCTGACTTTGGCGGACGACCCACCTTTCAAAGCAAGACGAGAATATCTCTCTAGTAAACTCCTGATAAAACAACCGTTGAAAGGAAAAATCATCACCCAAACTAACACCATTTTGTCACGTAATCAAGATAACATATACTGGCGACAAAAAAACTCACCACCATTGACAAAAGCTTTATCGTACAAATCCACAATAGTAACGCCAACCATACTTTATGATTCAGAAGTGTTTACGTTGTAAGATGAAATTTTACCATGGAAACCATTTGTTGTTTTACCAGTTTTCCGCAGTGAAGACATAGATGTTCAAAGCTATTACCGTAAAAATATCCAGAAGTTTCCAGCATCTAATATTTACCGATGGATCCAAAACATCTGATCCCGTAGGGTATAGCAAATACTACGTCATCCAGTTTCGTTTTTAAGCTACACAAAGAAAACTAAGTGAGACGTAAGACACGCTTTTAACCGTGTTGCGAAACCATGTAGTATGTTGTCACGCAGCTACAAATAACACAGAATGTTAAGAAATAGATACTGTATACAACCAACTAACAATTTAGTAAATTATCAGCCCTGGCCCATTTCATCCCCAATATACGGACAAAGTATGTAAGGCTAGATGTATTCCCACCACCACAATTATAACCGTAGATCGGTTTCGCTCTAATTATAGTGTGTCAGTACGGTATACTAATTGCAGCGAAAATACACCTATAGAGTAATATGGCTATGGTAGCCTGCACCCCAAAACTAAGTGAGATGTGAGACACGCTTTTAACCGTGTCGCCATCTCGTTGCGGAATCAAGTAGTATGTTGTCACGGCAGCTCCAAATAACACATAATGTTAAAAAATAGAGACTGTGTACAACCAACTAACAATTTAATAAATTGTCAGCCCTGGCCCTTAGGGGCTGGCTATCATAGTACTGACCAGCGCTAATTAGAACGAAACCGGTCTACGGCTTTAATTGGTGTGAGAATACATCTAGCCTTACATACTTTGTCCGTATATTGGGAAAGAAATGGGCCAGGGCTGACAATTTACTATATATTCTTCGTCACGCCCAGAGCCGGTTCTGGCCCCATAAATGGTTCTGCAGACCCTCTCTTCGCAAGACTGTCGGCCACTTCATTGCCTTTGACCACCGAGTGACCCGGCACCCAGATGAGGGTAACCTCATTCTGCCCAGCCAGGTCACTAATCTTGTCTCGGCATTTATTAACCAGGCTGGGGTTTACCCGTAGACTGCTTAGAGCCTTAAGGTCTACCTGGCTGTCTGTGGCTATGAGTATCCGCTTGCTGGTGTAGCCCCTCCTTTTGTTCTCGCATCCCCAATGCAGAATTGTGTACATTTCGGTCTGAAAGGCCGTTGCCTGTGCCCGAGGAAAATACTATTGCTCACCCTCGGTCCTTCCGAATAAACGCCTGCCCTCGTCCCACGCTCCCCACCAGATCAGTCCGTGACCACGAGTTCATCCTGTGATAGACCCGGCGTCTCCCCCTGCGATGCCTCGCAACCTGTTTCCAGCCAGCAATCATCTATGGCGGCTGTTGTAGTTGAGGTCATGGTCCCCGTGATTCCTAGGCAAGCCATCCTTTGAATCTTGCCCAGTTTTTGTTTGGCACTGGATTTTGTCACCTTAAGCAACCATAGAAGTGCTACCTGTTCCCAACTTGCCTCCTAATTAATCTCAGAAATAGTTCCAACGAACAGAGTAATTATATAACACTTATCAGAATCAACGTAGGACATGGCGCCACCATAAAGCATCTATTTCAAATGTGATTGGCAGATAATTTACTGTGTGGTTGCGATGAAGCAAGTCTGTGTAACATTATTCATATATTTTTTATTTGTTTTCTGTAGACGCTTTGGCCAGCTTATCAACGCTATCATTTCCTTGTAGTCCTTTGTGTCCCTTTACCCAAATAAATGAAACTGCTTTACCCTGCTTCAGTATTTATTGGTATAAACTCACAATACCACAAATCAAAGCATTTTTTCAATTCATTGATTGTTGACTTCTCTGGGTTCACTGTTGGGTTTGGTTTCTGTAAGTGAAGGACGTAGCCAGCGCGTAAGCTAACCGGAACAAGAGGACCTTCTGAATTATATATGTTCTGGATGTAAAAATGGCAAAGTCTAATAAAGCTCCAGGACCCGACGAAATTTTAGCAGAAATCATTAAACTAATCACAGAAGATCAAATGGACATATTGGTGGAACTATTTAACACAATATACAACACAGGAATCATTTCCCGCGAATGGCTTAAATCGACCTTCATTGCCAAAAACGGTTAGTGCAAAATAATGTAGCGACCACGGAACCATCAGTCTAATGAGTCACGCTCTTAAAATATTCCTAAGGAAAATACACCAGAGAATTTTTAGAAAATTAGAATAAGATATTAGCGAAACCCAATTTGGCTTCAGAAATGCAATGGGAACAAGAGAAGTCTTGTTTGCCTTCAATGTGTTGACTCAAAGATGCATGGACATCAATCAGCCAATGTATGTCTGTTTCCTTGACTACAACAAAGCATTTGATAGAATCTGCCACAACCACCTCATTCAGTTACTTAAAAGTAAAAATATAGACATGAAAGATATTAGAATAATATATAATTTATACTACAGCCAGACGGCTAATATTAAGGTGGGTAATGAACTATCAGAAAAAGTAAAAATACAATGTGGTTTAAGGCAAGGATCTTTGGGTGATGATTAAGGCAAGGATGTGTACTATCGCTGCTATTATTAAATATTTACTCGGAAGAAATCATTCAGAGAGCGCTGGAAGAAACAACAGTAGGAGTAAAGGTCAATAGAATACCCATTAACAATAGCCGGTATGCAGACGACACCATACTCATTGCCGAAACAATAGAAGATTTACAGAGCTTAGTAGATCAAGTAGTGACGAGTAGCGAGGAGAGCGGACTTACCTTAAATATCAAAAAGACCAAATTTATGACCATTACAAAATCAGTTCAGCAACAGGAAAACCTATGGATCAACGGAGAACTAGTAGAGAAATTCAGTAAGTACAGGTACCTGGGAACAGCTGTCAATGAAAATAATTAGTACGCTGAAGAAATTAAATCAAGAATTAGACAAGCCAGAACCATATCTAACATAATGAGAAGCGTGTTATGCAGTATAGATCTTAACTTACAACTTAGAGTCAGAATATTGAGATGCTACGTTTCCTCGGTGTTGCTGTATGGGATGGAATCATGGACGTTAAAGAAAGATATGAGTGATCGACTGGAGGCATTTGAAATGTGGTCATATAGAAGGATCTTGAGGATAAGTTGGGTAGACATGCTAACAAATTAGCAGGTACTGGGAAGAATAAGAAAAGAAAAAGAAATATTGAACACAATTAAAATAAGGAAGCTGCAATATCTGGACCACGTGATGAGAGGAGAGAAATATGTATTGTTGCAAAATATTATGCAGGGAAAGATACGGGGAAAGAGAAGCAGAGGAAGAAGACGCATTTCCTGGCTAAATAACCTGAGAAAATGGTATAACTGTAGTTCCGTTGAGATGTTCCGAGCTACAGCATCAAAAGTGAGAGTAGCCATGATGATAGCCAACCTTCTAAGAGGAGACAGCACTTGAAGAAGAAGGAGGATGTTCTTTAAAGTTTCTTTAACCGGTTTCGCTGCTCTTGCCTAAGGATGCTGTCATTGTGTTAGCTGCCTAGGAAAACCTTACTTTTGCATTACTCTTTTTAATTAAATCTTTTTCTGTCCCTAATGTCATACATTTGTAAGGATACCGTAATTTTCAACCTTGATTAAGAACATTGTGAGGTGTACAACAGGGTCTCCATCTCGGTGCGGAACCAGGTAGTATGTTGTCGCTACAGCTACAAATAACGAAGAATGTTATAAAATAGAAACTGTGTACAAACAACTAACAATTTTGTAAATTTTCAGCCCCGGCCCTTGTTTTGCGTAATATAGGGACGATGTATGTAAGGCGATCGTGTCGTACATCTCACAATGTTCTAGGAGGCTGGCTACCATAGCCGTATTACTTTATAGGTGTGTTCTCGCTAGAATTAGTTTACCCTACTGACGAGCTATAATTAGAGAGAAACCGGTCAGTGGATCTAATTATGGTGAGAAAAGATCTAGCCTTATTTGATTAATAATTTTTATAGTAAGGGATTTTGAAAACGTTGTGCATGGTTGAATAGATAATTAAATAAGCTTTCCAACAATATGTCGCTTGACCCCACTTGCTAATTAAAAATCTTAGCAGGATGCAGTAACATATTTGATGTTTACGTCAAAATGTGTTCCCCGAGAAACAAAATCGACCCGTCCGAAGAAGATGCTGACTTTAAATACTAGAACACCTACTTGTTTAGTTCTCTATGGGCCGCTCTGTATATTTATTCTATGATAACCGTAATTTTTGTATGTTGCATATTTTTGTTCGAACAAAAAAGAGCAGGTAGTGATAAAATGATATCGATACACAATACGACTATACAAGTTGCAGCATAACTTGAAAAAAGGGACGCAGCCAATACTTTTTCGTATGGTGGCATCCGCCGTCTGTTGCGTCTGCATCTGACAGAGCGTCACTCAGTTACGTTTTGCCTCCAAAGCGTCAGCAATGGATCACAAAGTGTCTATCAAAGCCGCCGTCAATCACGCTCAACGCGTCTCCAATATTCACCCCTTCCAACCCCTCAAAAGCATACGGACAGAATATCCACTCCTCCAACCAACCAGCCCATGACATGATAGTGGGGTACCAGTGGGAGACGTCTCGGCGACTTGTGTGAGGTCACACTCCCCTGTCAAACCGGGAACGTCTCATTAATTCACAATACCACTCGATTCCGGGGATCACACCGACTGGAAGAATATACTTTGTCGACGATCTAGCGGTTCATTGTTAAAAGAGTTTGGTGAAGTTTCGTAATAAAATGTACATTTAGCATGTCAACAATAACAAATGAGCTGCAGAGGTTCGTTACAGGATCACGTAAATATTGTACAATATGTAATGGGGTTGCTGCCATAGCTCATTCTGACTCTGACCTAGTCCCAATCTACTAAAACTGTTTCAGCTTTGTGAATTATTTAAAGGATTGGCTCACTAGCCTACAATTTTTAACATAAGTCAATAAAGAAACGGGACGTTTAAGTAATATTTTACAGAAGACAGTACTATCATCACAGTCTGAAGGAAATATCGCTTTGTCATTTCAGAAATAATTCTCTGTCTTCAGTACATTTCTTTATTTTATTTTATTAGCGTCTGCTTTTAGTGAATTTTCTTCCAAAAATTCACTAAAAAAATTAAAAAATCTAAATTTTCATAATTATTCGTGTTCAAAATTGTGTAGTAGGCCATGCATAAAAATGCTGCTGTTATTTCTATATGCTAACAATATCGAGCAAATTATTTAATAACATCTATTTATCAATATATCTGTGGCTAATCGTCTACAAAACAGTGCTGCCTAGACTTATGTAACAAAAGGAAATAACATTAATAAATAATTATCCAATTAGCCTATCAGCAAGAACTAACTTTGAAAATCGTAACATAAGCACTAACGTAATCTCATAAATTCAAAGAACTGTTCAAAGCGATTTTCATTTTGTTGTACGAACGCTTTGCATACTTTTCCTATTCGTTTTAAGGAATTAAGCAAAACCACGGGTTGATTTTATAAGTAGCAAAAACTTTATCTTACTTCTTTTTCTAAATCTTAAATATTATCATCACGAAGTTTGTAAATGTTATTCTCCAGATATCCCCATCGAAAGAAATCCAATATACACGAGTCTGGGGACCTAGGGGGCATTTTTAGGCCCATTGGTTCCCATCCATTGATTTGGAAAAATATTCTCCAGAAATAACCTCGCCATTTGAGAATTGTGTGCAGGAGGAGACTTTTGAATTTTGAAAAAATGTCTTCAAATGAGCGCCAACGAGGACCCTTAGAAACCACATCCACACCCACACACACACACACACACACACACACACACACACACACACACACACATATATATATATATATATATATATATATATATATATATATATATATATATATATATATATATATATATATATATATATATATATATATATATATATATATATATAAACATATAAAAATTTAAACTGATATATACATATATGTATCACACCGATAACTAAAAACATAATAGGAAATTTTGATTTAATTTGGTGAGTACCTTTCTTTAACAAGTGGCTTAGACAAGTTCATTAACCAGGAAAATCGGCCCAAGTTTTCTCAGAAAAATCTGTGTTTTCTTTCGGAAAAAAATTATATCCCTGGAGATTATAAATTAAGGGCAATCAAGTTTGGTGCGCGTATTTTTATTATAAATAGTAATCGAGGTACCAAAATATAGGTCGGTAAGTTAAAAGAAAAAAAAGTTATAGGCATTTAAAGAAAACAAATCTGGGATTTCTTTCAAAGCGTCAAAGTCGCGATTTGAAGCGTCAAAATTCGTAACATTTAGGCAAAGAACCTGGAACGGATACGGATTATGTAAAGAAAATGTCGGTAGAAGGGTGTTGTGCAAACCCTTGATTTTCAGTTACAACCGCTAATGTTTAGGCAAAGAACGTGAAACAAATACGGATTGTGAAAAGAAAATGTTGCAAGAAGAGTATTTTGCGAACCCTTAAGTTTCAGATTCAAGCGTCATTGTCCTTCATTTTACTCAAATGTTTACAGAAAATTAATTTCAAATAGACCTTTTCTCTGATGCTTTGCCTGTAAATTTAGTTGAGTTGATGCTTTGGCTCTAAGTTTAGTTAAGTTTATGGTTTAACGGTCTATAATCTTTTTGCTAATTTTTGTAGAGAAAATTCGTTAATGAAGAGACCGCGACTTTTCAATTTTAAAAATATTTCCTTAAATGAGCGCAACCTAGGCTTTCTAGAGTCCATATCCGGGTTTACTTTCAGTTTTTATTTGTTTGCATATATACAAGGTGACGCATTTTTACGGTAAAGCTCAATATAATTGTTATTATGCAAGATACGAGAAAAAATTTATACGTCAATTATAAGGTGTCTTAAGCTGCATCTTGTAAAACTATTTTGACAATCACAGGCTGGTCCATAAGTCGTTGGCAATCACTTAAATTGTTTTTTTCGAACACCGGCCCTTATATTATTGCATTTTTGCATAATATGATGCATGTTTGTAAGGAATAAGACCGAGCAGTAAGTCCGTGTTGGTAGCGAATTCTCATAAAACCCTTCAAATTTCAATAACTTAATTGGCTATTAACCTAACGTTTGTTGGCTAGGAAACCAGTTCTCTCGGAAACATTTTAAGTTTATTTTCGGAAAATTTTTACACATTTTTTAAACAATAAGTTCTTTTGATAAAATATGGTACATTGTTTCTACTATATAGGTTATACTAGTAACCAAATTTGATGCCTGCTTGAAAAAAACACACATATTTGCTATTAAAAACGTTTTTATGAAAATTCCATACCATAACGCACTTGCTGCGTCCAGACTTTTTTACATTTTCTTTTCTACTCAATTTTAATTATAGATTATATTATTTGAATATTATATTCATATTTTATTAGTAAATTTTCGTGTATTAGAATTACTTATTATAATTACCTGATCCTCTTTCCTTAGTTTTCATACATCTCTTTTGTGTGACAGTGCAAAATTTAATAATAAATAAACATATATTATTATCAGAAAAATATATTGCTTTGTGGTGCATTATTTATTCCCTCGAAGGTGATATTGTACATATTATATGTATATATATATATATATATATATATATATATATATATATATATATATATATATATATATATATATATATATATATATATATATATATATATATATATATATATATATATATATATATATATATATATATATATATATATATATATATATATATATATATATATATATATTACATTATTAGTTGTGTCAGGACACTATACAATTATTCAAAACTTTGCCTTATGTCTTAAATCCAGCTACATGCCAGGTAAAATACAACACTTATTAGCAAAGTTTTCAAATTTAACACTAGCTTTTTTTGTACTTTAACGTTGGTCTATTTCCGCGATTATGGCCAATCACCGACGCCAGGGAGCAGTTTCATCCCATTGTCCTGGAAATTTTGCCAAACCCTTGTCTTTCTGTAAGGACGGTGGGATTGTTAACATGCCCAACATCGCATGGACAAGAGACCGAGGGCTTTATGCTCCCACCGAAGGGCGGAACGTGCAGACAATCAACTTGCTAAAATATAATGCCACAACCTCGATTAATGTTAATTTGACTGTATGTCCTGACCACTAGCTTTGAAAACTTAAGTGATATAGCTTGTGATTTAATAGTCTAAATTTTGGTTACTTAACAAAATCAATTTAAGGTAATACATCGAGAAACGGACAAACAACACAACCGCTAGTAGGAGTTAAGACGTAGCAGGTCTGTTATGGGAGCGCCTTTTCATTGCAATTTTTTCAATATTTTTTTTAAGCTTTTTAATTGAAATCTAATAACTGATTATATTCTGTAATCATTTAGCGAAATTAAAAAAAAGTAAAATATTTAATGAGCTTTGGTAAAAATAAGGTAAGAAGTAAATTGTTTTCACAAATGTCAAGTGAAACATCAAAGTGACAGACTTAAATAACCTCTTTATTTCTAAGACCGTTGACATTTAAATATGCTTATATTTCTCTTTTCTTCCGCGGCTTAAATTTTCCCTGAACAAATTACTGGCTTTTTTACATTTTCTTTTCTACTCAATTTTAATTACAGATTATATAATTCAAATATTATGTTCCTATTTTATTAGTAAATTTTCGTGTAAGAGTTGTCAGTTTCTTTCAATTTTTTTGTGTTTTCATAGAACTCATTCTTTATCAAATTTTCGTTAAAAATTCACGTGAATTTTTTTTTTCGGATTTCGGCGTGAACAGCTTTTTGCAAATCTTCAAAGAAGACGTTTATATAATTTTCAAATTAAAATTCATAAACCAATTATACTTCCACATCATCACAAACTGTGGAAGTATCGCATCGGCGACAAAAATTTCAAAATTTTATTTTCGCCTAAACATCGTAGAAAGTATCAAAACATAGGGAAACCATGATTTGGGAACGAACATTTTTTTATCTGTCGGTCTGTATGTCTGTCTGTTTGTAGTCACGATAACTTTAGAACGAATCAAGATATCGTCTTCACATTTGGTATACGGTTAGCACTCGACAAGCGAACGGATCGGATTGTTTTTGGGTAAAATCGCTTTAGGGGGTAGGGGATTAATGGCGGGTGATTTGGTGAAAATTCACATTGTTTCGTTAAACTCGAGTAATATAACGTTTTAGGGTTTATTAGTTAGAAACATTTTAATTTCAGCAAGCATCTGGTATTCTGTCCTTAACCCTCGAAAAAAATAAATCTGTTATATTGTTATCAACAATGCATGATTCAGGAGAAATTGATGGAGATACTGAAAAACCGGAAATAATTCTAGACTATAATGCTACAAAAGGTGCAGTGGATACAGTTGATCAAATGTGCAACTCCTACTCAGTCAAAAGAATTACAAAAAGGTGGCCCTTAGTTATATTTTTTTCCATAATGGATATGGCTGGTATAAATGCATTCATTTTATACTACTCTAATGCCAACAATCAAAAAGTTAAAAGAATAATTTTTCTGAAAAACCTTGCAATGGATCTCATGAAGCCTTTTCTTGTGGAAAGGGCAAACATTAATTCACTTCCGCTGGATATTAGAGCTTCTCTAGCTAAATACAAATCAAATGAGGAAGTAGCCAATAAAGCAGAGCCTGACCTAAAGAGAAAAGGACGTTGTGTTACGTGTGGAAGATCTAAAAATCAAAATACCACTATAAGATGCGACACATGTAAGGAATTCGTGTGCAAGGCCCATTCTGTTGTTAAAACAAGTTGCCCAAAATGTTACAGACAAATCGAAACAGTGAACGAAGATAGTGACTAAGTATCTCTGATTTATTTAGTTAAAAGTATGACCTAATTTGTTTTTTTTTAATTTTCATCATTTTAATTATATTATATCATTTCAATAAACATTTACTTAATATTATTGTGTTTTAAATTACTAAGATAACATAAATATATAAAAAAATAAGTTTAAACATCATTAACATTTATACTTCTGGCGCACTCGTTGCGCCGCGCGCCTTCTCGTGTTCCGATTTAAGGCGCGCCCGCTGGAGGGTTAAATTTAATTAAGGGTTGAATGTGTGGGGGTGGAATATTGTTGACAAAAATTTCGAAATTTATTTTTCTGCTAAAACGGCGTAAAAAGTCTCAAAACATATGGAAAACTTGATTCTGGAACGAACATTTTCTGGGCTGTCGGTCTCTCAGCCGGTCTGTCTCTCGGTATGTGGGCATGTACGTATGTCTGTTAAAAGGGGCAATAACTTTCGGGCGAATTTAGATATCATATTCAAATATGATATCCACCCGACAAAAGAACGCTTCGATTTGTTTTTAGGTATGAACACTTCAGCGGGTCAGTGGCGGTTCGTCAGATGACGCAGGTAAAACGCTGCTCCACCTATATTTTTTGGTTAAACTAAACTTTTTTATTCAAAGTCCACCATAATTTTAATTTTTTTCATTGTCTCAAAATCATTTGGTACAACCGCAAAAAAAAATGACTTGCTACGTCGCGCCGGAGTTAATCATGTATTTTTATAGTAATTTATGGTACCATATAATTTACAAGCCCGTCCCTGATCATCGAATTGAATGTATAGATTCCGCAACGCGCAGCGCTTACGTATTGCGGAACTGCAGAGCGTCAAGCAGCTGCGGACTGATTGAGCCAGATTTATTCGTATACAAATGCTGCCTCTATTTCGGGACGCTTGCGTGAGACGGTTGCCATGGCAATGGGACTCGCACCGGTAGGTTGTGCGACAAAAGTGATGCAACCTTCTGAGCCTGCTTCAAATCTTAGTTTCTGACGCTTGTTTAGATTGAGTTGGATCGTCAGAGGAGTATTTTTATTTTTACTATGATGCCGTTAAGTGGAATTGACTTGTTTGTTATCACCTCTAAGAGAATAATTTCAAAATAATAAAATATTAGACATAAAATTTCAAGTTGTAAAAAAAAAGAGAAGGGCCTTGAATTTTAAAAAAATATGCTTGTAGCTCTTCTCTGTATAAACCTATTTTCATAGGTAATACGCGCCGTATTATATTACCGTATGCGTGCGTGTACAGTATGTGTAGAGTGTCCTCGTATCGAATATTTCTGGTCATTATGTCGAAAATTAGTCCTTGGGAAACTCTATATTTTTGTACAAATGGGTTTTTCATTTGAATACTGAAGATCCAGGAGAACTCGTGACCTTGACAATTAAAAAAAAATCGCCTCCAATGCGGAGGGGTGGGGGTGGGCGGGTGGTATCGTCTCACTTTGGGGCCGCGCCGATTCTGCTTCACCCACTCCCAAAGTCACGAGCCGCCACTGCAGGGGGTAGGCGATAAATGGGGGTGATTTGATGAAAATTTACATTTTTTCAATAAAACTCGAGTAATGTAACGTTTCAAGAGTATATCGGTACAAGAATACAAATATTTTCTTTGTGGTCAAGTCATGGGCTGTAAATTTATTTCATGAGAACGTTATCTGAAGAGAATTAAATATCACAGCTATGTGGAAGTTATGGTTCAATTTGCAGCACTATTTCTAACAAAAATAGTGAATGTGAAAAGGTTTTTCGTCGAAATTTTGTCAAAAAGCTTTTCGTGAATAATTATACCCTGGCAGGTGTAGTTTTTGTATAAATTGGTTCGTATGGCAGGAAAATCTGACGAGTTCTTCTAGGGAAAAATATAACTTTATTTTTGTCTGATTTTTCGTACAATAAAGTTATTTTGATGAAATAGGGTATATTTTTGTCTAAATAGGTTATACTTCCTACCAAATTTTAATTATTTTATTCAAAAAACACCGAGTGAGAATATTTCTTTTTGAAAATTCGTTACCGTAGTGCACTTTCTGCCTCCAGCTAGCTTCTTTAATTACAAGAGTAAAAGTATAATATGATAATTTGTGTAATTAGTAATGTCACGAAAAAATTACAGTGCTTTATAAAAATTCGATACTTACTTTATAATTGTATAACTAAAACCTCTGTGGATCTTAATAAAATGAAGGGTGGTCAAACAAATACTAAAAAAGTGTGTAAAGTGCTGTTTACATAGAGTGCGAGAACCTCGGTGGTTCAGGGGTAAGAACGTGTGCCTCTGAACTGAAGGGTACTGGGTTCGATCCCAGGGTACTCCTTTCACTTTTTCAGTACAAACTGTAATATTAACATCGACCGAGGTTCTGGCATTGTATTTGAGCAAGTTGAATGTCTGCACGTTCCGCCCTTCGGAGGGGGCGTAAAGCCGTCGGTCCCGTGTCCATACTATGTTGGGCACGTTAAAGATCCCTACACTCCTTACAGAAAGGCGGGGGTTCGGCAAAATTTCCAGGATAGTTAGGTGAAACTGCTCCCTGGCGTCGGTGATTGGTCATAGTTGCGGTAATAGGCCGACGTTAAAGAAACAAAACACACACACACACGCATAGAGTGCGCTAATAAGAGAAAACAAAATTGACGTGTATGAAGTACTGTCATAATTGCTTGTTGTCAAGGTCATTAAATTCATGGTTGTTATTGACTGAGTCTAAATATAATTGTAGGTATATATGATAGTATACAATCTAGAGCTTTCTTAACTATAGAAAGAACTTCAAAGATAAATAAATAAATAAAAAGTCTGGACGCAGCAAGTGCGTTATGGCAGTGAATTTTTATAAAAATGCTTTGAATATCAAATATGTCTTTTTAATGCAAGCAGTCATCAATTTGGTTACCGGTATAACCTATATAGTAGACATAATGTGCCATATTTTAACAAAATAACTTATTTTTTTAAAATGTCCAAAAATTTTCCGGCAATAAACTTTAAACGTTGGTTTCCTAGCCAACAAACCTTACGTTAATAGCAAATTGAGTTATTGAAATTTAAAGCATTTAATGAAAATTTGCTACCAAAACGCACTTACTGCGTCTTGATTTTTTTCTTACAAACATATTTCGATAAAAAATGCAATAAAATAAGGCTGTTCGGAAAAAAAAATTGTAGGGATCACCAACGACTTATGGGCCAGCCGGTGATTGTCAAAATAATTTTATAAGATGCAGCTCAAGATACCCTATAATTAGCTTATACAATTCTTTCTCGTCTCTTGTATAATAATAATTATATTGAGCTTTACCGTAAAAACGCATCAGCCTGTATATATGTAAGCAGATAAAAACTGAACGTAAACCCGGATATGGATTCCAGGGGGCCTAGTTTGCGCTCATCTGAAGAGATCTTTTTAAAATTTTAAAGTCGCGGTCTCCTTATTGACGAAGTTTTTGTACGAAAATTAGCTAAAAATTATGGACTGTTAAACCATAAAATTAACTAAAACCACTGCCAAAGCATCAGAGAGAAAATAACTAACCTGTTGCATATCAGCCCCTTTTGTAAAACTTCGATCCTGTATATGTGTTGATAAAACATAACAAACACTGTTTAGTCCACCCACTATCATTAATGAAGGAATAGTTTGCACTTGTATATAAAAATGTCCCAAATAACACAAATAATTTGCTACTGAAACAGATAAACATAATATAAACAATCTCATACGATAAACGTCACTTACTGCGTCTAACAGACCTGCGCAATAATATCAAATGTTCTGTTGCCAGGCAACAACATACTAGATCTCATATAAGCCAGGTTTGCCATTGTCAATGAAACGCGGTGATATTAACAATAAATGTTTCAAACTTGAATAGATCAATTTTCTGTTAACCTAGAAATCTGAATTGTGGCACATAGTTAGGTCTTTTCCAAAGCAATATGTACACCAAATTTCATCAAAATATCTATGTAATTTTTGAAGAAAAAAATTTTTTTCGAAATAAAACTCAACATTTTCCCGGAATACCTTGTCCAATTTTCCTGGCTAACGAACTCATCCAAGCTATTAATAAAAGACAGGCACTTACGGAGTTTCATCAAATACAGTAAATTATTTTTTGAGTTATTGGTTGGATAAGTATATATATATATATATATATATATATATATATATATATATATATATATATATATATATATATATATATATATATATATATATATATATATATATATATATATATATATATATATATATATATATATATATATATATATATATATTATATATATATATATATATATATATATATATATATATATATATATAACAAGATTTTTAACACGGCATTTCTGTATACTATACAAGGATAAAGGTTAAGGGCAAAGCCGCGAGGAGATCGTATACACGTGCTTCAAGCTTATTAGCTATCATCAGTACGGTAGAGCCAGGTGATGATAGCTAATAAGCTTGAAACACGTGTATACGGTTGTCTCCTTGCGGCTTTGCCCTTAACCTTTCTCCTTATATATATATATATATATATATATATATATATATATATATATATATATATATATATATATATATATGTTGTGCTGAGAATTGCTAAGGCCATATAAAGTTATAAAAACAAAAATGAAAACCCTTACGGAAACTACTATGATAATGTTAAATTCTGATTATTGATTAAAAAATTGGGTGATCAGATTAGTAATGGGGGGTAGTAGTAGTACCACTGGTCAGTAATAAGTAAAATACTTACGGTTTACACGTAATGCATATGGGTTATCTGTATATTGTATACATATCCACATCGTTCGACATATTTTACTGTACACTAAAACAGAAAACAAAATAATAACATTAAAACACAAGCACATTCACTATTATTGTTAGTCAGTGTTATTTGGAGAAGCAATGAAAGATATATAGATAATTAAATGAGTCTTAAAAAGTTTAACTAGCAATTTGGAAAATATCTCAGTTAAAGTGAAATAAAAAGAGCCAGAAATCTATATGTAGATAGATTGAAATATTAAGCATGAAATACATACCAAAGAATTATGTTCAAAATCAATTACCAAAAGGTAATGAACAAAACAAACCCCTTGTATGATGTTTTCAATATGTGAATTTAGTTTATTTTTTATGTGAACAATGAACTGAAATGTACCCATATATGTGTCTGTGTTTGTAAAAACAATGAACTGGAAGTTATTAAAAAACAGTGTCAAGTGTTCTGGAACTTTTAAATCAAGATTACAGCATGAACTTAATGAATTTATACATTTATTATTGATTATAATTAGATTAAAAAAGTAAGGTTAGATCAGATGTCAATTTTAAGAATAGAATATTTTATACTTACTCGATGGTTCCAAGGAGAATATCTGTCAAAACATTAATTAAGGAATTGGAAGAGAGAATGCTATGATCAGACAGGAAACACCAAATGTTAGAAGAATTTGGGCAACATTTCCGCTTTTGTTAAATGTTGTTGTTGGTTGTTGATGAAATTTAGATGCGAGAGCGCGTCATTCTTGCTTCCCATTTTAAATATAAATATTTTAAAGTATAAATTGTCCAAGGGAAATTCAATTTGCCGCTAAAACAAAGAAGAGACGTTACATCAAGTTTTTAACGTAAGGAAGTACGAGATAAGCAGTAAATATATCAATAATACGTACATTTGAGGATACCCAATACCATTAGCGAGGAAGCCAAGGTTAGAGATTTATTTTATTTAATGTATAGCAGCTCAACCAGACAAATATTTCAATAAAAAGACAGCCCATTCTGTCAAATATCATTTTATGCAAATGTGTTTATGGGAAATTAAGATTTAAACGCATAAAGTAGAAATCTTATGGGATAAATTTAACCATAGTTCAACATTGAGAATACAGAGGGAGTGCAGGTCAAGGATCCATATTTATTAATAAGAACAATTGAATGAAAGTCGTAAATTCGGATACTAAATTTAATCATTGTAAATTGATATTAGTTTGATAATTAGAACAACGGATCCGTTTAAAGTTTAGAGTTTAGATTTTAAATTTGAAATTGTGCCAATAAAATTTGTTTAAGAGATTTGAAACGTAATTCTTTGAAAACCCATAATAAGATAATAAGGCTACTATAAATATTTGCAGGCTACTTTCTTCCTATTTTAGCAGAACTCACCACTGAGATAAGTAAGTAAATAAAATATTTGAATATAATTTATTTGACATACATATATGTATATATAATAGAAGGATAGGCAACCCAAATAACCCTGAGATAGCTTAAATCACATAAATACAAGAGTCATAAAACATTTTTATTCAGATAAAGTTTCACACAAAGAATATACAGAGTCACCCATAATACATGGTGTAAAATAATACATGGTGTAATAATAAAATAACATTAATATTTTTTTTTAATATCATTTTTCCATATATAAAATAATTCTAAATATAAATATCAAATATCATTTCAATATCATAAATATAATAATAATAATAATTATAAAATTTTATAATGTATAAAAGCCAAAGCTGATTGTAATCAAAGCCAATAATTTATATAATTGGCGCCGCAACGTTCGGGCACAGCAAAAATAGGGGAAACTAGCCATAACGTCCAGGCACAGAAAAAAAAGAGGAGCAAACTGCAACATCTGGGCACGGGAATTCTTAACATTGGTAGAACCAGACCTGAAAAACAAAAATTTAATTACTGACCATCCTAAATAAAGAAATTTAAACATAAAAATGTCGCAACAAAAGCAAACAAGAGCTAGAAAAACAAAGAAGACTGAAGAAATACAACAGGAGGAACAATTTGATGAAGGAGACACAGGAGAAGAGAAAACAGAAGAAATATTAGTAAAAGAAACCGTATCGCAGGAGGAAATACCAGATAAACCGGAGGAGAGTGAAGAAACTGAAACGGTAGAACCGAACGCACAACAAGAAACGCCAAGTATGGAACAAAATTTATTGCAACAAATGGCATGTATGTTTCGACAAAATATGGAATGTATGAATGAAAAATTGGCGGAGCAAGAGAGAAGTATAAAGGAAAATATAAATGAAAATATGAATGAAAAAATGCAGAAACAAGAAGAAAATTTAGAAGTATTTATACAAAAGGAAATAACAGAAATCAAACAGGATATGAATAAATTACAAGAAAATGATACTATATTGTATCGTAACATTCAAGATCTCAGAGAAGAAACAAAAGAAAATATAGAAAAACTCAAGCAAGATATGGAAAACAGGATGGCAAAAAAAATGGAAGTAAGTGAGAAATATCTCATGGAGGAAATGAACAGGAAACAAAACACCTTGGAAAAGGAAAATGAGTTGGTAATTATACAAATAAGAAGTGATATGGACGAGGCAAAACAGAAATGTCAACAAAATTGCCAGAAAATAGAAACCGAAATGAATACAGGAATGCAAGAAATCCACGACCACTTATATAATCAAGCCGAGAAAACCAGAGAAGAGTTTACAAAAGTCGAAACGCAAATACAAATGGTTGACTCAGAAATAACACACATAAAAAAGAAAACAGAGGAGCAAATTGGCAAGACGAGAGAAGAAATCTTCAACAAAATAAATAGTCAAAACACCAGGAGCTACGGTATGCCAATAAATATGGATACAGGAACAAAATTTGATGGAAATATAAACAAACTACACCCCAGAGTGTTTATCAACAGCATAAAAAACAAAGTAAGATATATAACTGATATCAACGATGTAAAGGACGTGATAAGGATGCAGCTGGTAGGAAATCCTTTACTATGGTTTTCCAGTAGAGAAAACGAAATCCACAACATAGAAGAATTTGAACATCTTTTTATGAAATTTTACTGGGGAGAGTTCCATCAAGGGATATTCAGAGAAAAACTTTACTTTGGACGGTTAGATTACAATAAAAATCAAGATTTTAGCAACTATTGTCTGCATCTGTACAATACAGCGCAGTACCTACACCCGAGAATGGAGGAAGAAGAAATAGTCATGTATATCTCCAGGCATTTCGAAAACCAGATTACGGAGACAATTGCCATTAATAATATCAAAACGATGGAGCAACTATTAACTTATTTGACAAGAATTGAGAGAACCCTAAGGACAAGAAATATAAGAAATAAAGGGGAAAACAAACCAGACTACAGAAGGCCAAATTATCAAGAGAATCAAAGATATGGAGGTAACACGTATGACAATAGGCCACGCTACAACCAGAATGAAACAAGACCTGGGGTATGGAACAACAATAGCAACCCAAGAAATTATCAGTATCAAAACAGGGATAGAAACAGAAATGACCAAGGAAATTACGACAACACAAGACAAGATCAGAGGCAATACAGATATAACAACAATTATCAGCCAGGAAGAACACAGATGCCCAGGACAAATGACAACAATAACCGTCAATATCCTAATCCAGGTGGCCAACTAAGAAATTGTGCAATGGCAAATAATATACCACAACAAATTGAAGAGCAAAACAGAATTGAAGTCGCAGCACAGATACATGGACCCAGCCAAATTTTTTTAGAATAAGCGCACCTTTGTTTGTAAATAATGTCATGCAGTATAGTCACCCGAGAGAATTTATAAAATTAGAAAATGAAAAAAACCTTGAAAACAAAAATAAATTAGTTTTTGTAAAAGCAAACTTCCAAAACAAAATGGTGAATATAATGGTGGACTCTGGATCAAATGCGTCAATCATCAGTAGTAATATAATAGATCAATTAAAGTTAAACAAATTTAGTTATAATATACCAAAGGTGTCACTAATAAATGCGAGGGGAAGAAAGATTTGTGAAGTATCGAAGGCAGTAATGGGAAAATTACAATTTAACAAAAATAAAAAGGAAATCAACGTTAATTTATTAATAATGGAAGGTTTGGAATTTGATGTAGTAATGGGATCAGATATATTAAATGAAAATAATGCTATCATAGATTATGAACGGAATATAGTAATTATCGACAACGAAATAGTGCATATGACTGACGAAATTGTGAATAAATGTGAAGAAAATAGTAGTGAAAATGAAAATATGAATTATATAAATAGTATAGAGTATATGAAAGAATATGAAGAAAAGAATATAAAAGAAATAATAAATGAAAATGAAGAATATGATAGAAAAATAAAGAATATATTATGTAAGTATGAAAGTTTGTTCGATGAAACTAGTCGAGTAGCTGTGGGTCATATGCATCAATTTAAAGTAAAAGAGATAGCAAATTTTAAATCGAAAACGTATCCGATTCCATATAAATATCAGAAACAAGTACACCAGGAAATAAATAACATGTTAGAGCAAGGAATAATAGAAAGAAGTGATACTCCATATATCAACCCAATAGTCGTAGTAAAAAAGGCAGATGGGGGAATAAGATTGTGTTTAGATGCTAGAAATATTAATAAATTGTCAATTCCTCAATATAGTTCACCAGTAGGAATAGAAAGTATTTTCGGAAGTATAACGGGTGCAAATATTTTTTCAAAAGTAGATTTAAAACATAGTTTTTGGCTGATACCACTGGAAGAATCATGTAGAGAGTACACAGGCTTTATGATAGATGGTTCAGTATATCGATTTGCTGTAACCCCATTTGGAATACAATCAGCTTGTTCTGCTCTGGTTAAAGCATTACACAAAATCCTAGACAAATTTGAAGATTTTGTACTACATTATGTCGATGACATATTAATCTACTCCAAAACCATTGAAGATCATTACAGACATGTAGACGTTGTTTTAAGAGCATTAGACAGAGAAGGTTTAAAGGTAAACTTGGAGAAATGCCATTTTTGCAAAATGCAAGTCAAATATTTGGGATACGAACTGAACGACAAAGGAGTTAAAATGGACGAAGATCGAGTCAAGAGTATTGAATTGAATTATTTTAAAAGATTAATTCCAGATCTCTCAAATAAAATGTTACCTTTGTTGAGATTACTGAAAAAGGATGTCAAATGGAAATGGGGGGTCGAGCATGAAGAGGCTTTTTGCAAAATAAAAAAGGAATTTACGAAGAATTTAGAGGTATATCATCCTAGATATGATCAAGCATTTACTCTGAGAACTGATGCTTCGCTAAATAGATTCGCTGGAGTTCTTTTGCAAGACCAAGATGGCATAGAGGTTCCTATATCGTTCGTATCAAGGGTGACAAAGAAACACGAAAGGGGATATTCCGTTACTGAACTAGAATTGGCGAGCATTATATTTTGTGTAACCAAGTTAAGATTTTATTTGCTCGGAAATGAATTCATAATAGAAACAGACCATTTGTCGTTAATACATATAATGAATAACAAATTAATGAACAACCGAGTACATAGATGGGCCTTATTGCTACAAGAATACAAATTTACCATCAAGTATATACCAGGAAAGCTAAATATTATAGCAGACGCTTTAACTAGGGAAAATGATAGCAACAGGAAAGAACAGGAGAAGAGAATAAGGATAGGAATTAATATACTGAAGGATAAACAAGGAATCTTTTCATTACATCAGATAACGCAAGATCAAGTAAACTTGTCCGAGAAAGAAAAAAGAGGCTCTAGAATTTGTCAAAATGTATATGTAAAAGGACCGATTGACGATGAGAAATATGTAATTACGAATAACTTGGCCTATAAAGTCATTGATCAACTACATACAGAAAACTGTCATATGGGTGCAAGAAAACTATGGCTGACATTTCGAGAAAATTATATTACCATAAACGACTACAAAGTAATTAAGGAACGAGTGAGAAAATGTGCCACATGTCAGTTGGGAAAATGGAAGAATCTTAGGTATCAAAATAGCCCTAAATCAATCATAGCAAGGGAACCATTGGAGATTATAGCCATAGATTTCTTATCTGACCTAATACCTAGCTATCAAGGCAACAAGCACATATTAGTCGTAGTAGATCTATTTTCGAAATTTGTGAAGTTATATCCATGTGTGAGAACTAACGTTAAATGTGTCAATGATTCATTGAGAAATTATTTTCAAATCGTAGGCAATCCAAAGTTCTGTATTGTCGACAATGCGACATGTTTCCAATCAGAACGTTTTAAAAGATTTTGTCAACAAAACCAAGTGACATTACGATTTACGAGTATTCGTCATCCACAATCAAACATTTCTGAGAGATATATACAAGAACTTAACAAGTATTTGAGGATAATGGTACACAGCGATCACCGAGAGTGGCAAGATAAACTAAATATAATAGAAGAATTACTTAATAATAGTCTACATACAATGACTGGACAATCACCGATTTATCTATTCAAAGGTGTCATGCCTGAAAGAAAATGGCTCCAACAAAATAGTAAAACCTACGAAGAAGTAGTAAAAATGGTCAATAAATTAAATGAGAGACGTGCAGAGAAATGTGCAAAAAGGTTTTTGAAAAAGAAATCTAAGAAATCGACATTTAAAAGAGGAGATTTAGTAATCATAAGGGCATTGCGAACCTCGAACTATAAGAAAAATATCAGTGCTAAGTTAATGATGCCATTTGAGGGTCCATTCGAGATCACAACAGAAAACCCAGTTAATAGTTGTGAAATCAAAGACCCAATCACAGGAAAAATTAGAGGAATATTTAATATACAAGATATATTCCACTTCTATCAATAACAATGAAAATAAAATATCAGCACGTATGTAAATTTTGCTTCCATTACTTTCGAGAATCGAGATAATGTATGCAAAATTGGGGGGTGTTGTGCTGAGAATTGCTAAGGCCATATAAAGTTATAAAAACAAAAATAAAAACCCTTACGGAAACTACTATGATAATGTTAAATTCTGATTATTGATTAAAAAATTGGGTGATCAGATTAGTAATGGGGGGTAGTAGTAGTACCACTGGTCAGTAATAAGTAAAATACTTACGGTTTACACGTAATGCATATGGGTTATCTGTATATTGTATACATATCCACATCGTTCGACATATTTTACTGTACGCTAAAACAGAAAACAAAATAATAACATTAAAACACAAGCACATTCACTATTATTGTTAGTCAGTGTTATTTGGAGAAGCAATGAAAGATATATAGATAATTAAATGAGTCTTAAAAAGTTTAACTAGCAATTTGGAAAATATCTCAGTTAAAGTGAAATAAAAAGAGCCAGAAATCTATATGTAGATAGATTGAAATATTAAGCATGAAATACATACCAAAGAATTATGTTCAAAATCAATTACCAAAAGGTAATGAACAAAACAAACCCCTTGTATGATGTTTTCAATATGTGAATTTAGTTTATTTTTTATGTGAACAATGAACTGAAATGTACCCATATATGTGTCTCTGTTTGTAAAAACAATGAACTGGAAGTTATTAAAAAACAGTGTCAAGTGTTCTGGAACTTTTAAATCAAGATTACAGCATGAACTTAATGAATTTATACATTTATTATTGATTATAATTAGATTAAAAAAGTAAGGTTAGATCAGATGTCAATTTTAAGAATAGAATATTTTATACTTACTCGATGGTTCCAAGGAGAAAGCTGTCAAAACATTAATTAAGGAATTGGAAGAGAGAATGCTATGATCAGACAGGAAACACCAAATGTTAGAAGAATTTGGGCAACATTTCCGCTTTTGTTAAATGTTGTTGTTGGTTGTTGATGAAATTTAGATGCGAGAGCGCGTCATTCTTGCTTCCCATTTTAAATATAAATATTTTAAAGTATAAATTGTCCAAGGGAAATTCAATTTGCCGCTAAAACAAAGAAGAGACGTTACATCAAGTTTTTAACGTAAGGAAGTACGAGATAAGCAGTAAATATATCAATAATACGTACATTTGAGGATACCCAATACCATTAGCGAGGAAGCCAAGGTTAGAGATTTATTTTATTTAATGTATAGCAGCTCAACCAGACAAATATTTCAATAAAAAGACAGCCCATTCTGTCAAATATCATTTTATGCAAATGTGTTTATGGGAAATTAAGATTTAAACGCATAAAGTAGAAATCTTATGGGATAAATTTAACCATAGTTCAACATTGAGAATACAGAGGGAGTGCAGGTCAAGGATCCATATTTATTAATAAGAACAATTGAATGAAAGCCGTAAATTCGGATACTAAATTTAATCATTGTAAATTGATATTAGTTTGATAATTAGAACAACGGATCCGTTTAAAGTTTAGAGTTTAGATTTTAAATTTGAAATTGTGCCAATAAAATTTGTTTAAGAATTTTGAAACGTAATTTTTTGAAAACCCATAATAAGATAATAAGGCTACTATAAATATTTGCAGGCTACTTTCTTCCTATTTTAGCAGAACTCACCACTGAGATAAGTAAGTAAATAAAATATTTGAATATAATTTATTTGACATACATATATGTATATATAATAGAAGGATAGGCAACCCAAATAACCCTGAGATAGCTTAAATCACATAAATACAAGAGTCATAAAACATTTTTATTCAGATAAAGTTTCACACAAAGAATATACAGAGTCACCCATAATACATGGTGTAAAATAATACATGGTGTAATAATAAAATAACATTAATATTTTTTTTTAATATCATTTTTCCATATATAAAATAATTCTAAATATAAATATCAAATATCATTTCAATATCATAAATATAATAATAATAATAATTATAAAATTTTATAATGTATAAAAGCCAAAGCTGATTGTAATCAAAGCCAATAATTTATATAATATATATATATATATATATATATATATATATATATATATATATATATATATATATATATATATATATATATATATATATATATATATATAAACATATAAAAATCGAAACTGACCCCGGATATGGGTTCTAGGTGCCCAAATTCGCGCTCATTTGAATTTTTTTGCATAGTACCACCATCGATACCACCCTATTTGTGAATTTTTTAAATAAAAATTCTCTATTAATATGGGCCAATTGAATATAATTCTGGGTATATTTTGATTAAGTATCGGTTAAAACCTAATTATAAATCTATTTTTAAACTTTATAAATAAATACCACATGAAGATGATTAAATATTTGACGTTTTGTTTTATGCAAATACAAACAGTTTCAAACCAGAATTTTGTCAAGGCGCAACAGTCGACAGCTACAGGACCTCGGATTGAGAATATATCCTAAGGGACATAAGATATTTTCTGTGAAATGTCCAATTTTTTGCGTTTAAGTGTGTTGTAACAAAGGTGTGAAAAATATTGTTCAAGGATGTGGCCCAGACAGAAAGATAGTGCTGTAGGGCATTCTGTTTATTCTCTTTTTAAAAGAATTCGTACCCCATTTCCGTTATCACTGTTTTTCCTCACCCTTCAGTATCATATTAGATTTATACATCAAATACAAGAATCGTCATATTTCCTTTCTTGTCAACTGACGTTTGATTGTTTTCGCTTTAAAACCTCTGAATTGTAAATTCTGAGCATTCAGTCTTAATTAATTTTTATTTTTAGGTATAAATATTTCTTGTATTTTTACCACTGCTGAAACATATACGGTTTTGTAATTAAATGTGATAAGGTAGAGTTAAAAAAAGTCTGGACGTAGCAAGTGCGTTATGGTGGTGAATTTTCATAAAAATATTTTTAATATGAAATTGTCTTTTTTTAAAGAAAGCAGCTGTCAAATTTGGTTACCCATATAGTAGAATCAATGTACCATATTTCATCAAAATAACTTTATTGTTTGAAAAAGTACAAGTTTTTCCGAAAAAATGAACTTAAAATGTTTCCGGAAAAACTGGTCCGATTGTCCTGGCCAACAAACCTCTTCGAGTTATTTACCCACCTAACAAAATATAATTATCCAGAAATAGTTTCTGACGGAACTTAAAACAAAATTGCGCCAACAATGTTTTTAAGAAAATTCGAAAACATTATTTTTTATAATAACTTAATAAACGTTTATCATTAATTACCAACATTTCACAAAAAAATCTTACAATAAATGATTTCTACTTAAGAGTAAAAAAAATACTGCGATAAGTGGTTATAGATTGTTTTTACACAAAATGTTTAATGTTTAAAAGAATAAATAAAATTCAAATTATATATATATATATATATATATATATATATATATATATATATATATATATATATATATATATATATATATATATATATATATAATCTTTAATTAAAATTGAAGATATGATAATTTGTTTGCACGAAAATTAATTAAAACCTTATTTTCGACGAACTTTGTTTAAAAGATGTTCCATCGATTAAACGAATAATTTTTCACAAAAAAATCGCAACAAATGTTTCTTCAAAGAAAAATCAATAAATTCATTTAGAAACGGGTTAGCTATTAAAAGAACCTTTGTACAAGAAAATTCTCTAATAAAAATAAATTAGAAAAATTAAAAAATAATCAAAATCTGGTCTAAATACAGAAGTAGATACTTTTTCTGTGGCTTCACAAAGAAAATTCTTTTGCCTGTTGATGCTGTAAAAATTTAGTCCGGTTGCAGAGAAGTCACAAATCCCTACCTCTTCGTTAACTGTGGAACGGTTTTATCAACTAAGTGCAACAGCAGCTGTTATTAAACTTGAATTAAAAGACTTAAAAGTCCTTGAAGTCGCTAAACAAATAATAGAACTAATCTGATTAGATAATATTAAAATTGAATCAAAAACGAAAAAAAGTTTAAAAAAGTTGACAATTCTATAAAAAAATGAAAATTGTCAAACTTTAACGTAATAGTTAGGAGGTAAACATACAAAAAGTCCCCGCTCCTGAGTGGTGAGGTAAATGTGGGAAGGGAGGAAAGTTCCCATTTTTTGTTGTTTGCTTATACCTCGGGAACGGTGCACTGTAAAATTTTGCTTTAGTAAAAATGAAAGCTAATTAAATTTGGTATATAATTGCTTCAAATTATATTTTCCGAATTGTAATCGGTTTTCGAGATATAAAAAAATCATTTTTACCTCACTCTTTTTGTCAAACATTTGCTTCTAGTGCCTCCAACGATCGTTTTTTTAGAAAAACCGTCAAAAACTAAGTTCCAGAGCATTAAATTTCCTTCAATTTGCAATACTGCTTGCCACTTTATCTTTTACCAACCACAAGTTATAGAAAGTCTAACAAGTATGCTCAATTTCGATGTTACTTTAGAAATAAGTATGTTGAGAGCCTAACTGCAACTCAAGACATAGGTGAAGAATATTATAATGTTTCGTTTTCATCAAGTGAGAAGCACAAATATGCTGGCGAAGCTCGCCAAAGTCGAGACGCAAATGACACTGGCAAGCTCACAGAATGGTTTGAAAATCACCCTCCTTTTCTGAGGAACGAGAAGATCATTATAATAGCGAGAAGAGTAGTGGGAGATGTTACAAGATCGTGCACTTCCTCTATCCTCAATCAATTCGTCAATCAAGATTGACAATGAAGAAGTTGTCGTGGATCAATTATTGATTTTTCAGAGAATCTCCATTACCAAGGAATCGGACGAGGATCTAAAGAATTGTGTGCAACATGAAGTTGCTCCCTACCCCTTGGCATTCTTCAACGAAAGTGGAATGAGGAAGTAGAGAAAGTCAGCACTATACACTGTCAGAGCAAATTGAAAAGAATGTTGACTTTGCTACCGTTGAATTTATTGTTGATGGGGGATTACTAGCTCACAACGCTGTTTGGCAAAAGGAGACAACTGTTTCAACCATTTTTTATAGTTGCGTTATATTTCTGAATATCGATTATGGTGGGAGAGGTTGTACAGTGGTTTTCGAGATGTACACTGACACATCAGACAGCACAAAAGCAGCTGAACAAAATCGGCGATATGGACTTAGGAGATGTGTGGATATCAATATCAGTTTGGAAAGTCAAGCAAGAGGACTTCCTATCCAACTTTCATAATAAGAGTCAGCTGATGAACCTGCTGATAATGCAGTTGTGCAAATTGCGATAAATACACTCCAAGCTTCAGATGATGCTGACGTTGATATCGCGAGCACATTGATCAACAAATTCTAAAATTCCTCGGTGGCTGTTATTGGAGAGAACGTCGACTTGGCTGTTCTTATGGTAGTCAAAATCCCAACTGATCCCGACATTTTGGTGGTAAAACCTGGAAGAGGAATGGTCAAGACGAGTGTACATTCCTCGCAACAGTTGCAGCAGGAGTTCAAAATGAAGGACAATGTCCATTTGTTATTCCTACATGCATTCGCAGGCTGTGACACAACATCCACAGTGTATCGCAAGAGTAAAGTGGTTTTTGTCAAAATGTACAACGTGCAGCTGAGGTCTTTGCCAGACGTTCTCCTTTGGCTGACGCCATTGACACAGCTGGGATCATGTACTCTCTCATGGTATAGCGCTCCAGCCACAGAAAAAATCTTCAACGAGTTCCACTACAAAACATTGATTGAAGCAGTTGCAAAAATGAAGACTGATCTCTCAACTCTCTCTCCAACTGAAAGATCTGTTAAGCAGCATGCATTCCAGACGTATCACCAACTGTGGTTAGGGGTAGAACCTAATAGTGGGGCACCGAACAGGTTGGAGACGAGAATGACCAACGCGTTCCGATGTTCTCAGAGTTGTATGCTGCCCCTGACGAAATTTTAAAGATGCTTTTTGTCCGATGCACGAAAGGTTGTGACAGTGGCAAGTGTGGTTGTAGAAGCGCATATCTAAACCGCTATATCACATACCCTTACAAGGGAAAATGCAACAACGGAGTCACAATATTAATTCTACAAGAAGACGGCGACGACAACATCGTTATTCTACCAATCTTTTTGGACGACGTCTCCACTGCTGACGAAGATTAATGAGCCTCGACCCTTCCGCCTCAAAAAACCAAGTCGCTGCCTTGAGTGCACATTTTTTTCACTATTGACTTACTATCACTTCATGTAAATACTTTCATTATTTGATTCGTAATAATATAATAACAGCTATAAATATAAGAACGTGATGTATTTCAATTGAAATTACCTTATTGTTAAACTGTTGTTATTCATCATCATAGCAATTTACAACAGTTAAACGCAACAGGCCCTCAACATACTCATTTCTAGAGGAACATCTTAATTGAGCACACATGTTAGATATTCTATAACTTTTTATTGGTTAAAGATAAATGACAATTGTGTACATAAAATGAAAGGAAATTTAATATTCTACAACTTAATTTTTAACAATTTTTTTTAGGAAACGATCGTGTGCGGCACTAGAAGCAACTGTTTGACAAAAAGATTGAGGTACAAATGGTTTTTTCAAAATTATTGATTTTCACTAACGTATATCTCGAAAACCGTAAGGAATTCGACAAATACGTTTAGAAGAAATTCTACTTAAAATTTAAATAGCTTTTGTTTTTGTTTAGAAGATATTTTTCTACAGTGCATTCCGAGATATAAGCAAAAAATAAAAATAAAAACAATGTGCCAAGTTACATTAAAATAACTTTATTGTGTGAAAATGTACAAAAATTTCCAAAAGTAAACTTAAAATGTTCCCGAAAAAACACGTTTCTTGGTCAACCTTATAGGTTAATAGCAAATTGAGCTGTTCAAATATGAAACATTTGATCAAAATTCGCTACCATAACGCACTTGCTGCGTCCAGAATTTATTTTCTTACAAACATGCATTATATTTCGATGGAAAATGCAAAAATGCAATAACATAAGGCGTGTTTGATTAAAAAAAGAAAATTTGTATCACCAAAGACTTATGGGCCACCTGTGATTGCAGAAATATTATTTTAAGATGTAGCTCAAGACACCCTATAATTAATATATACAAATTTTCTTCATATCTTATATAATAACGGATATATTGAGCTTTATTAATTTTTTACGAAAATTCGACAAAAATTATATACCATTAAATGATAAACTCTATAGCTAAGGCTACTGCCAAGCATCAGAGAAAGGGTCTATTTGAAATGAATTTTCTGCAAATATTTTAGTAAAATGAAGGACAATGACGGTTGAAACTAAGACTTTAGGGTTTGTAAAACATCCTTCTTGAGACATTTTATTTCTATAGCCCGTATTAGATTTAAGTTATTTGTCTAAATGTTGCCAATTTTGACATTTTAAATCGCCATTTTGACGTTTTGAGGAAAACCCCAATTTATTTTTCTTTAAATGCCTATAACTTTTTTGTCTTTTGACCTACATAGCTAAATTTTGGTAGGTAACTTACCTATAAGGATGTAAACCTGCGTCCCAAATTTGGTTGCCCTTACTTTGTTAATTCCGGAGATATAAATTTTTTTTGAAAGAAAACACAAAATTTTCCAGAAAAACCTTGGCAGATTTTTCTGACTAACAAACTCATCCAAGCCATTTGCAAAAGGAATTTTTTCACCAAATTTGATCAAAATCGGCCCATTATTTTTTGAGTTATCGGTGTGATACATATATATATATATATATATATATATATATATATATATATATATATATATATATATATATATATATATATATATATATATATATATATATATATATATATATATATATATATATATATATATATATATATATATATATATATATATATATATATATATATATATAAACATATAAAAATTGAAACTGACCCCGGATATGTTTTCTGGGGGGCCTAATTAGCGCTCATGCGAAGAAATTTTTTCAAAATTCAAAAGTCGGGATCTCCTCATTAGTGAATTTTTTTTAAGAAAATTCACTAAAATTGGACTTTTCACACACACATGATTTTGATTAATGTCACTTTTAAATTGAAGTTGCTAATTTTATAGTGACTAATGTTATTTTGACTCTACTTAGCGCCACTTTAAACTTGAAAAGGTATAGAAACTGAAAAGTATCTAGGTGTTTCCCCGGTTCAACTTAAGCAAACATATTTTCTCATCGCAAATAACTAAACTACGTACATATTTCATTTAGAGCAGTGCAATTTATAAATGTTTACTACTGCAACCAATCATTCTAGGTTCACTCCGTTAATTTGAGATTAAGTGATAGATTACCAAATTCATCAGAGTGAGATGGTGAGCATATTAGGAGAGATTATCACTGACCGTCAATTTATTTTGCATCCATCAACAGCAACAAGTTGTTTGCTGTTTATCTGCTTCTGTTTCTGTTTCTCTTGATTTATTGCATAGTATCACTTACCATGTCTTATCAAATCTAGAACCAAATACATTATTTTAATTCTCCATTATGTTACCAGCGAGTTCGTCCCTCAGATATCGTAAAATAAGAATCATAAAAATCACAGACTAAAGCTACGAACAGTTTTTAAGCTTTTTTATTACAAAAATACAAGTTGAAGTAGAACAGCAATAACCCTGAGATGAAATGAACTCACCGCAAGTGATGCTCAATTATGATTGTGTGAAAGCCTCCAATTAAAAAACTTTTTTACTATTGTGATTCCGGGTACGATCCAAACATTTTTTTAAAACCTATCCTTTTATTTAAAGAGTGTTTTTTAGAGGAGGGGGGTATTTTAAATTGAAATAAAGCATAAAATGATGTCTTAAATATCCATGAAGTTCTCTTTATTTGAAAGATAATTCTTTCACATTATTAATGCTTGAAAATCATTTCGGGCTGGCGCGCACATGGCGTAATCTGGAAGTCCAATGTTCACACACTCTCGCAGTAAATGAGGCTGTATTTCGGCAACAACCCATCGAATGTTGGCTTCCAAGTGCTTAATTGTTTCTGGTTTTTCAACGTAAACATGCGAGTTCACATAGCTCCAAAGAAAATAATCAAATGGCGTCAAATGGCACGAACGAGGTGGCCAGCTAACAGGTCCATTTCTGAAATTAATCGTTGGTCGAATGTTTGTTTCAGTAAATTAATTGTACTGCGGGCTGTGTGGCATGTGACGCCCACCTGCAGCAACCACATGACTGTAACATTAAAGCCTTTCAATGGAGGTACGAAGAAGTTACTAATCAGGTCTTTGTACAGCTCACTGTTGTCCGTAACGTTCTGACCATTATCATTTTTGAAGACATATCAGTCAATGATTCCTACGGTCCATAAAGCACACCAAACAGTGTCTTTTTCTGGATGTAATGGTGCCTCGACAGTGTCTTGTGAAATATCATCACGCCAAATGCGGAAACTCTGTTTGTTGAGGTAACCATTTAACCGAAACTGTGCTTCATCACTGAACAAAATTTCTAAATGAAATTGTGGATCAGTGGTAATGTTTCCTTCGGCCCATTTACCAAATGTACGACGCGAACGATGATCGTGAGGTTTAAATTTCTGCACATTCTGCATCTTCTAAGCACGTAATCCAAGATCTTTACGCAAAGTTTTCCATAAACTGGATGAACACAAGTTTAATTGTTGAGCACGCTGACGAATCGACACATTTGGACCATCATCAACACAACGCTGCACACCGGCAATCGCTTGTCGTGTGCGCACTGTACGATGTTTTACGGGATGCATATTATTGTTTAGAGTAAACGTATCGCGAAAGCCACCCATAGTTTCTCTAACTAAATGCTCTGATGGACGATTATGAGCACCATAAAACACACGTAATGCCCGATGTGTTTCTCGAATTGAAACGTGTTTTTAAAATAAATTTGAACAATTTGCAAACGTTGCTCCGGCGTGAGTCTATTAATGATGAATTGCCAAACCAAACTAACCTCAAAACAACCAAAACTGTCAAATCGGCTGTTATATAAAACAGTGTTGCCAATTTAAAGTTCTCCGCCTCTAAGGAAAATACCCTTTAGAACATCCAATACAATATCTAATGTTGTTTAAAAAATTTATTGCAAAACATCAAGAAATAAAACGCAGAAATTTGAGGTCTATTGTAACTTTATTTACCGCAACGAAGCTTGCACATAATCAAGATCGATGACTTAAGGTGAGTTTGCTTAATCTTAATCTCGTAAATAAACTTTCGTAGGTGCTTAAAGAGTGCTAGTAGCAACTTTCTATATTTTAGGCGAGAGGTAGGTAATGCACAAGTTATCAAACATAATAGCATTAAACTGAATTGTGAAAGATGTGCAAAGCTGAAAAGAGAGCCATAGAAAATAGATCGGTTAGAATTAGTCGAAGCGGATTAAAAGTCAATGCC
This sequence comes from Tillus elongatus, assembly GCA_964006375.1. Taxonomy (NCBI): domain Eukaryota; kingdom Metazoa; phylum Arthropoda; class Insecta; order Coleoptera; family Cleridae; genus Tillus; species Tillus elongatus. Next base: position 157,194,356 of record OZ023264.1, on the reverse strand, counting down.
AAGGTAACTACTTAAGTACACTTGGAGAATCCAAGTTGCCACATCACATTTAAAAAACCTGATGATCGTTTCACCAACCAAGTTAGCGTCATAAGGGGATGAATAATTATAAATATCTTACATCTACAGCGCTGCTTATTTTTTCGCAGGTAGTCGGTCCATAACGATGGATGGGGGTCCAGAAACACAAAAATAACATATTTAGTTTGGCATAAATACCTAAATTATTTTATAATCTATCGGACGTGCTTCTGCTGGTCTTTATTGTGAAGCGATCTATCAAGCGACTTACCATAGGCGGCATTCTGAAGGTCATATACTTTTTATTATTACTATATTTCACAATATATATATATATATATATATATATATATATATATATATATATATATATATATATATATATATATACATATACATATACTATATATATATATATATATATATATATATATATATATATATATATATATATACTTTCATAAGCGGTTGTCTAACGTTTTTAATCCATTTTAGATTATCTTTATCTACGTAGGGATTAATTACTATCCCAAATATGCCTGGCAGCGAAACATATATCTGTAGTGCCGTATCTTAATTGTGCTAAATCTTCATTAAGTCTAATTTCAATAGATCTTGTTGTTTGTACGATGTATTTAGGATCACAATCTTTACAACTTCTTTAATAAATTCCCGACATTTTAGCCATACTGTCCTTGTCTTTTTGGGTAACCTAACAGCTTTTTTAAAGTATTTTGTGTCGAAAATGTTAGTTGCAAATTGGCTTTTTAAAAATTCTATCTAGACCCGTCGTGATCCGTGTATCGAATAGTAGCAAATAAAATTTTGTCGGCTTACTCTCTTCTAAAAGTCATTGATTCGGCTAACATTTTTTATTTATTTCTGGTTTGTTAATTAATTTCTCCGCTACGCAAGCAGTGTATCCGTTATATTCGTCAACGTTCTTAATATACTAGAATTCTGTGGTATATCTACTTTTATTTAAAGAAAAAGTAATTAAGCTGTTTACTAAAAAATTGAGACTGGACATTTTTTGTGCGTACGTATGATTTGAGTCTTTCGGAATGTAACTTAGCTTGTTGGTTTCCTTCCTATCGACGTCACACTCTAAGGTGTCTCAATTTTTGATAGCTAGACCTCTAGAATGGGTAATTTATTATTAATTTTCAATTCGTTGGTGAATTTATGGAATCAAATTTATTGTTCAATTTGGCAATGAAATCGTCTATTTTGCAGATGTTTGTGGTAAACTGCAAAAACCTCATCCACATAACGAAATCATACTCTAGCAAAATACTCACTTTCACTTTTAAGATCTGTCTTAAATCTACTCATAAAAAAGACCACAATAAATGACGATAGGGGTTTGCCCGGCGCTTTGCGTTTGTTAAAAAAAACTCATTGTTGAATTGAAAAATATTTTGGTTCATGCAAAGATTTGTTAATGTTAAGTATTCATTGCAGACCTTATCATTTATGTTATTCATGTTTAACAAGTCTTCCCAATACGTTAACGCTTGCTTGGGAACTCTAGAAAACAATGAGGTTACAACAATTAAAATAAAACTTCGCTTTCAACCAATTTAACATTTTTAATGTCATTAATAAATTCAGGTGAATTTTTTACTAAAAAACTCGTTTATTTGACGGGCAAGCCTTTAAACTCATATGTTAACCACTTTGCAGTTGTATGACGGGGAATCTATAGCCGAAACACAAGATCTCATTGATTTTCCCGGTTTATAGATTTTTGGGAGACAATACATCTTGGGGTCTTGTGGATATGCAACTTCTAACTTTTAAGAGACTTATGGGATACTCTCTCTCTCTCTCTCTATATATATATATATATATATATATATATATATATATATATATATATATATATATATATATATATATATATATATATATATATATATATATATATATATAATCCTAAACTGTGACCTACGTGGTACTCCTCCTTATCCATACAGATTTCATACTAATAATGGAGACTATTTTGTATAAACTGTTGATAGGTATTTAAAACTGAAAAGATGGGTTTTCTGGGGTTTTTGGCTATAGCAATGGATGCATTTTTTAAAAACTTTTGTTCACTCTTATAACACAAATATATTCATACTCCATATCTCAAAAGTTGCTTTTTTCCTAGACTTGTAGCAGCTGTAGCTAAGGTAGAAGTAATGTAGTGACACTTTCAGTGGCATTAACAAGTGGTTCTACAGAATTAAGCATTTTCTAAACAATTAAAAAATTTTGCATATCGTTGCATATCATTGCAATCAATATAGGGTTATCAAAGAAATGCCTTCGATTTATTCATTATTTAATTTATCCCGAACCATCGACGATTGAACTAAATAAATTCGCTGCACCTTGTCAGGCCAGAAATGGTGGTAGTACACATATTAAGCGAATAAAGCTCACTAACTCCCAGCTCAATAATTCTGCTTATATCACTAAGGCTACCAAATCTTTCTCACAGACTAACAAAGTTGCTTGGGCCAATACAGTATTAAAGTATTGTGGGGAGGTTGTCAACACCCTACACAGAATGTCAACCTTTTAAAACCTGGCGCCAGGGCATTCCCAAAAAAATGTGTCAATATACTTCCCCGAAGAGCCATCTGAACTTAAAATCCTCGTCACAATTTATAAACACCGAGCTCAAAAATTTAAAATTATTTCGTTGTTTCATATAGACAAAGTAAAAAAAAGAAGCACGCTACACAAACTTCGAATTAAAAAAATATAAAATAGTAGTATTTAATCCCTGTTGAAGCCGTAGATTAGTTTTTGATAAAGTATAAAATCTTTAAAGGTCATTGGATATTGAAAATAATCATATTGTTGTGTTTGTGTTGTGTTTTGATTTTGATAGTTAGGTTTTTGATCATTTTTTTCCATGTTTTCCTTTACATTAGATTCCAATGTGTACTCTTTCAATAGAATGTTTGCAAAACCTGTTTTATATTAAAGTCTTAAAAGCAATATCCAAAAAACTAATCGCTAAATTTTAAAACTGCAAGTTAAAATTGATTATCAAAAGAGCATTCGAAAGATGTGCCACTCCACCTACTTTTTCTGTTCCAATTAAAGGAGTGACACCCACACATGCTACGCGCTGAATCTTTAAAATTCTGTTAAGGTTCAAACATGTGTCCATTTTGGAAGCAAAACCGCCGTGTGTAAGGGTTTTTTGAAATCCTCTACACTTCTAGGTGAATCACAGATTGTCGCTCTAGACACATCCAAAGCATTCGACCACGTCTGGCACGCAGCGCTTCTTAATAAACTACCGGCCTATGGCCTACCACCAAAACTCTGTACGTGGACAGCAAATTTCATCTCCAACAGGAGCATTTCTGTTGTCGTGGATGGCCATTCCTCTAAACTGTATCCAATTAATGCAGGAGTTCCTCAAGGTTCAGCCTTAGCCGCTACTTTGTTCCTTCTCCCCATCAATGACCTCCTCACTAGCACATTCAACCCAGTTCACAGTTACGCGGACGACAGCACCCTCCAAACAAATATACAATATTCTAAGCCTGTCTCTTTAGCCCAATTAGATGAGGATTGCAGACTCATGGAGGGTTCTGTCTCTATGGATCTCCAAAAAATATTTGACTGGGGAAGTATAAATCTTGTACATTTCAACTCCACCAAATCTCAGTCTTGCTTTCTATCTCTTAACAGATACACCTAGACGCATCACAGTGAACAACCAAGTTATTCAAAGTAATGAGTCCTTTTCACTTGTTGGCATTTCTGTGGATCGAAATCTCAATTAGCACCAATATGTCACATCAATTGCAGACGCGGATGCTAAAAATTTAGGTATCCTCTTCCGGGCTCGCAAATACTTTTCACCAGCTAATCTCTATACCTTATATACTTCACAAATAAAGCCAAACCTCGAATACTGCTCCCACATCTGGGGTGCCGCTGCCGCTTCTACACTCGCTATCCTGGACTCCATTCAAAAGAGTGCTATACGTCTCATATGTGACCCTACCTTCACCCAAAGGCTGCCATCATTTGCCCACCGACGTGCCGTTGGTGACTTCCCTCTCTCTCTCTCTCTCTCTCTCTCTCTCTCTCTCTCTTTTATAGATATCTGCACGGGCACTGCTCAGGCGAGCTTTCTTCCCTATTTCCTCCACCTGCTGCCCCCAACAGATCTACCAGGAGAACAGAGCCGATGCACCCTTTTACTCTCCAGTTCACCAGACCGAGAACATCTTGTTATGGCCGCACTTTTGTCCCGAGGACTTCCAAGTTGTGGAACTCCTTGCCGGCACATGTTTTTCCTTCTCCTCCAAACCTCCAAACCTTCAAGTCCAGAACTAACAAGTTGTCTCTTTCCTCCTTGTCGACACCCACGGTACGATAGTATTTAGACTGTGAGGCCGCGTGACGTGTTGTTGAAATTAGAAAAAACTACTGTTTTCAGGAAATTCCTTCTGTATTGATTGATGTTGAAGAAAGAACAATTTTCATATTTTTGGCATGGGAGAGTGTTGCATACTGAAATATCAATGATGATACAGACTCTTGGACGACTCTGTATAGACCCCACCAACTTACACTGGTTGAATTGGTAAAACAAGAGGAATTCAAAAATTAAACAATATACAGGGTGTACCATTTAAAATTTGCTAAGAAAGAGCATTAAAACGTATGGAATGTGGCGCCAGATAAAAAATAAATTAAATGTCCTTTAGTAATTTTTGATAGATGCAATTGGATATTATAAACGTTTTTATAAAAATCAGAAAAAGCTAGTTGAAACTTATTTATTTTCATATATTATCTTAGTAGTGGGCTTTAAAAGACAAATGAATTATTTGCAAAACCACTGTAATTTATAATCTTGGTTAAATATGGAATTATATTTGTAGCCATCTGAAACAAATTCATCAATAACCTACCAGAATTGTCAGGCGGAAACCAACAGAAGAGTTTTTAAGTAGGTATAGGTTTGTTTAGAAATAAATTACTCCCTGAAAGAATATTTTAAAAACACTACTTTAAAGTCAAACTGTAAGTTATAATTAAAAAATGTCGTTGTATCAATACAGCATTATTTCTGAATATATTATTTCTTTCTTTAAAATGTGGTCCAAAACTGCTGTGAGTCTTCTCACGGCATAATTCTAACAAATTGTTATTTACCCTAATATATTTTAGCAGAACGTGAGCTTAAAAATTCAAAATTTCTTTCTATAATTCATGCATCAAGTTTCTCTCCTCAAATAATTAAAATCTATGGCTTGTGTATTAAAATCAAAGACCAGATTAATATTTAGCCTCACTGGAACAAAATTCACCACTCTTTGTACTTTCGACAAAAGTCTTCAGTCTAAAGAACCAAATTTAATTTTAATATCTACAAAGAAGAAATAAAAATGTTTTTAAGAATCACATGTAACGAGCTCCTTTATAGCAAAAAAACTTGAACTTTTTTCAAGATCATTACTCTCCTTGCATACATATATAGCTATGAGTCCACTGAATGGAAACTTGCTTCTATGGACGTTTGATATGTACTATAGAGCATATAACATAGTATGTGTATAAAGTATTTATGATATTCCCTTTAGAGGATTGTCTTCTGTGCCAACAAAGAGGTACTTGAGCTCATATTTCTCGAATACATTAGAAATGCCTTTTAGTAGATTTTCATAAAAGAGCCATTGAAGTGGGCTTTAAAAGCTCTGATAAAAAGTCACCAGATGCGTCTATTCGCCTTTCACTTGGGTTCCTCAAAGACTCTTTTATATAGATGAGTATCGCTATTCCAAAAATTATTCTAATTTGAATTCATTCAGGAGCAATGTTAAAACATTTAAAAAATTTCATTATTATTTTTTATTAAAGCGTAAGAGGACGGTTTGCATATGTAATAAAATTTAAATGAATAAGTTTACATTCCACTTTTTAGCAAAGGCTTCAATGAAAGTGTAAAAGTAGCAAGTGGCTTATAGTATCGAATTTTATTAAAATTCTCTCAAATACGAAAAATCATCGCAAGTAAAAAAATGTTTTTTTCTGGAAACACTAAACTTGCTTTGATGAAATTCCGCACACATGTTGCCTTTATAAAGTTTTTGTTATATACCAAAGTTGGCTTCTATTAATTGGGAGAAAATTGGTTTATTAACATTTTAAAAAGTTGATGAAAAGGCGCTACCATAACGCTGCATCCAAACTGTTACTGCCATGTCCGTTTATCGATGTATTGACTGAAGAAAGGAATTGCTTTAAATTTATTTTGTTAAATAGGAAATTATAACATATATAAACCACAAACTCTACAATTTAGACTGCTGCGATAAAATCGCAGAAAGGCCCTATTTTAAATCAATTTTCTTCAACTATTTTACTTAAACAAAGAAAAACTGTTGAAACAGAAATATTGGACAAATCTAAGCGACTTCTTGCAAGGTGCATTGTCCAGAAATCACCTTCGATTTAGAATGTAAAAATCATTAACTTTCACTTTTAAACTCGCAACTTGACGTTTCCAAAAGAAAAATCATATAATTTTCAAAGCCTTTTTTGGACTTATTTTTAGCCTTTTCGCACTACAACTTAATCTTTGCCTGTAATATGCAATACATTCTGTTAATCACATTTATTATTTTGGTATTTTGACCTCCCTTGACGATTTTTTTAAAATCGTTATAACTTCTTTTAAAAGCTAGTTTGGTGCATGGTATACCTTATATATGACCAACTTGCATACCATATGTGTTTTCAACGGCATTAATGGTTTTAAAGATGCAAACATTTTTCGAAATGACAACCAAAATTTTTCCGAAAAAGCTAGTCGAATTTTTTGCCCAACGAACTTGTCCAAGCCATTTAACAAGGGACCACGCGAGATAAATAAATCGACAACAATAGCCTATTAACTAACAATGTATCAGATCCAAAATAGCAGTCCGCATTGGGGAATTAACCAAGGAAAAAGACGCAGAAAATACCAATAGACAATAGAAAACCACGTCAACCTTAATACAAGTGCATTATGGAGTTCAGCTCAAGATCACTTTCCAGAACACTAAAACCAAAATTTATTATAGAAATGAAACCAGACTCGTAAATAATATTCAAGCAATTACTGCCTGTAGGGCCAGGTAAGCGCTATATATATATATATATATATATATATATATATATATATATATATATATATATATATATATATATATATATATATATATATATATATATATATATATATATATATATATATATATATATATATATATATATATATATATATATATATATATATATATATATATCTTTAGGAATATTGCACGACACTGTAATCACTTTTAAATATACATTTTATTTGTTTGCTGTACGTTTGTGATTTCTTATTGGTTTGCGCGGACTGCAGTTTCGAACCGTCCCGGTTCATCATCAGCACGCTACTGACTGTTATCGTTCCTGTGTGGTGTACGTCTGAGATTGTACGTGGCGCATGCGCCGTGAGCTTCTATTGGTCGGTTTCCTGTTCTCTGATTGGTTGTACCTTCAGACTGTGTCGTGTGTATCGGTCTCCTGTCTTGATCACTGTGGTTTGATAATTTGTCTATTTGTATGGCTTTTATTAAGTTTTGTTTAAATGTTTGTACTTGGATATGTTCTGACATTAATTGTTTCCTATTGTTTGTTTGTTGAATGTAGTATTGTTCCTAGATTTCAATTTTTTTGTGGTCTTTAACATGTTTCATTAATTGTAATTGGGTGATGTCTGCTTTTTGGTGTTTTGTGTTGTGAATGTGTGTAGCTACGTTTGATTTGTAGCTAGGTATGTGGATTTTATCTAATGCTACGGGCGTCGTACCCATAGACCTGTTAGTGGAAAAAGATGTTTCCTACATAAGGCGAGTGGAGTGGGACTAGAAGAAGCTTAGCTGGCTGCCAGAAGCCGAACCAAGTAGAAAGGGCAGCAAAGATTGTTACAAAACACAAAAAGATTGATTCCAAATCTGACAGACTGCATGAAATGCGACCACAAAGTAATAAATTTTTGGTTCACACAATACTTAGAGGCCATGGATACTTCAGATCCTACGACAAACGCATGGGAAAGTTAAACGGTAACGAGAGCAGCCGTATATATTGCGAGGGAAAGGACACGGTAGTACATTGCATTTTTGTTTGCCCGATGTTGAATTAGATTAGTACCACCCTCAATCTGGTACCAATGATGTTGAAAGACAAGAGCGCATGGAAAAAGGTCATGGAATTCGCCAGACAAGCTATGACCATAAAAATAGAGATACAAGAACTGGCGAAGCGAAGAAAATAACCAACTAGATTGCCCGAACCCCTACTCTCCTAAAGCGGAGGGGGGAAGTAGGGAAAAAGTGGAAGGAGAAGAAGAAAAGACAGCTCTGCACTGGTGGAAATATGTCACAATATAGTAGCAGTGTATAATAAAGCGGCTCGGGGAAGTCACTAGCTTGGTCAGCATATGCGACAACTACGCCCCACAATAGAAATCTCTGGACGCAGCAAGTGCGTTATGGTAGCGAATTTTCTTTAAAATATTTTTAATAGCAAATGTCTTTCTTTGATGAAAGCAGGCATCAAACTTGGTTGCCTATATAGTAGAAACAATGTACCATATTTCATTGAAATAAATTTATTACTTGAAAATATATAAACATTTTTCAAAAGTCAAGATGCAGCAAATGTGTTATGGAAGTGAATTTCCATAAAAATGTTTTTAATAGCAAATGCGAGCACGCATCAATCTGATTGCCGGTATAGCCTATGTGGTAGAAACAATGTACTTTATTTTATCAAAATTACTTATGGTTTGAAAATATACAACAATTTTTCGAAAATAAACTTAAATGTTGGTTTTCTATCCAACAAAGCTTAGGTTGATAGCAAATTGAGTTATTGAAATTTGAAGGATTTAATGAAAATTCGGTAAATTTGCAGATTGGCTCCCGAACGCTTTTCAACAAATTGTTTTCAGAAACATTACTAGGACCCCACCTGGATGCACAAACCAGAAGAAAAATTTCTTGTTCACGCACCCCAAGGAAGTTATGGGACTGGAAGTGAATAGGGGTGGTGTGCGGGGTAGGCAGGGTTTAAGGGGGATATGGCTTCAAGATGTGAAAAAGACAGCTTTCAAGCCCGCTTTATTCGAATTTTCTGCTCATATTTCCTTTTTACTACCTACCCCGCTCAGCATTCCTACTCACTCCTAGTCCCGTAACTTCCTTGGGGGGTATGAACAAGAAATTTTTCTTGGGGTTTGTGGATCCATAGGGGGGTGGGAGGATGGGGGAAGGTTTCTGAAAACAGTTTTTTGAAAAACGTTCGGGAGCTAAACTGCAAATTTACCGAAAATTCGCTACCAAAACGCACTTACTGCGTCCAGATTTCTTTCTTACAAACCCTTCATATTTCGATAAAAAATGCAAAAATGCATTAACGAATTTGTTCTACGAAAATTAGCTAAAAAAAAAATCATACACCCCTACTCACTCCTGGTCGCGTAATTTCCTTGGGGAGTGTGAAGAAGAAATTTTTCTTGGGGTTTGTGGATCCAGGGGGGTGGGGGCCTAGGCAGGTTTCTGAAAACAGTTTTCTGAAAAGCGTTCGGGAGCTAAACTGAAAATTTACCGAAAATTCGTTACCAAAACGCACTTACCGCGTCCAGATTTTTTTCTTACACTCGCTTCATATTTCGACAAAAAATGCAAAAATGCATTAACGAATTTGTTCTATGAAATTTAGCTAAAAAAAAATTATGCACCCCTACACACTCCTGGTCCCGTAACTTTCTTGGGGGGGTGTGAACAAGAAATTTTTCTTGGAGTTTGCGATTCAGGTGGGCCCTAGGCAGGTTTTTGGAAACGCTTTTTCGAAAAGAGTTCGGGAGCTAAACTGCAAATTTACCGAAAATTCGCTACCAAAACGCACTCACTGCGTCCAGTTTTTTTTCGTACAAACGCATCATATTTCGATAAAAAATGCATTAACGAATTTGTTCTAAAAAAATTAGTTAAAAAAAATTAATGCACCCCTACTCACTCCTGGTCCCGTAACTTCCTTGGGGAGTGTGAACAAGAAATTTTTCTTGGGGTTTGTTGATCCAGGGGGGGCCTAGGCAGGTTTCTAAAACAGTGTTTTGAAAAGCGTTCGGGAGCTAAACTGCAAATTTACCGAAAATTCGCTACCAAAACGCACTTACTGCGTCTAGATTTTTTTCTTACAAACGCATCATATTTCGATAAAAAATTCAAAAATGCATTACCGAATTTGTTCTACGAAAATTAGCTAAATAAATTATACACCCCTACTCACTCCTGGTCCCGTAACTTCCTTGGAGAATGTAAACAAGAAATGTTTTGGGGAATAGGGGTGCTGTGCGGGGTATGCAGGGTTTAAGGGGGATATGGCTTCAAGATGTAAAAAAAAGACAACTTTCAAGCCCGTTTTATTCGCAGTTTCTGCTCATATTTCCTTTTATTACCCACCTCGCCCCGCACCCCTATTCACTCCTGGTCCCGTAACTTCCTTGGGGGGTGTGAACAAGAAATTTTTCTTGGGTTTTGTGGATCCAGGGGGGGCCCTAGGCAGGTTTCTGAAAACAGTTTTTTGAAAAGTGTTCGGGAGCTAATCTGCAAATTTACCGAAAATTCGCTACCAAAACGCACTTACTGCGTCCACATTTTTTTCTTATAAACGCATCATATTTCGATAAAAATGCAAAAATGCATTAACAAATTTGTTCTACGATAATTAGCTAAAAAAATTATAGACCGTTAAACCATAAACTTCACTAAACCCACAAATAAATACCCGAAAAGCCACCAAACTTAACTAAACTGACAGCCAAAGCATCAGAGAAAGGGTCTATTTGAAATGGATATTCTGTAAACATTTTAGTAAAATGAAGGGCAATGACGGTTGAATCCGAAACTTAAGGGTTCGCAGAACACTCTTCTGGCAACATTTTCTTTTCACAAACAATATTTCTTTCAGAGCTTTGCCTAAACATTGCCAATTTTGACGTTTAAAATTGCGAGTTTGACGTTTTGAGGAAAACTCCAAAATTTGTTGCTTAAATTGCCCATAACTTCTTTGTCTTTAAAGCTACGGACATAAATTTTGGTACAGAGTTCACTCTTTATAATACAAACACGCGTACCAAATGTGGTTGCCCTTACTTTATTATTTCCGGAGACATGAACTTTTTATAAAAAAAACACAAAATTTTCCGGGAAAACCTGGTCCGATTTTCCTGGCTAACGAACTTCTCCAAGCAACTTGTAGAGGGATGGTACTCTGCAAATTTTATCAAGATCGGTCCATTATTTTTTGAGTTATCGGTAGGAGATATATATATATATATATATATATATATATATATATATATATATATATATATATATATATATATATATATATATATATATATATATATATATAGCGCAAGGACGTCGTCGCAGTAAATGCTACCGCTGCGGGTGGACGGATGGATGCAATGCCTTCAGTTAAATACATGTAGTCAGCAGACCACTTGAGGAGAAACGCTCGCTTGCTCGACGTGCGTACGTGTATTTTTAGAACGTATTTTACCGGGAAGAGCGGCTACACACAGAAAGAGAATGTCTCGCATTATTTCGCAGATATAAACAGTCGACCAAGTTAAATACATTGGCATTTTACGAGTATTAATATGGCTACAAGTTCATCAGCTTTTAACAGCGGCGTCGGTGGGGGTGGGGATTTACAAACTTTACAAACAAGTGGTAATAATAACTGTGATTGTATTGTATGTTTTTGATAACTAAAAGATTTTCAGCTTTACAGTTTGCTGAAAAACTTGCTATTATTAATAAAGGTAGGCCAAAACCTACTCTAAACACAGATCTTCCCATAAGCGAATTAAAAAAAATCGCTAATAATAATAATAACAAAATTTAAATACAGTTAAATAAATTAACATTGTTTTCAGTGTTCGCATTCAGTTGAGTACGCGGAAGAAGTATTGCAGTAAATATGGTGTTATCAGCAACCATTATAATAACTGTTACGATGAGAAAACGTACAATTATGCGGCCCGGTAATAAATTACATCTACAACAATGCATACAAATTCACTAATAACTATGCATGTATATTTCAACTGCCACAGCATTAGAGTTGCCATAATTTGTTTCGGAGCCAGGCTAGTGTTCATTAATTTTGAGTTAAAATTCAAATAAGCATGTCCATAAATTAAGCTGAAGGGATTTTTCATTTGGTCGTGTCAGTGTGAATTTGCTCGCAAACATTATCAAAACAATCGGGAAGCATCATCCGTTGAAAGACTACCCCCGAGACCAACAAAAGATACTAAATATTCTCAGATAATATAATTTAGTCTGACGTCGGCAAGAGATGAGAGTTATCTCGTTATAGACGAGAAAATGTTGCTCATGAAAATTCAGCGCCGTCAGTGCATACTCCGATATCTTTCGCCGGCCTTTCAGGTTCGTCCGGAATAATCCCAATTTATTGTTGATAACACGCAGATTCGGTAGCATTAAGACGTTTCTAGAATGGAAAAACTGATTTTTATTCATATAACATTCTTACTAATTGAATTGTAAATTTTTCTGACAGCTAATGTAATCTCGAAATGGCCAGATTCTCTGCTATATTTGGCCAATTCAAACAGCATTATGCTACTTTTGTGATAATTAAAATTATAACAAAAAAAAATCTGGACGCAGAAAGTGCGTTATGGTAGTGAATTTTCGAAAAAATATTTTTAATAACAAATAATGCTTTTCTTAAAGAAAACACCCATGAAATTTGCTTGCCAGTATAACCTATATAGTGGAAACAATATTTAATTAAAAAGGCTTTGTTTGAAAATGTACAAAAATTTTCCGAGAGCAAACTTAAAATGTTCCGAAAAAACTGGTTCCTGACCAACGAACGTTAGTTTAATATCAAATTGAGCTATTGAAATTTGAAACTTTAGTGAAAATTCCCTACCATAACGCACTTACTGCGTTCAGTTAAAATTGTAATTGGTTACAGAAAAGAACAAGCACTTGTGAAACCACGGGAAAAGTCTACGACTGTATTAAGTATGGAACGGTTTCACTAGGTTAGGGGAATAACAAACAACCAGATGCGTGCTATTCAAATTGAATTAAGTCTTAAAAGTTTTCATCTCGTCCTAATTGAATTTGTCACACAAAAAGTTGCTAAAAAATTCATCGGAATTACACGATCTGATCAGATAATGGTAAAATGAAATAAAATATTAGAAAAATAAAAAAAGTGAAGTCACCAACTGGGATAAGAACGCATGCTATAGGAGTCCATTGTGAAAGCTAACCTGCTCCCTTCACCGCTCGGCTATTGACAACATAAGAGATCTATCTACTATCAGGTATATACCCTGATATATCACTTTTCTAACGTATTGATTATTTACACCATACAATTTTTGTTTAGAATGAATTTTTTTCTCATACTTTAACGAAATGAAGAAAATGACGGCTGACACAATTATTTAGGAGCTTGTCACTTTGAGCCGTATTTTAACTCACGAAGCACTAATGCAAACTAACGTACGACTACCAAAATTATCAACTTTAGCGTTTCATTTTTTTTTTAATCAGAGGCCTGTAATTTCTTTGTGTTTTAACCTAGAGATCTGAATTCTGTCGCAAAGGAAACCCTCTATGACAGAAACCAGCGTGCCAAATTTGGTTACCATAGCTTTTTAATTTCCTCCTTATCAGTAAATTTTTTACACAAAACCTCGCTAAAAAACTCATCAAAATAACAACAATCTGATAACCGTAAAGCGAAATTATATTTTTAAAAAATTGATAAAAAGTAAAGTCACTAACGAGGATGAGAACTCGTCATGTAGGAGCCCGATGTACACAGCTTAGCCAAATTGGCTACGCTCGACATATATGTACTAGCAGGTATATCTCATAATACATGTTAACCGTCTAACGTTACTATTTACACAAAACAATTTTGACTTACAATGGATTTTTTCTCATATTTGAACGAAATAAAGAAAAATAACGACTTAGACACATATATAGGAGCTTGTTAGTCATTTCTTGTCGTATTTTTCACTGGTGTTCGTACTGCTACCATAATTCTTAATTTTGAGGTTTTAACTTTCTTGAATCAGATTTAATTAATTAAAAATTAATTTACCTCTAACTTTTTTGTCTTTTAACATAGAGATCTGAATTTTGCTACACAGAAACCAGCGTACCAAATTTGGTTGCCCTTACTTTGTTATTTCCGGAGATATAAATTGTTTTCGAAAGAAAACACAACATTTTCCGGGAAAACCTGGGCCGATTTTCCTGACCAACTAACTTATTCAAGCCACTTGTAAAAGAAAGGTGTGTGCCAAATGTTATCAAAATCGGCCCATTATGTTTTGAGTCATAGGTGTGATATATATATATATATATATATATATATATATATATATATATATATATATATATATATATATATATATATATATATATATATATATATATATATATATATATATATATATATATATATATATATATATATATATATATATATATATATATAGGTACGAAAGATGCTCTCCTCTCTTAATACCAGGAAAGCCTCTGACCTTGACGAGATCCCAGCAATTGTTCTCAAAAAATGCGCACCAGAACTTGCTCCTGTCCTGACTCGTCTGTTTCAGATATCTTACAATAAAGGCATATTCCCTAGTAACTGGAAAACTGCTCGAGTACAACCCATCCCCAAGAAAGGATCCAAAGCGCTTCCTAGCAACTACAGGCCTATTTCTCTCCTTTCAGTCATCTCTAAAGTGATGGAAAAGTATATAAACACCGAACTACTAAAATTCCTTGAAAAACACAGTCTAATCCACGACAGGCAGTATGGATTCCGTCAGCGCAGATTGACTGCCGACCTCCTTTCCTTTGTCACCCATTCTTGGAACAAGTCTATGGAACAACACGGTGAATCCCAGATTGTTGCTCTAGACATATCCAAAGCATTCGACCAGGTCTGGCACGCAGCGCTGCTTAATAAACTTCCGGCCTATGGCCTACCACCAAAACTTTGTACCTGGACAGCAAATTTCCTCTCCAACAGGAGCATATCTGTTGTTGTGGATGGCCATTCCTCTAAACTGTATCCAATTAATGCAGGAGTTCCTCAAGGTTCAGCTTTAGCCCCTACTTTGTTTCTTCTCCACATCAATGACCTCCTCTCTAGCACATCCAACCCAGTTCACAGTTACGCGGACGACAGCACCCTCCACTCAAACATACGATATTCTAAGCCTGTCTCTTTAGCCCAATTAGATGAGGATCGCAGACTCATGGAGGGTTCTGTCTCCGTAGACCTCCAAAAAATATTAGACTGGGGAAGTAGAAATCTTGTACAATTCAACCCCACCAAAACTAAGTCTTGCTTTCTTTCTCACAAGAGATACAGCAGCCTTAGACCCATCACAATGAACAACCAAGTTATTCAAAGTAATGAGTCCTTTTCTCTTGTTGGCATTACTGTGGATCGAAATCTTAATTGGCACCAACATGTTACATCAATTGCAGAAGCGGCTGCTAAGAAATTGGGTTTCCTCTTCCGGGCTCGCAAATTCTTTTCACCAACTAATCTCTATACCTTATACACTTCACAAATAAGGCCAAACCTCGAATACTGCTCCCACATCTGGGGTGCAGCTGCCGCTTCTACACTCGCTATCCTGGACTCCATTCAAAAGAGAGCTATACGTCTCATCGGTGACCCTACCCTCACCCAAAGGCTTCCATCCCTTGCCCACCGACGTGCCGTTGGTGACCTCTCTCTCTTTTATAGATATCTGCACGGGCACTGCTCAGAGGAGCTTTCCTCCATAATTCCCCCACCTGCTGCCCCCAGCAGATCTACCAGGGGAACAGAGCGAATGCACCCTTTTAACGTCCAGGTCACCAGACATAGAACATCTTGTTATGCCCGCTCTTTTGTCCCGAGGACTTCCAAGTTGTGGAATTCCTTGCCGGCACATGTTTTTCCTTCTCCTCCCAACCTCCAAACCTTCAAGTCCAGAATTAACAAGCTGCCTCTTTCCTCCTTGTCAACACCCACGGTACGATAGTATTTAGGCTGTAAGCCCTCGTGGTGTGTTGTTGACATTATATATATATATATATATATATATATATATATATATATATATATATATATATATATATATATATATATATATATATATATATACAGACATATAGGACAAGGGTTAAGCCGCAAAGAGACAACCGCATACACGTGTTTCAAGCTTATTAGCCATCATCAGTACGGTATAGCCAGGTGAAGATGGAAACACTCTGGATGAAGATGCAAAAATACACGGAGTCAAACAGGCAACCAGTGCACAATTGCAGCAACATTTGGAAGACCTATATATATATATATATATATATATATATATATATATATATATATATATATATATATATATATATATATATATATATATATATATATATATATATAGGAAAAAGGGTTAAGGGCAAAGCCGCAAAGAGACAACCGTATACACGTGTTTCAAGCCATCATCAGTACGGTATAGCCAGGTGAAGATGGGAACACTTTGGATTAAGATGCAAAGATACACGGAGTCACAACAGGCAACCAGTGCAAAATTGCAGCAACATTTGAAAGACCCTCAATCCGAGGGAAACAACCAAAAAAGCCACGGAGGCAAAGAAATCACCTACGTGAGCATCCGGATCTCAGGAAGTTATATTAACTATAACAAGATTTATAACACGGCATTTCTGTACTATACAAGGAGAAGGGTTAAGGGCAAAGCCGCAAAAAGACAACCGCATACAGGTGTTTCAAGCTTATTAGCCATTATCCGTACGGTATAGCCAGGTGAAGATGGGAACACTCTGGATGAAGATGCAAAAATACGCGGAGTCACAACAGACAACCAGTGCACAATTGCAGCAACATTTGGAATACCTTCAATCCGAGGGAAACAACCAAAAAAGCCACGGAGGCAAAGAAATCTCCTGCGTAAGTTATATTAACTATAACAAGCAGTCGTTCACCGCGGAAATAAAAAAACCGCTGATTAATTATAGTCAACATAATTATTTAGTAAAAGTTTTTTTATTTTATAATATTACCTAAGCGTAATCTAGTTTATATATACAAGTAAGATACAATATTATGTTAGAATATGTTACGAGTGTTTCAACATTAAACATCGTATATTTCTCCTTTGTTTTAAAATTAGGATTAAACTTGTAATTTCGAAATGTAGTTTTTTTGTTTTGAAGTGCCAAAAGGGCATTATCCAAACTCGCGTTTATTTGAAGAAATTTTTTCAAAATTCAAAAGTTGGGATCTCCTCATTAGTGAATTTTTTTAAAGAAAATTCACTAAAAGGTAAGTTTCTTCACCCTAGACCCAGTCACCTTGCAGCCTTTGCCCTCTCACTGTGAATATTTGTACAGTCTGAGAGTAAACGGCAAATGATGCTTTATTTAAATTCCAATGAGGTAGAAACATTTACTTAACAAGACATATGAAAAATTATTTCTGTCAGGGATGCCATCTGGATTTTTAGCGAATCCAAGAAAAACGCTGTTAACATACGGGAACTAAAAACAAAACACAACGGGTTTCTAAGCCGTTATACAATACAATAATATATCTTTTGATACCTACTTCATACTGCAACTCTGCTTGACGAATAAACAAAAAATATAAATATATATCTATAGAAACCTGCAAGAGAAACATGAAATACTTACTATAGAAAAAGAAAGCCAACAATTAAACAAAAATAATTACTAAGCAACGTTGTATTGTCTGTGTTCGGTACATCTGAAGGTGAATTAAATTTTAAAAAAATATGAACTAAACGTTTAAGTATTTGAAAAGATACTAATTATTTCATATAAGTTTGCTTAGCATGGCTGCAGCCGGCTTTACACTATTCCAATACAATAAAATTATTCTGATCAATATTAACCTAAAAATAAACTATTTACTCAAATAATAATTTCATAAAATGATTAGGAACAGAAAAAAATTGAACTTTACTCATAATTCTGTGTGATCAGATAAGAAAATAGTCTGGTTTACATAAAAAGAAAAACCTGTATAACTCCGTTAGTCTTCGGCTTTGATATCGTAAATAACAGGAACCAAAAGCAGTCTCAAATGGAACAAAACCATGAAGAGGGACATCAGACGTTTTCCAGATAAACTTGAAAGTGACCAGTAAATTAATGTCCTTGTCTGGTTTCCATCAACATAAATCTTTATCGGTTAAAACAGGATATTATAAACCCCATGCATCTTAATAAGCACTCACACAGCCTGGGGGTAGGACTCTATAATTGTACAAAGGATACCAAATTAACGAAACGGAAAACTCAAGAGAAAAACTCTTAAAAACATACCTCATTAAAGTTGAGAGTCGATATCCAACTTAACAGAAATTATCAATACTAGATTATGTACAAATACACCACTTAACCTGACACAGGTAGAGGAACACCGTCTATTAACTTCAATCCAGGAGTACCAGCGAACGTCGCTTTCCACTGGCAAGACGGCGTTGGCCTGCGCCAGCCGCGGCATCATGGGTACTCAGCGTGGACCAATTACATGCGAGTATCCAAATAATGTGCCAGGGTCGTCTTAACATTAATTTTTACGTTGAAATCAACTGAATATTATTGTTACCTATGCTTTGAGCGCTAAATATGCAAATTAAGAAAATACAAAGAACGCAGAGGGGCACTGGCACGCTGCAACCTTCGTCTATGCCTTATGACATATGCCCGTGGCAAGATTTTGGTTGCAAATGATAGAATCTATTCAAAATTTGTTTCCAGATTTTAAATAAGCAGAAAATTACGAACGTTTTTGTTCCTTTAACCGACGTTTTAGTTACTTAAAAGACTGTGGTAGATCCCAATATTCAACCAGTTAAAAGTGACCACCATACACAATATACTTAGCGTATTTAAATAACATCAACATCATTGTGTTTGTGACAATTTTTTCTGATAAAAAAAAACTCGGGACGCAGCAAGTGCGTTATGGTAGTGAATTTTCTTAAATATGTTTTTATTGCAAATATGTCTGTTTTCTTTTTATTTAAGAAAGCAGGCATCAATTTTGGTTACCAGTATAACCTTATAGTAAAAACAATGTGCCATGTTTCATAAAAATAACTTTATTGTGTGAAAATGTACAAAAATTTCCAAAAGTAAACTTAAAGTGTTCCCGCAAAAACTCGTTTCTTGATCAACCTTATAGATTAATAGCAAATTTGGCTATTCAAATATGAAGCATTTGATCAAAATTCGCTACCATAACGCACTTGCTGCATCCAGAATTTCTTTTCTTACAAAAATGCATTATATTTCGATGGTAAATGCAAAAATGCAATAACATAAGGCGTGTTTGATAAAAAAAAATAAGAAAATTTGTATCACCAACGACTTATAGGCCACCCTATGATTGTAGAAATATTTTTTAAGATGTAGCTCAAGACACACTATAAGTAATATATAAAAAAATTTCATATCTTGTATAATAACGGATATATTGAGCTTTATTGATTTTTTAAGAAAATTCGACAAAAATTATATACCATTAAACGATAAACTCTATAGCTAAGGCTACTGCCAAGCATCAGAGAAAGGGTCTATTTTAAATGAATTTTCTGGAAATATTTGAGTAAAATGAAGGACAATGACGGTTGAAACTAAGACTTCAGGGTTTGTAAAACATTCTTCTTGAGACATTTTCATTCCACAGCCCGTACTAGATTCAAGTTATTTGCCTAAATGTTGCCAATTTTTGACGTTTTAAATCGCAACTTTGACATTTTGAGGAAAATCCCAATAAATTTTTATTTAAATGCCTATAACTTTTTTGTCTTTTGATCTAAAAAGCTAAATTTTGGTAGGTAGCTTACCTATAATGATATAAACCCGCGCATCAAATTTGGTTGCCCTTACTTTGTTAATTTTGGAGATATAAATTTTTTACAATTTTTTTCGAAAGAAAACTAACGAACTTATCCAAGCCATTTGTAAAAGGAAGGTACTTACCAAATTTAATCAAAATCGGCCCATAATTTTTTGAGTTATCGGTGTGATACATATATATATATATATATATATATATATATATATATATATATATATATATATATATATATATATATATATATATATATATATATATATATATATATATATATATATATATATATATATATATATATATATATATATATATATATATATAAACATATAAAAATTGAAACTGACCCCGGATATGTGTTCTGGGGGGTAATTTTTTTCAAAATTCAAAAGTCGAGATCTCCTTATTAGTAAATTTTTTTTAAGAAAATTCATTAATTATATAATTATTTTATTTTGTACTTTTTATAACTCCATTATAATATTTGGTACATTGTAATTAATTAGAGAATAAGAAATCGTATCCGTTGAAATGCTTGTAACTTAAAAATATTTTCAAGAACTGTTCTCCTTTCCGAATTTTTTCGTCCTTAAAGTTATCAGAGACAAATTGAATTATGAACACTGAAATTAGTCGTAAGCGGCATAGAATTTCAGAACAATCGAAGAGGCAGTCCAGTTATCCCGATGAATAATGGGATAGTTATCGTCACAAAATGATTTATAAGCCATCGCTTGAACCAACCACTGTGTAATGCAATAATAACAGTGGAGTATTTCAAATGTTCCAGAAATTGCCCTTTTCAGTTGAGACATTCGGAATGGCGTTGATCGAGGTCATCTATCATATAGAACGAGCGTCCGTTACAGCCGAGTACTAGGAGATGGTTGACAGTTGGCCAGATTTCGATGAAAAATAGACTTTGATATTGTCATGGCTGACTATTAAAAGTAAAAAAGTTGTGTCGACCCAACTTTCCTGGAGAACAGAAGACACAAAACATAAAACTCGGGACGCAGCAAGTGCGTTATGGTAGTGAATTTTTATTAAATGCTTCAAATTTAAATAACTCAATTTTCTATAAACTTAGAGAGTTTAATTTCAATACGTAGTAAGGTTTTTCCTAAGGCAAGATATCCACAAAATTTCATTAAAATAACTTTGTAATTTTCGGAGAAAAAAATTTTTTTCGAAAGAAAATTTAAAATTTGAGTAACTCAATTTTCTCTAAACTTAGAAAGTTGAATTTTGGTACGTAGTAAGGTTGAGGCAACATATATAGTAAATTTCATTGAAACAGCTTTGTTACTTTCGGAGAAAAAAAAATTTTTCGAAAGAAAACTCAAAATTTTTCCGGAAAACCCCGTCTGATTTTTCTGGATAACGAACTCATCCAAGCCATTAATAAAAGACAGGCAGTTGCCAAGTTTCATCGAAATCGGTTAATTACAGCTACTGATGAAGACAACTTCGTTGTCGAAATACGTATCAAAAAGATAGCGCATAACTCTGTTATTATTGTTGTAGTTTTTGGGGTTATTCTACTTTTTGTTTCAGTTTCCAGCCACAATGTCCAGTCTCAGTCTTTTGTCAATAAAAATTATTATTATTATTTGTTATTTTTTGAGATTTCAGATGTTTTTACGAAAATTGGCTACCATAACGCACTTGCTGCGTCTAGATTTTTTGAACTGCAATTTGCTTTTTTACAGTACATACCAACAAAATATCAATCAGATTTTGGACCATATCACATCGTCTTCTATTTTAACACTAAAATAAATTTAATATTGAATGAGACAAACTTTAATTACTTTTAGTAGTACCAATCATAATAAAAATATGTCTAGTCAAAGTAACAAAACCCGATAAAAAAACAATTACGAAAACTAATAAATGCTGTTGAGCCAAAAATAGCCTTGTTAATATATCATATTCCCTTTCTTTGTCCAATTTTATCATATCTTTTGTTGGTCAATAACAAAAGCAAACAATTTATATCCCAAATGATACAGAAAACTTTACAACTCCAGATCTAAATAAGAGGACTGTAACAGCGGCAGAAGCAGAAGTCAATGGAAGGTTGATGAATGAATCTCATGAGTCAATAAGAAAAGCATTGACTAACCAACAGCAACCACATACTTATGAATTAAACATGTTTCAATTTTGAATAGCTCAATTTTCTGTAACCCTAGAAAGCTGAATTTTGGCACATAGTTAGGTATTTCCCAAAGCAATATGTAGACCAAGAAATTTTCGGAAAAAAAATTTTTTTTTGAAAGAAAACTCAAAATTTTCCCGGAAAACCCCGTTCGATTTTCCTGGCCAACGAACTCATCTAAGCCATTAATAAAAGAAAGGCACTTGCCGAGTTTCATCTAAATCGGTTAATTATTTTTTGAGTTATCAGACGGATACATATATATATATATATATATATAAATATATATATATATATATATATATATATATATATATATATATATATATATATATATATATATATATATAAGCATATAAAAATTCAAACTGACCCCGGATATGGGTTCTAGGGGTCCTAATTCGCGCTCATTTGAAAGAATTTTTGCAAAGTCTCACCATCGATACCTCTCTATTAGTGAATTTTTTTAATAAAAATTCACTAAAAATACAAAACTTTATTATCGGTTATTCTTGGCGGATATTACATCTCGGGAATCACTTATGCAACCAGCAGGCTATACGTAAAGCACGTTCATGCTGCAAGCAAGCCACGAAGACATGAGGTCTATTCGTGCCTTGTGCAACTTAATGCATATTTAATAGTTACACAATTGACAAGAAAAGGGGGTTCTGTACGCTATAATAACGCATTTATTACTGTACGAAAACGCCACTTAAATTAATTTTACTACGAACTAGTTATTTTAACCGCACTAATATCACTTTATCAAAAAAAAACTGGACGCAGCAAGTGCGTTATGGAAGTGAATTTTCATAAAAATGTTTCTAATAGCAAATATGTCTCTTTAATGCAAGCAGGCATCAATTTGGTCACCGGTATAACCTATAGAGTAGAAAAAGTGTACCATATTTTATCAAAATAACTTGTTTGAAAATGTACACAAATTTTCCGAAAATTAACTTAAAAGGTTTTCGAGAAAACTCGTTCCCTAGTCGACAAACCGTAGGTTAATAGCGAATTGAGTTATTCGGATCTCCCGGAGAGGATTGTACAGGGAGCGCCGCATCAAGATTTAACATATCCTTCTCGAATATATTTGAATTATTATAAATTCTAACCTGTACTCCGTCTAGCATTTCCTCCAGGCTAATAGGCTTCAACTCCTCTTCCTCACCGAAACCCAAATCAGTGCCAAAACAGCCACTAATCACCTTAATTTCCCGGGGTATGAGCTCCTTACTTCCTTTAGATTGCATGGAGGCGTGTGCGCATACATCCGTAGCAATCTACCCTGCACCAGACTCCCCAATTTAGAAGCTGGAAGGGAAGACCTACTATGGATAAAACTCTGTCTCAGGGGTGCAACTAAATTCATCTGTTGCATTTACCGGTCACCTTCCGACAACAACTTTGTCCAGCTCGTCGACTACCTCTCTGAAAAAACCGACCATCTGATTTCTGATTATCCTTCCTCCAAGGTCACTATTCTTGGTGACTTCACTGTCCATAATAAGGAATGGCTAGGATCTTCAAAAACCGATCTACAAGGGAGAGTAGCGAGACCTTTGCAGTCAGCAATTCTTTAGCCAATTTGGTTCAGCAACCTACTTACTTTCCATCCCAACACACAGGTTAAATCCCTTGGATCTCCTTCTACAGAACCTGAATGCTATAAGATATCAGTCACCGCCCCCCTTCATCGCTCAGACTACGGTATGGTTACTGCTTTCTGTGCAATGCAACCCGAGGTCACGCAGTCATGACACCGACGTATTGTTTGGCACTACAACTCCGCGAACCAGGGTGAAATGCGGGATTATTTTTCCTCATTTCCCTGAGGCCTGTCTGCTTCTCTCATCCTGACCCCTCTGATATCTCACAAAACGTCACCGAAATTATCCAAGCTGGCAAGGAATAATTTATTCCACGTACATAGAAAACCTGTTCTGCCACTCAAAAGCCCTGATTCTCTAAATCCTGTGACAAGGCCAGACTTGGAAAGGTCAAAGCCCACAAAACGCTTCTACACAATACCAGTCGAGAAAACCGTCAAAAGTTTAACAACGCAAGAAACCGCTATGTCCGCATTTTTTCTGAGGCAAAAAACTCGTTTAATAACCACATCAAAAATAAAGTCCTCCCAAGCTCCAAGGGCAGCAAACCCTTCTGGACTCTTGCTAAATCTATTGGGAATAATTTCTGAAAGAGCACGTTCCCACCTCTATTTTCAGGGGATGAAATTGTTTCTACAGCCCTGGGCAAGGCTAAACTTTTGTCTCGTTGTTTGCCGGCAATTCTACTCCTCTCAGCCCACCTCCAAATGTTCAACCACCAACAGTCCCCAATGTCAAGCACATAATGACGGATATCATTTTCAAAACTAAAAATGCTCTCTTCTCTTAATACCAGTAAAGTCTCTGGCCTTGACGAGATCCCAGCAATTGTTCTCAGAAAATGCGCACCAGAACTTGCTCCTTTCCTGACTAGTCTGTTTCAGACATCTTACAATATAGGCATATTCTCTAGTAACTGGAAAACTGCTCGAGTACAACCAGTCTCCAAGAAAGAATCTAAAGCGCTTCCTAGCAACTACATGTCTATTTCTATCCTTTCAGTCGTCTCTAAAGTGATGGAAAAGTATATAAACCGCGCATTATTAAAATTTCTTGAAAAACACAATCTAGTCCACGACAGGCAGTATGGATTCCGTCAGCGCAGATCAACTGCCCACCTCCTTTCCTTTGTCATCCATTCTTGGAACAACCTATGGAGTTACACGGTGAATCCCAGATTGTAGCTCTAGACATATCCAAAGCATTCAACCAGGTCTGGCACGCAGCGCTGATTAATAAACTCCCGGCCTATGGTCTACCACCTAAATTCTCTACCTGGACAGCAAACTTTCTCTCCAACCGGAGCATTTTTGTTGTCGTGAATGGCCATTCCTCTAAACTGTATCCAATTAATGCAGGAGTTGCTCAAGGTTTAGCTTTAGCCCCTACTCTGTTTCTTCTCCACATCAATGACCTCCTCTCTAGCACATCCAACCCAGTTCACAGTTACGCGGACGACAGCACCCTCCACTCCAATATACAATATTCTAAGCCTGTCTCTTTAGCCAAATTATATGAGGATCGCAGACTCATGGAGGTTTCTGTCTCCGTGGATCTCCAAAATATATTAGACTGGGGAAGTGTAAATCTTGTACAATTCAACCCCACCAAATCTCAGTCTTCCTTTCTTTCTCATAAGAGATACACCAGTCCTAGACTCATCACAATGAACAACCAAGTTATTCAAAGTAATGAGTCCTTTTCACTTGTTGGCATTTCTGTGGATCGAAATCTCAATTGGCACTAACATGTCACATCAATTGCAGAAGCGGCTGCTAAGAAATTAAGTTTTCTCTTCCGGGCTCGCAAATACTTTTCACCAGCTAATCTCTATACCTTATATACTTCACAAATAAGACTAAATCTCGAATACTGCTCCCAAATCTGGGGTACCGCTGTTGCTTCTACACTCGCTATCCTGGACTCCATTCAGAGGAGAGCTATACGTCTCATCGGCGGCGCTTCCCTCACCCATAGCTGCCATCCCTTGCCCACCCCAACAGATCTACCAGGGGAACATAGCGAATGCACCCTTTTACTTTCCAGGTCACTAGACATAGAACACCTTGTTATGCTCGCGCTTTTGTCCCGAGAACTTCCAAGTTGTGGAATTCCTTGCCGAACCTCCAAACCTTCAAATCCAGTATTAACAAGTTGCCTCTTTCCTCCTTGTCCTCCACGGTACGATAGTATTTAGGCTGTAAGCCCTCGTCGTGTGTTGTGAGACCCCTGTATTGTTGTTACC
The DNA here is from genome assembly GCA_964006375.1 of Tillus elongatus. Lineage (NCBI taxonomy): Eukaryota > Metazoa > Arthropoda > Insecta > Coleoptera > Cleridae > Tillus > Tillus elongatus. The sequence continues at coordinate 157,168,267 of OZ023264.1, read as the reverse complement.
TTAAAATGTAGCACATGAACAAAATTTGTTACAAAAACTACTAAGATTACAAAAAAAAGAAAGATAATAACTCAAACTTTTATCACCGTGTATTTTTGAAACTTAATGTTTTTACGACACCTTTATAAAAACTTTATATCCCAGAATTATGAAAAAAAAAACAGTCTGTAAGTTATTGGCTACTTAGTAAGAATCACCATGTATAAAAAACACCTGGCATTAAGTAGTTCACAGCGTCTATTAATTTTCTCGGCTTAGTATCTGCAATTAATTCTCTAGCAAGGTATCTAATTAAGAATTTTCTTTGAGACCATCTGTAATCCTCTTTCTTTTAGAGTGCAGGTAATATTAGTACAGATAATGATTTCATTTTAAATCGATTAGCAGATCATCTTCCACCTCAGTTGATATCAAAGTAGTAACAAATTACTGTTCCCCATCTTGGCGAATAATTAAATTTTAAGGTATTTGCTATCTAATGTAGAAGCTATTAAGACATTAATAAGGTGCAGCATCTCTGTACGCGACTCTTGGTCCTTATGGTAAAATTTGTTTAGGGTTTTCTTTTATAAAATATATTTAGCCAACAGTCTAAGTTTTAAATCACTATAATGCTGTGGTAGGTAGTTTGATCCAAATCCTGAGATTAAACAGAGGTAATTATCTAAATCATGCCAACAATACTAACGTGGTCAAATATACCGACCCAGGGAAGATAATCGATATTAAAACAAAGTTATATACTTACTTTCTAAAAATCTATATACATGCTGTCCCATTGAAAACGAGCTGGCAGCTAGAACTGCCAGGAAAAGATTTTGTCTAAAAAAATCTGAAACACATCAAGTTTGCTTGCGAGAGGGACAACTTTTGATGCAAAAAGTATAGCCCAAACTTCAGCCTCCTAAGGTGGGGTGTCATTCTCCAATTTTTTTCAAATGGGAATATGGGTCATGTGATAGCTCGTGGAAAAGAATTTTAGATTGCCTATACATTGCTTTTTATTTCTGAAATTCAATCTAGTCGTTTAGAAGACATGGAGTTTTGAAATATCACTAATGAATTTTCCGAGAAATTGAAAAACTAAGTCGTTTTACTTAAAAAGTCCAAAGGGAATAGGTCTGGAGATCGGGCTGGCTATTCTACAGCAGCTCTTCGACCTGTCCATTGACCGGGAAAGTGTCTGTCCAAGAACTTCCTAGCACTAACAGCAAAATGCGGTGGGGCACCATCTTGCTGGAAAAATATCGTTCCCAACAATGTCAATTAGCATAGGGTAAACCAAATCTTGCAATATTTTCAAATACGGTTCCCCTGTCAAAGTGTTGCTATGAAGATTGATGCAATGATATGATCATGATCAAAAATGCCCACACAAACTTTGATTTTTTGTGGAGACATGCTAAAAATGATGTGATTCCGATGATGCAATACTGAATGATCATGCAATACCGGATGAGGCAATACCGAAAGATAAAATACGGCATGATAGAATACTGTACGATGCCTCAGTATCGTATGATGTAACACCAAATGACGCAATTCAAGGACTGTCGTTGTGACAGGGGATACCCTCAACCGGTTGCGTTGACGTTGAAAGCAACCATGGATTCTTTCGTGCTATTTCAAAAAGTGCTGAATTGACCAGACCCTTGTCTGAATTCATCAAATTCTGTGGATTCATCTTTTCGAACTTTCCAAAGCATCTACTTGCGATAATTCGTGGTTGCCTTCAACAACTTAAGATTACTATCGCCTACCTTATGTCCCGAGTCAATCATATGTTGGGCGTTGCAAAATTTTTCTGCTCTATTTAATCTGAAATTAGCTATGTGCTCTTTGAGTCTTTTTGCTATTGATCTCCGCGTTTGCCCTTCTCGAAATTATTACAAGATAATTGATAAGTGTCCGATTTTTTTCGTCAATAATATTCTTTGGGCCACCCGAAAGGTTCTTCAAATTAACAACTTCATAAACAACTTTCAAGTCGTTATCATTAAATATTTTCTCTAACCGTTTTGTTGGAAAATAATAGAAAGAAAGTACAGCGAACTTTTTGGTTGCTCATCGGATTCAAGCTTCAATGTCGTAATGTTACTTATCGATATTTTCCACCTATGCTTAGTAACTAATTTATACACAATCTCTGGAGAGAAATTTTTACAAATTACAATATCTATAAGTTTGTTCATCTCTGAATAGTATCGCTTTTTTCCCTAAGGGCTCGCCCGCGGCCTTGCCGCCCCGATGGCACTGCAACCTTTGGTTGATTGTGCATACCCTTAGTCATACTCCACCCCTTCCAAAATCACTGTGCCTTGAACTAGTCTGCACAGCGATTGGTAGAGTGAAATTTCATATTGCTCTGTCTCTGGTCTAGACTGACCGTAGATCAGTTGTCTTTTGCGGTCCAGAGATTTACACTCGCACAAGATGTGCTGGGCTGATTCCTCCCCCTCGCCCCTCGAACCGCCCCATATAATGCAGGTGTTTCTTGACGGCCATGTGTCCGGTCAAGATACCTGTTGTGTTTGTGAGCTGTCCTCTGCTAAGATTTAGCAGCTCCACAGCTCTCTTTGAACTGGGTTCGTCAATTATTGACTTCCCATGTCTGAGCCCTGGACAGTCTGCCCAGTACACTTTATGTTGGTTTCTAACCCAGGACATAATGTCTCCCCTGGCAGTGCCCTTTGTCACGTCCAGAGCCGGTTCTGGTCCCATAAATGGTTCTGCTGACCCTTTCTTTGCGAGACTGTCAGCTTCTTTATTGCCTTTGACCCCCGAGTGACCCGGCACCCAGATGAGGGGCACTCATTCTGTTCAGCCAGGTCGCTCGTCTTGTCTCGGCACTCACTAACCAGCCAGTAATTTACCCGTGGGCTACTTAGTGCCTTAAGGGCTGCCTGGCAGTCTGTGGCTATGATGATCCGCTTGTTGGTGTAGCCCCTCCTCTTGTTCGCTTACTCCTCAAAGGAAAACTGAGTAACCTGCGAACAAGAAAGCTCAAACTCGAGATTTTGTTACCGAAACGATGATTTGAGTCTGATGGTGTGAGGAGATTTGTGGAAGTTTCTTTCCTGAAAATGTCAAGTTCTGACCTATCCATATTTTTTATGACAAGAGTATCAAGGAACGGTAACTCGTCGTTGTTTTCCTTTTCGTAGGAAAACTTGATTGAAGGGAATCTACTGTTTAACTTATAAACAACATTATTGATGCTACCTTTATTGGGGTCAAATATGGACAAAATGTCATCGACATATCTCAACCATACCCTCGGAAAATACTCCACCTCCCCAACGAGGTCACTCCCTTCATTTAAAAAAATATTTCCAGAAAATTCATTTGAAATAGCCACTTTCTCTGATGCTTTGGCAGTAGTTTCAGTTAAGTTTATGGTTTAACGGTCTATAATTTTTAGCTAATTTTCGTAGAAAAAATTCGTTAATGAGGAGATCGCAGCTTTTGAATTCTAAAAAGGTTTTTTCAAATGAGGCCCCTTAGAATCCACATCAGAGTTTACTTTCTGTTTTCATATATACAGGGTGACGCATTACTACGGTAAAGCTCAATATAATTGTTATTATGCAAGATACGAGAAAAAATGTATACGTTACTTATAGGGTGTCTTGAGCTGGCCCATAAGTCGTTGGTGATACCTACAATTTTTTCCTAACATTCCTTATTGCATTTTTCGTCAAAATATGATGCACGTTTGTTAAAAAAATCGAAACGCAGTGAGTGCGTTTTGGTAGCGAATTTTCATTAAATGCTTCGAAATTCAATAACTCAGTTTGCTATTAACTTAAGGTTCATCGGTTAGGAAAATTTCAAGTTTATTTTCGGAAAATTTTTGTATATTTTCACACAAGTTATTTTGATTGAATATGGTACATTGTTTCTACTATATAGGTTATACCGGTGACCAAATTGATGTCTGCTTGCATTAAAGTGACAAATTTGCTATTAAAAACATTTTTATGAAAATTCACCTCCATAACGCACTTGTCGCATCCAGACTTTTATTATTGTGGATCTTCAAAGTAAAAAGAGAGTACCGCTTTATATAGGGCGGCGCATTGAAAACGAAACAGACTGATTTGCGTCCATATATTTTTTTTAAAACGCTGAAACGTCAATTTTAATATCGAGGGGGACATGTTTTGACATAAAACTCAACTTTGTCACATCAACCCGTTAAGGGTGGTGATAACAACCCTTATATTTTATATAGGGAACATAGGTGGAGTGTTACATCATTTGACAGCTCTTTCTTTTCTGAATTCAGCATACAATTTTTTTTGGAAGTTTTATCAACTTGTTTAAAAATTATTGACAGTTGAAGATGCAAAAACGCATTTCACTCATTCCGATAAGAAATGTGCTGATAGTCAATGTTTTGTTGGTTTGTAAACAAAAAATTGACTATCAGAACATTTCTTATCGGAATGAGAGAAATGCGGTTTATTATTTCAGTTTATCGGTGTGTTTGATACTTGATAGTACTACCGAAAATTAATTTTACAATGGTGTATTCTGTAGAAGAAAGAGTTGAAATAATTACTCTTTTTTTCAAAAACGATGACTGCACCAACCATACCGCAAATTTGTTTAATGAACCACATCGGAACAGACATGTTAACAGAAAATACATTTTGGACTTAGTTGCAAAGTTTCGACAAAGTGGTTCAGTAGCCAACAAAAAACGGGATCCTGAACATGAATTTCCGGTTAGAAATGAGACTACTGAGATTAAAGTTTTAGGACAAATTTCTGCAGACTCAACTTTGAGCACGATAAAATTGGCCACTGTTTCAAACATCAAACAAACTATTCAACGAATATTGAAACATCATAAGTTTTACGCGTATAAAATTCATCTTGTACAACAACTGAATGCAGATGATTTTGATCGGCGGCTGGAGTTTTGTGAAGCTTTGACTGCACGAATAGCTGATAACGGGAACTTTCTGTTCAATATCTGTTTTCCAGACGAGTGTACGTTTTTATTAAACCCTACAGTCAATTGTCATAATTGTCGATATTGGGCAGATAATAATCACGAAGTCCATACTCAAACTCCACAGAAATTGAATGTGTGGACTAGGATTTTTGGAGATCGCTTAATCGGATCAATTTTTCTTAATGGCAATTTGAGTGGCGAAACGTATTTGGAGTTACTAGAAGATATCGTTTATCCTCTACGAATTGACATTGTTGAAAATGATGATCGCTATCAAGAAAATCAATTAGTGTTTCAACAAGATGCAGCTCCTCCGCATTTTTTTACAACGAGTTATTGAACAGAGAGTTTCCAGGACAATGGATTGGGCGTAGAGGTTCTATTGAGTGGCCCCCTAGGTCACCGGATTTAACTCTTTTAGACTTCTTTCTATGGGGCCATCTAAAGAGTAGAATTTACGCAACATAACCGGAGTCTCTGGAAGAATTACACCGACGCATTGTTGAAGAATGCCGTCTAATAACTCCACAAATGCTCCAGAATGTCAGAGCTCGTTTTGAGCAAAATTTGTACTTTTGTATGGAAGCTGCTGGTCAACAGTTTGAACACTTACTTAACTGAGTAAACATTTTTGAACGTTTGGTTTTTTTTTGTTTTTTTTTAACGAAAAATTGACTAATTAGTGCATTTCTAATCACAATGAATGAAATACGTTTTTGCAACTCCAACTGTGAATAATTTTTAAACGAGTTGATAAAACTTCCAAGAAAATTAGTGTTCTGAATTGAGAAAAGAAAGAGCTTTCAAATGACGACCCATGTTCCCCATTTAAAATATAAATGTTGATATCACCACCCTTAAGGGGTTGATGTGACAAAGTCGAATTTTATGTCAAAACATGTCCCCCTCAATATTAAAATTGACGTATTTCAGCGTTTCTTAAGAAAAAATTTCTCTGGACTCAAATTGGTCTGTTTCGTTTTCAATGCGCCAGCCTGTATAATCTGTACAAACTGAACTTGAAACCACTATACGCAAATATTGATTATGCCGAAGCAGTATTGGGTTTTAAGCTATCAATCATATACCATTGTATATAAAATCACAACGTTTCCTTGATCTCTCATCATATACGCGACCTTATCTTTGACGCATATATACGAAGCAAAAAAAAAAAAAGAAAAATACCTAGCCGGAATTAAAATATGCGTGTTCCATATTTCTTTTCGGACATTTTTCATTTTGCCGGAGCGAACAACACGAAATCATATACCGCCGTACATTATTCGATATTAGAGCTACTCTTGCGGAAAAACTAAAATAGGGGTTGCAGGATTCTTTTATCCCCTCTGGATATTAATGGATCCGCATGCTATAAGTGAATCTATATGGTAAATGATAGATGTTTGCCGAGGGGAAACCAGATACTAAAGAAGATGGAAATATATATGCATATAGCAAGATCGGTTTCTATAATGCAGCGATTCTTGGATAGATAAGCTCTTGTTTCAGATTTACATCTGATCATACTTATTAGCAGTCAAAATTATAGCTAACTACACTGTCTTATAAAAAACTTAAAACTAATTTTTCATCAAAAAGTTATTAGTTGAACACTAGATGCAAAATATGAGTACAATTGTGGTCAAAAAGTAAGCATACATGTAAGTAGAAGAGCATATGATTTATTTTCATTTGTATTTCACAGGTTGCTAGAAAATATACTTAGAGGTTATATATCATTTTGAAGATGGATCTGATATTTGTCAAAATAGTTTTTCAGTCACAATGTGTGTAGTGTGTCGGTAGTCCATCTCCAAGCAACATTTAAAGTCAAATTAACGTAAAATCGCCCAAACAATAGATCGGCGACAAATCACCACAGGTCATTTTCAAGTAAAATTTAAGGGTATTTTACCAATACGGTGAATAAACTAAAAGCAATAGGGCAGTCGATATTAGGTCCAACAAGGCATTTCGACGAACACGTTTTGGTTATATTTAGGGAATTTTCATTCTACATTGGGTCAATGGACGTAATTTATTGGTAAATACGTGCAACGTTTTACTTGAATCCAAGATCTGGGAGCAAGTGCCGTGAGGTTCATAACAACTAACTGTATATAAACATCGAATTACTAAAATTTCTTGAAAAACACAGTCTAATCCACGACAGGCAGTATGGATTCCGTCAGCGCAGATCATCTGCCGACCTCCTTTCCTTTGCCACCCATTCTTGGAACAAGTCTATAAAACTACACGGTGAATCCCAGATTGTCGCTCTAGACATATCCAAAGCATTCGACCAGGTCTGGCACGCAGCGCTGCTTAATAAACTTCCGGCCTATGGCCTACCACCAAGACTCTGTACCTGGACAGCAAATTTCCTCTCCAACCGGAGCATTACTGTTGTCGTGGATGGCCATTCCTCTAAACTGTATCCAATTAATGCAGGAGTTAGCCCCTACTTTGCTTCTTCTCCACATCAATAACCTCCTCTCTAACACATCCAACCCAGTTAACAGTTACGCGGACAACAACACCCTCCACTAAAATATACAATATTCTAAGCCTGTCTCTTTAGCCCAATTAGAGGGTTCTGTCTCCGTGGATCTCCAAAAAATATTAGACTGGGAAAGTAGAATTCTTGTACAATTCTATCACACCAAATCACAGTGTTTCTTTCTTTCTCATAAGAGATACACCAGCCTTAGACCCATCACAATGAACAACCAAGTTATTCAAAGTAATGAATCCTTTTCACTTGTTGGCATTTCTGTGGATCGAAATATCAATTTGTACCAACATGACACATCAATTGCAGAAGCAGCTGCTAACATATTAGGTTTCCATTTCCGGGCTCGCAAATACTTTTCACCAGCTAATCTCTATACCTTATATACTTCACAGATAAGACCAAGCCTCGAATACTGGTCCCAAATCTGGGGTGCTGTTGCCGCTTCTACACTCGCTATCCTGGACTCCATTCAGAAGAGAGCTATACGTCTCATCGGTGACTCTGCCCTCACCCAAAGGCTGCTATCTCTTGCCCACCGACGTGCCGTTGGTGGCCTCCCTCTCTCTCTCTCTCTCTCTCTCTCTCTCTCTCTCTCTCTCTCTCTCTCTCTCTCTCTCTCTCTCTCTCTCTCTCTCTCTCTCTCTCTCTCTTATAGATATCTGCACGGGCACTGCTCAGAGGAGTTTTCTCCATAGTTCCTTCACCTGCTGCCCCCAACAGATCTACCAGGGGAACAGAGCGAATGCACCCTTTTACAGTCCAGGTCACCAGACACAGAACATCTTGTTATGCCCGCTCTTTTGTCCCGAGGACTTCCAAGTTGTGTAATTCCTTGCCGGCACATGTTTTTCCTTCTCCCCCGAACCTCCAAACCTTCACGTCCAGAGTTAACAAATTGCCTCTTTCCTCCTTGTCGACACCCACGTTACAATAGTATTTAGTCTGCAAGCCTTCGTGGTGTGTTGTTGAAATAAAAAAATATATAACAAAGCGCCTCTGTAAAAAGTAAAATTAGTTAAAATTAAAAACTAACAAAAATTCTTGAAATTCTGATTTTGAGGATTGGTGATGTAAAGAAGACAAAACTATCCTACCTTCATGGTATACAAGCATTATTTTATGTTTTGTTCGAGTTAAAATTTAATTACACTAAGTTCAACAAAAAATTGTGTTTAGTTTACAATCAAATTGCATTCCGCAAGCATAGTGTTGTTAATATGGCTGCCTTTGTAACATTATTGACCTGAAAGTTAAATTTGCTTTATTTTTTTTTTCACCTGTAAGTTACAATTCGCAATAACAGGGCAAATTAACCAAACTTTAAAGGCATTTAGTCCTATTATGGGAATTTCAACAACATGGTAAACGAACTTAGTTTAAATTTATCAGCAATCATACATTGTCATGTATCGATATGTATATATATATATATATATATATATATATATATATATATATATATATATATATATATATATATATATATATATATATATATATATACGTGCACAACAAAGAGACATGTAGCAATGATTATATAGCGTTTTTAATCTTTGATTCCATAATATATTATAGAAATCAAAAGTAGAGCGAAAATAAGTAAATAAACATAAATATATAACAGCCGATCGTGTTGCCAATGCTTCATTCCATTGGCATGAAAAGGGATGCATTATATTATTGAAGAGGTAAACGTGCTGATTTCAAATCAGCAGCTTTACATATATTAGTAGCCGATGAAGTTGTCATACGTTTTTAGGATTTACACAGAGAATATGACTGAAGAATAAAACTTGTATTAATTAAGTTCATCAACTGAAACACCTTCGACATTCACAAATTGATTTAGCACCTGTACTTTGAGGATATTTTTTACCTCAAGTCAGCATTTACGGATATTTTCAACTTTTATGTAGGCAGTTTGACTTGGAAGAGTATTTTTGCAGTAAATATGACTATATGGGCACACAAAAAGCCATATTGGGTTATCTTAGTGCCCAAAATATTTCCCGTGTTGTATTGCAGCTAAATTGGTAACACATATATATATATATATATATATATATATATATATATATATATATATATATATATATATATATATATATATATATATGTGTGTGTGTGTGTGTGTGTGTGTGTGTGTGTGTGTTAAAATAAGTATTTGAGGTATCTGGAATTAGTAGTCAGTTTTCAGTCAAATTTAGGGCACACTTCAACCTAAAAATTACTAATTGTTTGAAACTCAAAATTATATTTAAGTATGTTTACAGGTAAAATTGAACAAAATTTTCACCAATTTAGTTACTTGTAAATCACTGACTTTGGAATCATTTTAATAGTCAAAAATGGGCTAATTGGGAGCTGCATTCTCAAATTTGTGGTGATTATGACAATCAAGCCAACATTTCTGGTAATTATGAGTAAATTACAACATTCCTTAATTTGTTGTTTGAGCAATATATTTGACCTAATTAAATAGTTTTTTTTTTTGGTTCAAAAAGTATTTTTAATGTTTCAATATCTTTCCATCCGTTAACCCGAAATAGTTTCACTTTTATCTATAAAATTGCATAATGGTGCTTAACATTTAAAAGCTTCCAGTCCTGTACCGTTGTTTGCTTTCCTAGAAGTGCAAAAGCGTTTTTCAAATCGTATAATTGTCCAAAAAAAAAAGTAATTAGAATATGTACGTTCAAAATAATAATACAGTTGCTTTGATAATATTGTGTACAGATGTTATATATATATATATATATATATATATATATATATATATATATATATATATATATATATATATATATAATATAATGTAATAGAAGATTACACTTTATGTTAGAGGTACTATAACTTAAACTGGTGACAAAACACAGAGAAGTAAATCCTCGATTTTAAATGAATTCTCTGCAAAGATTTTCGTCAAATAAAGAACTGTTGCCGCTAAAACATAAATTTAACACCTTCTTAAATATACTTTTTTCAACACATTTACGCCGGGTATTAAACATATTTTCTTTATTACACATAGTATTTTGGTCCTGGGCCCTCGTCTGATATCCAGAGCGATGCATTTTCTTTTACATGTGTCTAATATTTCCCCCCTTAGTTTAGAGATATGAGTGGTGGTATGTAGTCTATGCTTTATTAGAGCAGCTCGTGTACCTAAGTTGGTAGCAATGGATTCGTTAGTTTCTCATATACAAGAGTCTACACAAAAAAATTATTAGAAAAGCTGGCCCGATTTTCTTGAGTAACAAAGTTTTCCAAGCCATTTACAAGAATAAAGCAATTACTTACCAATAATCAAAATCTGCTCGTTTGTTGTTGAGTTATCGGTATGATATATATACCGTCTGTTCCGAAAAAAGGTCCTGCTCCCATATCCCTGGACATTTATAAGGCATCGAGTTGAAATTTACAGCGTTAAAATAAAATTCCTGCTCTATCCAATAAAGCTAATGGGAACACCAGTCAGCTTCCGGTTTAACCAGAAGTCATCCCAACTTGGTTATTTCAGATGAAACAGCCTGTATATTGTTACATATTTAAGTACAGCGTTTCATCCCAAGTACACTTATACCAAGTTTTATGGGTTGATATTAGGCAACAACGGAGATATTTAAAAAAAAACATTTATAGATGTAGGCGCCTATGCAAAGTAAACAACAAACATATTTATACGATTTCAATTTGACAGTTCCAATATCTAATTGTGTGCACGTTATTATTATGAATGTGATTGTTTTATGATAGTTATAACTATAGTATTTTTTATATAAATGAAATATGTTTACCTTGGAGGAGGAAATTGACATGTATAATGTGTATTTACGATCCGGAAGAAATAGCTCTCAAGCATTGCGTTTGTATGGCGATCAATGTGGTGCAAGGCGATTTCCCAACAGAAGAATATTTAGCAAACATGAGCAGATTTTAAGGCGAACTAGACCCTTCGTGAAGGCGAAGCGCCAATATGAAATAAATAAACCCGACTTTAAACTTAATGTATTATTGTGTCTAGAAGAAAATACTAGAATTTCGGTAAGATAAATTTCATTTAATATTGGTATAGCAGCAACCACCGTTCATCCTATTTTCAAAAAAACATCAAAGAGCCTATAAAGATTCCCCAGTACAACAATTGCAAGAGCAAGATCGTCTTAGAAGACTGGAATTCTGCAACTGTTTATTACAAAGACAACAACAGGATCCTTTAATTTCTACAAAAATCTTATGGGCCGATGAATGTACTTTTTCGAACAACAGAATGTTCAACCGAAATCATCACTTTCATTGGGCTTTTGAAAATCCTAGAAACGTAATTGAAAGAGATGTACAAATACGTTTTAAAGTGAATGTTTGGTGCGGTATTCTTGGCAATGAGATTATCGACCCTATTTTCATTGACGGGCAACTTAACGCAGATAGATATAATGAACTGCTTTTGAACTTAATGGAAAAATATATTGAGGAATTCCCCCTGGCTCAGTTACGCAGCATTATTTTTCAACAAGACGGTACACCTGCGCATAACGCTGCTATTAATGTTGAATACCTAAACGAGCAGTTACAAGCGAATTGGATGGGTACTAAAGGGCCAATTCGATGGCCTGCGAGATCACCTGACCTCACACCTTTAGATTTTTTTTGAGTTATCTAAAAAATAAAGTTTTCATCCCAGTTCCGGAAAATGTGGATATCTTGAAAACAAGAATAGGAAACATTTGCGAGAATCTTAGTCCACAAATGGTTTTGAATGCAGCCCGAGGTGTAATAAGAAGGTGTCAAACATGCATTAATAAAAACGGTTTGCATTTCGAACAATATTTATAGCTTTTATTAATATTGTTTTGTTAATAATGTTTAATAAAGTTCTTGTTTTGAGTTATTTTGCATAGATTGCTATTTTTCTTTTATTTCTTTGGTGAAAGGTTTTTTCAAATATCTCCGTTATTGTCTAAGGTGAACCCATGAAACTTGGTATGAGTGTACCTTGGGATGATTAAAATGTGTAACAATATACAGGTTTCCATTTTAATTAACCAAGTTGGGATGACTTCCGGTTAAGCCGGAAGCTGACTTGTGTTTCCATTAGCTTTATTGGATAGAGCAGACATTTTTATTTTAACGCTGTAAATTTCAACTCGATGCCACAAAAATGTCCAAAGATATGGGAGCAGGCCCTTTTTTCGGACCACCATATATATATATATATATATATATATATATATATATATATATATATATATATATATATATATATATATATATATATATATATATATATATATATATATATATATATATATATATATATATATATATATATATATATATATATATATATATATATATATATATATATATATATATATATATATATATATATATACATACATAGACAGATATAAGTTTAAACTTTGGATGTGGGTTTCAGGGGCCGGCATGCACTTATTTAAAGTACATATTCAAAATTAAACTATTGCGATCTTTCAAAAAGAGAACTTTGTCTATAAAAATTTGTAAAAAATGTTGCAGACCCAGCAAAGGTTTCATACGTACACAATTTAGAAAATCTTTGTGAATAGACTAGTTTAGCAGACTGTACCTGAAGCGATCGAACAGAAAATCTTTAGTTTTAAATTCACTTTTGATTGTACATATCCATGACGCTGCATATTTATGTCTGCCTCTAACGTATTTTCTCAGCAGCCGGGTGTAGAACGCACAGGCGGAAATTGAATGTCGAAAAGTAAATTAGATGCTACTATCGGGATTTGCTCAGCATTTTTCAATAATTGATCGCTCTGGGACACGTTCTGTGACTAGAATAATAGACTAAGCTGGCTTATATCAAAACAAAATCCAGATTTGTTCCCCAGGGTTCAGCTATGATTACAAAAAAAAAAAGATATGTGAAAATGTAATATTGAATTTGTGTCTCTGGTTTGTTTTTTACTATGGCGTGAGTTTGGCTGCTCTATAGCGAGTTTCTTATAAATTTCGTAAAAGAAATCTTTCGTCATCATCAATACAATCTAAAAAACAATGTCGCTTTGTCTCTAGAGGTTCTATTAATTTGTTTTGCTTCCGTGGTATCACATATATGTTAAGCAGCACATGATTTAACCATATTCCCATCCAAGATTGTGCCGCACCTCCCGCTTCAGATTATCGTTGATTAGTCGAGAGAAGAGCCTGCAAATATAGGACAACCTTAAGGATACGTGCAATTATTAGTGAATTTTCACAAAGAAAATTCACTACTAGAGATGTAATGATGGTGAAACTTTCGGATTTTTTTTTGAAATGATCGAATTACGTCCCCCAGAACCCACATCGAAGGTCCGTTTGAATTTTTATATTTCACGTATATATATATATATATATATATATATATATATATATATATATATATATATATATATATATATATATATATATTGCTATGATTAAAAGCTCATAGCAATATTATTACTAGAACGTGACCACAGTTCAGCAGTAAAAACGATACTTACAGTTTACACGTGGTGTATTATGATTTTCTTTTGTAAATTGTATCCGCATCAATCTTCATATTACTCGACATTTATCCACACTAAAACATTAACAAAAACACATTATAAACAAATATATTCTTTATTATTGTTAGTTAGTGCTGATTAGAAAAGCAATGAAAGCTGTGAAAGCAATGATTCACTTAAAAATGATCAATAATAACAATTTTAAAATTTATAACCTGAACAATTTGGAATAATATCTTAGCAAAGAGGTTAATTAAGCTACATATTTAAATGGATATGTGTAGCTTAAACTTTTAAACAAGTCATTTAAACCAAAGAATTATGCTCAAAAGATATTTACCTACATGTAATTTAAAATAAGATATATTGAAGAACACTCTGTCTACTATATGAGAACGTATTTTTAAAATCCAAAAGACAAAAAAGACTTGAAATCAAGATTTTAATATTTACAAGTGTTTCGTTTTAAAATTTAGTATAATTGTTATATGTAGAATTAGTGAGGTTATCTAAATGTCATTCTTATATTAGGCATTTGTAATTATAAAAATTTAACTAAAGTACAGGATTTAAACTTAGCGGACTTTTGAAATATATATATACCTGTCAAGAGGTGAAATAATAATTTTCAAGGAGGCTTGCTGTGATAAAAGAGGAAATAGGGTTCGAGATTAATTTTCAACGATATCCGATTTACATATAAAATCAGCATTGGAAACAAGGTATCGAAAATCCATTTAATTTGTTTAAATCAAACCAGAAGGAAAGACTTTTTAAGGATAAAGATAGACAAACTGTCAACCGTTTTGTCTAGCTATAAATGTATTCATGGTAAAAGCAGAAAATTAACTTATAAACAGAAATCCAAATAAAATTCCCACGATAGTTGAAAAGCGGAATCATAGAGGGCGCGAAGTGTTTCAAATGAGAAATCTAAAAACAATATTTATTATTTTTGTAAACCTTGAGACAATAATAATTCTGTCACATAATTAATAGTAAAATTTGTTCTAAAATTTAATATTAGAGGATTCGCTTTAAGACAAAAAATTCTAGAATTTTCATAAAATAAAATAAAAAAGTATTTGTTACTAATTGAAACATGACATGAAGCATATTCAAATATAAGATTTAATTGCAAATAGCATATATATATCTATATATATATATATATATATATATATATATATATATATATATATATATATATATATATATATATATATATATATATATATATATATATATATATATATATATATATATATATATATATATATATATATATATATATATATATATATATATATATATATATATATATATATATATATGGTGGACTTTTACAATACACAATAAATATATAAAACTAATAATATACAATTATATACATAATAAAGATTTTAAATACCATTAATAACAATACAATTGACGCCCAGGACACCTTTGAAAAACACTTTGGCATTAGGTGCTTTTATAATTATTGTAAGATATGATTTATGTTTAATATACTGTTTTGTATAGTTTTGTTAATCATTTTATTTCATTGTTAAAAATTAGTTAGGTATAATCCTATGAATTTTGATACTTATGAATAAAAAACTTGTATTTTCTGACAAGTTGTGTTTAATTATTGTCAAATTAATTTAACTAACCTTGAAGTTTTAACCCTCAAAATTTCTAATGAAAAAATTAAAAAAAAACACAGTATTCATAATCGGTGGTTTAGCAAACTTAATATTATGCACAATTTTTTGCATTTTTTTCTAAAATCTTTGCATTTTTTTTATCAGTTTGACGCATTTAAAAGTGCATATCATTGTCATTTTTGTCAACATTTTTTCCGTGCCTTACTTATAATATTAATCCTTAAAATAAAACTCATAATAAAATAGGGGTATTTAGGTATCATTTAACCCCACCAAATTTTAAATACAAATGTTAAAGCGCTTCTGCAGAATCCTGTTTGGTGCAATACTATTTATGACGCCTGTGTGTGTATGTGAGCGCGGCTTAACAAAATTCAAACCTGATGTGTTTCGATGGGCCGATACAATGACAAGTTTTCGTATCAATAGTACAGGCAATAGAGAATTTTTTTCTGCATTAAACTACAGGAGTTATTTTTTTTAATGGATAGGTTCATAATTACGTGCTGAATGTAAAAACACAAAATCCTTACAAATTAGGAGGGCGGAAGTGCAGTCATTTTGAGAAAAACCGTTTCGATCTGTATCTCCGTAACCGTGCACTTTAGACCAAAAATGGTAATGACCATTATTGTAGATACTTGCATTTCTCATCTTTCTGGTAAAATATTTTCTTACCGTTTACAACTTATACGACTATTAGCGTTCATTTATTGACTTTTTTACCTATATCTTGGTTAATTATTGTTTAAAAAATAAAATGCTTAACTTTTCAATCGACAAATTTTCTAAAACTTTACGTAAAACTTTTTTTCTCAAATTATTATTAGTGCATTTTCTTTAAAAAAAAATTCACTAATGAGACCCCGACATTTGAATTTGGAAAAAAAGTTTTTGAAATAGGCTCTAATTATGCCCACTAGAACACATATCCGGGGTCAGTTTCAATTTATATATATATATATATATATATATATATATATATATATATATATATATATATATATATATATATATATATATATATATAATTCAAAAAATAATGGGCCGATTTTAATTAAATTTGGTAAATACCTTTCTCTTGTAAGTGGCTTGGTTTTCCCAGAAAATTTTGTGTTTTCTTTCAAAAAAAAATCATCAGGTTTTTCCTGAAAATTTTGTGTTTTCTTTCGAAAAAAAATCATATCTCCGGAAATAACAAAGTAAGGGCAACCAAATTTAATACGCGGTTTTATGTCATTATAGGTAAATTACCTATAATAATACAAATTTAGGTCTGTAGGTTCAAAGTTATAGGCATTTAAAGGAAAATAAATTGGGGGTTTCCTCAAAACGTCAAAGTCGCGAATTAAAACGTCAAAATTCGCAATATTTAGGCAAAGAACCTGAAACTAATATAAGCTATGGAGAGAAAATGTCTCAAGAAGAATGTTTTACAAAGCCTGAAGTCTTAGCTTCAACCGTCATTGTCCTTCATTTTACTAAAATATTTCCAGAAAAATGTGTCGATTGAAAAGTGCAACATTTAACGCGTTATAACTTTGAAAATATTGATGTGAGAAAAAAAGTTTTCAGTAAAATTTGTAGCAAATTTGTCGATTGAAAAGTTAAGTTATAAGCCTTTTATTTTTAAACAATTATTAACCAAGATGTAGGTAAAAAAACTCTGGACGCAGCAAGTGCGTTATGGTAGTGAATTTTCATAAAACTTTTTTTTAATAGCAAGAATGTGTGTTTTTTAAGAAAGCAGGCATCAAATTTGGTTACCAGTTTACCAGTTTTTCAAAGCGATCTAATTTATTACTCTTTTTTTGTATTGTTAGCTTGATTATTGTTAGTTATTATGTTTTGTGTATTGGCCCATCCTTAATTTGGCTTTTAAGCTGTTGAATGTAGTATGTATAAATAAATAAAATAAATAAATAAATTAAATAAATAAATAAATAAAATAAATAAATAAATAATCTATATAGTAAAAACAATGTGCCATGTTTCATCAAAATAACTTTATTATTTGAAAATGTACAAAAATTTCCGAAAGTAAACTTAAAGTGTTCCCGAAAAAACTCGTTTTTTGGTCAACCTTATAGGTTAATAGCAAATTGAGCTATTCAAATATTAAGCATTTGATCAAAATTCGCTACCATAACGCACTTACTGCCCCAGATTTTTTTTTCTTACAAACATGCACTATATTTCGATGGAAAATGCAAAAATTCAATAACATAAGGCGTGTTTGATTAAAAAAAAAGAAAATTTGTATCACCAACGACTTATGGGCCACCCTGTGATTGTAGAAATATTTTTTAAGATGTAGCTCAAGGCACCCTATAATTAATATATACAAATTCTTTTCATATTTTGTATAATAACAGATATATTGAGCTTTATTGATTTTTTTACGAAAATTCTACAAAAATTATATACCATTAACGATAAACTCTATAGCTAAGACTACTGCCAAGCGTCAGAGAAAGGGTCTATTTGAAATGAATTTTCTGGAAACATTTTATTAAAATGAAGGACAATGGCGGTTGAAACATGGTTTGTTAAACATTCTTCTTGAGACATTTTATTTCCATAGCCCGTATTAGATTCAAGTTCTTTTCCTAAATGTTGCCAATTTTGACGTTCAAATCGCAACTTTGACGTTTTGTGAAAAACCCCAATTTATTTTTGTTTAAATGCCTATAACTTTTTTCTCTTATGACCTACAGAGCTAAGTTTTGGTAGGTAACTTGCCTATAATAATATAAACCCGTGTATAAAATTTGGTTGTCCTTGCTTTGTTAATTGTGGAGATATAAATTTTTTTCGAAAGAAAACACAAAATTTTCCGGGAAAACTTCGGCGGATTTTTCTGGCTAACGAACGTCCAAGCCACTTGCGAAAGGAAGGTACTCACCAAGTTTTATCAAAATCGGTCCATTATTTTTTAAGTTATAGGTGTGACACTTAAATAAATAAATATATATATATATATATATATATATATATATATATATATATATATATATATATAAAGTCTGAAACTGACCTCGGATTTGGGTTCCGGGGGTCCTAAATAGCGCTAATTTGAAGAAATTGTTTCAAAATTCAAAAGTCGGGATCTCCCCATTAGTGAATTTTTTTTAAAGGAAAATTCACTAAAAGTCAATAAATGAATGCTATAGTCGTATAAGTTGTAAACGGTAAGTGATACAAAAAAAAATAACAAAAAATATGAAAAATGCAATTATCTACAATTAAGGTTATTACTATTTTTGGCCTAAAGTGCACGGTTATGGAGATATAGGTCGAAACGATTTTTCTTAAAATGGCGGCACTTCCGCCCTCCTAATTTGTAAGGATTTTGTGTTTTTACATTCAGTACGTAATTCTGAACCTATCTATAAAAAAAAAATAACTCTTGTAGTTTAGTGCATTATGGGCAAGAGTAACGGGATCCTCTATTGCTTGTACTACAAGTATTTCTATTTATTTGAATCACTTTAGCATGCCTAGCATGAAATGCAATTTGTTATATCATATTTGGAAACAAACTGTTGCAACGTGGTGTTATTCAAAGATAAAACTGTTGTGTATCTGACGGGAACAATTACTTCTACAGATGTCTGGTGTAACTGTCCGGAAATAAACAGCGAACTTGGGGATGATATGCATGCATGATACCTAATTCAACTTCGGAAAAAGAAATAACGTGTTATTTTATGTTTAGGTGTAACAGCGAATACAGAGCAGCACAACCTCAATAAAAAGCAGTTGCTCTGACAGAGGTGCCGCTTTAAGCGACCCATGAATATTTCGAAACGAAATCCACAAGAAAAAACGACATACATTCCGAATAAAATATCTGAAGTAGGGGATGGTTCGAACGCAACATCCTTTGCGTATTATTGCAGATTTGATGTCATTATTTAAAGGAAATGAGTAGTTTGTAAGGGAAGGGATGTGCTTATATGTAAGAAACGATACGAGCAGAATGGATTACGAATAGAACCTCTACGGATAGGTATATATAAAATATCTTCCGAGTAAATAGACATGGAAATAATATTTCAGCTGAAACAAAAACCGTTAGTAAATATTGATAAAATAGTACACATGTTTCAGATAAAAAAATACTTTCCAGAGGGACAGTGGACATGCATTTCAAAAGCATCTCAAATAATGATGGTCACATTAAGTTTTCTGCAAGTTGGTAAGTAATTTTTAATATCTGCGTTTCCAGGCAACACATATCTTGAGGATGCAGAAGACTAAAATGTTAGAGTTTGTTCGAATTACCTCTGATAACTATTCTATC
The DNA here is from genome assembly GCA_964006375.1 of Tillus elongatus. Lineage (NCBI taxonomy): Eukaryota > Metazoa > Arthropoda > Insecta > Coleoptera > Cleridae > Tillus > Tillus elongatus. The sequence continues at coordinate 157,148,304 of OZ023264.1, read as the reverse complement.
TAATTGCAACGGGGTTTTAAACACCCCAACCTTCTTTAAGGCATTTAATGGGGAACAGTTTTTATATGCCTCACTTCGAGTATATTGACCCAACAGTTTCCCAACTCAACCTCACAAAGATCTATCAAAATTATTCACAAAATCGCGCCACTTGATTAGTTTTTCACCTATTAGTTACAATCCAACTTACATCTACCATTTTCTACAAAAAATGCATTAAAAAAATTCAGTTGCGAACCCAAGGCATAAAGATAAAACCACAAAAGTGTCGGAAATCTAGGAAACGGATTGTAAGGATTGTGAACTTGAATATCTTGGGCAACCTAAGCGAACTATTGAAACCAGATTTGAAAAACATTTAGCGCAACTGAGATATGGCACTACTGATAAATCATGTGTTGTATATTTAGGATAATAATCATCATGTAGATGAAGAAAATCTCAAGTTAATCAAAAATTCAAAAAGGCAGTCGCGACAGTATATATATATATATATATATATATATATATATATATATATATATATATATATATATATATATATATATATATATATATATTGTTACATTCTACGGGGTTCTGGATTCGTTGACTAACAAAACACAGCTTTTCAAACTACTCATTTATTATAAGCAACTATTTTCCAACACCAGTATCAACTAAAATATTTCCCTCTATTATTAAATTTCCATAGAAATATATTCCACTATTCGCCTTCTATGATCGCTTCCTATACACCAACACTTACTGCTACCTCACTTAATACTCTATGATCACTTCTTGTAGACCGCAGTAATCAATACTGAACTAACTTACTCTGCGCACCGCTCGTCTATTTATACCGTCCATAAAGATTCCAGACCATCTACACTATTCTACACCTGTCACTTCTGGTATATTCTAGAAATGTCATTCCAGACTGTTCGCTGTGACACTGCCCCCCTCTTATCTTCGATCGTCCCAGTCGAATTCTGACTTTTCTTGGTATGGCGTAAGTCTGTGCATATGGACCACCTTCGTCTTGCTCTTTGGGCTCTTTTTGAGTGCAATAGACAACGTCATTGATCCTTTTGACCACCTTATAAGGACCTTCCCATAATTTCTGTAGTTTCGGTATCCGTCCCTTGCTTCGTACTGGATTGTAGAACCACACACGATCACCTTCCTCAAAACCAGCTGAATTAGCTCGCACGACATAAAGGGCCTTGATGCGGTCGCTTTCTACTCGTATATGCATTCTAATAGCAGAGTTGATGGTTTTTCTTCTCGTCAAAATGTCGGAGATTTCTTCAGGCGAAGTCCTTAGGTGGTACTGGTTCTTCCGTGTAGTTGTTGTTGTTCTAGTGTTTCTACTTGCACAAGTATTTCGGCGGGACCTATTCATCCTGTCGACACCGACTCTGTTCCAGCAAATGTCTTCACTGACCTTTTTCTGGGTTGGCTTCACAATTACATGGTCTTTACACCGTTCATCTTGTACTTCTCTCCTAATTTCTCCTCCACTTGCTGTTGGCTGAGTAACTGGGTCGTCCCTTTCTCTTACAGCTCTGTTCACTGGAATGGCACTTTCACGGCAGACGTTGCTATTTTCCACTATGGTGATTTTTCGCACTACCAGGTTACAGCCAGGCGACATTATTATTTCTTCACCGCCGATAGTCAGGATGTTAGTGCTAAGATCAAGTTTAGCGCACTAACCCTGAAGTATGTCCAAGCCAATTATAATCGGGTCTGATATGGCGGCGACTATGGCTCTCTGATTTGCCTTCCGTGTCCCAATTTGCAGCTTGACATCAGTTTCGTCAAATACCTGGATCCCATCACCACCGGCTGAATTTACTCTGTCTGGCTCTCTTACTCACCATATTGGAACCATGTCACGGCGAATAATCGTCCTAGGTGTGACTGTGTCTACGACCATCTGAGACTTATTACCGCTTACGTATCCGTCTGCGACAAGAGCGCTGCCAAAATCGCTAACCTGAGAAATGGTTACCGGCCTTAGCTTCACTTTCTCCCTTACGTGTGATCTTAGAGCCCAACATTCGCCCCTTATATGTCCCACCTTGCCGCAGTTCCAGCAGCGCAAGGCATTTGTACGGTGAGCTCTTATTCGGTGTTCATGATACGTCGGCCTTATTTGTTCTGCTATTTTCTCTAGTAGCTGCATGATCTTGGATGACTCTGTTTTATTTTCTTCTTGGACTTGGAGACTGCGAACTTTCACATGACTTCTGACGCTTGCTTTACCACGTCAAACTCCAAGACATGTGCCAAAGCATTGTTCAAATTTTTGTGTCTTGCTATCCTCAGCGCCTGCTGCGTGTCGGTATCTCTGATGGCGTCAATGAAGGTTTGCACCGACAGCTAGTTTAAAAACATCATCGGAGCTATAGAATAGGCTAATCGCGAAAATTCATCGAAAATAATACGGCTATCGTATAGCCAGTCTTAAAATACTCATTTTCGATGAATTTTTGCTGCAATTAGTATGCCGTACTGAAGAGCTCTAATGAGAGCGAAACCGGTCTACGGTTCTAATTGTTGCGAAAATGCATCGAGTCTTACATACTTTGTCCCTATATTGGAGTAGAAATGGGCCAGGGCTGACAATTTTCTGATTTGTTAGTTAGCTGTATCCAGTCTCTATTTTTTTTAACGCTTTGTGTTATTTGGGGTTGGCGTGACAGCATACTACTTGGTTCCGCAACTAGGTGGCGGCACGTCCACCACTTACTGAGTAATCCAATACAGTTTGTTGGCATTTTAATTATTAGCTACTTCAGTTTTGAAATCTCCAATAATGTGTAGTCAGCGGTTGCTTTGCACTACTTTGCTTAAAGTAACGGGGATTGAGCAGAGTCTGTAGTTTGGTAATAAAAAGATAGAATACATAGACTACATAATAGAGTAAATATTTCTTAAGAGCATGCTTTGTTTCTAAACTTTAGTGTACAAAATTGATAAAACAGTTTCTATACCACTGGTTTAGGTACTTATGTATACGACATACCATGCCAAGTAAATGTTATCACCAGAAGCAATGTGCATATCTATGTTACTTGTAAACAAGTTAACTCCATTTCGTTCCTAGTTATATATGAACTAATTAAGGTAAATTATCTCATTTAAGTTGCACAAATTGTTTTAGTAACTTTTAGCCCCTGAGCACACTTTTGCTGCATGTTCTATGTACGAGCATACTGTTTCCGAAACAACCCAAATTTAGGTCTTTTCATTTAGATAATAATCGTTCCCTTGTTCGAAGTTTTACTACTTTGTGCCAGAATCTCTGGATTGAATCTCGTTACGTAAAAGTCCGGTCTGTAAGATTTAAGCATCTGTGTGTTAATCTCCTAGTTAATCTACTTAGAAAGTTAAGGAGTAAATCTTAAAATTCAGAGCAGCATTATCTGAACCTGTTAGAGCCTAAATGGAAAGCACTGCTTCGGAAACAGAATATGGTTAATTTTAAGTGAAACTTACTCAACAAGAGTTTTAATTATGTTTAAATTGGAGTATTTTAGAGTAGATTGGAAAAACCCGTTTGCTCTTGATATTTAGTGATTATTTTATTTAACAGACAAGCTTTAGGAGAAGACATGGTAGTAGGTGAAAATGATAGAGGTCCCTCAGTTGAAAGTCTTTCTGCGGTGCTCATTTTCCAAAACTTAGTTTAAAAAAAAATTCTACGACCATTATTTTAACCTATTATTTTCATTAAAAAAAATGAATTTGAGACATCCTAAACTATTGGTCATCCTGGCTTAATAGAAATATTTGGCGAGTCTATTTCCTAAAAGTAATTAACCCATTTATGGCTAAGGCATTAAATAACATTCAGAATTTAATGCGTTTTATTTTTTTTTAAATAATAATGAGATCCCTGAACATAAAACTGGAAGAAGAAAAATGATTATTTTTTAATTAAAGAAAAAGAGACTTATGCGTAAACGCATCACTGGCCAAATATGTGAAGCATATATCGTAACTAATACTAATACTAAAACTATATACACATACATCATTTTTTGTGAAATTCTTCAAAACAGTTTACGTGAACATGCACATTATATATATATATATATATATATATATATATATATATATATATATATATATATATATATATATATATGCACTATGATACACTTTACATCTTTTTCTAGCTTTTGATGCTTCCTGAATTATCACATGATCGACTTTATCAGTACGAATCTCACTTGGTATTCTATTAGGTACACGGACTGCAGACTCATTGCTTTCTTGACTCCGGATTTTAAAGAGCCAGTAAGCAATGTACGACTTGAAGTCAAGTGGTGACATCTTTTTTTCGTTGATAAGGTTGAAAATCGTCCAGGCATTTACAACAGAACTATCAACAGCATTATAAAATAGGGGCCACCACCATTTCTTTCCTAAGATTCTAGTGCGATAATTTGCTATTACATAGTCCATAGAAATGAGAAACTCCATACCAACCGTTCCTGGCCACCAAGCCACAACATAACTGAAACTACTGTCAGAAATGTATTTTCTGCAAACATTTCAGAAAAATTAAGGAGAATGGCGGTTGAAACTAAAACTAAGGCTTTCTCAAACACATATCTTCAACATTCCTTTTACATAACATGTATTCGTTTCAGGTTCTTTGTCTAAAACCTGTCAATTTTGTCGTTTAAAAATGTGACTTTGTCGTTTTAAAAAGAAAAAACTATAATTTTGTAAATGCTTATAGCTTTTTCTTCCAGCATGGAGATTGAAATTTTAGGGGGATAGTTCACTTTTCATGACATAAACTCGCACACCAAATTAGGTTGGCATAGCTTTATTATATCCGGGGATATAACAATTTTTCGAAAGAAAACACAAAATTTTTCGGAAAAAACTGGTGATATTTTCCTGGCCAACGAACTCGTCTAAGCCACTTGTAAAAGGAAGGTTCTCACCAAATTTGAGAAAGAAAATTCACTAGAATTGTATCTTCAGGGCGTGAAAAAATTTGGACGCAGCTAGTGCTTTATGGTAGTGAATTTTCATAGAAATGATCTGGCAACAACCATTTTTTAAATAAATGTTTATAACTTTTTTATTGTAATATAGAGATCTCAGTTTTGGCATATAGTTTACCTTTTATATCATAAGCGCACGTACCAAATTTGGTTACACTAGCTCTGGTATTTTCTAAGGTTAAAGTTTTTTCCGAAAAAAAAAAACGGAAAACCTGGTAGATTCTCCTCGCTAACAAACTTGTCCAAACGAATTACAAAAGAAAAGTACCTGCCAAAACTTATCAAAACTGGCCCATTATTTTTTGTGTTATCGGTGTAATACGGTGATCGGTGTTTTTTTTTCTACGCTTTGCTAAAAAAAATTCCGAAAATTCGTAGGAAAAATATTCATAAAAAGCACTACAAAATTATCTAAAAATCCCTAAAAAAAAACAAATTGTGAAACGCAAATATAAATGGCTGCTCGACGGAGTAGTTCGGATCCGTGCCGATGATCCTTACTTTAAATTAACACGGTCAGTTCTAAGAGCCTCGGTGGTTCAGAGGTAAGAACGTGAGCCTCTGAACCGAAGGGTACTGGGTTCGATCCCAGGGTTCTCCTTTCACTTTTTCAGTAGAAACTGTAACATTAACATCAACCGAGGTTCTGGCATTGTATTTGAGCAAGTTGAATGTCTGCACGTTCCGCCCTTTGGAGGGAGCGTAAAGCCGTCGGTTCCTACCCTCCTTACAGAAAGGTAGGGGTTCGGCAAAATTTCCAGGATGGTGAGGTGAAACTGCTCCTTGGCGTCGGTGATTGGCCATAGTTGCGGAAATAGGCCGACGTTAAAGAAACAAAAAAAAAACGCACACACACGGTCAGTTCCTGGACGAGTGATCGGTTTGTAATCCCTGTGGAGGTGATGTTTGTACACAACTTTTTTACCTTCGTAGAAAGTTTTAGGCGAATTCTCGTTAAAACGGTTTAATGTTTTTTAATTATTTTTTTTTCGCAAATTTTTATACAAAAATTTGTCCTTTTTTTCACAAGGCCGTTAAAATAGTTGGTAAATTTTTGAGGAACCAATTTTGTTCACGAGCTTGAAATGGCTCTTATAGTAAATTGTTTTACCATATTTTCGTATTACTTTTTGTGAATTTTCGTCAAAAAAACATTTTGGGGTATTTTCTAGCAAAATAACTTTTGCAGAGAATTATTGTATAAAATTAATTTAATCGAAGTTTTGTTGAATTGATTTTTAAATTATATATTTCAGCGTGTCATTATATAATGAAATCTTTGGAATTTACATTGCTGTCTATGCGACTTGATACTAATCATAAGTTGGAAACGTTGAATTCGCTAATAATTTCTTATTAATTTTATTACGATATACAGGGTGGCTCAAATTCGAGCCTCATCACTGGGATCTCGGAAACTGTAAGAGATACAACGTCGGTTAAATTATGGCAAAGTTGCGTAATTTGATGCTCAGCAAAATTCAGTTTGGAGAATTATAAAATTCCGAATACTTCCGGTGATAATCGGGAAAAACCGAAAACTCATAAAATCTGTTATCTGAGTTATTTGAAAAGATATAACAAAATAAATCACACTTCATCAAAGTTACTTTTCCTCTCCCACACGATGGAATTTTCAAATTTGAAATCCGATGTTTCGTCTTTCAGAAAGCATCATCAACTCCATTCTTTCAAATACGGCCCTGGATTTTTTATTTCATATTTTGTTACCTTTGGACTACCTCAAAACAATACCCCATCATAACTTTTGAATTTCAAACGTTTTGATAACAAAAATGACATTTTCCGTCTTTCTTGTAAATATTTAATACGACTCTGCTTTTGGAACAAAATATTTCTTCAATAATATAATTTGATTAGGTAGGTAAAGATTAACCCGAATTTATGATTATGAGTCAAATATTCTAAGTTCAATCCAATGCAATGCAATGACATGTCTGTTCGTTCATCTCGGCGGCTTTGATATTAAGAAATATCAAGCTTGCTTGTCATAATATGACAATAAAACTTTTGACAATTTAACCTTCAGAATAAACATTAAGAGAGCAAAAATGGTGTTTACCAATTTCGAGAAACATGATATGCCTCGTATTTATTATAGTAATAACAGAAACTCGCACATTTCATTTGAACGGTATTTAGAGCGTTACCCCGAGCGTCCACAACCCCATTATTCATATTTTAACAATTTGGACAGAAATGTAGGTCTCTTTGGTAGTTTTGGTAAACCTAGAAATTCGTACGGCCAACAAATGGAAGCTGAAGATAAAGGAGCTGTTTTAAATGCTGTAAGTATCGTTATAAAATGATGCTATTCAATCTTTTATTACTATAATATTTTGCGATAAGTCATTTCACCAAAACGTTTTGTTAAAGGTTACGGAAAATCCTCATGGTTCAACACGGCAATTTGCCTCAGAACTGAATATGACTAGAAGCCTAATTCAGAGGGCTTTCAAAAAACATAAGTATCATCCCTATAAACTTCATGTTTGCCAAGAACTAAGACCAGGAGACAGAGACAGAAGGCTTGAATTCTGCAATTGGCTTGATGGAAAAATGCAACACGTGATGATTTCTTAAATAAAATCATCTGGACAGATGAATGTAATTTTTCCACAAGCGGCCTTTTTAACAGAAACAATGAGCGTTATTATGCACTAGAAAATCCGTACCAAAATCAGCAAGTTCGAAGACAGGGATGAAAATCATTCAATGTTTGGGTTGGAATGTATCGAATCAAAATCTTAGGGCCAATTATTTATGATGGGAACTTAAATACTGAACGATATCTTAATTTAATTCATAATTATATATTCGATGCGCTTGAAGATGAACCGTTGAACATGCTGCGGCAGCTGTGGTGGCAACAGGATTGTGTACCACCCCATAATGGAAGGGCAGTAACTGAGTTTCTTAATGAAACATTTCCCAATCAATGGATTGGAAACCAAGGAGTGGTGCACTGGCCTACCAGAAGTCCTGATTTGTTCCCGCTGGATTATTTTTTATGGGGGATTCTTGAAAAATCGCTTATTCAGGGATACTTTTCCGACTGATATAAACAATTTGCGCCTAAAGTTAGTGTTAGCATTCACAAATCTACAAGCAAGAGGCAGAATAATCCACCGGGCTGTTACCAACAATATGCGAAGACGTATGCGAAAATGCATAGAAGTCTAAGGGGGCTTATTCGAGCATTTACTTTAGGTTTTTTAATTTGTCCATTTTAAAAGTTAAGTAAGAATTAAATATTTTCAAGAAATACTGAAAATGTCATTTTTTGTTATCAAAACGTTTGAAATTCATAAGTTGTGATGAGGCATTGTTTTGAGGTAGTCCAAAGGTAACAAAATATGAAATAAAAAATCTAGGGCCGAAAGACGAAAAATCGGATTTAAAATTTGAAAATGCCATCTTGTAGGAGAGGAAAAGTGACCTCGGTGAAGTGTGATTCATTTTGTAATATCTTTTCAAGTAACGCCAGAAAAAAATAAAACAGATTTTATGAGTTTTCGTTTTTTTCCGATATTCACTGGAAGTATTTGGAATTTTCTAAACTGCATTTTGCTGAGCATCAAATTGCTCAACTTTGCCATAATTTAACCGAAGTTGTATCTCTCACAGTTTCCGAGATACCAATGATGAGGCTCGAATTTGAGCCATCCTATACTTAATACAAAGTAGTAACTAACTTTCTTAATGGGTAACTAGTAATTTCTTCAATTATCTTATACGTACTATTCTGTTTATGTATTAAGAGTCGAGTTATAATTGTCCTTGTAGCTACCAAAATCAATAAACAGAAAACAGGGAGGATCTCCAAGGGTTAGAAATAATAAATATAACATTGATTAAACTGGAAGTCATGGCCCACTTCTTTTACATACTCTCTCGAATTACATGTCAGTCTGTCAACCAATTTATCATAATTGCTCCTTTCGATCATTTCGAGATGAGATAGTGACGAACCAGCCAAGCAATTCCATAAAATTGCCTCTGCCTTCACACCGACTCCATCTATATACCAAACTAAACATGCTGTTAGCGCCCTAAAAAAGCTATTAGCCAATACGATTTTGCAGATCACGTCTGGATTATATGGGATATTTGCAAATTTTATAGCAATAGAAAAAGTAATGGGTGCATACTTCCCCTATCTGCTTAAAATTCGATGCAAGATTCCGAGACGGTAAGGAACATGGTGGAAGGCCTCCTCGGCAGTTGGTCATTTATTTTATTGATTTTACATCTGTTCCACCTCAAAGGAAAGAAAATGTGCAATTAGTTTGAGAACGTAACGAATAGCGCCGGTTTACTCGTTTTATCCGCGTCTTTGCTGTAAGGATTTTTTACTGCACCCACTCTGTTATTGCTTACTTGGCCCATCTAAGCTTGTATAAATTATTGCGCAACAGCGGTCCTTTTACGCAAGCGAGATTATGGAATTTATTTTTCATGTATTTTATCCAGTGGCTGGTTCCTGTTACAAATTTATTTTTGAAACAATAATTATAAGTCTCGACATGGCAAGTGGGTTCTAGTGGCTTATATACTTTAAAAAATTGCAAATCACGAAAAATAACAAATAACTAGTTGCGGAAATGGAAGCTGGTTTGGTTGAGTTGCCTAGCAAACCTAACTTAGGCGATCAAAGAAGCTAAATTAAAATTGGTCAGGTACCTTTCAATTTATTAATAGCTTAGGTGAGTTCGTCAGCCAACCCGAACTAACCATATGCAATATGGAGAACCCAATTCATCAGAATATGGGTTTTAGACCTGACGATCCTTTCGCCAGCAAAGTTAGCGCCATCAGAGTAATGAACACACTGAGCGAATAAAAACCAGAAGTATTACTTATATGTTAGTTGCCAGGCAGCCACGAACAGCGTCCTCTACGAAGCCTTACAGACAGACCCCCACTGTTAAGTCTTAAATCCCTGCAAATAAAATTGTATAACCTGCCCTTGTAATACTGTGGCGTTATCAAATATTCCTTCTAAAAAGGACACACCGATTATTAAGATAACAGTCCAGGGATAAAAACGTGTGGCTGCGCACCCAAGGGTCCCGGGCTCAATTCCCAGTAAAAACATCAAATAATTCTTCAGTATATACTGTGAATTAACCCCAACCGAGGTGGTGGAATTGCGTTTGAGAAGGTTTAACATCTTCACGTTCCGTCGTTCAGAGGGGGCGTCAAGTCGTCGTCGGTGCCATGTATTCCCCATTGCATATATAAATATATATATATATATATATATATATATATATATATATATATATATATATATATATATATATATATATATAGGCTCACGTACACACATACATACGTAAATAGGCACATAATAAGTATTATTATTATTATTATTATTATTATTATTATTATTATTATCGGTACCAAAAAAATGTTAAAAGAGATGGTGCAGCAAATTTGGTAACTTCACATCTAATAGCCACGTAAATCTGAATAAAAAAAAAATTGAATCAAATTGTAATTTTCAGTGCTCATCACAGGTGTCAATCTTCACTTATCATGTATGTGCTATGCACTATCTAGATTGTGTACATTTTATAAACAATAAAAGGCAAATTCAAGAAAACACAACATGGACTCAAATAGGCAATGATACGTCTGTAAATAATTAAGGTAGTAGTCAGTAGGGTGTAAATAAGTGGTTTAGAAGAGACTTAGGAGTTTAGATGTTAATTATAGACAATAACTTCATTGTATGGCATAAGATGTTAGTTATAAGAATTCTGGTATGCTGCAATTAAAATAATAAATATAAATGATTTAGAAGGTGGACTGTCATGGAAACGGAAAGTTTGATAGGCAGATAATTTTTGAAAGGTCGTGTCAGATTAGATAGATGGTGGGAATTTGGGGTGAATTTAAAGGAGAAATTGAAAACAAAAGTCAGTTTCGAGTGAATATAAGAAGAAGAAGAGCAGGGTACTTTCGAAATACAAAGTTATTACGAGGGAGTGTAAACAAAATGGTAGATGGGACCAACGTTAGAAAATAGAATGAGAGCAGTTTCACACAATAGTTAATTTGATCTTGAACAGTTTAAGGCTGAATAATTTTTGAGATTAAGGGTTCCATAGTAAACAGTTGCGTGATTACATTTTATAACTAAACGTCGAAAACTTTGTCAGTGTAACTAAAAATAAACAAACGGTTTTTTGAGTGATCGCGAAGTACAAGTATGACAACAGTTCAGTGGATTAACAGGATAAAAGTCTTGTTTATATATATATATATATATATATATATATATATATATATATATATATATATATATATATATATATATATATATATATATATATATATATATATATAAATATAAATATATGAAGTATCGTTGACAAAAATTTTGAGTCTGCGAGAGAGGTTCTTTAAGTAGAAATGAACATAAAGAAAAATTATAAACTGTTTAACAGAAATTAAAACACATTTTTGAGATAAAGTTTTTTTAAAATAATTAACTAATAGTTGGATCCACCCTGAGATTAATTCATTAAGGGCCTTTTTTCCTGTATTGAGATAATAGTAGAGGTAATATAGATCGCACAGAACCTATAATAACATAACAATATATATATATATATATATATATATATATATATATATATATATATATATATATATATATATATATATATATATATATATATATATATATATATAGTCAGCCAACAAGATTAAAAATATCGTTATTCTAAAAGAACTTAGAAACGCAAGATGAATAGACCACATACAATAGGCTATTATTACAAGTAGCCTTCTCAGAGCAGGATAGCCGAGTCATCAGGAATATAGAAGGCACCTTCAAATCAGTAAGATAGGAGACACCATGGGAACGACGTAGTAGAGTGAATTTCATTCGTGGGAAACTGTGCCAGCTAAACTGAAAGTCACCTCGGGAAAACAATAGTGCCATGCCTGGGGGACATGTTATAAATAGACGGCTCGCCTTCAGCGAGGCGTTCATTCTTGTTTCCAACTTAATACCCGGCACATCGTGTGCTTACATTTATATATACACTTATGTTGATATTTGTATTTGTCTTTATTTTTATATTGTTATTTTATATTAAGCATTAATTGTGTAAATAATTAAATAAATTGTTTAAAAACTTCAAACGTCCTAACCGTAAAGTTAAGTGCGCAGTCGTTTGTATCGGTTAAAAAGTCAAAAGCATATTGATTTCCAAGTGTATCGACGCCTAATAACCGAGTCGAGCCAAGCAGACACAAGTAAAAGGAAAAACAGTAGCCAAGCAGCCAAACGAGAGCAGAAACCATCATATTAGTGTAAGTTGTTTGCTGCTATCCCATTATTATATTCCCTGCATAATTATATATATATATATATATATATATATATATATATATATATATATATACATATATATATATACATATATATATATATATATATATATATATATATATATATATATATATATATATATATATATATATATATATATATATATATATATCTGATCCAGAAGACGAATCACAAAGTTTATTAAATATAGAATATAGACTTAGATCAATTAATATCAGTGATAATATTATAATAGAAAACCGTTTAAGTAAAAGTAGTAATAGTAGCAACATGGAAGACCAATTTAAGGAATTATTTCTTAAGGCTATTCCTGAATTTGAGGGTCAATCAGCTAATGTAGGCAATTTTTTTAAATCATGTGATATGGTTATGAACCAATTTTATACGGCTAACGAAAATCTATACATGAATCATTTCCTTTTAAATTATATACAAACTAAATTAACCGGACAAGAACGGCTTATCATAAATACCAAGATCATCAACTCGTGGCTAGACTTGAGAAATGCAATTGTACAAAATTTTACAGACCAGAGAGATGATACCAGTCTACTGGCTGAAATGTTGACATTAAAACAGAGAAAAGGAGAAAATGCGTTGGCGTTTTCTAATAGATGTAGGCATACAGAACAATTGCTTATATCCAACTTAATTGCAAACGAGAATAACGAGGCAGTACGGGCAACTAAAATGACAATTTAGAAAACCAAACGCTGAAGACATTCCTAGGGGGATTAAGGAACCCGATGGGTATGGTGCATAGGTCCAGAAGTCCCGAAAGTATAAAACAGGCCACATTGTATCTTGGCGTACAACTCTACAATACATGCATCAACACTCGAACCAACCTTCAACTTAATATTAAAACCATCTATAGTATCAAATCAAAATTAGAAAATTATACACAAGAAAAATATCGATGTAAATATCAGCTTACATGTAACATACGTAAGATATGAGTCATTGATATATCAAACTTAAAATACTAATAAAATCACCCATGCTAAGACACATCGGAAATATTCTCAATCAGAAAAGATAAACGAAATTTTATTTACGATGGCATTAATTGAAATGAACCCAGTCAAATAGAACAATTTATAAAAGAATACTGTTTACCCCAAAGGAAATATTATTGTGTTATTAGAAACGAAGGAGACTATGAACTAGTAAGTTCGGAAACACATTAGAGTTCAATAACGTAGAGACCCCAAATTTAACAAATGTTCATTATTTTTTATTTAACGGTGTGATAAATATATATATATATATATATATATATATATATATATATATATATATATATATATATATATATATATATATATATAAAAATTGAAACTTACCCGGGATATGTGTTCTAGGGGCCTAGTTGGAGCTCATCTGAAGAAATTTATTTAAAATTCAAAAGTCGCAATCTCGTCATTAGTGGAATTTTTTAAGAAAATTTACTAAAAAGGACAAAATAGTGGGTTGATTGTGAAAACTGACACATTGCTATTAAATATTGAGTGTGTTTTGCTTCTTTAACGTCGGCCTATTTTCGCGACTATGACCAATCATCGACGCCAGGGAGCAGATTCACCTCACTATCCTGGAAATTTTGCCAAACTCCTGCCTTTCTGTAAGCAGGGTAGAGATCCTTAACGTGTCCAGCATCGCATGGACACGCGAACGACGGCTTTACGCCCTCTCCGAAGGGTGGAACGTGGAGACATTCAGCTTGCTCAAATACAATGCGCGAACCTCAATTATGTTAATGTTAGGAGTGTATTGAAAAAATGAAAGGTGTACCCTGGGTTCGAACCCAGTATCCTTCGGTTCAGAGGCACACGTTCTTAACCCAGAACCACCGAGGCTCTATTAAAAATTGAGAAATATATCGTTTCAGAAGTTTATGGGTACAGGAATATTTCCTTTGTGGTCAAGTTATCGACTTTAAATTCATTTCATAAGAATGTCTTTCTGAGGAGAGTAAATTATCAAAACTATGTGGAAGTGGTGATTCAATTTGCAGAACTATGTTTAGAAGGTAGTGCGTGATTCCTGTAATAACTGGGCATTTTGATTTTCTAATTTTACTAAATAGCTGAAACGCAACCACAGCTTTTTACTGGCTCCCTTGTATAATATATTTCACTTTTATCGGTGACAGAAAGGATAGGTATATTGACCTGCTTTGTAAGTATTATATTTCTAAACCTTATATTTCTTATCTCAATTTTGATGTTTTGTGTAGACATTTAATTAAAACCAAATCACAATCGAGTTACTTACTCAACGGCTTGAGGAAGAAGTATATTAGAAGAGGACATGAACGTTGATCTTCGTCTTATCTTTTGCAGCTTTCACCAGTTTTGTTTTCCCCAGAAATGCGATGTTGATTCTGGGAAAGAATCGACCGAACAAACAAAGACAAAGACGCTCTTAAGAACTCACTGAAACTAAAGACAATATTGTTTGTTCATAGATTCCACTTCCCTGCTTTCGTAAATTTTCAAAGATGATCCCAAACTCTGTGTTTGCAGCATGGCGACAGTAATATCTAAAATTCACAAGTAAAATATATAATTCCGATCCCAGAGTTACTAAAGGTTTTACTTAAAGAGAAGGTTTATGTAGCGACGTAACGAGGAAAATATATTACGATCAAGTTCAAACGTACATTCTACCTTAAGAGGCGGGTTCAATAAAATGCTTCAAATACACTATATTTGTAGCTTGATCATCTGTCTCAATTAACGCTTTATACTAAAAATATAGTATATACCTTATAATGAAAAAAAATGTGTGTTAACTGTAATAAATGCCTCACTGTTTGGGTGGCAGTATAATGAAAAAATTTTGAGTTTATTGAAAACTAAAATAATAGAATAAACAGAATGTAATATGACACAAATTATCTCAGGGCTTGGGTTTAGGCACTTGCAGTTGGTAGGTTTTAAGAGGTACAAATAAAAATCAGGCATTATGAATAAAATCAGTTTATTTAAAATGTTATTGACTCTATACAATGCAGTGAATTGAATTTGGTAAATTGGATGAAAGAAAAATATGACTCGATTACTTTAACACTGTAAAAATGAATGATGGAGCACACTCTACAAAAGAAAAAGAAAGCTACCAATAAATAGTGTACTTAACTTTCAGCTTCAGGTTGAGGGGGCTCCTCCCTGGCGATGGTGTTGAAGGGGACTCGTTAATGATGTTGTTGTTGAGGGCTCTTACCAATCATGTTCCATTCAGGGGGCTCCTTAATGATGTTGTATCCAGGGGGCTCCTTGCTGATATATTCAGGGGCTCCTTACTGATGTTGTATTCAGGAGGCCCCTGACTTACGATGTTCCATTCAGGGGGCTCCTTCACTAACGATGGTGTTGAAGGGGGCTCCTTAATGATGTTGTTAAGGGGGCTCCTTACTTACGGTGTTGTTGAAGGCCTCTTTGCTAACGGTGTGCCATTCTGGGGGTTCCTTCACGGTGTTGTTACTAACGGTATGCCATTCAGGGGGCTCCTTCACTAACGATGGTGTTGAAGGGGGCTCCTTACTTACAATGGTGTTGAAGGGGGCTCTTACTAATGAGGTTGTTAAGGGGGCTCCTCACATACGGGGTGCCATTTAGTTAGGCATGCTGTTTTCCGAGTAAAATTTAGCTGTAAGATTTCATCTCTTGGTTGACTTTAGACAGAATAGAGCGTGGCATGCGTTACAAGCGTATATAAAGATTCGCTTATCGCAGACACGTCATAAAATTAGCTCGAACGCAGGCGTGTCTCAATGAGCTGGGTGCGGTAGAGTAACCGACCGCCGAGTTTGACGTCACTGAAGGGACTTGGACGCTGACCTCACAAAAGGGGTTAGTTCAGAAGCATAAAAGTCAACGACGTTGACACGTGTGACATGTCCCGCTTATTAATACACGTGACATGTTACAACCTAATAGAAAGATCAATGTTTAAGGAAGGCAATAAAGTAGTTTTTAAGTAAATATCGCTTTTGTAAAGAAAATACAACGTTTTTGCTCAACTATGATTTTACAATCTTTTGTCACAGAATCTGCGAAAAATCACTCATTGGCTAGAATAGGTATCCAAGAATACGTTTCTAAAATTTCAGGTCTTTTGGATTTCAAATAAAAACGTAAATTAAACGGAAATGACATTAGTTAGTTATTTAGTCAATATGTCTGTTGAAGTTAGGGCGTGTCGCTACCACCCGTGGCTTAGCTATTTTAATAAAAGATGCCGCACTAAAAATGTAATTCTGGAAATGCAATGACAAAACGTATTTCATTTTCATTCATAAATAAGTCTCATATGAGATATGAGATCAAAGAATGTAATAAATACTGTAAATAAAATCGGCTCACGTTTCTATGGAAATGATTTCAAAGCAGTTTGCTTTAGTGAATGTTCTTTAAAAAATTCACTAATGAGGACCCCGACTTGGATAAGTGTTAGCCAGGAAAATCGGCATAGGTTTTCCTGGAAAATTTTGTGTTTCCTTTCGTAAATGTATCTCAGGAAATAACAAAGTAAGGGCAACCGTATTTGGTACGGCTATTTGTATTATAAAAAGTGAACCATCTGCCAAAGATTGGGTACGTAAGTTTAAAAAAAATTGTTATGGGCAGTTAAAGAAAAAATTGCAGTTTTCCTCACAACGTCAAAGTCGCGATTTGAAATGTCAAAATTCTCAACATTTTGACAAAGAACCTAAAACAAATACGGATTAGGTAAAGAAAATGTCGCAGGAAGAGTATTCTGCAAACCCTTAAGTTTTAACTTCAACCGTCATTGTCCTTCATTTTACTAAAATATTTACAGAAAATTCATTTCAAATAGACCCTTTCTCTGATGCTTTGACTGTAGGTTTTTGTAAGTTGATGTTTTGGCTCTATGTTTAGTTAAGTTTGTGGTTTAACCGTCTATAATTTTTAGCCAATTTTCGTAGGAAAAATTCGTTAATGCCGAGACCGCGAATTTTGTATTTTAAAAAGATGTCTTCAAATGAGCGCAAACTAGGCCCCCAAGAATCAATATTCGGTTTAGCTTTTAGTTCTTATCTGCTTACATATATACAGTGTGACGTATTTCTACGGTAAAGCTTAATCTAATTATTATACAAGATACGAGAAAAAAATGTATACGTTAATTATATGATGTCTTAAGAGTTGCATCTTATAAAAGCATTTTGACAATCACAGGCTGGGCCATAAGTCGTTGGTGATTCCTACAAATATTTTTTGGAACACCCTTAAATTATTGCACTTTTGCATTTTTATCGAAATACGACGCATGTTTATATGTAATCGCGTTTTAGCAGCGAATTTTCATTAAATCCTTCAAACTTTAATAACTCAATTTGCTATTAAACTAAGGTTTGTTGGCTAGGAGATCAGTTTTCTTGGAAACATTTAAAGTTTGTTTGCGGAAAATTACTGCAATAAGTAATTTGGATAAAATATGGTGCATTGTTTCTACTATATGTCTTATACTGATACTCAGATTGATGCCTGCTTGCATTAGAGAGACATATTTCCTATTAAAAACATTTTTATGCAAATTCACTTCCATAACGCACTTGCTGCGTCCAGACCTTTTTTGCTTCCGCGACTCAAGCTGCTGTACCCTTGCTTTTTTTAAATTTAGGAATGATTAATTTTGCTGATGCGTATGGATGCAGTAATGAATATGATCCACAAAAACCAATTTTTTTTTTTTTTGCAAGTAAAAGACATTTAAAGGTAATTATGCAGATGAGCGTTATACTTGATTTCTGAAAAATGTTTAGAGAAACACGCTTAAAAGCGTCACTGTATGCATATACAACAGAAGAAATGGCGTGGAATCAACCTCTCCAAAAGTTACAAGACCTGGAGTGAATAGGGGTGCCGAAGGAATTATAAAGGTAAAAGCAACAAAACAATTTAGTTCGACCTTTATAAGCAACGTTTTTCACTTTTTGTTTCAACACTTCCTCCTAATAATGTTTTTCCCTGGGGTCGGGGAGTCGTGGGCCAAAGAACTCCAGGGGGCAAGCTTAGGAAGTGGAAACAACAACATGACCTTCCGATGAAGCTTTCCCCAAGACCGTCATGCGCGGTGAAGAGCCGCATCCTGCATGAGGCGACCCTGCTTATAACTAAACATGACGGATCTAGACGTGGAGGTTGAAAAAAAAACTCCCCCAATCCACGGTGTCACGTGACCCGTGTCTAGGGATAGATCACACAAGGGTGATGGTGTCGTGAACGGAACCTCTGGAGTACCGGGCAACCCACCAGAGTAACCCGCCTTGCACCACACAGGGGGTTCTGTTGGTGTGTACAGTATCACCTCCATTTTCGTGGAAACAACATGGAGAACATAAATATAAATAAAACCAAAACCAATGAGGCTCGAGGAGTGGCTCCGGCTACAGACTCGTGCCTAGAGCCTATTCCGGAAACGAAGACCAGTCAAGCGGCGGCAGCGTCCGCGGACTCTGGACGACCGACGTAGATACGAGAAATCGGGGGGTAGCTTCGGCCACAGACTTGTCCCCGACATCCAAGCTGGAGGCTAGGTCCCACCGGAGGGCAGCAAGGTCCGCGGACACTGGGGGCCCCTCCACCAGTGAGGAAATTACTGCAGGGGTAGAGGGACTACCCCGGCAGTCCAAGCGTCATTCCGGGGCGCAAAGAAAGTAGTTCCGGAGGGCGCAGAAAATGGTGACCGGGACGTGCACGGTCCGATGTGGAGGAGATGATGGGCCGAAGGACATTACTGTTCGATCAGCCTATCTGCCAGGGGACAGCACGCAGTGGCGATTTCTCCTAGTGAGCTAGGTGTGCGTCGCACACCCTAAAATATAATTAAAATGTGCACAGTTAAATATGTTTTATTTCTTTTTCCCTTAGTCTTAATACACTACATATGTTATGACAATCGATTTAATTTACTTATTTGATTTCATAAATAGTCGGTTAATAGTGACTTGGAATGAAGTCGGCACCACGTCTTCATTCGGAAATATGCAAGTCAATAGCAACTGGGAATGAATTCGGGTTAGGTCTGCGTTGTTATTTCCGAACAACTTCACTCGACAGAGCTGTATTGGTATACAATACAGTCCCCCACCCATGTGTTTAAAATAGTAAGGAAATACCATTCGTTTTAACACTGCAGTGAGCGGTAAAAATACCGCTCAAGACAAACGAATGGAACGCCGGTTTAACAAACGTTGTGATAGCATTATTTACAAACATTACAACTGCGCTTGCCTGGACCACAGTATTCTAGAATCAAAGACTATAATACATTTTAGTAAATTTTCGTAGAAAAAATTCACTAATGGGGAGATCTCGACTTTTGAATTTTGAAAAATTGTTTGCAAATAAGCGCGAACCAGGACCCCTAGAACCCATATCCGGGGTCAGTTTCAATTTTTATATATAAGAATTTAATTTGAGTCAAGTTTTAAAATATAGAAATTTTTGATTAAAATGAAGAAACTGATTTCAAGTACCATCCATATTTCTAGAAATTGTAATGGTACATAATGAGGTGAGGTAATTTTGGAGATTAGAAATCAGATGACAGAACTTTAGAACAATTGACATTTAGATTAAAATTTAGTCAAAATTGCATCATTTGCAGTCACAAGCTTAGACTTATTTGTAAGATGCTTTGTACTATTTATATAACAATAAACTATAAACTATATATATATATATATATATATATATATATATATATATATATATATATATATATATATATATATATATATATATATATATATATATATATATATATACATAGGTATCACACCGATAACTCAAAATATAATCGGCCGATTTTGATAAAATTTGGCACGTACCTTCCTTCTGTAAATGTATTGGATAATTTCGTTAGTCAGGAAAATCGGACAAGGTTTTCCGGGAAAATTTTGAGTTTTTATTCAAAAAAAATTTGTATCTCAAAAAATAAAAAAGATAAGATAACCAAATTTGGTATATATATAAAAATTAAACTATACACCAAAATTTAGATTTCTATGTTGCAAGATAAAAAAGTTATAATAAAATATTTTGTGCCAGATCATTTCTATGAAAATTCACTACCATAACTCACTTGCTGCATCCAGGATTTTTACACATTTTATTATTTAGTACCATATTAACATCGAACTACTTTTAATGTTTACAGTTTTCACCCCGTTCCGGACAGTGCTAACGCTAACACAAATTTGTGTGAAGAGAAGAGCTTGATAATAATTCCATGTTCTTTTCGTGTTTTAAAGTTTTAAGTGACTTTTTAATTTGTTAGTGTTGCAGTGGGAAATTTATTTATTTATCTACGTATCATTCCCATATAGGTCGAATATATATATATATATATATATATATATATATATATATATATATGTACATTTAGTGTTAATAATTTTTAAAACCACCAGTAACAGCAACTCGTTACCGCACACCCGAACATTTTGGTCAGGAGACGCCACTGACAGCACGGACCCTCCTCCACCCAAGGACTTGAAGCAGCTGATGGTGGGTAACAAAGCATGTGGATGACAGACCATCATCGGCATAGATGCGAACGCGCACCATGAGTTGTGGGGTAGCTCGGACACAAACTCGAGGGGTGAGAAACTTTTACAATTCTTTATTAAATTTAATTTAGACATATTGAATAGAGGTAATAAACCGACCTTCGCCACAACACGGCGTGAGGAAGTTTTAGATCTAACACTTTAATCCCAGTTTCTGGGTGACTTTGTTTAGAACTGGGCTGTGTCTAGGGAAGTGAGTAGCTTACCCTCATTATGAGGGCCAACCTGGCTCTGCAGTACATTCCGAGGGCATGGAGACTAGCCAGGGTTGTATTCATTCCTAAAGCTGGGCGTCCAACAGACCAGCTAAGTCCCTGAGGCCAATAAGTCTTATGTCCTTCTTGCTAAAAACAATGGAAAAACTACTCGACCGGCACATTAGGGGCGGTGTACTGGAAGCATATCCCCTACACTGCGGTTAATATGAATACAGAGCAGAAGTATCAATAGAAACAGCACTGCAACAACTGCTGCTGAAACTGGAAAATATCCTGGAGAACAGGGAGGTGGCGCTGGGGGCCTTCCTAGACATAGAGGGGGCCTTCAGCAACACCTCATTCGGATCGGTTCTGGCAGCTGCCAGGGAGCATGGAATAGAGGACACCTGCTGCAGGTGGATCGGTTTCATGCTCAGGGACAGGGCGGTGTTCGCATCACTCGCGGGGCATATTTACATAGACACAGGTGTATGTAAAAAGGTCTGGACGCAGCAAGGGCGTTATGGAAGTGAATTTTCATAAAAATGTTTTTAAAAGCAAATACGTCTATTTAATGCCAACAGGATTCAAATTGGTCACCGGTATAACCTATATAGTAGAAGCAATGTACTATATTTTATCAAAATAACTTGTTTGAAAATGTACAAAAAATTTCCGACAATAATCCTAAATATTGTCGAGAAAACTCGTTTCCTAGCCGACGAACCTTAGGTTAAAAGCAAATTGAGTTATTGAATTTTGAAGCATTTAATAAAAATTCGCTACAAAAACGTACGTAGATTTTTTTTACAAACATGCATCATATTTCGATGAAAAATGCAAAAATTCAAAAGAAAAGTTCAAAAAAAATTGTAGGTCTCACCAACGACTTTTGGGCAACCTGTGATTGTCAAAATAATTTTATAAAATGCAGCTCAAGACACCCTATAAGTAACGTATACAATTTTTTCGCGTATCTTTCATTATAACAATTATATTGAACTTTGCCGTAGAAATGCGTCACCCTGTATATATGTAAACAGAAAGTAAACCCGGATATGGATTCTAGGGGGCCTAGTTCGCACTCATCCAAAGAAATTTTCTCTAAATTAAAAAGTCAGGATCTCCTCATTAGTGATTTGTTTAAGAAAATCCATTAAAACAAGCACTTGTGAAGCCAGGGGAAAAGTCTACGATTTTATTAAATATGGAATGGTTTCACTACGTTAGGGCAAGAACAAACAAGCATATATGCTATTCAAATTGAATTGAGTATGAAAACTTTCATCGCCTCTTTATTAAAAAAAAAAATTATGCAAAAACTCGCTAAAAAATTCATCGGAATAACAACAATATGAAATGAAACTTAAAAAAAAAGATAAAACGTTAAGTCACTAACTAGGATTAGAACTCGTCATGTAGGGGACGATTATTCGATGTACAGGGCTTAGCTCACTAGGCTGGAGAGGCACTGGGGGTGGGTTGGTGGCTACAGGCAGGCGAGGGACTTCGTGGAGGGGCCGGACAGAAATAAAACTGTCTGGCTACTCGGTAGGAGTCTACATACGCTTCGCCGCATCCTGGGGGTGCTGACAGGCCACTGCATCGCTAGAAGACACCTGACATTGATAGGCGTAGAAAGGGATCCCATTGGCCAGGAATGCGGCGAGGATGAAGACACGTCTTACCACTACCTGTGTGAAAGCGAGGCTTTTGGGTGTCTTCGAGCAGAATTGTTCGGTTCAAGGACTCTGCAGAGGA
The DNA here is from genome assembly GCA_964006375.1 of Tillus elongatus. Taxonomy (NCBI): domain Eukaryota; kingdom Metazoa; phylum Arthropoda; class Insecta; order Coleoptera; family Cleridae; genus Tillus; species Tillus elongatus. Next base: position 157,125,339 of record OZ023264.1, on the reverse strand, counting down.
ATCAGGTAAGTACCGTCCAATTGAAGACCGTCACGGCCTTCATTTCGAGGTCGAGGCAGTTTGATGACGGAACCGAGGAAGAGTAGAGCATTGTTGCTGGGTTGTTGGGGTTGGCAAAAAGGGCCCATTGTGGCCTACTTGCTTGGCATTGGTCTCCCCACCACTGCTACTACTAGCCCACTCGGCTACGGTCGAAATGTATGTACTAGCAGGTATATCCGGTAGTACCTATGTTAATTGTCTAACGTCTTTACTATTTACACCAAACAATTTTTATTTACAATGGATCTTTTGCTCATATTTCAACGAAATGAAGGAAAATAACGACTTAGACACATATATAGGAGCTTGTTAGTCATTTCGTGTCGGATTTTTCACTCACATTCGTACTCCTACCATAATTATCAATTTTGACGTTTTTACTTTCATTAATCAGATTAGATTAATTAAAAATTAATTTACCTTAAACATTTTTGTCTTTTAACATAGAGATCTGAACATTGGTGCATAGGATACTCTATATGACAAAAACCAGCCTACCAAATTTGGTTGCCCTCATTTTGTTATTTCCGGTAACATCTTTTTTTTTTCCAAGAAAAGACAAAATTTTTCGGAAAACCTGGGCCGATTTTCCTGGAATTTCTCCAAGCCACTTGGTACGAAGGTATGTACCAATACCAAATTTGTTCAAAATCGGCCCATTATTTTTTTAGTTATCATTCTTATACATATATATATATATATATATATATATATATATATATATATATATATATATATATATATATATATATATATATATACAGGGTGGCTCATTAGTGCAAGGAAGTACGATATCTCCTTTAATATTCAGAATTTTGAAAAATGTTTTATACAAAAGTTGTTCGCAATGACGAGGGGCATATTTTAAATATATTTGTAACTATAAAGGGTGTTACCTAAAAGTAGGGCAACATGTAAGTTTTTTATTTTAAATGACACCATATGTTTTTTTTTTGTTTTTTTATCGGATTTGCCATAAAATTCTCTATATGGTACAGTTATTTGTTTTCCACAAATTTGCGGTGTTGCCAAGTAAATAATTATTTATTGAAAATTTTAACAAAAACATCATAGTAGAAATGGGGCTGCCAATCCCCTAATATTGAAAAGAATTAAAAGGTTTTGGCCATCGTCAAAGCTGAACCCTTGATAAAGTCACCGAACTTAACAAAACTCATTTAATTTGTACAGGGTGTGTTTAAAAAAAAATCGAAATTTCTAAATTTTACTATGAAAAAACTTGATTTTTTTTAATGGAACACCCTATATTTCATTATCCTATCTTGTAGCCTACTTCCATACCTTCAAATTTTGTTATGAGGATGATTCCCAAGAAATGCATAGTTTTTGAGATAAATCAATTTTTATGAAAAATGGTCTCCCCTATACGGAACAATAATAATTATTAGTAGACTATGACTTTCAATTTCAAACAACTGTCATACTAATTTATTTTAAGCAAACTGTCAAGTAATTTCCAAAGTAAATTTGCATAGTTGATGAAGAAATTGTAAAGTTAAAAAAAAATAATTTTTCCAAAGAAGAACTTGTCGATATGATATTCACATTAGGGGCTAGTGATAAAAATTGTTTATTAGCCGTTAGATTATATCATCAGACTTTTCCGCAAAGACCACCGCCAAAAAGGAAGCATTTGAGAAATTATTAGACCGCTTTTCTCGTCCTGGAAGAGTGAATTACGAAAAAGGTGAGCGAACCAAGCCCGTCAATTCAGAAGAAAACCAGTTATCTGTTCTACTGAAAATAACTGAAATCCGCATATTTCACAAAGAGCCATTGCGAATGAAACTGATTTATCTAGACGCACTGTTCAAAGGGTTCTTCGTAGTAATAAACTACACCCATATCACATACAACTCTTGCAAGAGTTAAATAACCAAGATATTGAAGCCAAAATGATTTTTTGTCAGTGGGCGCAGCAGAAGATTCAGCAAGACGGACGCTTTTTTGATTATGTTTTATTTGTTGATGAAGCCACTTTCCACAAAAATGGAAATGTAAATCGCCACAATTTTCACTACTATGCGACTTCTAATCCCCAGTTTATAAGAACACATAGCCAGACAAGATGGTCATTGAATGCATGGGGTGGTATAATAGGACATTATGTTATTGGGCCTTACTTTTTCGAAGACCGTTTAACAGGGCAAGTTTACCTCGAGTTTCTCCAAAATGAATTGCCAAGATTGCTTCATCAGTTATCAAACTATATTAGAAAGAGAATGTAGTATTTACACGATGATGCTCAAGTGCATCATACGGCAGCAATCCATGAACACCTTCAAAACGCTTTTCCTGATAGATGGATAGGAAGAGGTGGCCCAGTGAGATGGCTCCCTCGTTCACCCGATATCACCAAAATGGATTTTTTTTTGTGGGGATACGTCAAAAATCAGGTTTACCAAATTCCGCCTACTACAAAAGATGACATGAAACAGCGAATTAGAGAAGTTTTCAGAAATATTGATAACAATGTCCTAACTTACGTGAGTCAATCTTTTGAAAGGCGAATTGAAATTTGTGTAAATAATAATGGTGGCCATATTAAGCATTTACTGTAATATACCTAATGTTTTATTTATTGTTGATAATGATTATTATTAGTTTATAAATGCTTTGGATAAAAAATAGAAGTGAGTATTAAATTTTTTTTTAAAAATAGAATCATCCTCGGAAACCTCTTGCTGTTAAAAATCAATCCATTTAAAAACGTTAATTTCATTTACAAAGTAGGTAGTAGCAGTTGCATTTGAGTGATTGAGTTATTATGTTCTAGCCTACCTACCAATTATTCTTGTTCCTCTATAGGCAAGACAGGGTTAAGCCATTTTTCATAAAAATGGATTTATCTCAAAAACTATGCATTTTTCGAGAATCGTTCTTATAACAAAATTTGAAGGTATGTAAGTAGGATACAAGATAGGCTAATAAAATACAGGGTGTTTCATTAAAAAAAATCAAGTTTTTTCATAGTAAAATTTAGAAATTTCGATTTTTTTTAAACACACCCTGTACAAATTAAATGAGTTTTGTTAAGTTCGGTGACTTTATTAAAGGTTCAGCTTTGACGGTGGCGAAAACCTTTTAATTATTTTTAATATTAGGGGATTGGCTGCCGCATTTCTAATATGATGTTTTTGTTAAAATTTTCAATAAATAATTATTTCCTTGGCAACACCGCAAATTTTTTGAAAACAAATAACTGTACCATATAGAGAATTTTATGGCAAATCTGATAAAAAACAAAAAAATATATAGTGTCATTTAAAATAAAAACCTTACATGTTGCCCCACTTTTAGGTAACACCCTTCATAGTTACAAATATTTTTAAAATATGACCCTCGTCATTCCCAACAACTTCTGTATAAAACATTTTTCAAATTTCTGAATATTAAAGGAGATATCGTACTTCCTCGCACTAATGACCCACCTGTATATATATATATATATATATATATATATATATATATATATATATATATATATATATATATATATATATATATATATATATATATATATAAGAAATTAAATAAAAAACTGACTCTCTAATTAAGTTCTAGGGGGCGTAGTTCGCGCTCATTTGAAGAATTTTTTTCCAATTTCACAACTCGGGATTTCCTTATTAGTGAATTCTTTTTAAAGAAAATTCACTAATAATAAAGCAGTTTCATTAAATTTGTTTCAAGTGGCGCTCATAAAATGATGGCACGTAAACCTAAGTTTACACAAAAAAATATTAATAAAAATTATTAAGGTTACATTTCCTTTAACAAGTTATGCCCAGTTATGAAAAAATAAATATTGTAATATTGCTTTAGGAGGTTTGAACATTTTAAAAATATTTCCGAACGTCGGACCTGGAACTTATTAATACTTCGTATCTTAATAATCCCGCAATGTAAAGAATTTTTATCTCCCAACCATGGAAAGCTCTTGCTATAGGGCAATCCATCCAATATATTTTTCCATTAAATTTAATGCTAACAAGGAACGCAATTTACGGCTAATACATTTTGCGCTTTAGGTTATTTGTGCGATTCTATACAGCTAACCCCTATACAAAAATTAACAGGTTTTGCTCAATATAAAATACCCCTCAGTAATTTTCATGTGTTTTTAACGTAGTAATATATTTTTGCCTGAAATATTTACAGCAAACAAGATACACCTTTTAAATTCAAATTAATACAGAGGGTTATTGTACTTGTAAAAAAAATGTAGGTAAAATGTAGCACATACATGATTGGGATTTTAAAGTATTACAATCGGATATCTGATAAACTGCTTAGGTAATTTTATAAAAAATTTGGTGTGGTGATAAGTAGACATGGGGCTACATTTTAAAGTATTTTTGACGTTTACATCTTCTCATTTCAAAGGGCGGGTTATAAATATCAAATGGAATGGTGTTTCTTTTCTTCAAAAATTAGATTCTTCGTAAAGAGCTGCGTATGTACAATGTGATTTATTTAAGTGTATCACCCCTGTAATCTCTTTATTATAAGAGATATCAAAAGAAATTCCAACGCTATCTAACAACCTACCATGCGATGAGTTAAAATATTGCAACAGAAAAACAATTGAACATCGCCTTCACATAAATCCATGGCGAACGTTGATTTTCTTAAATAGAACGATGCCACACTCGCATTCCTGAGTCAAGTCGTTTCGGAAACATGACGTCACAAAATTTTAAAACGTGTGTGATTTTTTTAAGTGTCTCACCCCTGTAATTTCTTTATTAGCAGATATACCAAAAAATTCCAACGCTATCTGACAAACTACCATGCGATGAGTTAAAATATTGCGACAAAAAAATACTGCGCGTCGCCTTCATAGAAATCCATGGCCAACGTTGATTTTCTTAAATGAAACGAAAGACCTCAGACACATACAGTTGATGCAGAATCAAAATCTGCGTACAAAGATACCACGCTCGCATCTCTGAGTCGAGCCGTTTCGGAGACATGACGTCACACAATTTCAAAACGTGTGCAATTTTTTTAAGTGTCTCACCCCTGTAATTTCTTTATTATCAGAGATATCAAAAAGTTCTAACGCCATCTGATAAACTAGCATGCGATGAATTAAAATATTGCGACAGAAAAACAACTGCACATTGCCTTCATAGAAATCAATGGGCAACGTTGATTTTCTTTAATGGAACGATAGGCGTCAGACATACAGTCGATGCAGAATCTAAATCTGCGTACAACGGTGGCACGCTCGCATTTCTGAGTCAATCCGTTTCGGATATATGATGTAACGAAGGTTTGCTATGCTAGCCAGAAGCCATATTTTGAGCACCAAATGAGCAGCTGAAACGTTTCAGGAAGTCAGAAGCATACTCAGTACGTTGGTCAAAAGGGCCTTTTTTTTTGAAACGATTTTGCACATTTCTTGTAACTCGAATGAGTTCCAGAAGTATTTTTTAAGGGTATCCTATTTCATATTCATTTTATAGCGGGTTACTCATTACAAACATTTATGAACATATTATAATACATAGTAATTATGACGAAGATGTATTTGCTGTAGCCAATCAATTATGAACCAGCATTAATGGTAAAATATGATGAATTTATTATAGATATGCAGCAGAATATCCAGATTGGTGAACTAATTACAGAACAATGTTTATTAGAGTTATCAAGAGTCTTAAGGAAAATCACTTCCTCGTTGGTAACCGTCAACGGATTATTTTTTGACCGAGGAGAATGTGGTGAGGATTTTGGGATATTTTGAAGCGTACTCTTTGAAATCGAAGATGCAGTCGTGGATCTTGGATTTTCGTATGCGAGTATCCAAAATACACTGAGTAAAAACGGCTACAGAGCATACAAAGTCATGATAGTGCAAAGACTTCACGAACAAGACCTCGGGCGAAAAATACAATTTTGTCACATTATGCTATCACGGCAAGAGGAAGATCATCTTTTCTTCAATAAAATAATATTTACCGATGAATCGTCTTTCTCAACATCTGGTCGACACAACCCACGCAACATCCATGTCTGGGCTACCACCAGCTAACACACCATTGCCCCAATAGAAAATCAGGGGCACCAGACTGTTAATGTTTGGTGTGGAATTCTTTGCAATAAAATTCTAGGGCCAGTGTTTAGATGGCACACTGACTGGAACACGGTACTTAGAATTACTGCAAACAGCGATAAGGGTCAGTATGGCTGGACTAAATAAGTCAAATCTTGTTTGGCAACAGGACGGTGCTCCCGTTCATAATATAAGAGCAGACACCCAGTATTTGAATGCCAGGTATACGACATGAATTGGGAGGAGCGGTTCGATACCTTGGCCTGCCAGAAGTCCGGATCTCAACCCACTGGACACATTTTTATGGGGGCAATTGAAACAGTTCGTCTACGAAACGGCAGACAACACCGTAGACAGCATATAATTTTTATTTTATATTAATTTATATTTAGTGGTAATCGATGCTTTTCAACAAGAAAATAATTTATATTTATAATACTATGAATTAGGTAAAGATCTTGGAATAAGTATTGACTATTGTTAATCTCATTGTGTACATAATACATTTTTATTCGCTTGCACTTATCAATCCCTGGAAATTAAAAGGTGAAAGCAACCTCGAGATAAGCAACAGTGATAACACTTTCTTAAAAATGTTGTAACGTAATAAATTTAAACATTTACTGCAAAAAAACAATTGAAACTATAGGTTTGACCAAAATCAATTATCTTCGTAATACGACATGGGGTGTTTTGCAAAACTTTCGTTACATCATGTCTCCGAAACGGCTTGACTCAGAAATGTGAGCGTGGCACCGTTGTACGCATTTTTTTGATTCTGCATCGACTGTATGTGCCAGAGGCCTATCGTTCCATTTAAGAAAATCAACGTTGGCCATGGATTTCTATGAAGGCGATGTGCAGTTGTTTTTCTGTTGCGATATTTTAACTCATCGCATGGTAGTTTGTCAGATGGCGTTGGGGTTTTTTGATATCTCTGATAATTAAAAAATTGCAGGGGTGGGACACTTAAATAAATCACCAACATTTTGAAATTTTGTGACGTCATGTCTCCGAAACGGCTCAACTCAGAAATGCGGGCGTGGTATCGTTGTACGCAGATTTCAATTCTGCATCGACTGTATGTGTCTGAGGCCTATAGTTCCGTTTAAGAAAATCAACTTTGGCCATGGATTTATACAAAGGCGATGTGCAATTGTTTTTCTGTTGCAATATTTTAACTCATCGCATGGTAGTTTGTTAGATGGCGTTAGAATTTTTTTGATATCTCTGATAATAAAGAAAATACAGGGGTAAGATACTTAAAAAAATCACACACGGTTTGAAATTTTGTGACGTCATGTCTCCGAAACGGCTTGACTCAGAAAGCCATCGTTGTACGCAAATTTTGATCCTGCATTGACTGAATGTGTCTGAGGCCTATCGTTCCATTTAAGAAAATCAACGTTGGCCATGGATTTATATGAAGGCAATGTGCAATTGTTTTTCTGTCATAATATTTTAACTCATCGCATGATGGTTTGTCAGATGGCGTTGAATTTTTTTTGATATATCTGATAATAAAGAAATTACAGAAGTGAGACACTTAAATAAATCACCCTGTACGTAGAAAATAGGTGCATTTGCTGTACTAATTGCATACTTATGAATTTTCCAAAAAATAAAATTGGAGTAAGAAGTAGCATGAAATACCTAAGTTTAACGACGGTTGTGTTCTCAAGGGTGTTCGAAATGTCCTACATTTACCCCCAGACATTTAAAAGTTCTTCTTTGGCAGGAGTAGTGTACATTATTCAACATTTCGTGGGTTACTAATGTACACGCTTGTCTAATCCCGTCTCTTATAGTTTCTGGCGTGGTTGGTGTTATAGCTATAACTTTCCAATGCAAAAATCTAAAGGCGTGAAATCCGGAGAATTGCGGTCCAGTTTACCGGGCCACCACGACTATCACCAAACATGTAATTAAGACTATCTCTGACTTGGTGAATAAAGTGTAGCCAGGCACGTCTTTTTGTTGATTTTCTAGTTTGTTCAGAAGTTAAGGTAAATTGTGCCTTAAAAATCATTGTGCATCGCCTCACTTAGACCGCCTTCCAACAAATGTGGCCATTTTATCAATCGGGATGCAGAAAATGCGTTGTGGTAGCAAATATTTATAAGAAAATATTTCCATAAATAAAATTGTTAGTCAAATAGTTGATTAAAATTGATAGAAATAATAACGGCAAATTTGCGGCGAAATAGTAAATTTGAATACACAATATACATTTTTTTAAATTCAATTTATATCCTACGAGATATTGACTGTTACTAAGAGATAATTTTGTCTGTCTTTAAGTGAATTTACTTTAAAAAAATCACTAATGAGGACACACAGACTTTTGAATTTTGAAAAAAATTCTTCAAATGAGGGCTAATTATGCCCCCCAGAACACCTATCCGGGTTCGGTTTCAATTTATATATATATATATATATATATATATATATATATATATATATATATATATATATATATATATATATATATATATATATATATATACAGGTATCACACCGATAACTCAAAAAATAATGGGCGGATTTTGATCAAATTTGACTACTACCTTCCTTTTCCAAGTGGATTGGTGGATCGTTAGCCAGAAAAATATGATCAGTTGAAATAGATTAAAGCATGCGTTGTTTTAATTAGTCAGTCAGATTCCCTGGTCCGTCCCAGTTCTGAGCTGAGCTTTAATATATCGAATTTCGACCACCGCACAGGTCCACTATTTGATATCTAATAACCGATCAGATTACGTGACTAGGTAATTAGCAATTTTTCGTAATACATGTTGTTAGACGATTAACATGTATTACGAAATGTTAGGGCAATTTTTTTTTAATCACTAATGAGGAGACCCCGAATTTTGAATTTTCAAAAAATTTCTTCAAATGAGCGCACACTAGGACCCTAGATCCCATAACCCGGGTCAGTTTTAGTTTTTATATGTTTATGTATATATATTTATATATATATATATATATATATATATATATATATATATATATATATATATATATATATATATATATATATATATATATATATATGTATATATATATATATATATATATATATATATATATATATATATATATATATATATATATATATATATATATATATATATGTATATATGTATATATATATATATATATATATATATATATATATATATATATATATACAGGATGGCGCATTGAAAACGAAACAGACCGATTTGCGTCCAGAGAAATTTTTATTTAAGAAACGCTGAAACACGTCAATTTTAATATTGAGGGGGTCATGTTTTGGCATAAAACGCAACTTTGCCACATCAACCCCTTTAGGCTGGTGATAACAACCCTTATATATTAAATAGGGAACATAGGCCGAGTGTTACATAATTTGAAAGCTCTTTCTTTTCGGAACTCAGCAAACTAATTTTTTTGGAAGTTTTATCAGCTCGTTTAAATATTATTCACAGTTGGAGTTGCAAGAACGTATTTCATTCATTGTAATAAGAAATGCACTAATTAGTCAATTTTTAGTTGAAAAAAATAAAAACCAAAACCAGACGTTCAAAAATGTTTATTCAGTTAAGTAAGTGTTTAAATTGTTGACCACCAGCTTCCATACAAAAGTACAAATTTTGTTCGAAACGAGCTCTGATATTCTGGAGCATTTGTGGAGTTATTAGACGGCATTCTTCAACAATGCGTCGTCGTAATTCTTCCAGAGACTCCCTTTCTGTTGCATAAATTCTACTCTTTAAATGGCCCCATAGGAAGAAGTCTAAAGGAGTTAAATTCGGTGATCTAGGGGGGCACTGAATAGCACCTCTACGCCCAATCCATTGTCCTGGAAACTCTCTGTTCAAAAACTCCCTAACACGTTGTGAAAAATGCGGAGGAGCTCCATCTTGTTGAAACACTAATTGATTTTCTTGATAGCAATCATCATTTTCAACAATGTCAATTAGTAGAGGGTAAACGATATCTTCTAGTAACTCCAAATACGTTTCGCCACTCAAATTGCCATCAAGAAAAATTGGTCCGATTAAACGGTCTCCAATAATGCCAGTCCAGACATTCAGTTTCTGTGGAGTTTGAGTGTGGACTTCGTGAAAATTTCTTGGATTATTATCTGCCCAATAACGACAATTATGACGATTGACTGTAGAGTTTAATAAAAACATACACTCGTCTGAAAAACAGATATTGAACAGAAAGTTCCCGTTATCAGCTATTCGTGCAGTCCTAACTTTACAAAACTCCAGCCGCCGATCAAAATCATCTTCATTCAGCTGTTGTACAAGATGAATATTATACGGGTGGCATTTAGGATGCTTCAATATTCGCTGAATAGTTCTTCTTTTGATGTTTGAAACAGTGGTCAATTTTCTCGTGCTCAAAGTTGGGTCTACAACAATTTGTCCTAAAACTTCAATCTCAGTAGTCACATTTCTAACCGGAAATTCACGTTCGTTTTTTGTTGGCTACTGAACCACTTTGTCGAAACTTTGCAACTAACTCCAAAATGTATTTTCTGTTAACATGTCTGTTCGGATGTCGTTCATTAAACAAATTTGCGGTAAGGTTGACACAGTCATCGTTTTTGAAAAAAAGAGTAATTATTTCAACACTTTCTTCTACAGAATACACCATTGTGAAATTAATTTTCGGTAATACTATCAAGTATCAAACCACCGATAAACTGAAATAATAAACCGGATTTCTCTCATTCCGATAAGAAATGTTCTGATAGTCAATTTTTTGTTTACAAACCAACAAAACATTGACTATCAGCAGATTTCTTATCGGAATGAGCGAAATGCGTTTTTGCATCTTCAACTGTGAATAATTTTTAAACGAGTTGATAAAACTTCCAAAAAAATTAGTGTGCTGAATTCAGAAAATAAAGAGCTTTCAAATGATGTAACACTCCATCTTCCCTATTTAAAATATAAAGGGGATGTGACAAAGTTGAGTTTTATGTCAAAACATGTCCCCCTCAATATTAAAATTGACGTCTTTCAGCGTTTCTTAGAAAAAAATTCTCTGGACGCAAATCACACCGATAACTCGAAAAATAAAGGGTCGCTTCTAATGAAATTTGATGAGTACCTTCCTTTTGCAAGTGGCTTGGACAATTTCGTAAGCCAGAAAAACCGGCCAACCAAATTTATTGTGCGTGTTTTTATTATAAATGGTGACCGACGTGCCGACATTTATGTATGTTAGTTAAAATACAAAAAAGTTATAGGCATTTAAGAAACAAAAATTTTGAGTTTTCGTCAAAACGTCAAAGTCGCGACTTGAAACGTCAAAATGCGCAAAATTTAGGCAAAGAACCTAAAACAAATACGGATTATGTAAAGGAAATGTCGCAAGAAGAATGTTATGTTGACAATTACATGGTGGTCCATAGGTCGTTGGTGATCCCTAGAATTGTTTTTTGTTGAACACTTTTTATTGAAATATGAAGCATGTTTGTAAGAAAAAAAATCAAGACGCAGTAGGTGCGTTTTGATAGCGAATTTTTAATGTTCAATAACTTAATATGTTATTAACCTAAGGCTGGTTGCCTACGAAACTAGTTTTATCGCAAACATTTTAAGTTTATTTTCGAAAAATTTTGTACGTTTGCAAACAATAATTAATTTGGTAAAACGTGGTACATTTTTTCTACTATATAGGCTATAGCGGTAACCAGACTGATGCCTGCTTGCATTAGAAAGGCATAATATTTGCCATTAAAAACATTTTAATGAAAATTCACTTCCATAACGCAGTTACAGGACTCGAAATAAATAGTGGCGGAGAGGAAGGCATAAAAGCAAAATCGACAAAAGCAGTTTAGGTGGGCTTGTATAAGCAGAATTTCCTCTTAGTAATGTTCTTCTCTCTCCAGCACGCCTATTTGCCCCAGGTCCCCCAGCTTTTTTGGGGTCTTAAAGGCACAACATTTTTACACACGAAGCACTCTACGAATCAGTCCTAAACGACCTGACCTGACCTGACTTCACTTTACCCAATGTGACCTGACCTGACCTGACCCCGACCTGACCCAATCAAAAAAGGTCAGAGAAAAAATAGGAAAGCAGAGCCCTGTTTTACAAAAGAAAATGGTTTAACTTACCGTAGGTGACCAGGGACAAAGCAATAATACCAACAACACTGCGACGGAAACATCCCCTAACGTAAACACGAATTTTTACAAGGCATTCTTTTGTCTGCACTTCCTTATCTTATTTATTAGTGTTCCTAATTAAATGATGCTGCAAATCGAATCATAATTTCCACATTTATCCATTACCCCATGAAACGATCTTACCCAAAAACAATTCAAAGCGTTCCTTTGTCAGGTGCTAACTGGATATCGAATTAGAAGATGATATATCAATTCGTTCGAAAGTTATTGCGCCTGTTAACAGAGAGCCGTAGATGCCGACAGACCGACCGACATATAAATAAAAATCGTTAGAGAATCAAGTTTTCTATACATTTTGAGACTTTTGCGCCGTTTTAGCAAACAAAAATTTCGCAATTTCTGTCAACGATATTCCACCCCACACATTTAACCATTGATTTAATGTTAGCACAGAATACCAGAAGTTTCATGAAATGGAAAGTTCACTAATAAGCGAACCGTAAAACGTTATTTTACTCGAGGTTTAACGAAAGAATATAAATTTTCACCAAATCATCCCCCGTTCATCCCCTACCCCATGGAATGATTTTACACAAAACAATCCGAACCGTTCGTTTGTCGGGTGCTAACTGTGTGCCAAATTTGAAGATGATAACCTAATTCGTTCCAAAGTTATCGTGGCTACAAACAGACAGACCGACAGGCACAAAAAAGTTTTCGTGCCCAAGTCATATTTTGTATATGTTCTGACACTTTTTACGGCGTTTAAACGAAAAAAATAATACTTCCACAGGTATTCACGACGTGGGAGTAATAAAGTAATTTTTATAACTTTTAATATGACACTAAATCAATAACATATTGTCCTTATGAAAATTCACTACCGTAATGTACTTTTCGTCTTTAGAAATCTTTTACAATTGTTGTTGCTCTAGATTGCCAAATACATTACGAAAACGACGTTATCCCAAACAAAATTTTAAGCTCATCGGTTCATTAACAATGGAACTCGATTTGTGCCACTGTAAGAAATCTCGTGAAGCAGATTATCAAGATGAGTGATGCAAAAATAGCTGTAGGCATCCTAAAAACTTTGATACTCTTCGTTTGACTACTTGTATACCGTTGTATGCAGCCCTTATTTATATCTTTATGGTTCATTTCGAAGCTTTGTATAAACTTTTTGCCGCTTAATAATCCAGCATCGCTACACCACTCTGAAAAAGTTTCCGCTCGCAAATCCATTTATTTCACGCTCTCTTTGCAGACGTTTCGAAATAAAACAAAGACACTTATATAAAATTTATAAGTACGCGTTACAAAAGATTGACACTGAATGTGTTTTATAATTCTTTCTGTTAAAATAATAATAAGGCAGCCTGTGCAACAACAACGCCCACGGTTTTTTTTTTAATTTTCGAATAACACTTTACGGGACTATTCTAGATTGCAAGATGATCTAGTTATTCTCGCATATTGCCCACTCCCACTCAGTTCAATGTGTCGCTTCCAACCTTACCTGACATTTGTATCTGTGTGTGTGTGTTTTAGTAAATATTCATTGAAAAATTATTTCAAATGAGCGCGAACTAGGGCCAATAGAACCCATACACAAGATACGCTTGAATTTTTATGCATGCATATATATATATATATATATATATATATATATATATATAGTGTGTCCACGGACTGAGTGTGGGTAAGGTATAAGTGACAACAAAATTTCGAATTAGAATCTGATATTCTAGGAATTGCTCCTGCTTTGTCTTAAACTGAGATGTTGAGAAAATGAACAAAATCAATTAATATACAGGGTGGTTTATAACTGATGTGATGAAATGTATTAAGAGTAAACTACCTTCGTTTATGAAAATACCGCAAAAAAGTATTAACAAAAATTGTTTAGAATTAAAATTTATGAGAGGAGCTCAATTTTCAAACAGATTAGCCTACTATGAATTTTTTTTAGCTGCAAGTTTATTTAAATGACGTTCGACGGCTTCTGTGAGTAGGTGTACTTTAAAAAATACTTGAACTGTATTAAAAAAGTCTTTACCATACTTAAACTTGGGGTAGGTTTGCATTCATCTCAACCAATAAAGAAAGTAAAAAAACGCACAATTGGACATTCGAAGCAATATTTGGCAAGTTGCATGGCTACCTGAGCTCTACCTTGTTGTTCGTTTCCCGGGATACTACTTATTTGGAAAATTGAAATGTCAATTTTGTTCGTCACGAACGGCAAGCTTCTGTATTTAAAAATGTTAACAACAGAACAAAAAGTGTTTATTGTGCAGTGCTATGGTTTGGGTGAAGAACATTCTTATCAGGGAGTGATAAGAATTTCCTTGAACGCTGGCCAAATTATTCGGTTTCCTCTACTGGTGCAAAAAAGTTGTTACAAAATTTAAGCGTAGTGGGAGTGTTTTAAATGTTAAGAAGACAAAATCCGACCTAAATGAAGAATACAATGCTGCAGCTGCATTAGCTATGGATTCTGTTAGGCGTTTTCCGAAATTATCATTAAGAAGAAGGGCATTATAAATTGACAATATTAGCAAATCACATTTGCAACAAATTTATCGTACCAACAAGATGAAACCTTTCAAAGCTAAACTTATACACACTTTGTAATAGAAAATGATGAGTCAAAACGATTAGATTTTTGTTTATGGTACGGCGAGCAATCTCTACAAAATCACAATTTTGGCAGAAGTATTATCTTTTCGGACGAATCCACTTTCACCACTAATGGGGTGGTAAATTCCCAAAATGCACGGCATTGGTCTATGAAGACTCCAAATTATAGAGTTAATTGCAGAAGAGAATGCAATAAAAAAGTAAATATGTGGGGTGCTGTTTCTTACACTGGGATAATTGGGCCATATTTTTTGAGTGGATCATGAACCAGTACAGTTATCTGGAAATGCTGGAAAATATTCCTCAAGACCATTTGCATAACATGTCACTAGAAGATAGACAAACAGCATACTTTCAGCATGACGGCCACCCAGCACATGCAACAGGAATCGTTCGAGAATGGTTAGATCGCGAATTTCCTGGGCGGTGGATTGGTCGATATGGGCCAATACCTTGGCCTCCCAGAAGTCCTGATCTTACCTTAATGGACTTTTATTTATGGGGCTATCTCAAACAGAAAGTCTACGCGGCTCCATTAAATAACGATCTTGATTTATTGAAACTGGCGTTGAGAGAGGCAATTGACGGTATTCCAATTCAACATATTCAAAATGCCTACAAAGCATTTACTAAACAGGCTGAGTTATGTGTATCGAGTTGGTGGCAGCACATTTGAATAATTTCTTTATTTTTCGTTGTTCATTTTGATTTTTGCTAGCAATAGGCGTTTTGTATTTTACTAATAAATTATTATTTAGCATTGCATGGTTACTTACTTTACGCACCCGCGTTCAGAAAATCACAGGTAAAAAGCTCCATGTTGATAGGGAAAAAATGTTAATAATTTACTTGAAAATTCAAAGTAGGCTGATCTGGCTGAAAATTAAGAGCGTGTCATAAATTTTAATTCTAAACAAGTTTTGTTAATAACTTTTTGCGGTATCTTTATAAACGAAGGTAGTTTACTTTTAATACATTTCATTACATCAGTTATAAACCACACTGTATATTAATTGATTTTGTTCATTTCCTCAACATCTTAGTTTAAAACAAAGCAGGAACGATTTCCAGAATATCATAATCTAATTCAAAAAATCTTTGTCACTTATACCTTACCCACACTCAATCCGTGGACACACTGTATATAAACGAAACTTGGTACATATCTTCATTTTTCTAAGGACGCGGACGAGTTCGTAAATCAACTGCAACGGACATTTTTCCCTAAAAAATATAGAAAAATATTTTTGAATACGCTGTATTCCGTCCGCATCGTCACAACCTGTGGAAATATAGCAACGGCTACAAAAATTTAATTTTTTTTTCGTTTAAACGTCGTAAAAAGTGTCAAAACTTAGAGGAAACATGATTTGAGAACGATTTTTTTGGTCTGTCGATCTGGCGGTCTGTATGTCTGTCTGTCTGTATCCACGATAACTTTAGAACGAATTGAGATATCGTCTTCAAATTTGGAACACAGTTAGCTCCGGACAAACGAATGGTTCGAATTGTTTTTTTGTAAACTCGCTCCAGGGGGGTAGGGGATGTATGGGGGTTGATTTGGTGAATATTTACATTTTTTTAAAACTTGAGTGAAACAACGTTTTGGGGTTAAATACCCTTGGATAACCCAAATCACCACAACATATATTTTAAACAGACCTTACGATCGTTTCACCGACCACGTCAGCATCATCAGAGAATAAAAAATAAAAAAATTAAATTAGCAACTACCATGTATTTATACCGCAACTAGGTAGACGAACTGAGCTGAAGTAAAAAATTGTAATCGGAGACCCAACGTTTGTCTATTGTGTCAATATTGAACGGACAAGATCGAAGAACTACTTTAATCTTCTGGTTGACAAATTTGTGAGCTGTTTTCTAATTTAAAGGACAATGGGCTTAAAATGAATATTTAAGGAAGCTCACGTTCTTTTTGATCTAGAAATGTGAATATTGGAGACCGTGACGAGCGTCGGCAAGCACATCTGGCGAACAGACCAATAACAACTGCACATCTTTTTTCAAAAACAAAAACGACTATTTACCACACAAAGAGGATGAATATTCCAACCAAAGTTCTACATAAAAAGTAGTATTTTTATTGACTTCTTATTCTACGTGAAAACAAGTATTTATATTGACTTCTTAGATACAAAAAAAAAACGAAAGGGAGTTTTTTAGGTCGAGAACTAAACGTAGAGCCTAGTATCTGTATAGGCCGGCCAAGTTATTGACAATAATTTATTGTTATCCCAGACAGATTAGGAGTGTTTAGGTGGTCAAATGCAAAGTGAAAATAAAGGGCTTTAAATTAAAGTTGCGGCACGATTCAATGACGTTTTGTTCTTAATCTACCTTGATATATATATAAACGATTTCAAAAGAATTAAAAATCGTTTGATGTCTAACGTTTTTGACAAGTTTTAAATTTTCCTTGTCAATATGGTGATTATTATCCCATACATGTTGTGCCACACATGATTTGTCTACCGTACCATATCAGATATGTACGAGATGTTCACGAAATCTGGTGGCTGTGTTTCTTTTAGTTTGACCCACGTATTTAAGATTACAATCTTTGCAACTTATCTCATAAACACCCCACATTTTAGTGGCTTTGTCTTTGTCTTTCGTATTACCCAACAATTTTTTTAAAATTACTTTTCGTCTAAAAAGTCTAATGTAAATCGGCTTTCTTAAAAATACTTTCCAAACCCTTTGTGATATGTGGTTCATAAGGTAGAAACACACATTTTTTCTTTGTTTTGTCTTTCTTAAATGTCGTGCATTCAGATATCATTTTCTTTGTTCTGTGTTTGTTAACCAATTTTTCCACTAAACCATCTGAATAACCGTTATATCTCGCTACGTTTTTTATATACATTAATTCAATATTAAATCTACTTTTGCTTAATGGAAACTTTATCAATCTGTTTACCAAAAAAATTAAGCTAACTGTTTTTTGTGCAAACGTATGATGCGAGTCTTTAGGAATATAACTAAAAAGTTATAGGAATTTAAACAACAAAAAATTGAGGTTTTCATCAAAACGTAAAAATTTGCGATTTGAAACGTCAAAATTGGCAACATTTAGGCAAAGAAGCTGAAAGAAATACGGATTATGTCAAGAGTGTTCTGCAAACCCTTAAGTTTCAGCTTTGACCATCATCGCCCTTCATTTTAATAAAATAGTTCCAGAAATTTCATTACAAATAGACACTTTCTCTGATGCTTTGGCAGTAGTTTTAGTTAAGTTTATAGTTTAACTGTATATAATTTTTATCTAATTTTCATAGAAAAAATTCATCATTGAGGAGACCGTGACTTTAGAATTCTAAAAAGATTCCTCCAAATGAGCGCAAGCTAGGCCGCCTAGCATCCATATCCGGGTTTCCTTTCTGTTTACAAAGATACAGGGTGACGCTGAATATAATTGTTATTATGCAAGATACGAAAAAAAAATGTATACGTTACTTATAGGGGATCTTGAGCTGCATCGTCGAAATTATTTTGACAATCACAGGGTGGCCCGTAAGTCATTGGTGATACTTACAATTCTTTTTTCAGCATTCCGTATTGCATTTTTGCATTTTTCGTCGAAATATGATACATGTTTGTAAAAAAAAATCAAGACGCAGTAAGTGCGTTTTGGTAGCGAATTTTCATTAAATGCTTTAAAATTAAATAACTCAATTTGCTGTTAACCAACTTCGTCGGCTAGGAAACGAGTTTTCTCAGAAACATTTTAAGTTTATTTTCGGAAAATTTTTGTACATTTTCAAACCAGTTATTTTGATAAAATATAGTACATTGTTTCTAATACATAGGTTACACCGGTGACCAAATTGATACCTGCTTGCATTAAAGAGACATATTTCCTATTAAAAATATTTTTTTGAAAATTCACTTGCATAACGCACATGCTGCATCCAGGATTTTTTATTTTTACCCATTTTATATTGCATTTGCTTCTCTGGAACAAATAAAAGTACCTTAATCTCTTGACCGAGTGATCCCCAACAAAAATAATCATATTCCGAATACTTATAAAATATCCATTAAAAATCCTAGCTATCTTTCAAATGCTAAGGGTCATTTAATTTTCCAGTTAGGTAGGTGAAGCAATATGAATCCAGATCTACAGCTGACTCGTGCCTGTTTTGCCTGAAAGTACGTTATGCAAACCATAATAATAGCACCTCCGCAGTTATTTGGAACTTTCCTATTTACATATTCTATTACCTCTTCAGAGATTTATGGAAAACTTAAACTTAAGTTCTGTGTGAGTGTTTGAGATATATAGTTTTCTTTACTGAATACAAACCTATAATTAACACACACAACGTGGGGAATATTAACTCATTTATAGAAGTTTAGCCAAACTTTCCTCAGTTTAGTTAAGGGACGCCGATGAAAATCTCTATAATTCGGTTGGGGAAAGTCTGAGATTGGATTGTCGGTATATTTAGTGAACATATTGTACCGTTCATTTGCTCAATCTGTTCCCTAATAAAGGAGAATCACTTTGAATTTTAGTTTTTAAAGATGGCGTATTTCCTTACTTCACAAATAAATAAAAATTTAGTGACCACGCAGTAATTTAGTTGTAAACTACATACCCACATTTCAAACCTGATTAACATTCATAAGGCCAATCTCGTATTATCACGGCAATGGCTGAGCGGGGTACAGTTATACCCCATGGCATATATACAGTGTGGTCTATTAAGTGTGCAAAAAATGGGAATTCTTTTTCGCTTGCGCAACAGAAATATGGAAGTCGCTAAAAGTTGGTGTATGTTCAGTTATCATCATAAATATATCTAGAATGACTTTAAATCAAGCAGCATATAGGTGCTCTTCTTCTCCTTCTTATTTCATTCCTATCAGAGATCGGAAATCATCATAGCCAATATTATCTTCCTTGTTGGGCGTCTAAAAAGTTCAATTGAGCTGCATCCGTACCATTCGCGTAGATTATACAACCACGATGTTTTTCTTCTACCTACGCTCCTTTTAACTTTGATTTTTCCCTGCGTGATATTTATAAGTAACGCATACTTCGCTCCTCTCATGATATGACTCAAGTACTCCAGCATTCTCTTTTTGATAGTTTTTAATAGTTCTTGTTTGTTTGTTTAGCCCTTGCAGTACGCTTGCATTCGTCACACGATGCACCCACGAGATTTTGAGAATTAGCCGATAGCACCGCATTTTAAAATACAAGGAAATGTTTTGGAACAAATTTGTTTGGATTTTAAAATTATGATTATGGCCTTCTATTCGAAAAAAAAAATGTTGCAAAATTTGAAGTACTCCTTTGTAATATTCTTTCCCATTTTGCTCCAATATATATTCAAATGAGCTACAATCTCAAACTTTTGTTCTATCATTTAGGAACTGTTTTACAAATTTATTTGATTTATAATTTTTTATGCAAGCCGAAACTGCATGCATTATATATATATATATATATATATATATATATATATATATATATATATATATATATATATATATATATATATATATGACGCAGATTGACGGTTATCATATACGGATCTCGAGCGTCAGATTTTAAAGGGATTAGTCCCTGTCGCGGTTGTCTGCTACCTCTGCACGAAACGCTGACCAATGTAACAATCAGAGTACCGAGGTTACTCTGTGGAGAAGGGTTCGGTAGCCTTTACGTGATACAGGCTTAATTTGGTGGCCCCCAACGAGCAGGCAAGATGTATCAGATTTTGTAAGTATAAGTAAAGGGGTTAGATACGAATTAATGAAGGTCTTTTGTTTACCCAACTCTATATTTTATATTATAAACTATTTACTAAGTATATGTACAAAACAATATTTACAAACAATGTACAAATAAAATATGCGGCTAATAACATTAGTCAGAACGTGGTTCTCGCTAAAGCGGTAATGGTTAGTATATGATGAAGCGTGTACATTCAGGCAGGTATCTACGATACGAGCGGTGTGTTACTCAAGCAAGGATACGACCGGCGGGCGACACATAGCGATAGACAAGATCAACATAATAACCTAACCCCTCAGTCAAAGCAGGGGGCACCGGAGACGAAAATGTGCTGAATGAAGAGGCGGGATGACAGTTCCCGGGAGGTCTATGCAGACTGTGAATCCTCAGCATCTCCGCTAGGGCCAAACAGGAGACAAACATCTTGATTACTTTAGCGAGCTGTGAATTCTCAGCGCTTTCACTAAAATAACAAAAGAGCTTATACTGCATGGGGCGGAAAGCCTGGAGCGAGACGAAGTGTACAGGGTTAATTGGAAAGGAACATGTTACTTGGTGTGACCTAGATTGGCTGTGAATCCTCAGCGTCTTGGATCACTCCAAGATGAATATATCTCGATTATTTAAGTGAGCTGTGAATTCTCAGGATTCCCACAAAAATAATGCAAGACACCCTAACATACGGTAATTGTCTAAAGGGACGGCAGGTCAGGAGAAGCAGAAATCACTCGCTGGCGGAGACTGGACTTAAAAAGTTGATAATTTCAAAATACGAAAATTCGCTACAAAATATGAATCAATTGACACAGATATTTCTCACCTATGACAATATTTTTGTATACCGAAATCAACCAAACCAAGTGCGCTCGGACGGAAAGCGAAATTGGAATAGGTACAGCTCACTGTTATCGGCTTACTAGCAGAATTATCAATACTGTCTCTACCCTGTGTTGCGTTGCCTTTTATATGAATTTCACGGCAAAATATCCGCGATGCTTACAATTTTATCACCTTATAACGGCTGGATAAGATAATGCATACGAAATAAACATTTAATTAAATATAAATCACTCTAAAATATTTTATGGTGAAAATGTTTTACCAAATATTTATATTGTTTGTATTTTGTTATTCTCCATCCAATTAATTATTTAATTACCAACTACGCGTTTTGTTTAATAGACCAATATAAAATAATACTTCATGACAATATATATATATATATATATATATATATATATATATATATATATATATATATATATATATATATATATATATATATATATATATCAGAAGAGCTTAGTGGCCACTCGAAAGCTCCTCCTCTTCTAATCCACTAGTACGGAAAAGAAGATCTAAGTTAATCTTGACGGGAGCTGCATTGTGTGAATGTGCTCCATCCTTCTAGAAAGATAACTGGTTAGCTGGAAAACCAGGTTGCGCTTGATCTACGCATATGGCTGCTAAGTGCAAAATAAAGCCTAAGGGGAGAGAGTTTATTTTGCTTGGTTGCGCCTGATCAAAAAGTAAGGACCTATGATTTGATCATTAACTAGCCCACAACAGACAAAGATTGTCTGAAGCTCTCTATCGACAGTTTTGCCTCCTACTACCGTTGATGCAAAAAGTTGCTTCATCTGAATAAATTATATTTGTTTCCAAATTTGAAATTGCGATACACATCTGCTGTAGCTTTTCATTGAACCGATGCCTGTGATCAAGTCGTCCTCAGGTAATTGTAGCCTAGACGCCGCAGGGGGCTTCGCGATTGCCTCCTAAGCATAAGGTTACGCGATGAAATCCAGCTCGATGAATGTATGTTTTTTTATGTTTTATTTTGACATTTGGAGGAACAATAGGTCACAGATTTCACACGTTTCGAACAAGATATCATTTCTGTTTAAAATGCCTAAATAAGTTTGTCAGCTTTGAGTCTGAAATTAAAATTTTGTTGTTATTCATATTGAAAAAACCGGTTTGATTAGGTTGACTGAAACGAAATCATACTGGCGATTAATAAGGTAAAATAACTGCTAAGTTTATAATTTGGCAGATACTTTACTTTCCTAATTTTGAATTTAGTTTCCTTCTGCAAATCTTCTGTATAACTTTAATGAAATTTGTAGTACAAGCATCTTTTAAAGAGACTTACACTATCTACAGATATGGCAAAATTTACTTCTTTAGCTTTATAGAAAATTTAGTTGTGCGCATTTCTCTCAAAGGGAGTTAGAGCGCAAGATTTATATAAAGATATCGATGGTAACACTTTCAAAAGAATTCTTCAAGTGTGCGCATACTAGGTAGGACCTATAAAATCGATCTCGATCAGGTCCGTGTATGTTTAAAGTAACTTAACTTTACTAATATGCCGCATAATAATAGTGTACAATTCTTATAAAAATTCGCTACTATAACGCACTTGCTGCGTCCCTTTTTTTTAATATACTTAACCAACTCCGTCGATTTACAAACGAAGTTTTAAAAAAATTATATGGTTTAGTATTTTGCGCGATAATTAAGTAGCCCTTATTTAAACCCACCCTTTTTAACAGCTGGGGGCTTTAAAACACAGCAGTTAATACAGTTGACGCCTCAAAGTTGTATTCGCATACCTGGCGCTAAAATGAAATGTCCCAACTCCCCTTGCATTTCTTAACTTTTATGCAACATTCAGGTACTCGATTTTCGTTATGTGCTATCTCTTTTCCGCATAAAGCTGTCCTCATTAGTCAAAGATATAGAGAGGGGGTGTGGGGGTAGGGGAGATAAAGAGATAGGATGTGCGAAAAATTCGTTATTTCAACTGTAGTGCGTAAAAACACAATATAGTTCTCGGTAAGAAGGTATTTTATTCTTCTAAGATTGTATGCCTTAAAACCTTCCTGTATCGACTTGTTTGAATTAGAGGCAATATATTTCTGAAATAATATTACGTGTTTTTTTTTGGTGGTAGCAATTTTTCACTATTTATTAAGTGATTATCTAACCTGAATCTAATTTTGTCATTATTTGTTGCAAATTTACATTAGATTTTTTGACACAATATTTATAAGTTGACTCCATTCAGGTACTCAAAAACGGAGCGTTCGCTGTCCCTGCTGCAAAATTGTGTGTCAACAATATTAATGCCTCTAGGCTCTGTAATGTTCTGTTAGAGGCTCTTAAATTTGTCAAGTCCGTGCGTCGTGAGATTCTCGACACGCTAAATAATCCTATCTGGTTTACAAAATATGCTGCTGAACAAGCTTTTTAGGTAGCAAGGTAAAACTACCCAATAGAGTCTGTGACGAGTCATAGTCGCTGACCCAGGACGATGTTAAATAAGATGAAATTATAACTGGGACCAAGGTAAAAAACTTTTAGTTCTGGCTGAGTTTTGGAAACTTCTAATAACGAGAAAATCAATTTCCAGTTTCACACTCTCTTTACAAAACATTAATTCTTGTTTTCTTAAGTGGGACTAACTAACCATTCAGCTGGAAAGTCCTTGGAGCCACAAAGGTGAATCTGTCGATCACATGATACATTGCTGTAAGTTGTAAAGTTGTTCAAGTGTTTTCTACGGTCATAATTTACTCACTGCAGACTAGTTTAGAATCCCAACACTGGAAACAGTTTTAACTTTACTTACACAGAAGTTTAAAGTAAATTAGAAGTTAGAGAGTGCTTCAGTCCTCCCGACACCATCGCTTTCTCGCAAAGTATAAAACAATTCTGTGTTATTTCCTGAACAAATATTGTTATAGCTAATTTTATTATTTAAAACGAGTCACCTGCTTCCTGTTTATAAAGCGACGCTGAGAGCTTTTTTGTGCTTGTCGGCAATTCCACCTGCGGGAAATTCAGTTTCTTTCACGATGTAACACTGCCTCCAATAGGTTATTGTCAGCAGTTTTTATCTTTTATAACACGAAAGCAGAATATTGATGCCAGTCTTTAAGCTGTTAACTATTTATTCGAATTTTTGGTTTTATTTTTTCATTAGTATTTATGAACTTGGGTGGCTACTAATAAATGTTAAATGTCTTTTATATTCTACTGTCAGCTTGAAATTCATTCTGATTCCGAGAAAGTACCGTAAAAATAAAAACGTTTGGACGGCATCGAATTTTCATAAAAATATATCACTTTTAATCTTTTTATGGAATTCTTACAAAATTGTTATTAATATTACTACTACAGGTTTCAAATTAAACACCACCAACTGGAACTAATACGTCGCCTGCTCTATACATTATTCTTTGCGCAGTTATTAGTTGAAGTTTTAACCGGAATGAAAACTTACTAACGTTTGCTCAGATATTCATAACTTTAAAAGAAAATCAACATTCCAAGTCAATAAGTACAAGTTGGAGAAGTCAGTTCACCATAATACAGTTTCTAGGTCTAAAAACTGTATTGTGGTGAATTGGGTTCTCCAAATTGTACTTATCAGTGCTCATCACAGCTGCCAAATTTCACTCATTCCAAGTCAACCTGATATTGTCAGAAAAACTGCTCAAAGACATGAACCAAAATGCCCTGTGTACTTCCTAAATTATTACTTCCACATCGTCACAACGTGTTGGAGTATCGCATCGGCAACAAAAATTAAATATTTTTTTTTTCGCTTAAACGTAGTAAAAAGTATCAAAACATAGAAAACATGATTTGGGAATAAATTTTTTTTATCTGTTGGTCTGTATGTCTTGCTGTTTGTAGCCACGATACCTTTCGAACGAATTGAGATATCGTCTTCAAATTTGGTATACAGTTAGCCCTCGACAAAAAACGGTTCGGATTGTTTTTGGGTAAAATTGCTGTAGGGGGTAGAGGATAAATAGTGGGGTGTGATTTGGTGAAAATTGACATTTTTTTCGTTAAAGCTCGAGTAATATAATGTTTTAGGGTTTATTTATTACAAAACTTTTAATTTCAAACATTTGATATTCTGTGCTGAGATTTAAATTGGGGGTTGAATGTGTGAGCGTGGAGTATTGTTGACAAAAATTTGGCATTTGTTTTTGCTAAAACGACGTAAAAAGTCCCAAAACATATAGAAAACTTGATTCTGGAATGTATTCTTTTTTGTCGGTCTCTCTGTCGGTCGGTCGGTCGGTCTGTCTGTCTGTCTGTCGACATGTACGTCTGTCTCTTAATAGGCGCAATAACTTTCGAACGAATTGAGATATTATCTTCAGATTTGGTACCCAGTTAGCACCAAGCAAGGGAACGCTTCTAATTGTTTTTGGTTAAGATCACTTCGGGGGGTAGGGGCTAGGTAAGGGGTGATTTGGTGAAAATTGATATTTTTCGAATAAAACTCAAGTAGTATGATGTTTCTAAAGTTTATGGGTACAGAAGTACGAATATTTTCTTTGTGGTCAAGCTATAGGCCCCAAATTATTCCACGAGAATATCTTTCTGAAAATAATAAACTATCACAGCTATGCGAAAGTTGGGATTCAATTTGCAGTACTATTTTTAACTATAACAGAAACTATAGTATTATGTATCAAATAAAACACTTGTAAGTGTGTATAATATAGCCACCTAGCGCTTATGAAAACCAAAGAACATGGAATGAAGCACTATGAGGTCGTATACACTACAGTAACTTCCATGATTCATTTCCTTTTTGGACTTAACGTCGGTTTATTTCAGAGACTAGGGCCAATCACCGACGCCAGGGAGCACTTTGTGGTCACTATCCTGGAAATTTTGTCGATCCCCTGCCTTCCTGTAAGAGGATAGGGATATTTAACATGCCCTATATTGATTGTCAACTTATCCCTATTAGTGAATCAAAAGTTTATTTTTGTTGGTTTACTGACATTAAGTCACGCATTATGCTGACAGAACCAGTGACCTAACCTCACCAAAATATCCCTCACCCTACTTTGCACAACGTCAGCAGAAGGACGCCTGATTACCACATATGTATTATCGGCATATAGTGTAACTCTGTTTTATGTTCGTGTAGGCAACTCATTCGTATAAATAACGAAAACCAGAGGACCCAGGATACTGCCGTGAGGCACGCTCGCGCACGCCACCACGTAGTCTGAATATAAAATCCCATATTTTCTATCAGTTACCTTGATAAATTGTTTTTGTTCGTCAAATATGTTTTGAGTATATTTAGGGGAGCACCCTGTTGGCCACAGATATCCAATATGGAGGTAATGTGGCCACAACTATAAAAATCTCTGGACGCAGCAAGTGCATTATAGTAGCGAATTTTCTTTAAAACATTTTTATAGTAAATGTATTTCTTTGATGAAAGCAGGTATCAAACTTGGTTGCCTATATAGTAGAAACAATGTATCATATTTCATCGAAATAAATTTATTGTTTGAAAATATATAAACATTTTTCAAAAGTCTGGATGCATCAAATGTGTTATGGAAGTGAATTTCCATAAAAATGTTTTTAATAGCAACTGCGAGCAGGCATCAATATGATTATCGGTATAGCCTATGTAGTAGAAACAATGTACTATATTTTACAACATTTATGGTTTAAAAATATACAAAAATTTTCCGAAAATAAACTTAAATGTTGGTTTCTTAACCTACAAAGCTTACGTTAATAGCAAATTAAGTTATTGAAATTTGAAGGATTTAATGAAAATTCGGCAAATTTGCAGATTACCTCCCGAACGCTTATAAAAAAATTGTTTTCAGAAATATTACTAGGATCCTACCTGGATGCACAAACCACAAGAAAAATTTCTGGTTCACACCCCCCAAGGAAGTTACGGGACTGGGAGTGAATAGGGATGCTGGGCAGGGTAGGTAGTAAAAAGGAAATATGAGCATAAAAAGCGAAGAAAACTGCGTAAAAGCTGTCTATTTGAAGCCATATCCCCATTAAACCCCTCCTACACGAAGGGGGAAGGAAAATGCCTACGACAAAGCAGACCCTCTCCCCGCTTCTACTTGCAGTAGGGTTGAGGGGGTGGGGTGGCTGCTTCCTCGTGGGGATTTTCCTTTCCCCTCGTGTGCATACAACCACCCTCGTTGCATAAACCAAAAGAAAAATTTCTTGTTCATACCCGCCAAGGAAGTTACGGCACCTGGGTGAATAGGACTGCTGGGCGGGGTAGGTAGTAAAAAGGAAATATGAGCAGAAAAAGCGAAGAAAACTGCTTAAAAGCTGTCTATTGAATCCACATCCCTAGGAGTGTTGTGCGGGGTAGGCAGGTTTAAGGGGGATAGGGCTTCAAGATGTGAAAAAGACAACTTTCAAGCCCGTTATATTCGCATTTTCTACTCATATTTCCTTTTTACTGCCTACTCCGCCCAGCACCCCTATTCAATCCTGGTCCCGTAACTTCCTTGGGGGGTGTGAAAGAGAATGTTTTGTTGGGGTTCGTTCATCCAGGGGGGAGGGTGGGTGGTGTCTTAGGCAAGTTTCTGAAAACAGTTTTTGAAAAGCGTTCGGGAGCTAATCTGCAAATTTATCGAAAATTCGCTAACAAAACGCACTTACTGCGTCCAAATTTTTTTCTTCTAAACGCACCATATTTCGATAAAAAATGCAAAAACGCATTAACGAATTTTTTCTACGAAAATTAGCTAAAAAAAATTATAGACCGTTAAACAATAAACTTCATTAAACCTACAAATAAATATCCAAAAAAGCATCAACTTAACTAAACTAACAGCCAAAGCATCAAAGAAAGGGACTATTTGAAATAAATATTTTGTAAACATTTTAGTAAAATGAAGAGCAATGACGGTTGAATCTGAAACCTAAGTGTTTGCAGAACACTCTTCTTGCAACATTTTCTTTGTTTAACGTTCTTTGCCTAAACATTGCCAATTTTGACGTTTAAAATTGCGAGTTTAACGTTTTGAGGAAAACTCCAAAATTTGTTTCTTTAACTGCCCATAACTTCGTTGTCTTTAAAGCTACAGACCTAAAGTTTTGGTACAGAGTTCACTCTTTATAATACAAACACGCGTACCGAATTTGGTTGCCCTTGCTTTGTTATTGACGAAGATATGAATTTTTTTAGAAAGAAAACACAAAATGTTCCTGGAAAACCGAGTCGGATGTTCCTGGCTAACGATCTTATCCAAGCCACTGGCAAAAGGAATGTAGTCACCAAATTTGATCAAGATCGGTCCATTATTTTTTGAGTTATCGGTCGGATATATATATATATATATATATATATATATATATATATATATATATATATATATATATATATATATATATATATATATATATATATATATATATATATATATATATATATATAAACACAGATCTCCTCATTAGAGAATGTAAAAAAAAAATCGCTAAAATGTTTTAGTACATGTCAAAAATAAAAGGCTTTTAAAACTTTTATTTCGCGTGATTGAATATATTTATGAGAAGTGTCTCAATAAGGTGCAATTTCTAGAGCTGAAATTTTCATACGGTCTTAAGAACAGACTATAGTTTTACAAATTCTCAGAAACTAGATGAGTTAGACCAAGTCTGAAAATTTGGCTATATTGATCTCATAGAAACCAAAAACTATGCTAACCTTATTACATTTATAGCACTAATAATAATAATGTAACCCAAACATAAATTCAAGACAGGCTGTTTAGGTATTACCACTTCATTTTTACGAGATATAGGTTTATAAAGTTTATGTGAAAATTGGTACCATAACACACTTGCTGTGCCAGAAATAACTTTCAAAATAAGTGGCTTTTTTCAGTTAAACAAGCCTTGTGTTATCCTCTAGTAGCAGGATCAGATAAATTCGCTTGCTAGGTAGTTTGGATTAGTATTCCTGAAAATGTTCGTTTCTCCGATAATAAAAGGTATATTTTAGTAAAACTAGTCAATCTTATCCTTTTCGGCACCAAGCTGAAAGTTGTAGGTTGATAAAAAAACATATTATGTTACTTTGAAAACTTTGTATATGTATAAAAATTTGCTACCAAAACGCACTTCTGGCGTCAGGTCAATTATTATATTAGCAATCCCAGCTAGCCAAATATAATTTAATATTTTCATATTATCCAGACAAACTGAAAATCATATGCGAATAAGGAGGCTTAGTTTCTATACCAAATACGGATTTATATCCCACAAAATAATTCAGATATGCTTGCCATATTAATATACATAAACTTTCATTTTAATATAAGTATAGCTTTCTGTGAGTGCTTTCTTGAACGAAACAATCTAGAAAGTTTAGTCAATATTGGATTTTGTCAGAATACTTTATTATAAATACAGAATAAATTGCAAGTCAAGGTAGATTCCGAACAAACATCAACAAATATGCCTGGATGCCGTTGTTTATGAGCTCCTTTTAGGAGTGTGCTATTTCATATTTCATTTTCACATCAACAAATATATTTTATTAGGATATTCAGCATTTTTTTCGTAATATTTTTATAATACAGATAGTTTAATACATCTTATATCTCAGTAAATTTAAATGAAAAAAATTAGGTTTTTACGTGGTTGCAACTGTAACGCTTTATAATATTTTCTTTGACCGCGAACCAGCACTCCCCAGGGTCTGTAATGCTTTGATATGTTTGTACTCAAAGGGGAATATATAACAGGCACCAGAATAGAAGGTTCAAAATAGGTTTTTTTTATTAGTAGTAGCAGTGGTGGGGAGGCCAACGCCAAGCAAGTAGGCCACAATGGACCCTTTTTGCCAACCCCAGCAACCCAGCAACCATGCTCTACTCTTCCTCGGTTCCGTCACCAAACCGCCTCGACCTCGAGATGAAGGCCGTGACGGTCTTCAATTGGACGGTACTTACCTGATTCCTCTGCAGAGTCCTCGATGCGAACAATTCTGCTCGAAGACTCTCAAAAGCCTCGCATTCACACAGGTAGTGGTAGGACGTTTCCTCATCCTCGCCGCATTCCTGGCAAATGGGATCCCTCTCTACGCCTAACAATGCGAGGTGTCTTCTAAGGGCGCAGTGGCCAGTCAGCACCCCAAGGATGCGGCGAAGCGTAGTTCGGCTCCTTCCGAGTAGCGAGACAGCTTTATCTCTGTCCAGTCCCTCCACGAAGTCCCTCACCTGCCTGCAGCCACCAACCGACCCCCAGTGCCTCTTTGCTTCCTCGGTCCACCTGTCTAAGGCGACAGGTCAAGCGCCGATTAGTCAAGAGAACGACCAGCGCATGACCAGACTAAGGGACCACACCCCCCAGATTTTGTTATTACTACTGATAATAAAATATAAGCACTTAAAGTAACTACCATTGGCAGAAGTACATTTTTTTGTTCTCTCTTGCAATTGTGTGACAGCTTCTCTAATGACATTTACCCTATTTCTGATTCCTTTGCAGCATTTAGGTTTTCTCATAACAAGATCTCCTCTTTTTTTTATTTTTTTTTTATTTCAACAACACACCACGAGGGCTTACAGCCTAAATACTATCGTACCGTGGGTGTCGACAAGGAGGAAATAGGCAACTTGTTAATTCTGGACTTGAAGGTTTGGAGGTTCGGGGGAGAAGGAAAAACATGTGCCGGCAAGGAATTCCACAACTTGTTGTTGTCCTCGGGACAAAAGAGCGGGCATAACAAGATGTTCTATGCCTGGTGACCTGGACAGTAAAAGGGTGCATTCGCTCTGTTCTCCTGGTAGATCTGTTGGGGGCAGCAGGTGGAGGAACTATGGAAGAAACCTCCTCTGAGCAGTGCTCGTGCAGATATCTATAAAATAGAGAGAGGTCACCAACGGCACGTTGGTGGGCAAGAGATGGCAGCCTTTGGGTGAGGGTAGGGTCAACGATGAGACGTATAGCTCTCTTCGAAATGGAGTCCAGGATAGCGAGTGTAGAAGAGGCAGCAGCACCCCAGATGTGGGAGCAGTATTAGAGGTTTGGTCTTATTTGTGAAGTATATAAAGTATAGAGATTAGCTGGTGAAAAGTATCTGCGAGCCCGGAAGAGGAAACCTAATTTCTTAGCAGCCGTTTCTGCAATTGATGTGACATGTTGGTGCCAATTGAGATTTCGATCCACAGAGATGCCAACAAGTGAAAAGGACTCATTACTTTGAATAGCTTGGTTGTTTATTGTAATGTGTCTAGGGCTGGTGTATCTCTTATGAGAAAGAAAGCAAGACTGTGATTTAGTGGGGTTGAATTGTACAAGATTTCTACTTCCCCAGTCTAATATTTTTTGAAGATCCACGGAGATAGAACCCTCCATGTGTCTGCGATCCTCAGCTAATTGGGATAAAGAGACAGGCTTAGAATGTTGTATATTTGAGTGGAGGGTTCTGTCATCCGCGTAAGTGTGAACAGGGTTGGATGTGCCAAAGAGGAGGTCATTGATGTGGAGAAGAAACAAAGTAGGGGCTAAAGCTGAACCTTGAGGAATTCCTGCATTAATTGGATACAGTTTAGAGGAATGGCCATCCACGACAACAGAAATGCTCCGGTTGGAGAAGAAATTTGCTGTCCACGTACAGAATTTTGGTGGTAGGCCATAGGCTGGTAGTTTATTAAGCAGCGCTACGTGCCAGATCTGGTCGAATGCTTTGGATATGTCTAGAGCAACAATCTGGGATTCGCCCTGTAGTTCCATAGACTTGTTCCAAGAATGGGTGACAAAGGAAAGGAGGTCGGCAGTTGATCTGCGCTGACGGAATCCATACTGTCTGTCGTGGATTAGACTGTGTTTTTCAAGAAATTTTAGTAATTCGGTGTTTATATACTTTTCCATCGCTTTAGAGATGACTGAAAGGAGAGAAATATGTCTGTAGTTGCTAGGAAGCGCTTTCGATCCTTTCTTGGGAACGGGTTGTACTCGAGCAGTTTTCCAGTTACTAGGGAATATGCCTCTATTGTAAGATGTCTGAAACAGACGAGTAAGGATAGGAGCAAGTTCTGGTGCGAATTTTTTGAGAACAATTGCTGGGATCTCGTCAAGGCCAGAGGCTTTCCTGGTATTAAGGGAAGAGAGCATCTTTCGTACCTTTTTAGTTTTGAAAATGATATCCGCCATGTCATGCGCGACATTGGGGACTGTTGGTGGTTGAACATTTGGAGGTGGGTTGAGAGTAGAATTGCCGGCGAACAACGAGGCAAAAAGTTCAGCCTTGGCCATGGCGGTAGAAACAATTTCATCCCCTGAGACAAGAGGTGGGAACGTGCTTTTGCATAAATTATTCCCAATAGATTAAGCAAGAGTCCAGAAGGGTTTGCTGCCGTTGGAGCTTGAGAGGACTTTGTTTTTGATGTGGTTATTAAACGAGTTTTTTGCCTCAGAAAGAATGCGGACATCTTGTACAGTTGTAACGATCGCTCATTTCAAGTGGAATAACCCATCAATATTTTCTCTTTTCCTGTGTACAGTAAAATGTATTACCCTTTAGTGTCATATCTCAATAAACAAACATGTGAGTCCAGTCCTAGTGTGTCTGAGGGGAAATATGTTTTTAGGTAGAGAGGTTACTTTTGGACATCTGTGTATTACAATAATGTGAAGGGGTCAGAATTAACTCGCTAAAACTGAAATCGCCTAAAAAGTGGTCTCGTTAAATCAGAAACATTTTAGTGTTGTCTTTTACACCAGTTTGCTCATTAAATGATAAGTTCGTAAAATCTGCCACTCGTAAAACTCGGATCCCGCTGGTATTCATGCCAAATATCAAAACGTTTGAATATACTAAAGTATTTAAGTGGTAACTCTAGTTACACTTTCTTTCTAAAACTAGACTTGTAATTAAATCTTAAGCACTCTCTATATCGGCTACACTTAACGTCAGCCTGAACTATACCTTGGGTATTTCAATCTGCACGCTAAGATAGTCATTTAGGGATATGGAGCGACGAAGCGGGCGTTCAAATGGCTACAGATTAGACCAATTTGCTCGGCTATTTCACACATGAAACTACCTACTTATTAAACAATGAGGCCAGAGTGCATTTTTCTACATCTGCTGAAAATCTGTTACTATACGCAGAACTTAATTGAAACTTTTACGAGTATCGTTGGATAATCGGGAAAGATGGGTTTGAAAGTTAGCAACAGGTGTTACAAAAATTACCATTAAACGGAGATAATATTTCGTACATCGCTGACTCTTTTACTTGAAAGGTTTTATGATATTGTTTGTTTGTGTTTTGGAGTTGTGGGTACAGTGTAGCACATTTGAAAACTTCATGTAGCGGACTGTAATTGATAGTGGTTGTTGAAAACATGGAGTCGCCGGCCTTCCTGTTTTAGAAGCTATTTACTATTAAAGTGTCGTAACTGTGCATGAAACGGTAAACTTTTGCACAAAGATTTACGCCCACAGTAATAAAAAGTAATACATTGAGACCAGCTGGTAGGGTGTGCATTGAAAATCAAGTTTTTACCATTCATCTTCCTCTAAAGGGTTAAAAAATCTGGACACAGCGTTATGCTAGTGAATTTTCATAAAAATGTTATCTATGAAACAAAAGTCTGGACGCACCATTTTAATTGCAAATATGCCTTGTTTTTAAAAGAAAGACATTTGGTTGGCAGTATAACCCATATAGTAGTAACAATGGACCATGTTTCATTAAAATAGATTTGTTGTTTCAAAAAGTGCAAAAAAAAAAAATCAAAATGTCAAAATATTTGTACTGTAATTTATCGTAGTATTTTCGAAGAATTTTAGTAGTTTAATAGAGAAAGTGTTTGTAAAATGAGACCTGAACATTAAGAATGGTGGTGTAAATGGTGGCAGCGTTATGCAAGTTCCAAGTTATTGAATATTCCTCGAAATTAGAAATGTGACAGTAGCAGATTTGGCAGTTCCCTTTAGGCAAATCAAAAGAGTGAAAATTGTGTTAATTGCAGGCTCAAGCATTAAGCTTATTTGTAAAACACATTGTTAAATTATGTACTAATAAATATACTAATACTAATACCAAGTGCGTAATGGTAGCGAATTTTCGTAAAAATGTTTTTAATTGCAAATATGCCTTGTTTTTAAAAGAAAGACATTTGGTTGGCAGTATAACCCATATAGTAGTAACAATGGACCATGTTTCATTAAAATAGATTTGTTGTTTCAAAAAGTGCAAATATTTTCCAAAAATAAACTTAAAAGTTTCCAAAAAAAAAAAAACAATGGTGTGATTTTCCTGGCCAAGGACCCTCTCCAAGCTACTATCACACCTACCAAGATACAAATATTCGCAAACAGATTTGGGACCAAAATTGAAAAAAAAAATCACCATTTTTTTTCAATTTTTTCAGTAATGTTACACTAAATTATATTTTTCACCAATAATTCGCCAAATTTTTTTCCAATAACTTACTAAACATTTATCATTAATTACAAACATATCACACAAATCTTACAAAAAATTATTTCTACGGAAGCACTAAAAACATTTCTAAGAAAACTTTTCAAATTCAGTCACTGTTGGAGAGTACCTGTATACGAAAGCTCGATTTTTTCGACGAGTAATATACCCAAAAAACGCTCTAAATGCATCATTTCCATGGGACTCCACTATCTATATTGGTAGAAAAGCAAAATACCACAATTTGTGATACGCGTTTGTGATATGTGCCAAAACGGTGAAAAGTTCCAAAACAATGGAAATAACTCAAAAACGATTAACGATATCATTTTGTTTCCTTACAAACATGCATTACAATTTGATGGAAAATACAAAAATGCATTAACATAAGGGGTTAATTATAGTAAAAATAAAAAAGAAAGTGTGTATCACCAACGACTTATGGGCCACCCTGTGATTGTCAAAATAGGTTTGTGGGATGCAGCTCGAGACACCCTATAACTAACCTATATAATTTTTTTCATATATTGTATAATAACGGATATATTGAGCTGTACCCGAAAAATGCGTTACCTTGTATTTGTGTAAACAGACAAAAACTGAAACTGACCCCGTATATGGGCTTTAGGGCTTCTGGTTCGCGCGCATTTGAAGAAATCTATTTAAAATTCATAAGTCTCGGTCTTCTTAATAACGAATTTTTTCTACGAAAATTTGCTAAAATATGGACCATAAACTCTATACCCGGAACTACTGCGTTCGAAACTATTTTTAGTCAAGTGAAGGACAGCGGTGGCTGAAGCTGAAACCTAAGGCTTTGTAAAACACATTTATTCTACATAATCAGTATTTGTTTTACATTCGTTGTCTGGAAATTGCAAATTTTTTCATTCCGATAAGAAATATGCTGATAGTCAATGTTTTGTTGGTTTGTAAACAAAAAATTGGCTATCAGAACATTTGTTATCGGAATAAGAGAAATGTGGTTTATTATTTCAGTTTATCGGTCGGTTTGATACTTGATAGTATTACCGAAAATTAATTTCACAATGGTGTGTTCTGTAGAAGAAAGAGTTGAAATAATTACTCTTTTTTTCAAAAACGATGACTGTGCCAACCGTACCGAAAATTTACTTAATGAACGACATCCGAACAGACATGTTAACAGAAAATACATTTTGGAGTTAGTTGCAAAGTTTAGACAAAGTGATTCAGTACAAAAAACGGGATCCTGAACGTGAATTTCCGTTTATAAATGAGACTACTGAGATTGAAGTTTTAGTACAAATTGCAGCAGATCCAACTTTGAGCACGAGAAAATTGGCCACTGTTTCAAACATCAAAAGAAGAACTATTCAGCGAATATTGAAGCATCATAAATTTCACCCCTATAAAATTCAATATGTACAACAACTGAATGAAGATGATTTTGATCGGCGGCTGGAGTTTTGTGAAGTTATGACTGCAAGAATAGCTGATAACGGGAAATTTCTGTTCAATATCTGTTTTTCAGACGAGTGTACGTTTTTATTAAACTCTACAGTCAATCGTCATAATTGTCGTTATTGGCGAGATCATAATCCAAGAAATTTTCACGAAGTCCACACTCAAACTCCACATAAATTGTCTGGACTGTTATTTTTGGACACCGTTTAATCGGACCTATTTTTCTTGATGGCAATTTGAGTGGCGAAACGTATTTGGAGTTAGTAGAAGATATCGTTTACCCTCTACTAATTGACATTGTTGAAAATGATGATCGCTAGCAAGAAAATCAATTAGTGTTTCAACAAAATGGAGCTCCTCCGCATTTTTCACAACGTGTTGGGGAGTTTTTGAACAGAGAGTTTTCAGGACACTGGATTTGGCGTAGAGGTGCTATTGAGTGGCCCCCTAGATAACCGGATTTAACTCCTTTAGACTTCTTTCCATGGGGCCATTTGAAAAGTAGAATTTACGCAACAGAACCGGAGTCTCAGGAAGAATTACGACTACACATTGTTGAAGAATGCCGTCTAATAACTCCACAAATGCTCCAGAATGTCAGAGCTCGTTTTGAACAAAATTTGTACTTTTGTGCGGAAGCTGGTGGTCAATAATTTGAACACTTACTTAACTGAACAAACATTTTTGGGTTTTGTTTTTTAGTTATTTTTAACAAAAAATTGACTAATTAGTGCATTTCTTATCACAATGAATGAAATACGTTCTTGCAACCCCAACTGTGAATAATTTTTAAACGAGTTGATAAAACTTCCAAAAAAAATGGTGTCCTGAATTCACAAAAGAGAGAGCTGCCAAATTATGTAACACTCGACCCATGTTTCCTATTTGAAATATAAGGGTTGTTATCACCACCCTTATGGGGTTGAGTTTTATGTCAAAACATGCCCCCCTCAATATTAAAATTGGCGTGTTTTAGCGTTTCTTAAAAAAAAAAAATCTAGACGCAAATCGGTCTGTTTCGTTTTCAATGCGCCACCCTGTATATATATATATATATATATATATATATATATATATATATATATATATATATATATATATACATATATATCCCTGGCTATGGGTTCCAGGTTGTATAACTTTTTTCAAAACTTAAAAGTCAGGATCTCCTGATTAGTGATTTTTTAAAGAAAACTCACTAAAAACCTTATTTTTACATATTTGTAAGAAATATTGCAACCACAAACTGGGGCATCCAACATAAGTTTAAAAGAAGTTTTTTCGCCTCAGAATTCCAAAGCGGAATGTTATCGGAAGGACAGAGGTCTATAGCATCGTGCAAGAAAACTTAGGTTAGGTTAGGTTATACGTGACTTGGCTACCAATTCGGATACTTTATAGGAAACCCCAAGATGATAAAGTGTATAGCTGATTTATACATTTAAATGACTAATAGTTTGTATTTTCCACATTTTTGTTGGAGAAAATTCTCTACGACTGTATAACAAAAAAAGGTCTGGACACAGAAAGTGTGTTATAGTAGCGAATTTTCATAAAATGGTTTCTAATAGCTGATATGCCTTTTTTAATGAAGTCAGGCATCAAAATTGTGCACCGGTATAACTTATATAGAGTGGCGCATTGAAAATGAAACCAACCGATTTGCGTCCAGAGAATTTTTTCTTTAAGAAACGCTGAAACACGTCAATTTTAATATTGAGGGGGACATGTTTTGACGTAAAACTCAACTTTGTCACATCAACCCCATAAAGCTGGTGATAACAACCCTTATATTTTAAATAGGGAGAATGGTTCGAGTGTTACATCATTTGAAAGCCCTATCTTTTCCGAATTCACCACACTAAATTTTTTGGAAATTTTATCAACTCGTTTAAAAATTATTCACTGTTGGAGTTGCAAGAACGTATTTCATTCATTGTGATAAGATATGCACTAATTAGTCAATGTTTCGTTAAAAAAAAACTAAGAAACAAAACCAAACGTTCAAAAATATTTATTCAGTTAAGTAAGTGTTCAAATTGTTGACCACCAGTTTCCACACAAAAGTACAAATTTTGTTCAAAACGAGCTCTGATATCCAGAGACTCCGGTTCTGTTGCGTAAATTCTACTCTTTACATGGCCCCATAAAAAGAAGTTTAAATGAGTTAAATCCGGTGATCTAGAGGGCCACTCAATAGCACCTTTACGCCCAAACCATTGCTCTGGAAACTCTCTGTTCAAAAACTCCCTAACACGTTGTAAAAAATGCGGAGGAACTCCATCTTGTTGAAACACAAATTGATTTTCTTGATAGCGATCATCATTTTTAACAATGTCAATTAGTAGAGGGTAAACGATATCTTCTAGTAACTCCAAATACGTGTCGTCACTCGAATTGCTATCAAGAAAAAATTGTCCGATTAAACAGTTTCCAAAAATGCCAGTCCAGACATTCAATTTCTGTGGAGTTTGAGTGTACACTTCGTGAAAATTTCTTGGCTTATTATCTGCACAATAACGACAATTATGACGATTGACTGTAGTCTAATAAAACAGCCGCCGATCAAAATCATCCTCATTCAGTTGTTGTACAAGATGATTTTTATACGGGTGAAATTTATGATGCTCCAATATTCAATAGTTCTTCTTTTAATGTTTGAAACAGTGGCCAATTTTCTCGTGCTCAAGGTTGGGTCTGCAGCAATTTGTCCTAAAACTTCAATCTCAGTAGTCCCATTTCTAACCGGAAATTCACGTTCAGGATCCCGTTTTTTGTTGGCTACTGAACCGCTTTTTCGTAACTTTGCAACTAACTCCAAAATGTATTTTCTGTTAACATGTCTGTTCGGATATCGCTCATTCAACAAATTTGCGGTACGGTTGGCACAGTCATCGTTTTTGAAAAAAAGAGTAATTATTTCAACTCTTTCTTCTACAGAATACACCATTCTGAAATTAATTTTCGGTAGTGCTATCAAGTATCAAACCGACCGATAAACTGAAATAATAAACCGCATTTCTCTCATTCCGATAAGAAATGTTCTGATAGTCAATTTTTTGTTTACAAACCAACAAAACATTGACTATCAGCACATTTCTTATCGGAATGAGTGAAATGCGTTTTTGCATCTTCAACTGTGATTAATTTTAAACGTGTTGACAAAACTTCCAAAAAAATTTGTGTGCTGAATTCAAAAAAGAAAGAGCTTTCAAATGATTAACTGAATAAATATTTTTGAACGTTTGGCTTTGTTTCTTAGTTTTTTTTTAACGAAACATTGACTAATTAGTGCATTTCTTATCACAATGAATGAAATACGTTCTTGCAACTCCAACAGTGAATAATTTTTAAACGAGTTGATAAAACTTACAAAAAAATTAGTGTGGTGAATTCGGAAAAGATAGGGCTTTCAAATGATGTAACACTCGACCCATGTTCCTTATTTAAAATATTAGGGTTGTTATCACCACCCTTAAGGGGTTGATGTGACAAAGTTGAGTTTTATGTCAAAAGATGTCCTCCTCAATATTAAAATTGACGTGTTTCAGCGTTTCTTAAAAAAAAATCTGTGGACGCAAATCGGTCTGTTTCGTTTTCAATGCGCCACCCTATATAGTAAAATATCTGGACGCAGCAAGTGCGTCGTAGTAGTGAATTTACATTAAAATGTTTTTAACATCAAATCTGTCTTTTTTAATGAACGTAGGCATCAAATCTGGTTACCGCTTAAACCAATGTAC
Organism: Tillus elongatus; assembly: GCA_964006375.1. NCBI lineage: Eukaryota > Metazoa > Arthropoda > Insecta > Coleoptera > Cleridae > Tillus > Tillus elongatus. The sequence goes on along the minus strand of OZ023264.1, from coordinate 157,085,222 downwards.
TATATTTCATCAAAATAACTTTATTGTTTGAAAAAGTTCAACAATTTTCCCAAAATAAACTTAGCATGTTCCCCAAAAAACTGGTCCGTTCTTTCTGGCCAACCAACCTAGATTTTTCTGCTCCTAGCAAAATATAATTATTCACAAAAAGCTTTCCGACGGAAAAACCCAAAAAAAGTTGACGTGAAAATTTGCAAATAATTTTTTTCACGAAAATCCGAAAATGTTTTTTTTACAATAACTTATTGAACATTTATTATGGGTTAAGAGGTATGCGTACTGATTTCTGGACCATCCAGGCTGTCATTTTTTTTTTTTGTTAGGAGACTTGATATTTAAGACTTAGCTTTTCTCTAGGGGTTAATATCTGCCCAAAATTGTGTATACCATAAATACTTTTGGGCAAATAAATCTACATGAATCCATATAAAGCACCCATAAATCCTTCTAAATCCCTAATAAATCCTTGTAAATCCTTATAAATCTTTATAAAACCTCATAAATCATTATAAATCTATGACGCCGCCAAAGTGGGCATGGGCCAAAATTTATATGACCCCGCCGCGCTTCCTTTTATACCAGATGACAAATGCTCAAATAATTCCTAATCTACACACAAATCTAATTTGTCATTGGCATAAGCTAAGTTACCGGGAAGTTAGAGGGCCGCCAGCTTTTATACAGTGGAGATGGGCGTGGGTTAAAATAAGATCTTAATTAGGGGCGCCACTTGATTGTTTAACCTCTACTCCCGGATATTCTAATAAGATGTTACAAAATATGCTTCCCTGCCCAGATCCAACACAACCAAGAATTCTTGGATCACACTGGCAACTACAGCCAACCACAATCGAGCACAGGAAGCTACAAGGGAGATGTACTTACGATAACACAAATTAAATTTCGGAACGGTATGGTCTCATGGACCCACAAATAAAGATAACGGTACTGATCCAATCTATCAACAGTCCTGAAAAAGAAAACACAAACACACAAAACCAAAACACCTAAAATATGATAAAATATGGGCTTTTATTAAGCTTCCTTGGCATACAGAAATCTAGTAAACGTTGTTTTAAAATTCTGATCTAAAGTAATAAATAAAAATAAATAAGTCTCTATAATATCACAGAAATGGCTTACTACCAAATAACAAGATCTTTAATGGATATTTATGAAGGTACTACAAATATAGTTGTTCTACGGAAAATTCCACTTTTCGTGCACGCAAAGCTCACAAATTATTTTCCCCAATTATTACTTAATTACATGATAAGTACGGTAAGTGGCTTGATTGAAGATCAAGTCCCAAAAAGTAATCAAAAAAGCTTGACTAACGCTAACAATATGTGACAACTAATGGTACTATCAAAAGTGAAGCAATTATATGAATAATGGTCTTATAAAAATCTGTACCACATTTAGTGAAGTTGAAATAAATAAATTCGGTTTGATTTTATTAAATTTAACACAGATGAATATTTAAAAATGTACCTTATCAAGACTGTCTCTTATCACTTTATGCGTTATCACAAAACGGAAAATTCTTACTTGAATTCCTGGACTTCTAGGCCATCTAATTACCATCAATTTCCAAACCAAATCAAGGCCTTTCGGGATACGAGACGCAACTACGGGAATGATGCCACCACGGATAGCAATGCGACGACGAAAGGGAAGACCTTCTCACTGAGATCTTAATTCAATTCTCCATTTAATTCAATATCCATATACTTTGTTCGGTACATAAAAATTCGCTCAGCCATGCGAGACTTTTCCACTCCAAATTTACGGGACGTGAATTCACCAAAGATATCGCCCAATGCAATAATGTCAGCCGGTACAAGAAAACCTATCCGGTACGTGAAATTCTTCAGCCGATACAAGCAATTGCTAAACGGTACTTGAAGACGCTAGTCGGTACTTGAAGACAAATCTACCCTGCACTTGAATAGTTATCCGGTACTAGAAAACAAATCTATCCTGCACTTGAAGACGCTAGCCGACACAAGGAATACTTCCTCCGGTACTTGAACCCTAAAAACAAAAAAAGTAACGGGATGCTAAAGGTGTCCCAGTTAAGAGAGAGAATGATTTCTTACCTCCAGAGAGGGAAACGAAATTCCACACGTGACAACACCAATGTGGTCCTTAAATCCCCTTAACGGGTTTATCTACAGCCTTCAACGTCAATTACGCAACTTCCGATATTCCCAACAAGACTGTAGATGTGTTCTGAGCGCAATTTAAATCCACCAAAGGGGGATAATTAATATCCAACTTGCCTCCCAGAACGAACCACGTGTTAACTTGCACAATGACCAACCAACTCTTCTCTCTCGAAACTTCCAGCACATTCACATCTCCGACTCGAAAACACAGGTGCTGCTACATCCTTCGCTCTCTCTCGCATCACATACGTCTCCAGCCATCTATCCTCTTCCACATGCGGACCCTTTCCGAACTACGGCCACGCACGCAAGCGTGTAAGCCGGCCCGATATACCAGGGGTAATACAAATATAAATAATTTACGAAAGATCTAAATTCGATACATTATACGAGGGGTATCCCGAAGAATTAGTCACAGTTGTCGCCAATAATTCTTGTCACAACGCAGGGGAGGAACCACAATCACGTCCAAATTAGCTTAGATGTTTAGCTATCCAATTTATCCTGTTACAAATCCTCAAAAATCCTTATAAATCCCTATTAATCATCAAATATGTAAACAATAACAATGTCTGTGTACCTCTTGGTGTACGTTATGTATAATTATTGATCTTGTTATTAATATTTATCTAGAAATTTAGTTGTAGTTTGGCGGATGGTTGTTGCTGTTAATAATGATAACAAGTGAAGGACGGCAATTTCAAATAAATATTTATTAAAACAAAAGGAGTTACAAATGCATTATAGGTACTAAGGTGTGAGCCACAAAAAAAAGACTGACGGTAGGCCATGACTTTTGTAAGGTATGTCGATAAGAAATTTCTAGCATTAGAACTACACACTTCACAACTTGATCTACCTGAACCCTGAGCTCGAACTACCGGCAAGCTGATGTGGCTTAAAGAACACACCATGACTACTTTAAATTTCATAGGTTTATCTGAACTACCGTAAAATAAATTATAGTTGATTTGTTAAAGACAAATCTTTTCTTCTATCTCACTCGTCCTGGCCTACCGTTAGTTATTTTTTTGTGGCTCACTCTTTTTTATGCTAACATCTCGGCTAACATTTTAACTTTTTCGAGAACTTTTTATTATAGTAGGCAAACTAATCTCAACTGATACATTTTCATTAAGGGTGAACACATTCTTCGAACTTTTCTTGAATGGTATGGGACCAAAAAAGACATACTGTTTTTTCACTTTTCCTGTGTCTTCTCTAACAGGCCATTTAAATTCGCATCTTCTTTTATTTTGTATTAGAAAAGTCATGTCGATTATTGGATTGCTGACATCATCAAGAACAGGCTGCACCAGCTTACCAATATACCAGCCCTCGTCTGCATATAAATTATTCATCTCTACTCAAACCGAAAATAATGGTACATACGGATTCATTTTGCACAAGTCATTTGTCAATTTCTTCAATTTTCGTGCAAGTTTCCGTGCTAATTTCCATGTCGACATCAGATTCGGAAAACGTCTCCGTATCTGTTTTGTTATTATAAACTAATGAGTGATCTGCAGAATACTCGACAGAATCATTCGAACTCCCCAATTCTATTACGGCGTCTCTATTCATCTTTTTATTAGTCTTTCTTTTCCTGCATTTTATTTTGAGCTTTGGTGATCCCCCTGGTAATTCTGTCTTCTTACGTTTTTCTGTACTCTTAGTTTTTGTAATAAATCGTTTTAGTCTATCTGTGGTAACCCTATTCTTTGTGTCCTCCAGAAGCCAGCAGAGCGAAGATTTTTTAATAGCCTTTGAATTATTGCCTACCCAGACTCGGGCATATGGTCCTTCTTCAACTGTTTCATCCAGTAATTTTTGATTGTAGTTTCTAATAATTAAGTTATCGATAACTCCAACACGGGATATATCGCATAAGTCCTTAAATAAGTTACTGTTTGAATCGTTCAAGTTATCACGATCGATTTCTTCAGTTTCTATTGGCGGGGATGCAAGATGTTGGACTTGATTAGGTGGAGTATTGACTGAATCAGCATTTTGTCTGTCAATCATGTTGTCGTCTATTTGTGCGTCTTCTTCGTCGTCTAGACTTTCGTCCTTTATCGCTGGAATTAAAGTCTTATACAAACTGTTCTTTTCGACCAGAATTCCGAGATTTCGCGCGCCCATCTGTGCATCTTGTAACGCACTTTCTACTGAATCAGCTATCATGATATCTGAAAAGTCTTTCAAATCTGTAATTGGCATCGAATTCACTTTGATATTTCTTTTCCCTCTCCTTGGAAACACAATTACATCTTTCAGATCGTGCATGATGTTGCTCACCTTCTTAAATAGGTCACATAAATCACCAGATATTTACCCCTCGGCTTTTCTGCAAATTGAATGTACAACATTATTATATAAATTATGACTTATACAATTTTCATTTAACCAGCTTTCATGCCTCATTTAAAGACAATTTTATTTATTTATTTATTTATTTATTTATTTATTTATTTATTTATTTATTTATTTATTTATTTATTTATTTATTTATTTATTTATTTATTTATTTATTTATTTATTTATTTATTTATTTATTTATTTATTTATTTATTTATTTATTTATTTATTTATTTATTTATTTATTTATTTATTTATTCATTTATTTATTTATTATTCATTTATATGTACTTACGGTGGCATTGGAAGATTATCAATGATCCACAAACTAAATCTGATATAAATATGCTTTAAGGTAAGTGGAGTTTTGAACCGCAAACTGATGAAAATTCGCTACTACTACGCAGTTGCGTAGTCCCGACATGTTACATTTAATGGCTAAAATACAATTAACGTGGATAGCATAGACATTATGAATGAATGTGTACAATGCTTTGTGTATATTTTTTCTAATCAATTTAGATAAGCGAAAATGAAAAGACCCATTGAAAAAGTATGAGAATAAGTTTCGAAATTAGTAGGTCAAAAATACCTCAGATGAGACAGTTATCGTTGCTAGAGCAGACCGAGGTACATACTACCTTTCTTTGTTATTTGGGACAACGGATATAAAGTGAAACGAGTGAAGGGCCCAAAATCAATAAGTTATCAACGCAGAATTCCAATATATATTCACGATTTGACATCCCATAATAAAGGCAAATAACATGAGATTTGTCTTAAGTGCGTTATATTCGAAGGAGTCGTAAATCCGGATTATTTACGGCCACTCCAGAAAAAGTAATTTGCTCCGGAATCACGACGCATGTAGGTTGATTTTAGAATTTTTGTCCGTTTCAATATCTTATTGAAATTCACGTGCTTCGGGGCCCGTTAGAAACCAACCGCTGAGTAGAAAATGGCCACAGAGCAGAAAGCACTTTGATTACAGACCGCAATTCCCGACACCGATTCAATTATGTACTTTGAATTACTCCTTCGGATTCGAAACTTTATAAAATGTTGGAATCGCTCATTCTTACATGAGTTAATTCACTGGAGAGTGTTTTGCTTTAAGTTGTCACTAGACTGGTTGAGTTGCTAAACTTTGTTTTCAGCTAAATATTTTATCAACATCTTTTGTTCATAAAGTTTGTTTCACGACGTCTCAATTATTCAGTTAGAGGTTTGTTTAGGAGCGGTTTCACTTTTTGCAACAGATTTGGCAAGCTATTGATTTTAATTAATTAGTTGTGATGTACTTTTAGCAACATAATCAACTAAACCCAAACTACTCGTAAAACTCTTATACAACCAAACAATTTGTAAATAAGTTTAGAAAGTTCAGGTGTAAGTTATTCATGAATTTTGTTGTTTATGTAGACTTTACGAAATACTGCATATTCAATAATTTACTGTTTTGGTTTCACCTTTGTTATTTACGGCCATTGTAACAGGAGAGCTAAAACTAGAAAGTTAAAAGTTTGGGCAAGGCATATGGCGTAAGAACTTTTTTTATTGTTATGACACATTGTATAATTATCAGGACAAATATAATAATAATTGTTATTTATTAGTTATTTATATGCATCTATGTGTGTATACGCTGTGTCTAAAGTAACACATAAATTCAATAAAATTGAAAGTGGCCATTATTAAGGATAGTTCAAAAACAGATCGATTACTATTTTCAAAAACATACTTTTTGATATTAAAATTTCACCCCTGTCGTTATACCTCTTCCAGGAGTAACTACACTTTCAAAATTGTGAAATTTGACGGTGTGATACACCCATTTTTTTGTAGGAATAAAATAAAGTGAGTAACAACATTTTTATTATCAGCAACACCTAACACAAGTATATAAAGAATTACATATTTCAGTTTTATCTAATCAAATGTTTACATCTTGTTACCAAACTTATGCATGATTAGTTTTTAGTGAATTTTCTTAAAAAAATTCACTAATGAGGAGATCTCGACTTTTGAATTTTGAAAAAATTTGTTCAAATGAGCGCTATTTAGGACCCCCAAATCCGAGGTCAGTTTCAGACTTTATATGTTTATATATATATATATATATATATATATATATATATATATATATATATATATATATATATATATATATATATATCTATATATATATATATATATATATATATATATATATATATATATATATATATATATATATATATATATATATATATATATATATATATATATATTTAGGTGTCACACCTATAACTTAAAAAATAATGGACCGATTTTGATAAAACTTAGTGAGTACCTTCCTTTCGCAAGTGGATTGGATAAGTTCGTTAGCCAGAAAAATCCGCCGAGGTTTTCCCGGAAAATTTTGTGTTTTCTTTAGAAAAAAACCGATTTTTTTTATATTTTCAAAATTAACAAAGTAAGGGCAACCAAATTTCATATGCGTGTTTATATCATTATAGGCGAGTTACATACCAAAATTTAACTCCATAGGTTAAAGGACAAAGAAGTTACAGGCATTTAAAGAAAAATAAATTTGGGTTCTCCTCAAAACGTCAAAATCCCGATTTTAAACGTCAAAATTGGTGAGTACCTTCCTTTTGCAAGTGGCTTGGATAGGTTCGTTAGCCAGGAAAATCCGCCGAGGTTTTCTCGAAAAATTTTGTGTTTTCTTTCGAAAAAAATTTATATCTCCAAAATTAACAAAGTAAGGGCAACCAAATTTGGTACACGGGTTCATATATATAAATTACCTACCAAAATTTAGCTCTGCAGGTCAAAAAACAAACAAATTACAGGCATTTAAAGAAAAATAAATTGGGGTTTTCGTCGAAACGTCAAAGTCGCGATTTAAAACGTCAAAATTGGCTACATTTAGGCAAAGAACTTGAATTTAATACGGGCTATGGAAATAAAATGTCCCAAGATGGATGTTTTACAAACCCTAAACTCTTAGTTTCAACCATCATTGTCCTTCATTTTACTAAAATGTTTCCAGAAAAGTCATTTCAAATAGATCCTTTCTCTGTTGCTTGGCAGTAGTCTTAGCTATAGAGTTTGTCGTTTAATGGTATATAATTTTTTTCGAATTTTCGTAAAATATCAATAAAGCACAATATATCCGTTATTCTACAAGATATGAAAAAAAAATTGTATACATTAATTATAGGGTGTCTTGAGCTACATCTTAAAAAATTATTTCTACAATTACAGGGTGGCCCATAAGTCGTTGGTGATACAAATTTTCTTTTTTTTTTAATCAAACACGCCTTATGTTATTGCATATTTGCATTTTCCATCGGAATATAATGCATGTTTGTAAGAAAAAAATTTTGGACGCAGTAAGTGCGTTATGGTAGCGAATTTTGATCAAATGCTTAATATTTGAATAGCTCAATTTGCTGTTAACCTATAAGGTTGACCAAGAAACGAGTTTTTTTCGGGAACATTTTAAGTTTACTTTCGAAAATTTTTGTATATTTTCAAACAATAAAGTTATTTTGATGAAACATGGCACATTGTGTTTACTATATAGATTATACTGGTAACCAAATTTGATGCCTGCTTTCTTAAAAAAAAACACATTATTGCTATTAAAAAATAGTTTTATGAAAATTCACTACCATAACGCACTTGCTGCGTCCAGAGTTTTTTATTACTGGGTTCGATCCCAGAGTTCTCCTTTCACTTGTTCAGTACAAACTGTAACATTAACATCAACCAAGGTTCTGGCGTTGTATTTGAGCAAGTTCACGTTCCGCCCTTCGGAGGGGGCGTAAAGCCGTCGGTCCCGTGTCTATGCGATTTGGACACGTTAAAGATCCCTACCCTCCTTACAGAAAGGCAAGGGTTCGGCAACATTTCCAGCATAGTGAGGTGAAACTGCTCCCTGGCGTCGGTGATTGGCCATAGTCGCGGAAATAGGCCGACGTTAAAGAAACAAAACACACACACATTAGTTTTTATGACACATGTCACACAGCAGATAATTATTATAATCAGTCAGTTGCTACAGATACGACATAATATACAAAAACATCTCTAGAGTTCTTTTCGTACAGAAAGCCAACCTTTTGAACATTGATTACAGATTTTGAGATACTGAAGTATGATATCATAAGTATCATATCAGTATGATAAGACTGGACCATTCAATTTTTTACAGGCTTCACCTGTGCTAGATGCTGCTGATAATAAAAATGTTATTACTCTACAAAAAAATTGGTGTTGCTGAATAGAGAATTGTATTAGCTTTAAAAATTAAATTTTTACATCAAAAAGTTAGTTGTTGGAAATAAAAATCGACCTGTTTGAATTTTCCTTAATAATGGCCACTTTCAATTTTATTGAATTTATGCGTTAGCTTATACACAGTATATATATTTAGTGGCCCCCACGTTGAAATAATATGGGTTTATCAGGGTTTACAGTCCCACGTTTGCGGCGCCAATTGAAATAGTAATGGGTTTTGATAGGTTATAGTGGGTTATTATTTAGTTTTAATGCCCCTTGATTGGGCGACAATTGTTATAAAAGGGTTATATTACGGTTTTAATATGATTATTACTCTATTTACAGTAAATTAAAAATTATTTTATTTTTGAGGAAATAGAAATTATAATTGGTTTTATTACTTGTTATAGAATTTTGTAGTAGGTTAATTTGTTCATTTAATAAATGAGCTTTGATTTACTACCCCAAGTTTATGGGTGTCAATTGAAAATAAACGAAATAAAAGGGTTTTTATGTTAAGAAATGTTTTATAATGTAATTTTTGTGTGTAATAAATAAATTTATTAAAATTTGTGGTAGTCGTATTAGTTATGGTAGTTGATACACCAAGGAAAACTTACCATCTATAAATATATTGGTATATTTACCTGTTCCTTTCCTTCTTCGTTGCCTCGGCTAGCTATTAAATAATTGAAGGAGCAAAAATGACACTATCTGAGGGATTTCTAATAGGTTCAGGTCTCTTTCTTTTATATATGACTTTGTAAATTGATACGAAGTTTATTGAACCTTGTTTTTTTATACTCTGCCCTTGTATGTATACCAAATAATCAAAATAAAGCCTTAATTTTTCTTTTTTCTAACAAAACAACAATGTAACTTTATTGAAATCAAACCAATGTGACAAATTATCCTTAAAATATGCCTAATTATTTAAAAACTTGTTTATTTTAAACTTTACTAACCCTTACACATTTTAGGCCAATGTTTTCTTTAAAGCTTTGTTATTTGACTTTTTTCTAAATTAGGATTTATTGATTAACGATTTTTTTTACTAAATTAGAGAAGTCTGCAGCATTTTTTACAAATTAAAACTGTGATTTCCTAAATTAGGTTATTTTATAAATTTAACTTATATAGTGCTTAATCAGACGCAACTTCCTTTGTTAAGGTGTTAGGTGGGTCACATACCCCGCTGACTCTTCTACATTGTTTGAAACTCGATCTGAATATGACGATTGCTTTTCTTATGAATTTGGATGACGCGTGGTTTTTTTAACGTATTCTCTGACTTATTGTGGCTTTAGTTAAAAAAATGTGTCCTATAAAGTTTTTGTTTACTAATATGGATGTGACTTTCACGTTTTTCTGTTATTTACCACATACTGGATTGTATTCACTTGACAAAGTACGTATCGTGTTTATAACTTTAAACAAAATCACTTTTACTGCATCTGGGTTTTCTGGGCTGTTTAGCTTGTATCCTGGTTCTTTTTTTTGCTTGAAAATCCCAATTCTATGAATAGTTTACTCTGAAAAACTTTTTATGCTGCTGCTTCTTCAAAATCTCCAAAAGTTGTTATTTATTTTTTTCTAAACAAAAGCCGATGCCAGAGTTTCCTCGATAGCCCTCTCTAAAATCCTCTTTTTAGTGAATTTTCTTTAAAAAAATTCACTAATGAGGAGATCCCGACTTTTGAATTTTGAAAAAATTTCTTCAGATGAGCGCTAATTAGGCCCTCCAGAAAACATATCCGGGGTCAGTTTCAATTTTTATATGTTTATATATATATATATATATATATATATATATATATATATATATATATATATATATATATATATATATATATATATATATATATAGGTATCACACCGATAACTCAAAAAATAATAGGCCGATTTTGATTAAATTTGGTGAAAAAATTCCTTTTGCAAATGGCTTGGATGAGTTTGTTAGCGAGGAAAATCTGCCCAGGTTTTCCCGGAAAATTTTGTATTTTCTTTCGAAAAAAAATTATATATCCGGAATTAACAAAGTAAGGGCAACCAAATTTGGTACGCAGGTTTACATCCTTATAGGTAAGTTACCTACCAAAATTTAGCTATGTAAGTCAAAAGACAAGATAGTTATAGGCATTTAAAGAAAAATAAATTGGGGTTTTCCTCAAAACGTCAAAGTGGCGATTTAGAATGTCAAAATTGGCAACATTTAGGCAAAGAACTTGAATATAATACGGGCTATAGAAATAAAATGTCTCAATAAGGACGTGTTACAAACCCTAAAGTCTTAGTTTCAATCGTCATTGTCCTTCATTTTACTAAAATATTCCCAGAAAATTCATTTCAAATAGACCCTGTCTCTGATGCTTGGCAGTAGCCTTAGCTATAGAGTTTATCGTTTAATGGTATATAATTTTTGTCGAATTTTCGTAAAAAAATCAATAAAGCTCAATATATCCGTTATTATATAAGATATGAAAAAATTTTGTTTATATTAATTATAGGGTGTCTTGAGCTACATCTTAAAATAATATTTCTACAATCACAGGATGGCCTATAAGTCGTTGGTGATACAAATTTTTTTTAATCAAACACGCCTTATGTTATTGCATTTTTGCATTTTCCATCAAAATATAATGCATGTTTGTAAGAAAAGAAATTCTGGACGCAGCAAGTGCGTTATGGTAGCGAATATTGATCAAATGTTTCATATTTGAACAGCTCAATTTGCTATTAACCTATAAGGTTGACCAAGAAACGTGTTTTTTCGGGAACACTTTAAGTTCGCTTTTGTAAATTTTTGTACATTTTCACACAATAAAGTTTTTTTGATGAAACAAGGCACATTGTTTTTACTATATAGGTTATACTGGTAACCAAATTTGATGCCTGCTTTCTTATATAAAAAAATCACACATATTTGTTTTAAAAACATTTTAATGAAAATTCACTACCATAACGCACTTGCTGCGTCCAGAATTTTATTTTTGTTCTTCCCGCAACAATGCCTTTCATTATTTTATCACTTAAGATACGTGTCAAGCATTGTTGTCAATGTTTAGTTACTTTTGACATATTTTCTTAACCTAATCCACTGTCAGATTGACAGCCTAACTAATCATATGTTTAAAAATTCCTACCACTATTTCCTACTCTATGAAACATCAAATTATCTTAACCTAAAACTTACATCTGTCAGAACTAACTTATCCACTGTACATTATTAATATTATTTCACTTTCGTTCTTATCGAGTCCTGTTAAATGGGCACCTTATATTATACACTTCCTTCCTTAAAATTAACACTCATTTACCTACACCAATTTTTCCTTATATTTTCGTATACATACTTGGGTTAATTAGATTTCTTTTTTAATTTTGCAAGGCATTTTAATATACCAAACAGTATGTCTTCCTTAGGTCATTATGTCTGTGTGGTTCGTATAAGTGTATTTATATATTTTTGTTGACTTTATTTTATGTTGCCCCCCTTATAAACCATATATATATATATATATATATATATATATATATATATATATATATATATATATATATATATATATATATATACATACTTATAGTGAACGTTATTGAAAGTAGACGTGTGTTGATTCGTGTCCATCAAAAAGTCGAAATTACTGTGGTTTCCGCACAACAGAAAATAACAGATATAAACCTTACAGACACGATTGATTAGGGTGAGTGTGATCTGATAGCTTCTATACATAAATTGTTCTCTATAAAATAGCAAAAGAACATTAAAGAAAAATCCTACGAATAATAAAAATTATAAAGTATATGAGAAATGAACCCAAGTCAATTATCATCAACAGAAAAAAGCTTATCAAATGAAGAACTGTATCGAAAACTGTCTGCTTTAATCAATGCTAAAACCAATGAACTGAGGAGTGAAATTGCTACATTAAAGAGTGTTGTAGATAAACAGAATACTTCCTACACTGAATTAAGAAATCGAGTAACTTCACTTGAGAGAAAACTACGTAAAAATAACTTTGTTATTTTTGGGCTTAACGTGTCGGAAAATCAACCTTTAGTTACAACTGTTACTGAAAAATTGCAACAACTGTTGGAAATAGAGGTAAAAGAGGGACACATAGGTAACATTTACAGGCTCAAAAATAGGGACATAATTGTGGTGGAATTGATCTCGTATATGAAAAAACAGGAAATTTTTTCAAGCTTAAAAAAATTGAAAGGGACAGGCATTGGCATAGCACATGATTTGTGTCCGGAAGACCAGAGAGAGCGCAAAATTCTTTACAATAGCCTAAAAGAGGCCCGTAATAAAAATCAACAGGCCTATATAAGGGGAAACAAGCTCTGGATTGGAGGCTGCGCCTACACGGCCAAACAACTTGAAGGTGGAGATTGTGAAACTGACCTAGACTCCGTAACTATAGGTGAGGATGAAATTGCGATAAGAGCAAGTAGTGAACCGAATACACCGATTAGACCAACCCTACTTGAAGACTTGGGATTAACAGTAGAAGATAGAAGTATAGAAGAAAGTCAAGTAGAAGCCATTATATCGTCCAAGAAGACGGATGCATGTCAACAAAAGGTGGGAACATCTGTGACCCCTGTCAACAGGGGGGTCAAATACGACACGCAGCCTAGGATAGACGCAGAAAAATTGGCCAGGCAGAAGAGGATCCCAGCGAGCAGTGGTGAGGATCGCAACCTGAGAAATAAGGCTAGAAATAAATAGACTGAATTGTGCTAAAATCATACATATTTTGTATATGTGTGGGTACATGTATGTGTATATGTTTGTATATGTGTATGTACAACTTTGAGTTTTTCGTTTATATTTTATCTTTGCAGAGTTTTTAATCTACGTTTAATTCGCTTGTTTTTAGGATTTACAGTTTTCATATGTACGTGTGTATATTTATTTAGCAATGGACCAGTATATTCGCGATTTTCAGCTTTCGGTTTGCAATACTAGGCTGTTGTACGACCATGTTCAAAGCAAAAATTTTTTTAGAGCAAACAGCTTAAAATTGTTCCATAATAACATAAGAAGCATTTGTAAAAATGTTGAGGAATTGCAGGTAGTGTTGTCTCAAATGTCTTGTAGTTTTGATGTGATCGTTCTGACTGAGACTTGGCAGGTCGATTGTGCAAGCATCTTCAAGATGGAGGGATATGACATTCTATATAGCGGAGGGGTGTACAATAGGTGTGATGGTGTCTTGGTATACATAAAAAGTACAATTAAATATTCGCATAATATAATTTCTTTAGCAGAGTGTCGAGCTTTTGAAATATCACTTCAAATGGGTAGTGAATACGTTACTATTACTGCTATCTATAGATCGCCAGCCATGTGTTTAGCCTCCTTTAATCAAGGTTTAGAGATTTATCTAGCTGAAAGTCGAAGGGTTAGTAAAGACCATCACATCATGGTTGGAGACTTAAATATTGATATCCTCTCTGAAAACGAGTCCAGCAGTCAGGAATACCTTAATATACTTGCTGAGCACGGGTTTGTTAATGCCGTGGACACACACACGAGGGTACAGAACAACACTGCCTCTTGCATTGACCACCTCTTTGTGAGTTCCAAGTTGCAGTGCAATTTTGTGGGCGCGGTTTACCATACTTCTATCACTGACCATTTTTCTGTACTATTGGATCTCCCAGTGAACTCTGAGAAAGAAATTAAAATCAATAAATTAGGGGTAAAATGTTACATAAATTATGATAGGGCACGCAGGGAACTAGAGCGTACAGATTGGAATAATATTTGTGGCTCTGAAAGTTTGAACATTGCTGCGGACAACTTTGTGGAGTATCTTAAATCAGTGCTGGGAAGGTGTACAGTTAGGGTTAAAATAAAGAACAAGAATAGACCCAGGAAATCATGGATAACGGAGGGTATAATTAAGTCGATAAACACAAAAAATCGATTATACCGAACAATGATACAGAGCCCTGGTGATGAGGATAAGAGACTGCAGTTTGCGCGATATAGAAATAGGCTAAATGAAATAATCAAGTGCGCAAAAGCAAACTTTGTCAAAAAACAAATATGCCTCCACCCCAATTCACCTAAAAAGCTTTGGGAGACGATAAATCGGCTAACTAAGGAAGAGAGAAAGGATCCTGCAGGAAGCATTCAACTAGGGGGTGATAACTCATTAAATAACTCCAACCCGGGGGAAATAGCCAACGTATTCAATAAATATTTTTCATCCGTTAGGAGAGCACTGGCACAAAAAATACCGTCTTCGGGGGCCAGTCTTAAGGTAGATATGAAGCCATACAGCATTTTTCTAACACCTACATGTGAGTCCGAAGTTATTGATTGCATAATGGGTATGAAGGTAAAAAAAGCTCCTGAGTTGGACTCGATCACTGTGGATAACTTGAAGGAACTCGTACATGTTATTGCAGTCCCGCTGACTATCCTAATCAACAGATGCATAGAACTTGGTATCTTCCCAGACATTCTAAAGAAGACAGTAATAAAACCATTGTTTAAAGGAGGAAACAGGGACGAAATGCCAAATTATAGGCCGATATCCTTATTATCGAATGTGGCCAAGGTTTTCGAAAAAATTATTTGTCAGAAAATAACAAGCTATTTAAAGAAGCATAATATTTTAGCAGAATCGCAGTTTGGCTTCAGAGAGGGTCTATCAACACAGAATGCGTTAAATACCCTAACTACAGGAATTTATTCTGCCCTGGATAAGCAAAGACAAAGTATTTGCATCTTTCTAGACGTCGAAAAGGCCTTCGACGCTGTTAATCACAGGATTCTTCTCAAAAAATTGGAGGGTATCGGTTTTAGGGGTGTTCCGCTGCTTTTGATTGGGGATTATTTGCGGTCTAGAAGGCAGTGCACAAGGATTGACGACAGCTGCAGCGATTTTGAGGTGGTTGAATTTGGCGTTCCTCAGGGTACAGTCCTGGGTCCGTTGTTATTTAGTTTGTATATCAATGATATATTTGATGTGAAGACAGCTGGTAAAGTCATTGGTTTTGCAGATGATACTGCAATTCTATATGAAGATTGTTCTTGTCAGCGGCTAAAGACCAAAATTGAAGATGATTTTGTGAATATTAAGGGGTGGTTTGATGCCAATGGGTTGACTATTAACACAAAGAAGACGAAGTATGTTGCATTTGCCTCCTATAAGTCACACCTGCCGTCATTTAATACACTGCAAATAGTTTGTAATGACCAATGTATCCAAATTGAGGCGGCACAAAAAGTTAGGTATTTGGGGATCATCATAGATCAACATCTGCGTTGGGATGAGCATGTTGGTGTGGTTGTTAAAAAGTTGAGGACCATTTTGTATAAGTTTAAATACCTAAAAACCTTTCTGACAACGGTGTGTCTTAGAATGGTCTATTCGGCATTGGTTGAACCCCTTCTTACATACGGGATTGTTGTTTGGGGTGCTGCGTTGAGTTGTCACCTGAAAAGGTTGGATATAATTCAACGTTGGTTCCTGAAACTAATTTATAATAAGTGCTACACTTACCCGTCTGAATCGTTGTACGCTGAAGCAGGAGCTAATGATATTAGGCAACTTTTTTCATTGGCTGTGTTGACGTACGTAAGAAAGTATGATCGCGTCTCTAGAATAGAGCATTCGTACATAACTAGGCTAAACGCAGCAGCGGCCGCTCAAACGAACAGAGCAATTAAGACTGTGGGCCAGCGTAGTTATACTTATATTGCACCAAGAATTTATAATACTCTTCCAGTCAATATCAGAACTGCACCAACTTTACGTTCTTATGTGAGGATGGTGAAAGCATGGGTTTCGAAATCTAGACACATCATTCATGGTTTAGTACACAGATAGGTGTTGAGCAGGTCGTATGATATCTTTTGCGATGTTGTATCGCACAGTAATCATTTAAAATATGCACACTTTTTTTATTATTATATACATTTGTGAGAGTGTACATTGTACATGTGAAAATGTGTGAGAGAATGTGTTTGTGTGAGTGTGCTGGTGGGTGTTTTTGGTTTTTGCGCCTGTGGGTGTGTGTGTGTGTGTGTGTTCTTGTGTTCATTACTTAGTTTTGTATACTTTGCTTGGTCTAGATGTATCCACGCACAAGTCTCTGACTTTTGTGGATCTCTCCAAGATTTATTATGTTCAGTAGATCTATGTATGTTATTGTTATTGAACTCTATTTTGAAAAAATAATATATATATATATATATATATATATATATATATATATATATATATATAAATTATTTAAAATGAATCGAAATTCTTAGTGGTAAAAGTTGCATTAGCATTTGAAAACTCCCTAGTGTATAGAATTAATATAAAATCCATCAATGTATTCATGACCCGTGAAAAGTTTCCACACATTTTTGAGCACATATTGGCACCACATAAAAGAACTATAAAAGTTCAGCATGTCTCCAGCTACATGAAATGTGATCACAAGTCGTAAAAAGATTTTTTCCATCACCGGGCAATTTGTAAAACATGCACGTACCGCTATCCCGATTCCACGTCATACCCAGCTTAAAGAATTAAGTCACAGCGGAAAATCGAGAAGAATAACGTAATAAAATTTACGGTTGTGCATTTCCAGACATATCTAGCCGTATACGTGGCGTTTATAAAGTTTTCCGGATTCCGAAATATACATTTTTAATAAAAATCATTCCTCTATCACAAGTCTATTCCAATAAGTCTCCGAGCGTTGTAGTGAATTTTTACAAGGAGCTTTCCCTTGAAATGACTTTCAATATTATTCCAGTCTCGAACGTCCATCAACAAGGTTTGAATTTTTTCCTGTTTTCACCTTGGAAAAACTCACCTATTCGTTCCCAACTCCCGCTCATCACGTGCAAAAACAATGTGTGTGCAAAAGTTTAAAAAATGGACCAATTCATTAACTGTATTCTCCTTGCTTGGTAAAACCGTTCCATTCTAAATACAGAAGCAGAGATTTTTCTCTGACTCTACAAATATTAGTTTTCTTCTCTGCAATCGCTTTTGTTATTTAAGGCATCGTCAAGCAGGAAAAAATGAATTTATTTATACACACTAATGATAACTCTAAGTAGAAATCCGTCGCTATATTAGAGAATTTCCATCAAAAAATTCATCATACAGGTAACATTTTTAAAATGTCATTATTTAATATGAAAATAAAATGAAGTTATAAAAACAGTAATGACCATAACAATCATATGATTTTTTTTCGACGTCAATCTATTTCCGCGACAATGGCCAATCACCGACGGCGGGGAGCAGTTTCACGTTACTATCCCGGAAATGCTTCCAAACCACTGCCTGTCTGTGAGGAAGGTAGGGATATTCAATATACCCAAATTGCATGGACAGAGAACCGGCCACTATACGTCCACTCCGAAGGGCGGAACGTGCCGACATTCAATTTGTTCAAATACAATGCCACAACCTGGGTTCATGTTGATTTCATAGTATTTACTGAAAAAGTGAAAGGGGAACCCTGGGAATCGAACACAGTATCCTTCGGTTCAGAGGCACACGTCCTTACTGAGGGAGAAAGAGCTTGTTTTCTTTCCCCAATGTTTTGCAGGTGGATTGATCCCACCCTCGCTAACTAGTCAGCTTTGCTAATTAGCGTTGGAGGAAGAATATGTTGAAGATGTGGACTGTATGTGGACTGTATTTATAACTCTAGGTGCACTGTATTCCAGAAGATTTCAATAATACACTTTTTATATTTATATATGTTGTATTGTTCCTATATACACTTTGAACTTAACATTTACTTACAATTTGCGGTTTTACACTTGATTTATTGGGTTATTCAGGAGATTTCACAATCTTATTAGCTATTTGCTATGGAATTTAACTGCGCGTATACTTCCTAATTTCGAAGAAAACGCTGACTTTTCACTGTAATACTGTACGAACGGAATTTCTGTAGGAAGATTAGAGCTTAAATTGAAGTGGCGTAATCACACTAGCGATGTTTAGGTAGAAGATCTGGATCTTAGAAGTCCCAAAAAGCGATGAAGATGAGATTCGTTGTAGAACGGCACTGTAAAATTGAACTGGCTTAAACACACGAGAGATGTTTAAGTGGAAGATTTGGAACTCAGGGTTCCAAGGAGCGAAGAAGGACCGAAGATGAGATCTGGCGTAGAACTGTAGCACTGAACTAGCTTAAACACGTGAGCGGTGTTTTAGTAGAAAACTCGGAGTCCCAAGAATTTAAGAAGGGGAGATCGAACGTAGAACTGACTTGTACCTTGCAAAAGGCTTGCTTTTATCGAGCTTTCGCGTAACGCTAGGTAACGTAATTGACATAACATAATTTCAGTAATACAGAATGGCCAACTAGATAGAAGCATTATTCCTAGTGAAGAAAATCCACTGGGTGAATCTAAAGAATACGTCAAAGACAGCTAAAGCTATTTACAATAAAGCACCTAGCGGTATATAAATATTCTTTGTGTGGCATTGTTCATGCGTAAACCTAATGCGATACAGACGGCTAGAGGATAAAGATTACCAGCAAATTGGGAAAGATTGTGAAATCCAGAGATAAATAATTCCAGGTAGAAACTTAAATGATAGTGCAACCGAATGAAAGTAAAGAGACAGGGGCGTACCAATTTGTTTCTCCAACACTTACCACTGAACCACTGGTGCTCTATATATTAATTTTTAACTGAAAGAAAGCCAGCATTGATATTTGATATTATTTAGAAATAATTTCTATAATTTAAGCTTATTTGTAAAATAGTTCTGTTCTTAGTTAATTTTCTTTAAAAAAATCACTGATTGAGAGATCCTGACTTTTGAGTTTTTTCAAAATTTCTTCAAATGAGCGCGAACTAGACCCCCTCGAACCCACGGTCAGTTTTAGTGTTCGAGTTATTTTGAAAAAAACAAAATTTGTCGATATTTTTTCTTCAATATCTAAGTAGGCGTTGATCTGACATGTCTAAGAATTGCACATTATCATGACACTTTTTACAGATTAATCTTTTTTGCTATTCTCAACTTTGGATTGTCGTTTGTTTTTGAGCTACAGGTAACAACGCTTGTTTTTATTATGGCAACAATATCGGATTTTTTGCTAATGTGATAGCCTGTGAAAAGAGCTTTCCAATGGTGTACCACATGCTTGAGAAATCTTCTAATTGCACTGACAATTTTGAGAAAACCCGTTTTGAGGATAGTAGGCTATGAAATCCAATACCAGAAAACAAATGACAAAAAAGATGTTCAAAAAGCAGTAAGCCATGGTGTCTAACAATATATTTCTACTTTTAACATAATTTTCCGTAATGATTCACGATATAAGAATAGGAACTTTGAGCACACCAATGAATCGGCCCATTATTACAAATGATATTTTACATTACAACATTGTCCTAAAAAATTGGTATAATTTAATTAAATAGATAAACCTAGTAAATAACTAAATTGACTAACAGAACTCAATAAAAAGCAGATTACTGATATAAAAACAAGTGAGGGACTTAGGCCACTGAGCAATGCTCTACATGTGTCTCCTAGCAGCTATATCCCGTAATACATTGGTTCAATGCTTAAAATTTACACGAAACCATTTCGATTTACAATAGATTTTTAACCAATATTATAACGAAATCAAGGAAAATAACGACTTAGACACGTATCTAGGAGCTTGTTAGTCATTGTTTGTAGTATTTTCACTTCCATTCGTACTCAAACAATTTTGATGACGTTCTTGAATCAGATTTAATTAATTAAAAATTAATATACCTCTAACTTATTTGTCTTTCAAGATAAAGGTGTGAACTTTTGTACACAGGATACTCTTTATGACGGAAACCAGCCTACTAAATTTGATTGCCCTTATTTTGTTGTTTCCGGATATATAATTATTTTTAGAAATAAAACAGAAAATTTTCCTTAAAACCTGGGCCGATTATCCTGACTAACAATTGTCCAAGCCACTTACAAAACAAACGCATGTGCCTAAATTTGATTAAAATCGGATTATTATTGTTTCAGTTATCGGTGTGATACATACATACATACATACATACATATATATATATATATATATATATATATATATATATATATATATATATATATTATATATATATATACATATATATATATATATATATATATATATATATATATATATATATATATATATAAACATATAAAAATTGAAATTGACCCTGGATATGGGTTCTAGGGGGCCTAGTTCGCGGTTATTTAAAGAATTCTTTTCAAAATTCAAAAGTTGGGATCTCCTCATTAGTGATTCTTTTTTAAGAAAATTTACTCAAAATGGAGTTTAACTACAATCGCAATACTAAGCAATTGAAAATATATTGAAAATAAAGAAATATAATAATGTTTATCTTTATCTTGTGAACGTTTTGTTTTAGACAATTTTCGTAATAATAAATTTCCTAACACCGTTAGCAATTTTATGGAGGTTCGCGCGCACAATGCATAGGCTGCGTGGGCGCATTCTAACTAAATTTGCAGCATCTCCATTAAATTATTCTGGAAGTGTTACAGGAAGAAGATTGCCTAGAATTTTTTTCTGTGTTACTATATTAGGCCCTGTAAATACTATTAAATTATTCCGTAACAGCCTAGGGTAACAAGGGATGAAAAGGAGAAAACCGTACTTACGGGAGACAAGATGATAAATTAATTTGCTTTGAGAGGCTACTTTAATGGGACTTGATTGCAATGGGTTGCTTAGGGCCACTCCCGCAATGAACACCTGCATTGAAATAGCCTCAGCGTATCAGTGTAGTTACTTATATCTACCAATCTTTGCTTTGTGAGTTTACTATACCACAAAACAAAAAAATCACTTTGTACTGTTTTAGACTGGCTTATCTTGTTGTCTTTGGAGTTAGGTCTCGATTTCAGGTGTTTTGTTTTATTAAATGTTCAATAAGAATAACAGATCTTTACACTGATCGCTTTGATGTACCTTATCTCAAGTTTGATGTAGTTTCTATATGAATAAGGGGTTTTCAATTATGACAGGATTTTCCTTAGATCTAACTTATTTAAACTCTGTAACCATGTAAAACATTTGCTGAGAAATTAATCTTAAATAATTTAGAATGAGACCAAAGTTTTGCTGAACAATCTAAGACATTGTTTGCCGTAGATTAAGTTGTATTAAGTTTCCGCAATTTTTATATGTTTACCTAAATCCTCAAATTTTAGAAGAACTCGGTTGGTACTTTATTCAAAATTCTATATTCAATACACCAAAGTCTCTTTTGTTTTTAAATGGATCTAAAATAATAATAAATTTCGGGTCGCAGCAAGTGCGCTATAGTAGCGAATTTTCATAAGAATTGTACACTATTATTATACGGCATATTAGTAAAGTTAATACTTTAAACTTACACAGACCTTGAAGATCGATTTTAAAGGTCCTAGTATGAGCACATTTGAAGAATTCTTTTGTAAGTGTTACCATCGATATATCTCTATTATCAAAAAAATCTTGCGTTCTAATTCCTTTTGAGAAAAATGCCCAAAACACAATTTTCTATGAAGCTGAAGAACTAAATTTTGCTACATCTGTTGACAAGTGTAATCCTCTTTAAAAGAAACTAGTATTACAAATTTCATTAAAGTTATACAGAAGATATCCAGAAGGAAACCTATTTCATATTTAGAAAAGTAAGGTATCTGCCAAATTATAAACGTAGCAGTTATTTTTCCCTATTAGTCGCCAGTATGATTTCATTTTATTCAACCTAATCAAACCGGTTTCTTCAATATCAACAATAACAAAATTATAATTTCAGACTCAAAAGTGACGAAGGTAACTTATTTAGGCGTTTTAGAGAAAAATAAGATCTTGCTCAAAACGTATGAAATATGTGCACTGTTGTTTCTCCAAATGTCAGAATAAAACATTAAAAAAATGCATTAATCTATCTGGACTCGATAGCATAACCCTCTGCTTAGGAGGCAAGCGCGGTGCCCCCCTGCGCTATCTGGGCACACGTCAACTCACGCTTTATTTGCGTGATACTTTAGCTCGGCTTCATGCCCGGGATATTATATCCCAAGCAACATTTAAAGTTAAATTGACGTCAAATCGCCCTAACAATAGGTCCGCGACCAAATCACCACAGGTCATTTTCAAGTAAAATTTAAGTGTATTTTACCAATGTGGGGAATAAACTAAAAGTACTATGGAAGTCGATTATAGGTCCAGCAAGGGATTTCTACCAATGCGTTTATGTTATATTTAGGGCATTTTCATTATATATTGGACCAATGGACGTAATTTATTGGTAAATGCTTCCAACGTTTGACTTGAATCCGACATCTGGGCGCAAGTGACGTAAAATCTTAACAACTAACTGCGCATGTGACATTATTCTGTGGGATCTGTGGTTATGTATGTATTAAAAAACAGTATATATTAGCAACTAGATATGTCCATCTCTGTTTACAAATGACAACATGTTGAATGATCACAGAAGATACTTTAAATATTTGAATCAATGATAAAGGTAATTCGCACTGTATAAAGGAAAAAACCACTGCGGTTATGTTTTTTTTTCTGTTAACATGATCATGATACTTTGATATAATTCTAGCGCCTCTGTAAAAAGTAAAATTAGTTAAAATCAAAAACTATTCAAAATTCTTGAAATTCTGATTTTGAGGATTGATGATGTAAAGAAGACAAAACTACCATACCCTCATTGTATACGAGCATTATTTTAGGTTTTTTTTTCGAGTTAAAATTTAATTACACTAGATTCAACAAAAAATGGTTTTTGGTTTTTCAATATAATCAAGATGGATACCGCAAAAATAGTTCAATATGGCTACCGTTGTAACATTGTTGACCTGAAAGTTAATTTTGCCTTATTTTTTTACCTATAAGTCACAATTCCCAATGACAAAGCAAACTAACCAAACTTTGAAGGCATTTTGTTCTATTATGGGAATTTCAACTACATGGTAAACGAATTTAGTTTAAATTTATTAGCAATCATACATTTTTTATGTATCGATATATATATATATATATATATATATATATATATATATATATATATATATATATATATATATATATATATATATATATATAATTTATATAGGAATGATTATATAGAGTTTTTGATCTTTGATTCCATAATATGTTATACACATCAATAGAGCGAAAATAAGTAAATAAACATAAACATATGACAGCTGACCGTGTTGCAAATACTTCATTCCATGGGTATCAAAAAGGATGTATTATATTGAAGGGGTACAAGTGCTGATTTCAAATCAGCAGCCCTTCCTCCTTATAGTAGTAGCCGATGAAGTTCCCATGCGTTTTTAGGATTTACACAGAGACTGTGACTGAAGAATAAAACTTTTATTAATTAAGTTTATCAACTGAAACATCTTCAACATTCGCAAATTGATTTCACTGCTGTACACTTTGAACTTTGAGGACATTTTTATTTGAAGTCAAATTTTATGGGTATTTTCCACTTTGATGTAGGCAGTTTAACTTGGAAGACCACTTCTGCAGTAATTATGACTATACGGCCAATCAGAAAGCCATTTTAGGTTATCTTGGTGCCCAAAATATTTCCTGTGCTGTATTGCAGTGAGATTGGTAATATATATGTAATCTGGATTTCATAAGAAAACCTGTAATTTACTATACCACAGAGACGTATTGCAAGTTAATATTAGGTAATAAATTACCTTAAAATATGTATTTGAGGTACTTGGACCTAGTATTCAATTTTCAGTCCAATTTATGGTACACTTCGACCCAAAAATCACCAAAATTGAAATTGAAACTCAAAATTATATTTAAGGATATTTATAGGTAAAATTGAACCAACTTGTAATTTACTGACTTTGCAGTAATTGTAATAGTAAAAATTAGGCTAACTGGGAGCTGATTTTTCAAACTTATAGTTATTATGACAATCAAGCCAACATTTTAATTATTACTAAATTACAACTTGGTTAGGTTATTTGGACTCGAGTGCTGGTTAATGTGCCTTAATTTGTTGCTTGGGTATATTCAAAGTATACAGAAGTAATTTATTACAGAATTGGTAGAATTATCATTGAAACACATCCCACGACTGTCTCGGTCTTATATGACGTCTTATGTTTAAGTTCAAAGATAAAAGAAACTATTTAAGAATCATTTTTATAGAGACTTGGCTTGATTTTGTTTACATTTCTGCTATATTATGCGACAGCATAATATACCTATGCTGCGCTAAAACTGTGTTTGAGGCCGATAATAAAGCTACAAATATAGTGTATTTTAATAATTGATTGAATCCCCCAGTTAAATAACAATCAATTGGCAAATTTGTAGTTTTATGTCGTCTGTCATTTCCCATAATAGCGGCCGAGATTTCACGATTGCTGGTTATGGTAGTATGCTTTCTGCCTGGTATATATTTTGTTTGGTTACCGTTGATGTATGGTTTATATCTGTTGTATGAATTAATCTACGCGTGGCAGTTAACTACTCTGTCTGTCAGGCGTTGGACTTTAACCACTAAGTCGTTTCAACGCTTGACTTTGAGATTTTATTTTTAATTTGAAAAAACTCTAAATATTGTGTACCAAATTACTTAAAATTCACAACAAGATTTTTGCCAAGCT
Source organism: Tillus elongatus (assembly GCA_964006375.1). Lineage (NCBI taxonomy): Eukaryota > Metazoa > Arthropoda > Insecta > Coleoptera > Cleridae > Tillus > Tillus elongatus. The sequence continues at coordinate 157,059,769 of OZ023264.1, read as the reverse complement.
TGATTGGAATCAGTTTAGTATCATTTGAGTTATCGCTTGGATACCTATATATATATATATATATATATATATATATATATATATATATATATATATATATATATATATATATATATATATATATATATATATATATATATATATATATATATATATATATATATGTATATATATATATGTATATGTATATATATATATATATATATATATATATATATATATATATATATATATATATATATGTATATGATTTTCATCGTCACCTCTCTATTAGCGAATTTTTCTTAATGAAAATTCGCTAATATGTATTTATGCAGTTAAGGCACAAGTAGTAATGAACAACGCAAATTTTGTGAGTTTTCCATTGTTTCAATCCTAGCAAATTATTGTAAAGAAAACGCCTAATCGCAAACGTAGACAATGTTTTTCTACTAAGCGAATTGACTGAAGATTGAAATCTGTGATGAGCACTGATAAGTACACTTGGAGAACCGGAATCGCCACAACACAAAAAGACCTGACGATCGTTTCATTAACAAAGATGGCATCATCAGAACATGAAACATTCTTACTTACTTAACTACTATTAACAACTACATATTTTACTATTTATACTACACACAATACAAAGCAATTAAAAATGTATTAAAAATAAAGTAATATAATAATTTTTATCTTTATTTTGTGAAAGTTTCGTTTTAAACAATGAATTAAAGTTAGAGACCGTGATTTCGGTCGGACGACCATCATTCACCCTCTCCCTTTCTCTCTCTCTCTCTCTCTATATATATATATATATATATATATATATATATATATATATATATATATATATATATATATATATATATATATATATATATATATATGCCCAACTGATAACTCAAAATCTAATTAAGCGATTTTGATCAAACTCGGCAAATACCTTTCTTTTACAAATATCTTGGAAGATTTCGTTATCCAGGAGAATTAGCCAAGGTTTTCCAAAAAAAATTTGAGTTTTCTTTTGAAAAAACTTTGTCTCCAAAAATTACAAAGTTATTTAGATGAAAGTTGGTGGATGTGTTATGTCGCGAAAGGCCTTACTACACATCGAAACTTAACTTTCTAGGTTAATAGAAAATTGAGTGATTCAAATTTGAAGCATTTAATGAAAATTATCTTCCATAGCGCACTCGCTGCGTCCCGAACCCTTTTTCATTTGTTTTGTTACCATATTAGAGGTTAGTTAACATATTTTAAGACCCTGACCTCCACAACTTATAGTATAATAATGTACTGTGAATTTTTTCACGAAAAAGAAACCCTCTTAAAAACAATTATTTATTTTATTTCTTTTAAATAAGATAGTTCTCTCAGAGACAATCTCCAGTTTTTCGTTGAACGTATATAAATCAGGCGAAATACTCTTTATCTAAAACTTGTTCCAATTTGGTCCTTCGAATGCTGCTTTGTTTGGCCGGTTTAACATAGATGCAGTTTTGACATTTGCTGTCCTTTTAGTGAATTTTCTTACAAAATATTCACTAATGGGGAGATCTCGACTTTTGAATTTTGAAAAAATGTCTGCAAATGAGCGCTAATTAGGCCCCCTAGAACCCATATGCGGGGTCACTTTCAATTTTTATATGTTTTTATATGTTTACATCTATATATATATATATATATATATATATATATATATATATATATATATATATATATATATATATATATATATATATATATATATATACAGGGTGGTGATAACAACTCTTATATTTTAAATAGGGAACATGGGTCGAGTCTTACATCATTTGAAAGATCTATCTTTTCTGAATTCAGCACACTAATTTTTTTGGAGGTTTTATCAACTCGTTTAAAAATTATTCACAGTTGGAGTTGCGAGAACGTATTTCATTCATTGTGATAATAAATGCACTAATTAGTCAACTTTTCATAAAAAAAAGCAACTAAAAACACAACCAAACCTTCAAAAATGTTTATTCAGTTAAGTAAGTCTTCAAATTGTTGACCACCAGCTTCCATACAAAAGTACAAATTTTGTTCAAAACGAGCTCTGAGATTCTGGAGCATTTGTAGAGTTATTTGACGCAATTCATCAACAATGCGTCGTCGTAATTCTTCCAGAGACTCCTGTCCTGTTGCGTAAATTCCTATCTTTAAATGGCTCTATAGAAATAAGTCAAAAGGAGTTAAATCCGGGGATCTAGGGGGCCACTCAATAGCACCTCTACGCCCAATCCATTGTCCTTGAAACTATCTGTTCAAAAACTTCCTAACACGTTGGTAAAAATGCAAAGGAGCCCCATATTGTTGAAATACTTATATAATTTTCTTGACAGCGATCATTATTATCAACAATGTCAATTAGTAGAGGGTAAACGATATCTCCTAGTAACTCCAAATACGTTTCGCAACTCAAATTGCCATCAAGAAAAATTGGTCCGATTAAACGGCCTCCAAAAATGCCAGTCCAGACATTCAATTTCTGTGGAGATTGAGTGTGGACTTCGTGAAAATTTCTTGGATTATTATCTGCCCAATGACAATAATTATAACGATTGACTGTAGAGTTTAAGAAAAACGTACACTCGTCTGAAAAACAGATGATGAACAGATAGTTCCCGTTATCAGCTATTCGTGCAGTCATAACTTCACAAAACTCCAGCCGCCGATCAAAATCATCTTCATTCGGTTGTTGTACAAGAAACATTTTATACAGGTGAAATTTATTATGCTTCAATATTTGCTGAATAGTTCTTCTTTTAGTGTTTGAGACAGTGGCCAATTTTCTCGTGCTAAAAGTTGGGTCTGCAGCAATTTGTCCTAAACTTCAATCTCAGTAGTCTCATTTCTAACCGGAAATTCACGTTCAGGATCCCGTTTTTTGTTGGCTACTGAACCACTTTGTCGAAACTTTGCAACTAACTCCAAAATGTATTTTCTGTTAACATCTCTGTTCGGATGTCGTTCATTAAACAAATTTGCGGTACGGTTGGCAGAATCATCGTTTTTGAAAAAAAGAGTAATTATTTCAACTCTCTCTTCTACAGAATACACCATTGTGAAATTAATTTTCGGTAGTATTATTAAGTATCAAACCGACCGATAAACTGAAATAATAAACCGCATTTCTCTCATTCCGATAAGAAATGTTCTGATAGTCAATTTTTTGTTTACAAACCAACAAAACATTGACTATCAGCACATTTCTTATTGGAATGAGTGAAATGCGTTTTTGCATCTTCAACAGTGAATAATTTTTAAACGAGTTGATAAAACTTCAAAACTTCCAAAAAAATAGTGTGCTGAATTCAGAAAAGAAAGAGCTTTTAAATTATGTAACACTCGACCCATGTTCCCTATTTAAAATATAAGGGTTGTTATCACCACCGTTAAAGGGTTGATGTGACAAAGTTGAGTTTTATGTGAAAACATGTCCCTTTCAATATATATATATATATATATATATATATATATATATATATATATATATATATATATATATATATATATATATATATATATATATATATATATGTATCACGCCGATAACTCAAAAAATAATAGGCCGATTTTGATAAAATTTGGTATGTACCTTCGATTTGTAAATATATTGGATAGGTTCGTTAGTCAGGAAAATCGGACGAGGTTTTTCGGGAAAATTTTGAGTTTTCATTCGAAAAAAAATTTTATCTCAAAAAATAAAAAAGCTATGATAACCAAATTCGCTAGGTAGGTTTATGATATAAATGGTAAACTAGACACCAAAATTTAGATTTTTATGTTACAAGAAAATAAAGGTATAATAAAATATGTTGTGCCAGATCATTTCTATGAAAAACCATAACGTACTTGCTGCGTCCAGGCTTTTATATTAATAAGAAAAAAACAAAGCATTAAATCTTTGACGTATTCGGTTCGCAGCTTCGTACTCTATTAAAAATCGCTGCTCATAAAATCCGTCAGCTTGTAAAAAGTGGACATTTCATTTCCTTTTAACCTCTGAAGTATCTGTATTTTATCCCAAAGCAAAGCAGCTCTATTAGAAACGTAAAATGAATTTTGCTGTAATCGTTTGATATCGGATGCAATTCATTACTTGGAACTGTCAAGCCTGTTGTGCACTCAATGTTGCGAGCAACGTGATCACAGAGACTTCAAAACAAGTTCTGTTAAACTCCGATGATATGTATTGCGACTCATTGATTTTTACTAATTATGCCCTGGTGAAAGACTGCATATGAAACGGCAGTTTCAAAGCAAGTAAATGCCAATAACATGGGGTTCAGTTCCGGGTTCATGTGTACGATTGTTAAAACTTTTAATACCCATGCGAGTTGCTCCCGATAGTTATGGTTAACCTTTCTGTCAGAAGAGCGAAACTGAAATCCCAGAGAATCAGATATTGTACATTTTTATGAAATTAGATAAACTAACTGAAGATTGTGACCTGTGATGAGCACTGATAATCACACGTGGACAGTAGCGTCTCGTACCTTAATGCATTGTGCGCAAGAAAAAAAAGTTCGGGATGCAGCAAGTGCGCAATGGTAGTGCATTTTTATTAAATGCTTCAAATTTAAATAACTCAAGTTTCTACGAACTTAGAAAGTTGAATTATGGCATATAGTAGGGTCCTAACCAGGGCAACATATCCGCCAAATCTCATCAAATAACTTTGCAATTTCGGAGAAAAATTTTTTTTCAAATGAAAATTCAAAATTTGAATAACTCAATTTTCTGAAGATTTAGAAAGTTGAGTTTTAGTGTGTAGTAAGGCCGTTTATCAGGCAACATATTCACCAAATTTCATCAAAATAGCTTTGTAATTTTCGAAGAAATAGATTTTTTTGGAACAAAACTAAAAATTTTCCCGGAAAATCTTATCCGCTTTTCCTGACTAACGAACTCATCCAAGCCATTAATAAAAGAAAGGCACTTGCCGAGTTTTATCGAAATCAGTTGCTTATTTTTTGAGTTATCGGTTGGATACATACATACATAGATACATACATACATATATATATATATATATATATATATATATATATATATATATATATATATATATATATATATATATATATATATATATTGATACCTCCAATTGTGAATTTTTTAAAATAAAAATTCACTAAAAATGAAGGGCTCGCCTATTTTTTCCCCGAAAATGTATTATAAAAAAACCTACTTACTAAACTAACTAAACTTAATAATCATTAACTATACTTACCAAGTTTTCCTCTAGTAAGTTATAAGTTATCGTAATCGTAGTTAAAAAGTCCCTTAAAAAGTTAACCGTTAAATTTATAATATTATCCACTGAATTAATCACAGTATCACAATTATTTGGTCTACTTATTAAGCAACCCGAAGTAATAACCATAATAATAATAATAATTGTCTTATTAGAACATGTAAAGGACAACGAAATGATCTAATTAAAATCAATCCGACGCGCAGCACTACACGAAAATTACTAAATACATGTTAGACGCAGACAGGTTCTGCCAAAATTTTACTGCAAACTGCAACAAGTGTGGAATTTGAGAGCGCACACCAGTTTGCTTATTCGGGCGTTTTAAACGATCATACTCGATCATTTCGTATTAAAGTATGGCATTTACTCAATCGCCGGGATTTGATGGAATAATGCCCATCATGCTCCAACAGGGGATAGATATACTGGCGCCGGTGCTTACCCTCATTATGAGGGCCAGCCTGGCTCTGGGGTACATTCCGAGGGCATGGAGACTGGCCAGGGTTGTATTTATTCCTAAACCTGGGCGTCCAACAGACCAGGCAAAGTCCCTGAGGCCAATAAGTCTCATGTCCTTCTTGCTGAAAACAGTGGAAAAACTGCTCGACCGGCACATTAGGGGCGGTGTACTGGAAGCATATCCTCTACACTGCGGACAATATGCATACAGAGCAGGATTCTCAACTGAAACAGCACTGCACCAACTGGTGCTGAAACTGGAGAATACGCTGGAGAACAAGGAGGTGGCGCTGGGGGCCTTCCTAGACATAGAGGGGGCCTTTAGCAACACCTCGTTCGGATCGGTTCTGGCAGCTGCCCGGGAGCGTGGAATAGAGGAGACCTGCTGCAGGTGGATCGGTTCCATGCTCAGGGACAGGGCGGTGTTCACCTCACTCGCGGGTGGGACTCTGCTGGCGGGGGTCGCGGCGGGGTGTCCGCAGGGGAGCGTTCTGTCTCCCTTGCTCTGGTGTCTAGTCGTGGACGGCCTGCTGGGGAGGCTCTCGGGAGGGGGGTATGAGGTACAGGGCTATGCGGACGACATTGTCATCATAGTCCAAGGAAAGGTCAAACAGGCAGTGTGGGAGCATATGCAGACTGCACTGAAAGTGGTGGAAGGGTGGACGGTTGATCAAGGGCTCGGGGTGAGCCCCGAGAAAGCAACCGTCGTGCCGTTTACGAGGAGGAGGAAGTGTGAAAGCCACAGAACTCTCACTCTATACGGTAGGAGCGTTCCAATCGCCAGGGAGGTAAAATATCTTGGGGTCGTATTGGACTCTAAGCTAACCTGGAATGGTCACATTGGAAAAATACTGCGTAAGGCAGTCATGACCTTAGCCGTCACTAGGCGGCTATATGGAAAAACGTGGGGACTAAGACCTAGTATGGTCCACTGGCTGTACACAAGGGTGGTCAGACCATCGTTAACATATGCGGCACTGGTCTGGTGGCCTAAGGTGACACAATCCAGTGCCAAACAAAAACTAGGCAAGATCCAAAGGATGGCTTGCCTAGGCATCACAGGGGCCATGTCTTCAACCCCAACAGCCGCCATGGAGGTGTTGCTGGATCTACCCCCCCTACACTTAGTTATTATGGGAGAGGCCAGGCTAGGACTATACAGACTAGCCTGCAATGGTAGACTGAAGATCAATCCAGGCTTCAGGGGCCACTGCAAAATTCAGGAGATCGTGAAGGAGCCCATGCTTGAAATGAGGTCAGACTTCGCGAGCCCGCGAATGTGCAGGGAAAACAACTTTACAGTGGAAATCCCTGATCGCGAGGCATGGCGGGAGGAGACGCCGGACATGCCACGGGACGCGCTCGTCTGGTTCACGGACGGATCTGGCGGGGAGCGTGGGACGGGGGCAGGTGTTTACTCGGAAGGACCGAAGGTAAGTCATAGTATTTCCCTCGGAGCCCATGCAACGGTGTTTCAGGCCGAGATGTACGCCATCCTGCACTGTGTGCGGGAGAACAAGAGGAGGGGCTACACCAACAAGCGGATCCTCATAGCCACAGACAGCCAGGCAGCCCTTAAGGCACTAAGTAGCCCACGGGTAAATTCCTGGCTGGTGAGTGAGTGCCCAGACGAGACGAGCGACCTGGCTGGGCAGAATGAGGTGACCCTCATCTGGGTGCCGGGTCACTCGGGGGTTAAAGGCAATGAAGAAGCTGACAGACTCGCGAAGAGAGGGTCAGCAGAACCATTTATGGGACCAGAACCGGCTCTGGGCGTGTCAAAGAGCACTGCCAGGGGAGCCATTAAGTCCTGGGTCAGAAACCAACACAAGGTGTACTGGGCGGACTGTCCAGGGCTCAGACATGGGAAGTCAATAATTGACGGACCCAGTTCAAAGAGAGCTGTGGAGCTGCTAAACCTTAGCAGAGGACAGCTCAGAAACACAACAGGTCTCTTGACGGGACACATGGCCGTCTAGAAACACCTGCATAAAATGGGGCGGTTCGAAGGGGACCTCGCATGCGGACTCTGCGGCGAGGGGGAGGAATCAGCCCAGCACATCTTGTGTGAGTGTATAGCTCTGGACCGGAAAAGACAACTGATCTATGGTCACTCTAGACCGGAGACAGAGCAATATAAAACTTCACAATTGCTGTGCAGACTAGTTCAAGGCACAGTGATTTTGGAATGGGTGGAGTAAGACTAAGGGTATGCACAATCAACCAAGGGTTGCGGTGCTATCGGGGCGGCAAGGCCGCGGACGAGCCCTGAGGGAACAAAAAAAAAATGGCATTTACTCAAGAGTGCCGAAAAATACACATCGCCGGCGACTGATGTACATATGGATATTTGAAAATGGATGTATATAACGATAACGTCTGCAACCAACCATTAACACTATACTTATTCTGATGCTGTATTAATGGCTGCCGACTCTGCGATCCTCGATCGATATACAAATTTTGTTTGTTGAATGCAGGAGGTAAAAAAGCAAATAATAATTTATTAATATATAGCATAGCAAAAATATTTTTTCCACGGCAGGCGGCAGTAAGCGCCCACGGGCGCACTTATTGAGGAGCCGCCCCTGCACTTGGATAACCCAAATCACCACAGCACATTTTAAAAACCTGTCGATCGTTTTACTAACCAAATAAGCATCGTCAGAGGATGAATAATTCTCACAGAATTATTAATCATCTGATGACGCTAACTTGGTCAGTTAAACGATTGTCAGGTTTTTAAAATGTGTTGTGGTGATTTGGGTTCTCCAAGTGTGCTTACAAGATTAGATAAAGTGAATTTGGAAAATTTTAAAAGGTTATTCAGAGGCACCGTCAGCTGAACGTTTACAAATAACTAGTTCAGTTACGGATTTGATATTGTTCAAAGTCTCGTACTTTCCAATTAGGGAGGTAATGATTGTAAGATTTTCGATTTTTTTAAATGAGTACCAATTAGCGCCTATAGAACCCATATGGCAAGATCATTTGAATTTTTATGTTTTCATATTATATATATATATATATATATATATATATATATATATATATATATATATATACAGGATGGTCACTTTTAAGTGGGCCACCATTGGGATCTCCGAAACTATAAGAGATACGAAGCTGGTTAAATTAGAAAAAATGTTCACAATTTTATTCTCTTTCAGAAGCTGAAGTCGCATTTTGGATAGCTTAAGTGATTGCTGAAACATCCTAAAAATACTGAGAAGCTCTATTAGTGAATTTTCTTTTAAAAAAATCACTAATGGGGAGATCTCGATTTTTGAATTTTGAAAAAATTTCTTCAAATGAGCGCTATTTAGGACCCCTGGAACCCAAATCCGAGGTCGGTTTCAGACTTTATATGTTTATATATATATATATATATATATATATATATATATATATATATATATATATATATATATATATATATATATATATATATATATATATATATATATATATATATATATATATATATATATATATATATATATATATATATATATATATATATATATATATATATATATATATATATATATATATATATATATATATAGATGTTTATATATTTATGTGTCACACCTATAACTAAAAAAATAATGGACCGATTTTGATAAAATTAGGTGAGTACCTTCCTTTTGCGAGTGGATTGGATAAATTCGTTAGCCAGGAAAATCCGCCGAGGTTTTCAGGGAAAATTTTGTGTTTTCTTTAAAAAAAAATCGAAAAAAAAAATATATATATCCGGAATTAACAAAGTAAGGGCAACGAAATTTGGTACACGGGTTTATATCATTATAGGTAAGTTACCTACCAAAATTTAGCGCTGTAGGTTAAAGGAAAAAAAGTTACAGGCATTTAATGAAAAATAAATTTGGGTTTTCCTCAAAACGTCAAAGTCGCGATTTTAAACGTCAAAATTGTTAATATTTAGGCAATGAACCTGAAATTAATATGATCTATGAAAGGAAAATATCTGAAGAATAATGTTTTACAAAGCCCGAAGTCTTAGCTTCAATCGTCATTGTCCTTCATTTTACTAAAATATTCCCGGAAAATTCATTTCAAATAGACCCTTTCTCTGATGCTTTAGCAGTAGTGTTGGCTATAGAGGTTATCGTTTAATGGTATATCATTTTTGTCGAATTTTCGTAAAAAATCATTAAAGCGCAATATATCCGTTATTATGCAAGTTAAGAAAAAAAGTTGTATACATTAATTGTAGGGTGTCTTAAGCTACATCTAAAAAAATATTTCCACAATTACAGTGTGGCCCATAAGTCGTTGGTGATTCAAATTTTCTTTTTTTTAGTGAATTTTTTTAATCGAACACGCCCTATGTTATTGCAATTTTGTATTTTCCATCGAAATATAATACATCTTTGTAAGAAAAGAAGTTCGGGACGCAGCAAGTGCGTTATGGTAGCGAATTTTTATTAAATGCTTCAAATTTTGAATCAATTTGCTATTAACCTATAAGGTTGACCAGAAAACCAGTCTTTTCGGGAACAATTTAAGTTTACTTTCAGAAATTTTTGTACATTTTCAAACAATAAAGTTATTTTGATGAAACATGGCACATTGTTTCTAATATATAGATTATACTGGTAACCAAATTTGGTGCCTGCTTTCTTAAGAAAACATATTTGCTATTAAAAACATTTTTATGAAAATTCACTACCATAACGAACTTGCTGCGTCCAGAGTTTTTTTTTTAATTTCTTCGATAACCTTTTTGTTGTTTAATAAAATGTTACTGAAGTTGGTGGGTTTGCATAACTCGTCACAGGCTATCAGATAATGGTCTAAAAAAGTTTTAGGCTTACTAGATTTTACTTTGTCATGGCCAACTTTTGTTTTTCTTATGGGCGCCATATTGATTTTGGACATCATTGGACAGAGAAATAAAATACCAATTCATTGGTGTCGCACACATGATTTATTTAGCTCACCAGTTTACTTTTCAAGATCAATTTTAAATTATTTCGGCCAGTATCAAGTTGCCATGAAAAAAATAAATGAATTTGGCAGTTTACAAATTCAGTAAAAGTGTCTTACAGTACACCGTCGGCTGATAAGAGTGCATGCTAAATCACAGAAAACCTTAGGTCTTAATTTATTAATTACCTAACCTAGAATCAATTAATAACTCGATTTTTTTTTAACGAAAACCGAATAGTAACTCTAAAAATGTTGGTAGTATCACTCGAACTCAAAAGAATAAAATATAAGAATTAGGGCAAAAATATTTACTCTATTAGAAATTAATCACAAAAGAATAACAAGTGTAAAATGCAAATTACCTATGCAGAGACAAAAAAAAAAAGAAAAAAACTAAAATTACATAAACTGTTCAAATTGTGTACCCATGTGCTCTATACAAAGTAAAGTTCTGCGATGCCAACTATTCACTCTATTCGTAATAGTATCTGGTTCAATGCAGTGGAATGCTTCTCTGATTTTCTCTTGCAAATCATAAATGTTATCGGATTGTTTGTCATAGACTTGGTTCTTTGCAATGCCCCAAATACAATAATCAAACGGGTTCAAGCAAGGCGATCGCGGTGGCCAAGGCATGGGATCATTAGCACTAGTCCATGCATTTGGAAATCGTCCAGTCAAATACTCCCTGGTCATTCTGGCACTATGGGGAGGTACTCCATCTTGCTGAAACAATTTAAGGCTACGAATACCTGGCAGGGAACATTATCTAGCATTTCTTCAAAATCTTTTCTTAGAAAATTCAAATTAAACTCTGAAGTCAAATGCCTGGGCATAAAGTATGGGCCTAATAATTTACTGCATATCAGGCCACACCATACATTAATTGAAAACCGAATTTGTGGTCTAACTTGGCGTATGAGATGAGGATTTACAACTGAATAATAATGCTTATTTCTTCTATTCAAAAGACCGCAATTTGTAAAGAGGGTCTCGTGGGTCCATAGTACCTTTTCGAGAAAATTGAAATCTTTACTCACTTTTTCACAACCATATAGAAAAAGCTAGTCTTTTTTTATCGTGTCCTGGATGTAATTGTTGCGTTGGTTTGAACTTATAATCATGGTACTTACTTTAAAACGTTATCGTCTTTAAATTTGTCGTTACAGTTAGCACCCGACAAGCAAACGGTTCGGATTGTTTTGCGGTAAAACCGCTCCAGGGGGTAGGGGATGAATGGGGGTGATTTGATGAAAATTAACATTTTTTGGTTAAAACTCGGGGAATATAATGCTTTAGGGTTTGTTTATTAGAAAACTTTCAATTTCATCGAACATCTGGTAATCTATGCTAGAATTGAACTAGGGGTTGAATGTGTGGGGGTGGAATATCGGTAACATAAATTTAGATTTTTTTTTGGCAGAACAGCGTAGAAAGTCTCAAAACATATAGAAAACTTGATTCTGGAACGACATTTTTGTTATCTGTCGGCCGGTCGATCTGTATGTCTGATTTAAATGGTCCCAATATGTGACATTTACCCGTATAATTATGATAAATGATTCGGGTAAACTAACACTTTTCTTGTTTTTTAATTTGTTTAATGTATGTAACATCTCGTGGAGGTAAAAGTAAAAATTCCGTCAGCAAGCGTAACAAAACGAAAAGTACACAATATAATTCACGCTAAACATCAAACCTGAGCTTTATAAGAAGGCAATGTTTATCAGATATTCCTCTGTAAATTTCTGCGTAAGCTTTACAGTAACATCCCGTTATGGTAGGAATATTTTCATTTCGTATTTTTCAGAAGGAAATCTATATTTTCTGCAGAAAAATGGAGACATTATTATTTCCCATGCCTAAGGCACCCGGAGAAGTTTTCCATCCGAAATACCAAACAGAAAGGATAAAGTAATGCTTGTGTGGAGCAGCGAGATGCTGTTATAAAATTAAATTATGTTCAATTCGAAGGAAGAAAAAGGAACTTCTACATTAGAACCATATTAAATCTGTCATTTTTACGCGACTAACAATTTTGACGTGAATGCAAAATAAACATTCAAACATTTATAAAGGGCTTCTATTAAATACTAAGTGAGAGTTACAAATATAATATAAAAATATAAACGTCGGTCTATTTCCGCGACTGTGGCCAATCATCGACGCCAAGGAGCAGTTTCACCTCACCATCCTGCAAATTTTGCCGAACTCCTGCCTTCTGTAAGGCGGGTAGGGATCTTTAACGTGCCCAAAATAACATGGACACGGGGTCTACGGATTTACGCCGCGTCCGAAGGGCGGAACGTGCCGACATTCAACTTGTTCAAATACAATAATGCCACAACCTCAGCTGTTGTTAATATATGTAAAAGTATGTGCTGAAAAACTGAAACAAGAGCCCTGCGATCGAACCCAGTACCCTTCGGTTAAAAGGCACACGCTCTTACCACTGAACCACCGAGAATATGCAGATATACCCTATAATAATAGTAACAAGATTTTGTTGATATGACAAAGAAAATGAGAAAATTAACTAATAGAGAGGTATCGATGGTGAGACTTTCGGAAAATCTCTAAGCAAGAATTAGGGCCCCTGGAAGCCATTTCCATGGTCAGTTAAAAAGTTTATATATATATATATATATATATATATATATATATATATATATATATATATATATATATATATATATATATATAAATGTGTATTTATTTTCGAGGTTAGTTAAAATTGTTTGATAACTAACGTGCCCCACTTCGGATGGACACGGGGCCGACCGCTTAACGTCACCTCCAAAGGGCGGAACGTACAGACATTCAACTTCCACAAATACAATGCCACAACCTCGTTTGATGTTAATTGCACAGTATACACTGTGATCGAACTCAGTACCCTTCGTTTCAGAGTCCCACGTTCTTACCACTCAACCACCGAGACTCTTAGGGTACGCCAATAAAACATTTGAAGGGTGCGGTCAAAATGAATTTACTACCGACATTAAATTTGCTCAAATACAATGCCACAACCTGGTTTCATATTAATTTTACAGTATGCACGGAACGAGTGAAACGGGAACCCTCGGAACCGAACCCTTTACCCATGTGTTCAAAGGCCAAGTATATATCTATATGATATATATATATATATATATATATATATATATATATATATATATATATATATATATATATATATATATATATATGCCTATAACATTTCGTCAACAAAATTTAAAAAAATATTTTAAGAGGTCCTGGGTCTTTCCCCTTGTCCTATTATTTCTGTTGTCGTGGATGGCCATTCCACTAAACTGTATCCAATTAATGCAGGGGTTCCTCGACGTTCAGCATTAGCGCCTACTTTGTTTCTTCTCCACATCAATGAACTTTTCTCTAGCACATCCAACCCAGTTCACAGTTACGTGGACTACACCACCCTCCACTCAAATATGCAATATTCCATGCCTGTCTCTTTAGCCCATATAGATGAGGATCGCAGACTCATGGAGGGTTCTGTCTCCGTGAATATCCAAAAAGTATTAGACTGGGGAAGTATAAAACTTGTACAATTGAACCCCACCAAATCCCAGTCTTGCTTTCTTTCTCATAAGAGATACACCAGCCCTAGACCCATCACAATGAATAACCAAGTTATTCAACGTAATGAGTCCTTTTCACTGGTTGGCATTTCTGTGGATCGAAATCTCAATTGGCACCAACATGTCACATCAATTGCAGAAGCGGCTGCTAATTAATTAGGTTTCCTCTTCCGGGCTCGCAAATACTTTTCACCAGCTAATCCATATATCTTATATACTTCACAAATAAGGCCAAACCTCGAATACTGCTCCGACATCTGGTGTGCCGCTGCCGCTTCTGCACTCACTATCCTGGACTTCATTCAGAAGAGAGCTATACGTCTCATGGGTGAACCTACCCTCACCAAAAGGCTGCCATTCCTTGCCCACCGACGTGCCGTTGGTGACCGCTCTCTCTCTTTTATATATATATATATATATATATATATATATATATATATATATATATATATATATATATATATATATATATATATATATATATACATCTGCACGGGCACTGCTCAGAGGAGCTTTATTCCATAGTTCCTCCACCTCCTGCCCCCAACAGATCTACCAGGGGAACAGAGCGAACGCACCCTTTTACTGTCCAGGTCACCAGATATAGAACATCTTGTTATGCCCGCTCTTTGGTCCCGAGGACTTCCAAGTTGTGGAATTCCTTGCCGGCACATGTTTTTCCTTCTCCTCCAAACCTTCAAGTTGCCTCTTTCCTCCTTGTCGACATCGGCGGTACGATAGTATTTAGGCTGTAAGCCCTTGTGCTATGTTGTTGAAATATATATTTTTTTCATTTGAAACCACCTTTTTCAACTTGCCAATTTGATTCCTTTTTCACCATTTTGATTTTTGATTCAGAACCAAACGCTCCACGTTATAAGTCGTATCCATGGAGTATACCTTCTCTGATTTTAGTTTGAATTGTATATTCGTTAATATATATTGATACCTCGGTTTCTACGCAGATCTCTACGATAGAGTCTTTCTACATCATTAAAACAATTCTCTTAATCCTCATCATCGAAGCTCCTTTCAGGTATATAAAAACAATAAACATGAATATATTGTCACAGCCATCTCTGAGAATTAAGTTTATGAACGCCGTTACTTCTATGGTCACAGACAGGTTGTAAAGTGTGTTGATAACAGTGAATACTCTAGAATTATATTTCAATAATGGACTTGAAAAAACAAATATTAAACAATGTATAAAGGTCTGGAACTACTCTATGGACCGTATAAATAAACGCAGATGCAGTCATTCAGTATTAAATGAATCAGTGTAGTGTGACATAATAGACTATAGACACTTAGTAATATAGAGAAATAGTTAAGTTGATGGTGGGCTTGGAAAATAATTGGTTATAATAAATTAGTATTTGGAAAGCTGTGTTTTGTTACTCAACAAATTCAGAATCCCGAATAACATAACAACTGTTGTTAGAAGTGGGATTTTTAAGCTGCGAGCGGAAATATCGTCCAGATTATTCGTTGAACAGCGTGGAAATTTCTAGAATCTTTGGAATATCAGTGTCAGCGGTAATTCATAACTAGGTGTGTTTTTAAACCAAAAAGAAAAACTTTGTACCAGCTTTAAGTACGTCTATGCCTAAGAGATGTAGAGCAACAGCCAATATGGACACCCATCTATTGGAAATGATTTCACAAATGAACAAAAAAGCTTAATTAGCACGAAAAAAGCTAAAAAAGAGCTAAAGAAGTCTAAGAAGGAATGAGAAAAAAAGACGAATAAATCAAAAGAAGAGATGAAGAGGCGAAAGGAGACCTAAGAAAAGGAGACGAAGAAGCAAAAGAAAAAATGAGAATATAGATGAAGAAGACAGAAAGTGAGATGAAGAAATTAGAAAAATAAATGAAGAAACTAATAAAACTCTACATGGAGAACATTACTTTATGTGTGGACGAACGTATGAAGCAGGTAAAAGACGACATCTTCCAGCAAGTAGAAAGCCAAGTAAGGGGTATCAGCGACGATGTACATGACAAGCTGACGAATATACAAGAAGATCAGCAGAAAATACAATCACTAGAAAGGAAGTGTGATACCCTAGCCAAGCAAAACGTCCGACTCGAAGATAGCCTGGTCGTAATAACTAGCGTCCCCACATTTAATGGCTCAGTCCAGTTGGGTATTTACATACGCGAGTTCGAAGCTGCTGCTACAGCAAATTGTTGAGGCGAGAGAGAGAAAACGACTTTGTTAATTGTAGAGGATATACCCTAGATGTGCTTCAAGGTATTCCCAGGGAAGAACGGGACAGTTTCGACAGCATTTGGTACCACCTAGAGATGATATTTAGAGACCACCATTCACAACAGGTGTCAGCTGCAAAGTCTCTGTCATAAATCGCTCTAGACTCTCCAGCAGTTCAAAAGCGACGTTGCTAGACTAACATGGTCAGCTTATTCTACCGCACAGGCGGAATTTTTGAACCAGCTGTCGCTGCAAACATTTTTTAACGGCGTCATGTGATACCGACACCCAACAACAGGCGCTGAGGATGGCGAGACACAAAAATTTGAACGATGCTTTGGCACATTCCTTGAAGCTTGAAGCGTTTTACAATCCAGTACGACGAAAGGGACGGTCAACCAAACTACAAAAATGATGGGAAGGTCCGTATAATGTGGTGAAAATGATAAATGACGTTGTCTATCCCATTCAGGGGAGCCCAAAGAGGAAGATGAAGATGGTCCATATACACAGGCTTACGCCATACCAAGAAATGTTGGACTTCGACCGGACGGTCGAATTTAAGAAGGGTGCAGTGTCACATCTGTCTCTATGAAAATTAAGTTTACGAACTTTGTTACTTATAAGATTCCAGGCAGGTTGTAAGGTGTGTTGGTAACAGCGAATACTCTAGAATTATATTTCGAGCATGGACTAAAAATGACAGATATTGAACAATGTAGAAAGGTCTGGAACTACTCTATGGACGGTATAAATAAACGAGCCGCAGGGAGAGTCAGTCAGTATTAAGTGAGTCAGTGTAGTGTGCAGTAACAGAGGCGAGAAGTAGACTAATAATAATAATAATAATAATAATAATAATAATAATAATAATAATAATAATAATAATAATAATAATAATAATAATAATAATAATAATAATAATAATAATAATAATAATAATAATAATAATAATAATAATAATAATAATAATAATAATAATAATAATAATAATAATAATAATAATAATAATAATAATAATAATAATAATAATAATAATAATAATAATAATAATAATAATAATAATAATAATAATAATAATAATAATAATAATAATAATAATAATAATAATAATAGTTGTTTATAATAAATTAGTAATTTGAAAAGCCGTGTTTCGTTAGTCAACTAATTCAGAACCCCGAAGAACGTAACAATGTATTTCTCAGACCTCGCTTCTATTATTTTTTGATGCCAGCACAGCTTCTCTAGTTCTTGGGAAATGTCTAAATCTGAATTAGTATTCATCCAAGCAACTCTCAAGTTTGGTTCGTATTTTATTTTTATTAATATTAACAAAAAAACAAACTAGGCGTATTATATGATTCTATTTAGCGAGGCGGTATTTCTCTGAACAACTTTCTATAATGCCAAAACAATTTTCACGCAAAAATCATGAGCAAAATAGCTTATTAACAAGGAACCATTTTGTGCTTCTAATAATGCAGTGTCTTATAAAGTGACTGGGTTTTAGTCTAAAAGAGATATATCCCTTGAAAAACAGTACATTTGATATATACACGCGTTTTGCAAGTAGACAGCTAGTAACTAGGAGAAACAAAGACGGTACATTAAATAAAACACCACCATATGTGGCACGCTCGCAGTAAATAAAACAGTTGACGAAACTAATACCCAACGAGTTAGCAAACTGTCCACGACCGTGTGAAAGCTCAATCAAAATTTATTTGATAGGGTGACCCTAATATCCGAAGAGTATTAAAAATATTGATTTCATTCTCCCGGATCTTTTTGCCGGCGTGTTCAGAATTTTAAATAAAAAAATATTGCTTCAGAGTTGATTAGATTACCGAGATGAAAATCAAATCATCCTAAATGGTTAATGCTTTCTATACTTTTGTCACTGTTCATATTCTGTTCTCGTCGCGGACGTGAAAATTGCCCAAAGTTAATAATCTTATCTTTTTTTTTTCAGGTAAGTGTCTTTATGCATTTGCTGAAGTAGCACATATCCGTAACTTGGTAAGTCGCTACTCTAATGCAATGTAGTCTGAATTTTTAATTGATGTTATGGCATAATTTAAAGATAATTAGTGTAAACATAAACAAGGAACTTAGAATGTTCGGAGCCAACAGGTGCGGTATAAAATCTGCGTTATGCTGTTCATAAAAATTGATGAAATAGTTTTCGTTTTAATTTTTATAGGTTTCTGCATATAGTATTAGATAATCCAACAAATTGATTTAATTTTTTAATAAATAATTATTATATTGTTGTGATGTTCAAATTATTTAATTTTATGTATGCTAAATTTTAATTGAAAAATACCGGATTTGGATGATACCTACCTTTGCTTTCCTTTTTACCAAACTTATTCTTTTTATTTTCGTAGAAAAAAATCACTAATGCTCGCGACTTTCATATTTAAAAAAATCTTCATAGGCCCCAAGAACAAATATCCCGGGTCAGTTTACATTTTTATATACCGATAACTCAAAATACATTGGACGATTTTGATCCAATATGGTTACTGCGTTTTCTCTGCAAATGGCTTGGACAACCTCGTTAGCTAGAAAAAACGGACCAGTTTTTCAGAGACAACAATGGGTTTTTTGGTTTTTTTTCTTCCCCAGGGCTCGTCCGCGTCTTTGCCTTCCCGATAGCACTGCATGCCCTTTGTCTTTTCTACTTCACCCATTCCAAGATCACTGTGCCTTGAACTAGTCTGCACAGCGATTGATAGGGTAAAGTTTTATATTGCTCTGTCTTCAGTCTAGACTGATCGTAGATCAGTTGTCTTTTGCGGTCCAGAGCTTTACACTCGCACAAACTGTGCTGGGCTGATTCCTCCCCCTTGCTGCAGAGTCTCCATGCGAGGTCCCCCTCCGCCCCATTTTATGCAGGTGTTTCGTGACGGCCATGTTTCCCGTCAAGAAACCTATTATGTTTCTGAGCTGTCGTCTGCTAAGATTTAGCAGCTCTCTTTAAACTGCGTTCATCAATTACTGACTTCCCATTTTTTAGCCCTGGACAGTCTGCCCAGTACATCGTGTGCTCGTTTCTGACCCAGAACTTAACGGCTCTCCTGGCCGTGCTCTTTGTCACGCCCAGAACCGGTTCTGGTCCCACAAATAGTTCTGCTGACCCTCTCTTCGCAAGACTGTCAGTTTCTTCATTGCCTTTGATCCCCTAGTGACCCGGAACCCAGATGAGGGTGACCTCATTCTGCCTATCCAGGACGCTCCTCTAGTCTCGGCACTCACTACCAGCCTGGATTTACCCGTGAGCTACTTGTACTTGGGCTGTCTGTGGCTATGAGGATCCGCTTGTTGGTGTAGCCCCTCATCTTTTTCTCCCGCACACAGTGCAGGATGGCGTACGTTTCGGCCTGAAAAACCGTTGCATGGGCTCCGAGGGAAATACTATGACCTACTCTCGGTCCTTTCGAATAAACACATGCCCCCGTCCCACGCTTCCCGCCGGATCCGTCCATGAACCTGACGAGCGCGTGCCGTGGTGAGCCTGGCGTCTTCTCCCGCCATGCCTCGCGGTCGGGGATTTCCACTGTCAAACTGTTTTCCTGGCAGTTTCGCGGGCTCGCGAGGTCTGACCTCATTTCAAGCATGGGCTCCTTCACGATCACCAGAGTTTTGCAATGGCTCCTGAAGCCTGGGTTGATCTTCAGGCCAGCATTGCAGGCTAGTCTGTATAGACCTAGCCCGGCCTCAACTATGACAACTAAGTGTAGAGGGGGTAGATCCCGCAACACCTCCATGTCAGCTGTTGGGATTGAAATCATGGCCCCTGTGATGCCCAGGAAAGCCATCTTTTGGATCTTGCCTAGTTTTGTTTGGCACTGGATTGTGTCACCTTAGGCCACCAGATCAGTGCCGCGTATGTTAGCGATGGTCTGACCACCTTGTGTACAGCCAGTAGGCGATACTAGGTCTTATTCTCCACGTTTTTAAATATGGTCGCCTAGTGACGGTTAGGGCCATAACTGCCTTACGCAGTATTTTTTCAACATGGCCATTCCAGGTTAGCTTAGAGTCCAATACGACCCCAAGATAGTTTACCTCCCTGGCCATTGGGATATTTCTACCGTAGAAACAATAGGTTTTCTTTCGAAGCATTTTTGCATCTCCAAAAATAACAAAGCTATGGCAAGCAGATTTGGTGTACAAATTTATGTTGTAAAAAATACTATACACCAAAATTTGGATCTATCAGTCAAAAGGCGAAAAAGTTCTAGGCATAAAAATTTGGGTGCCACTGATGACCAGAGAAACGCAAAAAACCAAAATATTTTATGTGGATTGCAAAATATATTGTATGTTCGAGACCAAGATTAGGTTTTTTGGCTAAAAACAGACAGGAAATACCAAAAAAGTTACTATAGTTTTTCTTCTTAAAACGTCAAATCCACAATTTGAAACGTCAAAATTGGCAAAGAACCTGAAGAAAATACGGGTTATGTAGAGAAAATGTCGCAAGAAGCGTGTTTTACCAAGCCTTAAGTTTTAGCTTCAACCGTCATTGTCCTTCATTTAACGAAAATCTGTTGCTTTCAAGAGTAATTCCCAATTTTAATGAATGCAAAGAAAAACATCTAATTATTATTAATCTGAGAATTTGGTATTTATTGTCAAAACTGTGGAGTTTTAAACTACGATTTTTGCGAGTGACTTTTTATGGTATTTGAAGTCAAATTAGGTGGTGAAAGACACAAGTCCTAATTAATGAAATACGATAGTTAATAATAAAATAATTCTTGCTCTACAATCTTGACTAAAAGCTCTTATTCTTCAGATCTTCAGTGCAATTTTTTTAATGCAAGCTAACGGTAGGTAGGTTTACGATATAAAAGGTAAACTATGCACCAAAATTTAGATTTCTATTTTACAAGAAAAAAATATTTGGTGCCAGATCAGTTCTATGAAAATTCGCTACCATAACGCGTAACGCAGCGCCCGGCCTTTTTATAAAGATCAAATTTTCTGAGACCATTCATGAAATTGATATATAATGGCTTAATAGATTTGTATAATGTTTTCATTAATTTTAAAGTAGATTTTCTTTGCTTAATCTCAGGGTTTATTATATATAGGCTGGTGCATTGAAAACGAAACAGACCGATTTGCGTCCAGAGAATATTTTTTTTTAAAGAAACGCTGAAACACGTCAGTTTTAATATTGAGGGGGACATGTTTTGACATAAAACTCAACTTTGACACATCAACCCCTAAAGGGTGGTGATAACAACCCTTATATTTTAAATAGGAAACATGGGTCCAGTGTTACTTCATTTGAAAGCTCTTTCTTTTCTGAATTCAGCACACTAATTTCTTTGGAAGTTTTATCAACTCGTTTAAAAATTATTCACAGTTGGAATTGCAAGAACGTATTTCATTCATTTTGATAAGAAATGCACTAATTAGTCAATTATTCGTTAAAAAAACTAAAAACAAAACTCAACGTTCAAAAATGTTTATTCAGTTAAGCAAGTGTTCAAATTGCTGACCACCAAGCTCTCATACAAAAGTACAAATTTTGTTCAAAACGAGCTCTGACATTCTGGAGCATTTGTGGAGTAATTAGACTGCATTCTTCAACAATGAGTCGTCGTAATTCTTCCAGAGACTCCGGTTCTGTTGGGTAAATTCTGCTCTTTAAATGGCCTTATAGAAAGGAGTCTAAAGGATGTAATCTGGTGATCTAGGGGCGCACTCAACAGCACCTCTACGTGCAATCCATTGCTCTGGAAACGCTCTGTTCAAAAACTCCCTAACACGTTGTAAAAAATGCAGAGGAGCTCCATCTTGTTGAAACACTAATTGATTTTCTTGATAGCGGTCATCATTTTCAACAATGTCAATTAGTAGAGGGTAAACGATATCTTCTAGTAACTCCAAATACGTTTCGCCACTCAAACTAGCATTAAGACAAATTGTTCCGATTAAAGGGTCTTAAAAAATGCCAGTCCAGACATTAAATTTCTGTCGAGTTTCTTGGATTATTATCTGCCCAATAACGACAATTATGACGATTGACTGTAGAGTTTAATAAAAACGTACACTCGCCTGAAAAACGGATATTGAACAGAAAGTTCCCGTTATCAGCTATTCGTACAGTCATAATTTCACAAAACTTTAGCCGCCGATCAAAATCATCTTCATTCAGTTGTTGTACAAGATGAATTTTATACGAGTGAAATTTATGATGCTTCAATATTCGCTGAATAGTTCTTCTTTTGATGTTTGAAACAGTGGCCAATTTTCTCGTGCTCAAAGTTGGGTCTGCAGCAATTTGTCCTAAAACTTCAGTCTCTGTAGTCTCATTTCTAACCGAAAATTAACGTTCAGGATCCCGTTTTTTGTTAGCTACTGAACCACTTTGTCGAAACTTTGCAACTCCAAAATGTATTTTCTGTTAACATGTCTGTTCGGATGTCGTTCATTAAACAAATTTGCGGTACGATTGGCACAGTCATCGTTTTTGAAAAAAAGAGTAATTATTTCAACTCTTTTTTTCTACAGAATACACCATTGTGAAATTAATTTTCGGTAGTACTATCAAGTACCAAACCGACCGATAAACTGAAATAGTAAACCACATTTCTTATCGGAATGAGTGAAATGCGTTTTTGCATCTTAAACTGGTGTAACACTCGACCCATGTTCCCTATTTAAAATATAAGGGTTTGATGTGACAAAGTTGAGTTTTATGTCAAAACATGTGTCCCTCAATATTAAGATTGACGTGTTTCAGCGTTTCTTGGAAAAAAATTTCTCTGGGTGCAAATCGGTCTCTTTAGTTTTCAATGCGCCATCCTATATAGTTTCGGGTACCTAATAAAAAGGATTGATATTTAATTTAGCTGCTCTAATATTATTTTTATAAAAGTTAAACGTTTATAAGAAGCATTCGTTATGTAACTGAGAGGTGCGATTTATCACACACAAAAATTAACAAGATGCCAGACTAGCTAGTCTAGTGTAAACAAAATTGTTACCAGATCCAATCCAAAGTTCTCTGCTAAAATCGATAATTTGCTTAACAGGGTCTTTTCAGAAGAGTGAGACTTACAATTGGCATTTGTCTGTTAATTTGTGCCTAAGAACACTGTCGATTGGGATTTTAATTAAGTCGCTCACACCATTAGTTAATTTAGAAGGCTAATCTATTTGTTTTTATTCAGTTCTGGACGGTTCAAAACAAATGAGGATAAATCGAAACATTTACACAAATCTTGACACGAGGGAAGAAGAAATTTAAATAACTTGACAAGAAATAAAGAACTAAATATGACTAATCAACTGGCTAAGATGAGATATCGAAATGCCAGTAGCGGCTCGTGCCTTAATGCATTGCCGGTGCGCAAGAAAAAAAAGTTCGAAATGCAGCAAGTGCGTTATGGCAGTGAATTTTTATTAAATGCTTCAAATTCGAATAACTCAAGTTTCTACGTATAGTAGGGTCTTGCCTAGCGCAACATACGGACCAAATTTCATCAAAATAACTTTGTAATTTTCGGAGAAAGAATTTTTTTTTAAAGAAAATTCAAAAGTTGAATAAGTCAATATTTTAAAAATGTAGAAAATTGAATTTTAGTGTGTAGTAAGGCCTTTTATGAGACAACATATCCACCAAATTTTATTAAAATAGACTTATAATTTTCGGAAAAAAGATTTTTTTGAAACAAAACTCAAAAATTTCCCGGAAAACCTTACCGATTTTCTTGGATAACTAACTCGTCCAAGCCATTAATAAAAGAAAGGCACTTGCCGAGTTTCGTCGAAATCAGTTGCTTATTTTTGAGTTATCGGTTGGACACCTTATATATATATATATATATATATATATATATATATATATATATATATATATATATATATATATATATATATATATATATATATATATATATATATATATATATATAATTAAAACTGACCCCGGATATCGGTTCTAGGGTCCTAGTTCGCGCTCATTTGATAAAATTTTTGCAAAGTATTTCCATCGATACCTTCTATTAGTGATTTTTTTAAAATAAAAATTCACTAAAAATGAAGGGCTCGCCTATTTTTTCCCCGAAAATGTATTATAAAAAAAACCTACCTACTAAACTAACTAAACTTATTAACTATACTTACCAAGTTTTCCTCTAGTAAGTTATAGTAGTTAAAAGTTCCTTAAAAAGTTAACCTTTAAATTTAAAATATTCATTGAATTAATTACAGTATCAGAATTATTTTGTCCACTTATTAAGCAACCCGAACTAGTAGCCATAATAATAATAATAATTGTCTTGTTAGAACATGTAAACAACAACGAAATGATCTAATTAAAATCAATCCGACGCCAATACACGAAAATTAGTAAACACATGCAAGGCACAGACACGCTCTGCCAAAATTCCACTGCAAACTGCAAGTGCGGAGTTTAAGAGCGCACGCCAGATTGCTTATTCGGTCGTTTTCGACGATGATACTCGATCATTTCGCACTGAAGTATCGCATTTACTCAAGAGCGCCGAAAAATACACACCACCGGCAACTGATGTATATATGTATATTTGGATTTGGATGTATATAACGATAACGTCTGCAACCAACCATTAACACTATACTTATTCTGATGCTGTATTAATGGCTAATTTTGTTTGTTGAATGCAGGCATGCAGGAGATAAACAAGCAAATAAAAAGCAGGCCTTGAGGGGTCCCGGTACCATACCGTTTGTCTTTCGACTTTGGCGAATTCAAACCGGATGTATCTGTGGTCTGAGCTACTCACTTCCGCAGACACAGCCCAGTTCTTAACAAAGTCACCCAAAAACTGGGTGGAAACTGTTAGATCTAAAACTTCCTCACACCGTATTGTGACGAAGGTCGGTTTATTACCTCTATTCAATATGTCTAAATTAAATTTCATAAAGAATTGTCGAAGTGCCTCACCCCTAGAGTTTGTGTCCGAGCTACCCCACAACTCATGGTGCGCATTCGCATCCATGCCGATGATGGTCTGCCATCCACCTGCTCTGCTACCCACCATCAGCTGCTCCAAATCCTTGGGTGGGGCAGGATCTGTGCTATCCCCTGGCAGATAGGCTGACACGACAGTAATGTCCCTCGGCTCATCCGCTCGTCCACATCGAATGTTGATCGTTGCCAGGTCCCTGGAACATAAATTCATTAAGGGCAGAAACTCTATCGCTTCCCTGACAAAAATGCAGGCCCTCGGGTTCTCTGCTGTAGATGAGTTTTTCAGCAGCTCCGCCGAGTCCCTTGATATCTTCTTTATAGACGTACGGTTCCTGGATGAGGGCCACATCCGTGGTCCTCAGAGCCATTAGTAGTCCGACCGTGGCTGCCCTAATGTGTTGGAGGTTTACCTGAAGAAACCTAAGTCCCATTGACCGCTAATAGCTTCCCCAGTGGGCGGAAGCTAACCCTTCCCAGGCCCCAGAATGTCTTGAAGGAGGTTCCTTCAAGGGCTCCGTATGACGCCTGGTCCATCGAAAAGGCGAGAGTCTGTCCTTTCTCCTCTGCCTTCCTGCTTAGAACCGACCAGTGTTGTGTCCCCAGTTCTGGGTTTTGGATCTTCAGTCTACTGATATCCATCTCCTGCGGGACCGTGTCAGGGATCCGTACGAGGACCTAGCGTCTCTCTGGGAGTTCCTTGGGCTCGATGACTGTTAAGACCGCCCCTTCCCAAATCTGACAGAGGCCCCTGATCGTTGCCCGCAGCCAGTCCCGCGACTGCGGTCCGGCACAGGTTATCCAGAAGATGCTCCCCCGCCAGGCGCGCCCGGCGGAACTGAGGCGGGCTCTCTTCTTTCTAAAGAGAGTCCACCGCAGCTACAACCGCAGCCTAAATCAGGTCCGCCTCCCCTGGTCTAGCGTGAATTCAGGATGGCGTCTGTCAATCACCGCCATCAATTGGCCCT
Source organism: Tillus elongatus (assembly GCA_964006375.1). Classification (NCBI taxonomy): domain Eukaryota; kingdom Metazoa; phylum Arthropoda; class Insecta; order Coleoptera; family Cleridae; genus Tillus; species Tillus elongatus. Next base: position 157,033,329 of record OZ023264.1, on the reverse strand, counting down.
CCTCAGCCTCCCTATACGAGCCTGTCTGAGCCGGTATTCCGGCCTTGGTCCTTTTGAGACATCTGTCTGTAGTAGGCGTGCTGGAGCCCGAGCGCGGCGTCTTCGGACTCGCATCTCCTCTTGTGCCTTTACAGGTGCCCTGGCCCTTTTGGGACGTCTGTCTATAGTAGGCGTGCTAGAGTCCGAGCGCGTGCTTTTCTGACTCGCACTCCCCTCTTGCGCCTTTACAGGTTTCTCGACCGTCTACGTCCCGGTCGCCATTTTCTGCACCCTCCGGAACTTCTTTCTTTGCGCCCCGGAAAGACGCTTGGACTGCCGGGGCAGTCCCTCTACCCCTACTACAGTAGGTTCCTCACTGGTGGAAGGGCCACCAAAGTCCGCTGACCTCGCCGCCCGCCGGTGGGACCCAGCCTCCAGCTTGGGTGTCGGGGACAGGTGTGTGGCCGAAGATACCCCCTAATATCCCGTATCTACGTCGGTCGTGAGACCTCCAGAGTCCACTGCCGCCCCCTGGCTCGTCTCCGTTTCGGGAATAGACTCAAGGCACGAGTCTCTAGCCGGAGCCACTCCTCGAGCCTCATTGGTTTTGGTTCCATATATATTTATGATTTTCATGTTGTTCCCACGAGAATTGTGGAAATACAGTCCACACCATCAGAACTGCCTGTGTGGTGCAAGGCGGGTTACTCCAGAGGTTCCGTTCACAAGACCATCACCCTGGTGCCATCCATCCCTAGGCACGGGTCACGTGACACCGTAAATTGGGGGAGTTTATTTCGACCTCCTTGTCTAGATCCGTCATGTTTATATATATATATATATATATATATATATATATATAAAACTTGAAACAAACCCCAAATATGGGTTTGGGTGGTTCTAGTTGTCTTCTGTCTTCTGCTGCTGGTGGCTTCTATTCTTGATGGCTCTAAGAGATTGGCGATTATGTCCTTCCTTGCTGATGATATTTGTAACTTTACTTAAGGTTACAGGTTTTAAGGATAAGTACACTTGGAGAACACAAATCACCACAACATATCTTAAAAAAGCAGAGGACGAGAAATTCCATCCTCTGATGATGCGAACTTGGTTAGTAATACGACCATCAGGTTTTTCATAATGTGCTGTGGTGATTTGAGTTCTCAAAGTTTACGTATCAGTGCTCATCACAGGTTCAAATCTACAGTTAGGTTTTAACGAGTAAAATCGATGTGTACCATTGCGATTTTTTTTGAAAAGCTACACGTTATCCTATACTACCGACTGCGCCAGTTTTGATACGCACTTGAAAACTAAAAACGATATAGGTATTTTTACGTAATATTTTGCTACATGTATTTATTGACGACGCTATTATTAGACGATATTATAAAATAAACAATTGAAACAAATAATATACTAAACTTAATTAATCAGCGGTTTCACATATGCGCGTTGATGGTGTGCTGTACGTTCTACCCTACCATGTATGCGTGTTACTAACACAGACATTTTTTCTATTCAAAAGTCGCGAATGGCGAATTTTTCCACGAAAATTGGCTAACACAGTATGAGACCTAACGCAGTCAAAACTATTTGTATTGGTCTTGCTATTATCGAACAATCGTGAAACATTCGTGTAAAAAAACCATATGTATCGAATTCATAGAAGCTACATTTATCAATAATTGTTATTGCCCTCACTTACTTATTAAATAATATTGTCTTTGTTACGGTTTTTTTTTCTTTGCTGGTTTCCTTGTGTTCTAAAAACAACGACCGTTTTATAAAGATGCTACGTGCAAGATGACGCATGACTAGAATTTTGAATGTGACAGAATCAAATGGAGCATCACTGGGAAGGTTAAATTCTTGAAACTGGCGCAGGGGAAGCGTATTATGGTATGTGGGGCTGTAAAACAGGACGCGTTCTAGAGTGCACTGAGCATAAGATCGATGACAACAGATTCGAGACTGTCGTGAACGCTGTTGAGAGAATCGAGGCCTGATGTGGACAACTAATAACCTATTTTCCAGCTACTCAGTTCCAAACAGTAGCGAATTTGATAGCTTTCAGATTACGATACAATTTTTTGACAATTTAATCGCACAAGAGATTCTGCAAGACGTTAAATTTTGGAGCCTGGCACTTCGATGTGTAAAACCTCTCCTATATTTCACGTCAGTTATTTATAAGGATTTATGGCTCTTTCGAACTTACCATCCGCTAAGTTATTTGACTCCGTCAAGCATATCTTCGTTTATTCTAATAAATATCGGAGAATATAAGTAATACATTCAATTTCCTCAATATTTATAGACGGCACTTCTATCTAATAGCATCTAATATGCACATATTCTGGCTCAATATTTTTTTATACATTTCCATCTGTTCGTATCACGGCAAACATTATTTATGTGTTTTCTTGTGCCCATCTTAACAGTTCCGTGACTAGATGCTTTCAATATGTTAAGAATGTTTTCGAGTCTAGTTTGTAATGCTTGCAATAATTTTAGAGACTGTTTTGACAACGACTCGTGAAGTTTACCATAACTGGTTTCTTTAGAGAATTTTCGTAGAAAAAAAAAACATTAATTTGGTGAGACAAAGTAGATCAGAGAAGATCATAAATTACGGAATCCTCGAGATGCAAGTAAAGATACAGTGATTGTGTCCAAGTGCCGATAGTAATATGTGTAATTCTTCAGAATCGTCTAGATAACCTTAAGAGACTGGCCTTTGGATATCACCTTTGTAAAGCTGTACAGAAGCCGGAAATGCTTGGAACCGCCCACGTCGTGGGGATGTTTTTGGATAATCAGGAATTGTCGCCTTGTTTTGGGCCGGACAAGTTGAAAACGACCCCATCTGAGCTTAATTGCTTTTGTATCTGAGGTACCTAGGGCTAGCGAATGTTCATCTTTGAGGAAGTGTAAAAGCTCTTGAAGCTAAAGTTATAATAATAATAATTATAGGCGTTGAGCTGAAGAGACTGTAGAGTGTGAAGACTCTCCAGATTGATCATGCTCTCATTTCAACTACAAGAAATATAACGAAATAACTACACGATAATATTGCTGGCTTAAAATTACACCTAAACATCTTTTTAGTGAATTTTCTTAAAAAAAAAATCACCAGTGAGGAGATCCCGACTTTTGAATTTTAAAAACATTTATTCAAATGAGCGCTAATTAGGCCCCCTAGAACACATATCTGGTGTCAGTTTCGATTTATATATATATATATATATATATATATATATATATATATATATATATATATATATATATATATATATATATATATATGTATGTATGTATCACACCGATAACTCAAAAAATAATGGGCCGATTTTGACAAAATTTAGAGAATACCTTCCTTTTGTAAGTGGCTTGGACAAGTTCGTTATCCAGGAAAATCGGCCGAGGTTTTCCCGGAAAATTTTGTGTTTCCTTTAGAAAAAAAATCATATCTCCGGAAATAACACAGCAAGGGCAGCCAAATTTGGTACATCGTTTTATATCGCTATAGGTAAATTATCTACCAAAATTTAGCGTTGTAAATCAAAAGACAAAAAAGTAACGGGCATTTAAAGAAAAATAAATTGGGGTTTTCTTCAAAACGTCAAAGTGACAATATAAAACGTCAAAACTCGCAACATTTAGGCAAAGAACTTAAATCTAATACGGGCTATGGAAAGAAAATGTGTCAAGAAGAATGTTTTACAAACCCTGAAGTCTTAGTTTCAACCGTCATTGTCCTTTATTTAACTAAAATGTTTCCAGAAAGTTCATTTCAAATAGACTCTTTCTCTGATGCTTGGCAGTAGTCTCAGCTATAGAGTTTATCGTTTAATGGTATATAACTTATGTCGAATTTTCGTAAAAAATCAATAAAGCTCAATGTATCCGTTATTCTACAAGATATGAAAAAAAAATTTATACGTTAATTATAGGGTGAGTTGAGCTACATCTTAAAAAAATATTACTACAATCACAGGGTGGCTCATAAGTCGTTGGTGATACAAATAATTTGTTTTTAGTCGAAAACGCCTTATGTTTTTGCATTTTCCATCGACATATAATGCATGTATATAAGTAAAGAAATTCTGGGTGCAGCAAGTGCGCTATGGTAGCGAATTTTGATTAAAGGCTTCATATTTGAAAAGCTCAATTTGCTATTAACCTATAAAGTTGACCAAGAAACGGATTTTTTGGTTACACTTTAAGTTTACTTTCGGAAATTTTTGTACGTTTTCAAACAATAAAGCTATTTTGATGAAACATGGCACATTGTTTTTACTATATATGTTATACTGGTAATCAAATTTGATGCCTGCTTTCTGAAAAAAACACACATATTTGCTATTAGAAACATTTTAATGAAAAATCACTACGATAACGCACTTGCTGCGTCCAGAATTTTATAATTTCAGAATGTTGTTATATTAATAGCCTATCACCTGGTTGTTGACGCTAAAGGAGATAAATAACTTCAAATCAGCTTGGGTATCAAAATCTTTTGTTATCGAGGTACCGGGGTGATAAATTCGACAGTGCAAAAAAATAGAATCTCAAGATATTATCACCCGGTACCTTGATGATCAAGCATTTTGATACCCAAGTTCATATGAAGCTATTTTATTCTCTCACTTAAAAAATCTCACGACAAGGTTTGTTATCCCAGTGACGTACCGGTACGTAACAGTAAATACATTTACAAACGTGAATCCTATCAAAATGAAACAAGAGTAGCTTTTCGGTGTAATTTAAATGTTCGAAAGAAAATTAAGCAGATACCTTACTTTTGTAAGTGGCTTGGATAAGTTCGTTCGCCAAGAAAATCGGAATAGCTTTTTCCGTGGAAATTTTGTACTTTTCTTTTGGAAAATCTTTGTACCTCCGTAATTAACAAAGCTATAACAAGCAAATTTGGTATGCAGCTTTATATTATAAAACGTAAACTACATACTAAAATGTATATTCTTCATTTAAAGGAAAAAAAGTCATAAGCATTAAAAAAAGTGGGTGCCACTGGTGACCAGAGAAGCGCACAAAACCAAAATATTGTATGTTAAACAAAATCTATTTTATATTACAGACAACGACTATTTTTCTGCCTAAAAAATGCCAAGTTCGAAAATTTTGTTTAAATTTTTCTTCTAAAAACGTCAGTGACGAACAAAATGTAAAAACTGTTAAATTTTGACAAAGGTTCTAGGCATTATGCATAAAAAAAAATAAAGAAAATTGTCTTTAACAAAGTCCTAGATTTATGCTCCAAATTTACTCTTCTTAATTTGATAAAAGTATTTGCGAAATCCATTTAAAATGGAAATCGTTTGCTATCAACAACTCTATAGCGAAGAAAGGTGCTCATAACTAGTTTATTCCAATAGTTCTGTCATATTGGTTAGGGCGAGAATATCTCAATCTAACTCAAAAAGGACACGGTTTCGAATTTTAAAGCTTTCTTCCAAAATTTTCTAATTGTTTGTAGCGCCTTATGATCAGATTGAGTAATTGCATTAAATTTTTAGCAATTTTGTATAAAAAACATCAATTATTGAGACCTTTGATTTGGAGCGTCGGTGGTCCAGGGGCAAGAACGTGAGCCTCTGAATATAAGGCTACTGGGTTCGATTCCCAGGGTTTCCGTTTCACTTTTTCAATACAAACTGTAATAAATTAACATCAAGCGAGGTTCCGGCACTGTATGTGTGCATGTTGAATGTCTGCACATTTCGCCCTTTGGAAGGGGCGTAAAGCTGTCGGTGCCGTGTCCATGCGATGTTGGGCAATTTAAATATGCCTACCCTCCTTACAGAAAGGGAGGGGTGCGGCAAAATTTCCAGGATAGGATGAGGCAAAACTGCTTCCTCGCATCGGTGATTTGCCATAGTCACGGAAATAGGCCGGCGTTAAAGTAAAAACTTTGATTTAATTCCAATAACAGATAAGTAGAATTTGGAGAACCTAACAATAGTCCGGTCTGCAAACTGTGTTGTGATCAATTGGGTTCTCCAAATTGTATTTTTCAGTGCTCATTACAGATTCCAATCTTCACTCTTTTAATAGCAGAACTGATTGTTTTTGTTAATGACGAAACCATTCCACACTTAATACAGCCGTATAGATTAATTCTTTGGCTTCAGAAGGCTACGTCTGTATTTAGCAGATATTAAGTAAAATTTGATCTACTTCATTAGTAAATTTTCATGAACAAAATGTTCTTAAATAACAAATTTTCTTACAAAATTTTTGGCGGATTTCCATGAAAGGAAAAATTATTTCTAAATCTCTTGGAAAAACAAAATGTTTCGAGTTTTTGTATGAAAGAATATTTTTAACAAAATTCGTGACAAATATTTTACTGAGTTATCGTGCAAAAAAACTGTTTGGCAAAATTTTTGTTAAAAATATTTAGTCCAATTTTTTACGTTCAATTTTTTAAACCAATTTTTCCAAAAATACTATCTGTTAGCTAATTTTCTTAGAAATAAGAGGAATTTATCGGATGTAACCAATTTATTTAGCACATCTTCTGAATTGTCTTTCCTAAATTTTCTTTGAAAACATTCTCTAGCGAATTTGCATAGAAAAAATTTTCTTGTGACGAGATCACTACTTTAAGACATTTGAAAAATGCTTTAAGTAGTAACAGTGAACTACGAATACACAATAGTTCACTGTCGTAAAATTATTGTAATAATAATAATATATATATATATATATATATATATATATATATATACATATATAGGATGGCGCATTAAAAACGAAACAAACCGATTTGCGTCCAGATAATTTTTTTCTAAGAAACACTGAAACACGTCAATTTTAATATTGAGGGGGACATGTTTAGATGTAAAACTCAACTTTGTTACATCAACCCCTTAAGGGTGGTGATAACAACCCTTATATTTTAAATAGGGAACATGAGTCAAGTATTACATCGTTTGAAAGCCCTTTCTTTTCTGAATGCAGCACACTAATTTTTGGAAGTTTTATCAACTCGTTTAAAAATTATTCACAGTTGGAATTGCAAGAACGTATTTTATTTATTGTGATAATAAATGCACTGATTAGTCCATTTTTCGATAAAAAAAAACTAGAAAACAAAATCAAACGTTCAAAAATTTTTATTCAGTTAAGTAAGTGTTCAGATTGTTGGCCACCAGCTTCCATACAAAAGTACAAATTTTGTTCAAAACGAGCACTGAGATTCTGGAGCATTTGTGGAGATATTAGACGGCATTTTTTAACAATGCACCGTCGTAATTCTTCCAGAGACTCCGGTTCTGTAAATTCTACGTTTTAAATAGTCCCATAGAAAGAAGTCTAAACGAGTTAAATCCGGTGATCTAGGGGGCCACTGAATAGCACCTCTACGCCCAATCCATTGCTCTGGAAACTCTATGTTCAAAAACTCTCTAACACGTTGTAAAAAATGCGTAGGAGCTCTATCTTGTTGAAACACTGATTGATTTTCTTTGGTCCGATTAAACGGTCTCCAAAAATGCCAGTCCAGGCATTCAATTTCTGTGGAGTTTGAGTGTGGACTTCGTGAAAATTTCCTGGACTATTATTTGCCCAATAACGACAATTAGGAGGATTGACTGTAGAGTTGAATAAAAACGTACACTCGTCTGAAAACAGATATTGAACAGAAAGTTCCCGTTATCAGCTATTCGTGCAGTCATAACTTCACAAAACTCCAGCCGCCGATCAAAATCATCTTCATTCAGTTGTTGTACAAGATGAATTTTATACGGGTAAAATTTATGATGCTTCAATATTCGCTGAATAGTTCTTCTTTTGATGTTTGAAACAGTGGCCAATTTTCTCGTGCTCAAAGTTGAGTCGGCAGCAATTTGTCCTAAAACTTCATTCACGTTTAGGATCCCGGTTTTGTTGGCTACTGAACCACTTTGTCAAAACTTTGCAACTAACTCCAAAATGTATTTTCTGTTAATATGTCTGTTCGGATGTCGTTCATTAAACAAATTTGCGGTCTGATTGGCACAGTCTTCGTTTTTGAAAAAAAAAAGAGTAATTATTTCAACTTTTTCTTGTACAGAATACCCCAATGTGAAATTTATTTTACGTAGTACTATCAAGTATCAAACCGACCGATAAACTGAAATAATAAACCTCATTTCTCTCATTACGATAAGGAATGTTCTAATAATAATTTTTTTGTTTACAAACCAACAAAACATTTACTATCAGCACATTTCTTATCGGAATGAGTAAAATGCGTTTTTGCATCTTTAACTGTGAATAATTTTTAAACGAGTTGATAAAACTTCCAAAAAATTAGTGTTCCGAATTCAGAAAACAATGAGCTTTCAAATGATGTAACACTCGACTCATGTTCCATATTTAAAATATAAGGGTTGTTATTACCACCCTTAAGGGGTTGATGTGACAAAGTTGAGTTTTATGTCAAAACATGTCCCCCTATATTTTAAAATTGACCTGTTTCAGCGTTTCTTAAAAAAAATTCTCTGGACGCAAATCGGTCTGTCTCGTTTTCAATGCGCCACCCTATATATATATATATATATATATATATATATATATATATATATATATATATATATATATATATATATATATATATATCTGTGTATGTGTGTATGTGTGTGTGTCTTATAAAGAATCTTATAAATGATGTATGGCGGTAAAGGGTACCATCAGCTGATCCGCAGACCGTGATGGTTGTTGCGCTTTTCGAATGGCTAGCGATCTTTTCGGGATACTTTAAGCCACGCCTGTAGATGCCTTTCCCTTTTCCTGTTCCGTCTCTAACATTGGTCTCATCGTAGTTTAATATATTTTGGGTAGGTATGTCTTTTCCTGTATCTTTTAGGTTCTCGAAATATTTAGTGACATTATGTCTACTGATACTTGCTCGTGTCTTGTTTATGTTTGCTGAGATACGTTGTGCTACGCTAGTATTGTGCCGTTTTAATAAGCTTCCAACGCAATCTTTGCCCCGCAAATTATTTCGAAAATGTTCCACTTTTCTACCAGATTGATCCAAGAAAGGATTTGCGAACATTCTCAATTCTAACGTATAAAATGGAAAACCCCACTCGGCGCATTTTACCACTGAATTCAAAATTGCCACTTTTTCAGCTTGGAAAAGTACAGGCTGACATCCAGACATTCTAATATAGCCATCTAATTGCCCATGTAAATTATTATTAAGCATTCCAAATTAGATTTTGTACTTTGGCTCACAGTTCTCATGCTTATACTTCCCCCCATAACTTTGCTAACAGCTTCCTCCAGCTGTGCTTTAGTGCAATTTCTATAACTTCTGGATTCAGCTTTTTTTATAGTCCCGAACCACCTGAAACAAAAAGTTTGTTTATTCTGTAGCGAATTTAATCAGTTAAACAATCTCGCCCGACCATGTTGATCAAAGAGACCCCACGACACAACACATCTGATTACCATTTGGCAACTTTGATCACCAGAAAAAGCTCATCTCACCATGTTGATCAAAGACACTCCACGGTACAACATCTCAAATATTTTTCTTTCTGATGAAAATAAGAGTATACAAATTTTTCCAACAACTGACGAAATAGGAAGCTTTTCAACGGGCATGCAATAATATACATAAGCTTTATACATGCCCTTCTGCATTCGAAGTTTTCAGAACACAAAAGTACCACAAATTTGGCCTCCGATATAACGACGTTGCCTCATACGAGTGGACGACTAATAATGTATGTCGTGCTCAAATTCCAATGAAATTACGTTCCGCTAACGCAGAGTGCCACGGGTTTTCTGAATAAAGGATAATGGAAAGCTTGCCTGGCTTCTGGCCGGTCACAATTTAGGAAAAGGGAGGTTTTGGAAAAATAAAGACAGAAGGAAAAAGAACTTAAACAAACCACAGGGAAGAGTAAAAGAGAAAGAATAGAGAATGGTTCCACGCTACACCCGGAAATTGGGAACTTCAGCGTCGGCAGTTGGTACCAGGCTCCGCAGGTAGGTCACGACTATTTGCCTATTTCTAGTGACAGGTGCAACGTCCAACAGAAACAGATGTAAAAGAGCAGTTTTGGGGGCTAGTAGTTTACAAATTATTCGACAAAGTATTTTAGTTATTTATCTGATAGTTAAATAAATACAACGATATCAACGGTAAGTAAAATTTTAATCGCTGGAATCACAACACTATAAGTGAGGAATGGTTACATTAGCTAATTGTTGTATTTTAGGCTGAGACTCAGCGATGGTAAAAATGTGTTACTGTGTACGATATAATTGTTAATTTTACTTAATTTAACAAATATGCAGAGATCCCTCTATAGCTTAATAATTAGCTGATTATATGTGTACTACTTAAAATTCAACACCAGTTACACAAAATAAACAAACAAAAAAACTTGGTGGACTTATCTGGAACTACGTCCGTGTCCTTCAACTTCTTTGGGCCCGCGGGTGTGACTGCTAACCCAGTAAAGGCAGAAAACACGACCAGATTTCAGCCCCAGACAAGAAACCCAAAGAGATGAGGTTTCTTGTTCCACAAAAATAAATAATCTCCACTGAATGATTAAAGTAATTAATTGTAAAGTAACAAAATCCAGCTTCTAGCTGCAGTCAACTTTACTGTTCAGTTACAGGATTATTAATAAAAAAATATCATTTCATGTCAATATTAATCATTTTCCAAAGAACAAAAACTTTTGATAAGAAGTGATAAGAGAGATGTTAACATTTCCTTTTATGTGAATTTTATAAAATTTCAGAAATTATATTTGGTAGAAAGAGAGAGAATGAAAAAGATGATACTATACTGAAGAGTGAGATAGAAAAACGTGGATTGTCATAAGAGAGAAGGAGACAGTACATACCTAAGGGCAATTGCTTTTATTAAAAATGTAAACAAAACCTCAAACTTATTTGTTTACTGTTTTGGACTTAGGTTAATTTTTACAAGTAAAATTAGATGAAGAGGGTTGTTTATTTGGATTAAACCTTAAACTACAACAAAAGTGAAAGCGTAATTGGCACCTTTCCAAGGTTTTACAAGTGTGCATTACAAACAAACTGTTTATATACCAAAACATGCAAACTGTTATCTACAGAGTGTTCACAAGTGAGTATTATGTCCCATTTATTTATTAGGTTTTTCCACCTCGAAAGTTATCAAGCTGGTAGAAATATTAAGAGAGGTTTAGAACCATCTCAAGAGTTGCCAAATTTGTTTACTCGTAATGCGATATGCGTGTAGAAAATACCCTTACATATAAATATAAAGTCGTGATCAATTTCACCTCTCGATATCAATGTCACCCCACTTCACTGTACTAAAATTCTCAAAATACTTCCCTGTAATTAATTAAGTTATCGGTATGAATGCAATCATCGCCATCGGTTACCGTGGTGACCAGTCACTGTGAAAGTTATTTTGCGCAGCACCAATAACAATCGAAACCTCATCCTGTGATCGTCAAGTTCAATGAGGAAAGCAATTAACTTCTGATTGCACTTATAAATGAGCTGCTGGTATTGATTAATGCCACTGCCAAATTTGATATCGGAAAGTTTCCAAGAACAAGATGTGTTAATCTCTCTTTGGTTTCATTGGAAAGAGATGTAAGTTTCAAAACTTCCAGCCTAAACTAAACAAACTCAGTTGGCAACTATGATTGTAATTGGATTTGTAGTTTACGAGAGGCTCTGACATGAGTGTTATCGTCGTTTTCACTAACCCGCGTGTTTGTTTCACAGTCTACTATATTAGTTTCTGTTTAATACACGAATTTAATTAAATTTCAAATGTCGTATTCTTAAACGATATGGGGGGCATATGGAAAAAACCATATAAGTCACACTGGGGCAAAAAACAAGTTGAGCATGCTATCCTAAAGTTCTAAACGTGCTTTTTCACTTAATGGTTCCACTGTTCCCAGTCGAAATAAATGCTGGATAATGAAACTGTGATTTCTGAAGGAGCGACCTAAGTCAATTAAATTATATGAAATACCAATCAAATGTTTGATATTTATTGGTTTGCTTTTTGTGTTCTGGGCACTCCTCTATTCAATTTATATATCGATGAAAGCTCAATATCGATCAAAGATACAGGGTGAAATAAATGGTTATGCGGACGATACTGTATTTTATATTAGGGCAGAAGTTGGGAGGAGTTATATCCTCCCGATGTCCATTCAAATGGACACTTGGTTTTTAATTTATATTTCAGTAACAGTTACATCGACTAGCTTAGATCCCTCGGTCCAACGTAGTGGACATGTGGTTTCAAGAAAGAATAGCGCCGGTGTTTTAATCGTGCACTTTAAAACAAAATAACCTGCAATCAAAATTTGTCAACGATGGCAGCGTTTCGGCGGGCTACACTTGATGGTATGTAATGAGTTTTACTTAGTTACTGGTACTATTTTTTCTACTAGATAGAGTAATTATTTGTACATCTAAAAATTAACTCATGGTTAGTCAGTTTTTTACTATCTGTTTTCCTCGTAAAACTTCTACGTCCATTTCAATGGATATCAGTTTTTAATGGCTACAAAAATTTTTATATGCTGATTCTAATTTCAGGTATTTTTGAAACGGAAAAGCATTTAAATTTGTAAGAATATGAAGATAAATTACGTGAGATTTTGGAAACTTCAGATTTAGAATTTTCGGACAACAAAAACAATTGGGACCAAGAGTTAGATTTTGATGTACATGTAAATGATGAAGATGAAATGTAATTGGACCAATAATTGTTAGTTGTTGAAGATTCAAATGTTGATGAAGCAAACCTGGGAGAGTCATATGGCAATGAATCAGATAACGAGCTACTTAGTGACATTAAAAAAAAATTATGAACAAAAATTGGCTAATACTAGGCGTATAACTTGGAAGAAAATGGGTCCATTCATTCCGCCAAACCTTGATTTCACAGTAATATACAGATACCGTAATTGAAAGAAGAGGTTGGGCGGCAAAAGAATACATTTCCATTTTCTTCGACAATTCTGCCTTTGCAAATATTTGTAATTGCACAAATGTGAGATATGTAGAAGGAAAATGAGATACTTTGAATTTAGCTGTTCCGGAAGTAAATTTTTTTTGGAATATCTGTTCTAATGTCATGTCTGAAATACCCACAGGTTACGATGAACTGACCCAAAATGACGAAAATTAATGCTATTGCAACTTGCATTACACGTGACAGATCCTTTAAAATACGAAATCATTTGAAAGTAGTGATAAATACAGATATTTTTGAAGATGAGAAGATAGATGAGAGGCTATTTAAAATTCGTGCATTGAATGAGATAATCAATAAAGGTTGCTTGTCACTGTCGAGATAGAACGAGGTGACTGCTAATGAACAAATGATCTCATTTTCTGGCATGTGTCAAATGGAACAATTTGTACGAGGAAAGCCAACCCCAAATGGCTCAAAAAACTTTGCGTGTGCCACTCCAAAAGGTTTAATTTTAGATTTTGAAATTTACTAAGGGAAAAATATACTGGGCAGATTGTCGACGGCTCAGATATGGGTAGTCAGTAATTGACGAACCCAGTTTAAAGAGAGCTGTGCAGCAGCTAAATCTTAGTAGAGGACAGCTCAGAAACATAACAGGTCTCTTGACGGGACACATGGCCGTCAAGAAACATGTGCATAAAATGGGACGGTTCGAGGGGGACCTCGCATGCAGACTCTGCAGCGAGGGGGAGGAATCAGCCCAGCACATCTTGTGCGAGTGTATAGCTCTGGACCGCAAAAGACAACTAATCTACGGTCAGTCTAGACCGGAGACAGAGCAATATAAAACTTCACCCTACCAATCGCTGTGCAGACTAGTTCAAGACACAGTGATTTTGGAATGGGTGGAGTAAAAAGGCTAAGTCCATGCACAATAAGCCAAAGGCTGCAGTGCTGTCGGGGCGGCAAAGACGCGGAGGGGCCCTGAGGGAGAAAAAAAAAGGGAAAAATACATTCTTAGATGACGTTACTAGACCCTGTGTTGGTCCATCTGCATCAGCTTATGTGCAACACTACTAGAAGGCACTCATATTTATGTGGATAGATAATTCACTACAATTCCGCTGCTTGAATACATGTTAAGTAAAAATATTCTCGTTTCTGGGGCCATAATGAAATCCAGAGTACCTAAAACTGTCAACGTAACATAAGAAAAAATGATGGCACGACTAGGGTCTTCAAAGCAAGATGTAAAGTCTGACGGAAAAATCAACATCCTGGCATCAATTGCTTTGTAAATAGAAACACAAGACGAATGTAGACGATGGTCTAAAAAAGATCCAAATATGTTACAATACGTTGGTCACACTTGGTCAGAAAATATAATCAGTATATGGGCAGAATAAACCTCATTGACAAGATGATAACCTATTATCGAACGGGGAACAAGAACAAAGAAATGCACAGTGAAAAAAAAATTCCTCTGTCTGACTTAGGAATAGCTGATTCATGATTTTTTTTATGGAGATGACAAAAAACAGCTTGCAGACAGTACAGAAACTATTATGAGGTGCCTGGAATACAAAGTAAGTGTGGCAGAGTACTTGCTTTAGGGATGCAAATGAAGATAATTCCATTCAAATAACTAACATTGCATTACTAGTAACACTTTCATGCCACGGACAGTTTCTACACCGACAGGATCAAATCAGGGTATTCAGCGTCTTCTCGTTACAGCTTCTGAATAAAAAAACTCTGTTAGATGTAAAAATTCAGGATGTAACGGTAAAACAGAAGTTTCCCGCGAATCTTGCAACTTATTTTTGTGTTTTACGGACTCCAGCAATTGTTTCAAAGACTTTCATTTGCGATAATCTCTGTGTAAGATTAAACTAATGTCAATTTTAAAGGACACTTTTTGTGTACTTTAAAAGTAAATATATTTTTTCAATCTAGATGCTTTAGTTAACAACCTAAGATAAACATAATCTGAAAATTTCATTCTAAACAAACAATATTTGTAGGCTCGGGTCTCAGGAGGATGTACCACAATTAGTAAAGATCTTGGTTTAGTGTTTCAGTGGTTCTTAAGCAAGGCATTGACAATTAATTTTAATAAAACAAATTTCTTGCCTGTTACGTGCTATGCAGACAGACGTCCTGTGTACAAAGAAATAAGAATAAAAATCAACAACCAGACTGTTTCGATAGTATCTGCAGAAGAAGTCAATTACCTGGGTGTGATAATAAATTCCCATTTTAGATGGACTGACCACATTCTGTAGGTGGTTAACAAACTTAGTGCGCTTTTTGTGAATATCAAGGAATTGGCTCAGCTTTTTAATCAAAAACCTTTAATGATCTTTTATCACGCTTTGGTGAAGACGCAGTTAAGTTACGGGAGCGCGGTGTGCAGCAGAAATGTGCATCATAATTTTGGAAACAACCCAAAAATGGGTACTCAAGATAATATGTGGAATCAAGTATACATGTACATCTGAAAAATTGTGTTTAACTTCTGGCATCTTTGATGTTAGACAATTGTATGTTCTGCATTCGATAAAATGACAACGTAGACATGAAAGCTCGCTTGAATTGATTTCATCAAGTTACAGAACAAGAAATGATGGAATCGCATATGTTGCACAGGGACATTTTTAAGTGTCTCACCCAAATAACTCTGTAAATATTTAAGATATTAATGCAATTCTAACACTACTCAGCATAAGAGTAGGCGAGCAATTCAAATTCGTCATCTGAGAAACAATTGCTCATCTAAAAATACAGGGTAAGACATGACATTTTTAAATGGAACAATAAAAAATAATATATCAAATCGATGGAGATCTGCAACCCTGGTGCGGGAGATATGACGTCACAAAGTTTCGAAACGTCTTATATTAGTGAATTTTCACTAAAAAAAAGTCCGTTTCAATTTATATATATATATATATATATATATATATATATATATATATATATATATATATATATATATATAAGTGTCACACCGACAACTCAAACAATAATGGGCCGATTTTGACTAAATTTAGTGAGTACTTCCTTTTGCAAGTGCCTTGGATATGTTCGTTAGCTAGGAAAATCGGCCCAGGTTTCCCGTAAAATTATGTGTTTTCTTTCGGAAAAAAATGATGTCTCCGGAGATTACAAAGTAGGGGCAACCAAATTTGGTGAGCGTGTTAGTAATATAAATAGTGACCCAAGTACCAAAATTTACGTATGTGAGTTAAAAGACCAGAAAGTTATAGGCAGTTAAAAAAATAAATTTGGGGTTTTACTCAAAACGTAAAACTCGCGACTTGAAACGTCAAAATTCGCAACATTTTTTAATTATTGTCTTTCTTGCTTAAAATCATACAACATGTTTATTCACTAAGTCTAACTAGACTGGTGGTGAATATTAACATAATTTGATATACATAGTTGGATCCAAAACTGCTTGACAACACTCAAAATTCAACAACCTTAAAATTTTGACATTCCAAAAAATGTATTTTCTCTTCCATTTCGTTCTTCTAATGTTTTACCTGATACCTCCATTTACAATTAATACTGATCTCTCTATAATACTTTTGCAACTGCAAATCTTTCTCAGCTGCCCATATTTTTTCCGAAATTGTAAATTTTGTAGGAGACCAAAAATGACATTTTAATTTGCCAGTTTTTAGTTTAGGTAAAAAACCTGAAACTAATCGGATTATGTGAGGAAAATGTCACAAGAGGAGTGTTCTGCAAACCCTTAAGTTTCAGCTTCAACTGCCACTGTCCTTCATTTTGTTTATATGTTTACATAAAATTTATATCAAATAGACCCTTTATCTGATGCTTTGGCTGTGGGTTTAGTTAAGTTGATGCTTTGGATGTAGGTTTAGTTAAGTTTATGGTTTAGCGGTCTATAATATTTAGCTCATTGTCGTAGAAAAAATTCGTTAAGGAGCAGACCGCGACATTTCAATTTTTAAAAAGTTTCTGCAAATAAGCGCAAACTAGGCCCCCTAGAATCCATATCCGGGTTTACTTTCAGTTTTTATCTGTTTGCATATATACCAGGTGACGCCTTTCTGCGGTAAAACTCAATATAATTGTTATTATACAAGATACGAGAAAAATTGTATACGTTAATTTTAGAATGTCTTAAGGTGCATCTTACAAAAATATTTTGACAATCACAAGGTGAAACACGGTTCACAAGACAGGCAGGCAATTTTTTTCTTATTTTATTTTCCTAAAAGACGTACATTCCGGTAACATTTTCTTTTTTCCGTGTCGATTAATTCATTTTTTCAATAAGCAGTCCGAATATCTGTTATATTTGGTCAGGTTTTTAATGTACTCTAATTCTATACTATATCTAGTCTTACTTAAGGGAAAATTTATCAATCTATTTACAAGTAAATTTAAACCGGTCGTTTTTTGTGCAAACATATGATGTGAGTCATTTGGAATGTAACTCAGAGTGGTTGTTCCCTTCTTGTAGTCATCTAATTCAAGAGAGCCATTATTTTTAATAACTAGTACATATAGAAAAGGAAGTTTATTGGTAACTTCTAATTCGTGTGGGAATTCTGTTAAATCAAATTGACAGTTTAGTCTTTTAATAAAATAAGGTATCACAAGACCCTACATCCTATTTAAGAATTTAAGGGCTGCAACTGTAACTCGAAGGGGGTTGAATGTAGGAATAATGTTTTCACGTTACAGGATGTCATTTTTAGTGAATTTTCTTCGAAAAAATTCACTAATGGCAAGGTCCCCACTTTGAATTGTGAAAAAAAAATTCAAATGAGCGCAAACTAGGACCCCTAGAACACATATGTGTGTGTATCACACCGATAACTCAAAAAATAATCAGCCGATTTTGATCAAGTTAGGTGAGTGCCTTCCTTTCGCAAGTTACTTTTACAAGTTTACTAGCCAGGTAAATCTAACCAAGTTTTCTCAAAAAATTTTGCGTTTTCTTTCGATAAAAAATTATATCTCCGGAAATAATAAAGCTATGGCAATCAAATTTGGTACACAAGTTTACTACATTAACAGGACACTACGTACCAAAATTTAGATTTCTATCTTACAGGAAAAAAAGTTATAAAAAAATATATTTTGCCAGATTATTTCTATGAAAATTCACTACCATAACGTCCTGGAAAACAGTAGAGACGTTATAGCTTCCAACGGATTGGGATTTTTTCATTAAAAGCGGGTGAGTGATTAGCCAATCAGACGCCAGAAATTCAGCTGCAGAGGTTTGTCGAGACAGGAGCAAGGCGATGTATTAAACAGATACGAGAAGTTTGTCGAAGAGAGATTTGCCTAACGAGCGTCAAGTAATACCGTTCTCTCTGCGCAAAGAAAAGTTCAAGTCCATAACGTGCTGCGTCCAGGCTTTTTTAAATATAAAATTGACTTGTTTTGGGATTTTTTTACATACATATACAACAATTGAGATACTGAATTTAATCCATTTGAAAGAGCCTCGGTGGTCCAGTGGTAAGAATGTGTCCCTATGATCCCGAGCGTACTGGGTTAGATTCCAAGGTTACCTTTAATAGAGGCGCCTTATAGGCGGGCATCTAGAGTAGACTGGACAGTCGCTAAAGAGGTGGTTACCTGGAGCAAAATCAGATGGGCCATTAACAGCTTTAAGCCATACAAATCGCCGGGATTTGATGGAATAATGCCCATCATGCTCCAACAGGGGATAGATATACTGGCGCCGGTGCTTACCCTCATTATGAGGGCCAGCCTGGCTCTGGGGTACATTCCGAGGGCATGGAGACTGGCCAGGGTTGTATTTATTCCTAAACCTGGGCGTCCAACAGACCAGGCAAAGTCCCTGAGGCCAATAAGTCTCATGTCCTTCTTGCTGAAAACAGTGGAAAAACTGCTCGACCGGCACATTAGGGGCGGTGTACTGGAAGCATATCCTCTACACTGCGGACAATATGCATACAGAGCAGGATTCTCAACAGAAACAGCACTGCACCAACTGGTGCTGAAACTGGAGAATACGCTGGAGAACAAGGAGGTGGCGCTGGGGGCCTTCCTAGACATAGAGGGGGCCTTTAGCAACACCTCGTTCGGATCGGTTCTGGCAGCTGCCCGGGAGCGTGGAATAGAGGAGACCTGCTGCAGGTGGATCGGTTCCATGCTCAGGGACAGGGCGGTGTTCACCTCACTCGCGGGAGGGACTCTGCTGGCGGGGGTCGCGGCGGGGTGTCCGCAGGGGAGCGTTCTGTCTCCCTTGCTCTGGTGTCTAGTCGTGGACGGCCTGCTGGGGAGGCTCTCGGGAGGGGGGTATGAGGTACAGGGCTATGCGGACGACATTGTCATCATAGTCCGAGGAAAGGTCACACAGGCAGTGTGGGAGCGTATGCAGACTGCACTGAAAGTGGTGGAAGGGTGGACGGTTGATCAAGGGCTCGGGGTGAGCCCCGAGAAAGCAACCGTCGTGCCGTTTACGAGGAGGAGGAAGTGTGAAAGCCACAGAACTCTCACTCTATACGGTAGGAGCGTTCCAATGGCCAGGGAGGTAAAATATCTTGGGGTCGTATTGGACTCTAAGCTAACCTGGAATGGTCACATTGGAAAAATACTGCGTAAGGCAGTCATGACCTTAGCCGTCACTAGGCGGCTATATGGAAAAACGTGGGGACTAAGACCTAGTATGGCCCACTGGCTGTACACAAGGGTGGTCAGACCATCGTTAACATATGCGGCACTGGTCTGGTGGCCTAAGGTGACACAATCCAGTGCCAAACAAAAACTAGGCAAGATCCAAAGGATGGCTTGCCTAGGCATCACAGGGGCCATGTCTTCAACCCCAACAGCCGCCATGGAGGTGTTGCTGGATCTACCCCCCCTACACTTCGTTATTATGGGAGAGGCCAGGCTAGGACTATACAGACTAGCCTGCAATGGTAGACTGAAGATCAACCCAGGCTTCAGGGGCCACTGCAAAATTCAGGAGATCGTGAAGGAACCCATGCTTGAAATGAGGTCAGACTTCGCGAGCCCGCGAATGTGCAGGGAAAACAACTTCACAGTGGAAATCCCTGATCGCGGGGCATGGCGGGAGGAGACACCGGGCATACCACGGGACGCGCTCGTCTGGTTCACGGACGGATCTGGCGGGGAGCGTGGGACGGGGGCAGGTGTTTACTCGGAAGGACCGAGGGTAAGTCACAGTATTTCCCTCGGAGCCCATGCAACGGTGTTTCAGGCCGAGATGTACGCCATCCTGCACTGTGTGCGGGAGAACAAGAGGAGGGGCTACACCAACAAGCGGATCCTCATAGCCACAGACAGCCAGGCAGCCCTTAAGGCACTAAGTAGCCCACGGGTAAATTCCTGGCTGGTGAGTGAGTGCCGAGACGAGACGAGCGACCTGGCTGGGCAGAATGAGGTGACCCTCATCTGGGTGCCGGGTCACTCGGGGGTCAAAGGCAATGAAGAAGCTGACAGTCTCGCAAAGAGGGGGTCAGCAGAACCATTTATGGGACCAGAACCGGCTCTGGGCGTGTCAAAGAGCACTGCCAGGGGAGCCATTAAGTCCTGGGTCAGAAACCAACACAAGGTGTACTGGGCGGACTGTCCAGGGCTCAGACATGGGAAGTCAATAATTGACGGACCCAGTTCAAAGAGAGCTGTGGAGCTGCTAAACCTTAGCAGAGGACAGCTCAGAAACACAACAGGTCTCTTGACGGGACACATGGCCGTCAAGAAACACCTACATAAAATGGGGCGGTTCGAAGGGGACCTCGCATGCAGACTCTGCGGCGAGGGGGAGGAATCAGCCCAGCACATCTTGTGCGAGTGTATAGCTCTGGACCGGAAAAGACAACTGATCTACGGTCACTCTAGACCGGAGACAGAGCAATATAAAACTTCACCCTACCAATCGCTGTGCAGACTAGTTCAAGGCACAGTGATTTTGGAATGGGTGGAGTAAGACTAGGGGTATGCACAATCAACCAAGGGTTGCGGTGCTATCGGGGCGGCAAGGCCGCGGACGAGCCCTGAGGGAACAAAAAAAAAAAAAAAAAGGTTACCTTTAACTTTTTCAGTACATACTGTAAAATTAACACCAAGCGAGTTTATGGCATTATGTTTGAGCAAGATAAATTTCTGCACGTTTCACCCTCCGAAGGGGGCGTAAAGCGGTCATTCCGTGTACATGTGATGTTGGGCACGTTAAAAATCCCTATTCTTTTTACAGGAATGCATGGGTTCGTCCACATTTCCAGGATAGTGAAGTGAAACTGCTCCCTGACGTCGGTAATTAGCCATGGTCGCGCAAATGGGCCAATGTTAAAGCTAAAAAAATCCAGTTCGCGGGTCCACACTGTATATATACAAGCTTTATCAGTCAGTTATATATTTTTAAGCCACGTAAGCATTATATATACTTAATTAAAAAAGCTAATTAGCTCCGTCAGAATTATATCAAGGAATAAACAAATAATCGTCAACGAAATAAAAAGCAATAAAAATATTTTTCCTGGTAGGCGTTCAGTGCTTATGATTTCCTCGTTTAATCTAATCAAAGATCATGTTCGCCGTTTAAATATACCACAGTTTAAACGACACGAAACAACTTTAACAGTACATTTTATCAGACAAAGAATTTTATTGTGAACAATATAAATTCCCATAAAATAAATGATTGTACAGTGTCGTTCAAAAATAAAACCGAAAATACGATTTTATGGGGTTGTAAAAAGGATTCAAATCTAAATAAAAGCGGATCACAGGCTTTAAAAAGTTGTGTCGATCTAAATCGACTTATTCGTTATAGCCTGGTGCGTAGCTAACAATTTCGTTCATAAGTTTTCGTTATTAAATCAGTTAGGACGAGAATTCTGTATTTATTTCGACCGGTTGTGTTTCATGATTTGCATACAGTGTTTATTGGAATAAAAGTCGGCATATAAGTAAATTTGAATAACCTACTTTTAATTGTAATTTTGCTAACTACTATATCTTTAACTGTGATATTTAAGAGATTTTTTGACTTCAAAAGCAAATGCATTGTTATATTTTTAAGGCTTATCTATGTGAGTATGTGGGATTTCTACTCGCATCATCCGGACACATAGATGGATTTTAATAGGAGAGGTGTCATTAGATTCTTATTGACCTTGAGAGGTGGCAAAGAATGTATGTAGTATCAAGAAATATAAAAGTTCGGAACCGAACAAGTGTGCTATGACACTGTACACTGCCTCTATAAAGTAAGGCATTATTAATGAAAATTCAAAATATGTCGATTTTTATTTTCAAAAAACAATTTTTGATATAATAATCTCACCTCTATCGTTTAGCTACCCTTTCGAAATTATGAAATTCGAAGGTAGGTAGTGCAATACATTGTCATAAGAAAATTCACGAATGGAGAGATATCGATGGTGAGACTTTCGAAAAATGTCTTCAAATGAGCACGAATGAGGGCCTCTGGAACCCATTTCCATGGTCAGTTAAAATGTTTATATATATATATATATATATATATATATATATATATATATATATATATATATATATATATATATATATATATATATATATATATATATATATATATATATATATATATAAAATACTTCACTGAATTGGACCAAATTTGGAAATTACCCTAACTTTTGCTAATGGCTTAAATGATTTCGTTCATCAAATTTTAACGGCCAATTTTTCTTAATAAAAAATTTAAAAATATTATTAAAACGCAATATTTATCAAATTTTCTAAGTGGTTGAAACAAAAATTCACAGCTTAAAAGAACATAGACAGACGTGGTTGTGTACCAATTTTCAACTCGTTTAATCAAAAGAAAATATAGTTATTCAAAATTAATAAAAAAATAATCCTCGACATCACTTCAGTTTCTGTAATCCAATATCTACAATGTTGGACGAAGACAAATGACGTTATCTCTACTGCTATGCTATTTAAATAAATCGCAGATAAAAATCTAATCAATGGAAGTTATTGCAAAAGCTCAGACATTGTGAGATACGACAGTGACGCCATCTCGGTGCAGAACCGGGTAGTATGTTGTCATGACGACTTGTAGTTTACCGAAAATTTTATAGATAGAGCTAGTTTGCGTCCAAGAGTGCTAAATATTAGCATGAGAATTTATACTAATAAATTAAATAAAAATGACAGTGATTCAATTTGTTTAATCTGACCACACGTAGCTATTTGTCACAGAGAAGCGTGTACGCTCGCGCTCTGCGAATCGCATTACCTGGAAATCGACTCCGCTGGTGCTAATTGTCAATACTAGCGTTGTAAGTATTCGGATGATACGGATTTATATAAAATAACGTTCGGAATGATCATCCGATTGCGTTTTCACATTAAGAAGGGTATATTATATTTATATTTAGCGTTGTATGGAACGAAATCGTAGGTGCCGTATAGTAATAAGTAATAATAATAACGTACACGTTGTAACTATAATTTTGTTTTATTATTATTGTTCAGGGAATACCAAGGTATTTTTACAAATATATAGGATAGGTTGGTGTTAAGTTTTTTGTAATTAATAAAATATAATGGTGACAAAGACTAAACCAAAAGATTTTGTTGTCAAATAATCGCTAACTGGGACTCTAGAATCGATCTCCAAGGTCCATTTAAATTTAAAGAATTAGTTTTAATAATATATTTTACTAATAGAGTACATTACTTATGAAAATTCATAACTATAACGCACTTACTGCTTCCCAAACCTTTTTGAAGCTAATCCAGCTCTCTATTCACAAACACCAATTTTTATCTGTAGAAATAAAATAAAGTGAGTAATAACATTTTTATAATCAGTACAACCTAAGGCAAGTAAAGCCTATGAATAATTACATAGTTCAGTATTATCTAATCAAATGTTCGAGATGCCCGCCTTCTTGTGCCTGACAATATCCCAAACGTTCCACAAATTCTTACCGGACTCTATTTATAATCTCTGGAGAAATACTGGTACATTAAGTTCTAATACTTGTTTTTAGTTCGTCGATAGTATCTGATTTATTTTTGAATAACACATTGTTTAAATTACCCCACTGAAAAAAATGTAAATAAGTCAGGTCAGGTGATCTGGCAGGCCTCTCGATTGCACCACGCCTGCCAATCCATCTGTTGGGAAATTCTTGATCCAGATATGTGGAACATTAACGCCATAATGCGCGTGGCACCATCTTGTTGTTATGACCATACCACCATTTTGTACATCAAAAAATGAGTTCAGTTGCGTCGGAATGAGGTATTGCTGTAAAAATTGTAGATATCGTGGTCCATTTATATTTCCGTAAAAAAAGTAGGCACCCATAATTCTACTCCTAACAATTCCCGTCCAAAGATTTACGTTTTGTGGACATTGTATGTCATTCTGTCGCATCCATCTTGGATTTTGCCTTGCCCAATATATGCCGTCTTGGCGGTCAACTTCTCCATGTAGTGTAAAGGTGGATTTGTCCAAAAGCAGAATATCCGGTACTTGCCAAGAGTTATCATTACATGTATCCATTATTGTTGCACAAAACTGCATCCTTCGGTCTGGATCGTCATCGGATAACCCTCGAATGAAGCTTTTCAAGTTTTAATACTCTATGTGCCGTCTGAAATGGAAATCCACTGTATCGGGCAATTTACCGAACACTACTGTGGGGATCCTCTTGTATTGCCAATAAGACGTTTAATTTCACTTCTGCACTTATAGCCCGACGACCTCTTTTTGGCAAATCTGCCACGCCTCACATTTC
Organism: Tillus elongatus; assembly: GCA_964006375.1. Taxonomy (NCBI): domain Eukaryota; kingdom Metazoa; phylum Arthropoda; class Insecta; order Coleoptera; family Cleridae; genus Tillus; species Tillus elongatus. Next base: position 157,008,597 of record OZ023264.1, on the reverse strand, counting down.
TAGAAATTTATTATCTATTATTGCTAAATAGACAGATCCGGATACTTACCATTAAACAGAATACACACCTCTGCCTGAGTTCGGATCCTGTCATAATCACCAATCACTATTAGAATTTCTCTTTGAGCTAGTAAAAATCCATTTTACCAACAATTTAATAATTAGTTTGAAAAAGCAAAAGTCGAAAATTATACGTATTTACTTTACACGATAACCAAAATGTATATTTATTACTATTACCTGTAGATTGTATCACAAAAAATTATCAAACCTATGCTCGATTAGTTTTCGTGACACATGTCACACAGTTTATGAATTTGGGGACGAAGCACCTGCCTTCCCGTCCGAAGACTTTAGGCCATGGTATCCTCCTACACTGTCAGGTCGAAGCTACCCTTAAAGAAACCCCTACAACCTCTACACTAAAAAAAATCATCAGTTAAGTTAAAACCTTAGACCCATAGAACCCACCTCACATTCGTACGACCATTCACTCCACGCTCGCTTTTCCCGAAATCTCACCCATCTCTCTATCCGGCGCCCTCTCTTTCTCCGCGGTTTGCCTTAATCGCACTTCGCGTTTTCTCTTCCAGCTCTATTTCTGCGGCCCATTCATCGACATTCCTGATTTCCTCGTTCTTGGTGGACTTGGTTACCTTTAACAGGTAGGAACCCTCAACCCTGTTCTGATTTCTCGCAAAGTGTTCTCTTGCTGCCCTAATATTTTCCATATGGCAGTCTTCCGGCACATGTTTTGCTGCCTCCTGCTGTCCGTTTCCGCAAGCCCATTCTTTCGTTCCAGGCGTTAGGTTAAACCTACTAAAGTAGCCCTTGAAGAGCCCGTGGACAGGTCGTTAGGTTAAACCTACTAAAGTAGCCCTTGAAAAGCCCGTGGCAAGCTCACCGCCCTATGACTCCAGCAATTGAGGCCCACACCTACGCTCTCTATGTATCGATAAGTAGTCCTACCCTTTGTCTCATCGTCCCAGTGCTTCTACCACTCTACTTCAGTGTTCTCCTTGGCACTTCGTTTGAGCATTCTACTCGTCACCGGAGCCTTTACCCTCTCGTTACCTAGGAGGTCACGTCTGGCGGCTTTTGCTCTCGCATCGCCCTTTGCGATGCCTTCTAACTGGTCGCTACCCCACCACAGATTTATTTTTGTTTCCGCGAGCTCCACCTCTTGCATCTTCCTGTTGATTCTGTCGGCCGTTCTAACCTTCTTCCTGGTGAACATGTCCAGGGCAAATCTGCTCTCGGAAACGATGTTGACGGTTCTACTCTGTAGAGTGGCGGCCTTCTCCACTGCCGTACCCACCGTGTACAATTCCGCTATGTGCACCAGGTACCCGTCCTGGAGCTTTAGCCCTTTGCTTTCTATCACTGCGTTGTTTTCGTAGGGCACCAGGCCTATTCCAACCGCGTTTCCGGTTCTGGACGCGTATGTAAATATCCATTGTCTTTTTCGCTCCTTCTATTATCGCCCAGGTTTTCTTCTGCTCCGCCAGGTGTGAACCTTCTCCGTACGCCGGTTTTCCCTCAAAATTTGCCGCTTTCGAGTGTTCCCATCTTAAATGTCGCTCCTCTGCTTCCAGTCACCAAGGTGGACACCCCACCAGCACCGCCAGTGCTGCGAGTCGTTCTGTAGGCCTTTGTTATTAGTTATGCCCAACAGAAATGCTCTTTGGGCCGACTGAAGTTTTCTAGTTACACTAGAATCCCTCGCTCGTTCACCCCAGATTTTTCCACATCAGATAATTGTTATCATCAGTCGATTGTTGGAAATACGGCATAGTATAGAACAAAATCTCCAGAGCCCTTTTCGTTCAAGAAGCCCAATATTTCGAGATATTAAAGTATCATATCATAAGTATCATATCAGTACCATAAGACTGGACTAAGTAATTTTTTGCAGGTTTAACTTGTGTTAGGTGTTACTGATAATAAAAATGTTATTACTAACTTTATTTTATTTCTACCAAAAAAGTTGTTGTTGCTGAATATAGGAATATCACATTATCCACTATCCAATTTCAAAGTTTCGAAGAGGTATCTACCCTTTGAAGAGGTGTGACAATAGGGGTGAGCTTTTTATAACAAGAAGTTAGTTTTTGACAATACAAACCGACCTGTTTTTGAAACTTCGTTAATAATGGTCACTTTCAATTTTATTGAATTTATGCGTTACTTTATAGACACAAAATGTACATATGTTTTCAGAAATGTTTAATGTTTAATTTTTGAGAAATCGATCACCGCATTTTGTCAAGTGACATTCTGTATACAACAAAACGTTTACGAATGTAAGTATTTGAAACCCACCTCATTGTTTGATTTATTTACATACAGAACTTTGAACCAGTAAACTCAGAAACAATCAATGAATTGATTTAAAATGTTCGACTATTGACTGTAATAAAGACGTCACTCTAGAAGTTAACGACTCGAGTGATTTTAAAATAAACGTACCTCTATCAGTACGAGCAAACTCTAGGTTTTCAGCGTAGTAGATTGAAATTGTCCGAAGAGCGATTGGAGTAATTTTCAGGAGCAAACTTTATCCAAGAGATGTAACTCAGAAATATATTTTCTCGCATTACGGAGTTCAAGAGCCAACATATTTATCCGAGGACGAAGATCCTGCGTCTAATCCATGAAACGACTCTAACGTTGTCTAAAGGGTGCAATTACATATGTCCCGCCCAATGCCACTAACGCTAATTTTATAGCTAACAACATAATCCAGTCTATCTTAAATCAAATGATTTGTCTAATAAATATATTAATTTCAATGTGCTCTCCCAAGCGTTCTCAGTACAGTTGTGTAACACCGAGTGGGAAACCACTCCTTTCATTATGTGTTCACTTGCGTTTCATTACAATTTAAATATTTTAGTTATTCACTTGAATTACATAAATACTTTTCATTTCGAGCGTATTATTTTCATTACATTTAAATATTACTTCATTACCTTCATTACCCTTCGTTATGCCTTTAATTATTTCATTGACCATTAATTACTTCGTTCATGCCTTTCATTACCATTCATTACAAATTTCATTCCCTCATTATCTTCCAACAATATTTAGGTACTCGTGAGTATATGTTCCATATATTTAACTATTCTTAAACATAGCAGAAGAAAAACTTCTAGTTTATAAGCAAATCCAAATTTAAACCCACTCAATACTATTCAGAGTCAGATCTACAATTTTCGAGTTATGGTGACCAGGTAATCATAAGTACACTTGGAGACCCAAATCACCACAACGTATATTTTTTTAAGACCTTACGATCATTTCACTGACCACGTCAGGATCTTGAGAGGACGAAAAAACAGAATTTTTTATCCTCTGATGATGCTAAGGTAGTCAGTGAAACGATCGTAAGGTCTTTAAAAAGTATTTATAATTTCATAGTGTAATACTACTAAACAGAACATACAGGGTGGCGCACTGCAAACGAAACAGACCGATTTGCGCCCAGAGAAATTTTTTTTAAGAAACGCCGAAACACGTCTATTTTTAATATTGAGGGGGACATGTTTTGACATAACACTCAACTTTGTCACATCAACCCCTTAAGTGTGGTGTTAACGACCCTCATATTTTAAATAGGGAACATGGGTCGAGTGGTACACCATTTGAAAGCGCTTTCTTTTCTGAATTCAGCACATAAATTTTTTTGGAAGATTTATCAACTCGTTTAAAAATTATTCACAGTTGGAGTTGCAAGAACGTATTTCATTCATTGTGATGAGAAATGCACTAATTAGTCAATTCGTTAAACAAACTAAAAAACAAAACCAAACGTTCAAAAATCTTTATTCAGTTAAGTAAGTGTTTAAATTGTTGACCACCAGCTTACAATACAAAAGTAAAAATTTTGTTCAAAGCGAGCTCTGACATTCTGGAGCATTTGTGGAGTTATTAGACGGCATTCTTCAACAATGAGTCGTCGTAATTATAATAATAAATTAGCTATACTAATCACTGAAATTTTAACAAAAGCTTACAATACCAACAATGATTATTACATAAGAGACTCTTTTCACTCTCAGATGTTATAAAGGATGTTGCACTTTCAGATAATTATGTAATTGTCAATCCTGCCATAGTTTCACTTTTTACTAACATACCACCTAAACTCTTAAATAACATTGAGGAAAGGTGAGTTTCTCTTTCTTTAGAAACATCCATTCCAAAAAACACATTTCTTAAAATAGTTGATTTTATTTTTAAGTCAAGCTATTTTGCATTCCAATGGGGGCTTCTATCTCTCCAATTATTGCACAATATGTTATATATGATTTACTTGAAACATGTATACCAAAATTATATTTCAATATTCCTTTAAAAAAAAAATGTTGACGACATTATTTGCAGTATCCCTCTAAATTTGACAGCGCACATTTTAGACGTTTTTAATTCTTACAACCAATTTATTAAATTTACATTAGAAGAAGAAACAGATAACAGTGTATCATTCCTAGATACAAAATTAATTAGAACAAACGATAACAGCATAATTTTAGATTGGTATATAAAGCCAACTAATTCTCAAAGTTTAATTAATTTTCATTTAGATCATTTATTTAAAACTAAAATTAACATTTTATCAGGTTTAAAAAATATAATATTAAAGATATGACATCCTTCCTTCCATAAAAAATAAAATTGGAAAACTTTATAATATTTTTGTTAACAACTCTTATCCTTCAAAACTACTTAATAAACACTTATACAATTGTTCAAACAGTCACCATTACAATACAAGACACTTTCTACAAACAGTATCAAATAACACCCATATAATTTTGAGTTCGGAAACATCCAGCTTTTTTTACATATCAATCGCATACATTAGGAGTATTTACAATAGGTTAAACTTTATATTTAAAGATAAAACCAATTTTATAATAACGTTTCGATATCCAAAAACAATTAGAAACATTTTCAGCAAACTCAAAAGTAAGGATGAAAATTCCAAAGTGTCTGGAGTGGTATCTTGTATTCCATGTAGCAATTGTAGTTTAAAATACATTGACCAAACAAGCAGCGTCCTTAAAGGTAGATTAACACAGCACAAAGTGACATACGTTTACAAAAAAAACTGTCTGAACATAATCTCAGCACTGGCCACAATATAAGTTTTAGTAATGTTTCTATTTTACACTGTGAAACCTTAAGTAATAAAAGAATGTGTTTAGAAGAATTTGAAATTCCTTTTAGCGACAATTAAACAAACTTAAAGAAAGATAATAATTTTAAAAATCACTACCCCTATATATATTTCCTAGACAAAAACAAACGGTCTCCAAAAATGCCAGTCCAGACATTCAATTTCTGTGGAGTTTGAGTGTGGACTTCTTGAAAATGTCTTGGATTATTATCTGCCCAACAACGACAACTATGACGATTGACTGTAGAGTTTAATAAAAACGTACACTCGTCTGAAAAACAGATACTGAACAGAAAGTTCCCGTTATCAGCTATTCGTGCAGTCATAACTTCACAAAACTCCTGCCGCCGATCAATATAATCTTCATTTAGTTGTTGTACAAGATGCATTTTATACGAGTGAAATTTTTGATCCTTTAATATTCGCTGAATAGTTCTTCTTTTGATGTTTGAAACAGTGGCCAATTTTCTCGTGCTCAAAGTTGGATCTGCAGCAATTTGTCCTAAAACTTCAATCTCAGTAGTCACATTTCTAACCGGAAATTCACGTTCAGGATCCCGCTTTTTGTTGGCTACTGAACCACTTTGTCGAAAATTTGCAACTAACCCCAAAATGTATTTTCTGTTAAGAGGTCTGTTCGGATGTCGTTCATTAAACAAATTTGCGGTACGGTTGGCACAGTCATCGTTTTTGAAAAAAAGAATAATTATTTTAACTCTTTCTTCTACAGAATACACCATTGTGAAATTAATTTTCGGTGGTACTATCAAGTATCAAACCGACCGATAATCTGAAATAGTAAACCGCATTTCTCGCATTCCGATAAGAAATGTTCTGATAGTCAATTTTTTGTTTACAAACCAACAAAACATTGACTATCAGCACATTTATTATCGGAATGAGTGAAATGCGTTTTTGCATCTTCAACTGTGAATAATTTTTAACCGAGTTGATAAAACTTCCAAAAAATTAGCGTGCTGTATTCATAAAAGAAAGAGCTTTCAAATGATGTAACATTCGACCCATCTTCCCTATTTAAAATATAAGGGTTGTTATCACCACCCTTATGGGGTTGATGTGACAAAGTTGAGTTTTATGTCAAAACATGTCCCCCCCCCCTATCAAATTGACATGTTTCAGCGTTTCTTTAAAAAAAATTTCTCTAGGCGCAAATCGGTCTGTTTCGTTTTCAATGCGCCGCCCTATATATATATATATATATATATATATATATATATATATATATATATATATATATATATATATATATATATATATATATATATATAAACACAGATCTCCTCATTAGTGATTTTTTAATAGAAAATTCAATAAAAACGGTGATTGTCGTTTAGGACGACGTCATATATAAAAAAAATCAAGTGTGTGAAAAATGTAAATGTGTGTATTTTCAGAAACTAAAAAAGGAACTTTGAGCATTTCGTCAAGACAGAAATCACTTATATTTTAATGAATTTATTTCATAATTTTGCTGCTTACTCTACATAGCTTTTATTGCTATAAAAATTCGACTATAACGCACTTACTGCGTCCAGACATGTGTTTATATGTGGCACAGACAAAAACCAGCGAATGAGAAACGTGTTTGAAATTCAACTCTGTAAAATTAACAAAGTACAGATTGCCTAATATAATAGTAATTGTGTTTCAGCAGCAAATATCAAGCAAGCAATCAACAATTCTGAATGTTCATTCATTTACTGTCATGCCAGTACACATAAATTTTGTATTGTATCTTCGGATCGATAAATGTTAACGCGCCTTTAAAATGCGAACTGGACGCAAGTAGAATGTAAACTGACACCAGAGTGAAAAATAAATTTTTGTCTGCAGCATTGCTTTATTTTTTATAAAAATTTATGAAAGAAGCTTTGTTTTTTATGGCAAGTGGAGATGTTCAACCTCTTAGCCAGTAGAATTTCTTTATTCTCAGATCCATCTCTTTACGCTTCTTTTTAGTCTTGGTACTCCATGTGAGTCGTTCGTCTAGATGTAGTCGCAGATATCTAGCATGATCAGCTTGAGGAATTTCTGTGTTGTTGATGTGGACAGGTGGACAAGTCTGACGGTTCAGAGTGAATGTGACATGGGATGACTTTGGTTCATTGACTCTTTATCTTCCCTTTGCCTAACCATCTTTGTAGCAATGAAAGATTATTTTGTATATGATGGGTGGCTGCTTAAGGGTCTTCATTTACACACTGTATGGCTGTGTCATCTGCGAATGTGGACATGTCAGTTTCTTGGGTAGTTGGTATATCTGGTTGATATACAACCGGACCGAGCACGCTGCCTTGAGATACCCTTGATTGGATTGGTCTGATAAATAAAACTTCTTCGCCTTGTTTATTTTGAAAGTATCTATCTGATAGATACGATTTAAAGATGAGATAATAGTGATAAGGGAAGGATTTCTTGATTTTGTACTGAAGTCTTTGATGCCATAATCTGTCAAAAGCTTGACTTACATTTAGGAAAACTGAAGAGCAGTATTTTTTTGATTCTAGGGTTTTTTGTATTATATTGACGAGTCTATGGCATTGTTGAACTGTTGAGTGCTGTTTTTTAAATCCAAACTGGTGTTCAGGAATCCAGTTCTTTTCGTCCAATTTTCTTAGTAAGCGACTTAGGATGAGCCTCTCAAGTACTTTTGATAATATGGGCAACAGACTTATAGGTCGATGTGACTTTACTTCTGTGGGAGGCTTTCCTAGTTTCACAAACATCAATATTTGAACAAATTTGAGCTGCTTGGGCCAACAAGCTAACCGTAATATCGCATTGAAGATTTTAGTTATAAATTTGAGCCCTTGTTCTGGTAGTTCGTTCAGTACCGTGCCAGTTAATAAGATCTATTCGAGGTGATTTACGTTTGCTTAGCCTCTTTATTTGTTCCTTGACCTCTCTAACCTCAAATTTACGGATTAAAGGATACAGCTGTAGCGGTATGTCAAGATATTCCTCTATTTCTAAATCAGGTTCATCTGAGTAAAGTTGGAAGACTGATAAAGGTTGGATAAACAATTCGGCTTTCTCGTTGTCTGACCTTGACCAGGTGCCTCCAGTTTCCCGAATGGGTGGTATATGATTTTGAGGACTCTTATAGCTTCTCTTGGCTTTCTATATGGAGTGAGCTTGGCCATTTAAGTTTTGTAATGTAATAACGGAATGTTTCATTTCTAGTATTTTCTAATTTACGCTTCAGTCTGTTAGCAATATTGTTGTAGCGTGTTTTGTCTACCGGGTGATGAGTTTGATGCCATATAACCCTAGCACTTCGTATTTCTTTAATCAGTTCGGTCACCTGCATTGGAATGCTTCCTAATTCCTTAACTTCATCCTCCATTATAGGTGTGGCATACCATGCAGCATGTTGGTTTGTTGCTTCTTCCAATTATTCTGGTGTTTTTATACTTATTTGTGGTTGCAGTTTGTCGTTGATATATTTTCTAAAGGTATTCCAGTTTTTGTTGTTGTTGTGTAGGACCGGTTTTGCTTTCTTTCTTATAATTGTGGCATTTACCGTTGCTACGACTGGCGTGTGATCAGATGATAGATAGATGTGGCGTCTGGATGTTCAGTGTCGTATATACTATAGTGTTGTATTTTTAAGTGTGTTCTGTCCGTAAATGTGTTTCTGATACGAGCAGAATGTCTATGTTGTGAATAACCAGGAATATCTGTACTTCTTGTTTTTTGACTTGGAGGCCATTGGCGTTCCATAATGCTATTCTAAGAAACTGAGACATTAATAAGCCAGCCTATTATCGACAGTCGACAACATGTTTAGAATCATATTATTCTGTTGAATGAGCTGAGTTAACATGGCCTTGAATTCCTTCAAAGGTTGCACAAGTGTTATATCATTTCGCTGTTCGGTATCATTATAGGTAGCGTTGTTTTGTCTGTTGTGCTCATCATGACGCAGCGCTTGTGCATAAGAATGATTGATCTCTGACCTTTCGGGAGCTTTAGTCTGGCTAAGATTATTTCGCTGGTTATTGTCATGTACTGAGGTATGAAGCGAATTTTGCTGTGGTCGCGAGGGTTGCTGTCGTAGATCTGGTTTATTTTTGGCTTGGAGGTCTTTGTTAACTTGGCAACCTTTATAATTGTATGGGCGAGGACCCTTACACAAAAAAGCACTTAGCTGGCGCGTCTCTTGCTTTGTTGCATACTTTGGAATCATGACTTCCTCCACACCTAACGCAGGCATATGGTCTATTGCAATATTTCTTAGTGTGGCTGTACATCTGGCATCTGGTACATTGGACTATGTCTTTGTTTTTTCTTCGTGGCTGGATTACTATTGACTTATTATTAAGGTATCTCAGATTATATACATCTTTGTTATTGGGAACTGGTTCTAGGTCAGCAAAGAAAAGGGGCAACGGTTCTTTGGTGACTATGTGTCTAACGTTAATTAGGTTTATGACTTTCTGTCCATTATTTTCTAGCTCCTCTTGTATGTCTTTTAGGGGTACAGTATGGTGAAGGTGCTGTATCACTACTCTGTATGGCTTTTCTTCTATCATTTGATCTGTGTGGTAAATAATGTTATTCTCCTTCATCTATCTTACAAGCTTTCGGTAAATATCTGGGGTGTTAGCGTTAAGTTTTATAGTATTGTCCCTAAACGCTTTAGTTATGTACTGATTTTCCTCTAGAATATTTTTAAGTGAACGAATCATCTGTGGGTATTTGATGACGCCTTGAATTGGGGTGGTTTGGGAATTATTTCTACTACTGGCTGCGCATCACTCAGATCGCTATCTGCTAACGTTGTTAGGGGTGCAAATATATTGCTAACTAAATCTGGAGGTTCATCTGATGACCGACTTCCTTGCCTTTGTATTCTTTTTCTTCTATATCTTGACTGTGCCTGCTGCCATTCATTTTTGACATTATTAATTTGGTTGCTGGTATTTGTGTCGACACTCATGATTCCTACGTCGCTGGTATTGCTGATTATAGTTTTAACATCTCTTGCTGGCTGAAAATGTATCTGAATTAGTGGATCGGATGTATCCATATCACTGTTGTCTGTTATAATTTTAATAAATCATATTCCATTATGCGCTGATTAAGTATGTAACTATTTTAGTTATTATAATATAATGTTTATTTATAAATATGTTTATAAGTAAATATTGATATTTACCTCCCTAAATATTTTCCGTGAAAATATTTATCACTTAAAATATTATCGCTTTTGATAACTTAACCGAGATCGCTGAACAATACGTCCGCACCTGACGACGATTCTCAGAAACTCCCGTTTAAATTATGCGACACTACTAAGTTGAATGGCTACTTAGGCATTCTGGAGAGTAAACAACTAGAGGTGGATGTTTTATAACAAAAACACACCCCCAGTATGTGTCTATTGCATACAGATAAGATATCTTGCGTTTCTATAAAAATAGAATGCCATTATTACATTGTTATTGGATATTATTGTAAACACATTTTGTTGCGATGACGTCACGTGTAAGCTTAGCTACAGATAAAACGGTGTCTTTTATTACAAGCTCAGCGGGAAAAGTAGAAACTATGCACAGAGACACCAGAGTATCGCTCACTGAATAAGAATGGATGGTCATGAGTTACATTTAGTGATCCTTTTAGTAGCCGACATCCGTTGTTTATGTTACTAGCTGCATTCATTCTAATGTAGGTAGTACTAGAAAACCCAATTGTTTACGTTACCCCTAATGTATGCCTTACTTATATACTTTATTCTTACTAAAAGATCTATGCTTACCTAGAGAGCATAAGGCTTAGAAAACATTGAACGGAATGATACTGGCTTTGCTCAGGGAATGGCTATTATTACAGCTGGATTTTTCGAAATAAATACCTTGGTGATCTGTTTTTGTTTCCCACGTGTGGTAAACGACGAGAGCTATTTTTTTTGCTGTGAATTATGCCGTATAATACAAAAAGTAATTCTATATTGATCAATGTGACTTGCAGTGAAAGCTCTGAGTACAGCGTATTTTCAAAAGTAAATAAATGTTAGTGAATTTTCTCAGCAAACAAAAAATCACTAATGAGGAGATCTCGACTGAATTTTGAAAAAGTATCTTTAAATTAACATAAAATAGGTCCCCTAGAACCCATATCAAGGGTCAGTTTCAATTTTTATCTGTTTATATATATATATATATATATATATATATATATATATATATATATATATATATATATATATATATATATATATATATATCACACCGATAACTCAAAAAATAATGCGCCGATTTTGATCAAATTTGGTACATACCTTCCTTTTGCAAGTGGCTTGGATACGTTCGTTAGTCAAGATAATCAGTCCAGGTTTTCCCGGAAAATTTTGGGTTTTCTTTAGAAAAAATCTTATATCTCCGGAAATAACAATGTCGGAGCAACGTAAAGCTAGATGCATTCTCACGACAATTAGAACCGTAGACCGGTTTCGCTATAAGTAGAGCTCGTCAGTAGGGCATACTAATTGCAGCGAAAACAGGCCTATAAAGTAATACGGCTATGGTTGCCAGCCTTCCAACACTAAGTGAGATATAAGACACGAAGCACGTGGCGCCACCTCGTTACGGAACCAAGTAGTATGTTGTCACGGCAGCTCCAAATGGCACAGAGTATTAAAAAATAGAGACTGTATACAACCAACTAACAATTTAGTAAATTGTCAGCCCTGGCCCATTTTTACCCTAATATGGGGACAAAGTATTAGAACAGTGGACCGGTTTCGCTCTAATTAGAGCTCGTATTTTCGCTGCAATTAGTATGCCGTACTGACGACTACCTTAAAACATATATCTTCATAACAAACACAGAAGATGAACAATTAATTGGAAAACAACTTTATGTCCCTTCCACCTGACCCAACAAGTATATTTAATCTGCTTAATACGGTTATTAAAGTACCTGGCATAATAAACCTTACCGACTTGACTAAGAATGCCGGTCACAATTTAGGAAGAATCGGCACTATTGTTAATACAAAACCATCAAGCCATAGTCAGATATCGTTTGGGTATGAATATGAAGACACCTAGACCTTCGTCAGGATTTCAGGGAAATTTTCTCCACTGCTCTAGAAAGTATACAGATTGAGTCCTGGAAATACTTCTCCTCTCATGTTTTCTAAACCTCCTAGAAAGGGTTCCAAAACAGAAGCACAAACGTTGAGTTTTAACAAATTCTGGACAGGGTTAATTTCCAAAGCAATGTATTTTATATATACGATGGCCCATCTAAAACTACTAGTTTTCTAGTAATTAATGTTATCTCTTTAAAAACGTTGGGACAGGTCGATGTTCTTGTTGTTAGAGACTTATTTTCTTGCGGATATCAAAGTTGCTAATGCAGCCTCCTAAATAATAAAGCTACCTCCTTCAAAATTTTACATGAGATTAAGTAAACACCGTTGTAAAAGCAACTCAATTCTCCATTCGATCGTATGCTTAGTTTTGAAGATTCTTGGTTTTCTAACAAAAGAGTGCTTATCCACATTATCCCCAGACAGTGAGCCAGCATTTTAATCAAAGATTTCCGTACAGCTTGAGAGAAAGACGTTGTCAAATTTAATCCCCTTCTAGATCACCAGATTTGGTATTTATGTACTTGTTTTATGAGAACAACTAAATAGCAACATGTATTCAACACAGCTCACAAACCTTAAGGACTTGCGCCAGCATATTTTTGATGAAAAAATGTTTCGGAACGTGAGACATCAATTCTAGCAAGATTTTAGTTATTGCATGGAGAATTCTGTAGGCTACTTCAACAGTTTCTCAGATAATGTTTCAGCTCTTGGCCAAACCAATGTTTCTATATCACACTTTTAACAAAGCATTCTGCAATGTCAATAATTTTCTAGGTCATACCTTTTTGATATTGTATATCATTCGTACGAATTTGGAAGCTTTTCAACACGGAGTACAATCTCCAATGATGTATCACTCGACTTCTTCTTCGTATTAGGAAGTAGTAGCTATGGAAGTGGATGTGTCACTCGACTTCTTTTTCGTATTATGAAGTAGTGGCTATGAAAGTGGACCTGTTCCAGTGTTTTAAAAAAATGTGCTTTTTTGAACAATAATTAAAAGGCGTTCCTATTAAGCAGTTAATCATGCCTAGAAAACCTAACACTAAACCGGTTGTTGTAAATATTTAAGTTGGTGAAGTAGAAGTACATGAACATTACTTTTGTATCGAGCGAATAAAATATTTCAAAATATCCATTATAGGACTTAGTTATTATTGTAATGCAAATCCTAGACAAGTTCACGCTCAAAGAATAACATAATGGAAAGAACTGAATTTCTGGATTTTAGATTATTCGGATAATTCCTTAAACTTTCTATATAGATCGATTTGTGGCTGTTGTTCGGTGAAAACAACTTTTAGCGGGTTTTAAAGGAGAATGAAATATACATTTGAATAGCGTAGCAGGAAAAGAAGCATGTCCATTCTCGTAAATTTCCTGTGCTCTTATACAATGCTTTCATGAGCCCTTTCAGACGAAAACATGCGATACCAGACTTGAATAATACTTCTGAAGTATGGAAATCAGTTGCCAATACATTGAATTACATTATGTATTATTATTATTCCAAGCTATCGTGATACTACGTTTGACATGTATCAGCACAAACTTAATTAAAACTTAACCTAACTGCTATTTATTAGCGAATTTTTATAATGTGTTTTGTTCTACAATATAGATATTCTAGGCTACAGCAAACAAGAGATATTTGCAAAAAATTTAAATAAACAAGATAGTAGCACAGAGTCCACCCACGTTCTTCAACTGGATTTATCAAAAAAGATTGCAAGATAAATTCCGATTAAGAATATATAGAAAATAATATACTTTTACATATTAGGTTATTTAGTATCAAAATCATGCTTAGACAAAGCACAACTTCTTATATATATATATATATATATATATATATATATATATATATATATATATATATATATATATATATATATATATATATATATATATATATATTATTCATTCAGATCATTTGTTTAAAACTAAAATTAACATTTTATTAGGTTTAAAAAATAGAATATTAAAGATATGCCATCCTTCTTTCCACGAAAAAAATTTAAGAAAACTTTTTAATATTTTTGTTAACAACTCTTATCCTCCCAAACTACTCAATAAACTTTTATACAATTTTCCAAACAATCACCATTACAATACAAGACAACCTCTACAAACAGTATCAAATTTATCTGACAGACATAACAACCAAATAATTTCGAGTTCGGAAACATCTAACTTTTTTTACATATCAATCCCATACATTAAAAGTATTTCCAATAGGTTAAAGTTTATATTTAAAGATGAAACCAATTTTAAAATAACGTTTCGATATTCAAAAACAATTAATAACATTTTTAGTAAACTCAAAAGTAAGGATGAAATTTCCAAAGTGTCTGGAGTGGTGTATTGTATTCCATGTAATAATTGTAATTTAAGATACATTGGCCAAACAAGCAGAGTCCTTAAAGATAGGTTAACACAGCACAAAAGTGACATACGTTTACAAAAAAGAACTTGCGCTCTGTCAGAACATAATCTTGGCACTGGCCATAATATAAATTTTAGTAATGTTTCTATTTTACACTGTGAAACCTTAAGTAATAAAAGAATGTGTTTAGAAGAGTATAAAATTACTTTTAACGAAAATTTAATAAACTTAAAGAAAGATAATAATTTTAGAAATCACTACCCCTTTTTATATTTCTTGACAAAAACAAAAAACAAATTCAATTAAACAATATTTAGCTTTATATGTCAGTTTGGCATTTATTAGACTCAAATTCATCAAAAGGTTTACTTTTTATGTTTGTTATTAGATAAATAGTTTAGTAGAACTCATGTTATATGTAAGTATTTTAAACTTTAATATTTTTTCCAAGTAAATTGTAAACTTTTTTCTTTCCATGTTGTAGCCTCGATAAAGGAATAAATTTTTCCGAAAGCTCGGCGTATAATAAAGAGTTTTATTCTACAACTGACGGCGTTCCCACAATTTTTTGATAAATAACACTATTACCGTCACAAAAATTTAATACTATATATATATATATATATATATATATATATATATATATATATATATATATATATATATATATATAAATTTATGTGATGGAGAATTCTGGTTTATTTTTGAGAAAATTTGATTAAAATTCACATCAATATGTAAATAAAAGCAAATATTAATCTTCCTGGCTACTCTGGAAACGTTGGTGGGATCTAAGCAGCAGAAGAAGCAAAATTAAGAACAATATCAAAAATGACAGTCATTATAATAGTTTTGACAGAAACAGTTTAGGAGGACGTAACGAAAATTGTATCAATACATCCACAAGCATAGCTTAATCGTAAGATGCAATGTATAATTTTAATAACATATAAATCAATATATATATATATATATATATATATATATATATATATATATATATATATATATATATATATATATCTTCCTTGACTTTTCTCAGACTTTCTATTTATAGACCATAGGCTCTTGTTGTCAATATAGGAAAGTCGTTCGAAGATCACATGAAGAATGTCAACAAGTGTTTCAGAAACTAAAGAGAGCCAATTTGAAATAAAATCCGAAGAAATGCTGTCTCTTTTAAAAGGCAGTCAAATACTTAGGCCACATTATCACCCCAGATGGAGTCAAACCCGACCCAGAGAAGACAGACTGTATTATGAACTGGGACATTCCAACCAATCTACATCAGCTGCAAAGGTTTCTGGGCATCTGCACATATCAGCGCCGTTTTGTAAAGGGGTTTGCTGAATTCTCGAAACCTTTGCAATATATAGGAAACTCGTTCGAAGATCACATGAAGAATGTCAACAAGTGTTTCAGAAACTAAAGGGAGCCAATTTGAAATAAAATCCGAAGAAATGCTGTCTCTTTCAAAAGGAAGTCAATTAGTTAGGCCACCATATCACCCGAGATTGAGTCAAAACCGACCCAGAGAAGACAGACTGTATTATGAACTGGGACATTCCAACCAATCTACATCAGCTGCGAAGGTTTCTGGGCCTTTGCACATATCACCGCCGTTTTGTAAAGGGGTTTGCTGATAGCGCGAAACCTTTGCAATATATATATATATATATATATATATATATATATATATATATATATATATATATATATATATATATATATATATATATATATATATATATATATATCTTCCTTGACTTTTCTCAGACCTTTGATTTATAGACAATAGGCTTTTGTTGTCAATTAGTGAAATCATTTCTTACTAACAGATCTTAGCTAATAAAACATAACAACTTGTTGCCTTTTTCGCTTAACATTTGTTCAGGGGTGCCTCATATACTTCATATAAATCACAATTTATTGCAAGATTCAGGCATTTCTGAAAAATATCACAACTAGGGTGGAGACCTTTTTCCATAGCATAATCTTGAATAATTAAGGTCATAGACAGCTCGGGCAATATGTCCCAGATTGGGCAAGGTAACTATGAGTGCGACTACGGATGGTGTGCTCTTCTTCGGTTTGTTTCAGTAAACCTTTTTTTTTCAGTTTTTGTAGTTATTTTTGTTGCATAATTCAATTTTTATAGAACATATTCCTATTTATACTACATATGGTTGAGTAGGGTAGCTTTTGAGCAAGATTCCACCATTTGAGGTATACTTTAGTCCATCATATATGTTTTTTAAAGAGTAAATCCAGTTAAAATTTGTAAGCAACAATAATAGATGTAGAGGAGAGGTGGCATCAAGAACGGTGCAAGTGTTGAAAGGGACAGTTGCTGAAACTTTTAATATTCTAACAATATAAACTTATGCTACTATCCGATAGATGTCTCTGGGGGCACGCAACAGTACCACGAAGCCTCGTGGTGTCAGTTCACAAGTTAATACTTGTTGTGCGTTTGTGGCTGCCAGATTATTAAAAAGCTGTATTCAGTGATTAATGTTAATTAATAGTTTTTTGAGCATTAAAGTTAGTGAAAGTGCGTTGAGTTAAAGTGGATATATGTATTATATGTAATTTGACTGAAGGCTTGGTAAGTTTTAAATAAATTTCAAAATTGCTCATCTTTATTCCGTTGTGTTAAAAGGGACAGACATTGAAGTATTGAAAGGGACCTGTCCCTTTAAATACTGACATTACCCTTTCAACACTGACATGTGCCTTTTATTATTTATGTTGTTTCTCTGCTTGCTATAGTTGCTGGTAAATCTACTGAGTTAGCACTCAATAGCCTCGTCGAGAAAATCACACACTCCCTGTATAACGGGAAGGTGGCGGTGGCTGCATTTCTCGACGATGAAGGAGCATTCAACAATGCATTACCTACCTCCCTCTACGAAGCCACTATCGCTAGAGGGGTGGAACCTACTATTTGTGGCTGGATCGGAAGCATGATCCACAATCGGACCGTTATTACCTCGCTGCAGGGGGAGGTGGTCGGCTTCAGGGCTGCAAGGGGGTGCCCTCAGGGATGAGTTCTATCCTCCTGCTATGGTCTCTCTTTGTGGACGATTTGCTGGATATCCTCGGACTGTGGGAGGTTGAGGTCCAGGCGTATGCTGATGATCTAGTCATAATGGTTAGGGGCAAATATGAGGAGGAACTAGCAAGTACTCTTCAAGAGACACTAAATGTAGTGAATGATTGGTACCGGATGGAACAGATATCTGTGAACCCCCGCAAAACGATCATTGTTCCATTTACCAGAAGAAGAAGGTTGGACAAATTAAAACCACCTATTCTTATGGGGGAAACGATTCCATTTTCGGAACAAGCAAATTATCTGGGGGTTACCCTAGATAATAAGCTCAACTGGGACATACAGATAGAGAATGTAATCCGCAGGACTAAACTGTCCCTGTGGACATGACGGAGAATCTGTGAAAACAACTCGGGAACAAACCCCCAACAGATGTACTGGCTCTATGTAGTGGTTATCAGACCAATGATAACATATGTAGCCATAGTTTGGTGTCATAAGGCACTTCGTGATATCTCGAGGGCCAAACTGGCTCATCTACAGAGACAAGCTTGTCTGATGATAACGGGAGCGATAAGCACTGCACCATCAGCCGCTCTGGGGGTCCTCCTTAATATTCCAGCTCTTCACATATTGTTGGAGAGGGTGGCGAGATGGACAACGTACAGACTAAAACAAACGGCCAACAGTATGCCGAAGGAAATCAGTCTGAGAGGGTCCGGACTCCTCGATGACATTTCGGGTCACGGGATTCTGGGAATGGTCTCAGACTTGATTCCTACAAAGATCAGTAGATATCTTTCTTTTAAGACCGTCCTTCCGGAAAGGGAGGACTGGGAGCGAAATCAAACGACCCTATTGAGAGCCGATCTGTGCTGGTACTCTGACGGCTCCAAAACCAATATGGGAGTAGGAGCCGGCACATATGGGGGCAGCACTCATGCTAGACTATCAGATATCCTCGGCAAGTACGCAACCATAAACCAGGCAGAAGTGTATGCCATCGAGATGTGTGCAAGGGAAAGTATAAAAAACCAGTGCACGCACAAATCGATAAAAATATATGCAGATAGCCAAGCTGCAATAAAGGCTCTTGGTTCCTACCGGTGTAACTCAAAAACGGTATGGAGTTTTAAATCTACCCTTAACGAACTGGGCAGCTGTAATGAGGTGTCGCTGGTCTGGATACCAGGTCACTCGGACCATGATGGCAATGTTGCGCCTGACATGCTTGCCAGGAGTGGTCCCAGAGAGACTTTGTCGGACCAGAACAGGTGCTGGGGATAACATCATGCACAGCAAAACGCACCTTAAAGACCTGGACAGAAATAATGACAATTCAGTATTGGCAAAATCCTCTAGGATTAGCTCACTCTAAGGCCTTAATAAATGGCCTGTCTGAGTCAAGGGCTAAAAAACTTCTAGAGTTTAACAGACAACAACTGAGTACTCTAGTCGGCCTGTATACAGGACACTACCGCTTGCGTCACCACATGCACCGTATTGCGGTCGGTCAGGAGACCGAGTGCCGGCTGTGTATGGAGAGTAACGAGACAACAGAGCACGTACCGTGTTCCTGTCCGGCAGCGGACATGACTAGATACCTGCTCTTTGACAAGATTAAGTTTGCTCTGGAGGATGTGGATCAACTTTCGCCCACAAAGATTATCGACCTCTGCAGGAGGCTGTCTTTGTTGGGCGAAATATAGACTATTAGGCGTGAGCCACAATAGACCCTATGGTCGCGTTGGAGGGACCGGTATAGCCCACTCACAATCAAACCTAACCTAACCTAGTTGCTGTATTCAATTTCAGAGTTCACATATTGAGCAATATGGATACTAAACCCAAAAATAGTATAAGAAGATCCAAAGACACTATACAGGAGGCTATAGACATGGTGCTAAAAGGTAGAATGTATATTAGATCAGCAGCATTTTGCTATAGCTAAGTCCATTCCAGATCGACTACTGGCACAGGCAAAAGTGTGTACTGCTAAAAATAAATTTGTTTATGAGCCACAGACTGTGAACAGAAGACTGTTTCCACTTGAAAAAGAGATAAGCTTAACCCAATATTAGAAAATCTCCATAAAATTGGTACATAGTCTCACATATTCACAAACTCTAGAACTTGCTAACCAACACGCTGCTAAACTAATTAAAGAGATTCCAAAAAATTGGGCAACTAACAAAAAAGCAGGAGTAGATTGGATGAAACTCTTTATAAAGACATATCCCGAGCTGTCACTGCGCCGTCCGGAGTAAACAAGCTTGTCGCGGGCAACTGCTTTTAATTCACTGACAGTGAAAAGATTTTTCGGAAACTCTGAGAAAATGTTAAAAAAAGTACTTATTTACAGGAGAACCTATTTATAACACTGACTAAACAGGCTTAACCACTGTTACTGAGCTACCCTCCAAGCCAAGCAAGTAGTGGCGTACCACGTACCTTCGGTTTTCATATTTCCTAAAGTTTGGTTTAAGAACTTTATGCTGTAAGATTTTCCTACCGGAAGCCTAGGCTCATGTCACAAAGGTGGATCGATTACATCTGATAACTTTTGTCTGGCATTCAAACATTTTGTGGAAAAAGTACGTCCATCTAAAGAAATCCCAGTGTTACTACTAATGGACAATCAGGAGTGTCACATTAACACCGATGTCATATAGGGTGGCACATTGAAAACGAAACAGACCGATTTGCGTCCAGAGATTTTTTTTAAGAAACCCTGAAACACGCCAATTTTAATATTGAGGACATGTTTTGACATAAAACTCAACTTTGTCTCATCAACCCCTTAAGGGTGGTGATAACAACCATTATATTTTAAATAGGGAACATGGGTCGAGTGTTACATCATTTGAAAGCTCTTTCTTTTCTGAATTCAGCACACTATTTTTTTTGAAAGTTTTATCAACTCGTTTAAAAATTATTTACAGTTGAAGATGCAAAAACCCATTTCACTCATTCCGATAAGAAATGTGCTGATAGTCAATGTTTTGGTGGTTTGTAAACAAAAAATTGACTATCAGAACATTTCTTATCGGAATGACTGAAATGCGGTTTATTATTTTAGTTTATCGGTGGGTTTGATACCTGATAGTACTACCGAAAATTAATTTCACATTGGTGTATTCTGTAGAAAAAAGAATTGGAATAATTACTATTTTTTTTTTCAAAAACGATGACTGTGCCAACCGTACCGCAAATTTGTTTAATGAACGACATCGGAACAGACATGTGAACAGAAAATACATATTGGAGTTAGTTGCAAAGTTTCGAGAAAGTGGTTCAGTAGCCAACAAAAACGGGATCCTGAACGTGAATTTCCGGTTAGAAATGAGACTACTGCGATTGAAGTTTTAGGACAAATTACAGCAGACCCAACTTTGAGCACGAGAAAATTGGCCACTGTTTCAAACATCAAAAGAAGAACTAATCAGCGAATATTGAAGCATCATAAATTTCACCCGTATAAAATTCATCTTGTAAAACAACTGAATGAAGATGATTTTGATCGGCGGCTGGAGTTTTGTGAAGTTATTACTGCACGAATAGCCGATAACGGGAACTTTCTGTTCAATATCTGTTTTTGAGACGAGTGTATGTTTTTATTAAACTCTACAGTGAATCGTCGTTATTGGGCAGATAATAATCCAAGAAATTTTCACGACGTCCACACTCAAACTCCACAGAAATTAAATATCTGGACTGGCATTTTTGGAGACCGTTTAATCGGACCAATTTTTCTTGATGGCAATTTGAGTGGCGAAACGTATTTGGAGTTACTAGAAGATATCGTTTACCCTCTACTAATTGACATTCTTGAAAATGATGATCGCTATCAAGAAAACCAATTAGTGTTTCAACAAGATGGAGCTCCTCTGCATTTTTCACAATGTGTTAGAGAGTTTTTGAACAGACAGTTTCCAGAGCAATGGATTGGGCGTGGAGGTGCTATTGAGTGGCCCCCTAGATCACCATATTTAACTCCTTTAAACTTATTTCTATGGGGCCATTTAAAGAGTAGAATTTTCGCAACAGAACTGGAGTCTCTGGAAGAATTACGACGACACATTGTTGAGGAATGCCGTCTTATAACTCCACAAATTCTCCAGAATGTCAGAGCTCGTTTTGAACAAAATTTGTACTTTTGTATGGAAGCTGGTGGTCAACAATTTGAACATTTACTTAACTGAATAAACATTTTTGAACGTCTGGTTTTGTTTTTTAGTTTTTTTTTAACAAAAAATTTACTAATTAGTGCATTTCTTGTCACAATGAATGAAATACGTTCTTGTAACTTCAACTGTGAATAATTTTTAAACGGGTTGATAAGACTTCAAAAAAAATTAGGGTGCCAAATTCAAAAAAGAAAGAGCTTTCAAATGATGTAACACTCGACCCATGTTTCCAATTAAAAATACAAGGGTTGTTATCACCACCCTTAAGGTGTTGACGTGACAAAGTTGAGTTTTATGTCAAAACATGCCCCCCTCAATATTAAAATTGACGTGTTTCAGCGTTTCTTAAAAAAAAATCTCTGGACGCAAATCGGTCTGTTTCCTTTTCAATGCGCCACCCTATATATCATGCCTATGAAAATGGCGTTATAATATAAACATTTCCGCCACACTGCAGTCATAGGCTGCATCCCTTAGGCATCTCGTTATTCGGGCTATTCAGACCCGGGTAAAACCATATAAATTTATTACTTACCAAAATCAGCCAATTCTGCTTTTAACAGGTGCTTTTACGCCCAAGAATATTTGTTCCATATTATTAAAGGCTGGTATTTATCCATTTGATAAAAATATATTTGGGGAACATGATTTTCTATACACGTCTGTAACAGACCACGAAGATCCTAACAAACAAGTTGAACCAAAAAGGCCAAATCTAGAAGCTAGACCCTTCTCTTAACGACACCAGTCCTGCTCTACTGACCCATCTATAATTATATCACTTGCTTCCGTTACACCATTTCCAAAGGCACCTCCTAGACAACTTTATCGAAAAGGAAGGAAAAAGGAACTAGTCGCATTATCACTGCCACTCCAGAGAAAAATGAAGTAGAAAAAGCCTGCGAATTAGAAAAATCAAACTAAACAAGATCAACACGGATGTGAAAATAAAAGCAATTCAAAAAAAGTATTTCAAAGTAGTAGCAGTGAAAGTAGCAACAAAGAGGATGTTGTCTATGCCAAGAGTGACAATTATTTCTATTGGGATGTCGAAGAAGAAACGATGCTCGCCGAGAATGATTATTTTAGCGTTGATGACTTTGTCGTCGTCACATTTGTGAAAAGGAAAATAATTAGACATTTTATTGGGCAAATAAATGACGTTATGGAAAATGGAGAAGTCAGTGTTAGGTTTAAAAAAAAGTGAATGACCACTTTGTTTTTCTTGAGAACGATGACGTGGCTAATATCGAAAAAGAGGATATAGTACTCAAACTACCCCCACCTCTTGATAATTCCGTAACTGCAAAAGTGAAAGCCCTTTTTTTTCGTTTGGTATCGATTTATCACGCCCACTTTAAACGTTTTTGTATGTTTCCCTTTCAGCTCCAAATGTGTCCCTTTCAATCCGGTGTAATGTATTGAAAGGGACAAATACCGTGGCTCATATTTTTCCATTTTTTTTATTAAGAACTAATTTATTAATGTTTTTTATATGCAAAACACTTTTGCAACTGTGGTACTATCAATAATATCAGGTGCAATAAATATAAAAGATAGTGATATTGCTTATAGTCCAGTCAAAAAACCTCAAAAAATGACCCAACCTCCTGAAAAATCCGAAAGTTTTGAAACTTCACACACTTATTTAGAGGTAACTAAGAATGAATATACCGAAAATCCTTATGAATATGAGCCGAGCTCTAGCGAAAATTAGCGAAAATAGGGCACTTTCTTTGGTTTTCCGTTAGTATCTCGAGAACCGTTCGTCGGAGGTAAAAGTTGGTTATATACATAATTAAGGCTTACCAAATTTGCTACAAAAATGATTATATACATTTTTCTCGTGTTCCCAATTATTCCCGAGTTATAGGCGCTAAAAAAGAGCGTTTTGTGGAAAACAACGCCAGGCGTTACAATATGGCATTTCTAATAATATTTGACAATGGTTTACCTACATTTTTGTATACTCAGGATAATTGAGGAGATAAACTTCACAACTTTGTATAAAGAGCACATTATGTTTGTTACTTATGATGTATATTGATGAGACACATGATGTAGATATATTAAACAATGAAATATATGAAGAAAAAAATGCTGAGGGTATTTAAAAGGAAAATTTTGTACAGAAAAATCAATCAGCTCTAAATCGCTTCTTGGTAGAAGGCCCTCTAATTTGATTATCTTGGCGAGCTTCTACACTTGCTGTCTGAAACAATAGGTAGGTATGCATAAGATGAAGGTGTGAGAGAATCCATATACAAATAAAAACCTGTAAGTAAAAGAAAGTATATAAGAAATAAATAATACAGAAGAAGTAAATATAAGAAAGTAGTAAGCGACCAGTAAAACAACGTATGAACATGACAACCGATTTATGTATACTATTGCAAGGTAAATGAATAATAAAAAAATACAAATGTGCAATCTCACCTGACTTTTGGTTCCAGCAAACATATTGCTTTGATCTTTATGTACCAAATGGTCAGTGTTTGGTATCTGCACTGAATTATCTGCTTCTTCAAGGTTTATGACATCGGGATCATCAAAGTATTCTTCGAGGTTGGAAGTAACACCATTCAAGCATTCGCCATGGCAGTTGTGACAAATGCTTGTACACATTATTCCTGTTTTCCGACAGCCACATGTGTTCCCACATCCAGTTGTACAGATGCAATGAGGTTAAGGACAGCTTTAGATGCTGCTGGATCCTCTCTTGTCACAGGAGAAAGCTCATTCGCAAGGCTAAATTGAATTTGGTGGTACACTCGAAAAGCATGCTGCCTTGCTGCTCCTTCTGTGGGCGGCAGAGCAGAAAGGTCGGGTTTAGCATTGGATACAGATTTGGTGAAAGCATTGTAACAGTGCATGTTAAGAGAGGTTTGCTTCCTATGCGCATTGTACAATGCAAGGAATATTTTGTTTCCAACAGCAGCTACAGCGTCATAGAATGAACATGGGACTGTTAAATATGCCAGCAATACCTTGCAGTACCGCTTGCTTCTTGAACAACTTAAAACAGGAAATATTTCTTTTTCGATATGCAACTGGAGTCGTATCGCATCCGCTGAATGCATGCACAAGAAGTATGATGTCCTTCATTCCCAAAGTTTGCAACTACTGAATATACTTTCCTTACTACTTTGCCATGGCTTGGTTTCACTAATAACATGTTTTGTTCAGCCGGAGTTAAGGCCATGATGAGAACAAGAAGATCCACATATTCACCTACTATTGCTACTTTGTCACAAGTGAAGGATTTCATGAGTGCTCTCCGGGCGATCAATATGCCAGCATCACTGGATGCTTGTTCTGTTTGAATTCCATAGATGGTAAGGGCAATTATGAGGAATGAAATTAGTCTCGATTTATTATTTCCGTTAGAAAGAAAATCATCCTATTTCACTGTTACTACTGTTTTCTCTCCAAAGTTTTCGTCAACTGATCTCTTTGTTTTGTACCGTCGGCTCGTCGCAGTAGGCATTGTAAGTACTACATTTAATTTAGTAACTTATTATTGTCACATATTATTAGAAATGCCATATTGTACCGCCCTAACGTGGTTTTTCACAAAACGCTCTTTTAGTGCCTATTATAACTCTGGAACCATTGGGAATACGAGAAAAAAATATATAATAATTTTTGTAGAAAATTTAATAGGTCTTAATTATGTATATAATCAACTTTTACCTGCGACCAACGGTTTTCGAGATATTAACGAAAAACCAAAGAAAGTGCCCTATTTTCGCTAATTTCCGCTAGAGCACGCCTCATATTCATGAGGACTTTCGGTATATTCATTCTTACGTACTTTTAAAGAAGTATGCCAAGTTTCAAAACTTTCGGATTTTTCAGGAGGTTAAACATTGTTTTGACTGGACTATTATTATAGACGGGCTTATCTTTAAAATGTCCCTTTCATGCCACCTCTCCCCTAATCTTAATAAATAAAGGCAATTTGTTTTTATTATTATTATTATCAAACGACCTGTATTCATTTGTCGCTGACCCATTGTTATTGATGCATTTACGTCAATTTGACTTTAAATGTTGCTTAAGAATACGTCTAATAAATCGTGTGCAAAGATCCAATAGCCCAGCTGTACATACTGCTGCCATCATCGAACAATATATCTGTAGAATATGCATCTTACAGCTTCTTTACCTTGTGCAAACTAGATGTCAGATAAATAACGAGAAGTGCTTACCGGAATGACGGAGACCTTGTGTAATCGAAAAGAAAGAATCAATCAATCTCAATATAAAGGTAATGCCCATAAGGATATGCAGGCGGAGGGGCCGGCTGAGCTGTCAACAAGTTTAGACAGCAGCCATTTGTCAACTGGCGTTATGATATTCAATGAGTCGTACGGCAAAAAGGATATTTGAAATATTCTGGCGTGACCGGAATTCTTCTCTTGCTGTTCCATAACTCAGCGAATGACATTCCGATCAAGATCGCCCCGAGATGCATTGACGGAATATAATTATTCCAAGACGCTTATAAAATATTAAAAATGCATTGAATAGCGGATAAATATCTTAAAGTGATATGCATGTCATATTTTATTACAGAATGTGCAGACGTTGCAAACGCTTTCGGGTATGAATTTTATAATAATTTTAGATTTACTTACAAAGCTTCAATAGTTACGAAAACTAAATAAATATATCGGGTGTGGCGCCAAGAACTTTAGTTAGCCGTTTGTCAATAACTACTCTGATTTGCAATTTGAAGATTTACACACATACGAACGAGACAAATTCCAGTTCAGTGAAAATAGTTTACTTTATGTCCAACTTCCGGTTTAACCCGAAGTGACCATCAACTTTCTTATTTTAAATACAACATGGTAATTTTCATGATATTTTCGAATTCTACATTGAATTTGAGATAAATTATTACTAATACACCTTATGTCAAAAATCAACCGTTTTAGAAATTTTTAGATTTTTTTGAAAATTCTCGCGAATACCAAGGTGAACGTTGCACGCTCTCTCTTTGTGAAAAGTTAACTGAAAATACTCAGTTTTTGTCCAGATTACCCTCAGATTGGCACATAAACGACACGTTTGATAGCGTTTATTAAAAGTATACAGGGTGATGAGAATTAGCCGTGCCATTTGGTAAAATTAAAATCACAATTACTCGCTTATTTCAAATGGAGCACCCTATATTTTATGAGTTATTTCGGTTTGCATCCGGTTTCCCTTTCAACGTGTATTAGCATTCCCTATACCTAAGTTCCACCGTTTCCCGAATATTTCAATTTCATTGGATTAACTTGATTCAAATTGTCACAATAGATTTAAAGCAGGCTTTGAAACTTGATAATATGCCTGTTGACGTCTACATGTGAAAACAGCGTCAAGCGAAGCTCATTGACATAAAAATCGAGATACTATCAGTCAACGCGGTGCAAAAATGGCAAATTTGCAGTACACAAACGACGATTTTTTGGAGCATCTAATTATTTATGGTGAGTGTTAATGAATTGTGGGCCGAACATGTCGTGCATTTGCAGAAAAGTACCCGAATAAACCGAAACCCAGTCACGACATGATAAAGAAGTTGCTGCAAAATTGTTCACAGCATGGAAGTTTTCGCCCAAAAGTACAGAAGCGTAAGCCACTCGTCGATAATGAGGTAAACGAAGTGAACGTATTGGCATTTTTTTGTTGCTGATTCCAAGGCATCTTTTAGGGATTGCGAAAAGAAATTACGCTTGTCATTGAGAACGATTCACAGAATTTGGAAAAAGCATCATTGGAGACCCTTCTCTTACCACCCGATACATGGTTTGCAACCAAACGATCTTCCTAGACGTGTTGAGTTCTGTAAATGGTTCCTATTGAAAACACAAGAAGATGAGAATTTCTGCAAGAGAATTATTTGGTGCGATGAGGCGAAGTTATCCAAAAATGACATGCGCAATCGCCACAATAGTCACTTCTGGTCAGATGAGAATCCCCATGTAACCAGGATCAACTATTTCCAAGACATGCGGTCATTCAATGTGTTTTGTGCAATTAATAACGATAAGATTTTTGGGATTAAAATATACGATGAAAATCTCACTGGTGTGAGTTATAATGATATTTTGCACGAACTGATTCTAGTTTCTCTCAACACATTAAGTTTAGAAGAAGCTAGAACAAGCTGGTATCAGCAAGACGGAGCACCGCCCCACAGTTTCCATTTAGCTCATGATTTTTTGCAACAACATTTTGAAGACAGGTTGATTGCAAATAACGGCCCACATAGATGGCCACCACGGTCCCCTGACTGAACACCTCTGGATGCAAACATCTGTGGCTACATCAAAAATAAAGTTTACCACGAAACTGCCACCACAAAAGAAGACATGGTAAGTAGAGTTTTAGGTGCCTTCAAGTCACTGAATTCGAGACAAATCAGAGAGGCTACGAACCAAAATATTATAGAATAACAAAATGCCTCCATGTCAGTGGGAGTAATTTTGAGCATTTGTTAGAAGTTCCACAATTTTTTTATTTGTTTTTGTGTTTTAGTTTTCCACTAGTTATTAGTTAAGTTGTGTACTCATTTACAATAAATAACTACCTATATTGTTGAGTTGTATTTTGGTTTTACAAGTTAGTTAACAACACGTTGATTTTACAGAGCTAAAACAAGGGAAATGCAGCGATTTGGATGCAAATACAAAGTGTTCTCTTTTTTACGCGAGAAGGCCCAACAAATGTTATTTTCTCATTTGTAAGGGGTGGGACTTGACATGTAGACGTCAACAGGCGTAATATCAAGTTCCAAAGCCTGCTTTAAATCTATTGTGACAATTTGAATCAAGTGAATCCAATACAATTTAAATATTCGGGAAACGGTGGAATTTAGGTATAGGAAATGCTAATACACGTTGAAAGGGAAACCTAATGCGAACCGAAATACCTCATAAACTATAGGGTGTTCCGTTTGAAATAAGCGAGTAATTGTGATTTTAATTTTACCAAATGGCACGGATAATTCTCATCACCCTGTATACTTAAAATAAACGCTATCAAACGTGTCGTTTAGGTGCCAATCTGAGGGTAATCTGTACAAAAACTGAGTCTTCTCAGTTATATTTCCACAGAGAGAGAGAGAGAGCGTGCAACGTTCACCTTGGTTTTCGCGAGAATTTTCAAACAAATTGAAAAATTTCGAAAACGGTTGATTTTTGCCAATGTGTATGAGTAATAATTTATCTTAAATTCAATGTCGAATTGGAAAATATAATTAAAATTACCATATTGTATTTAAAATAAGCAAGTTGTTGGTCACTTCCGGTTAAACCGGAAGTTTATAGTAAACTATTTTGACTGAACTGGAATTTGTCTCGATCGTGTGTGTAAATTTTCAAATTTCAAATCGGAGTATTTATTGAGAAACGGATAACTAAAGGTCTTGGCGCCACACCCTGTATACTGAGTCTGTCACGAATGAATAATGTCAACATTAAACTGCCTGGCTTCTCTAAAATAATAAACGTATATTCACGAAATGTTACATCAATGGAGCTCAATTTAACTAAAATATTTTGGTTTTTCTTCCGTTTCTGGAAATACTGGAGGTGGTTATTAATATTGTTATTTTGAATAAAACGTCGTGTAACGTTTGCAATTTTTTGGTTCTGCGTATACAGGTATTGCCATTCTATGCTGCATACTCCACCTATACTAAACTCACGTTTTGCTAATATATCAAAATTCATAATGATGCGGAATATTTCTGTTGAAAAATATTTCAAAAACAGGTTTATCTTGTAAGGCTAGATGTATTCTCACCATAATTAGAACCGCACACCGGTTTCGCTCTAATTAGAGATCATCAGCACGGTATACTAATTATAGCGAAAACACACCTATAAAGTAATACGGCTATGGTAGCCAGCCTCCTAGAACATTGTGAGATGTGAGACAGTGTCGCCATCTCGGAGCGAAACCAGGTACTATGTTGTCACGACAGCTCAGAATAACACAAAATGTTATAAAATAGAGACTGTGTACAACCAACTAACAATTTGCTTTATTGTCAGCCCTGACCCGCTTCTTCCCTAATATAGGGACAATATATTACATACATTGTCCCTATATTAGGGAAGAAATGCCTTTGCGTGTGTGCTTCAGCAACCCATCGCGGATTGTCTGCTGAAAAATATCTACAATTGTGCCTATTGACGGTGCCATTAAGCATGAATGTAGCCTCATCGGTAGAGAGAATATTATTTGCAAAAGAGGGATCAACATACACCCCTCCATCATAATTTCCCAAAACTCCGTTCTTCTGTCAAAATCATCCACTATAAGTTCTTGAACTAGATATATCTTGGAATGCCATATCTCTTCGCTTTTGATTAAGTTTTTAACTGACATGTGAGACATATTGTGTTGTTGGCCCATCTGTCGAAGCGATTTATTGGGATTGTCCTGTGAATCAACTAAAACATTTATAGTCATATCACTACTAGTAGTGCTTTTCGGTCTGCCTGTTGTTGGTTTGTCTTGTAAACTTCCTGTTTCATTGACTTTCTTTATAGGTTTGCTTACATAAGATTAGATAATCGCAGGCCGATTTGGGAAACCTTGATTAAATAAATCGACAACTACCGCATGTGTTCTCTTGCGGTCACGATATCCAACCATCATTAACACTTCATCTTTTTTTCTTTTGCAGTTAGAGCTACTATTTTAGCTTATTTTAACTGAGGCGTACGCTTATCTGAGTGCTTAAGCACATTTGACAACAACTGTCAAATATATCATTGCTGATAAGGCACCTAGCCACATTAGAAATGCGACGACTTATCTCCATAGTTTAAGTGCATTCATGTGACTGAATTCAATTTAAGTACCTGAATGTCACAATGTGATGAATATTTTTTTTTTTTTAAACTTGTTTTGGCCTCGAGCAAAGCTCTTTTAGCCACGGTCACTCCAGGTCAACAACTAGTGCTACAGCGCCCTATTATAATATGATGTTTTACATTATAATAAAAAACAAAATGGATTCTCTATGCTATCGTCTACCAAGCTCAGCAAACAAACACCTAAATTTCCCTTACTTCATGTAAACCAATAATAATTTACGAAGAGAGACTATGCCCATCATACTTTACATTTTGTTTTTGTGGGTAAGGTGTATGTATTTAAGTCTTATAAACTAGGATTAAAAATAAGGAAAAAAGACATGGGATCACAAACTTCACGCCTAGGGGTCCACCAAGGCGACTTTATTTGAGACAAACTAGACTGGACCACGGTAAAGATGGGTTAGACACAGGGACAGACAAAAGGAATCTATAATTATATGCCTATTAACTATAATGTCAATTTCTTCCACAAAATTACTATAAAAAACAGAACAAAATTTTATATCTTTTTACGTTGAGCTAAATTACCTCATGTAATTTATTACATTTAATGAAGTTCAAAAGTATATGCATCATCTCTCTTTCAACATAGAACGCTACATGCAACAAATATGATATATTTAATGGTAGTGGAATTCCTTGATCAAGACATTTCTTAATTAGATTGTTACATGCATGGATGTGTTTCTTACAATTAAAAAAGATATGATTAATATCACACACACTTGTTCCATCACAACTACACAGTGGATTGTCTGCCAACCCCATTTTAAATAGTTGCTTTTTGGTAGCACCATGCCCTACGATGATTCTAGCAAGTGTTATGTATATTACTCTGTTAGTAGGGGCTATTTCTGAGATCGATTTAGAAGGCAAGGTGGGAAATATTTGGAGAAATTTACTTTTTACTATGGCTTGTTGCTTGCTCCATTGGTCTGACCATTCTTTCCTCATGTGTCGTTTACAGGTAGGGAGAAGATCTCTCGTTAAGAGTATATTGCAACTCTCTCCTATTATTGTTGCATTTTTTGCCAGTTTATCTGCTTCTTCATTGCCCTTGATATGTGCATGTGCTTTTATCCACATAAATATAGCTGTTTTTCCAGCCCTCACTAAGTTCAGGTAATTGGATCTAATAATGCCTATAAGTGGGTCCTTGAATACCTTAGAGGGCTTCTTCAGAGCCAATAGTAACGACTTGCTGTCGGTTATTATTATAAATTTGGAATGGGATTCTATTCCCATGGCCATTTCAAGAGCTTTGATAACTGCTACTGTTTCTGCCGTATATATGCTGGTTTCTTTGTGTAGCTTAAAAACGAAACTGGATGTCGTCGATTCGCAGTATATACTACACCCTACGGAATCTGATGTTTTGGATCCATCGGTAAATATTAGGGCAGATCCTGGAAACTTCTGGATATTTTCACGGTAATAGCTTTGAACATCTATGTCTTCACTATGGCAATCTGGTAAAACAACAATTGGATTCCATAGTAAAATATCATATGACAACGTAAACACTTCTGACTCGTACAATATGGTTGGTGTTACTATTGTGGATGTGTAAGATAAAGCTTTTGTCAATGGTGGTGAGTTTTTATGCCGCCAGTATGTGTTATTTTGGTTATGCGACAAGATGGTGTTAGTTTGGATGCTGATTTTTCCTTGCAATGGTTGCTTTATCAGGAATTTGCTAGAAAGATATTCCCGTCTTAATTTGAGAGTTGGCTCATTGGCCAAGGCCAAGATTGATTCTGTGGGGGTTGATTTTATTAGCCCGTGGACTAATCTTAAAGCTTTATATTGTATTCTGTCAATTTTTCTTAAGTGTGTTTCCGCAGCAGACCCATAGAAAATTGAGCCGTAGTCTATGATCGACCTAGTGTATGACCTATAAAATTTCATCGCTGTTCTGGGATCTGCACCATATTTCTTTTTACATGTATATTTCAAAATATTCAGACTTTTTTCACCCTTGCTTATACAATAATCAACATGTTCCTTCCACAAAAGTTTTTGATCGATTATTACACCTAAGTATTTGTAGCTTTTGTGACAAGGCATATTTTCTTCGGCAATCGTAAGTTGAGGGGTATACGGTATTCTATGTCTTGTATAAAAAACGACTGAAGATTTATTGACAGACATAGTAAAGTTGTTTTCGAACAAGTATGCCTTGATTTTATACATGATGTAATTTAACTGTTTAATACATAGACTATAAGAGTTTTGTTTAGTATATATGCAGAAGTCATCTGCGTATTGGATTATCTCTGCAGCGCCATCAAAAAGGCTGTGGAAGTCATGTGTATATATATTAAATAACAAGGGGCTTAAAACAGATCCTTGCGGTAGACCCGAATAACACGTTCGTGGTTCAGTATATGCCCCATTCGCTTTTATATACACTATTCTGCCAGCAAAGATCTTAACGATATTAGCTGCCATGTTTTCAGGTATGCCAACCTGGCTCATTTTTTTATAAGCACGTGTAAATCTACGTTATCGTAGGCCGCCTGCAGATCCAAAAACATAGCTGCCATATATTTATTTTCAGAAAGGCTTATGTGAATATCATTTACTAAGGTGGCAATACATTGAGTGGTACTTTTATTTTTTCTAAAGCCAAACTGTTGAGACAAAGAAGTATTTTTGCAATAAGGGGTAAATGATATATCATGGTATAGTTTATACCATCTTTTCCAGGTGCCGAGTTTACAGTGTTTTTACAATTGATGTCAATTTCCTCTATTGTGATATGTTTATTTAAATAACTATTTGTCTGGTCATGGTAAACATCAAAATTCATACTTACACTCGGAGGCGCAATTTTTTCTGAGACACTATCCAGGACATCCGCCGAAATATTTATGTCTTTTGAAGTTCGCTTACTTTTAATACCATTGGCCCTTCTCCATATTTCTGAAGGATTTGAATGCGAATTTAACGAATTGCAGTACTTTTCCCAAGATTGCTTGGCTTTTAACTTAAAAACTTGTTTACATCGGGCATTAATTTGTTGGTATTCAAGAAAATTATTCATGATCTGATTTTGCCGAAATTTTTTAAAAATTATTTTTCTACGATTGTTAAGTTCGCTGCATTCCTGGTCCCACCAAGGTGCTTGTTTATATTTTTTATTCGTGCTATGAGTGCTTTTAGGAATACTGGAATCAGCAGCTTTGTAAATTGCCGATATAATGAAAGCAAGTTTATCGTTAGTTGTTTCTAAACGGCGTTTTGTTAAAAATATTTTATTTATAGCAAGCTGATATAAATCCCAGTTAGCTTTGTTTGTCTGCCAAGCAACGCATGGGACCGGAACGGGCGAGGGGCACATCTGAGATGAATCTACGCCTAACGTTAGTAGTATTGGCAAATGATCAGACCCATAGGTGTCCTGAATAGTTTCCCAGCTAGAATCTTTAATTAGGTTTGTTGTCATTATTGAAATGTCTACTGCAGATTTAATTTCATGAGGTCTAGTGATACGTGTAATAGACCCATCGTTACGTATAATAAAATTAGGTACTTCTTCAAGTGCTTCCAATAAAATTTCACCCTGTCTTTCCACCTTACCAGATCCCAAACTAGTATGATGGGCATTAAGGTCGCCGCCTATAATGGCAACTGGTCCAAGTTGTTTCATTAGATTCACATAATCACTACTACAAAGAGAAATATTAGGTGGTCTGTACATCGAAGCCAATGATATATTTTTACCATCTTTACTGATAGAGATAGCACAGCATTCTAAATTTTGATTAAAATTAAAATTAAGATTTATATTGCTAAATGAAATTTTATCTGATATTATTATTGCTACACCACCCGCCCCGTGTGTGCGGTCTCTTCTAACTATATTATAACCTGGAATGCGTACCAGATGATGCGCTTTATACCACGTTTCGCTAATAAGAGCAACATCACATTTGGTTTCTTTAATTAGTTTCTTAAGGAACAAAGCATTACTAATCGCTGACCTAGAATTCCATTGTACTATCCGTAAATTTACCATCAGGTTGTGTGACTGAATGATCTAATAGCGTATCGTCAATGATCTTATTTATATATTCTGTGATGTCTATATCTCCCATATTACCGCCGTCACCACTACATATATTATTCAAATAGTTTACTAAGGTTTGTATATTATTTTTCAGCATTAATTTAATTTCCTCTAAAGTTTTTTGTTGGGAATTATGAGGGTTATTTAATATTGGGTTTCCAGAAAATCGCCAAGTTGTTTCAGTTGGGAAACTACTAGGC
This sequence comes from Tillus elongatus, assembly GCA_964006375.1. Lineage (NCBI taxonomy): Eukaryota > Metazoa > Arthropoda > Insecta > Coleoptera > Cleridae > Tillus > Tillus elongatus. The sequence continues at coordinate 156,973,498 of OZ023264.1, read as the reverse complement.
GATGGACTATTGTCAACTTTTCTCCGCTTCTTATTTTGTTCCACTATAATTTGTTTACTCTTAAAATGATGACTTTGAGGTTCATGATTTATAGGCTGTTGCTTTTTTTGAGATAAAATGGGGAATTCTTCAGAACAACTAATTAAAGGTGTAAACAAATTTGTGTTTGTTTTGACTTTGTTTGAAAATAATGTCGGGTTATCAACAGCTTTTTCAGCTTCTTTAAATGAAACATTGTGGCGCGTCATAATCTCTTTAATTCTTTTTTGTTTTGCAAATATGGGACACCCTCTATATGTAGTTTGATGATCTGAATTTTTGCAGTAAATGCAAAATTTTTCAGCGTTACATGAACCTAAATGCGTTTCTGCACAATTTTTACATCTAGAAGTTTTACTTTTGCATAATATGGACGAATGGCCGTACCGCAAGCATTTGTAACACTGCATAACGGGTGGAATGTATACCTCGACTGGACACCTAACTCTATCAATAAAAACATAATCAGGGATTACAGAACCTCGAAATGAAATTTGAACCATTTGTCGTGGTATTTGTTGTTTTTCACCGAATTCATTCGTTATACTCCTTTTCATCCGTTTAACGCTTGCTACAGGTATAGCAGACTTAATTGTTTTTAATAACGTTTCTTCAGAAATTGCAGTATCAACGTTTCTAACTATTGCTTTTTTATACGTTAAATGCATTGGAATATACGCATTAAGCTGATTTTGTTTAAAAACGTTGTGACGGACCAGCAAATTTGCACTAGCAGCTGACTTTGTTATTATTTTAATTCTGTTTATGCCTACCGGCGCTACTTCAATTATTTCCGACTGGAGTTCACCCGTATCGTTTAACATTCGCCCCACTCTCATTGGATGTATTTTACCTACATGTAAATGTTCAGATTCGTGTTCCACAAATATGTAAAATGGTCCCTTATCATGAATGTTAAATCTGTTATCAAAATTTATCTTTCTTTCATATTTATTATTACTGTTTAATGGGTTTAATAAAATATTTTCGTCTTTATTTACTCTATTAGAATCACTGTTTACTATTATATGTTCGTCATTATCTGTAATATTTGTCGTAATATTTGTACTTACTTTATGTTTTTCGGGGTCTGGGGGTCTCCCTCCCCCTTCCCCATATGATCCACTCGACATATTACCTATATGCTAGGAATTCCTAGCATAATTATGTTAATTCACCAAGGTTAAATTAAATTTATTACTTACCAATGTAACTGATACAAGCCACTATAATTTGGTAATATAATAACTTAGCTTACCACCTTTAATAGGTTTTAACCAGCGGAGCACACGAACACACGTCTTCACTCTGCAACGGTCAATCACCGAATGTTGTGATGAATAAACAACTTGAAAATGCTTATTATAATCTGCACAATATATAAGGTCTTCCAGTTAAAATAACAGAGTTGGTATAATCTCTCAGCCACCCTTTGTAGTTACACATACTTTTAGCGAATTTTCGTTAAGAAAAATTCATTAATAGAAAGGTCACGATGAAAAACTTTTGAACAAATTTCTCCACATGAGCGCGGGTCTCTAGAAGCCAAAACAAAAGTCCGTTAAAATTTTTATATGTTTATATATATATATATATATATATATATATATATATATATATATATATATATATATATATATATATATATATATATATATATATATATATATATATATATATATATATATATATATAAATATAGAGGAATCCGAGCCATAACTCAAAAATTCTAAACTGATTTCAATCAAACTTGGCAAAAATCTTGTCTGGGCGAAAACCGAGGTCGAGTTCGTTAATCAGCCTTTGTGGTCAAGTTTTTCCGGTGGAAAATTGGGGAAAACTCTTTGAAAACGCTATATTTGTGTAAGTATCAGTGTAACTGAAATGAGACATTACATGTGGCTAGAAATAGTGCAAATAAACCTATGTTCTGAATTTTAAGTAATTTAGTACCCAATATTTATAGTTTGTCCAAATAAAAAATAAAATCACAAACACATGCATTGAAACGACCTAGTGGTTAAAGTCAAATGCCTGACAGACAGAGTAGTTAACTGCGACGCGTAGATTAATTCATACAACATGGATAAACATTATATCAACAGTAACCAAACTAAATATATACCAGGCAGAGAACATACTACCCGAACCAGCAATCGTGAGATCTCGGACGCAATTATGGAAAAAGATACCCGACATGAAATTTAAAATTTGCCAAGTTATTGTTATTTAACTGGGGGATATAATCAATTATTAAAAGACACTATATTTGTAGCTTTACTAACGGTTCCAAATACAGTTTTATGGCGCCGCATAGATCTACTATGCTGTCGCGTAATATAGCGGCAATGTAAACAAAATCAAGCCAAAACTCTATAAAAAATGGTTCTAAAATATTTTCTTTTGTCTTTAAATTTAAACATAGGGCGTCATATAAGGCCAAAACAGTCCTGGGATGTGTTTCAATGGTAATTCTACTAATTCTGTAATTAATAATTGTTACGTATACATTGAATGTAATATCCCTGGCATGAAGCCGACCTAATGTGTCAGGCAAATAAAACACTAGTTTACGTGTGTCGAAATGGCGCAAGGGGTTTCGCGCTTGCCTCCTAAGCATAAGGTTCGCGATCTAATCCAGCTTGATAAATATATATCTTTTTAATGTTTTATTTTGGCATTTGGAAAAACTATAGGACACAGATTTCATACGTTTTGAACAAAATCTCACTTTTGTTTAAAACGCAGGAATAAGTTTGTCACCTTTGAGTCCGAAATAATAATTTTGTTATTGTTGATATTGAAAAAACCGGTTTGATAAGGTTGACTAAAACGAAATCGTCCTGGCGATTAATAAGGAAAAATAACTGCTACATTGATAATTTGGCAGATACTTTACTTTTCTCGATATGAATTAAGTTTCCTTCTGGAAATCTTCTGTATAACTTTAATGAAGTTTTTAATACAAGTTTCTTTTAAAGAGACTTACACTATCTATCTATCTATATATATATATATATATATATATATATATATATATATATATATATATATATATATATATATATATATATATATATAACTGAATTTTGTTCTTTGGCTTCATAAAAATGAGTTTTGGGCATTTTTCTCAAAAGGAGTTAGAACGCAAGATTTTGTTGATAATGGAGAGAGAGATATTCGATGATAACACTTTCGAGAGAATTCTTCAAATATTCGCATACTAGGGCATTTAAAATCGATCTTCAAAGTCTGTGTAAGTTTAAAGTATTAACTTTACTAATATGTCATATAATAATAGTGTACAATTTTTATAAAAATTCGCTACTATAACGCACTTTGAATTCTTCAAATATTCGCATACTAGGGCCTCTAAAATCGATCTTTAAAGTCTCTGTAAGTTTAAAGTAATAACTTTACTAATATGTCGTATAATAATAGTGAAATTTTTTTATAAAAATTCGCTACTATTACGCACTTGCTGCGTCCCGAAATATTTTCATTTGTATTAAGTGTATTAAATTTAAGTACAACAATATGGAAAGTGTCAAAAATGTGTTTAGTAGTTTTTTAAATATTAAGAATTTTTGAAAATTGTTTTTAACTACCATTTTTTTAGTAGTGAATGAAGATAGGAAAAAACTCAAAATATAATTAGACCTTAAATTAGATGTAAACTCAAAAAAAATCTAACACATACAGGATGTTTCAATTGAAATAAAAATGTTGGCATAACTACTAAGCCACCTTGTTTAGGTACAGATACTTTTTAGTGAATTTTCGTAGAAAAAATTCCTTATTAGAGAGATCCCGACTTTTGAATTTTGAAAAAAATTTTGCAAATGAGCGCAAACTAAGACCCCTAGAACCCATATCCGGGGTCAGTTTCAATTTTTATGTTATATATATATATATATATATATATATATATATATATATATATATATATATATATATATATATATATATATATATATATATATTAATTTCAACACCACACAACGAGGGCTTACAGCCTAAATACTATCGTACCGTGGGTGTTGATAATGAGGAAAGAGACAGCTTGTTAATTCTGGACTTGAAGGTTTGGAGGTTCGGAGGAGAAGGAAAAACATGTGCTGGCAAGGAATTCCACAACTTGGAAGTCCTCGGGACAAAAGAGCGGGCATAACAAGATGTTCTATGTCTGGTAACCTGGACAGTAAAAGGGTGCATTCGCTCTGTTCCCCTGGTAGATCTGTTGGGGGCAGCAGGTGGGGGAACTATGGAGGAAAGCTCCTCTGAGCAGTGCCCGTGCAGATATCTATAAAAGAGAGAGAGAGGTCACCAACGGCACGTCGGTGGGCAAGGGATGGCAGTCTTTGGGTGAATGTAGGGTCACCGATTAGACGTATAGCTCTCTTTTGAATGGAGTCCAGGATAGCGAGTGTAGAAGCGGCAGCGGCACCCCAGATGTGGGAGCAGTATTCGAGGTTTGGCCTTATTTGTGAAGTATATAAGGTATAGAGATTAGCTGGTGAAAAGTATTTGCGAGACCGGAAGAGGAAACCTAATTTCTTAGCAGCCGCTTCTGCAATTGATGTGACATGTTGGTGCCAATTAAGATTTCGATCCACAGAAATGCCAACAAGAGAAAAGGACTCATTACTTTGAATAACTTGGTCGTTCATTGTGATGGGTCTAGGGCTGGTGTATCTCTTGTGAGAAAGAAAGCAAGACTTAGTTTTGGTGGGGTTGAATTGTACAAGATTTCTACTTCCCCAGTCTAATATTTTTTGGAGATCCACAGACAGGCTTAGAATATTGTATATTTGAATGGAGGGTGCTGTCGTCCGCGTAGCTGTGAACTGGGTTGGATGTGCTCGAGAGGAGGTCATTGATGTGGAGAAGAAACAAAGTAGGGGCTAAAGCTGAACCTTGAGGAACTCCTGCATTAATTGGATACAGTTTAGAGGAATTGCCATCCACAACAACAGATATGCTCCTGTTGGAGAGGAAATTTGCTGTCCACATACATAGTTTTGGTGGTAGGCCATAGGCCGGAAGTTTATTAAGCAGCGCTGCGTGCCAGACCTGGTCGAATGCTTTGGATATGTCTAGAGCAACAATCTGGAATTCACCGTGTTGTTCTAAAGACTTGTTCCAAGAATGGGTGACAAAGGAAAGGAGGTCGGCAGTCGATCTGCGCTGGCGGAATCCATACTGCCTGTCGTGGATTAGACTGTGTTTTTCAAGGAATTTTAGTAATTCGGTGTTTATATACTTTTCCATCACTTTAGAGACGACTGAAAGGAGAGAAATGGGCCTGTAGTTGCTGGGAAGCGCTTTGGATCCTTTCTTGGGGATGGGTTGTACTCTAGCAGTTTTCCAGTTACTAGGGAATATGCCTTTATTATAAGATATCTGAAACAGACGAGTCAGGACAGGAGCAAGCTCTGGTGCGCATTTTTTGAGAACAATTGCTGGGATCTGGTCAAGGCCAGAGGCTCTCCTGGTATTAAGAGAAGAGAGCATCTTTCGTACCTTTTTAGTTTTGAAAATGATATCCGTTATTTTATGCGCGACATTGGGGACTGTTGGTGGTTGAACATTTGGAGGTGGGTTGAGAGTAGAATTTCCAGCGAACAACGAAGCAAAAAGTTCAGCCTTGCCCAGGGCGGTAGAAACAATTTCATCCCCTGAGACAAGAAGTGGGAACGTGCTTTTGCAGAAATTATTCCCAATAGATTTAGCAAGAGTCCAGAAGGGTTTGCCGCCGTTGGAGCTTAAGAGGACTTTGTTTTTGATGTGGTTATTAAACGCGTTTTTTGCCTCAGAAAGAATGCGGACATAGCAGTTTCTTGCGTCGTTAAATGCTTATATATATCACACCGATAACTCAAGAAATAATGGGCCGATTTCGATAAAATTTGGGATGTGCCTTCCTTTTGTAAATGGCTTGGATATGTTCGTTAATGAAGAAAATCGGACGAGGTATTCCGGTTAAATTTAGAGTTTTCATTCGAAAAAAATTTTGGTTAAAAAAAGAATGGGCCGATTTTGATAAAGTTTGGCATGTACCTTCCTTTTGTAAATGGCTTGGATAAGTTCGTTAATGAAGAAAATGTGACGAGGTTTTTCGTGAAAATTTTGAGTTGTCATTGGAAAAAAAAAATTCTCAAAAAATAAAAAGCTATGATAACCAAAGTTGGTAGGTAGGTTTACGACATAAAAAGTAAACCATACACTAAAATTTAGATTTCTATGTTACAAGAAAAAAAAGGTATCATAAAATATTTTATGCCAGATCATTCCTATGAAAATTCACTACCATAACGCACTTGCTGCGTCCAGGCTTTTTTACTCGTCGACAGGGTATTAAATTTAAGTACATCAACATACCAAGTGTCAAAAAATATATTTAGTTATTTTTCAAATACTTGCAATATTCCGCACTTTTTTATACACTGCATAAAGTCGTAGGGTAGTAAGGCTAGAGAGATATCTAAGAATTTTGTTACAAAGTCAGTTTTTACATTTAATAGTCTTCTGTACCTAGTCCAGGAAAAAATCCTTCTCTAAAACAGTCAAAATAATTGTAAAGGAAAACTTATGTCTAGTGTTTGTGTTACAATTCCTAGTGTAATTGGTTAACATCTGAGCTTGATATTGACAAACCATATTCTCTTATGTTGCTAAAGTCGATTGGTGGCGTATTCAGGCTCATCCTAAAGTCGTTAGATGTAATTAGGCACACTAACAAAGGCAACCCGTTATGTATAAGTGAAGAGCAGGCAATATTGCTTCTGTGAGTTGGGGGTTTGGCGTAATGGGAAACCAAGAATAAATTTGAATCTTGCATCCAACTATGTAGCGAATACGAAAACTGGATGATGCCTGCTCTGATTACATATTCGGGACGCATGGGCAACCATATTGAAAATGTGATGTAACCTGAACACGACCTTCTCAAATAGAATAATATTGCCGACTTGATAAAAATGTAAAGAAAATAGATGTCATTAGTGAGAACGTATTTCTAAGGAGCTTTCCAATGAATAGAAAAATTGATGTATGTTACGTTTACCAATTAAATTAGCTAAAAAATCATGCGAAAAATGTGTAGACGCAACAACTGCGTTATGGTAGCCAATTTTTATAGAAATGATCCTAATTCTTTTACGGTAGTTACATATACAGGGTTAGTAAAAAGTCCCGGAACAGTCAAATATTTCTGTTATTAATGACGCAATTTTTTGGATTATTATAATGACCAATGGTCACAAATAAGCCTGTTTTATAACACATTCACTTCTTTTTCATTTTCGGTTCAACAGGAAATGACTCCAACTATTTTTTTTTGTTGGGACACCTTGTATTATTTACCGCTTTCGGAAGCAGGATAAAAAACTACATTCTGAAACATCAACATGTTTTTTGTAATTGATAAGATAACACCACAAAAAACGAATAAATTATAACTTAAAATCAAGATCTGCATACCTATTTAAATGTACTGGTGTCAATAAAGCAGCCAATTCGGGTGCTGCATTGACATTGTCACATGTCAATTGTGGTCGTTGTTCTGCTTTTTCTTGTGCAATTAAAAATTTAAAAATGGCAGTGAAACTCACAGAGTCTGAGCGCGTTGACACCTTGATGGTGTACGGATATGGTGATCGTCAACGATCGTTGGAAGAAGTTCGCACTTTATTTAATACTGTTCATTCTGAAAATTTGTAAAAGTACAGTGCGTCGGATAGTTAAAAAGTATAAGGAATTTTGCCAAGTTAGGGATTTTTCAAGAAGTGGACCTCCAAAAATCCTCATGTATCTACAACAGAGTTGGCAGGTCCAAAAAGTCTGCTCACAAAATTCTGAAGTCTGAAAAAATGAAACCCTTTAAAGTGCATGCGGTTCGTGAGTTGGCCGAGGATGACCCAGATCGCAGACTTAATTTTTCTGAAATAATGACAGAACTTATTCAAGCTCGGCCTAACTTTGTGAGTGAAATAATTTTTTCAGATTAAGCAACATTTCATCTGAATGGTACGGTTAACAGGCACAATTGTCGTTACTGGTCCACAGAGACTGCCCATTCGATGGTGGAAGTCAATACGCAGTATCTTAAAAAACTGAATGTGTGGGCTGGTTTGGTCGGAAACAGATTAATTGGACTTCTTTTATTAGCGGAAATTTAAATGGTGATGGCTACTTGAATTTATTGAGAAACCTAATTGTACCAGCACTTAGAGCACTCTTCAAAATTGAATGGAACCTAATCATCCAAGCGATAATATCTGGTTCCAACAAGATGGAGCTCCGACACACTTTACAAGTAATGTTCTTGATTATTTGGATCAGATATTTCCTAGCCGCTGGATCTAAGCAATCGAGTGGCCAACTCGTTCTCCAGACCTGTCGCCACTGGACTTCCTTTTGTCACTCGAAATGTCGGGTGTATAAAAATGACCTAAGGATCTGGGACAATTACAGGAGCGGATAACTGAAGGAATTAACCATATTACGCCAGGGATGATATAATATTCAGTGAGACATCTTGTTGATAGATTATATCACTGCCAAGTTGTAGACGGAGCACAATTTGAACAATTACTTTAGTTTAATATTTTATCTTTTTTTTGTGGCGTTGTCTTATAAATTACAAAAAAACTTGTTGATGTTCCAAAACGCAGTTTTTTATCCTGCATCCGAAAATGTTAAATAATGCAAGGTGACTCATTTAAAAAAATACGTCATTTCCTGTTAAACCGAAAGTAATAAAAAAGTGACTGCGTTATAAAAAAGTCTTATTTGTGACCATTCGTCATTACAAAAATCCAATATATATATATATATATATATATATATATATATATATATATATATATATATATATATATATATATATATATGGACACACTTGCTGCGCCCCGAAGTTTTTTTCCTTATTAGTCGCCTGAATGATTTCGTTTTAAGCAACCTAATCAAACCGATTTTTTCAATATCAACAAATTATGTGCTGAAAATTATAATTTCAGACAAAGGTGAAAAAGTTATTCAGACGTTTTAAACAAAAAGAAGATCTTATTCAAAACGTATGAAATTTGTACACAATTGTTTCTCCAAATGTCAAAGTTTAAAAAAACGTAGATTCATCGAACAGGAATCGTTCTCGGAATCTTCTGGGTAAAAGACAGACGCTACAACTAGGGATACGTTAACTAACCTTTTGATTACATGATACTTGACGCCGGCTTCATTCCCCGGGATATTTTATATCATATTAAAAGTAAACGTAACAATTTATTACACAATTAATAGAACTGACACTTGAAACACATCCAACGGTTGTCTCGATCTTAGATGACGTCTTATGTTTAAGTTTAAAGACAAAAGAACAAACTGTTTTAAAATCATTTTTGTAGAGACTTGGCTTGACGTTGTTTACAGTTTCACTATATTATGCTACAGTTACAGTCCAATACCGTATTTGGGGCCGATAATTAAGCTCTAAATATAGTGTATTTTAAAAACGAATTGAATCCCTCAGTTAAAATACAAACACTTGGCAAATTTTGAATCTCATGTCGTTTGTCATATGCGATATTTATGGGCAAGATTTCACGATTGTTGGTTTGGGTAGTATGTTTTCTGGAGTGATTTGGCAGCATTTATTTACGTTACGCTAGCGTAAATCTTGTAAGAAATCGGGCTAAGTAGAATAAATTTTACTTTTAATGTGGCCCTACAGAGAGAAATCTATAGGTGATAAATGAGGCGATCGTGCGGGCTATTCTATGGAACCTCTCCTCCCAACCCACCGATGTGGAAACTTGTGGTCGCTAAATTGTCGAGCAGGCAAGTGTAGTGCGAGGGGCGCCATCCTGCTAAAAAAACGTCTCGTCTTGGAGATAATGCTCAACTCCCGATAATATCAGTCAAAATTGGATCAATGGTGTTTTACAACAACTCCAAGTACATATCTCTAGTCAGATAAATAACAAAAAATTCCAGCCCATATTTTGAGTTTTGCCAGGTGTTGTAAATGAAAGTCATGAAATAATCTGCGGGATTAGAATCAGCCCAATAGCGACCATTATGGCGATTTGCTGTACCGTTAAAAAAAAACGAAGACTCATCCGAAAAGCAAGTATTAAAAAGAAAATTCGGACCACTCGCGACACCTTAACTCATCCCTTCATCTTCATTTAGTTTTGTACGGGAGGAATTTATAACGCTTCAAAATATTTTGAATGGCAGTTCGCCCAAAACCAGATTAACTTGCCGGGTGCCTCGTACTTCTTCTAATATTCAAAGTAATATGACCAGGAGCCGCCACCGTAATATATTTTTAAGGGCTTCGCTTTTTTAATTACAAACCGACCCGGTCGCTTAATACTTTGCACTAAGTACAAAACATATTTTTTATATGCTTATCTAAATGTTGTTAAACAAATTCTGCTGTTCTATTAAGATGTATCAATTACACGCTCTATGCAATCGAGAAAACGATTTTTTTTTGAATAACTGCACAAACAACAACAACCTGATGGTTTGTGTGTTTGGCACCGCTTAAGGATTGGTGTGCCGATGTTGAAAATAAGCCTAAACGTTTTCCTTCCTGCAAGCAAAATTGACCTTTTTAGGCAATTTTCAATAAGATCACGATTAGTGTCCTAAAACGCGTCTGTTTCGTTTTCAAGTGGCCAGCCTGTATGAGAATTATGAACACTGCAGAGGAAAGGGTTTATTCTAAACTTTAGGGGAATGTAGTATTCTTAAAGCAAACTAAAAGTGGAAATAATTAACTTTAATAGGTCTTAAGCAGACATATAAATGTGTTCTTAATGTACTGTGGTATTTTCGCATGTGTAGTCTTGTAGTATACTCAAGAGTCAGCCAGCTGTATTGTTAATCCTCGACAGTATAATCTAGCGTTTTCATTACCAACTTCTTCATAGGATATTGCCGTCATTTCTCAAATAAAGCCCTTGAGTAGCTATAATGACTAACTGGATGTTTCGTTCTTATGTCAACATATTCCAAACATCTGTGAGTTTATTCTTGTCTTACCACTTTACCCAACTTTGCTAAGAAGAACCTATTTAGTGTTATCAAGGATACTCAGTATTTGCAAGCATAAAATACTACCAGCGTAGACTTATAATAATAATAATATCTATTTGTCTGTAGATAACAATTCATCGCAAAAAAATAGACACATGGACAAATAAGATTGCAGCTCACACTCAAAAAAGTTTTAAAAAGTTGTGCGTGGGTTTAACATAATATATAATATTTATAAAAAACACATATAATATAGAAATATTTAGGTAGTAACAATCCAAATTAACAAGGCATACAATAAAAGGCCTCTCGTCAAGTCCTAGTTCCAGTAACACTACTCTAACAGAAGCCAAGGACCAACGGCCCAGTTAAAGGCAAAGTGATAAATAATCATAACTTATATAATAACTGTTCTTTATGTCAATTTTCTTCTGCACTTGATACCTATAAATTATATAATCCATTTTTAACTTTTGCATTAAATAGCTTAATTGAGTTGACCCTTTTAACTTCTAATGACAAGGTATTAAACACACGATGTCCAAGACATAAGAAGCTCCTTTGAAATACTGTTTCATTATCTTAAGGTACGCTTTACAAGTCTGATCCGTATCTATCATCGTGTTGATGACGTATTACCGTTTGACGGTAATCTTTTCTGATTCGTTGATATTATTAGGCAATAACACTGTCTTACATCTAATACCTTGGCCTCCTTAAACAATAAATCCTCTGGGTAGGTTAATTTTTGATTTAATATCACTCTCAGGACCCACCGCTTCACCACTTCCACTTTGTAAAGGTGGCATTTGAATGCTGCTCCCCATGCAATAATCCAATACCTGATATGTGATTCCAGAGCATAAGATAAGATCTTTAGATGAGTCACATCCAAAATAACCCTGTACAACCTGAACTTCGACAGTAGTCACCAGATTTGATGTACGACAATATTAACGTGAGCATTCTACCTTAGACATCTATTGCGGGTGACCAAATACCAAATATTTTATTGTATTTTTAGTCAGTATTACAATTTATTCGTTACCGAATTTAATGATTTATGTGGCAATGCTGGGTAACATGACCTTGTTTGCAGCAACCGCTATATTTGTTTTCTCCACAATTAAGGCGATGTCATTTTGAAGTAAGTCAATTAAAGTGGTCCATGCTTTAGAGCTATAAAATAATGCTGTATCTTCGGCAAAACTTATAATGCTTCCTGGAGTGGGCAAGGAGAAAAACCTGTTCATGTAGATAATAAATAATATAGGCCCAAGCACAGTTCCCTGTAGAACACCACATTGTACCGGCATCGTAACACTAGCCAAATTATTTATACTTACACACTGAAGTATCTCTTTAATAACCTGTCAAACAGAATAACAACAATCTGATTGATAACGGTAAAGTGAAATGAGACTAAAAAATTTTTGAAAAAAGTAAAGTCACTAACTAGGATTCGAATATGTCATGCAGGAGTCAATTGAATTTGATTATTTGATGTACAGGAACTTAGTCCACTGAGCTATGCTCTACATGTGCTAGCTCTACAAGCATCTATATCCCGTAATGCATTGGTTCAATGTTTTAAAATTTACACAAAATCATTTCGATTTACAATAAATTTTTTGCTCATATTATAACAAAATTAAGGAAAATAACGACTTAGATACATATCAAGGAGCTTGTTAGTCATTTCTTGTAGTATTTTTCACTGCCATTCGTACTCAATCAATATTGACGTTTTAACTTTCTTGAATCAGATTTAATTAATTAAAAATTAATTTACCTTTAACTTTTTTCTCTTTTAAGATGAAGATCTGAATTTTGGTACGCAGGATAAACTTTATAACGGAAACCAGCTTCCTGTATTTGGTTGCCCTAACTTTGTTATTTCCGGATATATACTTTTTTTTCGAAAGAAAACACAACATTTTCCAGGAAAACCTGGGCCGATTTTCCTGACCAACGAACTTATCTTAGCTACTTGCAAAAGGAAGGTATGTGCCTAATTTGATTAAAATATCATTATTATTGTTTGAGTTATCGGTGTGGTCCTCCGGGAGGTCCGACGATCGATTGCGGGAAAACTATTAATAGGAAAAACCTGAAAATAGGATATTACACTAAAGTCGTTGGGGGCCAAAGGTAAAAAATATTTTCAAGATGGATGCACTTCCGGTTATACCGGAAGTAGATGTTGATTCGCTTATATTAAATAGAACACCCTGTATTTTATTGCAGTTTCGGATTTTAAAATAAATTCTGAACACTTTTTGTAAATAATGTTCTATACCTATCATTAACCGTCCAGAAGATATTTAGACTTTAATATAAAATTTGACATTTACGGCCAGTCATAAAGATACCGATATTTTTATAATAAGAACATATTTAGTTACGATTTTTAGAATTATCTTGAAAGATATTTTACTACATATATTTCCACATCGAGACTAACGATAGAGTATACAGAGTGTCCAAAAAAAATTCTTGAAGTTTGCAATGAGAAATTGCAAAAATCTCGCGATTTTCAAATTGGAACCCCCTTTTTTATAACACTGTCGTGTTAAGCTTACAAAATCACTGATACTTTGTATGTAATTACCTATACTGAAATCAAACAGTTTTCATTTTATTTTGAAAAAACTCATTTCGAAGCCTGATATTTTGAAAAATTCCCTACCATAAGCGTTAGCCATGGAAAAAAGCCGAGTGTGTTTGCATGGAAACTTTGACAGTTTTTTGATTAACTGGCACGGTTAAATTACACACACGAAGATTATTTAAATTTATTTACTATTTATGGACAATGTAATAAAGTAATTTCGCGAACGTGTGATACATTTGCTGATAGATATCCAGATAAACAGAAACCGTCACATGAAACCGTCAAACAAATAGTAGACAATTTCAAAAACTGCGGATCTGTCAAGAAAAAAGTGCAGACGGCTAAACCCGTGGTTGACAACAAACAAATCGAGACAGCAATTTTTAGGTATTATGCCATATCACCTTATATAAAACCGTCAAACAGATAATAGAAAATTAAAAAAAAACTATTCACACACAACATGGACTGAATAAAATGAAACAAAAATTAACGTCCTATGTGTTCAAATTGACGACCTCTGGCGTCAAGACATTTTTTACACCTACGTGTCAATCCCTTATGTGTGGCTCTTCTTATTGAATCCGGATCCAATTCACAAAATGATTCTCGAACCCGCTGCATGCAATCTTCTTTAGTAGAAACTGCAGTGTTGTACATTTTATTTTTTATAGTACCCCATATAAACAATCGAGAACAGATACGTCAGGCGATCGAGGTGGCCAAAGGTGTGGCCCATTGTTGGCAATCCATTGGTCAGCAAATTGAGATTGTAAAAGATTGTTAACCAGGTGACCATTATGAGGAGGGGCCCCATCATGTTGGTAAAATATTTGCCTATATTCATTCAATAGAAGGTTGTCCAAATAAGTTACTTCCAAATTTTGCAAAATTTCCAAATAACGTTCACCTACAAGTAAATAAATAGAGTTTACCCAAGGTATTTTATGAATTTCGGATTAATTCTCACCATTCATATTATCGTCGTATATTTTTAGGACAACAACGCCGTCATTCCTTATAGCACAATAAACATTAAGCTGCCAGCTTTCCTGAAAATGCCCTTCCCTAGAAGGATGAACATTGGTGTCACTTCAATAGTGAGAATTACGACGATTGAAAAGTCCATTCTTTGAAAATTTTGTTTCATCCGTCCATATGATGTAATCTAAAAACAGCTCTTTTTCTTGGAATCGCATTAAAATAAATTCAGAGAACTCCACCCTTCTGGAAAAATCAGTTTCCTTTAAATGTTGCACAACTGAACAAGCATAAGAATGGAACTTATGTTTTGGTAAAATTCACAGAACGGAGGTTTTGGACATTCCTGACTCCAGTGCTACTTGCATCGTTGACTTTGTAAGGTATGCGGCAAAATATCCCAAAATTGCTGTCTCAATTTGTTCGTTGTCAACAACGGGTTTAGCCCTATCTTTTTCTTGACAGATCCGCGGTTTTTTAAATTGTCTACTATTCGTTTGAGTGTTTTACGTGACGGTTTCTGTTTATCTGGATATCTATCAGCAAATGTATCACACGTTCGCGTACTTTATTACATTCTTCATAAATTGTAAAAAAAGTTAATCAATCTTCGTCTGTGTAATTTAACCCTGGCATTATTAGCTAGTTAATCAAACTATCAAAGTTTCCATAGAAACACACTCGGCAATTTATGTTCCATGGCTAACGCTTATGGTAGGAAATTTATCAAAATATCAGGCTTTGAAATAAGTTTTTCAAAATAAAATGAAAACCGTTTGATTTAGGTATAGGTAATTACATACAAAGTATCAGTGATTTTTTGAGCTTAATAGGATAGTGTTAAAAAAAAAGGTGGTTCCAATTTGAAAATTGCGAGATTTTTGCAATTTCTCATTGCAAATTTCAAGAATTTTTTTGGACACTCTGTATACTATATCATTAGTCTCGATGAAAATAGATGAAGTGAAATATATTTCAAGATAATTCTAAAAATCGTAACGAAATATGTTATCATTATAAAAATATCGGTATCTTTATGACTGACCGTAAATGTCAAATTTTATCTTAAAGTCAAAATATCTCCTGGACGCTTGATGATAGGTATAGAACATTATTCACAAAAAGTGTTCATAATTTATTGTAGAATCCGAAACTGCAATAAAATATAGGATATTCCATTTAAAATAGGCGAATTGACATATACTTCCGGTATAACCAAAAGTGCCGCCATCTTGAAAATATTTTTAGCCTGTGGCCCCCAACGACTTTAATGTAATATCCAATTTTCAGGTTTTTCCTATTGATAGTTTGCGAGAAATCTATATAAACATATAAAAATTGAAATCGTGGATATGGGTTCTAGGGGGCCTAGTTCGCTGTCATTTGAAGAAATTTTTTCAAAATTTAATAGTCGGGATCTCCTCATTAGTGTTTTTTTAAAGAAAATTCACTAGTTATATGTTTCTTCTAAATTACTCTATCGAAGGTTGAGCTTCAAATTGTATTAAAATATGTACTTAACCAAATATATCATGTTAAAAATAATTCAGTTTTATTGATTATCTACGTGTGCATATGAATCCAAGTATATAATTCAAATTTCACCAATTATCCAAATGCATGTTTAACAGGGCATGGAGAATTATTTTATCGAACACATCAAAAGACAAATCTGGTGATAGGATAGCGTTGCACAAATCCACAATAATATACACAGACAGGCTACATCGTTATCGATGGCACAAGCCATAAATATACGATCGGCATCGTCAGGCTGGAATTCCTGAAATGCAGCCGCTTGCTGAAATTCAGCGGTCACAGCTAGAACCAATGACAATATTGGCATAGTTTTGAGAAAGGCGAGGCACAAATCAAGAATACAATACCTACATGTGCTCTATGGTGGTCCAATTGTTACAGTGTGCATGCTGCAATTTTCAATTTCCAATAAACCAACCAGTGGCCAAACACAACAGAAATTACAATGGCTACTTTTAAACCGTGTGATTCGGCAAATATTTTGATGAAAACGTTCTGTCAATGAAATTGGTCAAAAATGAAAACCTTATGCATGCAGCAAGTTGAATACATCTAAATATTATGATAAAAATTATACTATTATGTCACATTTGAGTGAGAGTATACAACATACAGGGTAACCATCAGTGATGAGCGGAAAATGAATATCAAGGAAAATGGGATGTCAAAGGTTTTAGACTGTCAAATATTATTAGAAATGCTTTTAAATAGTACCAATCATGCAAGCTTAAGCATTTTTGCATTGTACTTCCTATAATTATCGTAATACTAAATAATAATAAACAATAATATATATATATATATATATATATATATATATATATATATATATATATATATATATATATATATATATATATATATACAGTGTGATTCATAAGTGGTGACCAAAAATGAAACCCCATGTTCTTTGAATAATTTTAGAGAGGGTACGTCCTATAAATTTCTTTTGTATAATGCTTCATTAAAAAGATACAGGGTGTTGAAGTTGAATTTCAAAAAATAAAATTTCCCAATTTTTTAAAAAGTAGCACATATTTTTTGCTGAAACTTCGCATGTGTAGGCTGTTATGAAAGGCGCGTATTCTACCATAACAATTGAATCGGCTAATGCAGCAGTGGCGCACGTGCCCACATGTCATTGGTTATCCCTCAAGAAAAAAAACGGATACGCCACTGATATTTTTTTAATTTTTTGAATCATACTTTTATTCGTGAACAAAATGACTCTCTTGATAATTTTCTGTACGACGCTTATTTTACGAGTAAGCAATGAATCAGGTATGTGTTTTAGAGCACAGTTCATGATTTTTAACCAGTCGTTGTTTGGTAGAAAATTGCAATGATACACTTTTATCAGGCTTATAGTAAGTTATTTATTACAATAAATGTTCAAAAATGCCTCCATTGGCCTAAATACAGGCACGACATCTTTTTAATATGGAAAATTTAATGTATTGAGGATTCATTGTTGCTTGAATATTACGAAAAGCATTATTTATCAGTTGTTGTAGCTGCTCTGGTGTATTTGTTTGTTTACTGTAGACCAGTCGCTTAAAATCACCCCAAAATTTAAAGTCAAGTGGGTTTAAGTCCGGTGATCTTGCAGGCCAATGTATTGGTCCAGTTCTGCCAATCCATCTTTCATTATAATGTTCATGTAGCCATGTAACAACGTTTCGACTATGATGCGCTGGTGCACCGTCATGCTGGTACCACATTATACCTCTTGTTGCTAGTGGAATGTCATCTAGAATGTTTTCTATACGGTTTTCTAGGAGCGCTAAGTACGAAGATCCATTTAAACGTTGTGGCAGGGCTTCCATGAACAGTGAGCCGTTAAAAATACCACACCATAAATTAATGGAAAATCTATGTTGAAATGTGCGAGTCCTTGTTGCATGTGGATTTTCCAATGACCAGACATGCTCATTATGAGAATTATAAATACCATTTCTTGTAAATGTTGATTCGTCAGACCAAAAAATTAGATTAGGGAATAAGATATTTTGATTGTTCAGTTCCAGCATCCATTCACAAAAGACTCGTTGTCTCCAGGTACAAGGCAATGAACATTCTGTCGATGATATGGATGTAAGGCTTCTCGATATAAAGTTCTCCAAACAAAACTTTGAGAATATTGTAACTGCGTGGCAATCCTCCGAGTACTTGTAGAAGGTTGATCCATCACTGCATCCACCACACTCTCTTCGTCTTAAGTTGAGCTACTATTAGCTTTAGCGTCAGGACGTTGTCCAATACCGCACTGCCGAAGTCTTGAAAACGATCGAGAAAAAACCATTGGTGTAAGTTGACGACGAGAGGGAAACCTACGTTGATATTCCCGACAAGCAGCTAGAGCATTTCCGTCAGCATATCCGTAGATAAAAATTATATCTGCATACTCTTCTGAGTTGTACTCCATTATAAGCAGTAAAAGATTAGAAAATTTTGTAATTTTATAAAGCTTACCACTTACACCTATTCAAAATAATAACTTGTTGACCTAAACGTCAAGTGACACTTAATGACAACTTTGACAAACCAGACTACTACTTACTAAAATACAACAAAGAGAATCTTCGTACAAAAAATTATCAAGACATTAAATTTTCCATATCAAAAAGAGGTCGTGCGTGTATTCAGGCCAATGGAGGCATAAAAGTGTATCATTGCGATTTTCTGCCAAACAACGACTGGTTAAAAATCATGAACTTTGCTCTAAAACACTTACCGGATTCATTGCTTACTCGACAAATAAGCGTCGTACAGAAAATTATCAAGAGAGTCATTTTGTTCACGAATGAAAGCAAGATTCAAAAAATAAAAAATAAAAAATATATCATTGGCGTACCCGTTTTTTTCTTGAGCGATAACCAATGACATGTGGGTACGCGCGCTACTGCTGGATTAGCCGATTCAATTGTTATGGTAGAATACGCGCCTTCCATAACAGCTTACACATGCGAAGTTTAAGCAAAATATATGTACTACTTTTTAAAAAATTGGGAAATTTTATTTTTTGAAATTCAACTTCAACACCCTGTATCTTTTTAACGAAGCATTATAGGAAAAATTTTTATAAGACATACCCTCTCTAAAATTATTCAAAGAACATGGGGTTTCATTTTTGGTCACCACTTATGAATCACCCTGTATATATATATATATATATATATATATATATATATATATATATATATATATATATATATATATATATATATATATATATATATATATATATATAGGCTGGGCCAATCAAGTGTGTTATTGTAGTGAATTTTCATAAAAATAGGTTTAATGCAAATACGTCTTTTTTTAATGAACGCAGTCATCAAATTTGGCAAAATATTCGTTACACAACATTCTGCTAAAAGAATACAACTATATACCTAATCTATAATTAAAATTGAAAATAAAATAATTTGTTTGCAGGAAAATCCATTAAAACATTATTTTCGACAAATTTCGTTTAAACAAATCTTCCATCAATTGAATAATTTTTCATACTAACATTCTCAACAAACGTTTCTTCAAAGAAAATTCAGTAAATTCATTTATAAGAAAACTCGACATTAAAAGAATATTTTGTACAAGAAAGTTCGCTAATAAATATAAATTAAAAAAAAACTGGTCTCATTTTCCTGGCCAACGAACCATTTCAAGTTAGTTACCCACCTGCCAACATATAATTTTCACAAAAACGTTTTTGATTACACTTAACAACAATTTCATGAAAATTTGCAAACAATCTTTTAAGAAAATCCGTTAACATTTTTTTAAAATAAATTATTAAACATTTTTAGCAATTACCAAAGTTTCACAAAAACATCTTCCAAAAAATATATTAAGCACAAATAAATGTGTGCGAAAACTGGCTAAATATCTTTTATACAACATTTTGCTGAAAGATAACATAGGATTTAAATTATATACCTAATTTCCAATTAAAACTGAAAATAAATTAATTTGTTTGCACGAAAATCCGTTAAAACCTTATTTTCCAGGAATTTAATTTAAAAAGTGTTCCATCAATTGAATAATTTTTCATTCAAAAATTCGCAAAAATGTTTCTTCAATGAAAATTAATTAAATTCATTTATAAGAAAATTCGCTATAAAAACAACGTTTTGTACAAGAAAATTAGCTAATAGAAATAAATTTTAAAAATGTTGAAAATCTGTCCTAATACAGAACTAGATACTTTTTCTGTGGCTTCACAAAGGGGATTTCTTTTGCCTGCGGATGCTTTAGAAATTGAATCCGGTTGTAGAGAAGAAAACAACATCTTCCGATGTCACAAATCTTTAAGTCTATGTTAACTGTGGAACGGTTTCACCAACTAAGGACAACAACAGCTGCTATTAAACTTGAATTAAAAGTCTTAATAGTACTTATCTTTTATTTTCAACACAAAGTCGCTCAAAAAAAATAATTAAATTACATAATCTCATCAAATAACGTTAAAATTTAATCAGAGATGAAAAAAAGTAAAAAAAAAGTTGTACGAGAAATTCAGTCAACGGTGAGATTTAAACCCGCGCCCCTGCGCTCAGCAGGCACTCATCTAATCGTTGAACCACGGTGAGGCTTGTAACAGACTCTGCAATGAAAGGTAGATAACCAATAATGATATTAAGTTATTTATTTGTAATAAGTAAGGTCTTTGGAGGCAGATTTTGCAGCTATTTTCACAAATGAAAAGAGTAGCACAAATCTAGAACATTCTAATATACATTATATGCAATATTTACCATTTATAAATCACAATAATTATATTAGTTTACACGTCTCAAATCTCAAGTTTGACACATACAGGAGAAAAATTATAAAATTTTCTAAGTGATCTTTCTAGTATTTCTTGAACTTTCTGCGTCATGAAAAGGCAAACGTGGTCTGTAATATTTCATAGATTTTGTTTAACACATACAATATTTTGGTATTGCGTCTTCTCTGACTTTTAGTTGCACTAAAATTTTGCTTCATTAAGTGTCTATAACTTTTTTTTTATTTCAACCTAGGTCCTAAACTTTAGTGCAAAATTCTATATTTACAATATACACCAGATTTTTAAATTTGGTTTAAATAGCTTTATTGTTTCCGAAGATATGGTTTTTTTTTCAAAAGAAAAACTTAAATTTCCGTGGAAAAAGTCAGATTTTCCCGGCTAACGAACTTCTCCGAGTCACTTGCAAACAAAATTTACTCACCAAATGTTATCAAAATCGGTTTATTATTGTTTGAGTTATAGGTGTGATTTACACACACATACACACACACACACAAATATATATATATATATATATATATATATATATATATATATATATATATATATATATATATATATATATATATATATATATATATATATATATATATATATATATATATATATATATATATATATATATATATATATATATATATATATATATATATATATATATATATATATATATATATATATATATATATATATATATATATATATATATATATATATATATATATATATATATATATATATATATATATATATATATATATATATATATATATATATGTATGTATGTATCCGAGCGATAACTCAAAAAATACTAAACTGATTTCAATAAGACTTGGTAAAAATCTCGCTTGGGCAAAAATCGAGGTCCAGTTCGTTAGTCAGCCTTTATGCTCAAGTTTTTCCGGTGAAAAATCGGGGAAAACTTTTTGAAAACGCTTTTTTTTAATTATTAAAGTGGGTGGAGTGAAATGTTAATATATAGAGCATTCAAAGATCTCCTCATATATTAATTTTGAGGCGTTTCTCTCAACACAAATTTAAGTTGTTCTGAATTACAGTAATTTAAAAGCTATGACACGTTCCCAAAAGTTTATTAAGACGTTGTGTAATGTGTGTGAGAGAGGTTGATATAACGCATGTCTTAGTTTGTTTTCTTTGAATGTTAGAAAGCTACAAAATGTGCCTAATAAGTTGAAACAGCCAGAGATGTCAGTTTCAAAATTTTATTACACAAACTTGGGAAGTTTCCGTCGTGAGGAAAATTAACGGTAATATTTGTTTCTAGAATTAATTTGTTACTCAAAAAACTGTATGGTAACATCGGCAGCTAAAGAGTTTAAGCCTGATTTTAAGTTGTGGTCCAAACAATAACTAAATAAGAACCTTATAAGTTAAATAGGACTTTTAGAATTACAACATTTTTTGTGAATTTAGTCTAAGGGGATTTATCTATAGATTTGGCATTCTGTGGTCAGGAATTAAATTCATCTCCGTTTGTTCTGTTATTTGCATTCTTATTGCAAAATGGCTCGGTTTATGTAGCGCCATATCTCATGTCAATTTATTTTTATTTTAGGTTAATGAGAGAATAGGTTGTTTTTTGATTAATAATTTTAGTTTATATGAAAAGCTTCTGAATTAAATCATTATCGAAAACAACAAAGTTGTTTGATCATATTGCGAATTAAGTGAGTTGTCCAAGACCCTAACCTTTAAAATAAGTTATGTTAAATTCCTTCACACAGGAACAGTACGTATGAAATCAGGACTGTTCAAGAATTGTGTAAATATTGCAAAATTTGGAAATAAGTTAATTCTTGATTTAAAATCGAAAAAACTGATAACGAATATATAAACCTTGGATAAATAATCACTTCAAGCGGACAGCAATAATAGCACATTGAAAACCGATTCTCGTGCGATCACCGAAGTTGAGTCAGGCATTCTCAGTATCTGGATGGGTGACCACCTGATAACACCGTGTAGTGTGGCCTTTTTTAGGTAGTGACATTTCTGTTTTGCTTTTATTAGCGAATTGCTTATAGAGAGGTATCGATGCTGAGACTGCAAAAATTAAAAAATTTGTTTTCTCCGAAAAAGCCAGTTTGTATCTCAAAAAAATAACCAAGTTATTTTGACAAAATTTGGTTGGTATGTTGCCCACATAAATACCTTACTTCGTCAAATCTCAACTTTATAGAGAATTGTGTTATACAAATTTGAAGCATTAAATGAAAATTCGCTACCATAACGCACTTGCTGCGTCCCGAAATTTTTTGTTTATCAGTTTTTAAGTGAGTACTTTCCCCTGAGTTTGGGTTTGTTTAGCCAATTTATAAACACAAAATCGTTTTAAAATTTAAACTGTTTGAAAGGAAGCACTTTTCTTACATTGAATTTTTTTTTTGTCACAAAAATTTAAGTATGTTAAATAGTAAAATATCTGGCCTCCTTTCCTACAGTGTTACTATATCTAATTCTAAAACCACCGAACCCCCAGTCTCACAATCTAAACCACTCGGAGCATGTTGTCTCTTATACTCGAACACTCATATTATACCGGAGAGATCGGTAGCTAATTGTTTGACATGGTACGCCGGCGGCGAGTTGTCAAATTACAGCTCCAGGTATATGGTTCAAATCACATACAAGCCCGAAGTGGATTACTTCACATCGAATTGAACATATCAAGTTAACTGAGCATTGTTACAACATCATACAGTAACACACAAGGGATTTAGCTAGCAGGGTTGTTGTAGATGGCCATGATACCAAAGGAAACTATCACGTTATTTACTGTGACAAAAGCAATTTACTACGTCATATGCATCTACCTAGTCATTGTTCCACTTAATTACTACAAGTCCATTATGATTTATATAAACGAAATGTCCAAGCATGAATATAAATTATCTTTAAAAATAGTTGGTTTGTGTTTTAACGGAAGGACAATGTCAGCTGAAGCTCATGTTGTTTAAAGCTCTTAACCAAATCTGGCGGCCTAATAATTAAATACACTTACAAGAGACCCAACACACTACAACCGAATTTTTGTTTCAACAATTATTTCACCGACCAAGTTAGCTATAAGGACAGCCTGAATAACTGCAAGCAATGCTGTTGGTAAATTTTCATTAAGAAAACTCACTAATAGAGAGGTAACGATCGTGACACTTTGCAATAGATTTTGAGACCATAGTATTTTGAAGAGAGAATAAAGAGATCTTTCAAATGAGTATCAGAAGCCCTTACTTCACATTTCAAAACCTCGGATTTGCAACTGTCGGTTGAAGCAAGTTGTTCATAGAACAGAAAAGTATCTAAGAGGGCATTCCTAATCCTGACCCCTCTGATATCTCACAAAACGTCACCGAAATTATCCAAGCTGGCATGGAATTATTTATCCCACGTACACAGAAAACCTCTTCAGCCACTCAAAAGCCCTGGTTCTCTAAATCCTGTGACAAGGCCAGACTTGAAAAGGTCAAAGCTCACAAAACGCTTCTACACAATCCCAGTCAAGAAAATCGTCAAGCATTTAACGACGCAAGAAATCGCTATGTCCGCATTCTTTCTGAGGCAAAAAACTCGTTTAATAACCACATCAAAAACAAAGTCCCCTTAAGCTCCAACGGCGGCAAACCCTTCTGGACTCTTGCTAAATATATTGGAAATAATTTCTGCAAAAGCACGTTCCCACATCTTGTCTCAGGGAAGGAAATTGTTTCTACCGCCCTGGGCAAGGCTGAACTTTTTGCTTCGTTGTTCGCCGGCAATTCTACTCTCAACCCACCTCCAAATGTTCAACCACCAACAGTCCCCAATGTTGCGTATAAAATGATGGATATCATTTTCAAAACTAAAAAGGTACGAAAGATGCTCTCTTCTCTTAATACCAGGAAAGCCTCTGGCCTTGACGAGATCCCAGCAATTGTTCTCAAAAAATGCGCACCAGAACTTGCTCCTGTCCTGACTCGTCTGTTTCAGATATCTTATAATAAAGGCATATTTACTAGTAACTGGAAAACTGCTCGAGTACAACCCATTCCCAAGAAAAGATCCAAAGCGCTTCCTAGCAACTACAGGCCTATTTCTCTCCTTTCAGTCGTCTCTAAAGTGATGTAAAAGTATATAAACACCGAATTACTAAAATTTCTTGAAAAACACAGTCTGATCCACGACAGGCAGTATGGATTCCGTCAGCGCACATCGACTGCCGACCTCCTTTCCTTTGCCACCCATTCTTGGAACAAGTCCATGGAACAACACCGTGAATCCCAGATTGTTGCTCTAGACATATCCAAAGCATTCGACCAGGTCTGGCACGCAGCGCTGCTTAATAAACTTCCGGCCTATGGCTTACCAACAAAACTCTGTATGTGGACAGCAAATTTCCTCTCCCACAGGAGCATATCTGTTGTTGTGGATGGCCATTCCTCTAAACTGTATCCAATTAATGCAGGAGTTCCTCAAGGTTCAGCTTTAGCCACTACTTTGTTTCTATTCCACATCAATAACCTCCTCTCTAGCACATACAACCCAGTTCACAGCTACGCGGACGACAGCACCCTCCATTCAAATATAAAATATTCTAAGCCTGTCTCTTTAGCCCAATTAGATGAGGATCGCAGACTCATGGAGGGTTCTGTCTCCGTGGATCTCCAAAAAATATTAGACTGGGGAAGTAGAAATCTTGTACAATTCAACCCCACCAAAACTAAGTCTTGCTTTCTTTCTCACAAGAGATACACCAGCCTTAGACCCATCACAATGACCAACCAAGTTATTTAAAGCAACGAGTCCTTTTCTCTTGTTGGCATTTCTGCGGATCGAAATCTTAATTGGCACCAACATGTCACATCAATTGCAGAAGCGGCTGCTAAGAAATTAGGTTTCCTCTTCCGGGCTCGCAAATACTTTTCACCAGCTAATCTCTATACCTTATATACTTCACAAATAAGGCCAAACCTCGAATACTGCTCCCACATCTGGGGTGCCGCTGCCGCTTCTACACTCGCTATCCTGGACTCCATTCAAAAGAGAGCTATACGTCTCATCGGTGACCCTACCCTCACCCAAAGGCTGCCACCCCTTGACCACCGACGTGCCGTTGGTGACCTCTCTCTCTTTCATAGATATCTGCACGAACACTGCTCAGATGAGCTTTCCTCCATAGTTCCGCCACCTGCTGCCCCCAACAGATCTACCAGGGGAACAGAGCGAATGCACCCTTTTACTGTCCAGGTCACCAGACATAGAACATCTTGTTATGCCCGCTCTTTTGTCCCGAGGACTCCCAAATTGTGGAATTCCTTGCCAGCACAAGTTTTTCCTTCTCCTCCGAACCTCCAAACCTTCAAGTCCAGAATTAACAAGCTGCCTCTTTCCTCCTTGTCAACACCCACGGTACGATAGTATTTAGGCTGTAAGCCCTCGTGGTGTGTTGTTGAAATTAAATATATATATATATATATATATATATATATATATATATATATATATATATATATATATATATATATATATATATATATACATATTTCATATTAATTTTATATTATAATATTTATACGAAAATTCGCTAGCATAAATCCAAATAATATCTTTTATAATTAAATAGGTCGCATAGAAATTATAATTATTGACCTGTAATTGCTCATACTACAGGTTTATGCAATTAATAAACATGTTGCAATTGCAGTTTGCGATATTGAAGAATGCTGACTATTGCTGATTGCGAATTCTTAAGAATGTGGAACAAGCAAGGTTATAAATATTTGTGTTTGTATACATTAAGAGACTTTTCACTTTCGACTTTTGCTTTGAAAATGTAAATAGTAATATCAGAGATGTTTGATTAGATTCTTAAAATGTAAAGACGCGAGAGTTTTTTATTTAATTATGTACAGATTTGGTTTAAAATTTTATTTGGTCAAGTTAGTTTTAAAAAGTTGTTAATTCGTTTTCTTATCTATTAAATTTTATTACAAATTACATCGTTACCATGTCCATATTATCCTAGTTATAAACAAGTTATCCCGTTATTATCCTCCGCTACTTAAACACAAGTTGAATGTAGACGTAAAGTTTTTACGTTGGAGAATTTTAATTTAAAGTTGACGTGCTTGGGCATTTTTTTTAAATGTTCATAATAATTGAGACACTGAATGTATCCTACTTGGGTGTTCCACATTGTACATATATTTGAAAAAACAGGCATTAATCAATTCTTGGACAATAAACGATTTTAAGGACGTTATGTTCCTTTTTTAGTGATTTTTTTAAAGAAAATTCACCAGAAAGAAACAACGTAAAGAAACGTAAACATAATGAGGAGAACTCGAGATAAATGGAGCCCAAACAATGGCTCGTTATGCTACAAAGTCGCCTTCCCACAGTAAGAACCGCTGAGTCAGCCGTAGTCAGAAAGGAGCCAACAAATGTGCAGGCTCAAACAGCAAGTCGGACGGAATATCACTGTGAGAATCTACATCAGCAGATCCTTTGTTTCATCCGAAGACAATAAGTGCCACGCCTGGAGTGAAGTGTATAAAGAGGCTGCTCACAGGGATAAGACCGTTCATTCTTGTTCCGAATTAGTACTCTGCACATCGCGTGCTAGACATTAGATCACATGTAGGTTGATCGTCATAATTTTAGTATATTGTATTATTCATTTTTTGTATTTAGTAATTAAGTATTGATTGTTTAAAGTATTAAATAAACTGTTTTAAAAATTCAAACATCTTAACCGTAAAGTTAAGTCGCGACTTTGGAATTTTGAAAAAAAATTATTCAAATGAGCGCGACCTAGGCCCTCTAGAACACAGCGCTGTTAGAATGCCTGGCGTCGATCATGCTGATCGAACTGGACGAGCGGGAACTGCATACGAGGATGCTGTTCTGGATGATGTTACCAAAGAACCTGGTACCTCAACGCGGAAAGTACAGAGACGAACTGGTGTCTCAACGTCTACTACTCATAGAATTTTAAAAAGGTATGGGGTACCATATTCAGACCGACCAAATTTTGGAACTGCGTGAATACACAAGGCACAAGCGATTTTGCGAAAAATTCCCAATTTCTACGATAAAGTTTTATGGAGTGGCGAGTCAGTATGTACAAATGATTTGTTACATGAACCTCCATAACTTTCTTAGTTGGAAAATTGAAGATCCACATGAGTTCAGAGAGGATCGGTCGCAGAATCAATTTAAGCTAAATCTCTGGGCCGGTATTTTTAACGGAACACTTTTGGGACCAGTGGAACTGCGCCCTACGTTAAATCGCCAAAGATATTTGGCGTTTTTACAAAACAATTTGCCAGAACTGCTGGAAGGCACCCCATTAGAGCTTCCGAGAACAATTTGGCTTCAAAATGATGAAAGCCCAGCCCACTCTGCCTTAGCAGTAAGGCAATACTTGAATAAGACATACCCGGGTAGGTGGACGTCAAAGAATCAGAACAGCAGCTCGAGAAATTTCACGAATCAGTCCAAGAGGACTAAGAGGATCATTCCTAAAACAATGTCGTTTATGTATAAGACATAATGGCCGTCAAATAGAGAACCGTTATAAATAGAATAATTTTTGTGAATGTCACAATCCGTTTATCTTTATTTATTAGCTGCCTGATTTAACTTCCAAATTTACTTCCAATCGCCGACAGTGAATTACTTTTAAGAGATATTGATAACGTTTTATACCATTTTAGAATCTCCATAAAACAGGTAAGTTTTTGAAATTATGAACCAGTAAATTTTACAAACATTTTTGCAGTAAGAAGGTTTCTTCCAAATTTTAAAAAAATTGGGGAAGAAAAGTCCGATTTTTCTTTTTTTTTAGATTTTCTGAATAATAATACAAAATATTTCAAATTGGTTCGATAACGCTATTATCGAGGACTAACAGGCACAAAAATCACATTCCGAAAAAGTTTTTTCTACATGTGAGAGGCAAAATACCTTTTTGATTAGATCATATAGGGTTTTTCTGAAAGTGCTTGAGCTAGTCTATCTTCGTGTGGCGTTTGATTTACGACTTTTGGGACTTCCTTTATATATATATATATATATATATATATATATATATATATATATATATATATATATATATAGAAAGAGAGAGAGAGAGAGAGAGAGAGAGAGTTGAGGAGCTCAAAACATGCCGATTTTTTATATACCATTTTTATCTGACGCCCATGGTAGGTGAGATATTGACCTTGGAAGATTCTCTAATAATTTGATAATTACAAAAAGAGCTGTATTGCAGCAGTGCCCTAACATAAAGCAACCAAATTAGGTAGATGGTTTTATTTAATTAAAGTCCTTATTTGACAAAAATTTGAAGTAGACATAAACTCAAAAAGGGGTGAATTAGGGGTGGGTCACCCTTTTAATGATTTGATTTTTTTAAACCCTAACCTAATTAAAAGTTAAAGTTAAACCACCCGTTTTTGAGCAAATTGAGATTTTTAGAGTTGAGATCAAAACAAAATTAGGTCCCTTGCAGATTTTATTAAACATTAAAGTCTTATAAGGGATGCATTAGACACTCTTCAAATCATCTGCTGCTAGGTTGCAGTTCAAATCTTACATTACATAAATTTATGAAGTTTTACATTAATTATTGTCTCGTGTTTCTTGTTTTCTTTTGTGATAATAATGTGTTTCTCAAAATGGATGGAAAATTCTCGGTTAATGAACAAGTTGACATGCTTATGGTATTAGTGTTTTGCGGGGATAATTGCCTCAGAAATGTACAGGTATTACGAAGAAGATTTCCTAATCGTAATATACCACATGGTCAAACGTTTGCCAATATTGAACGTAGAGCTCGGGAAATGGGTTCCTTTTTCATAAAAAATGCTGGAGGACGCGTTCATGCAGTGAACGCACGAACTGAGAAGCTTCTTCTAGACAGTATTGAAAGTGAGCCTCAAACCAGCACCAGACGACTATCAAGGCAGTTTCATAGAACACAACCGACGGTCCATAGAATTATCCGAGGCAATCTGCAGCATGCCTATCACCTTTAAAAAGTGCAAGAACTGCTACCGCAGGATTTAGAGGCAAGACTGTTTTTTTTTGTAATTTCATCTCTCATCAGAACACTCATTTTACCATGACCATTCTTTTTACGAATGACGCTTGCTTTACAAGGAGAGACATTACGAACGTGCACAACTGCCACATATATTCCG
This sequence comes from Tillus elongatus, assembly GCA_964006375.1. Taxonomy (NCBI): domain Eukaryota; kingdom Metazoa; phylum Arthropoda; class Insecta; order Coleoptera; family Cleridae; genus Tillus; species Tillus elongatus. Next base: position 156,943,281 of record OZ023264.1, on the reverse strand, counting down.
ATGTAAATCCACATGCTACAGTAACCCACCATTTCCAAAGAGAATTAAAAAAAAAGTATGGGCAGGTATTGTTGGCGGACATTTGGTTGGGTCGGTTATCTGAACAAACCGCCTAAACGGCGCAACATACTTGCTTTTCTTGCAAAATATTCTTTCTGAGCTGCTGGAGGAGCTGCCCTTACAACTGCGCAGCGAAATGTGGTTTATGCATGGTGGGGCGCCACCACATTTCACTACAAATGTTCGTGGATTTTGAAACCAACAGTTTCCAAATAGATGGATGTGATGTGGAATTATTTGTCCTCAACATTGACTGTCACGATCATCAGACTTGAATAAATCTGACGCTTTTCTCTGGGGAGCTTTAAGAAAATCTGTGTAATTGACACCAGTTCAAACTGAGAAAGATTTGTGGAACTCCATCAATAATAATTGGACCATTATTAAAAGTGACGTCCAATTACTTAACAGAATGGACTTTAATTTTCGACGGTGCAGTTGTATGTGAGAGAAAATTGAAATCATTTTTAACAATATCTTTAGTGTTTTTTAGGTTTTTATTCGTTTTTAATAGTGTTTGTTAAATTTACTGGACATAATTTTGCCTTGATCTCAACTCTAATAATCTAAATTTTCTCAAAAATGGGTGGTTTGTCGAAAAATCTACAGGAAGAGAAAAAGATAGAAAATTTAATTTTCTATAAATTTGATGGACTTTAGCTTTTAATTAGGTTTGGGTTTAAAAATATCAAATCATTAAAAGGGTGACCCACCCGTAACTCACACCTTTTTGAGTTTGTTTACTTCATTTTTTCTCAAATAAGGATGTTGATAAAATAAAACCATCTACCAAATTTCGTTGTTCTATGTTAGGGCACTGCTCAGTACAGCTGTTTCTTGTAATTATTAAATAATCTTTCGAGGTCAATATCTCACCAACCATGGGTGTCAGAGACAAATTTTATATAAAATATCGGCATGTTTTGAGGTCCTCTACACGCACATATTTTGTGTCCATTGCGTTGTGAATCACCCTGTATATATATTTATGTGTCACGCCGATAACTTAAAAAATAATGAACCGATTTTGATAAAATTTGGTGGGTGCCTTCCTTTTGCAAATGGCTTGGAAAAGATCTTTATATGAGAAAATCGGAGCAGTTTTCCACCGAAAATGGTGTGTGTTTTTTTTTTCGGAAAATTTTTATATCTCCGGAAATAACAAAGCTATAGTATTAGAATTTGGTACGCGGGTTTATATCGTTAAAGCTAAACTATGTACTGAAATTTAAATTTCCAAGTTAAAACTAAAAAAAGTCATAGGCATTTAATGCAAAAAATTTAGGGTACTCTGGAGGCCAAATGAGGACACAAGACGAGATATTTATGTATGATAAACACAATTGATGTAATTTTATAGACAAAAAAAAACGTTTCGGGTTAAGGGGTCGAAAAATATTAAAACAGTAAAATAAGCTTTCGTACTCCAAGAAAACAAGATTCTTATAGGGCGTAATAGAATAGTCAGGGTTCGGATTTATATGCAAGCTTTTTAGGCGAAATATGCGCATATATATATATATATATATATATATATATATATATATATATATATATATATATATATAAAGAAAATTTGAACAAAATATGCACAAAAATATCGATATATGCAATGCATAAATAATCATAGTATACTAATAAAACCAGGTTTTAAAGGTCTAAGCTATTAATTTTATTCACTATCAATACCACATAGGACCCTAATTATATTATTAATTAATTATTCATTAATATTATTATTGCAATTATGACTATTAACATATATTATTAAGTGGCGCTTTAAATTATCTATTTTAAAAGATTGCCTTCTCTCAGTTAGTAAGTTTGTATACGAAGAAAGCTCCGTTCTACATCGACTGAGGTGATTGGAGCATATTTTAGGGTTGACAATATGGTAGGGTCTACATTGTTTAAATTGTCTGAAAAATCTCCATCCAAGGCTTTTGCAATCTGCGTTAGCTTGGTAAAACACTCATTTTTTGTGAGTGTTTCTGATAATTTTTTTGTAATTTGTTTTGCAACAGGTCCATTTGCTTTATAAATAGTTCCTTTAAAATGTTCTATTAATTTAACTGATTCAATTAGCAAAACATTTTGCTGCTGAAATTTTTTTATAGTTTCTGTAACTATATATTATAATTACTGTTTATAAAACATGATTGCTGGCTCAATTTGGAGTCCTTTAAAATAATTTTAGCTTGTTTCACTGACGCACCTGCTTCATCTGCAAATTCAAGCTTTACCTCCGTGATTCCTCTAAATGTTCAAAATAAAACAAGGCAGCCTCGATCTAGGTTCCCCATCGCGTGATTACAGGTCTAAGAGGTAATGGTGCCCAAGGAAAAACTTCTCTATATCTTTGAACTCTTAAATGAGCTTTGACGAACACTTTTTCATATTATTAATAAATTCATTGACTAAAGGAAATTGCTGTCTAATTTCTTCTGCAACCCTGTTCAACCCGTAAGGCACGCACATTGAATTAAGTTGAAATAAAATATTTTTAAATTACTTCCAACTTTGGCCACATATGAAGCAGCATCGGTAAGCAGAAACAAAAATTTATCAACTGGTACAGCATTTGGTAAAAACACGTTTGACAGATCCTCTTGAATAAATCTTGTTATAGTAATATTACTTGCTTTTTTTTCTAATTGTGTAACTGCAATTAAATAAGGTCTAGATGAAGAAATTTCAGTTAAGGTACCTATCATTAAATTAGCAATATATCTACCACAAACATCTTGCGTTTTATCTACTACAACGTAACAAAAATTATATTTTATAAGACATTTTATTTCTGAAAAAGTTTCTAAATAGCATTTTTCAATCATATTTTTTCTCAAAGTACTTTCATCTGGTAGACTGTTTACAATATTTTTCCAAAAATGACTTGAAGACAGTGTTATTTAATTTATTTAGTGGAATGTTAGAAGCAACCATTGGCTTGCATAAGTCAAATTTAAAGGTACTCTCTTCTGCTTTCTTTGTTTGATTTCCCAGATATTTGCGTATTGACGCTTGGAATGTATTATTTAAATTTCGTTTTTCACAATTTCTTTGATGCAGGGGTGTCTTACAGTGTTGGTCTATGAGATATTTCCTTGCGCTTGAAATATCTTTGAAAAGAAACCAATATTACTACAGGCATCTACACTTCTTTTTAGAATAAATAGAAATTTGTTTTTATACAATATCCGTGAGTTAAGTAATAAAAATTAAGAAGTGTATTTTTAATTTATATTTCAGTATTTTTCAAGAACTGCAAGGTATTTGTTTGATTATATACTTAGTTTTTTATTTCGTTTGAAATTTATCATTTTCGATTATAAAAATTATGTGTCTGAAAATTTAGCAAATAGATACTGGGCTGATTAATGGCGAAAGTTAGAAAAACAAAGAAAATAGATCAGTCGGTTAAAATAAAAAGTAACTTACCACTTTACCGCATGGTGTACAAAAAACGTTGTCGCCATCTACGGAAAGCTCTTAGTGTGGCCCTTGACAATTTGGAGCACAGTTTTTTATAGTATTGATAATAAAAACAACCCCACACTAACACTGGCTAAAGATGAAGTGAAGATGCCTGCAACTAGGCACAAGCAAACTAAATAAGAAAAACAAATTATTTCAATTCTAGACACTACTGGCGTGTAAATAAATCAGCCCTAATCCCCTTTAATGTCTTCTTACGAGACTTAAGATACGAATAAAATTACCTGGCGGTCAGTCCTTTCAATACATTCTGCAGTTTTTATTGAGAATTCCAGACGCAGTTTTTATGATAGGCGAGCGTAAAACCCTAGTTCATACCAATCTTAGATTTATACAATACCTACAAATTGCCTTTTGCTATTTATTTCACGTTGACGTAAAGTGCAAAGAAAAAAGCGCCATTACCGACAGTCCGTCCAACAATTTGTTTTTATACTCTCACCTACTAGCTACTAGTTTTCATTCAGGTATAGCACGTACAAAGCTAGAAGGCGGTAGATTCTAAGAACCCAGAGGTAGCTTACCCTGTCTAGCGCACTGTCTTATATCTGAGTGAAGTGCTCAAACTATACAATACCAGGAATCTCCTTTCCGCCAGCTACATTTAAACGGCCTATACATTTACCTTAGCAGTTGCATTGAAACAAGCATATGGCTTTTGTTATATACGGAAACCACTAAAAATTGTAAAATATGCAAATAATGCAAATTATATGGAAATAAGCAATTTAGGCAAAATACACTAAAATATGCAAAAAATATGATAACTGCATATAATCTGAGCCCTGATAATAGTTCATAATAGTCCACGGCAATAGGACATGTCATATTCAACTGACAAATTATTTTGACAAATCTCAGATCTACTTTCAAAGTGACATGTAAATAAATATTTTCTTTTCTGAAATGTGTAACTCTTATTACATTCATCTTTATTTTTGGCCATCACAATTTTACACATAGAGTTGGATATAATTTTAGTGACTTTTGAAATTTGGAATGATTTCTTCAAATGAGCGCTAACTAGTCCCCGTAGAACCCATATCCGGGCTAGTTTCAGTTTTTATCTATTTTCGTATATACTGAGTGTCATATTTCTAGGGTAAACCTCAATATATCCATTATTACGCAAGATACAAGAAAAACTACATACTTAATTATACGGTGTCTGGAGCTGCATCTTATAAAATTGTTTTTACAATCACATAAGTCGCTGGTGATAGAATTTTTTTCTTAATCGAACACGCCTTATACTAATGCATTTTTTGCATTTTTCATCGAAAGATAATGAATGTTTGTAAGAAAATAAATTCGGGACTCAGAAAGTGCGTTATGGTAGAGATTTTTCATAAAATGTTTCTTTCGATAGCTTAGTTTGCTATTAACCTAAGGTTCGTTGGCCAGGAAACCAGTTTTTTCGGGAACGTTTTAAGTTTATTTTCGGAAGATTTTCAAACAATGAAGTTATCGTTTCTTCAATATAGACTACACTGGTAACCAAATTTGATGCCAACTTTCTTAAAAAAGAAGATATATTTGCTATTAAAAATATTGTTATGAAAATTCACTACCATAACGTCCTTGCTGCGTCCAGACTTTTTTAAGTTTGTTATTATTCAGTTACAAAAGTACAAATTCTGGTTCATTGTCATTATAGTTCGGCATGTGATTATCTAAACCTTATAATTCGGCTATTGCTTAAACCTATCGTGTACCTGTTTTTTTTAATAACTTATTTCTTAAATTAATCATTTTTCACGAAACCACTCCAATGGTTTAATTATTTTAAGCAAAAAAGGAAATTGTGCTGGATAAGTATTTCAGGTAGAAACTCTGAATAAAGCCAAAGCTACTTAGTATCTGCCGACAATGTTTAAGTTGCTGTTATAAGCATTCAGATCTGGAAATCTATTTAATTGATTACCGCCTCGCTACCTACGCCTTGTGACGTAAAAAGTTCAATCTGCAAACATGTTCCTTAGTTAATGTATCTTCCCACACTATTGCCAACAAATCCTAATACAGAATACAAGAAAAAACAGAAGCTGGAATTCCACTTAAAAGTTTGAGCTGTATTTACGAAAGAGATTTCGATTAACTTAGTTGTTCCTTAATTCACAAAACTTTCAACAATGGATTGTTGACGTTTCATTTGTAAAGCTAACGCAACAATTATAAGACCGCGCCAGTTTAACAATACTTGGATTATCTCATCTTATTTGACTTAAATTTTCATCGACTGTTTTTATTCATTTGGAGCTCTAAACATTCACTTGGCATTTAAACATTAAAAAGAAGAAAGTGAAAATACGAGGGTATATTTAATCACGTCGGTTAAAGCATGTAGAGAAAACAAGACTCTACACTTATTAATTAAATTAAACGTTGAATGAACGGCTTCTCATCCAGACACCAAAATTTATTTCAGATTTCTCTTACTCCCGACGCGTTTCGACACTCCAAGAGGTCATCTTCAGGGGATAAATTTACAAACATCACAAGATAGGTCTGTCAGAAAAACATTAGTTTTTCCGGTAGGAAATTGTGCATGTAAGAGCACAATGATGATGACAAGGTGATCCTCACAGAAAAGTCAATGATCAAAGTCACAAGTCACACAGCAAAAACATCAAGCAACAGTCAAGTTAAAATCTAAAAAGCTACAGATACAGTAACAACAGCTAAAATATGCTTTCTCAGATTTTTGCTTGACAGATTGTTCAGAATCCCACTGACTTCATCAGAGAATTAAACCTCATCAAAAAACTCGCAGTCAACAACAAGTACCCACTCAACATAGTCGATAAATTTGTCAACAGAAAGAGCCGTCAGCTCTTGGTAGAAGCGAGCACCAGTTTACCACTTGCTCAACCTGAGAGAATATCGTATTTTCCGTTCACCTATTGTGGTCCTGTTTCCAATGCCGTTGTCAAGGCTCTCAAATGTGACAATGTCAGGTTTTCATTTAAGTCTTTGAACACCGTCAACAATTTATTCTTTCACAACAAGGATAGCATCCCAGACCTGAAGAAGTCGGGTGTTTATCGCTTAAAATGTGGTACCCCCGGTTATAACACTGTATAGATAGGAAGAACCAGAAGATCTTTGGGCACCAGAGTCTCGGAAAACCTTAGGAGTAGAAACCAGCTCAACAATGACACGTCAGTCTTTGGTTGCCATTTGGGGGAGAGTTACCACTGCTTCAACAAAAATACAGATGCTGAAATCTTGCACCCTTCAAGCTTTGGCGTAGAACAATTCGTCTTAGAGGCAATTGAGATTTTCAAACATTCCAAGTGCCAAACCAGTGATGTTTTGAACTTGTCCAACATGGATTTAACTAACTTTCCTTCATTCTATAGCCAATTGGTGTAACAGTGATGCTGAACTCTGTGGTTTTTCTACATGACCATGAACATTATGATTTGAAGATGGCTGCTCTATGGCTACCCTTCCATTCCAGACACTTTTGTCATTGACATTTCGCTTCTGACACTTCTTCCCGCACGTGCGCCGGTGTACCCTGCCCGTTTCAAGTTCACATAATGGCCGCCCTTCATCGTGTTTGTTAAAAAATCGCTGATCTTTTCCATAGATTTTTGTTCTTGAGGACAATTTTCTGGCATTATGCGGATGCAGTGTTGCATGGCCCCTAGCACAATGGATGAAGTTGTAACCTGTTGAACCTTCCTGTATAGTTTTGAGTTCAATTTTTTTTTAAATTGTTTAAGTGAGTATGGCTCATATTGCTTCACTTAATGTTTCACAGTTTCTTTGCCCTAATGGTTCTCATTGGGTTTCTTACTTGACTTTGCCTGCCTATTGTGTTGTTTTAACCTGTCAGTTTCACTCATTGGCTTTGCTTTGTGCTTCTATAATAGGCTTGTTTACTTAGTGTTTAATTATCAAATATTTGACTTTGTCAGTTTTGTGACTTTCAGCGCTTTTAAGTTGCTTTGGTTGCTTTTAGTTTTGTTAACGTACTTGCATGTTTAAACTTAGCATATTTCAGCTGTTGTTACTGTATCTGCAGCTTTTTAGATTTTAACTTGACTGTTGCTTGATGTTTGTTTTTACTGTGTGACTTGTGACTTTGACCTTTGACTTTTCTGTGAGGATCACCTTGTCATCATTGTGCTCTTACATGCACAATTGCCTACCGGAAAAACTTATGTTTTTTTGACAGACCTATCTTGTTATGTTTGTAGATTTATCCCCTGAAGATGACCTCTTGGAGTGTCGAAACGCGTCGGGAGTAAGAGAAATCTGAAATAAATTTTGGTGTCTGGAGGAGAAGCTGTTCATTCAACGTTTAATTTAATTATGGCAACCCCAGACGGTGTGACGTTCAGAAATGAAATCTACACTTATTAGATGCGTTGAGTCTTATAACCACCATTATCTGAAGGGACAAGTCTTGCTTAAATCACATCGGTTAAAGCATGTAGAGGAAACAAAAGTCTACACTTATTAGATGCGTTGAGTCTTATAACCACCATTATCTGAATGGACAAGTCTTCCTGCTTGATAAACAATTGCAAGTTGAAGTAGGAATAAATTTTTCGTAATACCCATTTTATCTTCACTTGATCTACTTCTTCCATTTCGCTGGTATGTGCCTGTACCTTACATTGTCTCAAAATATAACAATTGAAATGTGCAGTCCTTCAATTAATTTATTTCAAGAAGCAATTTTCTTCTCTCGCGTCCTCTAGCCACCATTTTTTCGTCTTTCTATTGCTGCAGCCTACCTTTGTCATTCTTCTCCATGTCCACCTTTCAAAAACAGCTTTTTCTATATTATGTATTGCTTAGCCAAAATAATATTTCACTTCTATACATTACAGCACTTCATGCACATGACTTGATGAACCTTTTACTCAGATCATTTCTTTGTTATCTTATCCCTACTTTTTCTCTAACTCTCTTATTTCCTTGCCTACTCCCTTATATGTTGTTTATTTTCTTATGTTTTTCATTTTGTAAATACCCCGCCAAACGTAAATTTCCTTATTTCTCTTTTTTGCCTTCTGGTTCGTTTTGATGTTCATACATTTCCTTCCTTTACTTAGTTTTAGTGAATTTTATTTAAAAAAATTCACTAATGAGGAGATCTTGACCGCGAACTAGGCGCCCTGGAACCCATATCCAGGGTCAGTTTCAATTTATATATATATATATATATATATATATATATATATATATATATATATATATATATATATATATATATATATATATACATGTGTGTGTGTGTGTGTGTATGTGTCACACCGATAACTCAAAACAAAAAATAATAGTCCGCTTTCGATCAAATTTGGCACATACCATCTCTTTGCAAGTGGCTTGGATAAGTTTGTTAGTCAGGAAAATCGGACCAGGTTTTCCCGGAAAATTTTGTGTTTCCTTTAAAAAAAAAGTATATTCTCGGAAGTAACAAAGTGAGGGCAAGCAAATTTGGTACGCTGGTTTCCGTCATAAAGATTATCCTATGTGCCAAAATTCACTATCCCAAAAGAAAAACAAGTTAGAGGTAAATTAATTTTTTATTAATTAAATCTGATTCAAGAAAGTCAAAACGTCAAAATTGATTGATCATAATGTGAGTGAAAATACTACAATAAATGACTAACAAGCTCCTAGATATGAGTCTAAGTCGTTATTTTCCTTGATTTCCTTACAATATGAGCAAAAAAACCATTGTAAATCAAAATGGTTATGTAAATTGTAAAAATTTGAACAATGGGATATACCTGCTAGTAAATGCATGTAGTGTGTTGCTCAGTGGGTTAGATCCCTGTACAACCTATAATAGACTCCCACATGACGAGTTCTAATCCTAGCTAGTAACTTTAATTTTTACCAATTTTTTTTTGTCCCATTTCACTTTACAGTTATCTAATCAGATTGTTGTTGTTCCGATAATTATTGAGCGAGTTTTTGTATAAAAATAATTTGATAAAGAGGAGTTTGAAGTTTTAAGCCTTAATTTAATTTGAATAGCATATCTGGTTGTTTGTCTTTTCCCTTATTTAATACAGTCTAAGACTTTTCCCGTGGCTTCACAAGTGCTTGTTTTAGGGAATTTTCTTTAAAAAAATATCACTAACGAGAAGATCCAGACTTTTGAATTTATAAAAAAAAATTCTTTGAATGAGCGCGAAGTAGGCCCCCTAGAACCCATATCCAGGGTCAGTTTCTATTATATATATATATATATATATATATATATATATATATATATATATATATATATATATATATATATATATATATATATATATATATATAAAGGTTGAACAATTTACCAAAATTGAGGTCTGTAAGTTTAAAGACAAAAAATTTAGTGGCATTTAACGAAAAAAAATGGGGGTTTTCCTCAAAACGTAAAAAGTCGCGATTTAAAACGTCAAAATTGGAAACATTTAGGCAAAGAACCTGAAAGAAATACGGATTGTGTAAAAAGTGTTCTGCAAACCCTTAAGTTTCATCTTCAACCATCATTGCCCTTCATTTCACTAAAATATTTCCAGAAAGTTCATTTGAAATAGACCCTTTCTCTGATTCTTTGGCAGTAGTTTTTGTTAAGTTTATGGTTTCACGGTCTATAATTTTTAGCTAATTTTCGTAGAAAAAATTCGTTAATGGGGAGACCGCGGCTTTTGAATTCTAAAAAGATTTCTTCAAATGAGCGGAAACTAGGCCCCGTAGAATCCATATCCGGGTTTACTTTCTGTTTACATATATACAGGCTTACGCATTCCTACGGTAAAGCTTAATATAATTGTTGTAATGAAAGATACGGGAAAAAATTGCACACGTTACTTATAGCGTGTCTTGAGCTGCATCTTATAAAATTATTTTGACAATCACAGGTGACCCGTAAGTCGTTGGTGATACCTACAACTTTTCTTTGAACATTCCTTATTGCATTTTTGCATTTTTCATCGAAATATGATGCATGTGTGTAAAAAAAATCGAGATTTAGTAAGTGCGTTTTGGTAGCGAATTTTTATCAAATGGTTCAAAATTCAATAACTCAATTTGCTATTAACCTAAGGTTCGTCGGCTAGGAAACGAGTTTTCTTGGAAACATCTTAAGTTTACTTTCGGAAAATTTTTGTACATTTTCAAACAAGTTATTTTGATAAAATATGGTACATTCGTTGTACTATATAGGTTATAGCGGTGACCAAATTGACACTTGCTTGCATTAAAGAGACTTATTTGCTATTAAAAACGTTTTTATGAAAATGCATTTACATAACGCACTTGCTGCGTCAAGACTTTTTTTTGTTCAATATTGATGAGTTAATTATTAAAAAGATTGTTTAGTACTGACATAACCTTATATAGGTTTATTCTATAATTTTTTCGTCAGTAAGTTAAATAGATTTTTTAATAATAGATTTTTTCTCAATATGTTCGCGCCCCCCATTTAATTTTATCACGCCCACCTGGGGGGGCGCGCCCGATAGTTTGAGTATCACTGGTTTATGTTATTTCTTTAAACTTGCTTTGTTAACAGTCGCTATGGTTATGACATATAGTTAGCAACAACATGTCTGATACAATAGATGTTAGTCTTACAAAGGCATTCCATGGCTATCGACATTTCAATTTTCTCAATCTCATTTATCTATACAAAATATAACGGATACTTGGTTGTATTTATCTTTTATTCGAAAATGCGTTAGATGTGCAATGAAAAACACATAAATAAATTTTTTTCAATCAAAACTTGACTTGCAACGCACTTTAGATAGTGCACCTACGTTATTTGAAAAAAAAAAACTCTGGACGCAGCAAGTGCGTTATGGTAGTGAATTTTTATTAAATGCTTCAATTTTGAATAACTCAGTTTTCTATAAATATAAATATATATAGTAAATTTCATTAAAACAGCTTTGTTATTTTCGGAGAAAAATTTTTTTTTTGAAAGAAAACTCAAAATGTTCCCAGAAAAACCCGTCAGATTTTCCTGGCTAACGAACTCGTCCAAGCCATTAATAAAAGAAAGGCACTTGCCGAGTTTCATTGAAATCGGTTAATTATTTTTTGAGTTATCAGACGGATACATATATATATATATATATATATATATATATATATATATATATATATATATATATATATATATATATATATATATATATAAACATATAAAAATTGAAACTGACCCCGGATATTGGTTCTAGGGGTCCTAAATCGCGCTCACTTGAAAAAATTTTTGTAAAGTCTCACCCTCGATACCTCTCTATTAGTGATTTTTTTAAAATAAAAATTCACTAATACAGATCCCAGCACAAATCATTATAAAATACGTATCGGCAAAGTAATATTTGAAATATTGGAAGTATACGTACCTAGAAGCTAAGACATATCTCGAACAGTTTGTACTCTCGAACCCCTTAGAAAATATGACTTGACAACGGCTTCAACCGTATTCGTCTCACGAGAAGCCAACGGTACACGCATTATTATAAGTCAGTGATTAATTGCGGCAACGATATTTGAATATAGAGAAGAGAGAGAAAACCAGAAGTGTGTTGATGAGAATTTATCTATCTGTGACGGCACCTTTGATGTCAGCCCAAAACACAAATATCTCCGAAACGTTGGAGTATAATCTAACAAACTTCATTCCGCTCACAAATAATGTCATTTATGCAACAGTGAATACTAAGCTATTTCATTGTCTGCTCAAGCGAACGTATAACTTTATGAAATTCTTGATGAATAGTTGAATTACACAGCTGAATCTTATTAAACAGATTTAACTACGTATGCGAATAATGTATAGGCTTCAAGTAAGGGCTGCGTTGAAGATTTGTTCTTAAATAATGAGAATAACTCGGATATTTATACGTCTCGTAAATAATAATTTAGACAGTAGCTACTGTTTCTATATTATTGTTCTTGGGTTGGAACGCATTACCGAAAATATTAAGTAGACCAGAATCAAAAGACATATGTGACCCACTTAAGGAAAACTTCTAGAAAAAATACAACTCTGGTTAAATTAAGAGAAAGGTAAGCTCTTCTCAGAGCTTGCAAAGTGCTCTATCAGTGTTCTGAAAAAACGAAAAATATAATTTTTCACAGCGATGCTACTTTTAGTGAATTTTCTTTAAAAAAATTCACTAATGAGGAGATCCCGACTTTTGAATTTTGAAAAAATTTCTTCAAATGAGCGCTATTTAGGGCCCCTGGAACCCAAATCCGAGGTCGGTTTCAGACTTTATACGTTTTTTCTCCAAAATTAACAAAGTAAGGGCAACCAAATTTCATACGCAGGTTTATATCATTATAATTAAGTCACCTACCAAAATTTAGCTGTGTAGGTTAAAGGACAAAAAAGTTACAGGCATTTAAAGAAAAATAAATTTGGGTTTTCCTCAAAATGTCAATGTCGCGATTTAAAATGTCCAAATTGGTAATATTTAGGCAATGATCCTGAAACTAATATTAGCTATGGAAAGAAAATGTCTCAAGAAAAATGCTTTACAAAGCCTGATCTCTTAGTTTCAATCGCCATTGTCCTTCATTTTACTAAAATATTCCCAGAAAATTCATTTAAATTAGACCCTTTCTCTGATGCTTTGGCAGTAGTGTTGGCTATAGAGTTTATTGTTTAATGGTATATCATTTTGGTCAAATTTTAATAAAAAATCATTAAAGCTCAATATATCCGTTATTATGCAAGTTAAGAAAAAAAATGGTATACATTAATTATAGGGTGTCTTGAGCTACATCTTAAAAAATATTTTCACAAATACAGGGTGGCCCATAAGTCGTTGGTGATTCGAATTTTCTTTTTTTTTTAAATCGAACACGCCCTATGTTATTGCATTTTTGCATTTTCCATCGAAATATAATACATATTTGTAAGAAAAGCAATTCTGGACGCAGTAAGTGCGTTATGGTAGCGAATTTTCATTAAATGCTTCAAATTTGAATAGCTCAATTTGATATTGATTAAAGGTTGACCAGGAAACCGGTTTTTTCGGAAACAATTTAAGTTTACTTTCGGAATTTTTTTTTAATTTTCAAACAATAAGGTTATTTTGATGAAACATGGCACATTGTTTTTACCATATAGATTGATGCCTGCTTTCTTAAAAAAAACATGTTTGCTATTAAAAACATTTTTATGAAAATTCACTACCATAACGCACTTGCTGCGACCAGAAGTTTTTTAACTTATCTTCAGTAAGAAAATTACACCTTTAGAGAGGTTTGGTATTTGTGAAAAGAATTATATACATATTGTGAGCGGCAAAATTATAAAATGAGTTTATTAAAATTTAAGCGATTTGTCTTTTGACGAAATGTTTGGACACGTCAACTCTGTTTTCAAAAATACAAATTTTTATTTGTTTGTTTCTTCCACTCCTGCTTTTCAAATATAACTTCATCGAATTTTTTTAATCGCAGCTTTTAGTCAATTTTCTTTAAAAAAATTCACTAATGAGGAGAGATCCCGACTTTTGAATAAAACAAATCTCTTCAAATGAGCGCAAACTAGGCGCCCTAGAACCCATATCCAGGCTCTGTTTCAATTTATATCTATGTATATATCTATGTTTATATATATATATATATATATATATATATATATATATATATATATATATATATATATATATATATATATATATATATATATATATAAAGGGTGCAAGATTTCGCTGGTAAAGCTAGACTGTGCTTATACTGACGGCATTATCAAAGAATTCACTTCAGAAAATCACTAGGCCGTATATAGTTCATAACCTAAAATTATTTTCGAATACACAGGGTGTTCAGTTTGAGCTGACCACTCACCAACTTCATTATTTTAAATGAAACAGCCTGTATGTTTTCACATTTTCGGATTCCTCGAGTGATTATACGATAGTATGAGCGGAAACCCATCCGTTTTTCAGTTCTTTGTCAAAAACAATGGCCTTTGCAGTCCTTATTTTATAAGTCTCTATCTTGGTAAGTGATAGAGAGAGGACCATCATTTTAGCAAAGCACGTGCGCAATACTATTGTGATTATCCTAATGTACACCTAAGCGTGACTAGATATACAGTGCGCTCACAAAAGGGCATCCACTTCTGACAACTTCAACCATCAAAAACTATTTGTTTTCAAATAGAACACCCTGTATATTATTATATCGTTGAACTTGAAATTTCATTGCCTTATCCTATGTATGCATACCTATACAAGAACTTAAAATATTTTGAGATATATGATGAAACAACAAATTTAGAATGAATTATATGGCTGTTCGTGTATAGGAGCTAAGAAAGACCCAGTATAAGCTAATTAGTTAGACTTTGAATAATTTATTTAATCGGTTTTTTGTTAAGCCATTAATATTTTGGAAATTATGAAATCAGAACCACACCTAATATAAATTATACTTTTTACGAATTTTATGCAAAGTTAAAAGTATACATTTATCATTCTTGAAGGAATACAACACATTTAATGAATATTCAACCTTTCACTTGATTGTAACCTTTTATTGTAAACAACATTGGACATCAACATTTTCCCCTTTAATCATGTTGACTGCTTTGCTTTACTTTTCGTCGACAGACTTTACACATACCTGCTCTTGTTTACAAAGTGTGCTTTGCTTAGCAATTCAAAAGTTGACAAACTCACCAACCACGCTATTTGACACTGCAAAAAGTATTGTGTTAATTGTAGTTTACAAAATCTTCCGAAAAAAAAAGTATTATCCTGAAGCCGAATTACGAGATATGCTCTTTGCTTTGGGCGAATCTGATAGTAATACATTATTAGCATCCATAATTTATCACCAATGTTTTCCTGACAGGAGATTGCCAACCAGAACTTCATTTGAAAGACTAAACACCCTTTTTTTTACTACAAGCAGTGTAAAGTATGACAATAATGCCAGGGGTCCGTACAAAAACAATGAGCTAACGCAATTAGGAATAATTTTATCTGTGATTGAGGATCCACAAACCAGTACGAGAAGAATTTCAAGACAAGTTAACATAAGCGATTGGTCAGTGAGAAGGGCTTTGAAAATAAACCGTTACCATGCCTACCATGTTTCAAGGCAACACGTTTTACAAGAGACAGACTACAGGAATAGGGTGCAATTTTGTGAGTGGTCAGTAGAAATGATGGACAATGATCCTAATTTCTTTGAATATGTACTTTTTAGTGATGAATGTCCATTTAGTAGTACCGGTAAGCCAAACCAACACAATCTTCACTACTATGCAGATAGTAATTCCCATTTTAGGCATACTGTGGACAACCAATATAGACTGTAAACGTATGGGCAGGATGTTTAGGAAACTATCTAATTGGGCCATATTTTTATGAAGGAACTCTGACAGGCCAAAAGTATTTAAATTTTTTAGAAAATATTTTGCATGAATTTTTAGATAACGTGTCATTAGAAACGCTGCGACCAATGTGGTTCCAACAGGATGGCGCACCACCTCACAGAACAGTGTCTGAGTTTGACTCAATAATAATTTTCCTAATCGCTGAAATGGTCGCGGTGGACTAGTTCCCTGGCCAGCTCGCTCTCCGGACCTCACAGCCTGTGATTTCTTTTTGTGGGGGTATATTAAGGATCTTGTTTATGCTGTGCAACCAACCACTGCAGATGACATAATTCTTTTAATTTGGGAAGTATTCAACTCGATAACACCAGCAATATTGCAAAATGTTAGAAACGCTTTTAGACGAAGGGTGCATTTATGTCTGCAGGAAACTGGACGTAACTTCGAATATCTTTAGTTTAGTTTCATCAATATTTGTTATCTCATTGTTTGTTATAGTCGTTCCAATCGTTTCTAAATTTTTAAATTTAATTTTTTGATTGTTATCAAATAGGTACTATGCAAAACCTTTATTTAACGTATTATCTTTCAACTTTATGATATTATTTTTCAATAAACCGCTTAATAATGTTGAGGGGGTTTTATTTGGAATTGTAAATTATCAAAGTCCAACTAATTAGCTTATACTGGGTCTTTCTTAGCTCCTACACACGAACAGCCGTATAATTCATTCTAAATTTGTTGTTTTATCATATATTTCAAAATGTTTTAAGTTTTTGTATAGGTATGCATACACAAGATGAAATATAATGAAATTGCAAGTTCAACGACATAATAATATAGAGGGTGTTCCATTTGAAAAAAAAAAGTTTTTGATTGTTGAAGTTGTCAGAAGTGGATCCCCCTTTGTGAACGCACTGTATATCTAGTCACGCTTTAGTGTAATGGGATAATCACAATAGTATTGCTCACCTGCTTTGCTAAAACGATGATCCTTTCTCTAGCAGTTACTAAGATAAGAGACTTGTAAAATAAAAACTGCAAAGGCCATTATTTTTGAAAAAGAGGAAATAACTCAAAAATAGATGGGTTTCTGCTCCTACTATGGTATACATTTTCGACGTAGAATCACTTGGAGAATCCGAAAATGTGAAAATATACAGAATATTCTATTTAAAATAACGAACTTGGTGAATGGTCAGCTGAAACGGAACACGCTGTGTATTTGGCAATACTTTTAGGTTATCAAGTATATGCCGCCTAGTGATTTTCTGAAGTGAAATCTTTGATAATGCAATGAGTGTAAAATATTTTAGCTTAATTGGGTTTGGCCGAAAACGTAGCAATTGAAATTTTCCGAATTAAAATCGGTTCGGTTATTGAGAACCTCCTAACAGAAACACTTGGCGCCTCACCCTGTGTATATAGGTAGTACTATAGGTAATACGTTTATTGGTAAAAAATATACATGTCCTATACAAGAAGCCAGGGGCTTGTTCTGTATGTTAACATAATTTACTTAAAATCCAAATCTGTAAGTCGCATTCCAAAATCACTATACTTCTAATTTTGACAGATAACAATTTCACAGTTATCATCACATTGCTTTCTTACATCTCTTATTTGATCCACTATCTTTGTTACCCATACCTCTCGAACTCTCCATTACGGACTTTTGTTTACAGTTTTCTTTTAGTACCCCATGTTTCTACTGATAATACAAATTTTATACAGAGCCATATTTGACATAAAAAAATTGGAATTGACCACAGATCTGTGTTCTAGTTTGCACTAGTTTGAACAAATTTTTTCAAAATTCGCGACCTCCTCATTTTTTCTACAAAAATACACTAAAAACGCAAAGAAAGTGTGCTTGCCTTAGGCAGGGTTAACTAAGTAAAAAATGTTTTACTTAAAAACAAAACGCTACAGTAACGAGCTTACCTCTCCGAAATCTTTTTGCAAATTGTAATTATTTATATTAATATGGGTTAATAAAAAATTACACAAAATAAACTCATTTAATTACTTTCGTAAAAGGCTTTACTCTCAAATAAATGTTGGAAACAAACAAATTTAAAATGATTGCGTTCTTTAATTTACTGAAAATACATGGCGAGCAACGACCCTCTAACCCAAGCGCCGCAATTATGCAACCCTCTAACAAATGAAACGTCTGCGAAACGTCAACAGATCTTGTTTGATTTCGTTGAAAGACGGAACCCCTGTTGCAAAACGGCTGCTTCGTGTCATCACAAAGCGAGAAATTGGAGTGACCGTATTTACCATTTGCTCCAAAATGCAAATGATTTCGTGAAACATCGGCCGACACTTCAGAAATCCAAATCACTTTGTTAGAAGAGGACTCATGGAACACCTGAGCCCACTTCTACTGACAGAACATTTCCACGCAGTCCTTAATACGAGACTCGGACCGGAGCTCTGAAGCAACCGACCACGTTCTTTTTCTATTCCAACAAAACCGCAATTTATTAAGTCGATAATACTAAAGGATCGGCTGAATTCGCCGGCGAAAAAAATGCTGGGAATTCAGAACTTTGTTATAAGAGCTGAACATTACAATGACTTGAAACTTTACACAAGGAGAACGTATAATCGAATTCAATTTATTCTTTTCTCTTTTTTCAGGTAAGCTTTCCAGAAGGCCCGAATATTTGATTTGGGATTTCTTGAGTATCGCTGTTAATCGTAAGTAAGATGAAACACTTTTTAAATCAAGGATTTTATACTGTATATTCAGATACAAAAAGAAGTATTTCATGTAAGTGCTACACGGCGTTGATATAAAAGTTTAACGTTTTATTAAACTGCTTTTAGTGAATTTTCTTTAAAAATATCACTAATGAGGAGATCCCGACTTTTGAATTTTGAAAAGATTTCTTCAAATGAGCGCGAACTAGGCCCACTAGAACCCATATCCAGGGTCAGTTTCAGTATTTATATATATATATATATATATATATATATATATATATATATATATATATATATATATATATATATATATATATATATATATATATATATATATATATATATATATATATATATATATATATATATATATATATATATATATATATATATATATATATATATATATATATATATATATATATATATATATATATATATATATATATATATATATATATATATATATATATATATATATATATATATATATATATATATATATATATATATATATATATATATATATATATATATATATATATATATATATATATATATATATATATATATATATATATATATATATATATATATATATATATATATTAATATATATATATATATATATATATATATATATATATATATATATATATATATATATATAATATATATATATATATATATATATATATATATATATATATATATATATATATATATATATATATATATATATATATATATATATATATATATATATATATATATATATATATATATATATATATATATATATATATATATATAATATATATATATATATATATAATATATTATATATATATATTTATATATATATTATATATATATATATATATATATTTATATAGTGAAATTCAAACCGCACTGATCAATTTAGGAAAAGAAAACACTTACTGAAACATTTTCCAATGGATTATATATTGTTTTTCCATTATTACTGTCCATTAATAATTATTATTATTTTTCTAATTTGTCCATGCCATATTTTACTGCCCATTTATTGATTATTAATGGATTTAATTTATTAACATGTTGATATATTCCATATTCGTAGCACTCTGGAGGTTTTTTTTATAATCTCCTTTCGATGCACTCTGGAATCTCTTATGTCAACTTGCATAATGATGCCGATGAATTCACTTGATGAAAAGACCCCGGACACTCCCGGCTTTTATTAACTTTCTTACAGGTGAAAAAACGCTATTGTTCATCAAACCACCTTTGTTTGAGCTTTCGGTCAAACCTTTAGTGTCTTTTCACGTTTTTTTTCTTGCGCGCACATATACCTTAATACTCCATAAAGTTTTGTTTTTACAAAAATCCTCTGCTCTTTTAATACATCGAGCCTTTAGGTAGCTTGGTCATACCTATTTTTACACACAATAAATCAACAGAATTGCATTTATTAGCTACAATCTCATTCTCCCTACATTGTTTTTGGTTTCTTTACGGATATTTCTTGAATATAATTTTTTTTTCTTACTCGAATGAAACTTAACATCGAGGGTTGCTACATGGGTCACTGACATTTATGTCGGGCGTTGACATCGTTGCTACATTAGTGTGTATACATTTATTTTATATATACTAGGATGTATAAATTTCCCGTTTTCCCATTAAAATTTCGTAATCTTTCCTATTATTTGCTATCTATAGCAATATATATATATATATATATATATATATATATATATATATATATATATATATATATATATATATATATATATATATATAGATAAATAGATAGATATATGTATCACACCGATAACTCAAACAATCATGGTCCGATGTTGATAAAATTGGGCACTTACCTTCCTTTTCCAAATGGCTTGCACACGTTCGTTAGTCAGGAAAATCGGCCCAGGTTTTCCCGGAACATTTTGTGTTTTCTTTCGAAAAAAAATTATATCTCCGGAAATAACACAGTAAGGGCAACCAAATTTAGTAAGATGGTTTCTGCTATCAAGTGTATCCTGTCTACCAAAATTCAGATCTTTATCTTAAAAAGCAAAAAAGTTAAAGGTAAATTAATTTTTAATTAATTAAATCTGATTCAACAAAGTTCAAACGTCAAAATTGATTGAGTACAAACGAAAATAAAATTAAAAAAACTAGAACAAATTAGTAAGAAGCTCCTAGATATGTGTCTAAGTCGTTATTTTCCTTGATTTCGCTATAATATGAGCAAAAAATGTATTGTAAATCGAAATAATTTTATGCAATTTTTAAAATATTGAAGCGATATAGCTGCTAGTAGACGCATGTCGAGTATAGCTCAGTGGTCTAAGTCCCTGGACATACGATAATCAAATTCAGTTGACTTCTGTATGACGAGTTAGAATCCTAGTTAGTGACTTTACTTTTTTCTAATTTTTTTTAGTCTCATTTCATTTTACCGTTATATAATTAGATTGTTGTTGATCCGATGAATTTTTTAGCGAGTTTTTGTATAAAAATTAATTAGACAAAGAGGAGATGAAAGTTTTAAGACTTAATTCAATTTGAATAGCATATCCAGTTGTTTCTTCTTGCCCTAACTTAGTGAAACCGTTTCATATTTAATACAGTCGTAGACTTTTCCCGTGGCTTCACTAGTGCTTGCTTTAGTGAATTTTCTTATAAAAAAAATCACTAAGAAGGAGATTGCGACTTTTGAATCTTGAAAACAATTCTTCAAATAAGCGCGAACCAGGCCCCCTAGAACCCATTTCCAGGGTGAATTATATATATATATATATATATATATATATATATATATATATATATATATATATATATATATATATATATATATATATATAGGTCTGTAATTTTAAAAACAAAAAAGTTAGAGGCATTTAAAGAATAAAATTGGGTTTTCCTGAAAACGTCGCGATTTGAAACGTCAAAATTGGCAACATTTAGGCAAAGAACTTGAAAGAAATACGGATTATGTAAAGAGTGTTCTGCAAACCCTTAAGTTTCAGCTTCAACCCCCATTGCCTTTCATTTTAATAAAATATTTCCAGAAAATTCATCTCAAATGGACACTTTCTCTGATGCTTTGAAAGTAGTTTTAATTAAATTTGTGGTTTAACGGTCTATAATTTTTAGCTAATTTTCGTAGAAAAAATTCGTTAATGAGGAAACCGTGGCTTTTGAATTCCAAAAAGATTTCTTCAAATGCACGCAAACTGGACCCCCTAGAATCCATGTTCGGGTTTACTTTTTGTTTACATATATACAGGGTGACGCATTTCTACGGTAAAGCTAAATATAATTGTTATTATTCAAGATACGAGAAAAAATTGTATACCTTACCTATATGGTGTTTTGAGCTGCATCTTATAAAATTATTTTGACAACGACAGGATGGCTCATAAGTCGTTGGCGATACCTACATGTTTTTGAACATTCCTTATTGCATTTTTGCATTTTTCATCGAAATATGATGCATGTTTGTAAAAAAAAATCTAGACGCAGTAAGTGCGTTTTAGTGGCGAACTTTCATTAAACTTTCATTGTTTTTAACATAAGGTTAGTCGGCTAGGAAACGAGTTTTCTCGGACACGTTTTAAGTTTATTTTCGGAAATTTTTTGTACATTTTCAAAAAAGTTATTATGGAAAAATATGGTACATTTTTCTCTCTATATAGGTTATACCGGTGGCCAAATTGATTCCTGATTGCATTAAAGAGACATATTTTCTATTAAAAACATTTTTAAGAAAATTCACTTCCGTAACGCACTTGCTGCGTCCAAACTTTTTAGAATTAGATGTGGATAGGAAGGTAACCACCACTCTTAAGTTACATTTCGAATGACCCATCTCATACGTACGCACAAAAAAATGGCCAGTCTGAATTTCTTAGTAAACAGGTTTATTAACTTTCCGTTAAATAACAATAAATATACCAAAGAATTAGGATATATTAAGAACGTGGCCGAATATAACGAATATACGGCTTGCCTAGTGAAGAAAATAATTAACAAACAGAAAAGAAATAAAATGTTAGGGGAACCAACGAATTTTAGACGAGAGAAAGACGAAAAAACTCTGTTTGCCTACCATTTAACCTCGAATCACGAGCGGTCTAAATAGCATTTTAAAAAATCCAATTTGCAACTAACATTTTAGACAAAAAAATACTTTAAAAAACTTGCTAAATAACCCCACAGACAAGAATATCTCCACTAAAATGTCGGGAATTTATTAAATAAATTGTTAATATTGTGATCTTAAATACGTCGGACAAACAAAAAATCTATTGAAATTAGATTTAATGAATAATTTGACACAATTAAGATACGGTACTATATGTATATATATAAATAAATATATATATATATATATATATATATATATATATATATATATATATATATATATATATATATATATATATATATATATATAGGGTTACAACTAATTAATTGCTCACTATTGGCTTCTCAGTAACGGCAAGAGATACAGAGTTGGTTAAATTACCAAAAAGTTGCATATATTTTATCTGATTTAATATCTGAAAACACATTTTGAATGCGTCGATTCGTTCCTGAAATATCCTGAAAAAACTGAAAAACTCAATTTTCAAAATTTTACAATAAATCTCTTATTACCAAAAATGGGCTCCTTATTTTTCGGTGTGAGTATAATTTGATATGATCAATCAACTGACAGCATCAGAATTGACGTATCTGCTCTAATTTTTGCGCAGCGATAGTCAACTTTTTTTCTCTTATGGCCGCCATATTGGATTTTTAATTTTTCAGAAGGCAAAAAAATTCGCCTTTCGAATGATATAACACACTTCATATTTTTCTTCATAAATATTGTACAAATAAATAAAAAACTAATTATGGTCGCAAATATCAAGTAGGTATGTGTCATTTTATTATCATCATTCATTATTTGTCAAAATACCAGCACAGAAGATTTTAATTAACAAAATAAAATCATATTAACTATAGATACTCAAAAAACTTACGACTAGTGAATAAACAAACTAACAATACATAACAAATACTTCCTACTAAATAATAAATGGGTGTAATGATAATGAAGATGTTCAAAATGTCTTCCATTGTTATTTATGCATTGATGAACCCTCTCGCGCATACGCTGTGTTGCTGATCTTAGCAGGAAATATGGAGCAAATTTTATCTATTATAATATTCTTTAACTCTTCTTCGTTGTCAAAATGCTCAAGGTAAACTTAATTTTTGACATATCCCCAGAAGAAATAATCCATTGGGGTTAGATCTGGGGATCTTGTCGACATGCGAGCGGGCCCATTATTTCCTTTACATGTATCTCCAAACGTTTGGTCTAGATAAGCTTTTACGGCTCGGCAATTGCGTGCAGGTACACCGTCTTGCTGAAACCATATGTTGGCTCTTTGTTGCAAAGGGAGGTTATAGAAAAAGTTTATGAAAAATGGTCCCATAACCGTATCGTCTAAAAGGCCACACCAAACGTTTATACTCACCCTATTTTGATGTCGCGACTAATATAAAAAATGAGGATTTTCTGTACTCCAGTAACGACGATTCTGTCTATTAAACAAACCGTTATTTGTAAATGTACTCTCATCCGACCACAATATGTTAGCTGTGAAAGCATTGTGTATTTGCAACTTCTTAGTAAACCATTGGCAAAACTGCAACCGTCGGTCTTGATCTGGCTCACAAAGTGCTTGCACTATATTTTATCTGATTTAATATCTGAAAACAAATTTTGAATGCGTCTATTCGTTCCTGAAATATCCTGAAAAAACTGAAAAACTCAATTTTCAAAACTGGAAAAACTGCAACCGTCGGTCTTGGTCTGGCTCATAAAGTGCTTGCACTATGGTGTATTTATGGATTAAGGATGGTATTTGTATTTTTTCAGAAACTTTGGCGATAGCTGCTGGCTTATTCCACATTCTCTCGCAATATGTGTTGTGGAATTTATATTGACTTCAGCAAAAGCATTGATTTCGTTAGCACTGGGTTCCACATTGTAGGGAACACGCTTTCTCATCAAAGTACCAGTTTCATTCATAACTTTTGCTATTCTGGCGAAAATATGCCGACTTGACTGCACAAGTTCTGGATATTTTCTTGGTATAACTGGGAAGCACGGGTGAAATTTCTAAAACTTTGGATGTATGCTTCATACATATCTCTTCTCTCTTCCACAGTATATCGAACCATTTCGGAAATACAATTTTAGAACTAATTTAACACAAGTCTTGAAATATATTTTTTTAATGCATAAATCAAGTAGAAGATTTCAAACTAACAGATCAAATAAATCGTAACAACAAATTACAAAACAATGACACAGACCTACTTGATATTTGCGACCATAATTAGTTTTTATTTATTTGTACAATGTTTATGTAAAAAATTTGAAGTGTGTTATACCATTCGAAAGGTGAATTTTTTTGCCATCTGAAAAATCAAAAATCCATATGGCGGCGATAAGAGAAAAAAAAACGTGACTATCGTTGCGCAAAAATTAGAGTAGGTACGTCAATTCTGATGCCGTCAGTTGATTGCTCATATTAAATTATGCTCACAAAGCAAAAATTAGGAGCCCATTTTTGATAACAAGGGATTTATTGTAAAATTTTGAAAATTGAGTTTTTCAGTTTTTTCAAGATATTTCAGGAACAAATTGACATATTCAAAATTTGTTTTTAGATATTGTATCAGCTAAAATGTAAGCAATTTTTTGATAATTTAACCAAATCTGTATCTCTTACCGTTACTGAGATGCCAATAGTGAGCAATTAATTAGTTGTAACCCTGTATATATTCCTAAATATAGTAATAATAAAAAGTGTATGAAATTCGCAACGCCGCCTATTATAAGTCGGTTGATATATCACTTCACGAGAAAAATCGGCAAAAGCACGTCCGATACAAAATAAAATAATTTAGGTATTTCCACCGAACGAAATATGTTAATTTTTGTGTCGTTGACCATACCCTATCGTTATGGACCGACTACCTGCACAGGAATGTAAGCAGTAGATGTAAGATATTTAGAATTATTCATCCCCTGATGACGCGCAGTTGGTTAGTGAAATGATCGTCAGATTTTTTGCAATGTATTGTGGTGATTTGGATTATCCAAGTGGACTTATCAGTGCTTATCATAGATTCCAATCTTGACTTAGTACTTCTTACTGTAATAATTTTAGTATATTAATATAGTTAAATATTAAGTAAGCACAGTTTTGCAAATTTTAACAATCATGGAAAATGATCACAGTAAGATGCAGGTGGAGGTGTAGTGTTAGGGGATTTTACATACTAGGAACTGAGAAATAGTGGCCAGATGCAAGAACAATCTCCACAAGAGGTTCTACAAAGGATATTCATGAAAGAATAAAATATTTTTTTATATATTCTCTCTTAAGGATAACTTTATGTTTCTGGTTAACAGTCTGCCATTGCCCTAGTACCCCTGTCAAGTACATGAAGATACTAAAGTTGCTTGTTGAATTACAAATTCTGCTTTCCTGATTATGTTTAGAAGGATTATATATTGGCCTTTTGCCCCCTTAAGCGTTGCATCTGCCCCTCTTCTGTGTCATGTGACGAAAAGACAAGTAAATATAAAGTTTTTTCATCTTCTGAAATAATATATTTTGAGTTTTAATCAATTCTTTCCGGCGTTAGGGATCGTCTGCGTCTTTTCCGACGAGATAGCACCGTAGCCTTTGACTTATTGTGTATGCCTTTTGTCTTTTCTACTCCACCTATTCCAAAATCACTGTGCCTTGAACTAGTCTGCACAGCAATTGGTAGGGTGAAGTTTTATATTACTCTGTCTCCGGCCTTGGCTGTCCGTAGATCAGTTGCCTTTTGCGGTCCGGAGCTTTACACTCGCACAAGATGTGCTGGGCTGATTCCTCCACATCGCCGCAGAGTTTGCATGCCAAGTCCCCCTCGAACCGCCCCATTTTATGCAGGTGTTTCTTGACAGCCATGTGTCCTGTCAAGAGTCCTGTTATGTTCCTGAGTTGTCTTCTGCTGAGATTTGGCAACTCCACAGCTGTCTTTGGATTGGGTTACCCAATTAGTGACTTCCCGTGTTTGAGCCCTAGACAATCTGCTTAGTACACCCTATGCTGTTTCCTGATCCAAGACTTGATGGTTCCCCTGGCCGCACTAGAACCAGTTCTGGTCTCATAAATGGTTCTGCTGATCTTCTCTTATATAAATAAATATAAATAAAAATATATATATATATATATATATATATATATATATATATATATATATATATATATATATATATATATATATATATATATATATATATATATATATATATATATATATATCATTTATTGGGTTTAGATTCGTGGAAATTTCTTCATTTTTGGAACAAAAATTAAAACGACCTTTGTGTTTTTGACTTTACGACGTTTCGCCGCCTTATTCAGGTTATTTATTTATTTTATTTTATATTAATTTACTACCATTGCACTTTTACGATTGAGAGCTGTAAACATTGAAACATTTGAAACATTGAAACATTTCAATGTTAACAGTGGTAAAAAAAATTCCGAAAGAAAAATTGAAATTTTCCCAGGAGAATCTTCTCTGATTTGCCTGGCTAACCAACCCATCCAAGCTATTAATAAAGGAAAGGCACTTGTCGAGTTTTATCCAAATTGGTTAATTACTTTTTCAGTTATCGGTTATATATATATATATATATATATATATATATATATATATATATATATAATATATATATATATATATATATATGTATATATATATATATATATATATATATAACTAACTCCGGATATAAGTTCTAGGGGCCCAGTTTGAGTTTATTTGAGAAGACTTTTGGAAACCCTCACCATCGTTACCTCTCTATTAGTGATTATTTTTAAATAAAAATACACTAAAAAGTAAGATCATTTTAGATTGGTAATAAAAATATGTCAGCACAAAGTATGACTTTTGTCATACTGTTAATACTTACATTAATATGATAAGTGCCTTATATTTCCAATACTTTGTTGTAAGAATTGTACATTGTAAATTTAATTTCACTTTCTTTTTTCAAAATGTTAACGAAACATATATTTCATCAAGTGGACGCTGCAGACTTCCAAATATTTATAGAAAATTAAAACTACAGTCACGTGCTACTGAGTCTGCAAACATTTCGATACGATTCCGTGCATTGAAACCACCCTCACATATCATTATGAAAGTGATGTATGTATTGTCGTGAGCATCGAAAAATCTCGTTATGTAGGAATCGTTATTTAAATTCCACGAAATTTGCATTCATTTCTAAAAATTTCCCTCGTCTTCCTAAATAGCCCGCTATAAATTTAGTTCGGAGAGCCATATAACTTGTCATCGATATAACCCTTATTTATTACGGACACCTGTGGATGAATTATCCACAAATATCACGGAAGCTCCAAATATGTGCATGGCCTAATCCTCATTTGTTACGATCCAGACAAAAGAATTGAAGCTTTAGCTAGTGGACACGTACAATAATTACAGCTCTGAGGTATCACGAATACCTGACGACAATGTGAATGTGTGCTTTCTATTTGACAGCTTAAACATGACTGGTTTATATTTAGGGTTGATTGAATACAGAAAAATGTATGCAAAATCATATACGTTTCTTTATGGTAACTAAATGCGATATCCTCAGGTTTTTTTGTTGATCAATATTATAAACTCAATTTTTCGGGAGCAGCCTCAGCATAAAATAAATATGTCCATAAATTTGGGGGAGGTTTACCGCTAAACTAATGAAAAAAAGATCTGACCCAAGTGCCGTTTATCATGATTACATAAAAACTTTCGATTTCTAGCAACTTAAGTTTTGTCAACTAAAAAACTCAGTAACTAAGAGCAGAATAACCCCAAAAACAACAAAAATTATAGCAGAGCGTTATGCGCTAGATACATATTTCTACAACGAAGTTGTCTTCAACAGTAACTGTCGCTAAAACTTTTATGCAAATATATCATCAATTTTCCTGGTACCAGAATTATCTGAGAACAATTTCAATCGTAGCAATCCGTCCTGTTAACAAATACAGCCGATGTGTATTACAAATCCAAATTTTGAAAAAAAAATTATTAGATAAACCACTTTTAGGTCAACATGTCATATCAATTGCAGAAGCGGCTGCTAAGAAATTAGGTTTCCTCTTCCGGGCTCGCAAATACTTTTCACCAGCTAATCTCTATACCTTATATATTTCACAAATAAGGCTAAACCTCGAATACTGCCCCCACATCTTGGGTGCCGCTGCAGCTTCTACACTCGCTATCCTGGACTCCATTCAGAAGAAATCTATACGTCTCATCGGTGACCCTACCCTCACCCAAAGGCTGCCATCTCTTGCCCACCGACGTGCCGTTGGTGACCTCTCTCTCTTTTATAGATATTTGCACGGGCACTGCTCAGAGGAGCTTTCCTCCATAGTTCCCCCACCTGCTGCCCCCAACAGATCTACCAGGGGAACAGAGCGAATGCACCCTTTTACTGTCCAGGTCACCAGACTTAGAACATCTTGTTATGCCCGCTCTTTTGTCCCGAGGACTTCCAAGTTGTGGAATTCCTTGCCGGCACATGTTTTTCCTTCTCCTCCGAACCTCCAAACCTTCAAGTCCAGAATTAACAAGCTGCCTCTTTCCTCCTTGTCAACACCGACGGTACGATAGTATTTAGGCTGTAAGCCCTCGTGGTGTGTTGTTGAAATTAAAAAAAAATACGGTAGTCACTATACAGAACTGCTGACACCGAGCCACAGAAAAATCCAGGATGATGATACACATTCAGCAGCGTTAAAAACAAATATCTGAGGTGGGTTAGTGATTAATCTAAGTATAGGTAATTACTTGTTTGATCAGACTCTCAGACCCTAACAGCTGAAAGAAATGTAATATTTTCGAGTTCGATTGAATTCCGAATTCGGGCGCCATATACCCACCTCTATGACATCCTGACCTTTCAGCTAACCACCTCATTCTCTAGTAAGATGAAGAACCTCCACACTGTGAAGCCCCCGTATGGCGTTAGGTAGATTAAGTGTTTACAAACATATGGATTAGAAGAAGATTGTCCGGCAATATCTTTCGACGTCACCTCAATGGATTTTTTCTTATGGGAAATATGTTAAATACAATGTTTTGATGAACATACAAAACAATTTAAACCAGCTAAAGGAAAAGATTGGCCAAGAAAAAGCTAAACTCATTTGCATTATGCTACAAGAATCTGTCGATGCACTTGGACACTGCTAGAAACAAAACGAAGCTCACTTCGAGCACATGATTTAGTATTTTCAAATTCACTTAGCAGATTCATTTGTCGTTAAATTTATTTCTTGCATTTAGTGAATTTTCTTAAAAAAAATTCACTAATGAGGAGATCTCGACTTTCGAATTTTGAAAAAATTTCTTCAAATGAGCGCTATTTAGGACCCCCGGAACCCAAATCCGAGGTCAGTTTCAGACTTTATATGTTTATATATATATATATATATATATATATATATATATATATATATATATATATATATATATATATATATATATATATATATATATATATATATATATATATATATATATATATATATATATATTTATGTGTCACACCTATAACTTAAAAAATAATGGACGGATTTTTACAAAATTTGGCACATACCTTCCTTTTGCAAGTCGCTTGGATAAGTTCGTTAGCCAGGAAAATCCGCCGAGGTTTTCCCGGAAAATTTTGTGTTTTCTTTCGAAAAAAATCGAAAAAAATTTATATCTCCAAAATTTACAAAGTAAGGGCAACGAAATTTCATACGCAGGTTTACATCATTAGAAGCAAGTTACCTACCAAAACTTAGCTCTGTAGGTTAAATGGCCAAAAAGTTACAGGCATTTAAAGAAAAATAACTTTGGGTTCTCCTCAAAACGTCAAAATCTCGATTTTAAACGTCAAAATTGGTGAGTACCTTCCTTTTGCAAGTGGCTTAGATATGTTCGTAATCCAGGAAAATCCGACGCGGTTTTCTTGGAAAATTTTGTGTTTTCTTTCAAAAAAATTTTATATCTCCAAAATTAACAAAGTAAGGGCAACCAATACGCGGGTTTATATCATTATAGGAAAGTTACCTACCAAAATTTAGCTCGGTAGGTCAAAAGACAAAAAAGTTATAGGCATTTAAACAAAAGTAAATTGGGGTTTTTCACAAAACGTCAAAGTTGCGATTTAAACGTCAAAATTGGCAACATTTAGGAAAAGAACTTGAATCTAATACGGGCTATGGAAATAGAAGAATGTTTTACACACCCTGAAGTCTTAGTTTCAACCGTCATTGTCCTTCATTTTAATAAAATGTTTCCAGAAAATTCATTTCAAATAGACCCCTTCTCTGACGCTTGGCAGTAGTCTTAGCTATAGAGTTTATCGTTTAATGGTATATAATTTTTGTAGAATTTTCGTAAAAAAAAATCAATAAAGTTCAATATATCTGTTATTATACCAGATATAAAAAAAATTGTATATATTAATTATAGGGTGTCTTAAACTACATCTTAAAAAAATATTTCTACAATCACAGGTGGCCCATAAGTCGTTGGTGATACAATTATTCTTTTTTAATCAAACACGCCTTATGTTATTGCATTTATGCATTTTCCATCGAAATATAATGCATGTTTGTAAGAACAAAAATTCTGGACGCAGTAAGTGCGTTATGGTAGCGAATTTTGATCAAATGCTTAATATTTGAATAGCTCAATTTGCTATTACCCTATAAGGTTGACCAAAAAACGAGTTTTTTCGGGAACACTTTAAGTTTACTTTCAGAAATTTTTTTACATTTTCAAACAATAAAGTTATTTTGATGAAACATGGCACATTGTTTTTACTATATAGATTATACTGGTAACCAAATTTGATGCCTGCTTTCTTAAAAAAACCCACATTATTGCTATTAATAAATAGTTTTATGAAAATTCACTACCATAACGCACTTGCTGCGTCCCGAGATTTTTTTAAGTTTTCGGGCATCGTTGAAAAAAATTTTAAATGTTTTATAGCGCTAAACAAGACTAAAATATTAGGGTGTTAAAATATATTAAATATTAAAGACAAATATTACATTTTCTTGTCGGCACTATTGGTTACTTTGTTATTATTGGAACCACGTCCTTAGTTAAATTAGCATACTTATATTTTTTTTGTGCTGATTACAATGATTTAAACTGAAAAAACAATTGATCATCGCGTTTTTAAGATATTTACAGAAGTATGATTGTTTTAATAGTATATATATATATATATATATATATATATATATATATATATATATATATATATATATATATATATATATATATATATATATATATATATATATATATATATATATATGCGTGTGTGTGTATGTATGATCAGCATTAGATAGAGAATATCATTCAGAACAAATAAATTGTCATACCCAGGCGACCTAAATTATAAAATAGATGAATTGAAACAAAACGTTTACATCTTTTGACGGAGCAAAACATACAGCTATTTAAGTCTCTTCATATTTAATGAACAAACGAATAAAATAAAGCTTACCAATCCAAATAAATACGGAAATGAAGACAACATGAGAATGAAAACAACTGTAAATTAAAATCATAACAATGAATACTTAGAAGCTTAGAGTGGCATAGTTGGTTTAAAAATTCTTCTTGTATCAATGTCATATACAATGGTAGTAATGGTATCCTGAAGCGATTTAAGTGTTTCGTATCTGCTTTTGTATACAATATCCTTGATATAGCCACAGAATAAGAAGTTTAGAAGTGTGAGGTCCGGTGGGCGCGGTGGCCATCGTATGGTTACAATCTACTTATTAGGAAACATATCTTCTAATTTCTCAGTTATATTTCGGGAATTATGAGCGGGG
Source organism: Tillus elongatus (assembly GCA_964006375.1). NCBI lineage: Eukaryota > Metazoa > Arthropoda > Insecta > Coleoptera > Cleridae > Tillus > Tillus elongatus. The sequence goes on along the minus strand of OZ023264.1, from coordinate 156,910,704 downwards.
CTCCATCTTATTGCATGTACATAGTCCCCCTGTTAGGTAAGTGTAAGTCAGCTAGATGATCTTTCAGTACGGGCATAATTCATTGTATATATCGCGCGAATATCAGGTAACCCTAACAGAAAAGTGGGTCAATTATTCTGAAGCGCATAAGACCGCCACACCGTTAAGGCTATCTCCTTTGTGGGTGGTGACAACATGATATTTTTTTCGGCTCCAGAAGTGCTGATTTTTTCTATTAAACATTTCCAGATGTGAAAAGTTGGCTTTATCACTCCATGTAATCAATCCCATAAAATTTGGGTTGCTTCTAACTTTACTTACAAAACATTGACAAAATTTAACGCGACTGTCATTATCGTATTTTTAAGGCGCAAGATTGTGTTTCTTTAGAATGTTATGTATAATACGTAAACACAAACCACCTTAATGGGCTTCAAAATATGCCAGTACATTAATTTTAGTCTATTTGCGCACAATAAATCTTTTACGTATTCTATTATTAGCAAATGTTTTTTCGTTGGATCTAAATGTTCTATAGAGTTGCATAAAGTATCTTCTATTTGGCAGATCTCGTTCAGTGTATAAATTCCCATACCTTTCAAAAGCTCTTTGACTTCTTTCTGCATGCCATATAGTAGTATTCAGGCATATCACATTTTTCTTAACGCGTGAAGGGCATTATGAAACTAGTTTAATACTCAACAAACACAATTATTATTCCCTTTGAATCTTATTGGTCCTCTGTCAAACAGTGTTGATGTTTTATATTTAACTCATGGCTACTTGATTTAATTTCTTAAAATTAACGATATCTTCTTTATCTGAGACCTTAGGCCACTTGAGCATAATAAGTCATTTATTCGTAATTAAATTCTCTATCGAATCTCTTCTGAATGGAGTCCGGGATAGCGAGTGTAGAAGAGGCAACGGCACCCCAGATTTGGGAGCACTATTCGAGGTTTGGCCTTATTTGTGAAGTATATAATCTATAGAGATTAGCTGGTGAAAAGTGTTTGCGAGCCCGAAAGAGGAAACCTAACTTCTTAGCAGCCGCCTCTGCAAATGATGTGACATGTTGGTGCCAATTAATATTTCGATTCACAGAAATGCCAACAAGTGAAAAGAACTCATTACTTGGAATAACTTGGTTGTTCATTGTGGTGGGTCTAGGGCTGGTGTATCTCTTATGAGAAACAAAGCAAGACTGAGATTTGGTGGGGTTGAATTTTACAAGATTTCTACTTACCCAGTCTAATATTTTTTGGAGATCCACGGAGACAGAGCCCTCCATGAATCTGCGATCCTCATCTAATTGGGCTAAAGAGACAGGCTTAGAGTATTGTAAATTTGAGTGGAGAGTGCTATCCTCCGTGTAACTGTGAACTGGGTTGGATGTGCTAGAGAGAAGGTCATTGATGTGGAAAAGAAACAAGGTAGGGGCTAAAGCTTAACCTTGAGGAACTCCTGCATTAATTGGATACAGTTTAGAGGAATGGCCATCCACGACAACATAAATGCTCCGGTTGGAGAGGAAATTTGCTGTCCAGGTACAGAGTTTTGGTGGTAGGCCATAGGCAAAAGTTTACTAAGCAGCGCTGCGTGCCAGACCTGGTCGAATGCTTTGGATATGTCTAGAGCGACAATCTGGGATTCACCGTGTAGTTCCATAGACTTGTTCCAAGATTGGGTGACAAAGGAAAGGAGGTGAGCAGTTGATCTGCGCTGACGGAATCCATATTGCCTGTCGTGGATTAGACTGTGTTTTTCGAGATATTTTAGTAATTAGGTGTTTATATACTTTTCCATCACTTTAAGAGACGACTGAAAGGAGAGAAATGGGCATGTAGTTCCTAGGAAGCGCTTTGGATCTTTTCTTGGGGACGGGTTGTACTCGAGCAGTTTTCGAGTTACTAGGGAACATGCCTCTATTGTAAGATATCTAAAACAGACGAGTCAGGACAGGAGCAAGTCCTGGTGCGCATTTTTTGAGAACAATTGCTGGGATCTCGTCAAGGCCAGAGGCTTTCCTGCTATTAAGAGAAGAGAGCATATTTCGTACATTTTTAGATTTGAAAATGATATCCGTCATTCTATGCGCGACATTCGGGATTGCTGGTGGTTGAACATTTGGAGGTGGGTTGAAGGTAGAATTTCGGGCGAACAACGAGACAAAAAGTTCTGCCTTGTCCAGGGCGGTAGCTTAGCTTTTAATGGCTATCTAACACAAACTAAATGACGCAGATTGTTCAAAATTTGACAGGAGTCAACTGACAGATGCTTGTTGATAGGAGCAGTGTTGCCCTTCCTGTGAAGAGGCGGGAAATTCAAAAAGTCACGAACTTATTGACCCCCCTCATATTAGGTAATATTACCTTAAAATATATAGTGCCGAGGTAGGCTTGAACAGCCTGTATAAGTTTTGTACAAAGTGCATAGATCGTTTCTATGAAAATTCGCTACCACAACGCACCTGCTACGTTCTAATGTTTTTTTATTAATAGTAAGTATTACCTTAAATAATTAGTAGACTGATAGCACTTACATTTTATAAGAATATCAAGCGGAAGAGCAGAAGCTCTTGATTTTATTTTTAATATTACAACTCGAGGGAAGCAATAATCAGCAAATAATGTAATAAATAAATTCCATTTGATTACCAATGTTACAAGCAACAGCTTGGTGTATTTGGAGTCGGCATATTTTTCTTCCGGAATGTATTAATTTTCCAACGTGTTTTAAATTTGTGTATACGCTACATAAATCGCAGCGAAAGGTTTCGTGGAGTATTCCAGCTTTAGTACACAAATTAATTTCAGCCAATATGGTTTTAGATTTACGCAAGCGGTAATAAGGCCTATCGCTTCCGAATTGATTTTCTATAAATCAAATAAGCAACTGGAGAAAATTTAAATTACTGTATGATCGAAATCTTCCGCGTTCAGGGAAATAACATCTAATCAACAAGCATACTTATTTCCTCCAGCAGCTTTATTATACTTATCGGAATGTCTGCTATCTTACGAATGCATTAGATTTTCGACAGTAATAAAATAATATTAAATATTTACAGTAAATAACTCAAAATCTCAATTTATTTATTATTTTATTCAATATATTAAGAAATATTTTACTCAAATTTGCAGTGATTGAAATTCCATAAATGGTAGACCCAGCAAAGTGTTTCGTACAGTTCATGAGTAAAACTACTGCCAAGGTATTATAAAAAGGGTCTATTTGACATAATGTTTTTGCAGATATTTTAATAAAATGAAGGGCAATTATGGTTGAAGCTGAAACGTAAAACACGTTTCTTATGACATTTTCTCTACATAATCCGTATTCAGTTCAAGTTCTTTCCCTAGTTGTTGCCAGATTTGACGTTTCTGAAGAAATTTTTTCAGCTTCAAAATCTCTTCATTAGTGAATTTTTTTATAGAAAATTTCGTAAAAAAAGGTACATACAATTATTATATTTATTACTTATTATTAAGTCTTACATGGATTATGTTTCGATGGAAAATGCAAAAATCCAATAACATAAGGCGTGTTTGATTTAAAAAAAAAAAGAAAATTTGTATCACCAACGACTTATGGGCCACCTTGTGATTGTAGAAATATTTTTTAAAGATGTAGCTCAAGACACCCTATAATTAATGTATACAATTTTTTTCATATGTTATATAATAACGGATATATTAAAGTTTATTGATTTTTTCCGAAAATTCAACAAAAATTATATACCATTAAACGATAAACTCTATAGCTAAGGCTACTTCCAAGCATCAGAGAAAGTGTCTATTTGAAATGAATTTTCTGAAAACATTTTAGTAAAATGAAGGACAATGACGGTTCAAACTAAGGCTTCAGGGTTTGTAAAACATTCTTCTTGAGACATTTTCTTTCCATAGCCCGTATTAGATTCAAGTTCTTTGCCTAAATGTTGTCAATTTTGACGTTTTACATCGCAACTTTGACGTTTTAATGAAAACCTCAAATAATTTTGATTTAAATGCCTATAACTTTTTTGTCTTTTGACCTACAGAGCTAAATTTTTGTAGGTAACTCACATGTAATAATATAAATCCCCCTACCAAATTTGGTTGCCCTTACTTTGTTAGTTCTGGAGATATAATTTTTTTTTTTAAAGGTAACACACAATTGTCCGGGAAAACCTTGGCCGATTTTCTTGGCTAACGAACTTATTCAAGCCATTTGCAAAAGGAAGGTACTCACCAAATTGAATCAAAATCAGCCCATTATTTTTCGAGTTATCGGTGTGACACCTATATACATTTATATATATATATATATATATATATATATATATATATATATATATATATATATATATATATATATATATATATATATATATATATATATATAAATTGAAACTGACCCCGGATATATGTTCTGGGGGGCCTAATTAGCGCTCATTTGAATAATTTTTTTCAAAATTCAAAAGTCGGGATCTCCTCATTAGTGAATATTTTTTTTGGAAAATTAACTAAAAAGAAATCGCTGTGTATGAATAAAGACTCGTGTTTCGAAAATATACTCATACTAGGTGGCATATATACAATTGAGCTTCACCAAAACTATTAGACACATATTATATCATTTAAAATATAAATTATTTGGAACATAAAACACTTTATTCCTGATCTGTCGCTTTTTAATAATAAAGTAGAATATATGATATATACAAAAAAGTTTGTGACGCAGCAAATTCGTTATGGTAGCGAATTTTCGTAACAATGTTTTTAATGGAAAATATGTCTTGTTTTTACAAAAAGGACATTTGGTTTATACTAGAACCTATATACAACTAAAAATGTACCATATTTCATTAAAATAGCTTTGTTGTTTCAAAAAGTAGAAACATTTTCCGGAAATAAACTTTAAAAGTTTTAGAAAAACTAGTCCGATTTTTCTGGCCAACGAACCTCTTTGAGCTATTTACACACTTTTTTTAATTTATTTTTTATTTCAACAATACATCACAAGGGCTTACAGCCTAAATACTATCGTACCTTGGGTGCCGACAAGGATTGAGGCAACTTGTCAATTCTGGACTTGAAGGTTTGGAGGTTCGGGGGAGAACGAAAAACATGAGCCGGCAAGGAATTCCACAACTTGGAAGTCCTCGGGGAAAAGAGCGGCCATAACAAGATGTTCTATGTCTGGTGACCTGGACAGTAAAAGGGTGCAATCGCTCTGTTTTCCTGGTATATCTGTTGGGGGCAGCAGGTGGAGGAACTATGGAAGAAAGCTCCTCTGAGCAGTGCCCGTGCAGATATCTATAAAAGAGAGAGAGGTCACCAACGGCACGTCGGTGAGCAAAGGAAGGCAGCCTTTGGGTGAGGGTAGGGTCACCGATGAGACGTATAGCTCTCTTCTGAATGGATTCCAGGATAGCGAGTGTTGAAGCGGCAGCACCACCGCAGATGTGGGAGCAGTATTCGAGGTTTGGCCTTATTTGTGAAGTATATAAGGTGTAGGGATTAGCTGGTGAGAAGTGTTTGTATTTGACCTGAACTAACAAGATATAATTATTCACAAACACCTTAAGGACCAAAATTGAAAAAAAAACATGATAATTTATTTTACGTAAATTGCCTTCAGTAATGTTACACTAAATTATATTTTTTACAAAAATTCGACAACTTTTTTTTTACGATAACTTATTAAACATTTATTATTCATTACCAACATATCACAAAAATCTTACAAAAAAATGATTTCTACGGAAACACTAAACACATCTCTGCGAACGTATGTGGTTTATGCAGGACAGGGCACCAGCACATTATGACATAAATGTTCGCCGATTTTTAAGTGATCGATACACCAATAAATGGATAGGGCGAGGTGCTCCCGTCTCGTGTCCTGCAAGGTCTCCTGACCTCAACATGTCTAGATTCTTTTCCTATGGGGCTATATCAAGGAAATTGTGTATCAAACACCGTCCAAAACCCCACAGGAACTAAGAAATAAAATTGCAGTCGCGTGGAGGGCAATAACTTCGCAAATGTTGAGCAATGTTCAAGAATAATTCTCAAGGAGTGTTATATTGTGTATTTAGGTCAATGGGCAAAATTTCGAATAGTTCTAATGTATCGCTTTCTTTAGATTATTTTTTTCTGTTAATGACTGTGGATTATTATTATGATTATTGTAGTTATCTTATTATGGTTTACTTCACTTTCTGGTTTTCATAATTAAAACTACCTTTATTAAACTGTGTTTCACTTTTTTTGTGGTAAAAGTATTGATAAGTCTATAATATAACAGTCATTGCATGTAGTTGCATTCGATAAGTTTCTGTGTCGACACATTATTTAGTTACGAGGATATGATCAAGTGATTTGCATCGTGGCTAGCTCATTTTATTTGGTAATTTTATTCAAATTATTGTTAAAACAAATATTTATTAGACGTAAGTAAGCTCAAACAATGGATATATAAAAACTGCTGACTTCCTTGACAAGAAGACGTTTAGATGTCACTTTAAAGTTAGATATGCTGTAACCCAAAAATAATACACCCTCTACAATGATGATAAATTATTCTTTAAATATTTTAAAGTATTAAACGTCGTCTATTGATATTTCGAGCTTGAGGCAGCAAAACTCAAAACTCTGCCCACAGCATACGTTTGAAATATAACACAACAATCAATGAACATAAATCGTAGCTAAAAAACAAAAAGAAAGTCGTAATATTTTTACAAATATCAAAGATCGCTATAGAGAATGCTACACAAAGTCACACTTATTTTTTAATCTCTATTCAAAAATAGAAAAAACGCATAGCATTCCATTTACAATAATGAATTTGTAAGCTACTTCCGGTGTAACCGGAAGTTCCACAAAGCTGAGTATATATTCCAGATATAGCTTAGATAATCACAAGAAAATTTTGTTAAATGTTTTTTCTGCTAGCTCTACGGGTAAGGGATATATAGAGGAATTACACACTATTGGGACACCCTGTATATATATATATATATATATATATATATATATATATATATATATATATATATATATATATATATATATATATATATATATATATATATATATAAACAGATATCTTCTCATTAGTGAATTTTTCGGTTAAAAATAGCAGAAATTTTCGATTTAATATCTATGGAGATATCGAATGAGCCTGCTTTTATTATAACCTATTTGCTTTTACAAATTGCTACAGTATGATAATTAATTTGCTTATATATGCATTGTAATTCTCTAAATGATTACTTTCCTCTTGTGACAATACTTAATTGTTAGATTAGACGACCTTGTTTCGTTAGTCATAAGCTCACAGCGATATATTAATATTATTCGGTTTAAAGGGCCTTGTATCATTATTCATAAGGTTTACAGCGATCGAGACAAAATTATTTCGATCTTAAAAAAACATGTGAAACATTTCATTGCTTTTGTGAATTTTTTATTTAAAAATGTGTACGATTTACCAGTTCTAATTACATTTTAATAATTCAGATATCAAAATATTCAGTTAGATTACTCTTCAACCCAAACTCATGACAAAACAATTTCAATCAAACTCTGTGGTGAAAGAAAACGCTGTATCGTTTTTACTAAAATATGTCCAAGAGTTCCACAATTTTATACAATTATTATAAAGCTTGAACTTGAAAGCGTTTATTCTTATTGAAATGTATTTAAATAAGCACATGGTGGTTAACAAAATAATATATACTGCTAGCAAAAGTAAATAAATGTATACAAAATCTCTAATCACTTTTTTTGTACATACAAAAACTTACGGCAAATTGTTAGCGGCTGATGATGTTTGGAAGCCAAATCAATAAAAAATACTAGGCGCAGTAAGTGCGTTATAGTAGTGAATTTTCATAAAAATGTTTTTAATAGCAAATATGTTGTTTTCTTTCAAATTTTTTCATCAAAATAACTTTATTGTTTCAAAACGTACAAAAATTTCCGAAAGGAAACTCAGGTGTTCCCGAAAAAAAGCGTTTTCGGGACGACCTTATGGGTTAATAGCAAATTGAGCTTTATAAATATGAAGCATTTAATCAAAATTCGCTACCATAACGCACTTACTGCATCCATAATTTCTTTTCCTACAAACGTGCATTATATTTCGATGGAAAACGCAAAAATGCAATAACGTAAGGCGTGTTCGACTAAAAAAAAAAAGAAAAATTGTATCACCAACGACTTATGAGTCACCCGTGATTGTAATAATAATTTTTTAAGATGTAGCTCAAGACACCCTAGAATTAATGTATAAAATTTTTTTCATATCTTGTACAATAACGGATATATTGAGCTTTATTGTTTTTTTAGGCAAATTCGACAAAAATTATATACCATTAAACGATAAACTCTATAGCTAAGACTACTGCCAAGTATCAGAGAAAGGGTCTATTTGAAATGAATTTTAGTAAAATGAAGGTACAATGATGTCTCAAGAATAATGTTTTACAAACCCTTAAGTCTTAGTTTCAACCGTCACTGTCCTGCATTTTACAAAAAAATTTCCAGAAAATTCATTTAAAATAGACCCTTTCTCTGATGCTTGGCAGTAGCATTAGCTATAGAGTTTATCGTTTAATGGTATATAATTTTTGACGAATTTTCGTAAAAAAACTCTAAAGCTCAATATATCCGTTATTATACAAGATACGAAAAAAATTGTATACATTAATTATAGGGTGTCTTGAGCTACATTAAAAAAAAATATTTCTACAATCACAGGCTGACCCATAAGTCGCTGGTGATACAAATTCTGTCTTTTTTTTATCAAACACGTCTTATGTTATTGAATTTTTGCATGTTACATCGAAATATAATGTATGTTTGTAAGAAAAGAAATTCTGGACGCAGCAAGTGCGTTATGGTAGCGAATTTTGATCAAATGCTTCATATTTGAATAGCTCAATTTGCTATTAACCTATAAGGTTGACCAATAAACATGTTTTTTCGGGAACACTTTAAGTTTAATTTCGGAAACTTTTGTACATTTTCAAACAATAAAGTTATTTTGATGTAACATGGCACATTATTTTTATTATATAGGTTATACTGGTAACCAAATTTGATGCCTGCTTTCTTAAAAAAAACACACACATATTTGCTATTAAAAACATTTTTATGAAAATTCACTACTATAACGCACTTGTTGCGTCCAGAATTTTTTAAATTGTCGGGGAGGTAAGGTAAGCTGCAAATTCACCAAAAATTGTTTTTGATGAGATTTCGATTTTGCGACTTAAAATTTCCTTTGAGCTTGACTTAACACATTACTAAAATTTCTCTAAAACACAGTCTAATCCACGACAGGTAGTATGGATTCCGTCAGCGCAGATCGACTGCCGACCTCCTTTCCTTTGTCACCCATTCTTGGAACAAGTCTATGGAACTACATGGTGAATCTCAGATTGTTGCTCTAGACACATCCAAAGCATTCGACCAGGTCTGGCTACAGTGATGCTTAATAAACTTCCAGCCTATGGCCTACCACCAAAACTTTGTACCTGGACAGCAAATTTTCTCTCTAACAGGAGCGTTTCTGTTGTTGTGGATGGCCATTACTCTAAACTGTATCCAATTAATGCAGGAGTTCCTCAAGGTTCAGCTTTAGCCCATACTTTGCTTCTTCTCAACATCAATGACCTCCTCTCTAGCACATCCAACCCAGTTCACAGTTACGCGGACGACAGCACCCTCCACTCAAATATACAATATTCTAAGCCTGTCTCTTTAGCCCAATTAGATGAGGATCGCAGACTCATGGAGAGTTCTGTCTCCGTGAATCTCCAAAAAATATTAGACTGGGGAAGTAGAAATCTTGTACAATTCAACCCCACCAAATCTCAGTCTTGCTTTCTTTTTCATAAGAGATACACCAGCCCTAGACCCGTCACGATGAACAACCAAGTTATTAAAAGTAATGAGTCTTTTTCTCTTGTTGGCATTTCTGTGGATCGAAATCTTAATTGGCACCAACATGTCATATCAATTGCAGAAGCGGCTGCTAAGAAATTAGGTTTCCTCTTCCGGGCTTGCAAATTCTTTTCACCAGCTAAAAGGAGTTAGAACGCAAGATTTTTTTTTTGATAATAGGGATATATCGATGGTAACACTTTCGAACGAATTCCTCAAATCTGGCTGTACTAGGACCTCTAAAATCGATCTTCAAGGTCTGTGTAAGTTTAAAGTATAACTTTACTAATATGCCGTATAATATAGTGTACAATTCTTATGAAAATTCGCTACTATAACTCACTTGCTGCGTCACGAATTTTTTTTTTGTAATTTCAGCAAAACTCTAGCAAACAGAATATGAATATTGGTCAGTAGTTTTCCCTAATGTGTAATACATATGACTAAATCACCAACAGTGGCTCTATGTAAAAGAATATTTTTAAAGACCAAGTAAAAAGGAAGTGTAAAAGCGTGGCTTTTAAAAGTACTAGCACAACATTTTTATTAACCTGGATGGTGGGTATCCAATGCAAAAGCTTTGACAATATTTGGTAAATTATGTAGGTGGAAAATACTGTTAACACAACGGGTTTACATGGCTTTATGTCGGCGCCCATTATTTCACATATTAAACTGTTGAATTTCGCACAGGATACGGGGTGCCATTGATCCACCACACAAAACACGAAGGTTGTAAAAATAATTTAGAGCTATAATTTAAATACCCTGTTTATACGACGCTGCACCGGAAAACGATAACAAATCCCCCAGAACCAATTCATGAATAGTACGAAACGTAATTTATCACCGCCGCTTTCTATCTGCGCAAAAATAAGACACTAAAATCATTTTGTGATCTTATTAATATTCATGAGCGTTTATTAAAATTATATTAGTTTCACCTCGCCTGGAAGTGTGTGTAAAAATAGTTTTTTCGAATTTTCTGAATATAAATTCAAATTTGCCGGCCTCTAGTGAATTTATGGGCAAAAAATGTATAGTTTACACAGTAGCACGTCTTTCCGCGAATTTTCGTTTAAAAAATTCGTGATCGAGATGGCGACTTTTCAATATTAGGAAAGATTCTTCACACGAGCACGAACTAGGACCCACAGACCTATATTCGGCGACGGTTTTATTTTCTGTACGTTTACATAATATACAGGGTGATTCCGGAGGAATGGAAAGTATTTTACAGGTAGATACAGGGGTCAAAGTTCAAAAAAGAAACACATAAGTTATAGTTTGAATGCCAACTATTGTTGAAATTCAGTTAAAATATTTATATTGATTTTTATTTTATCAAAATAAAAACTAAGAAATAGGAATATCATACACGGTAAATATTTAAAAAACATTCTCAAAAATACAACCACCAACTTCAATGTACGTACTTGTTTGCTCTTTTATTGATGGTGCGAATACCACGATCAATTGCGTGGCGATTATTTCTTATTACAGTGGCCGCATCCGTCTCTAGACGTTGCTGACCAATTTATTGGACCTCCTTTACCAATCCAACGTGCAGGAAAATTTATGTTATATATATATATATATATATATATATATATATATATATATATATATATATATATATATTTGCTATTTGCTCAACAACAGCACATTGAGTTATTGCAATTTGAAATATTTAGTGAAAACTCCATACCAAAACGCACTCACTGCGTCTTAATTATTTTCTTACAAACATGCACCATATTTCGATAAAAAGAATGCAAGAATTCAATATAAGGGTGTTTGAACAAAAATTTTTAGGTATCACCAACGACTTTTGGGCCACCTGTGATTGTCAAAATAATTTTATAAGATGCAGTCCAAGACACTCTATAATTTACATTTTTTTCTCGTATCTTGTATAATAACAATTATATGGTGCTTTACTATAGAAATGCGTCACCCTGTAGATGCGTAAACAGATAAAGACTGAAACTTAACTCGGTTATGGACTCTAGGGGGCCTAGTTTGCACTAATTTGACAAAATCTTTTTAAAATTCAAAAGTGCGGAAAATTAGAAAAAAACTATAGGCCGTTAAACCATAAACTTAACTAAAACTGCTGTCAAAGCATCAGAGAAAGTCTATTTGAAATGAATTTTCTGGAAACATTTTAGTCAAATGAAGGACAATGATGGTTGAATCTGAAACTCAAGGGTCTGCAGCATACGCTTCTTAAGGAGTTTTTTTACATAATCCGTATTTGTTTCAAGTTATCTGCCTAAATGTTGCCAATTTGGACGTTTCAAATCGCAGATTTGACGTTTTGGAGAGAACCCCATTTTTTTTAAATGCCTATAACTTTTTTGTCTTTAAACATAGAGGCCCAAGTTTTGGTATCCTTCATTCTTCATATTACAAACACGCGTACCAAATTTCGTTGCCTTCACTTTGTTATTTCCGGAGATATTTTTTTTTTCTGGAAGAAAACACAAAATCATCCGGAAAAACCTGGAGCTGGGACCATTATTGCTAAACATTAGCCAGGTCTGTGTTTAAGTTCCCGCCAGACGTTATCAAAAGTATTTCAATGAATTTATTTCATAATTATAATCTTCAATATAATCCTGCCGATGTTTGTAACTTTACACTTTAGATCACCCCACAAATAAAAATCCATTAGTGTGACGCCTGGGGATCTTGCGGGCCACTCAATTGCACCTCTTCTTCCTATCCATCGATTTGGAAATATCTGGTTCAAAAATTGACGAACTTGTAAACCTAAATGTGCAGAAGCACCGTCCTGTTGAAACCAAATGTCCCTCGGGTTTGGGTACAGGTTTCTAATTGTGGCATAATCTGTTCACGAAACAACTTCAATGCTCCAAAATCAATTTGCTATTAACCTAATATATATATATATATATATATATATATATATATATATATATATATATATATATATATATATATATATATATATATATATATATATATATATATATATATATATATATGGATAATGGAAGACCGTTTCGTATTCTCTGAAATTCCACGTATTCTGCTCTTGTGGCCAACGGTTGGTTGTTACCTTTTTTTGCCCTATGGTTGTCGATGACAACAAATGTCAACTGTCATTCGTGTCAAGGAGAATTCAATACGAGGTTAAGCACGCCGGATATGAGAATTAAATCAACCTTTTTAACAATATAATGATGTTTTTATTAAAATGACTACGTAAGCATGCCGACTGGGGGCTGCTGTTCATGTGTGTATGTAAATATCTTGTATGTATGTCCCCAGGCCTGGTCACAAAGCGCCAGAATTGGTGTGATTTCTTCTGACGCTCCCCGAGTTTAGCTTTAGTTCAGTTATCGGTAAGAGAATATTTTATCTCGTACCCGAATATTGTTTAGTTGTTGTTTTCTCTTTCCAAGGTAAAAAAGAACAGAACAAGGCTATACTCCAGACTGAATTTATTTACTAAAAGCCCTACGCGTTTTGCCCCATATATCTGGCCATCTTCAGGGGCTTCTTGAAACATTAAAAAAGGTGGTTGTGTCAGAAACAATGTTTTTGGTAGGTCGGCAAGTATCACACGACGCAAGCAGTTACAAAATTCTAAACAGTCTTACAAGCAAAGTCTAAATATAAACTAAAGTCAACGCTATCATGCTCTACAACCGTTACATCTATAAAATCTAAGCTAAAAGCTAAAAGTTGAGAAGTTAAAAACATCAAAATGTCCAAAGCTTGGTCGAGGCACCTTCAATCAGCAAAAAAGAACGATGAAAAAGCAGTAAAATTGCAAAAAAAATGGGTAGAAACCCGTGTAAATTAAGTTTAAAGTGCACTGAAACACCTGTGTTTCAGTGCACTTTAAACTTTATTGTTTTTGTAAATTTTCTTTAAAAAAAAATCACTAATGAGGAGATATCGACTTTTTAATTTAGAACAAATTTCTTCAAATAAGCGCAAACTAGGCCCACTAGAACCCATACCCAGGTTCTGTTTCAATTAGTAATTTTAGAGACAAAAAAGTTAGAGGCATTTAAAGAAAAAAAATGGGGTTTTCCTCAAAACGTAAAAAATCGCGGTTTTAAACGTCAAAATTGGCAACATTTAGGCAAAGAACCTGAAATAAATACAAATTATGTAAAGAGTGTTTTGCAAACTCTTACGTTTCAGCTTCAACCATCATTGCCCTTGATTTTACTAAAATATTTGCAGAAAATTCATTTCAAATAGACACTTTCTCTGATGCTTTGACAGTAGTTTTATTTAAGTTTACGGGTTAACTGTCTATCATTTTTAGCTCATTTTCGTAGAAAGAATTCGTTAGTGAGGAGACCGCGAGTTAACTTTCTTGTTAACACACTTGACTTTTTAAAAGAATTTATTGATTATAGTTACATAAAATACTTATGAATAATAATAAAAATGATAAATATAAATTATGACAAGTTAAAAGAGACTCAAGCAATAACAATGTAGGAATGTCCGTCCGTGGTCTGGTAACTTCCATATATAGTCTCTGGTGGGGCGTGGACCGAGAGGCGGTTTCCACCTAAGTTGCAGTCTTGAAGGTGATCCTAGCAGGTGGCTGGTTGCTGAGTTGAAGGTCTAGTTGTTTACCCATTTATGAATAGTCTATTCTTCTAATTGCGCTGCTTTTAATTAACCCATTCGTCAGCGACCTTGGGTGTTGAATCGGGATCTGTACTTCTTATATACATTGTATGAGTTGGCTATTGTTATCTCCTCCATCCTTTAGAGAACGAAGCCTATGGTTCGTTCCGAATAGTCATCGGGAATCCAGTAATTGGTTTGGAGTCAGCAGTTTTCGTTTTTGATTTCTGCCAGAAGTATCTTGAAGTTATTGTGATTATTGTTATTATTATCACAAGGTATAGTATAATTGTCCATACACTAGGGTGGTATATGGGCAAATCGATGGTTCCTGGAATGTTGCCATTGATGGATTGTAACTGGGATTTGATATTGTTCAAGTCGTGCAGTTGGACATTTTCTAATTTTAGTTCTGGTAATTTGTCTGGGAATATGGGTGCTTTATTTGTTACCAATTCGATGTTTGGGAGATTGAATGATTGTTGTGTTTCCGATGCCATTTGTACTGAACTAAATCTTTCGTTATTGATGATAAGTTGGCATTTGGGTTTCAGAGTCGCCAGTTTTGTTCCGCTGATTATTTTGGTTTCTTCATTTTCTTCGCAGCTAAGTTTGATTTTCGTTTCTTCGGGTGCCACTATTATGTATTGGGTATTGCCATATTTAGAGACTGTTGTTTTTGTTATTTTGACAACTTCTTGCTTGCAATTGTTTATCGGTTTCTGGAAGTTGATCAGTTTAATTTCGTTTGAATGTAATTTAATAGAAAATGGTTAAGATATAAATTTGGATTATCTGCATCATAGAATTGGTTCATTACTAGATCACAAGCTTTTAAGAAGTTCCCTACATTTTCAGGTTGTCCGTTAAATTCGGGGATTGCTTTAAGGTAAAACTCTTGGAATTGATTTGCCATATTTAAATTGTTTCTAGAATTATTTATATCGGGTTGTTCTACAATATCAATTTCGCCAATACTAATATTTCTTAATCTATATTCCAAATGTTCTAAATTATCAATATCGCTATCAGACATATAATATTATCAATATATGAGGAAATACAGTATATATATATATATATATATATATATATATATATATATATATATATATATATATATATATATATATATATATAGGAAATAAAGGAAGCAAACAACTTACAGAATCGATGCTATTGCTGCTGTCTTCATGACGTCTCTCTTGATCGGTTCTTTGGCTGTTAAGCGTTGAAACGCAAAGAATCAATATACTTTTGGTTCTTCAGCACTATCCGTTGCGACTGCGCCAGTTAACTTTCTTGTTAACACACTTGACTTTTTAAAACAATTTATTGATTATAGTTACATAAAATACTTATGAATAATAATAAAAATGATAAATATAAATTATGACAAGTTAAAAGAGAGTCAAGCAATAACAATGTAGGAATGTCCGTCCGTGGTCTGGTAACTTCCATATATAGTCTCTGGTGGGGCGTGGACCGAGAGGCGGTTTCCACCTAAGTTGCAGTCTTGAAGGTGATCCTAGCAGGTGGCTGGTTGCTGATTTGAAGGTCTAGTTGTTTACCCATTTATGAATAGTCTATTCTTCTAATTGCGCTGCTTTTAATTAACCCATTCGTCAGCGACCTCGGGTGTTGAATCGGGATCTGTACTTCTTATATACATTGTATGAGTTGGCTATTGTTATCTCGCGACTTTTGAATTCTAAAAACATTTCTTCAAATGAACGCAAACTATCCCCCCCCCCTCTTGAATCCTTATCCGGGTTTACTTTCTGTTTACATATATACAGGGTGACGCATCTCTTCGGTAAAGTCCAATATAATTGTTATTGTGCAAGAAATAATTGTATACGTTACTTATAGGGTGTCTTGAGCTGCAACTTATAAAATTATTTTGACAATCACAGGTGGCCCATAAGTCGCTGGTGACACCTACATTTTTTTTTGAACATACCTTATTGAATTTTTGCACTTTTTAACGAAATATGATGCATGTTTGTAAAAAAATCGCAGTAAGTGGGTTTTGGTAGCGAATTTTCATTAAATGCTTCAAAATTAAATAACTCAATTTGCTATTAGCCTAAGGTTCGTCGGCGAGAAACGAGTTTTCTCGGAAACATTTTAAGTTTATTTTCGGAAAATTTTTGTACATTTTCAAACAAGCTATTTTGATAAGATATGGTACATTATTTCTACTATATAGGTTATACCGGTGACCAAATTGATGCCTGCTTGCATTAAAGAGACATATTTGCTATTAAAAACATTTTTATGAAAATTCACTTTCATAACGCACTTGCTGCGTCTAGACTTTTTTTAATAGAAAAATAATAATTGATGTCAATCACCACTTATATTTTACAGAGTTTAAAGATCTGTATTCAATTCGTCTTTTGCAGGAGACAAATCTCACAGTGCTTTTGCTAAATCTGAAGATAGTCGCTAGAAAACAATTACAAGCAAAACACCTTAACACGTGTGCAACCATCGAAACCGCGAGAATTCATCATATGAATTTGGTAGTTCGGGACATTATTCTGAACATAGATCAAAAGTTAGAGACACATACACTGACATAGTTCAGTATGTGGTGCTCTTTCAGTTTGCGGAAAACTTGGTAAAGTCGCAGATTGTTATAAGCCGACTATGACATAGTTCTAGACCACAAGATTAAAGTTCTTCTTCGGATACTCGGAGTTATGTCGTCTAGACCCCGCATTCCTACTCTATCGGAGAACTGTCCAGGATAATAACTGTATTTCGATTATTAGAATTAATACCTGGTATAAATCCAATCAAGGATCTCACGGTTTAGAGAAGTTTTCCAATAGTGCCGAGGCTTCGCTGGGCATTTATATCCTCTTTAAGAGTCACAAGCTGTAATAAAATAGATTGTCGACTCATTGCCTCTTATCTTGCTTCATTATGCTTGGAGATAATTCAATTTACTTTAAGATGAGAAATGCAGATTGCTGCTGTGAAATGTTGTTATCTACTCTATTGATGGAAACTAAATGTCACGTTCTAAAGTCTTGGAAATTTTTGTTTTATTACAGCTAATTTATAAAACTTCTTCGGAGAATTTAATTTTTATAGTTGTATTTTCTTGTACTAACTACATAGAAGTAGACATAGCAAATTTACTGAAGACGCAGTTACCTGAAAGCATTTAACTGAATAATTCAATTATTTTCAACCCTTTCCATGACTTGATGTTATCGAGGGCAAAACCATTTTATTGTTTTTAGCACAATCTTTATTTAAAATACTAAACACTTCATTAGTGAAGTTTCTTTAAAAAAATCCCTAATGAGGAGATCTCGACTATTGAATTTTGAAAAAATTTAATTAAATGAGCGCGAACTACGCCCCCTAGAACACATATCAGGGGTCAGTTTCAATTTTTATATGTTTACACACGCACACGGATATATATATATATATATATATATATATATATATATATATATATATATATATATATATATATATATATATATATATATATATATATATATATATTTGTGTGTGTGTGTATCGCACCGATAAGTCAAAAAATAAAGGACCGATTTTGATAAAATTTGGTGAGGAAATTCTTTTCCTAAGGGACTTGGATAAGTTCGTTTGGTTTTCTTCTGGAAACAATTCGTATCTCCGGAAATAACAAAGCTATGGCAACCAAATGTGGCAAGCTGGTTTAAGTTGCAAAAACTAAAATTTACAACTTTGCACCAAAACTTAGGTCTCTATCTGGAAAGGAAAAAAAAGTTATAGGCACTTAATGAAGAAAAATTCTAGTGGCACTTAAAGTCTTAGAAGTCGCAAACCAAAATATTGTATGTGTTAAACAAAATCTATTAAATATTACAGACAACGTTTACCTTTTCATGGTACAACCAATTCAGGAAATACCAGAAAGACTACTTTGAGAATTTTATATTTTTTCTCTTGTAAATGTCAAACTGGAGATTTGAAACGGGAAAATTAGTACAACTATTGTTGCTTACGAATGGAGAATCTTGCTTAAAATGTGAATTAGAATGTTCTAGATCTATACTACTCTCCTCATTTGTTAAAATAACTGCAAACGCTACCTCTAAAGACCTTACATATTACAAATAAATAACTTCAGCCCATTATCGCTTATGTACCTTTCTTTATTGCAATTTGCCAGAAGTTTTATTTAGTGTAATGGTTAGGATCCATGTCTGATGAGCGAAGGGTTGAAATCTCACGTTGACAGAATTTCTCTTTAAACTTTTTTTTATTTTTTTTTTCGTCTGTGATTCAATTTTAACATTATCTGATCAGATTGTGTAATTCCAATATTTTCTTTCTGTTGAAAATAGAAGACAAGCACTTTCAAGACTTTTAATTCAAGTTTAATAGCAGCTGTTGTTGCCCTTAGTTAGTAAAACCGTTACATAGTTAACATAGACGTAGAAATTTGTGACATCAGAAGAGGTTGTTTTCTTGTCTACAACCGGATTCAAATTTTTACAGCATCCACAGGCAAAAGAGTTTTCTCTGTGAAGCCACAGAAAAGGTATCTAATTCTGTATTTATATCAGATTTTAAATATTTTTTAATTTATTTAATTTATTTATATTTTTATTAGTTAGTTTTCTTGTACAAAATGTTCTTATAATAGAGAATTTTCCTATAAATGAATTTAATTAATTTTCTATGAAGAAACGTTTGTTGCGAATTTTTCTATGAAAAATGATTCAATTGATGGAACATTTTTTAAATGAAATTAATCGAACATAAGGTTTTAATTGATTCTCTTGCAAACTAATTATTTTATTTTTAATTTTAATTGCAGATTAGGTATATAATTTGAATTTTATGTATTCTTTTTGCAAAGTCTTGTGTAAAAAATATTTAGCCAGTTTTCGCACAGAATTTTGTTGTGCTTCGTAGGAATCATTTTTTGTAAGATGTTTTTTTAGAAATCTTGGTATTAAATAATAAATGTTTAATAAGTAATTATAAAATTTTTTTTACGGATTTTCGTGAAAATTGTTTGCAAATTTTGATGAAGTTTTTGCTGTGTTTGCTGTGTTGTCGAAAAAGCTTTTGTGAAAAATTATATTTTGGTAGGTGGGTAAATTAACTTGAAATGGTTGCTTGTCCAAGAAAATCGGACCAGTTTTTTTTTTAATTTATTTAATTTATTTTTCATAGCGAATTTTTGTATGAAAAACTATTCAATTGATACAACATTTTTAAAACGGAATTCGTCGAAATTAAGTTTTAAATGGATTTTTGTGCAAACTAATTATTTTCTTTTCAATTTTAATTACAGTATGTTGATATATTATTTTAGCAGAATTTTCTGTAAAAAATATTTAGCCACATTTGATGCCTTCTTTCTGTAAAAAAACATATCTGCCATTAAAAATATTTTTATAAAAATTCACTACCATAACGCACCATCAAATATTAGCTTCCCTGGTTATTTTGGAGCAAAATTGTATTAGATTTTTTTCAGAACCATCAATTTAGAGGTCCCCTGCACTATTTTTTTTACTTGTCACATATACAGGGTGTGCCGTTTAAAACTCCATAAGCCATTTTCTTCAAAACTAAATCGAATTTTTGGAAATTGTTCAAGGTGTTAGATTAAGGACGGGATTATCACCCATGTTGTGTAGTGTACTGGTAAATTATTATTGAGAATTGTAGAAAAGAAATGCTACTTCCTAGTGGGATTTTCCTTCCCCTCCTGCATACCTACAACCACCCTCAATGCATAAACCACATGAAATCTCAACCCCCAAGAAAGCTACGGGACCTACGGCGAATGCGGGTAGACAGGGTTTAAAGGGGATATGGCTGCAAAATATAAAATAGTCAACATTTGCAGGTCCGACTAAGCTTTTTTGTAGCACTTTCCGCTCATATTTCTTTTTTATCTTCCTCGCACAGTACCCCTACTCACTCCTGGTCCTGTAACTTTCTTGGGGGTTGTTTGTACAAAATTTTTCTTGTGGCTTGTGCATCCAGGGTGGGTTCTAAGCATGTTTCTAAAATAAAAATCAAAAACCCTTTGGGAGGGAAGCTGACATTTTACCGGAATATAAACATTACTTTGAAACAATAATTTCTAAACCAACAATCACTTCAAAGAACATTTTAGCATAACGAAGAAAACATATGCCATTCTGCTTGTGTACTTACTTGGAGAATCCAAATCACCACAACACATCTTTTTAAAGACTGACAATCGTTTTACTAACAAGGTTAGCGTCATCAGGGATGAAAAATTCTTTACTCAGAATTTGTCATCCTCTGATGACGCTAACCTTGTTAGTGAAACGATCTTCAGCTCTTTAAAAAGATGTGTTGTGGTGATTTGGGTTCTCCAAGTGCACCAGCGACTTATCAGTGTTCCAAACTTTTTTGTTGAGTAGAGTTTTGATTTTGAGAACTGGCTCATTCACTCACTGTCAATCATTAAAATGAACAAGGATGCATTTCACCTTGCTTTTCACAATGGCAAAACCTGTCTTAAGACTGCTAATCTAACAAGCTCTTTTCACTTTTTTCTTTGATCTCCTATAAACTTGCTGTGTACTCAAAACAGATATTAAAATTAAAACTTGCATGCATATCCACTCACACACATACGCGAGCGCAAATACACTCATGTATATGCACTCACGTCAACAGAATTTATACGTTCAGTAGCTAACACTAGATGCAAGACAGAAAATGCACATTACTTATTTATCTGAGTATACACACACATACATATACATGCACACATCTACGCTATAAGTTGCTGCAGGAGAAACACTGGGACACTTTTCACCTCAATGGAGTCTGTGATGGTGACACTTTTTGACATACTGTGGAGGCTGCGGTCAAAATAGGTTAACACAAGGAAATACACAAAGGAACTTACTTTTAGCTCTCTAGCTCCACCTCCTGCTAAGTTTATTTAGTATACCTTAAGACTATATAGTATACTGCCACTAGTACAATATTTATTGGAACAGTCCAACTTTCAAAATATCATCTTTTTACTACGAGCTATATAAACCTAGCTAACTTAGATTCTTTAAACACTTGAAAGCTACCATGACACTTTCATTACAAGCAGCTTCATACATAAGTAATGTCACATCAACTGGAAAGGAAACATTGCATTCTATCAAATTACAAAATAATATTTTTGTTTGCTCATGATACAGGAAAAAATCAAATGATTTAAATAAGCTGGCAAAGCCATGAGCAAAATTGATTGTCTTCAACTTTTATTTCATACAAATGAGACTTTAAAGCACCATGACCTATGGTAATCCTGTGTCGTAGACAAGTACCTAGGAAGCAACAGTTTTTTGTAAATCGGCTGTTTTCTTAGATTAGGGATGATACTATTCAGGTGCTTGTTACAGCTACTTTTGAACTTATTCGAATTTTATCCTGCCATCTTATATTACACACATATTTAACTTGCGGAAGAATATCTATGTTACTGTAAAAGTCATGTTTGTTGGAGAAACAAATTGGTACGCCGCTGTCTCTTTACTTTCATTCGGTTGCACTAGTATTTAAATTTCTACCCGGAATTATTTATCTCATTATCACATTATGTTATGTCAACTACGTCACCTAGCGTTACGCGAAAGCTCGATAAAAGCAAGCCTTTCGCAAGGTACAAGTCAGTTCTACGTTCGATCTCCTCTTCTTAAATTCTTGGGACTCCGAGTTCCCAATTTTCTACTTAAACACCGCTCGTGTGTTTAAGCCAGTTCAATTCTACAGTGCCGTTCTACAACGAATCTCATCTCTATTGCTTTTTGGGACTTCTAAGATCCAGATCTTCTACCTAAACATCGCTAGTGTGATTACGCCGCTTCAGTTCAAGCTCCAATCTTCCTACAGAAATTCCGTTCGTACAGTATTACAGTGAAAAGTCAGTGTTTTCTTCGAAATTAGAAAGTATACGCGCAGCTAAATGCAATAGCAAGCAGCTAATAAGATTGTGAAATCTCCTGAATAACCCATTGAATAAAGTGTAAAACCGCAAATTGTAAATAAATGTAGGTTCAAAGTGTATATAGTAATAATACAACATATATAAATATAAAAAAGTGTATTATTGAAATATTCTGGAATCCAGTGCACCTAGAGTTATAAATACAGTCCACATACAGTCCACATACAGTCCACATCTTCAACATATTCTTCTTCCAACGCTAATTAGCAAAGCCGACTAGTTAGCGAGGGTGGGATCAATCCACCTGCAAAACGTTGGGGACAGAAAACAACCTCTTTCTCCCCCAATGTTTACAATCTGTTCCAATCTTGAGTTAGTGATACTACTTAAGTGCTTGTTACAGCTACTTTTCAACTTATTCCAATGATCCTGCCATCTTATATTACACACATATTTTACTTGCGGAAGAAGATCTCCGTTACTGCGAAAGTCATGTTTACAATCTGTTCCAATCTTGCCTTAGTGTTTTTTGAAGTTATGAGAACCTACTTTGCTGAATTTAATTGTAGCTTGTTAATTTGTGAAACATTGTAAATTGTTTTTAGGTGTTATTAAATCTTATCGGAGGAAGTTGTATTGGTGATCACATTCCACGTAGCAAAAAGCTTTTGTCAACTATATGGCTATTTTTTACTTTCCAGTTAAATTATAACATAAAATTATAATCACATGTACCTATAATTTTACAACCATATGCTAGAGATATAATAAATATAAATCACTTCAAATTACAAGTAGCTACCACGAATGAAATATTTCTGAATATTGTATTCAAAAATAAACACACAGCAATATTACTTAGCTTGTAAAGTCTCACGAACTGCTTCAGTTTGGACTATATTATATAAAAATCCGTGGTATTCATGAATCTTTTTCTTTCGGTGCCGCGCCTGTCTTCAGGCGTGGGCTATCTTGATTGAATTGGTCTCTATCTTTCGCTGCTCGGAATAGCTGTTCCACTCCCAGTCCTGTCCAATTTATGATGTCCCGTAACCATAATATCTTTTTTTTGCGCCCTATCCAACTTCTGCCATCAACCTTTCCCTGGATAATCAGGCGAGGGATATGATATTTGGGGCCTCGTATTATGCGTCCGAAATAACTAACCTTTCTTATTTTTATGGTGTTCAGAAGTTCTCTCTATCTCTCTTATTCAGCTGTCTGAGTACCTCTTCATTACTGGTATGCACAGTCCAAGGAATTTGGAGGATTCTCCGGTAGCACCACATCTCAAACGCTTCTATTTTATTCATGGTGTCAACTTTAAGCGCCCATGTCTCACACCCGTACAAAAGAATGCTCCATACGTAACATCGGAGTGTTCTTAGCCGCGTCTGAACTGTGAGGTTTCTGCCAGTGAGAATTGGTTTCCATTTGCTAAATGCCCTACGTGCCACTTCAATCCTCGCTTTCACCTCTTCGTCGCATGTTATCTCATTGTTTAGCCAGCTACCCAAATACTTGAAATGTAATACCAGTTCGATGTTGTGTCCGTTGATTATAATCGGAATTGGTTCTATGTTTATTTTACCTACGATCATCCGTTTCGTTTTTTTATGTTTATATTGATGCCCCATCTTCGACCAGCCTCATGTACTCTATCCAGCAGTATTTGCAAGCCTTCCATGCTCTCCCCAATGATGGCAGTGTCATCTGCGTATCTTACGTTGTTTATAATTTCACCACCTATCTTTACTCCCTCTGTCCTGCCATATAAAGCCTCCATATGTTCTCTGAATAAAGGTTGAACAGCAGAGGTGATAGAACACATCCTCGTCTTACGCCGCTTTTTATTGGTATTTCACCTGTAACGCTGTCACATAGCCTAACTACAGCTGTTTGACTATAATATAGGTTTATCAAAAGGCGCATATCATAGTAGTCTACGTTATATGATTTTAGACATTGAAAAAGTTTTGTGTGTTTGACTTGGTCGAATGCTTTTTCGAAGTCAATAAAGCATATATATATATATATATATATATATATATATATATATATATATATATATATATATATATATATATATATATATATATATATATATATGTTTTTTTGGAACTCACAGCTTTTTTGTAATAGTGTCCCACTGCAGAAAAGGGCTTCGCGTGTGCCCAGTCCGCTACGGAATCCAAATTGTTCCTTGACAATATTGTGTTCACATCTGGTATATAATCTGTTGAGGCGTATCTTTAAGAGTATTTTCAAAGTGTGACTCATTAGGCTAATTAATCGGAAGTCATTATACCTGCTAGCTTTGTTGGTTTTGGGTAGGGCGATGAAGATCGATTTCCGCCAGTCGCTGGGAAGTTTTCCAGTTTGGTAGACTTGGTCAAAGAATGCCGTAAAAACAGATATGCTTTCGTCATCCAGCTGTTTTATTGGTTCTATAGGAATTTCGTCGGGTCCTGGAGTTTTTCTTGCTTTTG
This sequence comes from Tillus elongatus, assembly GCA_964006375.1. Classification (NCBI taxonomy): domain Eukaryota; kingdom Metazoa; phylum Arthropoda; class Insecta; order Coleoptera; family Cleridae; genus Tillus; species Tillus elongatus. Next base: position 156,885,694 of record OZ023264.1, on the reverse strand, counting down.
ATTGGTATATTGCTTTTTGAAGTTCGGATTTGATAATGTTTGGTCCGTGTTCTGTCATATGTTGGATATACTGTTGCCATTCATTACCCTGATCTTCTTTTGTTAACAGTGCCTTTCCACTCTCGCTATCCAGTACTGTTGTGTTTTTTTTTTCTTCTGTATATGCCAGAATGTTCCTTCAGCTTTTTATGTAAGTTAAAGTCATGATGTATGGATTGAAGCTGTTCGGTTTCTCTGCAGGATTCTCTGAGCCATAATTCCTTTGCTTCCTTATTTTTTTGCGTATTATATGGTGCACTCTCTTATATTCACTATGACTGTTGTTTTTGTGTATACGTCTTTCTTCCATGAGATTCAATATGTCCTGTGTCATCCATCCTTTTTTCCCACTTTCACTTTTGGTTTTACTAGCTGTCGAACTCTTCCATTTCTCAACGAATTTTTGATATCTCGCCAATTTTCTTCGACACTTTTGTTATCCATGGGCAATGACACAGTTGTATGTATATTTCCATTTATTTCCTGGGTTAGCTCTTTAATGGTTTCGGGGTCGTTTAGTATATGTTGTTGTATTCTTAAGGTTTTCATTGGTTGTTTCCTCTTTTTGAGTTTGACGTTTAGTGTTGAACATAACAGGTTATGGTCAGAATGCACGTCTGTTCCAGGATATGTTTTCGTTGCCTTATTACAATTACGGAATCGCCGGTTGATCAAGATGCAGTCGATCTGATTTCTTACGATGTTGGTCTGTGTATGTATTCATTTTAGTGTCCTTTTAAAAAATGTGACATTTCCGACGCAATACCAAAACATAATAATTATAGTTCCTAATGCTGTGACAATACGTTGAACGTTATACACTCGTGACCTGCGTTGGAGAAAATGGCGAGCGTTATCCAACATTTAACACATGCGTTCATTGACAGAAACCGTTAGCTAACGTTTGCACATTAAGATCTGGTGAACGCACCCTATGTCAGCCCGGGAAATTTTGGCGCTTATCTCATAGCTAAATGGCAACACTGTGCATATAAGGGTAAATCCCGAAACCCTTTTAATATAATATGGAAAAACATTGACACAGTAATTTGTCCAAAAGGGTGTGACTTCTCATGCGGTATTACACTACTAGAAAGAAAATTTTATAAAATAAGGACAAATAGAATAAAATAATCACATTTAGGAGCTAATCCTAAAAAAGGGTTTTAACGTCTGTGTGCCTAGTAAACATTTGATAAAAAACTGTAGCTCATTTGTGATGAAACCGCAATAAACTGTCAAAAATGTATATTTATAAGGCACTGTAAAGGGAAATCACATTCTACCTGACAATATTCAGATTTATTGTAACTTAATTTGTTTTGTGATGCAATAAAAGTGTCAACTGCTATTATTTTGTGGGAGATCTACGTGATCACAATATTGTAATATTGCATTAAACTTAACTACTGCATGTCAATGAACCCACACATATAACCACACACATAAAAGGCTTTGTTTTAGCAAGCCAGCCACATCCATTAGTAATATACTTAGTTATATACTGGGTTTATTACACTCATTAAAAGAGGACGTGTCACTGGAAGTTCTGATTACATTCCAATATAGTAAAACAGGTTTGTCTCTAAAACCGCACAAATTTATTAACTACTACCTTTATGCTGTAGCCCCCACACTACCAAAATCGCGTGAATATTGATGTATATAATAATAGATTCACCCCTACTACACGCAACCATTTTTTTAGTTAATTATAGCTAATTTATTTATTTATTTTTATTTCAAGAACACACCACGAGGGCTTACAGCCTAAATACTATCGTACCGTGGGTGTCGACAAAGAGGAAAGAGGCAACTTGTTAATTCTGGACTTAAAGGTTTGGAGGTTCGGGGGAGAAGGAAAAACATGTGCCGGCAATGAATTCCATAACTTGGAAGTCCTCGGGACAGAAGAGCAGGCATAACAAGATGTTCTATGTGTGGCATTCGCTCTGTTCCCCTGGTAGATCTGTTGGGGGCAGCAGGTGGAGGAACTATGGAAGAAAGCTCATCTGAGCAGTGCCCGTGCAGATATCTATAAAAGAGAGAGAGAGGTAACCAACGGCACGTCGGTGGGCAAGGGATGGCAGTCTTTGGGTGAGGGTAGGGTCACCGATGAGACGTATATCTCTCTTCTGAATGGAGTTCAGGATAGCGAGTGTATAAGCGGAAAAGCAGCGGCACCTCAGATGTAGGAGCAGTATTCGAGGTTTGGTCCTATTTGTGAAGTATATAAGATACAGAGATTAGCTGGTGAAAAGTATTTGCGATCCCGGAAGAGAAAACCTAATTTGAGATTTCGATCCACAGAAATGCCAACAAATGAAAAGGACTCATTACTTTGAATAACTTGGTTGTTTATTGTAATTGGTCTAAGGCTGGCGTATCTCTTATGAGAAAGAAAGCAAGAGTGTGATTTGATGGGGTTGAATTGTACAAGATTTCTACTTCCCTAGTCTAATATTTTTTGGAGATCCACGGAGACAGAACCCTCCATGGGTCTGCGATCCTCATCTAATTGGGCTAAAGAATATTGTATATTTGAGTGCAGGGTGCTGTCGTCCGCGTAACTGTGAACTGGATTGGATGTGCTAGAGAGGAGGTCATTGATGTGGAGAAGAAAGAAAGTAGGGGATAAAGCTGAACCTTGAGGAACTCCTGCATTTATTGGATACAGTTTAGAGGAATGGCCATCCACGACAACAGAAATGCTCCGGATGGAGAGGAAATTTGCTGCCCACGTACAGATTTTTGGTGGTAGGCCATAGGCCGGTAGTTTATTAAGCAGCGCTGCGTGACAGACCTGGTCGATTGCTTTGGATATGTCTAGAGTGACAATCTGGGATTCACCGTGTAGTTCCATAGACTTGTTCCAAGACTGGGTGACAAAGGAGGTCGGCAGTTGAGCTTCTCTGACGCAATCCATACTGCCTGTCCTGGATTAGACTGTGTTTTTCAAGAAATTTTGGTAATTCGGTGTTTATATTCTTTTCCATCACTTTAGAGACGACTGAAAGGAGAGAAATAGGCCTGTAGTCGCTAGGAAGCGCTTTGGATCCTTTCTTGGGGACGGGTTGTACTCGAGCAGTTTTCCAGTTACTAGGGAATATGCATCTATTGCAAGATGTGTGAAACAGACGAGTCAGGACAGTAGCAAGTTCTAGTGCCAATTTTTTGAGAACAATTGCTGTGATCTCGTCAAGGCCATAGGCTTTCCTGGTATTAAAAGAAGAGAGAATCTTTCGTACCTTTTTAGTTTTGAAAGTGATATCCGTCACTTTATGCGCGACATTGGGGACTGTTGGTAGTTGAACAATTAGGTTTTGGTGTTTTATTTTGACGCGTTTAACAACTGTAGACAGGCTTACCGAAGTTACATAATTTCAGATGGTATTTCAGTTAGTAAGCAGTCACACAAAGATACATTTTTTAAAGTTTAATCTTGACCCTCAGGTTTCTAACCCAGGTTTATACTACGAGCATAACTGCCATTCGACATACTGAAGATCCCGAAATATATGTAATATATAAAATAACAATAATAATAATAACACTTTATTGGCCTTTTCAATACAAAAATGTACATAAGGCAAGTTAACCAGTACACATAGGTACATATACCTAAACAAAAACAAAACAGAAATATCACAGTTAATTATCACATAAATACTCCACAATACTGTAGTAACACCTGGATGCTAGGAGTGCTTTCAAATTATTTTTAAATATCCTGAACTCAGTATGTTCCCTACACCTACTTGGTAATTTATTGTAAAATCTAATACAAAATGTAAAAGATCTTTCATATTTCGCTGTATTATCGGCTACCGAACGTAAATCACCACGATCACGAGTATCATAACTGTGATTGAAAGAATTTACATCAAAGCGATGGATATTTTTCTTTATATATAAAATAGTTCTATAAATGAAAATAGTATAGATAGCCAGGACCCTCCTTCCACAAAAACCGGCGGACCAGTCCAACGAGAAGGCACGTCAAATATAACTCTTAGTCTCTTTTTTGAAGGATTGAGATCTCTGTTAACACATACAGACCCTCCCCACAATATAACGTTATAGGCTAACACTGATCCCAGAAGTGCATTGTAAACTGTGACTAAGCTTTCAATGTTCAGTGTATACTTTAGCTGTAGTAGAACAAAAAACTCTTTCTTCAAGCTCCGACAAAGGTACCCAACGTGCTGATCCCATCGCAGTTCCTGATCAATCTTGTGGATCTAGTGGAACCAACCTCAATGCCCTCCGCCGTAAGACTATTTGGAAAGGGTGAACTAGATACTCCGCCAGAGCGCATAAAGACCGTCTTGGAATTGTTTACAACCAACTTATTTGTCCAGCACCAATCCAGTAAGTCAGAGTATGCAATGCGCAACTCCGCTTGAAGAGCCTCAACAGTATTATCCACAACCACAAGAGTAATATCATCAGCAAACAATGCGCTAAAATCGCATCTTATCAAAGATGGTAAGTCATTTACGAATAACGTAAAAACTAAGGGATCAAAAACTGATCCCTGCGGTATACCATACTCCATACATTGCTCATTGGAGTAATGGTCAGCAACAGCTACATACATCCTTTTCCCCTTAAGGTAAGACATCAACCAACCCACCACTCGTTCCTTCAATCCAGAGGCACTAAGTTTGCTGGCGATAAATTTCAAGTCAAGACAATCAAAGGCCTTAGACAGGTCAGTAAAAAGTGCTGCCACCTCCCTACCAGAATCAGCATTGCCAGAAACAAACTCCCGCAAACTAGCAGCCGACCTATATATATATATATATATATATATATATATATATATATATATATATATATATATATATATATATATATATATATATGTATATTAGATATACTTGACTCTCTGGTTGAACCACGTCCAGAATTTTTTAAAACTCGAAGTTTCGGTTCCTGTTTTGGAGCCGTTTTCAAGAGATAAAGGGAATATGTAAGGACATGAACTCTGAGGCCTCAATCTGCCTAGTCTTCAAATCTCGCGGGAAATCGTCTCTAAGGTCTTAGTGTGTTCAACCCTAGGTATACGAGGGATCTGGATAATATATATATATATATATATATATATATATATATATATATATATATATATATATATATATATATATATATATATATATATATATTGCCTTTATGAGCCTACCACGTCTTTTTAGTGAATTTTCTTGAAAAAGTAGTGCTGCAAATTGAATCCTAACTTCCACACAGCTGTGGTAGTTTATTCTTTTCGGAAAGACATTATCATGAAATGAATTTAGGGCTCATGAATTGACCATAAAGAAAAGATTTGTATTCCTGTACCCATAAACTTTTGAAACATTATATTACGCGAATTTTATTGAAAAAAATGACAATTTTCACCAAATGACCTCTTATTCACCTGCCCCCGGAAGCGATCTTACCCAAAAATAAATCGAAGCGTTCCTTTGTCGGGTGCTGAAGATGATATCTCAACTCGTTCGGAAGTTGCTGGGCCTATTAGCAGACAGACGTACGTGCCGACAGACCGACCGACTGACAGACCGACAAAAAAATTCCGTTCCAGAATCAAGTTTTCTAATTGTTTCGAGACTTTTTACGCCGTTTTAGCAAAAATTGTTGTTAACCATATTCCACCCCCACACATTCAATCCCTAATTTAATTTCAGCATAGAATACTAGATTTACAAATAAACCCTGAAACCTTATATTACTCGAGTTTTAACCAAAAAATGTCAATTTTAACAAAATCAACCCTACCCCCTGAAGTTATTTTACCCAAAAACAATAAGATCCGTTCGTTTGTCGAGCGTTAACCGTATACCAAATTTGAAGACGATATATCAATTCATTCTAGAGTTATCGTGGCTACCGAAAGAAAGACAGACAAAAAAATATTCGTTCCAAAATCATGAGTTCTATATGTTTTAATACTTTTTACAACGTTTAAGCGGAAAGAAATTTTTGAAATTTTTGTCGCCGCGATACTTCCACACCTTGTGACGATGTGGAAATAATTCCCTAATAAGGAGATCTTGAGTTTTGAATTTTGAAAACATATCTTCAAATCAGCGCAAACTAGGGCACTTAGAACACAATTTCAATTTTTGATATATATATATATATATATATATATATATATATATATATATATGTATATGTATATATATATATATATATATATATATATATATATATATATATATATATATATATATATATATATATATATATATTTATATATTTATATATATATATATATATATATATATATATATATATATATATATATATATATATATATATATATATATATATATATATATATATATATATATATATATATAATGAGTGAACATTGGAACCTGTGATGAGCACTGATAAGTACAATTTGGAGAACCTAATTCATTACAATACAGTTTTTAGACCTGATGAGCCTTTCGCTGTCAAAGTAAGTGTCATTAGAGGAATGAATAAAGTTTATCCATCTCCCTGATGACGTTAACTTTGTTAGCCAAATGATCGTGAGGTCTAAAAACTGCATTGTGATGAATACGGTTCTATAAATTGTATTTGTATATATATATATATATATATATATATATATATATATATATATATATATATATATATATATATATATATATATATATATATATATATATATATATATATATATATATGACCAGTACTTGTCACTTTATGGAACATCTTCGAGATTTGGTGTAAGACCAGATCTACACCGTTGACAATGCTGGTGAGTCATTCGGGCTATTTCAGGAGACCTTTCTAAAAATTTCAACAAATGTTTTCCTGAAAGAAGATTAAGAACAGATAAAACTTCAAAGAAAGTTGAGAGTAGTAGTCCACACCTAATCCACCTGCGAAATCAGATGGAGGCTGCACACACTATCGCAACTGTCAAGCATGGGCATGAGTATTTTGCTGCGTATAAGAATTTGAGAAAACTGTATAACGAAAGTCTGGAAAAATAAATAAGAAAGATCAATCAAAATACTTTACTGAAGGCAACAAATAATAGCAAAACCATTTGGACATGATAAATTCAAAAATAAAAAACAAGGTCGACAGGAATATTGATTGCAATTTGATGCCGGATGAACTAACTAGTTTTGTTGTGAGCGTGGGTGGGAGTCTCGCTGGAAACTCAAAAGTTAATCAAAGTTAACAAATGCTAAAAGAGGAGGTGGCGAGCTCGCCAGCTCCATGTTCTTGTTTGAAACAGCCCCTGAAGAAATTATACAGACAATGGCAAATATGAAAGATAAAAATTCAAAAGACATATATGGATTTTCAGTCAACCTGCTAAAGAAATGTATAGTGTACATCGCTGTCCCACTTTGCTTCCTAATAAATATTTTTTTTCAGGGAGGGAACATTTCCTGATCAGCTTAAGTTGGCTAGGGTGATTGCTTTGTACAAAAACAACTTTTGTGGAAATTATAGACCTATATCAGTGTTGCCGGTAATTGGAAAAATTTTTGAGGCTCTGCTCAAGTCGAGGCTGGTTAATTTTATAGACTCAAGGTCGATTCTGAGTGGAAATCAACATGGCTTTCGTGCAGGAAAGTCAACAGTCGAGATAATTGAAATCATTTTGGCGTCATTTGAGGATATGGAGGAAATAGTGGTTTCCAGTATAGACGTGAGTAAGGCGTTCGATTTTGTGGATCACGAGAGGCTTTTGATGAAGCTGCATACGGTATAAGAGGCATTGTGTGGAAGAGCTGCAAAAAGGACGTGTTGAACAAGAAAGCATTGGCCGGCCTGGATGTTTCTGAAGCTTGGCAAACAGTTTGGTTGTTAATTCTTGCAAAACCCAAAAACTAATCCTTACCAGCAAAAAGTCCCCTAAACATGCTACTATTTTACTACAGGGTTTTGTAGTTGATGACACGCATTCGTGGATTCCGCACATTGATGCGCTTTGCCTTAAGCTGTCAACTGCCATATTTTCCGTAAGAATAAAAATGGTTGTCGGAGAGAGTGCAACATTGCTAACATACCATGCGCATTTTCATAGTGTGGCGACGTATGGTATCATCCTTTGGGGTGCTGTGGGTGGTGCATCAAGAGTCTTCCTGAATCAGAAAAAAGAAATGAGGGTGTTGGCTGGTGTACCTCAAACGACAAGTTACCGAGATTTCTTTGTGAAGTACAGAATCCTTACCACCCCGTGCGTGTACATTCCTTGCTGCCTGTATTATCTCCATAGTCACCAAAGTGAATTTGTTAGGCACTCAAACCTCCACTGCCACAACACAAGAAATAGAGACAAATTCATCACACCTTGGCAAGGTTACAGTCTTCCTGTGCGTTCACTGGCGTTAAATTGTATAACGAACTGCCGTTGGCGTTCCAGGAACTAGAGAGTAAGATATTTTAAAAAAACTAGAAAAACTTTTTTTTTCTTTAACGTCGGCCTATTTCCGCGACTATGGCAAATCACCAACGCCAGGGAGCAGTTTCACCTCACCATCCTGGAAATTTTGCCGAACCCCTATCTTTCTGTAAGGAGGGTAGGGATCTTTAACGTGCCCAACATCGCATGGACACGAAACTGACGGCTTTACGCCCCCTCCGAAGGGCGGAACGTGCAGACATTCAACTTCCTCAAATACAATGCCAGAACCTCGGTTGATGTTAATTTTACAGTTTGTACTGAAAAAGTGAAAGGAGTACCCCGGGATCGAATCCAGTACCCTTCGGTTCAGAGGCACACGTTCTTACCACTGAACCACCGAGGTTCGTAACTTTTTATTAAAAAACGCTTTTTATTTTGTGGATGAATATTTATCCTGTCGCTTTTAGTCATGTTTGTCAAAGTGTCTTACAGTTGTGTTGTAATGGTTTATTACTTGTAGGTTTTATTGGATCGTCGTAGTCTTTAGGTGTGGTTTATGCTTATATTTTAGATGTAGACATGTCTTGTAAGCATTGAAAGTTATTTTGAAACAAAAAGCGGAATCACCCCAAAAACTACAAAAGAATAACAGAGAGTTATGCGCTAGATACGTATTTCTACAACGAAGTTGTATTCATCAGTAGCTGTCGTTAAACTCAGTGTAGAAAACGGTTTCCAGCCACAGTATCCACCCTCAGTTTTTTATTTTGTTGAAATATGGTACATTGTTTCTACTGTATGGGTAACGAAATTTGATGGTTTCTTTTATTTAAAAAAGCCACATTTGCTATTAGAAACGTTTTTAGGAAAATTCACTACCATAACGCACTTGCTGCGTCCACAACTGTTTTTAAATTAGTTCGCAGCTTTTAATATAGACTATTGTTATCAAAACAATTATCTATTCAAGTTCTAAGTGGCTATAAATATGAAGGATGCCAGCAGTGATGACCGTAAATTGGTAGTAATGATAAGTAGACGTCATATCAATATGACGATCAAATTAATAACGTTAATTACTTGAAGGTGACCCCTGAAGGACAACGACATTCACTCTATATACCCAGTACCTTCTCTATAACCTACTAATGATAATACTGTCACGTATAGGGTCAATTACTGACTCACAGCAGCAGACATACTCATCACATGCAGGGTTGCCAGGCCTAAATTCATCCTAGAACGAACAGTTTATTAAGTAAAAATATTTCGTTGATGTGACTTCGTCTTTAATTTAACAAAGTGTCCTTAATGCGTCATACCTATACAAAGAGGTTCAAAAGTAATGTTATATAGAGTAGCAGTGGATTATTGAAATCAAAATATAACGATTTAGCCAGTTATCGATCCATAAGTAAAAGTTTAAAGAGATACAGAGTGTTTAAATAGGTAATTGATTTTCTATGATATCCAGAGAAGGATTTCGTGAAAAAACAACGTCGTTTAGAGGGGGTTACTGTTTGGTTTGATTTTAAGGCAGGGCGTCTAATTGGGCTGAACTTTTAAGTGAATTTTCATTGAGAAAATTCACTAATAGAGAGGTATTATTGATGGTAAATTTGGAACCCATATCCAGGGTCTGTTCAAAGGTTTATATATATATATATATATATATATATATATATATATATATATATATATATATATATATATATATATAATATAAAAAAATTAAAGATATGTTTTAAACGCAATATCTTTCAAATTGTTTAAGTGAAAAAGTGATTGAAACAAAAAGTTACAACTTAAAAGAACATAGAACAACATGGTGGTGTACCAATTGTCAAGTCTTTGGATCAAAGAAAAATAAAGTTATTCGAAAATAATAATAAAAGAATCCTCGACATCACTTCAAAATCTGTAATGCAATATTTACAATGTTGGACAAAGACATATGACGTTACCTGTACTTCTATGCTATTTAAATAAATTCTAGATAAAAATCTAAACAATGACGGTTACAATCATTGCAAGATGTAGCTGTTTCTTACCGGGGTTGCCAGATATTCACAAATTTCATACCGTTAAATCTTTCATGTATAACCATCTCAAATTCTCGCAACTTCTGATAATAAAGAAAACATTTTATAAAATCTAATTGTTATCAGTTAGTTAAAAAATACCGCAATCCATTTCTGTATCTAATACCTGGAAATTGCAAATTTTCCATTTTTGATGACTTTTAATTTATCCCTCCAATCCTAATTTACTCTATATGACAACATTTTTAGACTGCTTTCATGCTGGAGCTCCGCTTTCATTTGTTATTTTGTGGTAATATCATTTCTTGTCAATTATTAATATCAAATTGTAAGTTTTGCCTCAAATTGTAAGTTTTGCCTCAAATTGTAAGTTTTGCCTCAAATTTAAGTTTTAGATAGGATACAATTACTAGACAAATATAACAATGCGGCTACCTATTTTTGCCCTGTCACGTGCGTGCGACACGAGATGAGTATAGTCGCAACATAATCATATTATGCAGCGATACGTTGAGTTTAACGTTTCATCACATCTTATAGCCTCTTAACAAATTACGAAACTGCTTTTTTATTACATTTTATAATGTAGGTATACAGACCATATAAAATTTTACCCGGACAAGTTTTAACAGAGGCTCATAAAAGGAAAAGACTGCACTTTTGCCGCCAGATGATTGAAAAGTTGAGCGAGGATCCCGATTATTTTTTTAAGATATTATGGACTGATGAATCACGCTTTTTCAGCGCATGAGTTTTTAATAGAAAAAGTCTAATGTGGTGGGAAAACAAGCACAACAGAAACAGATTGGTAAAACAAATACAAAAATCAGGAAGAAAAAATGTCGGCGTTTGGTGTGAACTTTTCAGAAGCAACATTGGTGGACCTATATTTTATAATTAGACTTTAAATGAAATTATATATTTATCAATACTTATTCCGTAAGCAGAAAATACTCTTTTACCGAATTTTCCGGAAGCCGCGCTCGATGAGATGATTTGGCTGCAGGGTGGGGCAACTCCGCACAGTATCCTATTTGTTAGATATCATTTAAAAAATGTGTTCCCAATATGGATAGGGAATACCGGAACTATCAAATGGCCATCTATCAGTCCGGATTTGACCCCTATCAATTCATTTCTTTGGGAAATTATAAGATACATTGTCTATAATAATCATAATAATAGTACTCAACTCATTAAAGACAGGATTAGACATAAAATAAACCATCTGAATTGCAATAATAAAGCCATTTACAGTGCAATTATAAATTTGAAAGACGTTATCAATTATGCATTGACAATAATGGTGGAGACATCAAACATCTTTTATGAGTTATCATTAATAAATTTTTGTTATCTATTTTGTATAAATATTTGGGCTTTTTCTTCCCACCGTAAACAATTTTGGTTATTTCATTAAAGAAATGTCACTTGTCAAACACAATAGCTGTCATTTTTAAAGCTTACTTTATCAATGCTAAATTTTCCATAGGACTGAATCAGTTCACCTCGAGGCCAAATCAATAAAAACTGTTACGAAATTTAATTTTTTTTTCCATTTTATTGAAATAATAAAACAGTATATTCTTCTTGAAGCACCACTAAGCTATTTTAATGGAATTCAGTACACGTATAGCCCTTTGCAACGTACCAAAGTTATAGTTTTTTTAGTAGAATAGAAAATTTAGTTTTTTCCTCCTTAGAGCCCGTCCGCGATTGCCGCCCCGATAGCACCGCAGCCTTTGGCTTATTGCGCATGTCCTATACCTTTTTTACTCTACCCATTCCAGGATCACTGTGCCTTGAACTAGTCTGCACAGCAGCTGACAGGGCAAAGTTTTAAATTGCTCTGACTCCGGTCTAGGCTGTCAGTAGATCAGTTGGTCGTCTTTTACGGTCCAGAGCTTTACAGTCGCACATGATATGCTGGGTTGATTCTTTCTCTCGCAGCAAAGTCTGCGTGACAGACCCTCCCTGAACCGCTCCATTTTATGCAGGTGTTTCTTGACAGTCATGTATCCCGTCAAGAGTTATGTTACGGTCCTAAGCTGTCTTCCGCTAAGATTTAGCAGCTCTACAGCTCAATTTGAACTAGGTTCCCCAATTAATGTCTTCCTATATCCAGACTCTGTATAGTCTGCCCAGTATGCTCTGTGTTGGTCTCTCACCAAGAACATCACGGATCTCCTGGATGTGTTCTTCGTCACGTCTAGGACCGGTTCTGGTCCCATAAATGGTTCTACTGATCCTCTCTTCGCGAATCTGTCAGCCCCTTCATTGCCTTTGACCCCCCGAGTGGCCCAGCACCCAGATAAGGGTAACCTCATTCTGCCCAGCCAGGTCATTCATCTCGTCCCGGCATTCACTAACCAGCCTGGAGTTTACGCGTGAGCTACTTAGAGCCTAAAGGCTGCCTGGCTGTCTGTAGTTATGAAAAGCCGCTTGTTGATGTAGCCCCTCATCTTGTTCGTACGCAGTGCAGTAAGAGTAAACGTCGGCCCCGTCTCACACCCTGGTAATCCCAGCGTCTCCCCCCGCAATGGCTTACGGTCGGGGATTAAAACTTCAAACTTGCTTTCCATGCGGATACGCGGACTAGCGAAGTCTGACCTCATTTCATGCATGGGCTTCTTCACGATCTTCCGAGGTTTGCAGTGGACCCACCAGCGTGGGTTGCCCTTCAGTCTGTCATGGCAGACTAGTCTGTATAGTCCTATCCTGGTCTCCCCCATGATGACTAAATATAGGGGGGGCAGATCCAGCAACACCTTCATGGCGACTGTTGGGTTTAAGATCATGTCCCCTGTAATGCCTAGGCAAGCCATCCTTTAAACCTTGCACCATACCGCTGCTGCGTATGTTAGCGATGGTCTGAGCACCCTTGTGTACAGCCAGTGGGCCATACTAGGCCTCCGTCCCCACGTTTTCATATATCCGTCTGGTGACGGATACGGTCATGACTGCCTTGCGCAGAACTTTTTCAACGTGGCTGTTCCAGGTTAACTTGGAGTCCAGTACTACGCCAAGATATTTTCGCTCCCTGGCCATAGGAATATTCCTACAATGTGGAGTCAGAGTTTTATGGCCTTCCTAAGAAAAGTTAGTTATGAGAATTTTAATTTTTTTCGCTAACACAATGCAATTAGTACCACCAGATTTTTTACATCTTTAGTAAATGGCATTGAATATAACTCTGGAAGTAAATTTTTGTGGCTATGGAATGCTACAATTCAACTAACTAATTCTTTGTACCTGGACCCTCTCATATTGTAAATTCGGCAACACTGGTTAGCATGTCTTATTGAAATGCCATGTACGCAACTATATAAATAATATTAGGTTACTTTCAGTTAGGAGGACCAAGCTGTACACAAAGTCAGTCGATAATTATGTTAATCATGAGTAAATAGCTCCAGCCTCTATTCAATCCTGGACCGGAGAACTTAACTCCATATTGATAGCATGATTTGCACAAAGTTTGATGTTACTCAAGAATTGAATTACAAAAGTTGCTGCAGACAGTGTCTAACAAAATTTATAACATAAGTTAGCTGGAGAGTTATTTTCAGTAACATTTGTTATAGTCTTTATATTACTCTAAACTACATATTTATGATCTCTGTTTCACAGCATTTATTTTTGACATTACAAATAAACTGGAAATTTGATGGATTGCTTTTTTTATAAGAAAGTTATGAGAGGCAACACTATATGTCTCTAGGAGATCAACAGTTTGTTTATTGTGCCGCAGTACGGGTCCTTACCCGCTTCGTGAACTGTCGGAGACGACGAATCTTCTGAAATGTCAGCCAGGTTAGATGCTCTACTAAAGAACAAACGATTCAACACGCGAATAATTTGACACTAGAAGCGTACAATTTTCAAATAAATTGGGTTTTTCCGGTAGATGTGCCAACGCAGCAATTTCTGAGGACCAATGTCGATGATATTACTTATAGATACACACACACACGCGCGCACAAACACACACACACACACACACACACACACACACACACGGGGAATAATATCGAAGTGCCATCACGGTTTCAGGCCTGGACTATCGACGGAAACGGCTGTTATTGACATGGTGCAGCATATATACGACGAAATTGATAGGGGTAAGCGCGTGGTGGCTTTTATGTTTGATCTCTCTAGGGCGTTTGATACGCTAAATCTGCAACTTCTTGGAAAAAAGCTGCAGTGCCTGGGTGTTCGGGGCCCTGTTTGCGACTGGCTGCTCTCGTTTCTAACAAACAGACAAATGGTAGTATCAGTGGATGGAGTACAATCACGACCTTTTGATGTACAGCTTGGCACTCCGCAGGAAAGTGTTTTGGGCCCGTTGTTGTTTGTCTTGTATGTGAATGATCTACCTGAACATATTGGGGAGGGGAGGTTGTTCATGTACGCGGACGATACGACAGTGGTTGTGTCGGGGTCGGATACACACGAGGATAGCCGGAAGGTTAACTCGTTACTTGAACAGTTCGGTAAGTGGTGTGAGGCCAACCAGCTCCTTATAAATTACCAGAAAACCGTATTTCTTGAATTCAGAGCCCAGCAAAAGCAGGGAATTAACCTTGATCTTCAGGGCACTGTAGTGTCTCAGGTCACAAGCGTGAGAGTATTGGGGGTAACTATTGACCAGCATCTTTCATGGAAAGAACATATTGACCAGCATCTTTCATGGAAAGAACATATTGAGGTTTTGTGCGGTAGGCTTAATCAGACCCATTTCCTAATATTTCGATTGGCAGAGTTCCTTGAGACCAAAGCTCTGATGACTGTCTACTACTCGGAAGTTTATTCCTTGATATCTTACAACATTGTTGGTTGGGGACAGTCGGTTGAGGTGGAAAGAGTTTTTATGCTGCAAAAAAGAATAATAAGAGTGATTTTTGGTATGCGAGTAACACAATCTTGTAGGCGGTTTTCAGGGACGCAAAAATATTGACGCTAACATGCGTTTACTCATATAAACTTTTAAATTATATTCATGGTGTCAAAGATGGGCTAACAAGGCAGTCGGAGATGCTCTCTTATTCCACTCGCCACGGGAATCTCTTTAGAAACAGGCAGTTCTGTAAAATGATGTACAGAAAATCGCCCTCTTTTGCGGGAGTGGATATATATAACAGGTTGCCGGAAAATATAAAAGTAATTCAAAACGTGAATGAATTTAAAGCATCGCTAAAATCATACCTAACCAATAATTGCTATTACTCCATCGCGGAGTATTTGTCTAATACCCGTGGGGCACAGAGCTGAGACGAACGAAAATTTTATTGTGTTGTTTGAAAGGTTTTTTAGTTTGTTTTTTACATTTGTTTTCATAGTTTTGTTTTTATTTTAATAATTGACGTGCTCAACCATTTGTAAATGGAATTAAGGCAAAATAAATTATTGACTATGGAATATATATATATATATATATATATATATATATATATATATATATATATATATATATATATATATATATATATATATATATATATATATATAAGGTCAGAGGAGGGTACAAAACAAATATATGGTGTAGGATAAACAAAGTCAGTTAAATATTACAGTCAAATAGCAACTTTTCTTGCCACAAAACAGTACCAGAAAACTATTTTTTAAAATGTTTTATTCAATTTTAGCGTTACCAAATTAGCTTATGTAATGAGGATAAATATTTTTGACGACTTTTGTAGAGAAAATTTACTAATGATGATACTTGTAGTTCAATTTAATAGCAGTTTAATTATTTTTTTATTTTATTTATTTAATTTAATTACAACCCAACAGAAAAAAAATCCATACAAAAATTTATATTGTTGTTGCCATAATTTCTTTTTCTTTCTATACTTAAAGCAGAATTATAGACTTTTTTCACAGGTACTTGTTTCCTTCTATGCTACTGGTTTCGTTTCTAACGGCATCGGAAAACAAAAGAAAAAATGTTTTTTGGAGCCACATAAAAGGTGTCTACGTTTATATTTAGATCAGACTGTATAATCTCTTCATTTACTTTAATAACAAATTTGCGTGTACAAAAAGTTCCTTTTATGAGGAATTTTTCTCATAAAACTTTCTAGCAAATTTTCTTAAAAGCAAAAATTGTTTCTTATGTTTCTGCCAGAAATATTTTTTTCAAATTTTCATAACAAAGATTTAGTGCATTATTTTTTAAGCAAAATTCGTGGAAAATGGTTTTTTAACGAATTTTCGTACGATGTTTTAGGGAATTTTCATAAAAAAATATTTTAGCTAGTTTATTAAGTAAAATTTTTTCAGCCAAGTATTGCAGAAATGACATGTCGCATTGTTGTTGATATTTGTGGAAACAATTTTTTTTGAGAATTCGCGTAGAAAACATTTGCTTAAGGCCGAACGTGACTTTTGCAAGATAGATACTTTTATACAGAAATTCACTACCATAACGCTTGCTGTATCCATGCTTTTTTATTGAATTTTGTAGAAAATGTTCACAAGTGGGGGGACTACTTCTTTTACTTTTGAAAAAACTTCTTTAAACGAAAGCGAACTGGGAACCCTAGAATATTAAAATCATTCTGGGTCAGTTTCAATTATACAGGGTGAGTCAGTTGTTTCTATCGGGACTTTACCATCAGATAGAAAATCATTTTTTATTACTAAAAGTTCGTATAAACACAAGGGCGTAGATAATGGAGGGGTAATGGGGGTAGTTAAGACCCAAGGAGAAAAAAATTACTAGGTCGGAATTTTTTGGTTAAAAAAAAAAGAGAAAATATCTAAATAAGTAAAACTCGTTTTGTGACTATATTTCTTGGCCTGCATTTTAGCATATTTTTTAAACTTTTAAAAGGAAATATGCTGAGAAATCCGTTTGTTGTCTTTTAGATCTGCTAGAAGAAAGAAATATGAGCGCAGATAGATGATTCACGAGATTTTATGAAGAAATTGACAAACTGCGCAATGAGTTATATATTTCTATAAGGTTTCCTCGCATAAACACTAGACAGAGACGTCTTACTAAGGTTTCAACCATACTAACGTTCAAAAGGAAATCTCTCAGAGATATTATGACACCGGCATTTTCGTTTTTCTATTGAAGAACATCATGGAAGATCTCAAGTTTCACTTTAATTCTAAACAATTTTTTTCCTAAAAATGAAAATATCATTCCTGCAGTTATAATACAAAAAATGACCACATTTCATCATCAGAAGAAAATGTATCAAAATATTTGCTGGAATAGGAAAATAATAATAAATAAGAGTCCAGATTTAGGTACAGCTGAATTTGTGTGTTAGAAAATAGAACAACAGTTCTCCAGATGCTTTTTGAAGCTGTTGAAACTCTCAAATTATCTGATAAAGAAGTATCTCGTGATATAAGTACATCTCGCACTAAGATTTTTTGCAGGTTTGCCTGCCAGTGTGTAATCTGCAGAAAAGTGTTTTTCCACGTTAAGAACGTTTAACAACACAGGTTAGGTGGACTAGCCTTCATGCATGAGGATCAGAGCGTTCCTATAAATGACAAAAAAAGTTTTGGAGCGACTTCTAAAACAAAAGAAAAACAGAACCTTGGCATTACTCTGATTTAGAGTTTGATGATTTTTAGCGAATTTTCGTAGAAAAAATTCACTAAGAGAGAGATCGGGTTTTTTGAATTTTGAAAAAATTTTTGCCAACCAGCGCGAACTAGGACTCCTAGAACCCATATTCGGGGTCAGTTTCAATTTTTACATATATATATATATATATATATATATATATATATATATATATATATATATATATATATATATATATAATTTGGTAGGTAGATTTACAACATAAAAGTAAACGATACACCAAAATCTAGATTTCTATGTTACAAGAAAAAAAAGTTATAAAAAAAATTTGGTTGAAGATCATTTCTATGAAAATTCACTACCATAACGCACTTGCTGCGTCCAGACTTTTTAATTTTTTTAGTACATTTTCATAGGAAAAATTCACACGATAACTAAAAAAAAAACAATGGTCCGATTTGGATGAAATTTGACAGGTACCTTCCTTTTGTAAGTGGGTTGGATAAGTTCGTTATCCTGAAAAATTGGATCAGGGTTTCCGAGAACATTTTTTTTTATTTCCGAAAATGACAGATCTATGGTAACCAAATTTTTATTGTAGGGATACGTTATAAAAATTAAATTATATACAAAACAGATCTATATGTTACAAGAAAAATGTTATAAGTATTTAATAAAAAATGTTTGGTGTAGATCATTTCCATGAAAATTCACTACCATAACACACTTGCTGCGTCCAGACTTTTGTTTTCTAATGTGGGAAATATTTTCGAAATTTTTTGTTCAATTATTTCAATTCAATACATTTTTTAGTCTTTGTATTTGTGATTTTGTTTACCTTTGTATTTTTTGGAATACCCTCCACAAGAAAAAACCTATCTACGCCCGTGTATAAGCGTATAGCGTAAGACTCCCCATTTACAATATACAGGTGGCGAAAATAAATAAATATTAGTTATTAGCTTTTTTGCAAACGCGCCGTTCGAAAATATATCAATTTTGTTATAGCATACTACTTAGTATTCAAAGCCTGATATTTGCAAGAAGAAATTAACTGCCTTGTGTGGTCATTGTCGTAGATACAGGGGGTATGCAAATATGTTTATTAAAAAAAATTAGTAGGCATTGATAATTTCATGTTTTTAATTTACAATTCATCACAAAATGTAATTTCGTCCAAAACTGTGATCTTGCTTCAATTCCACAGGTGCAACCGTTTTCTAAAAAAAAAAAAAATTATATCAAAACAAGTCTTATTTCTGTACAGGGATTTTAAATCCTTAGAATTAATTTTTCCCTGGTTTCAACGGCAGTTGCATACAATTTTTCCAATAAGAACTCCCAAATTAAAAAAATCAAGGGGAGTTAGCTCAGGAGATCGTGGGGGACACGGCACTGGCCCACCAGGACCAATCCACTTGCCATCACAGTTGGTGTTTTGCGAATTTCTAACGTTGCTGCTGTAATGAGCTGGACAAATATCCAAAAATAAAATGGATGTCTGCCTTTTCTTGATTCGAAAAAACATAAAGCATTTTCAGAAACTTTAAAGCAGATATAACCGTATGAACTGTTTTCAAAAGTTGTTATAAATAACGAACGTAACTTAGTCAGTACACATAAATTGCCACTGTCAGAAGTTAATAAGATAACTAAGGCAAGATAGTCAAAGAAATCCTTTAAATTTTTTGTTTCATTTTAATTACGTTAGTTCCGTCTTGTTTCGTTTATTACGTTTTTACGCCATGGTCAGTTAGAAAAAGATTTCAATTGTGCATTGAACGACATCGGTTTTATTTTGAACATCTGTTGTAAATTTGCCTAGTGGATTGTGATATGCATCCAAATTTTTTAGTTTCGTTTTTGTTACGTTTTTTCAGACCTGTTTTGGTTATTACGTTTTTTCTATAAAACGGCTACACTTGTGGAATTGAAGCAAGAGCACCTTTTTTGTACCAAATTTAATTTTGTGATGAACTGTTAAATAAAAACACTAAATTGTCAAAGCCTACTGAGATGTTTTAATAAAAATATTTGCATACACTCTGTATCTACGCCAATGACAACATAAGGCACTTAATTTTTTCTAGGAAATATCAGCCTTTCAATACTAAGTAGTATAACTGCTATAATAAAATTAATATGTTTTTGAACAACGCGTTTGCAAAATAAAAAAATAATTCTAATTTTTTATTTTCGCCACCCCGTATCTTATAAATCGGGAATCTTACGATATATGTTTATAAGAACTTTCAGTGATAAAAAATGATCTTCTATCTGATAATAAAGTCCCGCTACAAACTACTGACTCACCCTATATATATATATATATATATATATATATATATATATATATATATATATATATATATATATATATATATATATATATATATATATAAAGATGTAAGATGGTTTTTTCATCATCTTTTATCTTAATTAACTGTAGAACTGTAATCTTCTAGGTGTACAAATATACAAATTTTAGCAACCAAATGCGTTTTTTGTGCCCAAATTCATTGGTCAATTTGTTCTTATTAGAGACTTTGTAGTGTGGGTGACTACCAGTAGCAATCTTACTACTAATATATATATATATATATATATATATATATATATATATATATATATATATATATATATATAATCTGAACGTCAGGACGACGTCTGGGACAGACATACCTCTACTTAGAATTATTATATATAACCAAGCCACTGACCAACTTATTAGTCTCACGGTGAAGGCAGTTATGAGAAAATTTTGATATAAGACACATATTTTTTTAATAATTATTCTCCCACAGATTAAAATGTAAACTAACTCTCATTTAGAAACTAAATGTCTGGACGCAGCAAGTGCGTTATAATAGTGAATTTTCATAGAATCAAAATCGGCACATTACTTTTTAGTGCTTGATGTGATAATATATATATATATATATATATATATATATATATATATATATATATATATATATATATATATATATATATATATACAGGGTGCTTCACGGTGAGTGGCCTATTAGACGTTTCTGGAGAGGTACATCTACTTAAATTCTGAAAATTTGTATCCGCACGTTTTTGATATTGATCTTTCTAACTAAAATATTTTCAATTAGCCTGCACTTCTTGTTCAAACTTTGTTTTTTGAATGGAATACCCTGTATATTAATAGCTTTTTGAATTACACGTTCAATTAAAGGGCCACTTTATGACAACATATTCGGGCTAGTTCGTTCTGTTTCGGATTTATTCGCCATTTTGTAGAAAAAGTTACGATTGGAGCGCTTTAGAAAAATTCCGATATCTTTAAAGGAGCCAAGACAAAAACATACAGTTTTCACTATCCAATAGAGCGTAAAAATTTCTACACACTGTTATAAACACAATACGATAATAAAATAACTGTTATTTATAAAATACATTTGAATTTAAAAATTTTCAATCAGAGATAAATTGATTTTTTTTATATAAGGGTACCCATATGTCCCGAGAATCTGATTCGGCGTTAAATTCCCTATCTTCTAAGTATACATTACCCTATACCTATTTTTTATAGTTTTCTTTGAAAATTGATTTGAAAATATGAATGGTCAGCGGGGTAGCGCCAACCTTTGACTACTTCTGCCTTTAATGAGTGTCTTATTTTAAAAGGGACATACAGTAACTTGCAGTTCCAACCGATTCCTTTTTTGATAACTTTCCGACCTATATTGGGTATTTCCTATAGCTAAAAAGGACAGTTTTTTAGGTATTTAGAGACATTAAAAAACATAACACAGCATATTTTTTCCTTATACTATGGTTGAACGTCAACGTTAAGGCAAGTGTGCCATGATGAACAATTTATATTACATACTTGTCATTCTAAATTATTCGATAAATGTCAATGTACTTATGTTCACAGTTAAGATGGAAAATCATTATTCCAATGCAGATTATTTGAATTTATTTTACATCCATGGAGAATGTAACCGAATTATTAGTAGAACATGTAGAAGGTTTAATGAGTTAAATCCTAATCTGCCTCCCATGAGTGAAAAGAAGTTTAGAAGTATTGAGTCAAATTTCCTAGAATTTGGTAGTTTTAATACACCCAAAGTGAATCCCAGTCCAGTGACTAAAGATGAAGATAACGAAATAACTGTCTTGGCCTATTTCGAAGCATATTCACATGCCTCTATTCACACTGCAGTGAACGACATAGGTATTCCTTACTCCTCTGTGGAAAGAATCTTGTGGAAGTACAAAATGCACAACTATAAGTTTACTTTAGCGCAAGCTCTGCATCCAGAAGATTCTAGTAAAAGGGTCCAGTTTTGTGAAACGATGTTAATTCCTATTCAAGGAGATGATGACTTAAAAAAAATTATATGGGCTGATGAATCAAAATTTTTTCATGAAGGAATTTTCAATAGACATAACAGTCATGTTTGGGCAAATCAAAACCCTCACGCTATTAGGGAAAGGGGATTTCAAGTAAAATTTAGTTTCAATGTGTTTTGTTTATTGAAATCATATTTATGATGGAACCTTAACTTCTAATCGTTACATAGAAATATTAAGAACGATAGTTACAGACTTTTTAGACAATATACCATTATCAGAATATAGAACTTGTTGGTATCAACATGACGGAGCTCCTGCTCACTCTACACGAGAAATATCTAACACAGTCGACAATCTATTTAAATATAAATGGATTGGAAAGTGAGCTCCCTGGATATGGCCCGCAAGAAGTCCAGATCTTACCCCGCTTGATTTCCATCTTTGGGGAAAGATAAAAACCAAAGTATATGAAACGCCCATCAATTCACGCGAAGAATTAGAGATCAGAGTAAGAAGGGCGTTTGAAGAGTCAGATAGAAATGAGATTCTGTCAGCAACCACTAGCGGCATTACGACACGAATATTAAAATGTTTGATTGTTAATGGACAACATTTTGAGCAGTTACTAGTTTAGGAGGTGTGAGTTGTTTTGTTACTCGTGTTGTAATAATACTTATAGGATTTATAAGATTGTGTAAGATAATAATATCACTGTTGTTATCCCTAGAAATTTTTTTTTTTTTTAAATATATTAAATACATAATTTTCAAACACAGTAACAATATTTCTTTATTATAATTTTTTACTTAAACATGAAATATTTTTGTTTCTACTGTATTTTTTTTGTTACGTACAAAAAAAAATGATACCGCCCTGCTAACAATTACTATTTTCAAATCAATTTTCTAAGAAAACTATAAGAGATAGGTATAGGGTAATGTATACTTAAAAGATAGGGAAGCTGAATCAGATTATGGAGACATATGCATACCGTTCCATTAAAAAAAATCCAGTTATCTCTGATTGAAAATTTTCAATTTCAAATGTATGTTATAAATAACATTTTTTCTTAAAATCGTATTATGTTTATAACAGTATGTAGGAATTTTTACGCTCTATAGAATAGTGAAAACCGCATGTTTCTATCTTGCACGTCTTTAAAGATATCGGAATTTCTCTAAAGCGCTCCAATCGTAACTTTTTCTACAAAATGGCGAATAAATCCGAAACGGTACGAACTATCTCGAATGTGTTGTTATAAAGTGGCCCTTAAATTAAACGTGTAATTCAAAAAGCTAATAATATACAGGGTGTTCCATTTAAAAAACAAAGTTTGTGTCGACTTCCGGTATAACCGGAAGTGCAGGCTAATTGATGATAACACCGAGAACTCAAAAAGTAATGATCCGATTTTGATGAAATTTTGCAGGTACCTTCTTTCGATTTCTATGAAAATTCTTTACTATAATGCACTTGCTGCATCCAGACATTTATTTAGTTTCTAAATTAGAGTTAGTTTACATTTTAGTCTGTCCGAGAATAATCATTCAATAAATATTCTAGATCAAAATTGCCTTCTGCCTATAATAACACCGTAAGTCTAATAAGTTGGCCAGTGGCTGTTGATGTCTGCTATAAGTTGCTTGGCTAGTTTTGTTTTTCGACTAAATTTTGAAAGCAATTCGTTCCTCTTTCTGATTGTTTTTTGTTTTCTCTAACCAATGTGTTTTATTTCAAATAATTACAACTTCTTAACTTATAAGTGTGCTTTGTTTCCAGGACCTTCTACATTTATATGGTTATCCAGGAAAGCTTCGTTTCACCTTTAGTTCTCCGTATATTTTTAATTACTTTAGCGACGCAGAATTAGATCGTAGCATTCCCTTTTATCCTCGTAGGAACAAACCCCTTTGACTTCAATTGTATTTGGCAAGAGGTATAGCGGTATCAAATATATAGCAGAAGATTCTAAAGCGTGTGGAACATAATCCAAAGGTAGGTGGAGAGAAAATGTGTCGGCAAACACGACTGGTGCCGCACACATAAGAATGTAACGTTTTATAGCAACAGTTAGATCCCTTTCATTTACACAAGATACAGACATCAACGGAACCCTTCACCTCTAACAATATTTTTGTTTCTGAACCTCTGTATTCTACTTCCAGCCATGCCCGCTGTATTTGCATACCTTCTGTGTAAACATTGTAACATGAATTATATATTTAAACCTTATTATATGTAAAGGATTGCGAAAATTGGCCAGCAACAATACATTAATAGCCGACTGCGAAGTTTACTGGCATAATTTTTGCATACTAATAAGGACTACAATATTTATTTTGGAGCTTTCTCTTAAAGGCAGTTATTTTTAATGTGTGTCTGGTTCATGCACTGTAGTTACTGCTGTTACGTATTAAAATGGACTGTATCGTGTTATGAAATAAAATCACTTGGTTGTGGTGTTTTGTTTCTTTAACGTCGGCCTATTTCCGCGACTGTGGCCAATCACCGACGCCAGGGAGCAGTTTTACCTCACTATCCTAGACATTTTGCCGAACCTCCGCCTTTCTTTCTTTAACGTGCCCAACATCGCGTGGACACGGGACCGACGGCTTTACGCCCCCTCCGAAGGGTGGAACGTTCAGACACTCAACTTGCTTAAATACAATGCCACAACCTCGGTTGATGTTAATGTTACAGTATGTACTGAATAACTGAAAGGAGAACCCTGGAATCGAACCCAGTACCCTTCAGTTCTTACCCCTGAACCACCGAGGTTCTACAAAATCACTTGGAAACACGAGACCATCAGTCAGTTTAAAAATACTGACAAACCTGACATATTCTCAGTCAGAAGGAATAAAAGGAATTTTATATATGTTAACATTAATTTAAATAAACCAGATCAAATAGAAAATTTTATAAAAGGAGATTGTTTACCACAGAGGGAATATTAATATATTTTTGTAAACGAACAGGATTACGAACTGATAAGTTCGGCTAGCAATAAAAGCTTCAATAACGTAAAATCACCCAAATTTTATAGATGTATATAAATATACGTAATAGGTCAACCCTCTAAAATATAATAACAATAATAATAATGGAAAATAAAAATATTATAAATATTCATATCAAAATTTAGACGAAGTCATGTCTAGACTTCTTCACGACTCTATTAAGAAAACAATTGTAACCACACGACCGTAAGACACTTTAAAAGATTCTCACAGCATAATTATCTAACATTAGTCAGTGGCGTCTCCTGACCAAAATGTTCGGGTGTGCGGTAACGAGTTGCTGTTAGTGGTGGTTTTAAAAATTATTAACACTAAATGTACATATATATATATATATATATATATATATATATATATATATATATATATATATATATATATATATATATATTCGACCTATATGGGAATGATACGTAGATAAATAAATTAATTTCCCACTGCAACACTAACAAATTAAAAAGTTTACTTAAAACTTTAAAACACGAAAAGAACATGGAATTATTATCAAGCTCTTCTCTTCACACAAATTTGTGTTAGCGTTAGCACTGTCCGGAACGGGGTGAAAACTGTAAACATTAAAAGTAGTTCAATGTTAATATGGTACTAAATAATAAAATGTGTAAAAATCCTGGATGCAGCAAGTGCGTTATGGTAGTGAATTTTCATAGAAATGATCTGGCACAAAATATTTTATTATAACTTTTTTATCTTGCAACATAGAAATCTAAATTTTGGTGTATAGTTTAATTTTTATATCGTAAACCTACCTACCAAATTTGGTTATCTTATCTTATTTATTTTTTGAGATACAAATTTTTTTCGAATAAAAACTCAAAATTTTCCCGGAAGACCTCATCCGATTTTAATGACTAACGAAATTATCCAATACATTTACAGAAGGAAGGTACATGCCAAATTTTATCAAAATCGGCAGATTATATTTTGAGTTAATGGTGTGATACCTATGTATATATATATATATATATATATATATATATATATATATATATATATATATATATATATATATATATATATATATATATATATATAGTTTATAGTTATATAAATAGTACAAAGCATCTTACAAATAAGTCTAAATTTGTGACTGTAAATGATGCAATTTTGACTAAATTTTAATCTAAATGTCAATTGTTCTAAAGTTCTGTCATTTGATTTCTAATCTTCAAAATTACCTCACCTCATTATGTACCATTACAATTTCTAGAAATATGGATGGTACTTGAAATCAGTTTCTTCATTTTAATCAAAAATTTCTATATTTTAAAACTTGACTCAAATTAAATTCTTATATATAAAAATTGAAACTCACCCCGGATATGGCTTCTAGGGGTCCTAGTTCGCGCTCATTTGCAAACAATTTTTCAAAATTCAAAAGTCGAGATCTCCCCATTAGTGAATTTTTTCTACGAAAATTTACTAAAATGTATTATAGTCTTTGATTCTAGAATACTGTGGTCCAGGCAAGCGCAGTTGTAATGTTTGTAAATAATGCTATCACAACGTTTGTTAAACCGGCGTTCCATTCATTTGTCTTGAGCGGTATTTTTACCGCTCACTGCAGTGTTAAAACGAATGGTATTTCCTTACTATTTTAAACACATGGGTGGGGGACTGTATTGTATACCAATACAGCTCTATCGAGTGAAGTTGTTCGGAAATAACAACGCACACCTAACCCGAATTCATTCCCAGTTGCTATTGACCTACTCATATTTCCGAATGAAGACGTGGTGCCGACTTCATTCCAAGTCACTATTAACCGACTATTTATGAAATCAAATAAGTAAATTAAATCGATTGTCATAACATATGTAGTGTATTAAGCCTAAGGGAAAAAGAAATAAAACATATTTAACTGTGCATATTTTAATTATATTTTAGGGTGTGCGGCGCACACCTAGCTCACTAGGAGAAATCGCCACTGACATTAGCGACCAGTCAAGACAAAAGTTAAAATTAGGAAATCCAGATAATTAAGACCATACTATATATCTGATCATAAACAGACAATGCAGTCGTGAAGCCACTAACAAAAGGCTTAAAGTAAACTTATAAATAAACGTTAACGACAGGAACTACATTGGTGCCTTTAACTCGTGTAAAGACATTTTAATGCATTTACCTGTGTTATAACAACAGACTTTTCCAAAAATATTATATTAGCAACAAAATCTAGGTACTACAAAGATATGAAAAGAGTTAATAGCCATCGTAGGGGCAACCGATTAATTCAGACTCACACTCAACAATCTGTCGACCGAAACTAGAAAAAAGAATTAGTTAACAACAAAACTAATCAAAAAGTCAAAATTACGGACGAACCAAATATATTCTAAGTCAGAAAATAGACAACAGACTTTCATATAAGTAAAATTTAAATTAAATAGAAACCAGCCAAATAAGAAAAATTATAACAGATCACGTTGACCACAAAAGAAATATTATTGTGTTGTATACAACCCAGATTAGGAACTAGCCAATTCAGCAATCAATAAAACTTTTAATAATGGGAAATCACCCATATTTTATAATTGGAAAACAAATTATTAGAAAAAAAAATTATGATATATATATATATATATATATATATATATATATATATATATATATATATATATTCATAGATAGATTACGACAAGTAAAGGACACGGTTCGATAATGTCATTTCTTTAAATCATAACGAAACTATTCCAAGAAGCCATAAAAGAAAAGTAGAAGAAAATCAACTCAAAGTACCTACAATGTAAAAAGTGCATATAAGACACTCGACATATATATGACTACGTAAGCAACAAATTGGAATTGATACATAACGTACGAGACAATGCACAGACGGACACAGACAATTTAAATAGCAGGCTTAATTCTTAAATGAATTAACGAACGTACCACTATTAACGTAATTATAAGACCGTTGCGACTAACACTAGCATTAATAAATTATATACATCAGCTAGAAATAAGATAAGGTAACGAATCAATCATTTAGGACTAAACTCCCAATCAATTAAATAAGAGCTAATAAATATCCACCAGTAGTTAACAATAACAGATTACAATTCTGCATAGCAAAATTTCATGATAAGTGAATTTACTACAGAAAAGAGGGATAATACAATTTATGGGATTTTTCCAAACAAGGCACACTTTTAAATAAACAACAGAAATATAACATAATAAACGGACTAGGTTCTATATTTAAGTCAATCACGGGGAATCTCGATTCACAGGATGGGGAACGCATTCAGCAAGCATTAGAAGTCTTAACGACAGATCAAAATAAAATTCATGAACTTTTTAGGCCCAAAATTCGGTCATGCTCGAGGCAATCGTCGAATTTAATAGAACGATAGTAGGATTGAGTCATAACCAAGGTACAATAGTAAATAGGATAAATGAATTAGGTAATACAGTAGAAAGCCTGCGAAGTGAACAAATAACTCACTATCATCGCACTAAGATTCTAGAGTTACTTATGCAGCTAGGACAATTATTAAACAATATTCAAGAAATAGCATTAACAACAGAAAATGCCATCACTTTTGCAAAATTGGGAATCTTTCACACATCCATATTAAAACCAAAATGTATAATAAAAGAAATCAATAAGATACAAAATTATGCAACTAATGCTAGAGTAATAACAACACTAAATCTATACGAAAAAGTATTTAAAATAAAAGCAGTCCAAAACAATTTCAAAATTATATTTCAAATAGAGATACCTCTGGTAGATGAATCAGAATATGATTATTATCAATTATATACATTACCTGTCCCTAGAAAGACACACCTTTTTACCATGACAATTCCTAGAACCAAATACCTAATCCTAAGCAGTAAATAATATGGCTATCGTAATGAATAATGTCAAAATTTAAAGAACCAGATATATTTTTGCAAAGACGACAATACAACAACCATGAATGATCAAAACCCATGTGAAATAAAGCTAATCAAGTTTTAAAAACTTATTAACAATTGTAATTAAGAATTAGTCAAAATTAATAGAACCACAGTTTTGAGATATGGAACCAGTCAGTATATAGTTATGGCACCCGAAGAAACTAACGCCAGAATAACTTGCCAGGAACAGGAGTGGACCAACATCATCAAGGGTACAAATTTAATCAACCTGCAACCAAATTGGGAATTGAAACTAGGCAACAAAATCTACAAGACCGGCCCAGCAACAGCAGAAACACAGCTATTCAACCTGCCTACACTAGAAACCCCCATTTCAGAAGATCAAAGAAATCCAGGACCAGTACCCGGAATATCATTAGAAAACGTACAGCTACACAATATCAATAAAATCCAACACCAACTTCAAAAAATTAAGCAAAATATACCAGGACCTATAAAAATACCGATCCATCACCTGAGTATATGGACAATATTACTGTACATAGCTGTCTTAATAACCATCACAACTATAGCCGTCCGAATGGGGTTGAAGAAACGAAGAACCAGCAAAGAAGATAAAGGAACTAAAACAGGAACCACCGAGTCCGGATTTCCATTGAAAATCCGGAACGAACCATAGTTTCGTCTTTAAAAAGGGGAGGAGATAAATGGAGCCCAAACAATGGCCCCTTATGCTACAATGTCGCCTTCCCACCGTAAGAACCGCTGAGTCAGCCGTCGTCATAAAGGAGCCAACAACTATGCAGGTTCAAAATGCAAGTAAGACGGAATATCACTGTGAGAATCTACATCAGCAGATTCCTTGTTCATCCAGAGACAATAGTGCAACGCCTGGAGGGAAGACTATAAAGAGGCTGCTCACAGAGATATGACCGTTCATTCTTGTTCCGAGTTAGTCATCCGCACATCAAGTGCATAATAGACATTAGATCACATGTAGGTTGATCGTCTTAATTTTATTATATTGTATTATTCATTTTTTGCAACTAAGTAATTAAGTATTGATTGTTTAAAGTATTAAATAAATTGTTTTAAAAATTCAAACGTCTTAACCATAAAGTTAAGTCGCGTAACTTAGTTATATGTTTAAAGTAATATAAACTGTATACTATTTATGTACATTAATCTAGGCGGCACGTGTAATACTAAAACGCGTGGTTGACACGAAATATTAGTGTTGCACTCGGTGCAATCACTTGGAAGCGAATAACGAATATATGGAGCTCTCGGAGCTAACGAATTGTGACGAAGTCTATATTTTCAGAACAGCTGTATGTACTGGAAACGGCTGTTCGAAAATAAAAATAATATAATTCATACAAAAAAATTCCACACAGTAAAAATTATTATCTTCATCATTAACATTTCTTAAAAGTACGCATTTCCGAATTATCGCGGCGGTGTAAAAACATATCTGCAGAGATAAGGATAAGGTATCTTCCACCGATTAAGATGTTTCAGCCGGCGACTGGACAGAGAGAATTTAACATAGACTTATAATAAAAGGAGACTCGACTATTCATTCATAAATAGCCATTTGTTTTGTAACAACCATTAGCATAAGTGGGAAAGAGATGCAAGAGAGAGAGACCACATAACATTCCGACTCTCGACAACGTCGCAAATAATTCCGACTCGTGTTTGTTATGCCACCAGTGAAAAAATGAATCCAATTTTCGACACACCTGACACTGGCGAACCATGTTCTAATGTTTATAGATAAACTTTTCTTTAAATAACACAATTAAACTAAAAAAATCACTAATACAAAAATTCCGACTGCTAGCAACACCGCCTAGAAGAGTTGTAAAATTGGGCGGCCGACGACTAATGACAGAAATGTTGACTGGAAGAAGTGAACAGGGTTGCCGCTTGATATTGAGATTGTAGCATTACCGAATCCTCATAAATTTTATATTTATTATCAAGCATCACATACAGCAGCTCTATTGATATACTTATTGTACCTATAGGAGACTGTTATAAATAATAGCTTCACTATGAAATAGGGACAAGACGCTTTTATTATTTAATATTATAAATTAAATTTTGTGTCATAATCTGAAAACATTGGGCATGAACGAACGTTTGGCAACAGTGTTAGGTAAAGCGTAGTAAAATTATACAGTGTAGCATACAATCGCCCGAATACATTAATATGTTATCAGATCTCTGATTGCTTTAAAATGTAAATAATTGTATCTCTATTCTTTATATATCTATGGAATTTAACTACTGAGGTAGATAGTTCACCGTTTGCCGTAGCGCGTTGAAAAATATTTAGCTGGAAATTATATTCAAGAAATAGAGTCAGTTTATAGAAGTTGTAGAGAAACGTCAGTATACCGTACCCTCTTGTCCGTGGTTGTGAGAGACAAGTCCGTGGCGTAATAAACCTATCTAACGCCGTCGAGGTAAGAATATTTTAGTTTTGCCTTATTTGATATAATTGTAGCGAATTTTCGGATATTTTCCCTCAGTCCCCACGTGCCTACCCGTCGAAGTCGAGACCACGAGATTTAGTGCCGTTCCCCTTCACGATCCTATCCCCTCATTGTTAGCGTGTCGTAATACTTCTGGAAGGTGATGCTGTATTTAACACAGACCTTCTAAGGGTATTAACTACGACTGTTCCAAGTCGACTCTGGTCTGGACGCTGTAGTACACAAGCAGGCTAAGGTCGAGTTGGGATACGACAATATCCTTTTACAGGGTGTTCCCCTGTAACCCTCCCGCTCCTTATCGACGCCCTGACGTCGAGGCGCTGGATCTCTTGTTGTCGACTCCGTCGGCTACGCGCCTTTTTACCTATTTGAAGAGCGCGTCTCCAATTGACCCATTTAATGGCTGCATCCACGGGTCGTAAACCACCGTACTCGAGGTTTCCGTCCGCGTGACTCCCGCATTTTCTTTCCGTGGGGAATAAGTGATTTCGTTGGCCCGTCACCAGCAATACGACTTGTCTTAGAGTAAGTTAGAGCGATAAGTACATTTCATATTGTGAGCATACCAGTGTGTTGTAAAATCTTATAATGTAATAAATAGAGTGGAAACTACGTTCAGTCTATTTCATAATCTTAAATAAATCTGCTACACCCTTATAAACTTTCGGAAGGTCAGGTAAATACCGGGGGAGCGATTAAAGCCCGCAACCCCGGAGGTATCTATACGGCCTGCTACATCACAGGCTACCGGACCCTCTCCACGGAGCTACCCAGGCACTCCGGCCACGTCGGTGGTCGGAGTCTTGTGACGAGGTCGCAGACACCCTCGTAGGGAGTAAACCCTCTAAAATCTGGCGCCCGGGACCGTTCTGGTAAATCCATTGATCCGTTTTACCGTATAATTCACCCCGCAAGTCAGGCCTCGTTACAGAATGAATAGGCTTGTACATACCTAAACTATGGCACTCGCGTTACGAATAAACGCTGGTCGTGAACGAATTACTAGTGTTGCACTCGGTGCAAGCACGTGGGAACGAATAAATAATTAAGATGTCATGCTTTTCGAAGTTCACGAACGAATAGAATCTGTCCAGGTCTTGACTCCTGCAGGTATTCTCTTTCGAAAGGTGGGACATGCGCGCAACACACTGTAGTTAATTCTTTAAAAAACAAAGGAAAGGCTGAAATATCGACAAAATCATAAAATGTACGTTGATTTATTAGTGAATTTTCTTAAAAAAAATTCACTAATGAGGAGATCCCGACTTTCGAATTTTGAAAAAATTTCTTCAAATGAGCGCTAATTAAGACCCCCGGAAACCAAATCCGAGGTCAGTTTCAGACTTTATATGTTTATATATATATATATATATATATATATATATATATATATATATATATATATATATATATATATATATATATATATATATATATATATATATATATATATATATATATATATATATATATATATATATATATATTTATGTGTCACACCTATAACTTAAAAAATAATAGACCGATTTTGATAAAATTTGGCACGTACCTTCCTTTTGCAAGTCGCTTGGATAAGTTCGTTATCCAGGAAAATCCGCCAAGGTTTTCCCGGAAAATTTTCTTTCGAAAAAAATCGAAAAAAATTTATATCTCCAAAATTAACAAAGAAAGGGCAACCAAATTTTATACACGGGTTTATATCATTATAGGCAAGTTACCTACCAAAATTTAGCTCTGTAAGTCAAAAGAGAAAAAAGTTATAGGCATTTAAACAAAAATAAATTGACGCTTTTCACAAAATGTCAAAGTTGCGATTTAAACGTCAAAATTGGCAACATTTAGGAAAAGAACTTGAATCTACTACGGGCTATGGAAATAAAATGCCTCAAGAAGAATGTTTTACAAACCCTGAAGTCTTAGTTTCAACCGTCATTGTCCTTCATTTTAATAAAATGTTTCCAGAAAATTCATTTCAAATAGACCCTTTCTCTGATACGTGGCAGTAGTCTTAGCTATAGAGTTTATCGTTAATAGTATATAATTTTTGTAGAATTTTCGTAAAAAAAATCAATAAAGCTCAATATATCTGCTATTATACCAGATATGAAAAAAATTGTATATATTAATTATAGGGTGTCTTGAGCTACATCTTAAAAAAATATTTCTACAATCATAGGGTGGCCCATAAGTCGTTGGTGATGCAAATTTTCTTTTTTTTTAATCAAAAACGCCTTATGTTATTGCATTTTTGCATTTGCAATCAAGATATATTGCATGTTTGTAAGAAAAGAACTTCTGGACTCAGCAAGTGTGTTATGGTAGCAAATTTTTATTAAATGCTTCATATTTGAAAAGCTCAATTTGCTATTAATCTATAAGATACGGTTTTTTCGGGAACATTTTAAGTTTACTTAAACGAAATATAATGCATGTTTGTAAGAACAAAAATTCTGGACGCAGTAAGTGCGTTATGGTAGCAAATTTTGATCAAATGCTTAATATTTGAATAGCTCAATTTGCTATAAACCTATAAGGTTGACCAAGAAACGAGTTTTTTCGGGAACACTTTAAGTTTACTTTCGGAAATTTTTGTACATTTTCAAACAATAAA
Organism: Tillus elongatus; assembly: GCA_964006375.1. Taxonomy (NCBI): domain Eukaryota; kingdom Metazoa; phylum Arthropoda; class Insecta; order Coleoptera; family Cleridae; genus Tillus; species Tillus elongatus. The sequence goes on along the minus strand of OZ023264.1, from coordinate 156,851,320 downwards.
GTTATTTTGATGAAACATGGCACATTGTTTTTACTATATAGGTTATACTGGTAACCAAAATTGATGCCTGCTTTCTTAAAAAAACACACATTATTGCTACTAAAAAATAGTTTTATGAAAATTCACTACCATAACGCACTTGCTGCGTCCCGAGATTTTTATTCTTATAAGATTTTCATTATTTAGTTGGGTGACAATTATTTTATTCAGTAAACTTCACTTTGATGTAAATATGTTTGAAATGAGTGAATCATAAGAAACAAAATATTGTAGATTTTATTTACACAGTCTGGTTGATTTGACCTATAAAAGTGTCATCCATTATGCATTAAAAAGGAAAATTTAGAGAATTTGTACAAGAACAAAACTAAAAGTCAATTGAAAATACTTTAATTAAATATTTAATAATATAGACTAAACTGAATAGGACAAAATTGAAAACAATTTATAGTAAAGCAAAATGCTAATCGGATATTAGATCCCTACCTTGAGAAGAGAAATAAAAAGATATATATATATATATATATATATATATATATATATATATATATATATATATATATATATATATATATATATATATATATATATTCAGAAAGATTTCCGCGGTCTTTAATGTGAGACATGCTTGGTTCTCGGGTTAAATCGCGTCCGGAATTTATGGAAACTCGGACAACAACAACAACAAACAGACAGAATTAAACTTTTTAAGACCAACATTGCTATAAAACGGATACGACAACAATCACATACTACGAAACATTAGAAACGCACAACAACAAACCACTACACCACAACAAGAACAAACAGCGTCCACACAACAACACACAGCGTTTTTACCATACATTAAAGGTGTCACCGACAAAATCAGCCGAATTTTCAGAACCCATAATATCAAAACCGTATTCGCAACAGACCAAAAACTGTCAAATCTTATAAAAACTCACAAGGAAACGATTCCAAACGAATCCCACGGAGTCTACAAAATTCCTTGTCCCAACTTTTCCATAACTTACGTAGGACAAACAAACAGACGCATCCACAATAGAATATACGAACACATCCTCGCAGTTAGAAAATCCGACCCCTCATCGGCGCTGGCCATGCATCATATTCATACAGGGCACAAAATAGACTTCGATATTGCCAAAACAATAGCACCGGTTTACAATTTCAAAACGAGAATTATCCGCGAAGCAATCGAGATTGAAAAACGTCCCGATTGTTTAAATAAGAGAGATGATGGTCTTCGCCTTCCGACTACTTGGAAACCTATTATATCTTCTTTACAAACACACAAAAAGGAAATAAATTCCACAGACAATTTTATTGCATCATTATCTGCCTCAACAAATGCCGGTGACCCTCTTAATCCTCCTCTAAATACCGTGACCAAAGCCCCCCACTTAATTGACGGTGACCCCATTATTTTCACTGATGACACAAAAGGTAGACGGAACAACATATATAAGACAAGACTTGCAACGAACTGCCAGATCTCTCTGAGGCCTAAGGTTGAACACACTGAGACCTCCCAAACGATCTCCGGCGAGATTTGGGGAGTAGGCAGATTGAGGACCCGTAATCTAGCTACAGCAACCCAACCTTTCTTTATCCACCGCTCTAAGGAGTAGGCAGATTGAGGCCTTAGAGTGTCCTTACATATTTCCTTTACCTACCTTTGTCCACCACTCTCAGGAGTAGGCAGATTGAGGCCTTAGAGTGTCCTTACATATTACCTTTACCTACCTTTGTCCACCACTCTAAGGAGTAGGCAGATTGAGGCCTTAGAGTGTCCTTACATATTTCCTTTACCCACCTTTGTCCACCACTCCAAGGAGTAAGCAGATTGAGGCCTTAGAGTGTCCTTACATATTTCCTTTACCCACCTTTGTCCACCACTCTAAGGAGTAGGCAGATTGAGGCCTTAGAGTGTCCTTACATATTACCTTTACCCACCTTTGTCCATCACTCTAAGGAGTAGGCAGATTGAGGCCTTAGAGTGTCCTGACATATTTCCTTTACCTCTTGAAAATGGCTCCAAAACAGGAGCCGAAACGTCGAGTTTCCATAAATTCCGGACGCGGTTTAACCCGAGAACCAAGCATGTCTCATACATATGTATATATATATATATATATATATATATATATATATATATATATATATAAATCCAGTAAAAAAAGTTTGTATTTTAATTAGCCCATCAAAACCGTTATATTTAAATTATCATGTTTTATTTTATTTTTTATTTATTTTCTTATTTCAACAACACACCACACAGCCTAAATACTATTGTAACGTGGGTGTCGACAAGGAGGAAAAAGGCAACTTGTTAATTCTGGACTTGAAGGTTTGGAGGTTCGGGGGAGAAGGAAAAACATGTGCCGGCAAGAAATTCCACAACTTGGAAGTCCTCGGGACAAAGGAGCGGGCATAACAATATGTTTTATGTCTGATGACCTGGACAGCAAAAGGGTGCATTCGATCTGTTCCCCTGGTAGATCTGTTGGGGGCAGCAGGTGGAGGAATTATGGAAGAAAGCTCCTCTGAGCAGTGCCCGTGCAGATATCTATAAAAAGAGAGAGGTCACCAAGGGCACGTCGACGGGCAAGGGATGGCAGCCTTTGGGTGAGAGTAGTGTCACCGATGAGACGTATATCTCTCTTCTGAATGAATTCCAGGATAGCGAGTGTAGAAGTGGCAGCAGCACCCCAGATGTGGGAGCAGTATTCGGGGTTTGGTATAGATATTAGCTGGTTAAAAGTATGTGCGAGCCCGGAAGAGGAACCCTAATTTCTTGGCAGCCGCTTCTGCAATTGATGTGACATGTTGGTGCCAGTTGAGATTTCTATCCACAGAAATGCCAACAAGTGAAAAGGACTCATTACTTTGAATAACTTGGTTGTTGATTGTGATGGGTCTAGGGCTGGCTTATTTGTTTGTTAGGGTGTGTTGCATGAAGTAACTTAATTACAAAGCATTGCTAACAAAATGTCTAACATATAACGAATCAACACATGGTTTGCGCTTATTTGAAGAAAATTTCCAAAATTTTCAGTAGCGATCTTTTGTTTCGAACTTATTTTACGAAAGTCCACTAATTCTGACGTATATGGAGCACCAAGTTTGCAAGGACCAGGTGACATATCTTTAGCATATGATGATAAACACCTAGCACCAGTTGTTTACTTTACGCTAAATATATCTTACGTATTTTTTATCGTTACGTGTGTAGGACGAATAATAAACATGTTCTAACGTAGGACGACGGCCCAGCATTCATTTCAGAACCACAATAAATATTATATTGTAAACATTCTTTTGACATTAAAAATAAGCCTATTGTTCTGGGCAACAAATGTTTACGATTTTTTAGTATCAAAAATAGCTTCTCTATTTATATTTGCTTGCGTAAATAGCTCTGACATAAAGCAGATATATGATTTCGAAGGGGAAATTTATTTGAAAATATATAAATGTAAGTAATTGTTGACAATTTGAGGTTGTACACTTGGTTGATGAATCATTCAGGAAATGCACAAATCCGTTGGATAATAACGTACTGAGTTGGCCTAAATATACGTGTGTTTGCTTGAAATGAAAGAACTTCTTGTATGATCTCCGAAACACTGTATCTGCCTATTAATCTACTTGTGTTTCGAGGATAGATGAAAAGTACGAACCATGCGAATAAACTTCAAACAAATCGTTTAGTAGAAAGACTGAATTGAACGAAGAACTAAGCAAGAACTCAGAAAACACTTGGAAAAAAGTGAGAACTTAGAGGGAACTGAAAAGGACTGATTGAGTTCTTGTAGGGAACTGAATAATGATCGGCGAGAGGTAGGGTAAATATAGAGAGATCTTTCAAGTTATGTATCACAGGCGCCTACTTCCTAATTGAAAATTTGGGGGTTGCAACTGTCATTCAAAGGAGGGCTCAATGTATATGTATATGTATATATATATATATATATATATATATATATATATATATATATATATATATATATATATAGTTATGATTTAAATGATCCTAACGTGTGTGTAATTTGTGTGTTTTAATTATATGTTGATTTTTATGAAATTTTTGTGTTTAAGTGTAGTATTTGTAGAGTTTTTGACTCAAATATTTGTATACTTGGTATAATAAAGCATATTATGTATTACAGTAAAACCTCGGTTAACGGCCACCTCTATACACCGGCCAAATGTAAACGCACAAAATGGTTCTTATGGCATTTTTGTATTAACCAACCTCTTTATAGCGGCCACCTCTATACAACCGCCATCGACAATTTCTATAAAAAAAATGTTCAAAGCATCAAATGGGTGGCTAGAAAAATTTTGCCAAAGACATAGTATTTGCTTCAAAGCAGTTTGTGGTGAGTCAGCTGACGTTAACATCACGGATGTAGAAAATTGGAAATTAACATTGCCATCAATCTTAAAAGCTTATTGCCCGAGAGACATTTTTAATGCAGATGAAACAGGTCTTTATTACCGTGCGACACCATCAAAAACCTTTGCTTTAATGGAGGACAAGTGTGCTGAAAGCAAAATGGATAAACAACGACTGACAATTCTATTTTGTGCTAATATGCTGGGTGAAAAAGAAGAACCTCTAATTATTGGCAAAAGCAAGAATTCATGTTGTTTTAAGGGTGAACATATTAGCGCATTTCCACTGGAGTGGGTATCAAATAAAAAGGCTTGAATGACAACAGATATAATTACAGCATGGCTTCATAAATTTAACAATAAAATGAAAAGGCAAAACAGGAAAGTAGTGCTATTTTTAGACAATGCAACTTCGCACACCAAGATCCCACTGGAAAACGTAAATATAATTTTTCTTCCGCCGAATACAACATCCCACTGTTAACCTTTCGATCAAGGTATAATTCAAAATTTCAAAATCATTTATAGAGGCTACCTGGTTAAAAGGCTGTTAACGTTAATTAACATTGATTTAGTTCAAAAATCACCATTACTAATGCTTTGATGTGGATAGCTACTGCCTGGAAAAATGTCTCAAAAGACAATATTAGCAAATATTTCTGCAAAGCTGGATTTCTACAGAATGAGCAGGAATTAGAAAATTATTGCTCATGAAGAAGATGACATTCCCTTGGCGCAATTATTTCCCACATTGGCTTACCCATTTTCAAGCTTAAGACACTTTGCAGCAGTGCTTCTTATTTGTCCACGGCTTGAGACTGACTCCTTTCTGCAGGTTTGTAGTGGGTTGCAATTGGAAATTCTTACCTTTAATCCCTTTTCAAACCTAAATTTTTTGTAGAACTTCTTATCAAATTATGTATCTTGTTAGTTAGGATATATGCAATGTAAAACATTTTAAAAACCTTTTGACTTTTATTTTAATACCTGTTTTTATAAATACAAAGAATTCACAACACTATTAGTTACTCTAACATGACAATTTATTTTGATTTGACATTTATTTACTTACTGGATCCTTCTAACAATTATAGCTATTTGCCAATTAAGTTTACAAATTTCTGTTAACTTTAGTTTGCGTTCGAACTGACTATTGTTTATATTTACCGATATTTGTTTAAAACAAACTGTTAGCTTGTCACAAGATTTAAATTCCCGTTCCTATGGAAACCGCATTAAACAAAATGGACGAAATTTTCAATTTAATATCCGGACTAGTGCAGAGTAGCGACATCTACAGAGATTTATACGAGACTCCTTGTTCTACCATTCTAAAAGCTATTTGTACAGAATTTTAGCGACGTGAAATGACATTTCAATGTTTATTGCTCTTCTAATTGACAATATGTTATTACTTTAAGGTTATTTCGACCAGTAGTTGCGATAATTATGTTAAAATGTTACTATGTTGATAAATACCTTCAATGGCAAGTAACGTTACTTCAGCTATGTATAGTTTCGGTCACAATTTACTATCTGGGCTTACTTCTTGGCTATAAAAGCGTGTGCACAAGAAAATGTGGGTATAGACTGTTGTTTTAATCACTATACTGGATTATTCTTCAAGTTTTATCAATGTTTTTTGATTATAACACTAAAGATTCGGTCTCTGCAGTTAACAATCTCTCGTCTAAGATGCCGGATATGAGAAAATTATATTCTCAAACAAATAAATTTGTGTCGAATAAATTTATGTGTTGAGATGGAAAGACATCACTTTGAAATTTTGTTATAAGATTTAATTGTAATGATTTTTAATAAATTATTGGCCCTGTAAAATCGTTATTGCTGATAACTTTGTAGTAGTAATAATAATAAAAATATAACACTTTATTTGTCAAAAAATGTAATATAATTTGTTTTCCGAGGCAATTACGGCGACTGTTTTCAAAGCACACGCTATTAACATTGACATTTGGATGAAGTGATTTCGTATTCAATCAATACCAGCAAAAATTTTGAAGAACATTTTTCTCGAAAACGGTTGTTTTATGGTGATGCAACAAGATGGCCTTTTTTAAGATTTTATAATTCCCTTTAATCGTGTTTTGTTAGATTTGAGATAAAGATTCAAGCAAAAAAGTTATGAGTCCTTATCTGTTGGTCAAGGGCAGCCTAGGCCCTTAAATTTAGATAAATCCATGTCAAATTTGCAACATAAATACATTATATATGTGTGCACCAAATTTGAAAAGTATAGATTTATGACAAAAAAAGTTATCGACAAAAAATTGAAAAAAATAATTTTTTGACACCCTATCACTCCGTTATTTTCGAGTTTTCGAAAAACTATTATAGGAACTAGGGGCATTAATTCTTTGAGTAGAATAACCCCCTGAATTTTTTGCTCACAATTTCCGGACACCCTGTATATATATATATATATATATATATATATATATATATATATATATATATATATATATATATATATATATATATATATGTGTGTGTGTGTGTGTGTGTGTGTGTGTGTGTGTGTATCCCAAATAAACTTTGGAATTAGTTTACAGACGCTTTCGTTTGCGCTACTTTAAAGAAATTGTTCGAAAATTAGAATGTAGTTACTATCATAAAACGACTATTATAAAAAATCGCTAAAACGCACCTAACTGGGTAGCCAGTTTTTCAAAACGCCTGGAGAGATTTTAGATTAAATAAGCGACAAGATGCAAATGTCGGTGAGTATCGATATCAGTTTACAAATACAATGTTCATAATAGCTCTAGTCCCTATCCTCAGGAAACTAGCGCTTTAATCTATTGATGAAGGTATTAAGATCTTAATCCCTTGCATTAACTATGTACTGCAATCTAGTTAATGAAACAATGCAACAGAATCTACGAAGCTAGTTAATGAGAATTGTGCAGTATTTTAAGGGAGACTTTTTGTAGTATTTTGCGCTTCTTTGACCAGTCTTTCATTAATCTTGTAAGAAACAGGTTTTTCCGGTGTTTACCAAAGATAAATGTAAGCTTTTAAAACACGATTTTATCTTTATACGAGAGTATTATAATAAATAATAGGAGATAGGAAGGAAACTTCATACAAACGTTAAAACTCTTATCTTTTGTCAAATCAATTAATAAGTGTTACACAAACTTTGCGTTTCTTACATTACAATTATTATTAAAAAAAAACAATGTCGGACCACTGAATATAATTTGAAAATCCAGCAGAATCACTTGAAAAAAACAACATGGAGTTATACGCTTAAGTATTTTGACAACGATGTATTCCGATGTTCCCGAGGAAGGCAACGGCGAACCACCGATCAAGTTTTTTAGGAAACACAGCGACCCACGCAAGTGTCAAGTTTTAGCATTGTCTATATATATATATATATATATATATATATATATATATATATATATATATATATATATATATATATATATATATATATATATATATATATATATATATTCAGCACGAAAAAATAAGACGGTATACAACTAACTAACAATTTAAAAAATTGTTAGCCCTGGCCCATTTCTACCCCAATATAGGGACAAAGTATGTAAGACTAGATGCATTCTTGCAACAATTAGAACCGTAGACCGGTTTCGCTCTCATTAGAGCTCTTCAGTACGGCATACTAATTGTAGCAACCGGTCTACGGTTCTAATTGTTGCGAGAATGCATCTAGTCTTACATACTTTGTCCCTATATTGGGGTAGAAATGGGCCAGGGCTAACAATTTTTTTAAATTGTTAGTTAGTTGTATACCGTCTCTATTTTTAACACTCTGTGTTATTTGGAGCGGGCGTGACAACATAGTACTTGGTTCCGAACTAGGTGGCGACACGTTCACCACTCACTTAGTGTTTTAAGACTGGCTATACGATAGCCGTGTTATTTTTGGTGCATTTTTGCTACAATTAGTATGCCGTACTGGAGAGCTCTAATGAGAGCGAAACCGGTGTACGGTTCTAATTGTTGCAAGAATGCATCTAGTCTTACATACTTTGTCCCTATATTGGGGTAGAAATGGGCCAGGGCTAACAAGTTTTTAAATTGTTAGTTAGTTGTATACCGTCTCTATTTTTAACACTCTGTGTTATTTGGAGCGGGCGTGACAACATAGTACTTGGTTCCGAACTAGGTGGCGACACGTTCACCACTCACTTAGTTATTAACCGATTTTGATGAAACTCGGCAAGAGTCTTTATTGCAATAATAGCTTGGGTAAGTTCGTTTTTCAAATCAGGCAGCCCCTTTGTTATTTCAAATTTAATTACAGATTATGTACTTTAAGTTTTGTGTATTTCATGAGCAAATTTTTGTGTGAAATATAGAAGTCCGTTTTCGCAGAACTCATTTTTTATCGAATTATTGTGAAATGTTAGTGATTATCAAGTACTGTATTATATATATATATATATATATATATATATATATATATATATATATATATATATATATATATATATATATATATATATAATATAATATATTATTGTAAAAAAAATGTGTTTGCAAACTCACATCGAAAATTTGTTTTCGAATTTTATTGAACAGTAGTTTGTTTAGTAAATTGTGTAAAATATGTTTACCTAACTAATTTTTCGTAAAAAGAATTTTATATAAATTTTGTGAGCATTTAGGCCGATTTTCGTAAGAAAATGGTTAATTTTCGCGAAAGAGCTTATTTGCAAATTTTTGTGTAACTTTTTTTATATTTTTGTCAAAAAACTTTGTGTGAATAGTTATGTCTTGGCTAGTGTAGTTTTTGTGTAAATCGCTGGAAATGGTTCGTTGTCTATAAAATCCGGCCAGTTGTTTCGGGACAATTATATTTATTTTGGGGAAACGTTTATATTTTTTGAAAAATAATGTGTAACACGACCCTACCTTGTTTACATAGATACCTTGGCCTGTTTGTTATATTTCATCATCATAGAAAAATGCATGGTGCGCCAGCCTTATCGGACCAGTTTTTCTAAAAAAAAATTCCAAAAACAAATTGTATCTCAAAAAAATAACCAAGTTATTTTGATCAAGTTTGGTTGGTATGTTGCCCTCGTAAATATCTAACTCCACTAAAACTCAACTTTCTAGGTTTATAGAAAATTGAGTTATACAAATTAGAAGCATTTAATGAAAATTCCCTACCAAAACGCCATTGCTGCGTCCCGAAATTTCATCTTGAGACAAGCCGTCAAGGATTTGTTCTTCATTCTTCAGATACCTTTGTTTTATTTTGACACTTGAAGAAACAATAGTGCACAGATTTCATATGTTTTGAACAAGATTTCAGTTTTGTTTAAAACGCCTGAATAAGTTTATCACCTTTAAGTCTGAAATTATAATTTTGTTATTGCTGATATTGAAAAAAATTTTTGATTAGGTTGATTCAAATGAAATCATACTGGCGATTATTAAGGAAAAATAACTGCTATGTTAATAATTTGGCAGATGCTTTACTTTTCTAAATATGAATCAAGTTTGCTTCTGTAAATCTTGTGTATAACTGTAATGAAATTTCTATTACAAGTTTCTTTTAAATAGACTTACGCTATCTACAGATATAGCGAAATTTAGTTCTTTAGCTTAATATAAAATTGAGTTTTGGGCATTTTTCTCAAAAAGAGTTAGAACACAAGATTATTTGGTAATAGGGAGATAGATGGTAACACTTTTGAAAGAATTTTTCGAATGTGCGCGTACTAGTAGTATTAGTATTAACTTCACTAATAGGCCGTATAATATAGGTGTACAATTCTTATGAAAATTCGCTACTATAACGCACTTGCTACGTCCAGAAATTTTTCATAATTTATAGGTAATAGACCAATATATTTTTTGTAAAAAAAATAACAACCAACATTAAAAAAGTTGAATTAAGTTGGTGTAATTTTTTTTATCATTGCTGCCTCAAGAAAAATTATGTTAAGATAGTTTGAGAAAAGCAATTTATCAGTTGAGTAGGTCAAAGTAATGAAATTTTGCAGCTCGATTAACCTGAGATTATATTGCCTAAACGTTTTGTTTTTGCTATCTTACCTTAAGATTGCATCACAAGCAACATTTAAAGTCAAATTGACGCGAAATCGCCCTACCAATAGGTCGGCGAACAAATCACCATAGGTCATTTTCAAGTAAAATTTAAGTGTATATTACCAAGGTGGGGAATAAAGTCAAAGTAATATGGAAGTCGATAATAGGTCCAGCAAGGCGTTTCGACCAAGGCGTTTTAGTTATATTTAGGGCATTTTCATTCAACATTGGGCCAATGGACGTAATATATTGGTAAATATGTGCTACGCTTTACTTGAATCTGACATCTAGGCGCCGAGTGCTGTGACGTTCTTAACAACGAACTACGCATGTGACATTATCCGGTTCTGCAGGATCTGTGGTTATGTATGTATAAACAAACAGTAGAGTAGTAGAGATATTGTCCATCTTTGTTAAAAAATGACCTCTTGAATGATCAAAGAACTTACTTCAAATATTTGCAACAATGATAAAGGTGATTCACACTGTATAAAGACAAAACCCACTGCGGTTATGTTTTTTCTGTTAACATGATGATGATACTTCGACAAAATTCGAGCGCCCGTATAAAAGATAAAATTACTGAAAATAAAAAATCATTCATTTTGGAGGATTGCTGATGTAAACAACACAAAACTATCTTGTCGTCATGATATACAATCATTATTTAATGTTTTTATCGAACTAAAATTTGATTACACTATATTTAACAACAAATTATTTTTCATTTTCCAACACAATCAAGATGGATACAGCAAAATTAATTTAATATGGCTGCCCTTCTAACATTATTGACCTGAAAGTTAATTTTGCCCTATTTTTTTACCTATAAGTCACAATTCCCAATGACAGGGCAAACTAACCAAACTTTGAAGGCATTTTGTCCTATTATGGAAATTTCAACTATATGGTAAACGAATTTTGTTTGAATTTATTAGAAATGAAACATTTCCGTGTATAGAAATATATATTACTTATATCCGTGCACAGTCGAGAGACATATAGGAATGATTATACAGCGCTTTTGGTGTTTGATTCCATAATATATAGACATTAATAGAAAATAGAAAGAAAATAAAGTAAATAAATAAACATAAACATGACAGCTGACCGTGTTGCCACTGCTTTACTCCATTTGGCATGAAAATGGATGTATTATATTAAAGAGGGAAACGTGCTGATTTGATGTAAGCCACTTTGAATGATCAGCATCTATCACTATTTTTCTGTGAGCATTCTTTACTACTCTATAATAGTTTGTAGTATGTAAACTTTTATTGGTTTCAAAGGGGCATTGTAACACTATATTTGTTACTGGTGCACGCACATTAACAACAAGAATAAACTTTTATTGATGAAGTTTATCAACTGACACACCTTTAAGATTTACAAATGTATTTCACTGCTGTACACTTTGAACTTTGAGGACAATTTTTATTTCAAGTCAAATTTTATGGGTATTTTCAACTCGAAGGGAGGCAATTTGACTTGAAAGACCATTTCTGCAGTAATTATGACTTTATAGCCGATCAGAAAGCCATTTTAGGTTAGCTCAGTGCCTAAAATATTTCCTGTGCTGTATTGCAATGAAATTGGTAATATATATGTAAGCTGGACTTCATAAGAAGACCTCCAATTTACTACACCACAGAGACATATTGCAGGTTAATATTGGGTAATAAATTACCTTAAAGTAGGTATTTCAGGTATCTGGGCTTAGTAGTCGATTTTCAGTCCAATTTAGGGCACACTTCGACCTAAAAATTACCAACTCTGGAATTGAAACACAAAAGTATATTCAAGTATTTTTTATGAGTAAAATTAAACCAATTTTTTCCCAATTTAGTTACTTGTGAGTTACTGACTTTGGAGTAATTTTAATAGTCAAAAATAAGCTAGTTCGGAGCCGCATTTCCAAATTTGTAGTCATTATGACAATTAAGGCAACATTTTGGTTAATTATTACTAAATTACAACTTGGTTAGGTTATTTGGACTCGAGTGCTGGTTAACATGCCTTAATTTGTTGCTTGGAATTATTCTTCGGCACTCTTATTTATTTATTTATTAAATTATACAATTATACCGAGTGTACGTACAAGTAAATTAAAAACTTATGTACTCAAGTGGCAAGCATTCTGTATTATAATGAGTTTTCACCATAACATTCCCTAAATAGAATTGCTTTTTTGGTGATTCGTATCATATTCAATAAATTTTTAAATAGGGACATTTTTACAACCCCATAAAAGACGTTAATGGCAGTGTTAACTCTTGAAATACAGCAAAGAACTTTAATTACGTGACAAGACTTATTTGTTATTCATTACATAAACTAGAATATGATTTCCATATCTCGTGCCTAGTAAACGTAACCGAACAAATTCGTTTCCTAGCTATTTTTACCCTAACCAATAAACCTTACTTAATGTTTTTATACATCTGCGATAGTCATTTCACGCGATGCACATATTGGCAAAGAAACAAGTTAGTAAATTAGATCTTCACTGATATTGGCCAGTTTTGCCACATTCTGTGTCCATGTAATTAAAAATACAAGTTATTATGACTTTACACGAAAATGGCCAGAAATCTGTTAATTTATAAGGCGATTTATACAGGTTTTGTTAAAAACAAAAGTTAAGCAATGATACAAATTTAAAACTCCGGGTTAAGGGACTTAAAGCCACAAAAAAAATATCAATCGTACCTTACTTTTTAAGGCAAGCAATAACACCAACCTAGGTTGTGGCATTGATTTGAGCAAGTTAGCACGTTCCGCCCGTCGGAGGGGGCACAGAGCCGTTGGCGTAGTGTCCATGAGATTTTGGGCACGCTAAAGATATCTACCTTCTTTACAGAAAGGCAGGGGTTCAACGAAATTTCCAGGATAGTGCGGCGAAGCTCCCTGGCTTCGGTGATAGTTGCGGACATAGGCCGACGTTAAAATATAAAAAAGGCAAGCAACAATTAGGTTATCCGGCAAAGAATGATATGATTTTGATATTAGGCGTCAACCATGCTTAAAATTATTATAATTAAACACAGGTGTCGACAAAGAATGAAATCATATGTAGTCTGTGTTTTCAAGAACTTATTGCGTGCTAAAAAAGAGATATCGCTGGTAAAAAAACATATACATTACAAAGAAAATGAAACAAACCGTAGAGGATGTTAAAGTAAAATTAAATCGTATTGGCTTTTAAAGGTCTTCACAGGTGATGAAGGTAGACTGTTCCATCTGCCAACACTCGATCCCAAAGAAAATTGTGCCGACAGAGGACGCTAAATTCGTCTCTGGAAAGTTTGAATTCGAGCCCGCGAAAACAACTGTCGCAATTTTAAGTGACAGGGTGTCCAACAGCATTCCTGTAAAACCATGCAAGTTACGACAAACGAAAAGCAGGTCACCTCGTTCACGTCTCCAAGCGAAGGATTTTATACCCCACATTTTTGATCTAACCGCATAGCTAGGCCTGAGTATGCCATAAGCTAACGGGCTTGCTGGTAGCTGTTCTATTTTGACTTGGCTAGATAGATGTGTCTGAATGCCACGCTAACCCGCAATATTCCACCAGAGGTCTAATGTCGGTAGTGTACACAAATGTAGCACACAGTGATGCAGATGATATGATTAGCATTGGAACAGATACAATCTCAGTCACGATGATTCTCAGGGCAGCCTGCTGTTTCACCGCTGTAACCTGGGTTCCATTAATGTAGTATGGATTTTCGGGATTATTTCTAAAAATGAGAAACACTGGACATCTGACAGCGTTCATGCGATGCAGTCCTGATTTACACCAATGCTCAGCAAGTCAGCAGGTCTTCCTGGATCACGCTGTGGTGGACGATTGGATTGTTGCACAACTTGATGTCGTCAGCAAAAGAAGCGAATTCAGATCTAATAGTCAGTGGTAGATCGCCGATTTACACAACTAAAGGCAATGAGTCGAGAACTGAGCCTTGAGAAATCCCACTCACTACAGGTCGGGGAGAGCAGTATGCACCACTCACACGTTTATACACGTCGTGTATAAACTATATTGATTTCTCCGGAGGATACAGTTGTCAAAAAGGAACGTCAGCCTGCTCTAATAAATTATAGATCCCATAGGCTTAACGATAAAAAATGTTAGGTTTATTTCACGATAATTTCAGGGAGCTCATCTGTTACCTTTCTTGAATGTCCCAGTAACATTTGCAGGCAGTCAGAGTCGAGGCGAGGTATGAGACGCAAATCGGTCTGTTTCGTTTTCAATGAGCCACCTGTATATATATATATATATATATATATATATATATATATATATATATATATATATATATATATATATATATATATATATATATATATATATATATATATACACACACATGGTGCCCCAATAGTGTTTAACAAAATTTTCTTGCGATTATCTAAGCTATATTGAGAAAATATAGTCAGATTTGTAGAACTTCTGGTTGCACCGGAAATAGCTATCAACTTCGTTATTTTAAACATAAATCTATACTTTTTATTGCATTTTTGGATAGAGAATAAAAAATAAGTCTGACCTTGTGTAGCATTCCCTATAGCGATCTTTGATATTTGTGAACATATTACGACTTTCTTTTTTTAGCTCCGATTTATGTGTTATTTCAAACGTATGCTGTAGGCTAAGTTTTGAGTTTTGCTGCCTTTAGTTCGAAATATCAATAGACGACATTTAGTACTTTAAAATAGTTAAAGAATAATATATCATCATTTTACAGGGTGTATTATTTTTGGGTTACAGCATATCTAATTTCAAAGTGGCATAACTTGCGTTTTTCAAATATAACTTTTTTTATGGATTGGTCAGGTAGATCATTAAATTCTACATTAATGCAGTATAGGTTTCGCTATAGCTGAAGTTGATAGTTTTTGAGTCATAGTGGTTTGTTTTAGTTTCCCCTGTAAAAACTGTATCCTTTCAGACACAGGAGATACAGAGAATGAAACCACCAATATTTATTGCCATATGGCAGATAAACGTCACCTAACCAAAACCATAACTATTTTCAGTTCTCAGTTGTTCGAACCAAGTGTTATATTCTAACTTTTGTGTTGTTTAATGTAAAATGAATTATATTACTGAGGAATTTGTTAATATGACACTTAGGCGAACGTCAGCGCGACTGTTTTCTAGCATCTCGTCTATACGCACAAACATATCCGAACCGAAAACGTCCACAAAAAAATGTTTCGTAAAATTGTTGGACCGGTTTTCGCGAACTGCTAACGTCAATTATGAAATGCCAACACGCCAAGGGAGAGTAAGTGGCAATGAAGAAAACGAATTTTCCGTTGTTGCATTGGCATTAGATAATCCGCAGAGTGAGGAAGGTTGCCAAAGAATTAGGAATATCAAAATCCTCAGTGAACAGAACATTGAGAAAATGCAAGTTTGACCCATATAAAATGAAGTTACAGCAGGCATTGACGAATGCAGATTTTTGAAGTTGCCTCAGTTTTTGCGAGTGGTCAGTTGGCAAGTACAATGAGAGTGAGAATTTCTTTAATTACGTGATGTTCAGTGATGAATCTTCATTTTCAAGTTGTGGTGGGGTTAACGGGCACAACTTTCATTATTACGCTTTATAAAATCCGAAATTTTGCAGCTCAGTTGACCACCACCTCCGTTTTACGATAAATGTTTGGGCTGGAATAATTGGGACAAATCTTATTGGGCCATATTTCTTTGGTGGTCACCTAAACAGGCAGAGATATCTGCGTATATTGGAACAAGATGTGGAAGTGTTTTTGCAAGATTTGCCTCTAGATAACAATCGACGTATATGGTTTATGCAGGACTGGGCACCAACACATTATGACATAAATGTTCGCCGATTTCTAAATGATCGGGGTACCCCAATAAATAGATAGGTCGAGGTGGTCCCGTATCGTGGCTGCAAGGTCTCCTGACCTCACATGTCTATATTTTTTCCTATGGGTCTATATCAAGGAAATTGTGTATCAAACACCATCCTACACCCCACAGGAACTAAGAAATAAAATTGCAGACACGTGCAAGGTAATAACATCGCAAATCTTGTGCAATGTTCAAAAATAAATCTTAAGGAGGGCAAGATTGTGTATTTAATCAACCAAAGGTTGCAGTGCTATCAGGGCGGCAAGGCGGCGGACGATCCCTGAGGGAAAAAAAGATTGTGTATTCAGGTTAATGGGTAAAATTTCTAATAGTTCTAATGTAACGCTTTTTTTAGATTTTTTTTTTGTTAATGACTGTGGATTATTATTATAGTTACGTTATGATAGTTTACTTCACTTTCTGGTTCGCATAATTACAACAACCTTTATTAAACTGTGTTTCACTTTTTGTACGGTAAAAAGATGAATAAGTTCATAATATATCAATCATTGCATGTAGTTGCATTTGAGAAGTTTTTGTGTCGACACCTTATCTAGTTACGAGGGCAGGACCAAATAATTTGCATCGTGACCAACTGATTTTATTTCTAATAATTCTGTTTAAATTATTGTTAAACAAACACTTATTAGACGGAAGTAAGCTCATGCAATGAATATATAAAAACTGCTGACTTTCTCGTCAAGAAGACGTTTAGGTGTTACCTGACATTGTTCACATATTCTGTGCCTCATACAGTGATAATCTGACAGTACCATTATTTCTAAGCGAAACTAAAGCAAAGCACCAACTACCAACTATAGCTATAGGGAAACATACACTACGTTAATGCAGAATTTAATGATCTACCTGACCAATCCATAAAAATTTGGGTGTCCATTTGAAGAACACAAGTTATGCCACTATAAAATTAGATATGTTGTAACACATGCTTTAACCCAAAAATAATAAAGCCTGTACAATAATAATAAATTATTCTTTAACTATTTTAAAGTATTAAATGTCATCTATTGATGTTTCGAATTTAAGGCAGCGGAACTTAAAACTCAGCCCACAGCATACGTTTGAAATAACATAAATCGGAGGTAAAAAAAGAAAAATTGGTAATATTTTCACAAATATCAAAGATCGCTATAGGAAATGCTACACAAAGTCACACTTATTTTTTTATTCTCTATCCAAAAACCCAATAAAAGTATAGCATTATATTTTAAATAACGAAGTTGATAGCTACTTCCGGTGTAACCAAAAGTTTCACAAAGCTGACTATATTTTCCCGATATACCTTAGATAATCACAAGAAAATTTTTTTGAAACTTTTTTCGGATAGATCTAAGGGTAAGGGATATATAGAGGAATTACACACTATTTCTCTCCATTCAGTCGTCTCTGAGGTGATGGAAAAGTATATAAATACCAATTTACTAAAATTTCTTGAAAAACATAGTCTAATCCACGACAGGCAGTATGGATTCCGTCAGCGCAGGTCAACTGCCGACCTCCTTTCATTTGTCACCCATTCTTGGAACAAGTCTATGGAACTACACGGTGAATTCCAGATTGTCGCTCTAGACATATCCAAAGCATTTTACCAGGTCTAGCACGCAGCGCTGCTTAATAAACTTCCGGCCTATGGCCTACCACCAAAACCCTGTACCGGTGCTATCAAGGCGGCGAGGCCGCGGATGAGGCATGAGAAAAAAAAACTCTGTACCTGGACAGCAAATTTCCTCTCCAACCGGAGCATTTCTGTTGTCGTGGATGGCCATTCCTCTAAACTGTATCAAATTAATGCAGGAGTCCCTCAAGGTTCAGCTTTAGCCCCTACATTGTTTCTTCTCCACATCAATGCAGATCCAAGTCAGTTCACAGTTATGCGGACGGCAGCACCCTCTACTCAAATAAACAATGTTCTAAGCCTATCTCTTCAGTATAATTAGATGAGGATCTCAGACTTAAGGAGGGTTCTGTCTCTGTGGATTTCCACAAAATATTTGACTGGGGAAGTAGAAATCTTGTGCAATTCAACTCCACCAAATCTCAATCTTGCTTTCTATCTCATAAGAGATACACCCATCACGATGAACAACCAAGTTATTCAAAGAAATCAGTCCTTTTCACTTGTTGGCATTTCTGTTGATCGAAATCCTAATTGGCACCAACATGTCACATCAATTGCAGCAACGGCTGCTAAGAAATTAGGTTTCCTCTTCCGGGCTCGCAAATACTTTTCACCAGCTAATCTCTATACCTTATATAGATCACAAATAATGCCAAACCTTGAATACTGCTCCCACATTTGGGGTGCCGCTGCCGCTTCTACACTCGCTATCCTGGACTAAGAGAGCTATACGTCTCATCGGTGACAATACCCTCACCCAAACGCTGCCATCCTTTGCCCAACGACGTGCCGTTGGTGACCTCCCTCTTTCCCTTTTATAGATATCTGCACGGGCACTGCTCGGAGGACCTTTCTTCCATAGTTCCTCCACCTGCTGCCCCCAATAGATCTACCAGGGGAACAGAGCGAATGCACCATTTTACTGTCCAGGTCACCAGATATAGAACATCTTGTTATGCCCGCTCTTTTGTCCCGAGTACTTCCAAGTTTTGGAATTCCTTGCCGGCACATGTTTTTCCTTCTCCTCCGAACCTCCAAACCTTCAAGTCCAGAATTAGCAAGTTGCCTCTTTTCTCCTTGTCGACACCCACAGTACGATAGTATTTAGGCTGTAAGCCCTCGTGGTGAAATGTTGAAATATATATTGGGACAGCCCTGTGTGTATATATATATATATATATATATATATATATATATATATATATATATATATATATAAACATTTTAGCATATCCGAAATATGGGTTCCAGGATCTCCAGCTGCGCTTATTTGAACAGATTTTTCGAGAGTTCAAAGGTATTGAACCTCATTTTTTTTTTAATATATAAAATCATTAACTAGATGTACTGAACTTTAACACCTGCAAGACCAGAGGAATTTTGGCATTAATATTTAATATATACCCCCAATATACCTAGTAAAGCGATTGAAGTTGACAGGATTTATCAGTGAGTTGTAAGATTTTGTTATCTTAGCCCATAATTCATACGGCTCGGCAAACTTTTCCTTGATATATGCCTTGTTTTAATCCCTCAAGAACAGAATAAAGAGGGTGGTTTGAAAACAAAAAGGCAAAAAGGCGATATTGAAATATCTTGCCGCGGATTCCTTGAAAACTTGACTATCTAGGACAATGCTTGCAACCAATTTAAACTAGAGAAAGAAGACTCATCATCTCATACCGCTAGGTATGTTGGATTAGAAAATAAAAGAACGAAAGATGGCATTGTTCTCATCTAATTTACCCTCACAAAACTAACTTTTATTTTAGTATTGCAAAGACACAGTTTGTTCAGATAAACTTCCGAAAAATTGTTTAGGAGATGGCATTTTGGCTTTCGTTTCAGGAATTGCATAAGATATTTTGTCAGGTAGCAAATCAATCAAATAAGGCAATCTTTTATTGATTAATTTCCAGGCCATTATTACAGAAACAATGACTATAATTAATAACTGCTTTTTCTCTATGTTTTAAGTTTTTTATTCAACATTAAGGTTACCGGATCAGATATGTAGGTCCAATCAACTTTTTTGCGAATTTGGTAGAAAAATTTCACTAATGAGGAGATGAGGGCGTTTAAGGCTTTTAATTTAATTTTAATCGCGGGTCACATTTATATTATTGTTGTTATAACTTGGTGAAACCGTTTTATACTCAATACAGACTAAGAAACTCATTCTTTGGTTTTACAAGTTTACAAGCCAGAATCTTCAATCTTGAACCATAGTAACACCTATGTAAACGCTTGCGGGTATTAAATTAAAGAAAAAAAAATCCTGGACGCAGCAAGTGCGTTATGGTAGTGAATTGTCATAGAAATGATCTGGCACAAAATATTTTATAACTTTTTTTTCTTGTAACATAGAAATCTAAATTTTGGTGTATAGTTTACCTTTTATATCGTAAACCTACCTACCAAATTTGGTTATCATAGATTTTTTATTTTTTAAGATAAAATTTTTTTTCAAATGAAAACTAAAAATTTTTCCGGAAAACCTCGTTCGATTTTTTTGATTAACAAACTTGTCAAAGCCATTTACAAAAGGAAGGTACGTGCCAAATTTTATCAAAATCGGCCCATTATTCTTTGAGATAAAAATTTTTTTCGAATGAAAACTTAAAATTTTTTCGGAAAACCTTGTCAGATTTTCCTGACTAACAAACTTGTCAAAGCTATTTACAAAAGAAAGGTACATGCCAAATTTTATTAAAATCGGCTAATCACTTTGTGAGATAAGAATTTTTTCGAATGAAAACTCAAAATTTTCCCGGAAAACCTCGTCCGATTTTCCTGACTAACAAACTTATCCAAGATATTTACAAAAGAAAAGTACATGCCAAATTTTATCAAAATTATTTTTTGAGTTATCGGTGTGATACATATATATATATATATATATATATATATATATATATATATATATATATATATATATATATATATATAAATATATATAGATATATATATATATATATATATATATATATATATATATATATATATATATATATATATATATATATATATATATATATATATATATATATACAGGCTCGCTGATAAGTCTGGAAACGGTCGATTATCCGGGAAAATATACAAGGTGTCGAAAAAAGTTTTATACAAAAGTTTACTCTCACCTCAATACCACGCTTGCTGTATCCAGACTTTTGAAAAAATGTTTATATATTTTCAAACAGTAAAGCTATTTCGATGAAATATGGTACATTGTTTCTACTATATATGCAACCAAGTTTGATGCCTGCTTACATCAAAGAAAGACATTAGCTATTAAAAATATTTTAAAGAAAATTCGCTATCATAACGCACTTTCTACGTCCAGACTTTTATTATTTGTAGTGGTAAGTGGTATTTATTTGAGCACTATACGAAATATATGTGCATCGCCCCCAAATTTATTATCTTACCCTATTTGACAGATGACTAATACAAGCACATTTAAGGAATTTTTAGAAAAGTGCTACCATCGATATCTCTCTATTATCAAAAAAGGTTCGGGACGCAGCAAGTGCGTTATAGTAGTGAATTTTCATAAGAATTTTACACTATTAGTAAGAAATAATATTAAAACGATCTCTTTAGAACCTCGGTGGTTCAGGGGTAAGAACGTGTGCCTCTGAACCCAAGGGTACTGGCTTCGATCCCCGGGTATTCCTTTCACTTTTTCAGTACAAACTGTAACATTAACATCAACCGAAATTCTGGCATTGTATTTGAGCAAGTTGAATGTCTGCACTTTTCGCCCTTCGGAGGGGGCGTAAAGCCGTCGGTCCCGTGTCCATGCGATGTTAGGCACGCTAAAGATCCCTACCCTTCTTACAGAAAGGCAGGGGTTCGGCAAAATTTCCGGGATTGTGAGGCGAAACTGCTCCCTGGCGTCGGTGATTGGCCATAGTCGCGGAAATAGGCCGACGTTAAAGAAACAAAACACACACACACAACGATCTCTGTAAATTCAAATGGACCTTGGAGGTTGGTTTTAGAGCCCCAGTTTGCGATTATTTGGAAAAATGTATGTTTTATATGGAGCTAAAAAATTAGAATTTGCTCTTAGATATAATATGTAAGTACTGCAAGTGTCTTTAAACAAATGGTGCCACTAATTCCATTAAAGTTAGAAAAGTTTTTCAGAAAAAAAATATATTATTTACAAAGGGAATGTACCTGTCAAATTATAAATATATATATATATATATATATATATATATATATATATATATATATATATATATATATATATATATATATATATATATATATATATATAAATATATATATATATATATATATATATATATATATATATATATATATATATATATATATACAGGCTCGCTGATAAGTCTGGAAACGGTCGATTATCCGGGAAAATATACAAGGTGTCGAAAAAAGTTTTATACAAAAGTTTTTGGGTTCTTCAATGTCTACTAGGCGGTGATAATTTTATTTATACAGGGTTGGTCATACAGGCGTGGCACACCAATATTAATTTTTTTTAATGGAACACCCTATATATTATTCGATATTTCAATCCTTCTCTTAATTTTGAGCAACATTTATTAGAAGCATAATGTACCTAAACTCAATCGTTTCCGGGTAAAAAAATAAATAAAAATAAACGCTACTGTTTTTAAAATCTATTGGATGAAGAACAAAAATAAATGAAAAGTAGAATATCTCTTGAAAACAATCTGTGAGTGTGAAAAGAACCGGTTGCGATGTTTTTAACATTGTTTGGAATCCCAAGATAACATAAGATGCCCATAAGAAACGCAGTATTATCCTTTTGTTTTAAAATGTTTCCAGGACAACGAATGTCAAACATTCATTCAGTGTCAACAGTTTTGAAACATTAGTAATTTAGTGTCAACAGTTTTTGTGCAAAATGGCAAGTTTAAGTGAAACCGAACGTATCGAAATTTTAATGATGATAGGGTACGGTGATAGAACACTAAGTTTTGCTCAAGTGGTGATTATGTTCAATGAGTTGCATCCTGAGCGGGAATCGATCTCCAAATCCACAGTTTCGAAAACTTTGCATCGTTTTCACGAAACTGGCGGTATCAAGGATAAACCTAGAACTGGAAGGCCAGTAACCGTTACAAATGAAGAAAATTCTTTGAATGTAATATTGGATGTGGTGGAAAATCCGAAAACTTCGGCACAGCAATTGGCTTTAAATCACAATATGAGTCGATATTCAATTCAAAAGATTACGAAGCGGGTAAAGTTCCGTCCATATAAAATTCATTTATTGCAAGAACTGAGTGAAGACGATTTTGATCGCAGAATCGAGTTCTGTGAACTTATTATGGAGAAGTTACGCCAAAATTTTAACTTTGCCAACCACATTTTGTTTTCCGACGAATCTACATTTTGTTTGAATGCACAAGTCAACCGACACAACTGTAGGTACTGGTCAGACGAAAACCCACATAGGATGGAACAAATTCACACCCAAAGACCGCAAAAAGTAAATGTTTGGTGTGCTATTATTGGTGGACATATCATAGGACCTTATTTTATACACGGTAATTTGAACTCTGCTCGATATTTGACACTTTTGCAAGAATCAATTGTTCCAGACGTAAGTCGATTATTTCCGAACAATAACGACCCAAATCTACCAGCGGAAGAAATATGGTTTCAGCAGGATGGGGCACCCCCTCATTTTGGAATTGAGGTACGGGAATATCTGAATCAAACCTTTCCTGGCAGATGGATAGGGCGCAGGGGAACTATTGAATGGCCAGCTAGGTCTCCCGACATGACGCCGCTTGACTTTTTTTTGTGGGGTCATGTAAAAAATTAAATTTACCAAAATAGACCGCAGAATATTGAAGAGTTGCAAGCAAGGATTGTGCATGAAATTAATAACATTCCTCAAAACGCTCTTGTAAATGCAGTGCAATGTTTTGTTAAGCGAATTCATTATTGTCAGGAGGTCAATGGAGAACACTTTGAACATCTTATAAAATAGGATTCCAAACAATGTTAAAAACATCGCAACCGGTTCTTTTCACACTCACAGATTGTTTTCAAGAGATATTCTACTTTTCATTTATTTTTGTTCTTCATCCAATAGATTTTAAAAACAATAGCGTTTATTTTTATTTATTTTTTTACCCGGAAACGATTGAGTTTATGTACATCA
Source organism: Tillus elongatus (assembly GCA_964006375.1). NCBI lineage: Eukaryota > Metazoa > Arthropoda > Insecta > Coleoptera > Cleridae > Tillus > Tillus elongatus. The sequence goes on along the minus strand of OZ023264.1, from coordinate 156,827,149 downwards.
TGCTTCTGATAAATGTTGCTCAAAATTAAGAGAAGGATTGAAATATCGAATAATATATAGGGTGTTCCATTAAAAAAAAAAATAATATTGGTGTGCCACGCCTGTATGACCAACCCTGTATAAATGAAATTATCACCGCCTAGTAGACATTGAAGAACCCAAAAACTTTTGTATAAAACTTTTTTCGACACCTTGTATATTTTCCCGGATAATCGACCGTTTCCAGACTTATCAGCGACCCTGTATATATATATATATATATATATATATATATATATATATATATATATATATATATATATATATATATATATAAATATATATATATATAAACATATAAAAATTGAAACTGACCCCGGATATGGGTTCTAGGGGTCCTAGATCGCGCTCATTTGAAGAAATTTTTTCAAAAGTCAAAAGTCGAGATCTCCTCATTAGTGAATTTTTTCTAAGAAAATTCACTAATAACATAATGAGCTCCGCGTATAACTACAAATTTGTTTTAAAAAACCTTTTTTGTTGTTTATTGTTTGCAAAAATTGGATGGGTTGACTAAAACAAAACCATCCAAGCAATTAATAAGAAAAAATATCTGCCATATTAATAATTTGACAGGTACATTCCCTTTGTAAATAATACATTGTTTTCTGAAAAACTTTTCCAACTTTAATGGAATTTGTAGCACCATTTTTTTAAAGACACTTGCAGTACTTACATATTAAATCTAAGAGCATATTCTAATTTTTTAGCTCCATATAAAACATATATTTTTCCAAGTAATCGCAAACTGGGGCTCTAAAACCAACCTCCAAGGTCCATTAAAATTTAAAGAGATCGTTGTGTGTGTGTGCTTTGTTTCTTTAACGTCGGGCTATTTCCGCGACTTTGGCCAATCACCGACGACAGGAAGCAGTTTCGCCTCACAATCCCGGAAATTTTGCCGAACCCCAGCCTTTCTGTAAGGAGGGTAGGGATCCTTAACGTGCCCAACATCGCATGTACACGGGACCGACGGCTTTACGCCCCCTCCAAAGGGAGAAAAGTGCAGACATTCAACTTGCTCAAATACAATGCCAGAACTTCGGTTGATGTTAATGTTACAGTTTGTACTGAAAAAGTGAAAGGAATACCCGGGGATCGAACCCAGTACCCTTGGGTTCAAAGGCACACGTTCTTACCCCTGAACCACCGAGGTTCTAAAGAGATCGTTTTAATATTATTTCTTACTAATAGTGTAAAATTCTTATGAAAATTCACTACTATAACGCCCTTGCTGCGTCCCGAACCTTTTAGTGAATTTTCTTTAAAAAGATTCACTAATGAGGAGATCCCGACTTTTGAATTTTGAAAAAATTTCTTCAAATGAGCGCTATTTGGGACCACTGGAACCCAAAACCGAGGTCGGTTTCAGACACTATATGTTTATGTATATATATATATATATATATATATATATATATATATATATATATATATATATATATATATATATATATATATATATATATATATTTATTTATTTATTTATGTGTCACACCGCTAACTCAAAAAATAATGCGCCGTTTTTGATAAAATTTGGTGAGTACCTTCCTTTTGCATGTGGCTTGGATAAGTTCTCTATCCAGGAAAATCGGACTAGTTTTTTCCGGAAAATTTTGCGTTTTCTTTCGGACATTTTTATATCTCCGGAAATAACAAAGTTAGAGCAACCATATTGGGTGCGAGGATTTATATCATAAAAAGAAAACCATGCAGAAAAATTTGAATCTCTACTTTAAAACAAAAGAAAGTTATAAGCTTTTTTTAAGTTTTTATTCTTAAAACGTCAAAAAAGTCGCGATTCTAAACGTCGAAATTGACATGTTCTAGATAGACAACTTCCATGAACGGCTATGCAGCGTAAATATCGTAAAAGAAGTTAAAAAGCCTTAAGTTTCAGCTACAACCTTCGTTGTTCTTTATTTTATGAAATTATCTGCAGAAAATTAATTAAAAATAGACCCTTTATGTGATGCTTTGGTAGCAGTTTCAGTTATTTATTTAATTTTAAGGAATCAGATTACGCTTATTATGTAGCTCTTTTTTCAATTGTGCAATGTGGAAGTTTTTTATGGAGAAACGGTGTCGGTAAGTAGTTTTTCCTTTATATTTGCATTTGTAGCTCCATTGTAGCATGTTTACCTTGCACATAACCTCAAATTGACTTTAGGTCTCTTAACTGTATTGTGGAGTTGAGATCACAGCATTTGTCCGATGGTTAATGCAAAAAGGGGTTCCTCTTAGCATGTTACAGTTTTTTTCTCAAAAAACGAACAATACGCTAATCTGATAATTTACCTATTAATGTTATTTATATTAAAAAAAAAAAAAATGGAAACAACGCTCGTGCCTGGCATAAAGTTCTCTTCGTCATTTTAACTTTAAATGGAATTTTCTTCTCCCGTTTTGCATCCGTTCAACACATTGGGCACAGAAAATATAGGAATTAACTTAAAATTATGATTTATAATTAAAGGAAAATACAATTTGTTCTAGGTATGCAACGAAAAATTAACACAAAATAGAATAATTTCTAGATTCTAAAACCTACTGTGACGCTATAATGAAACAACGTTAAATGAAACGAAAACCATTTCAGGTTAAGGGATCGAAAAATGTTTTAACAGTAAAATAAGCTTTCGTACTCCAAAAAACAACAAGATTCTTATAAGGCGTAATACAATAGTGGAATAGTGCATAATGATAGTCCACGGCAACCGTACATGTCATATTCAACTGACAAATTATTTTGATAAATGTCAGATCTACTTTCAAAGTGACATGTAAATAAGTATTTTGTTTTCTGACAATTGTAATGCAAATGTAGACATACTTTTCTTCTTACAATCATATTTATTTGTGGCCATCACAACTTTACTCATAGAGTTGGATACAATTTTAGCGAATTTTGAAAAGAGTTCTTTTAATGAGCGCGAAGCAGGGCTCATAGAACCCATATCCGGGTTAGTTTCAGTTTTTATCTGTTTTCATATATACAGGGTGACGCATTTCTAGGGTAAAGCTCAAAATATCCATTATTATACAAGATATGATAAAAAAATTATATGTTAATTATACGATGTCTGGAGCTGCATCTTAAAAAAATATTTTTACAATCACTGGTGGCCCATAAGTCGCTGCTGATGCAATTTTTTTTCCTAATCGAACACGGCTTATAGTATTACAATTTTTGCATTTTCCATCGAAAGATAATGCATGTTTGTAAGAAAATAAATTTGGGACTCAGCAACTGCCTTATGGTAGAGATTTTTCATAAAATGTTTCTTTAGATAGCTTAATTTACTATTAACCTAATATTCGTTGGCCAGGAAACCAGTTTTTTGGGCACATTTTAGGTTTTTCGAAAGATTTTTGTATATTGTCAAACAATAAAGTTTATTTGATGAAACATGGCACATTGTTGCTACTATATAGGTTATACTGGTAACCAAATTTGATGCAAGCTTTCTTAAAAAATATATATATTTCTTATTAAAAACATTTTTATGAAAATTCACTACCATAACGCCCTTGCTGCGTCCAGAGATTTTTTTGATAATAGAGAGATATCGATGGTAACACTTTTCTAAAAATTCCATAAGTGTGCTCGTATCAGTCATATGTCAAATAGGGTAAGATAACAAATTTGGGGGCGATGCATTTATATTTCGTATAGTGCTCAAATAAATACCACTAACCACTACAAATAATAAAAAAAATTCTAACGGTCCGAGGCCAAACATAATAACAAAGTAACAATAATAATGACAATAGTAATATCTCGTACTAATAGTGTACAATTCCTATAAAAAATTCACTACTATAACGACTTGCTGCGTCCGGGAATGTTTTACTTGAGTTACATTTTAAGTGATGTTATTTGTCGGGAAAGTTGTTTGAGTTATTACTTTAAAAAATATATTCGTGTTATTTTTCACGGCACGCCGGAGGAACATAATAAGCATATTTCGGCTTGACTAAAACCGCTGCTGAAATGAGAAGCAAATAAAGAGAAACAAAGACCAGAATATGTACATTTTCTTCAAGATGGTAATTTAAAATAATCCTCGTTGCAAGGGGTATTTTACTGAAAAACTTTTGTATGTATAACACTCTATTTCTATAAAATAGGCAAATACGGAGACAGTGTTCCCATTTCTCGGCACATATTTGTACATAATGTAAAATGTCTGGATATGCTGTAGCAAGATGCATTGTAACATTTATTAGATGTTGTAGAATAATACAAGTGTCTAAGAGATATCAATCTCGCAACAACCAACTAGCAGTTTACATCTAGTGAATACTTAACATTTCCTCACTGTCGAAAAATATGTGTATAAACCCTGCATGAAGAAAGTAAAACAAGTATATAGGGAATGAAAATGTTACTTGCAGCATTTTGTACAACATCTCTAACACGTTTCATCTCATAATATTCGATATAAACGTCGTTCTCAGGCTGTCACGCACTTTATGACGAGAAATGAGCTGAAAAGTAACGTACATAAAATGTACACATATACGTATAAGTATATACGCGGAAAGAAAGTTTTCCAGGGTAGGTATTTTTATAAGTAAATCATATTACACCCTCAAGAAAACAGTCAATATGCCAAGCGTTTTTACGCGAATATCCTACAGTAACTTCTATGGAAGTTTCAAATAAAAATTCTTTTCGCTCCTCGTGAATTGTATCCGATTCCTCTTCCATCTAGATGAGCTGTCTTTATGAAATAGCTACAACAGCGCATCACTTTGCTTACATTAGGCTTCACCTATGTTATATTAAATGTGCTAAGCAAGGTACGACGCGTGGTTAACAAATTCTGTGAAAACATTGTGAGATGTACGGCACGGTCGCCATCTCGATGCGGAATCGGGTTACTACCTCTGTTATCACGACAGCTCCAGATACCACAAAATGTGATAAAATAGAGACTGTGTACAATTTTGTAAACTGTCAGCCCTGGCCCATTTCTTCCCTAACTAGGGAAAATGTATGTTAGACTAGAACCGCAGACCGGTTTCGCTATGATTAGAGCTCGTCAGTACGTGATACGAATTACAGCGAGAGTACACCTCTAAACTATAACGGCTATGGTATCCAACCTCCTAGAACATTTTGAGATGTACCACAGGGTCGCCATATCGATGCGGAAACAGGTAGTATGTTGACAATATTACTGTGTTAGGAGAAACCTGTAACCCCTAGAGGGCGCGTCCTCAGGTGGCGGATAGACGAATGCCTCTCAGATATTAGTGATAGGAGGGAAATAAAATACCTCCCGTGGAGCAACAGGTACAGTAGCGTCTGACTTAGAATGGGCAGCTACGAACAGCGTCTGATCCAGAATGGGCGGCTAAAGATCCAAACTCACCAAGACGTCTAGCCAGCGTGGTGTTTTATGGCTAAACACCCCCTATGATCATGCCAGATGTAAAAACTGAACTACCACAGACGAATAGAAAAGTATTTTCAAAATCTCGCACTGACAACGAGTCAGTCTGTCCCAAGGAAGGGGGGGGGGGGAGTGTGGGCAAACATATGGCAATGAGTACCAAACATACCAACAACAAAATACTGCATATTGCAATATACAATACCCGATCACTGTCAACAGATGAAATATTAATGGAACTAGAAGGCAAGTTGGAACGTATAAAATGGGACGTTGTCGGACTAAGTGAAGTAAGAAGACGAGGCGAATAGACCTTAAATCTGGGCACATATTCTATAGCGTGGGTGAAGAAGAGAGCTCCTGGGGAGGAACAGGATTCCTCATACACAAGCGACACAAATCAAGCATTGTGTCACTAAATAAAATATAAACACGAGTTATCTCTTTGATTCTAAAACTCAATACCAGATAGAATATTAATCTAATACAAGTATACGCCCCTACAATGGATCATGACGATGAGGAGATAGACGTGTTCTATGAGGACATTAACACTTTTCTAAACGAACACTCAGAGCACTTTACTCTAATATGCGGTGATTTTAATGCCAAAATAGGCAGAAAAATGAATCAAAGTGAAGAAACAATTGGAGACTTTGGCTTAGAAGCTAGAAATGATCGAGGAGAAACGCTGCTCAGCTTTCTACTACAAAATAATCTGTTTCAGATGGGTAGCTTTTTCTACAAAAAAAAACAAATAGAAGATGGACGTGGAAAAGCCCCGATGGGAAAACAAGAAACGAAATAGACTTTATCATCACAGATAAAAAACACATAATAAAGGACGTGACTGTCCTAAACAGGTTTGCTACTGGGAGTGATCATAGGTTTGTTCGAGCAAAAGTAGCTATTGACATTGGCAAATAACGACAAAAAATGATCCACAAGAGCAATAAATCAAATTTACTAATAAATCCAGCCGATGTAAATAGCTTTGAACAATGGATCACCACTAAATTAACCAAGGTTGAAATAGAACATACCATTGGTAACGACATCAACAAACTGAATAATATCATCTCAACCACCATAACTGAAGCCGAAAGTCGTCACTGCTCAACAAATCAAAGGGAAGAAAAACTAAGCAGGGAGACCAAGCTGCCCATAGAAAAAAGAAGGGATATGAGGTCAAAGAGCTATGCGTCTGAAGAAGAATTAAGAGAAATAAATAAACAAATTTCAAAAGGCATCCGACGCGACGTAAGAGCTTTTAGACACAACCAAGTCAAAGATACCATAGAGAACAACAAGGATATGAAAGTTCTACAAAGAAAGCTTGACAATGAAAAGAGACAAATAATAAAACTTAAAAATGCACAAGGGCAAACATCAACAAACAGGAAATATATTATTAATATAGTGGAAGAGTTTTATGGAATGTTATATATAAGCCAAAGTGATATAAGTCTACATCCAGCATCTGACATACTAACCCGTAAAAAAGGTGTGGTTAACCAAGGCTCGAAAATACTAATGGAAATATTACTAAATGAGATTAAACTAGCCCTGAAAAGGATGAAAAATAAAAATCGCCCGGAGAAGCCTGCGCGGTTTCCGATGCGATAAAGATTGGTGGTCCTTGCTTGCTCCAAAAAATCAAATCTCTTTTCAACCTTTGTCTCTTCAATAGTACGATACCAGAAAGGTCGCACAACACCATCGTAATACTGGTCCAGAAGAAAGGAGACATCTCGAACCTAGAAAATTACAGGCCGATACGTCTACTTAGCCAGCTCTACAAATTATTTACTAGAATAATTACCACACGACTTGAAAAGAAGTTGGACTTCGTCCAGCCAGTGGAACAAGCTGATTTTCGAAGTGGGTTTGGAACCAATGATCATCTCCGGAGCGTCAAAACGGTGATTGAAAAGACCATCGAATATGGCAGACCTCTTGTCCTTGCTTTTGTGGATTTCCATAAGGCTTTCGACACTGTGGAGCTGGACGCAGTGTTGCAGTCCCTAGAAACATGCCGTATTGACTATCGCTACACCAAACTGATTTACAATATATATATATATATATATATATATATATATATATATATATATATATATATATATATATATATATATATATATATATATATAAATGCTACTCTTGTGGTAAAACTACATGAAAACACGAATCCTATAAAAATTGGGAAAGGAGTACGCCAGGGAGATAAGATATCTCCAAAACTGTTTATCACCGTCCTGGAATATGTGTTCAAGAAGCTAGATTGGGACCAAAAAGGTCTAAGAATAGACGGCCAAAGTCTGTCAAACTTGCGGTTTGCAGACGACATTGTATTACTGGCTGACAACTTGTAAGATATTCGAGTGATGCTACAAGAACTTCAGGAGGCCTGTGCAACAGTAGGTCTAAAACTGAACATCGGAAATAAAAATTTATGACAAACCTCGTCCCTAGCAACAACCTGATTATTGAAAACTCTGAGGTGGAATGGGTAGATAAATACGCATATCTGGGCCACGAGATAAGCATATCCAAAGCCAATGAAACATGCAAGATAAGCAGGAGAATTATACTCTCCTGGGCGGCTTACGGCAAACTTCGAGACGTTTTCAGAGGCGACCTTCCAGTTTGCTTGAAAAGAAAAGTTTTCAACCAATGTGTTCTACCGGTTATGACCTACGGCGCCGAAACACTAACCCTTATCAACGCTTCTGCTAAGAAACTAGAAGTAGCACAGCGCAAAATGGAGAGGTCGATGCTTGGCATTTCGTTACGTGACCACATTAGAAATGAAGAATTACGCAGAAGAACAGGAGTGACTGATGTGGTCGTACATGTGGCAAAACTCAAATGGAAGTGGACGGTACATGTGGCTCGCATGCAAGATGACAGGTGGACAAAACGATTACTTTAATAGAGACCCAGATCCGATAAAAGAGACAGGGAAAGACCACCAACCCGCTGGACAGACGGCATTACAAAAATTACAAAAAACTGGATTCGTAGCGCTCAAGACAGAAAAGAATGGACTCAACTAGGGGAGGCCTATGTCCAGCAGTGGACGCAGAGGGCTGATTGATTATGATGATGATGATGAATTAGTGTACCGTACTGACGAGCTCCAATTAGAGCGAAACGGGTTTGCGGTTCTAATTATGGTACGAATACATCTAGCCTTACATACGATGTCCCTATATTAGGTAAGAAATGGGCCTAGGCTGACAATTTACAAAATTGTTGGTTGGTTCTACAAAGTCTCTATTTTATCACATTTTGTGTTATTTTTACTGCTGTCAAAATTCAAAAGGCGGGATCTCCTCACTAGCGAATTTTTTTAAAGAAAATTTACAAAAAAGTTATGCATATGTGTTTAAATATACAGAAAAATAAACTTTGAAAAAGATATGAAAAAATATTATATAAAAGCAAAATTTATATAAAAAGAAAATATTATAAATTAGTCAATTAGGTATTAAAAATTAGTGGAAGATAATAACATTGGCTAGCCATGCAACCTAGACACATTTATATTTCGTATGGTGTTCATATAAATACCACTAACCACTAAAAGTAATAAAAGTCTGGGGCTAATAAATCTAACGATCCGAAGCAAACAAAAATGACAGCAACATATTTGCGACCTTAACAAAATGTTAAAAGTAATAATAGTAATCTATTTTATACAGGCGAATTTTTCCCTGGTTCTACTTAAAGTGTTAAGGCGTAAAAATGAAATACCCTTACATCATTATCTATGAGAGTCAATTTCATAGAGCATTATTATCTCTATAGTCATGGGCAGATTGTACAGTGTGTTGGCAGCAGCAAATACTGTAGAATTTTATTTCGAGAGAAACGAGAAGTGACAGATGGAAGAATTTAGAGAGTTGAGTTAGTGTTTGTACAGAATAAGTGATATTAGAAGGCGAAAAGTGAACTATAGGGCCTTAGACATTTGTTAATGGAGAAATATAATCTCTGTGTGTTCGTTGCCAGAAAATTGATAGTTACAATAAATTAGTAGCTGTGTTTTGTTAATCAACAAGTAGAAAACCCTGAAGAACGTAGCAATATTTTGGCCTTTTAAGGTGTGGCTTTTTATACTCGTGAATATTAAAAGCTTTACAGGGACAGGGTAAATAAAAGAAACTACCGTGTGTAATTTGCTTAGTCCGAATGACGTAGGGATTTACAAAATGCCACGTCAAAAGTTTGCCGCTGGTAGGCTAAAAGATTTGTGATACGTACACAAAGTTTTATTTTTCATGGTAATTGTATTTAAATAGGAAAATTATTTCCGTAACTAGTTATTTAGAGTCAGAAATTACTGTTTCTGTGTGGAAGTTAGGTAATCAATAAACGATTAAGTGGGAGGAATACTTTGAGTGTGTTTTTGGACATAATTCATTAATTACATTCCTAGCACGCGAAGCTTACTGAGACGAATAACACTTCCAAATAAAATAACGTGGCCCTCTTATCATTTGCCCAAATCTACCAGAAATAACTTTCTTACATGTGACGAGATAACACTAGCAGATATGGACATAGGGAGTAATTTTGTCTGCTAGTAAAAAGACGGCAATATTTGTTTTTGTGTGACGTCATGCAAACCACGATAGTTTTACAAGGTTACTGAAAATCTGAATCTCGGTGTTAGTCTTTTAGAGAGTTTTCGTAAAACAAATTGCCTATTGAAGAGCACTCGAATTTCGTATTTTCGTCTAGAATTTTTGTTATCCAATCCCACTTAAGTTTGGTGACCTGAAAATTATTAGATTCCAAAAAAAAATTTAGGACAATTTGGATAACCCAATTCATTACAATAGAGTTTTCAGACTTGACGATCGTTTCGCTAACAAAGTTATGTTGATGCTGACTTTGTTAGCACAACGATCGTCAGGTCTGAAACTGTAATGTGGGTTTTCTAAATTGTACTTATCAGTGCTCATCACACATTTCAATCTTCAATCATTTAGCTGGGTTTCCGTTTGAAAAAAAAAGGTGGTTTTACCAAGGCGATAATTTAAGTTGTCAGGATTAAACATATATGTCCAAACAAAAAATAGTCCAACAACTTTTACCTAAAAGATGGGTAACTTTTGAGCAAACTTTGGTAGATAAAATTCGATAATGAGTTTGCAACTTTCCAATTTATATATATATATATATATATATATATATATATATATATATATATATATATATATATATATATATATATATATACGAGGGGGAAATCACTAAAACAAATTGTACACTACAATTCCCCGATATTACCCGAAATTCTTTGAAATTCCCCGAATTGCCACGAAACTTTCGAAATACCCTGGAAATTCCCTTAAGTTGTCTGCAATTCCCCAACAATTCCCCGAAATTTCCCGCAACTTCTCAAAAATTCCCCTAAATTCCATACAATTCCCCAAAGCGCTCTTGAAACACAACTGTTATCCTGTATTAAAATGCAAATAAATACATATACATACATGTCTGTGAATGCTTACTCTAACCAAAACCTAATAATCGACTGAAGTAGTGCAATATGTATTGTTGATGAATACTGTTATTTAAAAAATTTTAAGGAAGAAAAATTCATGTTCGGCATTAAATTTTCATTCACTCTAAATTAGCAAGAAAACAAACTCACATAACAACACAACACAGAATGTTCTTAAGCAAAAAATAAAACTAAACATATCGAAACTCATATAAAATAGATGGTCCGGCTCTTTCAAATCGGCATTCTTGAACAAACCCTCGCAAAAACTTATAAAAAATGTAAAACATATCACAAAATCACGTTGGTATATCATTATGGAGATCATTAGTCTGTCCAACTTTAAAAACAAAAAAAGCTCTAAAATATATATTAAAGAAGTCAGTAAAAAATGCCTTTTAAAGAGTGAACAAATAAATGCACACATTTATAATATAACATAGGGAAAAATAAAACGAAAATATTCTTACACAACAAATAAACTTTGAAGTAAACATAAACTAATCAAAAAATATTTTTTGTCAAAAACACCTTTTAAAATAATCCCAAAGTTTAAAGAAGACAAAAATTGTAATATCTAAAAAGTCATTATTTTCTTTTAGGACACACAAAGAAAAACTAAAAAGGTATTCTTACATAAACTATCTCAAAAACTTATATAAAACACACCACAAAATATATTTGGTCTAGTATTTGGTATAATATTATCGAGATCAGTATTACTCTCTTACATAAAAAAAATCATCTAAATATATATTTGAGAAGTCAGCAAAAAATGGCTTCTAAAGACTAAATAAATAACTACGCAAATTTATAATACAGTTACCACTTAGCAAAAACAAGACGGAAAATATTCTTAGACAACAAATAAACATAAAGCTCGACATAAGCAAAACAAAATACTTTCTGCCGATTTTTGCCGAAAAAACCTTCTGCGTTAATCGAAAAGTTTAAAAAACAAAAAATCTTAACATTTTAAAAGGCATTATTTACTTTTAGGACGCATATCATATAATAAAGCTCAAAATAACATAAACGAGAACACAACACCAAATATTATTTTATAAGTTATAACCACGTGATATAACATTTTTATAAGTTATTTCCGAGGTGATTTCTTAAACGATAATATTTTTTGCTAATATTTAAAATATCAACCGGTTTAAGCTGAAATGGGTCGAAACTCAAAGGACTATTTGGACCGTAAAAGATATACTTTTGCTCCACTTTAGCAATGTCCTCTTTTTCTTGTCATACAAACTTATTTTCTGATTTCCTTTCTCTTTAAAAAAATCATTTTAAATTTATCTCTTACTTTTTCCAGCACCTTTCCGATAAACCAATCTTCTTCATAAAAAACTGCATAGTAGCATTCGCAGTTAATATACACGGTATTCACCTCTGCCGCTGTGTCATCGACCATATCTTTCTCTGTTTCTAACTCCGAAAATGTTTCTTTGTCCGTTGAGTCGTCGTAACTTATATTAACACTATTATCTGTTTCGTCTTCCGTGTTCTCATTTGTCTCAATTACGCAAGCATTTACGGTATAGTTTCCAGTATTTTCACTTTTAGAGTATCGCTTCAATTTTTTTCTCGGGTTTTGCCGAGAGTTTAGCTTTTTATCTAGCTTCTTTTCAATAATTGCTTTGCGCATTTTTTTTTCTGAAGTTATATACCTTTTTAGTCTGTCACTGCTAACTTTTCCGTTGCTGTCACTAAGTAACCAACAATAACTTGATTTTTTTATTATAGCCGTTTTATTTTGTGATAAATTAATTTTTACAAAAGGACTATTTTCTATTATTTTTAAATTTTTGCGTGAAAAATCTCTTAAATTAGTAGCATCTTCTTTATTGGCATCCCTGATTTCACTATCCAAAATATAATCATTAATTAATATCTGCTTTTGCAAGCCATCTTCAGGTTCTTCTTGGTGTCCTGTAATTTCGGAATCTATTTCAATATCTGTTTGTTTCTTTAAGTCTCGCTTTAAGTCGAGGTCGACATCGAGATCTAAGTTTGCAGGATTACTTATATTTTCACTTTGTTTAATATCTAAAAAATAGCAATCATTCACTGTTACTTTCATATCTAAATTTCTTGCATCCTTTAATGCAGCTTGTTATGTAGTGTTTACTACTTTCTCTATGTCCACATTTTTAAAGATGTTTTCATGAATAGTATAACTGTTTTGTTCTTTGTGTATTTTTGTTTCTCTCGGAAATATGTAAGCATTTTTTAAATCATGTATTACGTAATTTTTAAAAGATATTCGGTAAATTCTGCCTAAAATATATTTTATACTAAAGTTCATTACAGTAGGAAAAGTTGACGTTAATGACCTTACTGATCTAAACATTGCCTCGCAAGGTTGACTGCCAAGGACAGGACATCTTTGTATCAAGATCATTGTTTTTTTGAAAAGTTCAATAAGTTTAATTAGCATATGTGCATTCATCTCAACGCAAGTATAGCAATTAAGCGTTATATAATTTTCTTGTAAGCTGTGTTGTGACTCCCGTTTAATCCACTTACGACAAAGTCTTAGAAAAAATACTGAATACCGAATTTTGTATATTTATTGTGCAAACTTTCGTCTTTATTAACAATGCAGCAATTAAATAGTCCATAATTTTTAAGTACTGTAGCATTACTATTTGCAATTTCACTAAGTACATTTTGCACCACGTTGGTACTTATTTTTCTTGCTGGATTGAAATTCATTTTATCTTCTAAAGTAATGTCAGACCTTGTAAGCTGATGTTTATCTTTATATTTGTCTTTAAAAATAGTATCGAGATGCTATACTGTTGCCACATATTTATCCATTGGTAAGCCTTACTCCTGGTTTTAAAAATCCTGGTCTTCGCTTCGTTAAAACATGAGTTTGATCCTGAAAGCACAGAAAGTTATTGTTGTTATTCATGTGGAACCATTTATGATTTTCGATCAATCTATCTGGAAAATCTGCTTCTATTTTCATTGCCTTAAGAAGGCAAGTATCTCCATCAGACAAATACCCCATTAATATATAGAGGCATTTAAATTTTAAAAAATCCTTAATGAGGAGACCGCGGCTTTTGAATTCTAAAAAGATTTCTTCAAATGAGCGCAAACTAGGTCCTCTAGAATCCATATCCGGGTTTACTTTCTGTTTACATATATACAGGGTGACGCATTTCCACGATAAAGCTCAATATAATTGTTATTGTGCAGGATATCAGAAAAAAAAATGTTTACGTTACCTATAGAGTGTCTTGAGCTGCATCTTAAAATTATTTTGACAATCACAGGTGGCCCATAAGTCGTAGGTGACACCTACAATTTTTTTAACATTCCTTATTGCATTTTTGTATTTTTCATCGATATATGAGGCATGTTTATAAAAAAATGGAGACGCAGTAACTGCGTTTTGGTAGCGAATGTTCATTAGACGCTTCAAAATTTAATAACGCAATTTGCTATTAACCTAAGGTTCGTCAGCTAGGAAACGAGTTTTCTCAGAACATTTTAAATTTATTTTCGGAAAACTTTTGTACATTTTCAAACATGTTATTTTGATAAAATATGGTACACTGTTACTATTATATATGTTATACCGGTGGCCAAATTGATGCCTGCTTACATTAAAGAGACATCTTTACTATTAAAAACTTATGAAAATTTACTTCCATAACGCAATTGCTGAGTCCAGACTTTTAAATATTTGCTTCAACCATTTCCCCTCGTTTACTCTTATGATAAATTATTGCTGATAATATATATCTTTTAATAAAAATGATTGAGAATTCGCTACATAGGTATAAATTACAAACGTAAACCCCAACAAGATAACACAAATAAATTAGATTCAGAGCTTTATCCCACAGAATGGCGTTAAGTGGATTTATTGTCGAAAATAAAAACAAGACGTAGCTTCATCTACAAAAGTGGACAAAATTTAATTTACCACGGATCTTATGAAGTACAGCCGGTTCGACAAGCGTGAGATGTTTCGCAAGAAAAAATATATTTTCACAACTGATTTATTTCGACAGATAAGGTTATATAGGAACAGAACGAACGAGGAGTGGTTTTCAGGAACGGCGCTAGGTACTTTGTGAGATGCCTGGATACACACTTGCCCCCACATCTCGTGGATTGTTTCTTACTCATACCCCACAATGACGCGCGTTATAGGTACACTTCATGATACTGTACAGATGTTGTTGGTGTGTCTCTCCAAACACGTTTCTCTGCTATACAGATCAATAAGTTCATGATTGTGCTAAGAGATATTTTGTAAGAAATGTGAAGCTGATATATGTGTGCTCATTTCAGGAAGTGAAGAGAAAAAAAAATAAAATATGAAAATGCGACGTAATGTCACGTTTCGAAAACTATTCATTAATAAAATTCACTAATAAAGAGGTATCGATGGTAAGACCACATCATAATAAGGTAAGACTTACGGAATATTTATTCAAATAAGCGAGAATTAATGCCTCGTGGTCCGTTAAAATTTATATATATATATATATATATATATATATATATATATATATATATATATATATATATATATATATATATATATATATAACAAGTTAGATTGTATACTCCAGACAAGATTAATAAAATGAAGAATGTACTGAATGTACTAGAGAAGACTAACTGGAACCTAGTGCTGGAGGAAAATGATGTAAGTGAAAGTTACCGTACATTCAGTAAGACTTTTATAACAGCAATGGATGGGATATTTAAGAAGAAAATAATAGTTGTAAAAGACAAAAACAGGGGTTCATGGATAAATAATAGCATTAAAGCGAAATGTGGCATCAAAAGACAGCTACATGAGGGCGTATTGAACAACACTGTTTCTAAAGAAGTATACAACTTTGCTAAGGATTTGAAGAGTGATTGCAGGCAAGCTAAGCAAGCATACAATACCAACTTCATAAAGACAGCGACAAACAAGACTAAAGCTACGTGGCAGGTAGTAAGGCAGGTGACTGGATGCTCAGGAGGCCAGAGATTTGACATAAAAACTTTCACTATAGACGGGGATACGGATCAGGAGCGATTCAATTACATAAATAAATATTTAGTTAACGTGTGTAAAAACATCAACACCAAAAATGCTCCAGCAACAGATAAAATTAAATATGTTAATGACACAATATTTTTTACCCCACCCATGAAAATGAAGTGTACAATACAATTTTTGAACTTAGATACACCAATTCAGTAGGTTTTGACGAGATTCCGGTAAGGCTGCTGAAAGAGGGTGCTGATGTTTTAGTCAAGCCATTAGCACATATCATAAACATATGCCTGGCTTATGGATTGTTTCCGGATGACCTGAAGAACTCACTAGTGATTCTGATACATAAGAGTGGGGAAATATCTCTACTTACCAATTATAGACCTATCTCATTAATTTCGAATAAAGCAAAAATAATAGAAAAAATTATATGCAAGCGAATAGTGGCTTTTTTAGAGAAACACAAAATATTTAGTGAGAATCAAACCGGCTATATTAAGAAAAGCTCAACTAACAGGGCAATATTTCAAATTATCAAGGAAATTGCAGAGTGACTAAATAAGCGTGAAAGCACAATGTGTATGATGCTGGATTTATCTGATAGCGTGTCCCACGACACACTGTTAGTTAAGTTGGAATTGCTGGGTTTCAGGACACTCTCGCTGATTTTAATAAAGTCATACCTATTAGGCAGGAAACAATATGTGGGTTTTAATGATCATAAGACAGGAGTGTTTCTGACATCTGAGTTGAAGATTATAGAACAAGGTGTGCCTCGGGGCTCAATCGCTGGGCCAGTCTTGTTCTTACTTTATATTAACGAACTGTCTTAAGTATTGCCCCATAAGTCAACCCTGTTTGCTGACGATACATCTTTGGTTTTACGAGCTCCTTCAGATAGTGATCTAATTTATGAGGCATCACAATCACTGAGAATTTTGGAACAGTGGTACAATGGAATGAACTTACAATTGAATGTGACTAAAGTAAATTTAATCTCATTTAACTATTTTAGAGGTAACCAGTTATCGCTGAAAATCAACTCAGAGTCGCTGAGCACACAGGATGATGTTAAGTTTTTGGGCTTGAAGCTTGACTCTCAGTTGAACTGGTGGGCGCCTGTTGGCTATCTGGCAGGTAAACTGTCTGCTTTTAGTTATGTTCTGCGTGTTCTGTCCGATTCTAGTTGTATCAGTGCTGGCCTCGAGACGTACTACGCATATGTGAACTGAAGGCTTTGATATGGACTAATGTTCTGGGGGAATTCCATAGAGCCGGTAAAATCTTTAGGCTCCAAACGGTATGTATCCGCAGCACATTCAATCTGAAATATAGGGGTTCGTGTAGGAAAACATTGCTCAACAACAGAATACTTACCTTGCCAAATTTGCATATATTAGAGAGTGCGTGTTTTGTTAGAGGAAATCGAAGTTTGTTATCAGATTGTGAACAACGGCATCAATACAACACTAGAGCACGTTTAAAGGATCAGTTAATTGCGCCACAAACTACAGAAAGTATTGTTTACAATAGTGCTGTGGTGCAGTCCCTAAAGGTGTACAACAAACTGACGGTGCAGATGAAGGAGCTTCCACCTGCAAAGATGAGAAAAACACTGAATAATATTCTATATTCTTTATAATTGTATTCCAGATTTGGAGTATTTAAACCTAAGATAATTTGAGTTACTTTCCTGCTGTTAGAATGTGAATTCGGTAATTATGCAGATGATCGACACACATGTTTTCAGAAACACGCTTAAAAATACTTCGGTATACTTAACCAGTACAAGAAGTGTTATGGAATCAACATCTCGAAAAGTAACGGGACCCGGAGTGAATAGGGGTGCTGAGCGGAGAAGGGAATATAAAAACAAAATCTTCAAAAATAGCTTAGTTGGACTTGTATAGGCAGCCTTATTTGCATTATGCATCAACACGTCCCCTTTATAATGTTTTCCCGCTCCAGCACGTCTATATGCTCCAGGTTCCTCAGATTCTTTGGGTCTTGAAGGGACAATATTTTTCTTGTCGTTTGTGCACAAAACACGAAGTAAGCCTGGACGACCTGATCTGACCCGACCAGACCTTACTTCACTCAACCCTACCTCACCTGACCTGACCAACAACGCAGGAGAAATCCGAAGAAAGCAGGAAAAACATTTTACAAAAATAAAATAAAAGACAATTTTAGCTTAAACTTACCACATATGACCAACAAGAGCCAAATAATATCAATAGTTCGGCAACGACGACATCCCACAACTTAAATACGAATTCCCACAACGTATATTTTTGGTTGCCATCCTTTACATATTTTTCACTGTTCCTAATTGAATAAAGTAATTTTACATAACTTTGGATATAAGACTAAATCCATAATACATAACTCACTACCATAATGCACTTGCTGCATCTAGAACTTTTATAGTGAAACCGAGCGGCGTATAGTTTTAGACGACACATACATTTTTTACTATATTTATGTTTTAATTTTTTTTAAATTAATTTCTTCTAAACTCTACACATACTTTTAATATAGTATGAAAAAGTTAATAAATAATATATAAGCTTATATATATATATATATATATATATATATATATATATATATATATATATATATATATATATATATATATATATATATAATAATAAATTACTATTTGTAGTATGTACTGATCACCTTATAATTCAAATTTATAAAGGAGCATATAATGGGTAAATGAATTAAATAGTTCTTTGTTTATAAAACCAGTGGTAAATATATTCTACAACTTAAAAGCATATCTATAAATAGCATGATCTTTTGTGATGCGATCTAAATATTAATTTGACGCAATAAACTTTCTGGCGATAAATGTGCTCTAAAGTTTTTCTTGAAGCGACGACTCGAAACAGTCCTTCTATTTCCCACTGATACTGATGTTTTTGACTGCCAGCAGGTGGTCGTAGTGACAACGTCATTGATGGTAAACAAGCTACTGTGCAAGTGCCTCGTATCCTTACTTAAAAAGATTATTGCACACTAGCTGTCTTTGTCTGTGAAAATAAAAACTACAAAGTATTCTGAATAGTTATCTTCCCCATTTTTAAGTAAAGGGGTAAGCCGTATTTATTTTAATTTTTAATTGGAGTTGATTCTAGTAAGATAATTTCCATTAAATTTAGGTTCTACCAGAATATCGACGATTTCGCAAGTGCTATTGATAACTTCACCCAGGGAAAGTGGAAAGTTTTTACCCTATCGAACAGTCCGTGGAGATTTAGACTACTTTTAGTGAATTTTTATTTAAAAAAATTCACTAATAGAGAGGTATCGATGGTGAGACTTTGCAAAAATTTTTGAAAATGAGCGCGAACTAGGACCCCTAGAACCCATATCCGGGGTCAGTTTCAATTTTTATATGTTTATATATATATATATATATATATATATATATATATATATATATATATATATATATATATATATATATATATATATAGATATAGATATAGATATATATATATATATATATATATATATATATATATATATATATATATATATATATCCGTCTGGTAACTCAAAAAATAATTAACCGATTTCGATGAAACTTGGCAAGTTGCTTTCTTTTATTAATGGCTTGGATGAGTTCGTTAGCCAGAAAAATCGGACGGGGTTTTCCGGGAAAATTTTGAGTTTTCTTTCAAAAAAAATTTTTTCTCCGAAAGTAACAAAGCTGTTTTAATGAAATTTACTATATATGTTGCCTTGGGATAGATCTTACTACGTGCTGAAATTCAACTTTCTAAGTTTATAAAAAATTGAGATATTGAAATTTTCAATTTTCTTTCGAAATTTTTTTTTCTCCGAAAATTACAAAGTTATATTAATGAAATTTGGTATATATCTTGCCTTATGAGAGACCTTACTACACACCAAAATTAAACTCTCTAAGTTTATAGAAAATTCAGTGATTCAAATTTGAAGCATTTAATATTTAACATGAAGTTTTTACCACAGGAATCGTAACGACGAGAAGATTTTCACGTCTCTAGTATCAGGATCACATGAGAGGATAGGCAGTGGCAACTAATGTTGTACATTCTAGTTTGTTATTCTGCAGATGATGTTTTCAATTTGTTTTTAATATATGGTGAATGTAACAGAATAGTTGAGACAACAGTTCGAACATTTAACAACATATTCCTTTATTTGGCTCCAATGAATAGAACAAAATTCAGCAGAATTAAAAGTAAGTCGTCGAGTCATGGAATAATACTGACACGACGCGTTGTTAAACGTTTCAAAATTGAAGACAATGAAATGAATGAAATTATAGTTCTTGCATATGTTGAAGCATGCCTACAAAGTTCGTTAAGAAGTAGGTCTCAAGATTTGGGTTTATCTATCTGAGCAATACACAGAATATTGAGAAAGCACAATATGCATAGTTAGTGAATTTTTATTAAAAAAAATTCACTAATAGAGAGGTATCAATGGTGAGACTTTGCAAAAATTCTTTCAAATGAGTGCGAACTAGGACCCCTAGAGGCCGTAGCCGATTTCTATGAAACTTGGCAAGTGCCTTTCTTTTATAAATGGCTTGGATGAGTTCGTTAGCCAGAGAAATCGGACGGGATTTTCCGGGAAAATTTTGAGTTTTCTTTCGAATTTTTTTTTTGAAAATAACAAAGCTGTTTTAATGACATTTACCATATATGTTGCCTCAGGAGAGATCTTACTACGCACAAAAATTCAACTGTCTAAGTTTAGAGAAAATTGAGTTATTCAAATTTTAAATTTTCTTTCGAAAAACATTTTTTTCTCCGAAAATTACAAAGTTATTGTGATGAAATTTTGTGCATATCTTGCCTTAGGAAAGACCCTACTACGTATTAAAATGAAACTCTCTAAGTTTATAGAAAATTGAATTATTTATATTTGAAGCATTTAATAAAAATTCACTACCATAACGCACTTGCTGCGTCCCGAGTTTTTTTAGATTAGACACGACAACACACATGGTGGTGCATTAATTGTTTGTATAATATATTATTATCTATTAGATTTCTAATTATATTATGTTACTTTTAAAGTCCTGTATAGCAAAATTGTTTCTGTAAATATCTCAATTTTTAAACTAACTGTTATTTAAATTATTTAGTTATTTAAATATCACTAGTTTTTCTATGTAATGTAGGAATTATTTTTTGTCGAGTGCAGTACGAGTAGAACTGCAGTATTTTCTTTATTTCTCTACGTACGTATGTGCAGTTACCACAACATAACTTAAACGTTAGAGTGGAACTAACTTTAGGAAAGTTTTTATCTCGTATATATTCCGAGTAGTTTAAAGCCACTCCTAAGTGAAATATGCAACTCCGTGAAAAACATGACTCAAATTCTTTTATCTCTTTGAGGTAATTCCTGAGCCATCAAGTTCAGTCAAGTGAAGTAACCCGTGATGCATAGTCTACGATGTCCGGAATGTCTTTCCAGATACGAGACATAAATTCCAATAAAAAATGTAACCATGCGAATCTTATTATACAAAGTTGAACAGGCCGTTTAAATTCATCGAATTACATTTTCGTTTTGCTCATATGCCTGCAAAATTTTTAAAAAGAGAAAGCGTTTTTATTGTGGTATATACCTAGTTAAATAACGAGAAGTTATGTATGGATATTTATTTGCAAAATCGTAAACCCTCTGTGCGCCCTAAACAACAAATCAGATGTAAAACGTATTACCACCCACTTAAATATTCACCTATTTCAGCTTTGAAGGTTTAAATAGAAAGTACACTTTTAAGAATACGTCTCTAGACTTAAATTGTTCCGATTAAGATTTTATAAAGGTACAAGGTAATTTGATTTATACTCACTCTTTGTTGTAAAGTTATTATACTCCAGAGAGTGCTCGTGAATTTTTTTAGAAAATCCCTGTAGAGTAGGGTGGAGTGAAATGAGTTCAAAAAAATTTCCTTTCGAATTTCCTCAACGCTGTATGACTAAATGTTTGTATGTATAAATAGCTGTTGAAATATGTAAAACTTTAATTTTTAACTTATGATCTTCAGGTGGCGCAAAAGACTTAAAGTTTTGAATTTTTTAAAATATTTAAATTAATAAAACAATATATTTATTCACTTAAACTGTATTTTCTGAATTTAAAATATAAAGAATTGTAACTATATAACAAGCTTTTATTATTTTAGGCTTCTGTCATATCATCTGCATGCGGAGTTGGTCGTTGAACTTCAGAGAAAAACTGAGATTTTGTGTCGAACGTTGGCATAATTTTTCTCGATTTAATTCTTGCTCGGATGTATCCATCACGTGCTTCACTTCCGCATACAGCCAAACTAGCTTCAGTGACCAGTTTTACGCCTCTCTCTACAGCTTGCGTGTGACAGGGAAATTTTTCAATACAGATATCTATATTTTTATTCATAATTTTGTCCCATATTTCACTGTCACTATATTTTGAAGCGAATGGCCGCTAGAATATTTGTTCTGTTGTCCAGTCTATTAAATCATAATAGTCGTTCGCTTCAAAATTTAATTTCGGGATCAAAAACTCACTTACACTCTTCCCCTTTGCAGTTTTTCTGGCTTTGAGTACTCGTCTTAGTGCTAATTCTTTAACTTCTGGTCTTTCGTCTTGTAGCATATCTAGTAAAATATTTTCCGAATGTGCGAAGAAAGAGTTCCGCTGTATTACTCTAAACGCAATTGTTTTAAGCTCATCTTTTAAATAGGAACATTTTTTTATCATGCTTAGAAGATGGTGCGGGCCGTATTGGCATGAAGGTTTCATTTTTATACAGAACCATGTTGGCGCGTACACTATAATCACAAACGTAGCAAGCTCGACCAGACTTTCAGATGGGTACTTGGTGGCCACATATAATCTCAAAATTCTGTTTGCACAGGTTAGCCAACGAGAGTGGACCAGCTTTCCTGGTTGCTTATTAGCCAACTCAGTTGTCACGTTACCTTGTGTAACAGCTTGACAAATTTCCAAGAGATATTTTTGGTCAGTGCTCAGAATTTTCACGTCAATCTCAGGTAACACTGTCTCAATCTTCTCAAATTCCACTACAGGTAAGTCTGCACAGTTCTGTAACTTCTTGCCGATGACTCCTGCGAACGTATTGGGACCTGACGTACTACCATCTAAAGTGTTGAAAAGATGACGCAGTGGCAATTCGTTTGCGTGCAACAAACATAAAAGCCAATGTAAAGGTCGATTTAACTGTCTTTTAATCAATGTAATTGCTCCATTCTTAGAGCCTGTGTTGACAGCAGTTCCGTCACATCCAATGGCTACAATGGTTGATAGATCCTTAAAATACAACTTTAGAAAGTTCATTATGCTATTTTGTATAGAAATATAATAATAATAATATATAAGTGTGATGTGTGACGTGTGTGTAGTGCAATTAAATGTGTTGGCGACGTTAAAATGAACAAACGGAGGTCGGAGGTGCCTGTCTACTGTGTCTACTTCAAATAATAACTCGCAAAAAAATCACTTTTTAAAAATAAAACTTTAGGTTCAGTGCGCCACCTGAAGATGAAGTTAGAATTTGATAATATTTTAGCTACTTTCCTATGTACCACCAATGCATCGAATGGTTATACAGGAAAAAACAAATTTAAAACTATTTTTTCACTCCACCCTACTGTAGAGTATTGGACACCAAAGAAAAATTGTAGCGGTAATTTGAGTAAAAAAACAACAGACAGGCTGTTTCTCAATTATTCGATGTTAGTTCAACACAATTTTATGTCTTTAGAGAAACAGTAATAAGGATGGGATTCACTGAAATAAAAATTCCACATTTAGAAATAATAATATGATTACTGTAATCTACCCTGTTTTTATTGAACTATACGAAATAGTGGCCACAAAAAATTTCCGGAAGCAGCAAGTGCGTTATAGTAGCGAATTTTCATAAGAATTTTACACTAATATTATACGGCATATTAGTAAAGCTAACACTTTAAACTTACACAGACGTTGAAGATCGAATTTAGAGTTCCTAGTACGCGCACATTTGAGGGATTCTTTCAAAAGTGTTACCATCGATATATATCTATTATCAAAAAAATCCTGCGTTCTAACTCCCTTTGGGAAGTATGCCCAAAACTCAATTTTCTATGAAGGTGAAGAACTCAATTTTTCTGTATCTGTAGATAGTGTAAGTCTCTTTAAAATAAACTAGTATGACACATTTAATTAAAGTTATACAGAATATTTCCAGAAGGAAACTTAAAACATATTTAGAAAAGTAAAGTATCTGCAAAATTATAAACGTAGCAGTTATTTTTTCTCATTAATCGCCAGTATGATTTCGTTTTAGTCAACCTTATCAAACCTATTTTTTCAATAACAATTACAACAATAACAAAATTATAATTTCAGACTCAAACTTGTTTAGGTGTTTTAAACAAAAATGAGATCTTGTTCAAAACGTATGAAATCTGTGCACTATTGTTTCTCCAAATGTGAAAATAAAACATTAAAAAACATACATCCATCGAGCTGGATTAGATCGCGTAACCTTCTGCTTAGGAGGCACGCGCGGCACCCCCTGCGCTATCTAGGCACACGTCAACAAAGGTTTAATTTGCGTGATACTCGGCTTCATGCCTCGGATATTATATTCAAAGCATACATAATTAATTAATTACAGAAAATTAGTAGAATTACCATTGAAACACATCCCATGACTGTTTCGGTATTATATGACGTCTTATGTTTAAGTTCAAATATAAAAGAAACTATTTTAGAATCATTTTTATATAGAGACTTGGCTTGATTTTGTTTAAATCTATGCTATATTTTGCGACAGCATAATATATCAATGCTGCGCTAAAACTGTGTTTGGGGCGGTTAATAAAGCTACAAGTATAGTGTATTTTAATAATTGATTGAATAGCCCAGTTAAATAACAATCAATTGACATATTTTAAATGTCATGTCGTCTGTCATGTTCCATAATTGCGGCCGAGATTTTACGATTGTTGGTTCGGGTAGTGTGTATTATGCCTGGTATATATTTAGTTTGGTTAGCGTTGATGTATGGTTTATACCTGTTGTATGAATCAATCTACGCGTGACAGTACTCTGTCCATCAGGCATTGGACTTTAACCACTAAGTCGTTTCAACGCACGTCTTTGGGATTTTATTTTTAATTTGGAAAAAACTCTAAATATTGTGTAACAAATTACTAAAAATTCACAACATAGGTTTATTTGCACTATTTCTAGCCACGTGTGAAGTCTCATTTCAATTACTCTGATACTTACAAAAATATAGCGTTTTCAAAAAGTTTTCCTCGATTTTCCACCGGAAAAAATTGAGCATAAAGGCTGATTAATGAACTTGATCTCGATTTTCACCCAAAACAAGATTTTTGATAAGTCTGATTGAAATCAGTTTAGTACTTCTTAAATTATCGCTCGGATACATACATACATTAATATATATATATATATATATATATATATATATATATATATATATATATATATATATATATATATATATATATATATATATATATATATATATATATATATATATATATATATATATATATATATATATATATATAAACATATATAAATTTTAACGGACCTTGGTTTTGGGTTCTAGGGACCCAAATTCGCGCTCAAGTGAAGAAATTTTTTTAAAAGCTTTTCATCGTAATCTCTCTATTAGCTAATTTTTCTTAATGAAAATTAGCTATGAGAAATATAGCAATAGCTGTAAATTAAGAATTCGACAATATTTATTAAATGCTTTTCGCATAATTTAAATATGAAACTTATGTGTGTGTGTTTCTGTTTCTTTAATGTCGATCTTTTTCCGCGACTATGGCCAATCATCGACGCCAGGGAACAGTTTTACCTCACCATCCTGGCAATTTTGCCGAACCGCTGCCTTTCTATGAGAATTGTAAAGATCTCTAGCCTGCCCAACATTGCATTTCCACGGGACCGGCAACTTTATGCTCCCTCCGAAGGGAGGAACGTGCAGACATTCAACTTGCTCAAATACAATGCCAAAACCTCGGTTGATATTAAGGTTACAGTAGGTACTGAAAAAGTTAAATAAGACCTCTGGGATCGAACCCAGTACCCTTCGGTTCAGACTCACACGTTCTTACTACTGAACCATTGAGGCTCTAACATGAAACTTAGATTATTTTTTTATAAACGGAGTGAATGGAACAATGAACAAAAAAAGGCTGTTCTTTACATTAAGCAGTTAACCTAATTAACGCTTCGGTGGCTACGTGATAGGGGTTGTTATTATTTACCTGAAATTTAAAATTACTGTTTCTAGACACCAAATAGAAAATACATCTGACGACGCTAACTTTATTAGTGAAGCGATCGTCAGGTCCTAAACAATGTGTTGTGGTGATTTGGGTTCTCCAAATGCACTCATTTGAATAGGTTCGTTGGTCAGGAAAATAGGACTCGGGTTTCCAAAAAATTTAAGTTTATTTTCAGAACATTTTCGTAATTTTTCAAACCATAAGGTTATTTTAATTGAATATTGAACATGGTTTCTACTAAAAAGGTTATACTTAACAATTTGATGCGTTTCATTAAAGAAAAGACGCAATTAAAACATTTTAGTGAATATTCGCTGCCATAAGGCACGTCTTGTGTCTATATCTTTATTTTATATGCTTGATTCAAATCTATTATAAAATATTGATCAAATGAATTAATGTAAACTTTAAAACTGCCCGATGGCAGCTATTTCGCTATGAAGTGTGTATGATTTCCCTTTCATAGCCAAACTGACACTTGTCTAAGCCCGCGTCGGTACATTTGAAGATACGGTACGAAATTGAGAACAATATAGCATATTAATTATGTCGACGTAGACTCAATTGAACTCCACCGATAATAAGCATATGTTACAATCCCCTTGTTGTGGCTTAACACAGGTGCGTAACACTTTGAGGATATTAGTGTTTGCACAACAACATGACACCCACATAGCGTCTATAAATAATTAATAGACGAAACTTACTCTATAGTATCGATTTTACCGAATTGGTAGTGTATGTGATACTCAAATTCAAGAAACGTTATTTTTCGTTTACAATGGCAGCTACGTCTATTTTTTATTCTTTCAAATTTTTGTACATCGCTATTAGAAAAACAAGATTTTCGATCTTTAGAAAATATTTAAATATGCCCTCCTTCATTTTAGTACACCCCTTTATCGTTTTAGACGACTTCAAATGCAGCAGTGGAATCTTGATCTGTTTCCATCGGTGTTGCGTAAACCAGAGACTTTGCATGCCCCCTAAGAAAAAATTCAAAGGCGTTAAATCAGGTGACCTAAGTGGCACAGAAACTGGGCCATCTCTGCCAGTCCAATATTGTCCGACCTTCTCATTCATATACTTATTTGTACAGAAAAAATGTAGGCGCATCAACGCTTGATAGCCATATTTGCTTCTAACGCTTATTGGAATATTTTTAAGACATTCCTGCAAGACGCCCTCAAAAAATGCCTGTAGATAGGTCCAGTTATCAACAATACCGATCCACATGTTGACAAGACAACGTTGTTAGTGACCTTAAGGAAATACCGCATGAGGATTATCTCCGCCCAAACATGACTATTCCTTCAATAGATATGCTATTTCGTGTACAGCAAGCTTCATCCATCCACTATGTAAAACGTAAATAGTTAGATTGCTTGACAGTTTAATGAAGCAGACACTGATAAAATTGAACTCCGGGCTGGTAGTCGGCTGGAATTAATCTCTGAACTTTATAAAAATTGTACAGAGTTGTTGTTCATGTAACACCCGCCAAACGAAAGCGGCATTCATAGCTTATGAAGTTTTGCAGATGCTAATCGAAGATTCGTCCGCAATTTGGTGATATACATTTTCGTTAAGTTCGAACGCTTTTACTGTTTTTGCTACAACATAATTGTATATTTATTGTATTTAACTTGCTGGTCTAGATAAGTCGTCGATTAATGGCAATAAACTTTTTCTGCTCAGGATGTGCCTTGGGGAAGAGCGTTCTTGAGTTCGGCGGAAGCGCTCGCATTGCTAGTTGTTGCTCCACATCCTAGATGCATATCCTCCAGTTCGTTATTGGTGGACTTTTCCATAGGTAGCGATTCTTTTCCAAACTTCACAAATGTGCCGAACAAATGCAACAAACTAGCAAATAAGAAGCTCTGGTCTCTGTCTCAGCTAAGATAAGCATTGGTAGAAAGTTCGTAAGATAAGACGCGATGCGAAATGCCTCATTGAAAAAAACGCTGACCTACCCGGAGAAAATGGAAATGGCAGCTCAGTACTAAATGCTGTATAACAACTCGAATTGTTAAGTAAAAAAAATCGATTAACTAAACTTAAGAACTGATAACTGCGTTTTCAATTTTCGATCAAACAGAAGAATGAATCACTCGAGTGTTTTGTACCCAATGCTGAAGCTGTCACTTTTGCAGAAACCACGCGCTTTGCTTAAACAACTGTAGCAAAGCTAGTGGAGGTTATTTTCAGAAATTTCTGTAGTAACACACAAATAAAATGCACAAAAACACAGTGAACCCCACTTTAGATTTAAATTGCCTGAACGCGCCAGAGCGTCTTAGAGATGCATTTCTGGACTTGTGCTCTTTTTCTCAGATGTCTTCTCTCATCCTATCGAATCACCCCCTGCAGTTCAGTCCCATGGTTGTGAATCACCTGTATAGATATCTTATTCAATTCGTGAATGCTGAGCATTGGCACAAGCTCATACACATTTGTTAAAAATGCATGTTAATTTGTTTTGTAATAAGAAGGCTTACCTTGCATTCGTTTGAGTAACAGGGTATTGTGTTTGTGCACTTTGATTTACCTCTTACAAGAACATTGTGAGATGTTGTCACAACAGCTTTAGTTAACACAAAATATTATAGATAGAGACTGTGTGCAACCAATTAACATGGGCTGAGAATTTGCGAAATTGTTAGTTGCACAGAGTCTCCATCTATAACATTTTGTGTTAACTAGAGCTGTCGTGACAACATACTACCTGGTTCTGCACCAAGATGGCGATCCTGTCGTATCTCACAATGTTCTAGGAGGCTGGCTACCATAGCCATATTACTTTATATGTGGGCTGTCGCTGTGATTGGTATAGCGCACTGACGAGCTCTAATTACGGAGATACCGCTGTGCGTTTCTAATTACGGTGAAAATACATCTAGCCTTACATAAATTGTCTCTATATTAGGGAAGAAATGGGCCAGGGCTGACAATTTACAAAATTGTTAGTCGGTTCTGCACAGTCTCTATCTATAACATTTTGTGTTAACTATAGCTGTCGTGACAACAAACTACCTGGTTCCGTACCGAGATGGCGAGCCTGTGGTACATCTCGTAATTTTCTGGGAGGCTAGCTACCATATCCGTATTAATTTATGGGTGTGTTCTCGCTGTAATTAGTATACCGTACTTACAAGCTCCAATTAGAGCGAAACCGGTCTGCGTTTCTAATTACAGTGAGAATACATCTGGCCTTACCTCTTACTATATTAATAGCTTTTGAAGAACGTGGTAACAGTTATATAACGTCGTATCTATTATCCTTTAATATTTTCAAATCCAATTATAAGCTCGTCTTGATATAAAATATTCATTTAAACTCATTGTAATTCGTAACAGGGGGTAGTGCACATTAAGTTTCTCTGACCTATATTAGGCTGAGTGACGCTCGTTACAAATGTTCCCTACACACGCCCATTATTTCTTTGATTTACTGTTATTTAATAGAGAAACCCTTACAGCTCAAGGACAAGATTGATTACAAGAGCTAGAGCAAACATTCCCACTCGTATTATCCACAAAACCGAAAGGTTTTGATACATATTAGTTAAATTACATGTTAACAAAACGAATAAACCTTGTGATGAATGCCACAAAAACTACTTCGGCGATATTTCACTCTGGTCAATTTTACCGGGGAAAATAAATTATTCCCGGTTAAAGGGGAAACAGTTTTTATTTAGTCCAAATGGTTTTTGTGTACACAGGAATTAATTCTAGTTCTCGTGTTTAAAGAGGGTAATTTCAAATTTCTGTTTTTAGATGCAGTTTTGTCTAACAAACAATTTTTTTTGAAGACATTCATTTTGTCTCAATAATACAATAATTAATTGCAATATAATAAGAGAGTGGACATGGATCAGATTGGAAAACGGCTAACAACTTTGTCACGTCGCGTCGTTCCGACCCGGCTTCGCTTCACATGTGAAGCAAAGGTAAATGAAAGAAAGTCTAAACGCAGGAAGTGCGTTACAGTAATAAATTTTCCTAGAAATTATTTACGAAGCTTTTACGAAAATTATGTTGTATATACAAAGTGGTCCACTTTTTTGTAGCAAGATTTGAACCGTCGACAGAAAACATTTGGAGACAAAAATGTCATATCAATATAAACGCAAAAACGCTTCGTTTCAAAGATACGAGGTGTTACAAATTTAGAAAAGAATAGCACAAAGTATGTAAGGCTAGATGTAGTCTCACCACAATTAGAACCGCAGACCGGTTTCGCTCTAATTAGAGCTCGTCAGTACGGCGTACTAATTGTAGCGAAGATACACTTATAAAGTAATACGGCTATGGTAGCCAGCCTTCCAACACTAAGTGAGTGGTAAGACACAAAGCAACGTGCCGCCACCTAGTTGCGGAACCAAGTAGTATGTTATCACGCCAGCTCCAAATAACACAAAGTGTTAAAAATATAGACTGTATACAACCAACTAACAATTTAATAAATTGTTAACCCTGGCCCATTTATACCCTAATATAGGGACAAAGTGTGTAAGGCTAGATGAATTTTCACCACAATTATAACCGTAGACCGGTTTCGCTCTAATTGGAGCTCATAAGTCCGGCATACTAATTGTAGCGAAAATACACCTATAAAGTAATACGGCTATGGTAGCCAACCTTCCAACACTAAGTGAGTGGTAAGACACGAAATGGGCCAGGGTTGACAATTTATTAAATTGTTAGTTGGTTGTATCCAGTCTCTATTTTTTAACAGTTTGTGTTATTTGGAGCTGGCGTGACAAAATATTACTTGGTTCCGCAACTAGGCGGCGGCACATTGCTTTGTGTCTTTTTTTCCTCAGGGCTCGTTCGCGCGCCCCGACAGCACCGCAACCTTTGGTTTATTGTGCATGCCCTTAGTATTTTTACTCCAGACACTCCAAAATCACTGTGCCTTGAACTAGTCTGCACAGCGATTGGTAGGGTGAAGTTGTATAATGCTCTGTCTCCAGTCTAGACTGACCAAAGATCAGTTGTCTTCTGCGGTCCAGAGCTTTACACTTGCACAAGATGTGCTGAGCTGATTCTTCCCCCTCGCCGCAGAGTCTGCATGCGACGTCCCCCTCGAACCGCACTGCTTTGGCTCGAAAATATGGAATAGCTAAATCTACTATTCGCTCATTAAAATCTAAAAGAGATGGAATCATAAAAGTTATCAGCAAAAGCTTACGCCCTACAAAAAAGCGAACTTTGCGAAAGGCAGAATATCCAGCAGTTGACAAGGCAGTCTACAAGTGGCTTACCCAACGCTGAAACAACATGCCAGTAAGTGGAGATATGCTAAAACAAAAGGCCCTAAGTGTATATGCAGATCTATATTAGAACAGAGGTCATTTTGCCCCCAGTGACGGATGGCTACAGCGATTTAACTATAGATTTGGTATACGATTTTTGAAAATTACTGGAGAGAAGTTCTCCTCTGAGCCTGAACTTGTAGATCCATATGTAATAGACCTCAAATAAGTTATTGACCAATTCAACTTATGCGATCATCACATCTACAATGCAGACGAAACGGGGTTATATTGGCAACTTTTACCAGATAAAAGTTACGTTTCAATATCCGAGAAAACTGCCCCTGGCATTAAAACAGCAAAGCAACGAATTACATTTGTCGGCTGTACAAATGCCTTAGGATCTCACAAATTAAAACCATTTGTAATAGGGAAGGCTAGAAATCCGAGGTGTTTTAAAAACTCTAATTGTCCAGTGGTATACGAAAACACGAAAAATGCATTGATGACTTCGGAAATTTTTAAAAATTGGTTTGCCAGCAATTTGTTCCTGAGGTTTGTAAACTTGCAGTATATGTGTATGTGTAATCATTTTTTTAATATCATTTTACTACTCCAGGTCAAATCTTTTCTACGAAACCAGAATCTTCCTGAAAAGGCCATCCTTATCATAGACAATGCCCCATCACAGTCGCCCAAGGAAGAATTGAGGACTACAAATCGGGCAATATTCACAATGTTTATGCCGCCGAATGTAACTCCCCTAATTCAACCGCTTGACCAAAATGTTTTAAGATTGACTAAGCTCTATTACCGGAGGAGTTTGCTTAGTTCATTGTTGCAAGAACAGAAAATTTGGAAGTTGCTCTAAAAAGTTTGACACCAAGAGATGCAGTATTAAATATAAAGGCAGCATGGGACCAACTAGAACCAACAATGACAACAAATGTCGAAGAAATCTCTTGAGCAGGGTAGATGATGATGATGAAGCAGAACTTCCTTTGGCAGTTTTGAAACAAATGTTGAACCAAGATCAGCCCGAGACAGTAATAGCACATACTGTTCCCTGCTGGAAGAACTAATCTTGCAAGCGTAAATAATGGATACACATAAAACTGATTGATTGTATGTATACTTTTATGTTATTTAGGGTACATTTACCGCTCATGATATCAAAGAATAGAGTAAAGATGCTAATCCTACAACTGAAAATGAAAGTCTGTCACAAAAAATAAGTGATGCTGATGACGATGAAGTATCAGACGCCAGTAATCCTGAAACCGCTGAAGAGCAATCCAAAAAAAGTTACAAATCTAGATGCAGTCGAAGCTTTAAACATTTAGGTAAAATGGGCCGAACAAAATCAGATAGATATTTCTCACATTTTAAATCTGAAACGTGTGCAAGAGAAAAGAGAAAGCTCTGTTAACAAGCATGTCTGTAAAGATGGTACAAAGAAGCATCACATCATACTTTCAACAAAATAACCACTAAATCACCTTATGTTCATATTTATACTGCCAAACTGTTCTTTTGAGTATAGATAAACATAGTACATATGTACATAATATGTATACATAGGTACATACTTACACATAATATGTACACATGTTCCATACACAATACATGTGAAAGTATTTCTCTTTATTTTTGCAATTATATATTTAAGTTTTGGTTCATTTATTGTACAAGATTTATGTTCTCTAGAAATAAACTTTCTTTTATTTTAATTTGAAACTAAAATTTCACTTTTATGTGCCTTAAGCATACAAATTTGCAATAAAAATCAAACCCCCATTAGTGTGAACACTCCTGGTTTTTTTCTGTTAACGTTATCGAAATTCTACTAGATACATGTGTATATATATATATATATATATATATATATATATATATATATATATATATATATATATATATATATATATATATATATATATATATATATATATATATATATATATATATATATACAGGTGTCCCACGTCGAGTAATGTATTAGATTATTTCCGAAAATATACATTTTTGAGCGCTAAAAATTTGTATGCGGGGGTTTCCGAAGATGTTCTATTTAATGGAAATAATTTCCAAAATGGCGGACTTCTGGTTACACCATAAATAGATATAAACATCGAAATAGAACACCTTATAAATTATTGCATTTTTAGAATACTCATCTAATTATAGGTTAAAACTTATTAGGGTATGCTCTCCCTATCTTCAACTGTTTTCGAGTTATGTCAATTTATTTGACAATTCTGTTCAAGGGGAGGCTGACTTAATGAAGGTGAATTCGTGCCGTGTTAGGATGCAGAAAAATCTTTAATTTTTGAGACACGTTCAAAGGCCATTAAGCTTCGACATGATTACGACAAAAAATTGTTTCATATACAGGGTGTTTTGTAGGATGTATTTGGTATGCTTTAAACTAGAATAACTCATTTATTTCAAATAGAACACCCTGTATACTATCTTCTCATTGAATAGAACAGATAATTCTCCTTCAAACTATATTATCATTCCCTATACCTAAACTTGATAATTGTCGAGTTATTTGCGGTTAACCAAAAAAATAATTAATTAATATTTATGAAATTTCAACAAATAACAGAGAATAACCAAAAGTATTGAAAGTTGAAAATGATTATGACTATCTAAGAAACTCATGATTCATATTGTTCAAATTGTGTATCATTCGCGCTAATACATCGCTCTAAGCGTATTACAACTCCTTCACTTGTTGTACGCCGTATTTCTGCGGGATCAATATTATCCAAACAATTACGGACTCTATCTTCAAGTTCTTCCCTAGTGTTGACTGGAGTCACATAAAGATCTGATTTCAATTTACCCCATAGGTAAAAATCCAGACGAATGAGGTCGGGCGATAGTGGATGCCAATTGTACGTTCCCCGCCGCGTCACATCCACCTCTCTCCGAATTCATCATTCAAAAAGCTCCTCACCTCTGCTGAATAATGCGTAGGAGCCCCATCTAGTTGATACCAACAATTCACATACGCAGTAAGTGGTAAATTGTCCAAGAAATGAGAGACAGTGGTTCGCAAAATGTCTAGGTATTGCACAGCTGTCAGATTATTATCGTAAATGCAGTACGATATTTTATCATCCATCAGAAGAGCAAACAAGTTGAAGCTAAATTTTCTCTGAAAACAGCGTTCTCTTTTAACATGAGGATTGTCTTGAGCCCAGTAGTGAATATTATGTCTATTAAATATTCCTTTATGGGACATCTTTGTTTCGTCAGTCCAAATTATGCTTTTCAGAAATAAAGGACCGTTTCGGTGTCTTTCAAGGAGAGTGTGACAAAATTCAATTCAGTGGGCTGGGTCGTTCGGTTCCAGAGCTTGTACACTTATAAATTTATAATTATGCATTTTATGCTTGGACAATATTCTCTGTATGGAGGAACGTGCTATGTTCATGTCATGTTCAGCCGAACGTATTGACGCCTTTGGATTAGCTTCGAAATAAGACAACACAGAAATTTGTGTGGCTTCGTCTTCTATAACTGGAACCGATCTTGATGTTTGTTTAATCGTGCAACTTCCCGTTCTCAAGAAATTGGTTTCATAACGTCTTAATTTCAACGCAGTCATTGGCGAGGACTCGGGATACCTATCATTAAACAGCCGACATGATCTGCTGACCACTCTGTTGCACTTTTCATGAAAATAGAATAAATTCAGCAATTGTTCGTTTGAATAGCTGGCATTATCCATTATAACGTAGAATTCCTATTAATTCAGACAACAAAGACAAAAAACTAACGTTGTGAATGACATCAATATAAAACTGACAATAAACGTAAAAATGTCAAACATCATATAGCACTCTTATAATTCATACAGATTTTAGACATACTCCTAAATTTTTCTTTTTTTTTTGTAAACCGCAAATATCTCGACAATTATCAACTTTAGGTATAGGGAATGCTAATACAGTTTGAAAGATAATTATCTGTTCTATTCAACGAGAAGATAATATACAGGGTGTTCTATTTGAAATAAATGAGTTATTCTAGTTTAAAACACACCAAATTCTAATACATCCTACAAAACACCCTCTATATGAAACAATTTTTCCACAATCATGTCGAAGGTTAATAGCCTTGGAACGTATCTGACAAATTAAACAATTTTCAGCATCCAAACACGACACGAAATCACCTAGATTAAGTCAGTCTCCCCTTGAACAGAATTCTCAAATAAATTGACATAACTCGAAAACAGTTGAAGATAGGGAGAGCATACCCTAATAACTTTTAACCTATAATTAGATGAGTATTCTAAAAATGCAATAATATACAGGGTGTTTTATTTGAAATAACAGTGTAACTGAAAGTCCACCATTTTGGAAATTATTTCCATTAAATAGAGCATCTTCGGAAACCCCCGTATACAAATTTTCAGCACTCAAAAATGTATATTTTCGGAAATAATCTAATACATTATATATATATATATATATATATATATATATATATATATATATATATATATATATATATCTTTATATATATATATATATATATATACATATATATATATATATATATATATATATATATATATATATACAGGCTGTTTCAAAAAACATGCACCATCGCTCGTGGGGCAATTCCTTACTAAAAAATAAGAAAAAAAGTTCCTGTGCACATGGGCCCGGAAACGCATAGTTTCCAATATACAGGGGGTTGAATTTTTTTTATTTTAATTTTTTATAAATAATTTCAAAACCACTGGATTTATTTTAATGAAACTTGGAACTTGAAAGTGTATTATGAAAGTGCATATTTTCAAGTGAGAAAATTCATTTGGGGAAAAATATGTGCGCCACTGTCTTTTTCCAATGTTGATACATCAGTTATGAAGCTTATTACATAACCCACAAAAGCTACCTCTTGGTATTTTTTCGTTCAGGGTATCCCCTAGGAGATATAATTAATTTTATAAAAAGGGGCAAAGTACCGATTAGTCGGCGTAATAATAATAATAATAATAATATATGTTTACTGCAACCATAAGAATATGAAAAACAAAACATACAGTAAACATTACAGCAATAAACGTGCAAATAACTAACCTACGTAAAACTTATTGGTGATAAACATTGAAATGAATATTACAAACATTGATAAAAAATGATAAATAAAAAATAAAAATAAAAAATGAAAAAGTAATCGTAAAGACACCATGATTTTTCCAAACTCTTGTTTTTTGTACATTACTCAATTGACTTTAATAACAAAGCTAAAGAAAATGTTGAAAGTGACCACCATTAGCATCGTTACAATTATTTAACCTTCTGCGCAAAGATCTTCTTACTCTTCTGCAAATATTTTGATCTTCTCTAATGCTGTCAAATGCATATTCTATTCTTCCCAACAATTCTTCTCGTGTATTTACTGGTGTTTTATACACTATTTCTTTTAAATGACCCCACAAATAAAAATCGAGAGGATTCAGGTCCGGAGATCGAGGTGGCCATGACACCGGACCTCCACGACCAATCCATCGGTGACCGTATGTGTTGGCTAAATATGTTCTTACAACTGCTGCAAAATGTGCGGGCGCACCATCATGCTGGAACCACATTGTACCATTTCTCATAAAAAGCGGTAGTAACAACGGCAAATCATTTTGTAAAAAGTTTAAATATGATTCCAGGTCAAGACGATTCGGTAGAACAATAGGACCAATTATGTGATTTTCAATAATAGCAGCCCAAATATTGATGGAAAATTGATACTGCGAATTTGCAACTCTTAGAGAGTGTGGGTTTTCATCGGCCCATGTATGTAAATTGAGAAAATTTACGATACCTTTTCGCGTAAATGACGCCTCATCAGTAAATAGTACACGTTTAGAAAAATGTTGGTCGTGCCTAAGTTTGTTTAAGAACCACTGACAAAACATTACCCTTGGTTGAAAGTCTCTAGGTAGAAGTTCCTGGACACGTGTAAAATGATAGGGATATAAACTTTGATCCTTCAGAGTTCTGTGAACTGATGATGCCGAAATATTACCCAGTTCGGTGGCAATAATTCTCGTACTTGTACTAGGATCACGTTCAACTCTATTTAATATTGCCTCTTCAACTCGTACAGTTCGGCGGTATCTTCTGCGTCCAGAGTCAGCTTTTAAAGGTTTTAAAGAACCAGTTTCTCTCAAATGTCTTACAATACGTGGGAAAATATTTTTGTCAGGAATTCTTCTTTGCGGATAAGTTTCCTGATAAACTCGCACAGCTTGTCTAGCATTTTGATTTGTTTGTTCATAAATTAACAACATATCAGTCAAATCCGCTGAAGTGTACTTAATGAAAACCATCTTGAGAGTAGGAATTAATATTAATGAGCAGCTCAGTATCAACAAATAACTAAAAACGAAAATACTGCACCGTATCAAAATTTAAAGAATAGCACGAAAACTCTTTTGACGCCTACAAAGCACTTCAAAATTGTAGAATTTAGAGAACTGTCAAAAATTATAGTTTCATGGCACTTTACGATTACTGTTTTCATTACTCCAACGAATCGGTACTTTGCCCCTTTTTATAAAATTAATCATATCTCCTAAGGGATACCCTGAACGAAAAAATACCAAGAGGCAGCTTTTGTGGGTTATGTAATAAGCTTCATAACTGATGTATCAAAATTGGAAAAAGACAGTGGCGCACATATTTTTCCCCAAATGAATTTTTACAGTTACCCCGTACGCACGCCACTGACGCAGTTGTAAGTATATTTTCACTTGAAAATATGCACTTTTATAATACACTTTCAAGTTCCAAGTTTCATTAAAATCAATCCAGTGGTTTTGAAATTATTTATAAAAAATTAAAAAAAAAATTAAAATTCAACTCTCTGTATATTGGAAACTATGCGTTTCCGGGCCCATGTGCACAGGAACTTTTTTTCTTATTTTTTAGTAAGGAATTGCCCCACGAGCGATGGTGAAAGGGTGAATTTTTTGGGAAGTATTGACGATCCATTTGAACGTCTGCGCCTGAACCTGATCCTGCTTGATTTCCAAATGTTTTATTTACGAACTAATTTCGGTTTGTTTAATGAAAGTCTCATTTTTGTAAAATTTGGTAATCATGATGCATTTATTATTACAGCGAGGGGTCACTCATTGATTCTAATTTAATTAATACAAATTAGATAGTCAAGAGAAATCAAATAAGCAGGAAAACTAGTAGTCGCATTTATGTTATATTTTCTCAGCACAATGAAGACAGTGCTAATTGTCTATTGAAAGCGAACAAATTAGATTTCTGCTAGCGCAATTTTGCAATTTTCCGGGAATAATTAGAGAATATAATCAAAAACATTACACTTTCTGAAGTACTATGTAATTAACAATAATCATCCAGTGCTAGGGAAAAGCAGAGTTATTGTGTTTCTGCAAGACAATACCCATTATGTTACAAGAAACGAAGACAATATATTAAGAGGAAACAATCGCCCGTAGACTGTTGCGAAGCATTAATTTTAATCTTAAAGAATACCGTGTAACAAGATTTTGGTGCTTCTTAGCGTCGCTTTATAGACTTTTACGAACTTACAAGTAAGAAGCTTCCATAAATTTCCAAAACTTTTGCGAGCTTGTTCGGGAGTATCTGTATGCTATTATGTCGCAGTTCAAGTTATTCAACTCGAAACATATTATTATACTAATAAATATGGAAAATCTGCTTCTCCATGCTGAGCGGCATATTCTTTGTTAGGATTAAATTGGAATTCTGATTTTTTTTCACCCTAAAGCAGTTTCTCTTTTCTCGACGACGCGGTATCATATTGTCGTATTATTTCAGATTTGCTTCGCTAGACGGACATTAATGGATACACGGGTTTCGGTAGACATTAGGTTTCTGATTTTGTTAATGTAATTTAGCTTGTACAAAATCTTTATATAACTAAATAATGTTGAGCATAGAAGAAAACCGTATTTGACTATGATAATCAGCAATGGTTTTTACATTACGTAATCAGGTTAATTGCTTGCAAATATAATTTTTCAGCATCGCCTGGTGTAAGTGAAGATCACAGCCTATCACGAGCTCGCTGCAATACATACTTTTCTAAAGACCCGGCCATCTAGAATTTTCCATTACCCGGTGACGCTAACTTAATATATATATATATATATATATATATATATATATATATATATATATATATATATATATATATATATATATATATATATATACAGGCTCTTCGAAGTTAAGTCGGCACTATTTTTAACTTAGTTATTATTGCTAGTATTGCTATTATTCTAGGACCCCTAGAACCCATATCCGGGGTCAGTTTGAATTTTTATATATATATATATATATATATATATATATATATATATATATATATATATATATATATATACATATATATATATATATATATATATATATATATATATATATATATATATATATATATATATATATATGTATCCGTCTGATAACTCAAAAAATAATTAACCGATTTAGATGAAACTCGGCAAGTGTCTTTCTTTTATTAATGGCTTGGATGAGTTCGTTGGCCAGGAAAATCGGACGGGGTTTTCTGGGAAAATTTTGAGTTTTCTTTCAAAAAAAATTTTTTTTTCCGAAAATTTCGATAAAATTTGGTCTACATATTGCTTTGGGAAATACCTAACTATGTGCCAAAATTCAGCTTTCTCGGGTTACAGAAAATTGAGCTATTCAAATTTGAAACATTTATGTTTAAATCATAGTTCAAGTATGTGGTTGCTGTTGGTTAGTCAATGCTTCTCTTATTGTCATTGACTCATGAAATTCATTTTTAACTTTCAGTGAAATGTCAATAATACTGAATTCACTGATTGTTAATCATTGGAAGCATTTACGATTATATATAACCCTATTGTAATGTATTATCATTTATCACCTCTGTAGTATAATTATTTTTGCCTTACAACTCGCAGCGTTTTTAGTCAATTGTTATTAATAGTCAATAGTTTCTTTCCGAGTACACAAACCTTCCATTGACTTCTGCTTCTGCCGCTGTTACAGTCCTTTTATTTATTTAGAGCTAGAGTTGTAACCATTCATACAAACAGTGTTTTTTAACCACGTGGCTGGGCGACTGACCGAATTCATTCCCAGTTGCTGTTGATTTACTCATATTCTCTTAATATGTTTGAAGATGTGGTGTCTACTTCATGCCAAGTCACTATTTACCGACTATTTATGAAATCAAATAAGTAAATTAAATTGATTGTCATAAAATATGTAGTGTATTAAGACAAGGGAAAAAGAAATAAAACATATATAACTGTGCACATTTTGATTATATTTTAGGGTGCTTGAGAGAGGTATTGTCACAGCATAATATCTTATTAAAGTTCATTTGTAAATAGGTTTAATTTTTATATGTTTATATATATATATATATATATATATATATATATATATATATATATATATATATATATATATATATATATATATATATATATATATATATATATATATATATATATATATATATATATATATATATATATGATAACTCAAAAAATAATTAACCGATTTCGATGAAACTTGGCAAGTGCCTGTCTTTTATTAATGGCTTGGATGAGTTCGTTATCCAGAAAAATCAGACGGGGTTTTCCGGAAAAATTTTGAGTTTTCTTTCGAAAAAATTTTTTTCTCCGAAAGTAACAAAGCTGTTTCAATGAAATTTACTATATATGTTGCCTCAACCTTACTACGTACCAAAATTCAACTTTCTAAGTTTAGAGAAAATTGAGTTATTCAAATTTTAAATTTTCTTTCGAAAAAAAGTTTTTTCTCCGAAAATTACAAAGTTATTTTAATGAAATTTTGTGGATATCTTGCCTTAGGAAAAACCTTATTACGTATTGAAATTAAACTCTCTAAGTTTATAGAAAATTGAATGATTTAAATTTGAAGCATTTAATAAAAATTCACTACCATAACGCACTTGCTGCGTCCCGAGTTTTTATTTTGTGCTGATTACGATGTGCTAAACAAAAAACACCAACCCGGTATCGCGTTTCCGAGATATTGACTGAAACATGTTTTTTTATAATGGAACATCCCGTATATATTATAGGCGTTCGATAGATAATTCAATTATGAACAAATTACTTCCAACGGCCAAAGGACCTAAAGTCGAAAATAAATGAGATATTGTCAAATTTATGAATTCAAATTAGGTAGCCATGAATTCGAAACAAAACGTTTAGATTGCTTGACAGAGCAACAAAAGATTGTCAAAAGTGATGTGTATTTGTTGAGTATAGCAATCGTTTTGAAATGCTATTCACGAATTCAGAAAAATGTGATATGCTTGAATGCTACATAATATGTAGTAAAAATAGTCAAAGAGATTTAAAACGTTATGTGGATTTATTTCCTGGACGAGATCTGCCAGATAGACGTTACTGTCTGCAACTGTACAGAAAATTTCAATCCAAAGAAAATACCTTTGCCAAGAGGAGGACACCTAAAAGATATATTGTGGACGAACAGTCTGAAATTGATGTACTAGCATATTTTGAGGCCCACAAAGAAACTTCGGTAAGAGATTTATCCAATGAAAGTGGTTTATGTTTAGGTATCATACATTCTAAAGAAACACAAATATGTACCATACAAATACCAATTGACACAGACACTTTATCCTGGCGATAGCGACAGACGTTTTCAATTGTGTCAATGGTTTGTAAACAAAGTTGGATAAAACCCAAATTTAATAGGATTGATTCTGTGGAGTGATGAAGCAAGCTTATCAAACGCGGGCATGTTTAATAGAAGAAATAACCACTACTGGAGCCGA
Organism: Tillus elongatus; assembly: GCA_964006375.1. Classification (NCBI taxonomy): domain Eukaryota; kingdom Metazoa; phylum Arthropoda; class Insecta; order Coleoptera; family Cleridae; genus Tillus; species Tillus elongatus. The sequence goes on along the minus strand of OZ023264.1, from coordinate 156,784,706 downwards.
GAAAATCTCATGTTGAGCAAAGCTCATCACCCACAGATAAGGTTTAGCATCAATGTTTGGTGTGATCTTATGGGCTCCAGAGTAATTGTCCCAATCTTCTGTCAGAGCAACCTCACCATCCCAGCGATATATGGAATTAATCATGCCCGTACTGGAAGATCTTCTAGATGACATGGACTTGCCCACCAGGGAAAGTATGTAGATGCAGCAAGATGAGGCGCCTGCTCATAATTCCCGAATTGCAACTGAGATGCTAAAAAATATGTTTTCAAGTAGGTGGATTGGTATCAGTGGTCCCATCCGTTGGCCACCGCACTCACTGGACCTTATACCTCTAGACTTTTTATCTGAGGCTACATCAAGAATATTGTGCACAAAATCGGATACAAAACTGTTAAAGCATTTCAGAACGCCATAACTGCCGCTCTACGTAGAATTGATGGAAGAACCATTTTAAAAGCTACTAGGAGCGTTCACAGACGTTGCCAAAAATGCATTGAAGTGAAGGAGAAATCTTCGAACACTTACTCTAAGCTCCGTGAGCCTGTGATTTTAATTTATAGCTATTATTGTTCTCATTATAATGTTATCTTTAGACGCCCTCGTGGCGCAGGTGTATAGGTGCCAGCCTGCTAAGCGAGAGGTCCCGGGTTCGATTCCCGGGCGAGCCAATTTGACTCTGTCTGGAAAATTTTAAAAAATATAGAATGATGGGGAAAATGTGCTAATGGCCTGAGATGCCGCAGCCAATAATATTAAATTAAAAAAAAAATGTTATCTTTAGTTCAATTATTATTTAAAATGATTCAATACTAATAATATTTTTCCATCAAAGAGTAAACGTTTTGTTTCGAATTCATGGCTACCTAATTTGAATTCATAAATTTGACGATATCCCTTTATTTTCGACTTTAAGCCCTTTGGGAATTAAAAGTAATTTGTTTAGAATTAGGTTATCTAGCGAAACCTGATAAAATATACGGTGTGTTCCATTAGAAAAAAACATGTTTCTATCAATGTCTCGGAAACGCGATGCTCGATTGTTTTTTTGTTTAGATCATCGTAATCAGCGAAAAGAAATACACAACTCTGCTGATTTAACCGATCACGTAGCTCCAATAATAACTAATTTAGGTATATATATATATATATATATATATATATATATATATATATATATATATATATATATATATATATATATATATATATATATATATATATATATATATATATATATATATATATATTGATTTGCAACGCAATGTACACAGAATGTGTGTGTAGAGGACCTCAAAACATGACGATTTTTTATATAAAATTTTTATCTGACGCCCATGGTTGCTGAGATATTGACTTTGGAAGATTTTTTAATAATTACAAGAAACAGCTGTATGGCAGCAGTGTCCTAATAAGTACACTTTGAGAACACCCAAATCACCACAACACATATTTCAGAGACCTTACGATCGTTTCGTTGACCAAGTCAACATCTTCAGAGGAAGAAAAATTCTGAAGAATTTTCAGAATTTTTCTTCCTCAGAAGATGTTGACTTGGTCAACGAAACGATCGTAAGGTATCTGAAATATGTGTTGTGGTGATTTGGATGTTCTCAAAGTGTACTTATTAGTGCTCATCACAGGTTCCAGTTTTCACATAGTGTCCTAATATAGAACAACCAAATTTGAAAGATACTTTTCTTTTATCAACATCGTTATTTGACAAAAATTTGAAGTAGATATAAACTCAAAAAGGGTGAATTAGGAGTGAGCCACCCTTTTAATGATTTGATTTTTTTAAACTCTAACCTAATTAAAAGTTAAAGTCCATCAATTTTATAGCAAATTAATTTTTATATCTTTTTCTCGTCTTGTCAATTTTTCGACAAACCAACCGTTTTCTTTTGAAAATTGAGATTTTTAAAGTTAAGATCAAAACAAAATTATGTCCCTTGAAGACTTTATTAGACAGTAACATATCTGAAATTTGAGAAACGCTATTAAAAACTAATAAATAAAAGAAGCATAAAAAAACACTAAAGATATTGTTCAAAATGACTTCCATTTTCTCTCACATATAACTGCACCTTTCGGCGAAAACTAAATTCGGGTCCTGAACGACAACGCGACGCATCCTTATTTCCTAGGAATCTCAGCACGGCGTGGCCAGTCGCCAGTATTACCTCCATCTGCATAATCTTATAAAGATGCTTTTCAAAACGCAGTTTCTTAATAATTTTCTGGAAAGTTCTTAGGAACCACACCAGTTGACGACATGAATATTGGAATCACTCGGGCACTATCTGCCCTCCATTTCTCTACATTATTATATCTGACCTGATGTGGGCAACTCGTTGATCTGTGAGTACGGTCCGATCCCAGTACAACCTGTATCCTTAGTTCTCTAGAACAGGCTCAGGAGTGTATCTAGGCCACTTTACTAAGACACTATTTTCGCAACTGCGTTCGGTATCTCCTTATGCCTTGTTGCAGCTAACGCTTGACATCCTCCGGTGACGTGTTGAATCGTCTCTGATGACTGACATCAAAATATACATTTGTCATCTTGGACCGAACTATCTCCAACTGTATGCCTCAGGTAGTTTCTTGTTGGGATGACCTGATCTTGTATGGCCAGCGAAAACCCCTCTATCTCTGAAAACGCATGTCCGGACACCAACTAGTAGTTCGACGCCAATTTGTCGACATGTGCCTGGAAGGTCTCTTTGGGATGTCGCCCATGGGGAGGCTTCTGCATCCAAGATTACAGCTTGTCCAGATCAGTCTGATGGTGGCTTTGTATCTCACTTTCTTTTAATTGTAACGGTGTTGAATCATCTGCCTCGCATATGCCACGGTGTAGTTCCACCCGCTGGTGGGACTATATACATTCGTCAATATCTGCTGGTCTAACTATTTACTAATATCCAACACTCCTTCCATCTTGGTGTCTAGGTAGGGTTACTGGCTCGATAGCACAACGAGGGTGAATTTTGCTAGGAGTGTTTGCACCACCTGCTTTACTAGTTTCGTAAACTTGTCAGATCGTTTTTTATTACCGAGTGGTTTATTTTTCTGGCCGTTCTCATATATATATATATATATATATATATATATATATATATATATATATATATATATATATATATATATATATATATATATATATATATATATATGGTTGTATCTTCGCTCTGATTATACGTAAGGTGCGACACTTGTCATGCCCAAACTGCATGTCAGTATCTCTGGAAAACCCTTTTCTGATTTTCAGGACTAATCCCAGGCGGTTTTTGTGTAGGCCATCAGCTTAAGATCATCCATATACAACAGACGGCTTAGCCTCATTTGTTTCCTGCCATTGCTCTTTATACCGAATCTGGTGGAGTTCAGGCGGTTTGATAGTGGATTTAATGCGAGGCATAACCACAATTTAGCGATTCGCTTTGAGATATGCCTCCTTTGATTGGTATCAAGCTGGTTACAATGCTATCACCCGTTTGTACCCATAACTGTTTTAGTTCTCCAGATAGACATTGTGTCTTCAAGGAACCTCAAGATATATGTCTAGATCTTGTAGGTCTTCACCACACTTATAAGCAATTCGTGTGGAATTGAATCAAATGCCTTTTCGTAATCCACGAAGTCAGCAAAGAGATTTCTTCGTCCATTGTAAGCTTCATTGCAGACAACTGAACAACCATTAGCTGCTGTTTGCATCCCATCGATCCTTTGACACACCCTTTTTGCTGGATTGCAATTATGTTGTTTCATTCGCAGTCCGCATATCTGCGTTTCTTAAGGCAGGACGTGATCAACTTATATAGGGTCGAAAGACAAGTTATATTGGTCGGTAAGTGCCGGGGTCTAAAGGACACTGCTGGTCCTTTGGCAAACAATACGTATCTTTTTGTGTGAAAAACAATGGCATCTCCTTTGGGTCAAGTATAACACCGCCAATAGATGATGTGTACACGCAAATTTCTTCCGCCAAAGGTTTTAGACCCATCAGGCCCGGCTTCCTTTCAATTATGAAGCTCTTTAATAACCCCGGAGACTTTATCTGTGGTAAACAGCTCATGATGCATCTGTTTATAACTCTGTCAATCTCGGTGCGCCTTGTTAACCCAGCTGGCGCAGTTATTACAGGAGGCTGCTGTTGCTAGTTGACTTTTCCTGAACTCTTAAATTTTTTCCTTATTTGAAAAAAGATCGGTTGCTTCATTCATAGATGAATCATGCTGAATTAGGATTACTTGAGCTGGTGTCCTTACAGAGCGTTTAGACATTGTATTATCGTACTTCCTTTTGTTGCTCGTTTAATATTTCCTCAACTGTTCCTCATATACAGAAAGCTTTTGTTTCAGGGTGTCCAAACATTCTTGTGCAGTGTGGCTGACTGGATCTTGTGAAGAGTGTTTTTGACCTCGGTCTGTTATTTCCTTTACTCAGCTCTTAGTTTTCTTGCCTGAACTCCACTAATGTATTGCGTCAGCTGTCTAATATCTTGTCGAAGTATTTTCACTCTACTTATAAACCTTTTTTTTCCTACGGGGTACTCTTTGACGCTAATCTCTGTGATTGGTCCTTCGATCAGAAATCTTAATGCCTAAAGTTTTAATTGCTGCAGTTGCTGCACAGTAAATCAGTGTATGCATGTGTTCCAATGAGTTGATCTCTAGAAAAGATACGATGGCAGAATTATTTTGTCCAAAAGTTCCAATATAATTGCCAGCTTTCTAAATGATCTTAGCCTGGGTAATGATGGTCTCGTAAATGGATTTGTCCCTTCATACTCCCCGACTGCATGATTCATTTCTGCGGACAATTTGTCGATGAGTTCCTCATTTTCTTGCGTACCCTCGATGTGTTCTTCTTGCTCAGTGTGTACAGGTTGCAGATTACTACCATCAAACAGCATCTCGTCATTTTCCGTGACCGCTATGTTAGTAATTTCATATTCAATTTCCTGTTTGATGGTATTTAGTCTCGTTTGTGGAATAAGATTATTCCTAAATATGACACGATGCTGATCCGCTACTCTCTGTTGAGTCATCCGTATGTGTGTGTACATTCTGAGAAATTCGGTGTGAAGTTGTTGCCTATATCCAGTCGTCTGTTGTGCGAGTCGTGTTACTTTGTAGGAAATGCGCATGATCGTTTCATTCATATCTATAGTCAATTTCATGCGGTAATCCCATCTGGGTGAGCGCTGGCTGATTTTCCTGTGCAGCATCCTCATCGGGTGGAGCTCTTGGTCTTACTAGGCTCCCCTACTGTTGATTTGGGGCTGTAATTTCTTGCATGACAGGCGGTCGCCTCATCAGCACCCCGCCACCCACGTCCCGCATGCTGACATGCCCTGGCAAACCCCAGGCAGCGAAATTTTTCCGAGGTTTTCGTTTTGCTCAATTTCCATGGGTGTGGTACCAATTAACCCTGGTGGCCCAGGTGGCGCTCAAGGAAGAAGTAAGGTAGCATGGTTAAGGAAAAAGAAGGTAAACAGGACAGCGGGCAGCTGGCGTCGCTGGCTGTACCGTCTACGTTGTTACGAGTAGCGTTGAACATACTGCTGGAAGCAGTACTCCCACCGGTCAGACATACCTGTGACCCTAACCAGAGGCCCTTACAGGATGCTGCCGTACGGGCCAGATGGACCCTGGTTTTTAACGTGGTTGTTACTCAACCCCCTCCTCTTTTCTCGCCCGGGATTTGGACCAGCGATGGCGGAGTTTTATTTTATTACTATTATTATTATTATTATTATTATTATTATTATTATTACTGAGGGAGATTCTTTGTCTGAATCATTCAAAGTTCCTGTTCGCTGTTTGGTTGAGTTGTTTTCTATGTTTATATATTCCTTTTGACTTAAAAAAAGGGCACTGTCAGGATCCTGAAAGATGTGCTTATTTAGGAGATGTAGACCAGTTTTTTTCAAAGGGCGAACCGAGATCTCCATCGTAATCGGTTATAAGTTCCATAAAACGGCGTTACAATTCTATTAGAATGATTTCGTAGCCAAGTCTAAATTTCCTGAGCGTAGTAGGTTTTTAAAGAATTCATAAAGTACATATCTAACGGCTGCATGCGATAAGTAGTATGGGGTAGTGTGCACACAATCGAAATATGATCGTCTCTTGCTTTATTTATTACTTCCCAGTAAATATAGTTGTCACATTGATGTACATGCGACTGACTGCCATTAATTAGGGCTCACTCAACAACTATACCTTCTTCCAAAGAATTGATATTTAGGTGGCGGGTGTTGTATAGTTTCCTCTTCAGGTGACACGACAAGAAGAAATCACAAGCGGCTAAATCAGAAGATCTTGGTGGCCAATTTATGGCACCACCTCTACCAATCCAACGATTTGGAAATAAGTCATTTTAAAGCGTGTTTACATCTGTGCGATAATGCGCAGGGCAGCTGTCTTGTTGGAACTAGATCTCCTGATTTTCCCTTATAACTTTATCTAGGGCAGGCCTTACCTTCGCTATTATTAAATCTAAATAGTTGTATGCATTCAAATTTTCCTTAGTTTAAGATGGACCAGTGATATGGTTATTAAGTATTCCGGTCCAGATATTAATATTTTGAGGATACTAGGTTCTGGTAGGATTAGCAGTTCGCGTGTTTTTCTGTGCCCAATGTCGTGTATTTTGAAGAGTTGGTTCATTGTGCGTATGATTGTTTCATTCATTCCCATAGTCTATTTCATGCGCAGCATCCTCAGTGGTTGAAGCTCTTGTCTTACTAGGCTCTCCTGCTGTTGATTTTTGATTATGATTATTATTAATATTATTATTATCGCGACGACAAGGTGACATCGCCTTTATACTGCACTGATGATTATAACAGTGGTTGCTAAAAACTTTGCAAACTAAAATAAACCACTGTGCTGACTTATTTGCGTAAAAAAAGGTTATGGGGTGTTTTTAATTTTTTGTCACTTTTATATGAGATAAATAACAGGCAAAAATAAACCCAGCAGTTTACACTTTGCATATGTTTTATAATTAGCAAAAAGCTTTATGTGCAAGAAAAAGGCATGTAAAACTGCAAAATATCACTGCATATTACAACGAGATGTCCTAGTTTTTATGGTAAAAATTATGTGAGGATAGTCTGCATTGCGTGAAGCATATTATACGTAAAGCTACTGCAAAAACACCGTCGGCAATAAAAAAACGGAGTTGCATCAACTGGGTGAGTTTATGAAAAATTATCTCATGCAATAGAAAAATATATCCTGCAAATTAATAAAAGAATGCCCTGCAGTGACAATTTTGTTCCTCTACATTTTAATTAAAATTTCTAGTTACAATATTTGAAGAAATAAATCAGGTGGTTTTAATTTTAGAATTATATATAAAAAGCTACTGAAGATATTATAAAACTTTTTTTTTGGTATCATTAATAACGTCCATCCGAAAACTTGCAACTTACATTACGCTCTGTAAAATTTTCAGTTTTGATCGCTTGTATTACTTGCAAGAAATGGTTAAAAATATTGTAAGAATATTCGCCTATAATCTTTTCTACAAAAATTCCTTAAGAAGAAACATCAGACCCGGATGAGATTAGAAACCAGTCACCCATCCAGGAACTGACCCTGCCCGACATTGCTTAACTTCAATGAAGAAACGTTGACACGTATCCGAACAGCGTCGTCGGGGTAGCCACTCAAATTCAATTTCACAAGTTGTCAGACCAAGTCTGTCAATTTGAAATTTCATCTGACTTTTGTCTAAACAATTTGTCGTCACACCTATAACTCAAAAAATAATTGTTGCTTGGATAGTTTCGTTACCCAGGAAAATCGGCACACGTTTTTCCGGAATATTTTGTGTTTTCTGTTGGAAAGTTTTTATATTTCCGGAAGTAACAAAGTAGGGGCAACCACATTTGGTACACATGTTTATAAAAAGTGAACTGTGCACCAAAATTTGGGTCTGTAAGTTAAAATGCAGAAAAGTTATAGGCATTAAAAGAAAAAAAAATCGGGGGTTTTCCTCAAAACGTCAAAATCGCGATTTGAGACGTCAAAATTGGCAACATTTAGGCAAAAGACCTGAAACAAACACGGGTTATGTAAATAAACTGGTGCAAGAAGAGTGTTTTACAAACCGTTAAGTCTCAGCTTCAACTCTCATTGACCTTCATTTTAATAAAATATTTCCAGAAAATTCATTTCAAATAGACCCTTTTTCTAATGCTTTGACAGTAGATTTAGTTAAGTTTATGGTTTAACGGTCTACAACTTTAGCTAATATTCGTAGAAAAAATTCGGTACTGAGGAGACCGCGACTTTCGAATTTTAAAAAGGTTTCTTCAAATGAGTGCAAACTAGGCCCCTTAGAATTCATATCCGGGTTTACTTTCAGTTTTTATCTGTTTACATATATACAGGGTGGCGCATTTTTTACGGTAAAGGTCAATATAATTGTTATTATGCAAGATACGAGAAAAAACTGTATACGTTAATTATAGGGTGTCCTGAGCTGCATCTTATACAATTATTTTGATGATCACAGGATGGCCCATAAGTTGTACCCACAATCTTTTTTCGAACATTCCGTATATTATTGCAGTTTTGCATTTTTCATCGAAACATGATGCATGTTTGTAAAAAAAATCGAGACGCAGTAAGTGCCTTCTGGTAGTGAATTTTCATTAAATGCTTCAAGTTTCAATAGCTCAATTTGCTATCAACCTAAGGTTAGTTGGCTAGGGAACCAGTTAAATCGGAAACATTTTATTTTCGAAAGTTTATTTTCGGAAAATTTTTGTACATTTTCAAACAATCAATTATTTTGATAAAATATTATACACTTTTTCCACTATATACGTTATGCCGATAACTAAATTGATACCTGCTTGCACTTAAGAGACATATTTCGTATTAAATACATTTTTATGAAAATTCTTGGATGCATAGACCACAAAAAAATCTTGCAAACAATCCCCAGAAAAATACGGGACCAAGAGTGAATAGGAGTGATGGACGGAGAAGAATAAACGATTGATGCAAACAAAACAGCTTAGCCGGACCTATATAAGCTGTCTTTATTCCATACTGCAGCTACAATTCCTTAGAATTCTGTTTACCCTGTAATTTGTTGCCCTCGGATTGAGGGTCTTCCAAATGTTGCTGCAAATGTGCACTGGTTGCCTGTTGTGACTCCGTGTTTTTTTGCATCTTCATCCAGAGTGTTCCCATCTTCACCTGGCTATACCGTACTGATGATGAGTAATAAGCTTGAAACACGTGTATGCGGTTGTCTCCTTGCGGCTTTGCCCCTAACCCTTCTCTTCTATGAGGTTACTTTTTCGATATAAAATCAAAATAAGGAAACAAAATTAAATATTTTGAATCGAAAATATTACAGCGTGTTTGGCACTTAACAAGATATGTTCTCACAAATTTTTTTTTTGTGTGGGAGTAAGGCTAGATGCATTCTCGCAACCATTAGAACCGTAGACCGGTTTCGCTCTCATTAGATCTCTTCAGTACGGCATACTATTTGTACCAAAGTAAAGTAATACGGCTATAGTATAGCCAGCCTTTCAACACTAACTGAGTGGTGGGCGTGCCGCCACCTAGTTGCAGAACCAAGTAGTATGTTGTCACGCCAGTTCCAAATAACACAAAGTGTTAAAAAAATAGAGACTGTATACAACCAGCCAACAATTTAGAAAATTGTCAGCCCAGGCCCATTGCTACCCCAACATAGAGACAAAGTATGTAAGGCTAGATGCATTCTCGCAACAATTAGAGCCGTAGACCGGTTTCGCTTTCATTAGTGCTCTTCAGTACGGCATACTATAGCTAGCCTTACATACTTTGTCCCTATATTGGGGTCGAAATGGGCCAGGGCTGACAGTTTTCTAAATTGTTAGTTAGTTAGTTAGTTAGTGTTGAAAGGCTCTGACTATACTAGAGCCGTATTACTTTAGATGCATTTTTGCTACAAATAGTATGCCTTACTGAAGAGCTCTAATGAAAGCAAAACCGGTCTACGGTTCTAATTGTTGCGAGAATGCATCTAGCCTTACATACTTTGTCCCTGTATTGGGGTAGAAATGGGCCAGGGCTGACAATTTTCTAAATTATTAGTTAGTTGTATACAGTCTCTATTTTTTTAACACTTTGTGTTATTTGGAGCTGGCGTGACAACATACTACTTGGTTCCGCAACTAGGTGGCGGCTCGTCCACCACTCAGTGTTGTGTGGGAGATAAAAATCAAAAAGAAGGTTATTTTGATTTTTCGCAGATACTTTGAGGTTATGTGAAAAAAGTGTAGATACAAAAGTTTTATATGTTTTTATTACCTACAACTAAGCTATTGAACTTTTTTAGATAGGAATTGTAGTTTTGCCGGAAATCTTGATAAACCTTTTTCCACCCTTAAAAGTCCACCCCCTTCCACTTCCCGACTTCAAATCGCCCGTAATTTATTTTTCCTCATTTTTTGTTTTGTTTTATTTTCTTCCTTTTACAATTGGCGTCATTCTGTTATAATTTTTTTTGTTCTCAGAAATTATCGGCCCTGGCCTAATAGTGTACAATTATGATGAAAATTCACTACCACAACGCACTTGCTGCGTTCGGATTTTTTGTTAATGAGAAGAACATTTCCATTTAAAATTACAGTATTACATAAAAACTATTAATCACATGTGGAAAGCTATAAAACCCTATTTTTTTTTTGCATATAATGTGTACTAACGGTGTGGTAACCACTATTATACCCCAAACAACTTTGACGCGCTGAAACCCTGACACCTGAAACATGACTTTATCGAACTTTCCTTGGTTGACTGGTTAAAATTTTTTACATGTTCAACTCTTTGTGGTACGAGATTTGGTGAATAGCTTTCGACGGCAGACCCCCCTGCATTCGGAAGATAAATTCAGTCAGATTCATTAATCTTCTGCTTGTTAATTTATTGAAGTTTTTTGTTTCTTATGAAAGACGATTTTTTCCATGAAATATTTCCCGATAAAACGCCATTGAAAGTTTGCGTTCGTATCGCGGAGTATCCATCAGCGCGGCTTCGGGAGGTCTATACGCAAGTATCACATTGAGGGATAATCAATATTCAATATCGTCCTAGCGAGACCGTCGGAATTAAAAATTCGTCAGCGGCCGTCTGATGAAAGTAATTTGTATCTGTGCTTCATGGGCAATGAAATTTGATATTTATAAAATGTGGAATGAAAACAGACAGGTCATGTGCATGCGAGCACGCAAAATGGGTTATTACTTTTGTGACTATATCGGAAATATCGTTATTGTATTTCATTTTTTCGATTCATAAAAGGTTTTGTAACGTGGTCAGGTAGAAATAATTTTTTGTTTGGCAACCATAACATGGAAATGTTTATATTGTTTCTCAACTCATCGCGTATCATTTTCTTTCGTAAATTAATTTAGATAAACAGTAGTTACTTTGAGATTATTTGATCTGTCAGTTTGAGGTTAGATCAGACAATTTTCAGTAAGATTAGCTAATATGTGGCAAGCCAAGTGAGCATAGATTAAGTTTGTCTAATATTGGCTTTTCCATTTTCAGCGCTCGATCTGTTAAGTTAAATAAAACTGATTGTGTAGGGGAGACCATGTATAACGATGAGACACTTTTTGGTAGCTATTATTTAACTTAAATTAAGCTAAATTTTTCGTTCTTTTTTATCCAGTTGCATACACTAATAAAGTCCATACAAAATGAGACTTAACCCCGGTTTCTACAGACTGAGATTGTCATTAATTTGTTTTATTGTTGTCAGTTGTCTCCTTGTTTCTCCACCACGGGATAATGAGGCACATCATGGGGAACAATGGGACAGCTTGAGTTTCTCCTCAATAAACAATGAAACTTGGTTGAACAAATGCAAATACTTTATTCACTTAATGCACACACATGAGAAATTATCTTATATTAAAATTTAAAAGGTCTACTGTAAAAGTAACTGAATACTGCTGCCTTTTTGTTGCTCCAGGTGGCGTTGCCTGTGGCAAAACCATGACTATCTGATCAGGTTTGATTGGGGAAATGTCAGCAGCTTGAGGTGTCATAAATACACTTGACTTTGCTGCTTTTCGAAGAAACAAATATCTTCATTTCTTTTTGTCAGAATTTGGCCAATGTAGAAAACCCTTGTGATAAACTCGACCAGGACATAATCTCCCTTTCCAGCTTGTTTAGTTTGACAACCTTGATCCATATCAAGAGTCTGTTCGTCGACTGATTTAGATTCTGCTTCGGATTCATCTTCCACAGGACTAGTTCTAGAATTTGAATCTATGAAGACTGCTCGCTTCACTTTCTTGACTGCGGAATCTGTCGGTTTAGATTTTGTTTTTTCTGGTAGCTTCAGTTCGGGAGTGTTAGTCGGTATGAGACTTCTGCCCTTTTTCTTGGCCTTTCTGTTGAGTTTTCGTTTACCAGATTTCGGGAATCCTTTGAAAAGCTCAGGCGAAACAATTTTTTTCGTGGTGTTCCTTGAAAGGATTCTTCCGATGATTCCTGCGATGGCGGGAGATATAGAAGGTGTTCCACTAGTGGCTGTCCCACTTTATCCTGTTGTAGGGTCAGGGCGATCCGTTACTTTGCTAGGAAGAAAGTCAACCTTTGTGAACACATGTTTGTCAAATGGGAAAATACCCACTTTTTTTATGATGCTTTCTGGAGTCATAGCTTTGGCATGCGCAATTCCAACTCATTCGACATTCTAGATGGAAAAAGTTTTCCTATGATTCCTAGTCATCCAAGAATTATATGCAGCACGGTAATAGGTCTGATATGGTCCAAAAACACCAACGTCAGGCGATTGTATTTTATTGCTTGAGTGGGGTGGCAACATAAGTATGTTAACACTAAATTGCTTTTCGAGCTTGTCCGCTCTCAGTGAGAGATGGCTCTCGTGATTGTCAAAAATTAACAACTTAGGGTTTTCTGGAGAGCTACTGGTATTCTTGATGAAATATTTCATCACTGCTACGAAGGGAGGAGCTGCCATCCAAGCACTTGGTTGAGCTAAGCCTAAAGTGCTAGGTGAAGATCCAACTAGTATGTGATCTCTAAAGTGCACCCGGGGAAACACCATGGCAAGAGTTAACGGATGCATTCACAAATGCAGATGTTGTCACTAATGTGCCCTCCTCTGCACTTGTAACACGGCCAACTTGTTTACTTCCCCGTTCTGCAATGACACAAAATATACTGTTTTTGTGGCTGTTTCATCTAAATTAAAAATCCTGCTCGCATCTGCCAATGATGGATATTTTTTTTAAATACCCTCCAAATTTTGAAAAAAAAAAGACTCGAAACGTTATCTCAGTTGAACGCAGTGGCACGAGATAAACTACAACCTGCTGCTAATTTCAGGGATACATTTCTGTGCCTTTACATGAAACCTGCTATACACTCAACTCCCACCGTTTCGAATTGCTCCCATTTCAGGATATTTTATCTGTTTTTTCACTGCCATCTCATATGCAAGCTTCCAAATTTTAACCAAAGATAATTCGTAGAACATTTTAGAGAAAGTCAATAAATATTGTGCCAAACCCTCCTTCTGTTCCGCAGTGAAGATTTTACTAACGCTGTAGGTTGGAGCCATTAAAATTGTTTCTCCAGGGTTGCTTTGTTGTTAAGCTACATATCTTGACAAAGTAGCATTCGACAATTTCTTTTCTGCTGCCATCGAGCGTGCTGATCTTCCTTCAAGAACTAAACGTACAGCTTCTTCACAGCATCTTCGGAGGATGATCCTTTAGTGGTTTTTTTCTTAGGAAATCGTGGGATTGTAACCTGAAATGGAAAATAGGCTTTTAGACATAGTGATGGGGAACAATGAGACATGTTTCATTTTTCCCCGACAAAAAGTGTCTCATTGTTACTCATACATGTGACGTAACTTCAAGAAGGCGTAGATTAGGTTAGCAATTAAACAAGCAGATATATATTTTACTGTAATAACCTCTTACTATCCTAGCTCAATAGCTACAGTAAATTAAAATACATCTCACTAAAGGAACTAACAAAAATCCACGTTTCACTTTGCATGCTTTTTTACATTCGCGAATCTTTGTGTTCTAATTTTTTCGAAAATCTTATGAACATCAAACGGCCGCCGCGACTGCAGAGCATTTAAGTCGGCAGGCTTAAGTGAGCTGACACGAGATGGCGCCCTTGTATCTCCCGTTCTTGTTCCAGAAATCAAAACGGCTCATTATTCCCCATGTCAACAATGTAAACAATTTTGTGTAAAAAAATCCCTTATTTGAGGTCGCGCCTTGAATTTTGAAAAAGTTTTTCCAAATAAGCACCCACTAGGACCCCTTGAACCCAAATTCGGGCCTAGTTTAAATTTTAATATATACACTGGTTTAAATTGGACATTTTTGATAGAAAATATAAATTTCTAGAGGAGCTAGAAAAAAACTGAACCACAGATTACAAGCTCAATTTTTGTGGAAAAGTGAACGCTGAAAACCACACATCGATATATTAACTTGTTTATAAGTTATGGAATGGTTTTCAACTTTGTGCATTTTTACCCATACCCGTAGCTTATTTATTCATGAATGTTTTTTGTTTCTGTGAAAACATTCTTAAAGCACTTTTTCCTAAGGTACCCAATGGCGTCCCAAATTTTTGTAAAGAGAATGGTTTTGAAGCTATGACATAAGCTTGTGTTTCTGGTGAATTTTCTGAAAAAAAAATCATCAATGTGCAGATCTTAACTTTTGAATTTTGATATGTCCCAGTTTTCCCGGAAAATTTTGGGTTTCTTTCGGGAAATTTTCATATTTCCGTAAATATCAAAGTAAGCGCAGCCATATTTGGTACGCTGGTTTATGTCACCAGAAGAAAACTATGTGCTAAACTTTAGACGTATAGGGGAAAGGAAACAAGTTATACGCATCTAAAGAAGAAAATTTTGGGTGCCACTGATAAACGCACAAAAGTTAAATATTTTGTGTGGATACAGACAAAGACAAAGTTTTTTGGCGCAAAAAGGTCGAGAAATGCCAAAAAAGTTAGTTTGAGAATTTGATAATTTTTCCTCTTAAAACGTCAAAGTCGCGATTTAAAACGTGAAAATTGACAATTTTTAGGCAAGAACCTGAAGCTAATACGGTCTATGTAGCGAAAATATTGGAAGAGGTGTGTTTTGGATGTCCTTAAGTTTCAGCTTCAACCGTCTGTGCCCTTCATTTTACTAAAATGTTTTCAGAAAATCAATTTCAAATAGACCCATTATCTGATGTTTTAGCAGTAGTTTCAGTTATAGAATTTATGGTTTAATTCTATATAATTTTTAGCAAATTTTCGTACAAGAAGTTCGTTATTGAGGCGACCGCAACTTTTGATTTAAAAAAAAATTCAATTGAGCGCGAACTAAGTCCCCTAGGACCCACATCCGGGATAAGTTTCAGTTCTTATGTTTACATATATACAGAGTGAGGCATTTTACGGTAAAGCTCAATATTCCTGTTATTCTACAAGATACGCGAAACAACTGTATACGTTAGTTAGAGGGTGATACAATTTTTTTTAAACGAATACGCCTCATTGCATTTTTGCATTTTCCATCATAATATAATGCATCTTTGTAAGAAAAAAAAATCGGGACGCAGAAAGTGCGGTATAGTAGCGAATTTTCATTAGATGTGTTCAAATTTGCAATTTGAGCGGCATCTTATAAAAATTATTTCGACAATCAAACCACTTATATTATTACTTTTTTGCAATTTCCATCGAAGCGTAACGCATGTTTGTTTTCGAGATTTTTAAATTGTTTTGCAAGTTGTAATATTTTTGGTACATATCAAAAGTTGTGATACGGCGTGTTACCACCAAAATCCGGAGTCTAATGCAAATGACCGAATTCAGAGAGGTGTTCGTTTATATTATTACATGAAAAAATCGAGATGTCATGCACCGGGTGCTCTCAAATAGTGACTGACTTAACAAAAATTGAACTCTCGTAACTGAATTGGTTGTGAAGGGAATAATAATAAATGTTTATTAAGTTATTTGAACATTTTCGTGGAAAAAATTGTTTGTAAATTGTTACGCAAAAAAATGTTTTGGGAGTCGAAAAGCTTATTGATGAAATATGGTACATTGTTTTTACTATATATGTTATACTGGTAATCAAGTTTTATGTCTACTTTCATTAAAAAGACAGATTTGATTTTAATTTTTTTTATGAAAATTCACTACCATAACGGACTTGCTGCGTCCAGACTTTTTTTTTGGACCAGCCTATATTTTTGCATATTCTTTTTCTAAATACAATTCTCTTTCCAAATATATATATATATATATATATATATATATATATATATATATATATATATATATATATATATATATATATATATATATATATATATATATATATATATACAGGTGCCCGTTTTTCGACCTCAAGCATGGGTATCTCGGTTGTTATAAGAGTTAGAAGATCGGTTAAGTTAGAAAAAAGTTGCGCATTTTTATAATGATCAATGATCTGAAAAAAATGTGACGTGTCATTTTTAGTTTTTGAATTATCGCAAAAAAAATTACAAATCCTAATTTTCGTTCTTATTTTTTTGAGCTACCACCGGCAAAGCTGGGCGTTTTTAACCCAGACATTGTCAATACACTTTTTAACAGGGATTCTAAATCTGTCATCGCGTTTTCCATGACATACTAGGTGCAATAGTTACAATACTTAATTTTGTTGTCTCTTATGGGCGCCATATTGGATTTTTACTTTTTTGATTAATTTTTTTTTGCTGATAACGATGATATATATATATATATATATATATATATATATATATATATATATATATATATATATATATATATATATATATATATATATATATATATATATATATAGGTGCTCGAATTGTTTACCTACTTCTAAGCACAATGCCACACGTTTTTGCAAGTTCCGTATTGCTCGTGAGATGTCCCCTCTTCTTATTTTATTCCTTATGACGGTAATGATGTATCTGCGCAACTCATCAATATCGGCGGTTTTACACAGTTTTATAAATCTGAACTTTCACCGTTCCCCATAAAATATAGTCTAATGGCGAAAGATCCGGCGTTCTCGCTGGCCAACGTACATCACCATTGTTTGAAAAAAAAATTCGGGGAAACATTGTTGACAAATGGTCAGCTACCTTCCTAGCGTTATGTGGCGGCGCGCCATCCTGCTGGAACCAGAAGTTCTGCATGAGGTTTATACAAATATTACTGTCAATGTAGTCTTCAAGAAAGGCCCTCAGAAAATCTATATACCTTTCCGCGGTCAAATTTCCCTCATAAATGTATAGGCTGATGATGCTCTCGCTCAATAAACCCACCCACACATTTAATCCGAAACGTATTTGCGGTCGCCGTTCTTGATGTTCACGAGGATTTTCAATTGACCAAATGTGCTCATTGTGACGGTTGAAGATGCCTGAGTTTGTAAACTTGCACTCGTCCGTAATTTATAAAATTAGTAGTAAAGTAGTAAATTTCATTGACAAAGAAAATAATAAATTTTATTGACTAAAAAAAATTTGTATAGTCATGTACCAATGAAAGTCATGATGGGAATATATAAGTTGTAAAACGTGCAACACGTTACAAATTAACACAAGAAATGCAGCGAAAGTGTTAATTCCACAACGTCGTTTCTTTCGTGTCAAGGATAACAACCGAGAAACATCATTTGTAATTATGCAAATCAAGTTTGCCATTCTGCCCCAGGAAGGATAAGAAAGGCTGGTTTATGAGGCTTCTAATTAAATTAGACAGGTAAATTATTGAGATGGGTGATAAAATGGTATAACATATGGCTTCAAGTTTAATACAGTAAGAGTTGCGTGCCTGCCTTAGTTAAGGAAACATTCATTAAATGGCGTTATCGATATTAGCTCCATAATTAGTAGAACACCCGTTTATGGATATCCTAAATAACACCGTTATTTATTTGGCCCAAACATGAAAATGTAGGTATAAATACGCACTAGAGACGCATAAAGTTAATGTTATCATTTGCTTCAATTAATGTTGATTCCTTTTACAATCAAAGTACAAACTAAATGTATTGTTACGTTCTTTGGGGTTCTGAATTTGTTGACTAACAAAACACAGCGTACAGCGTTTTAAACTACTAATTTACGATAACAAACTATTTTCCAACACCAGTATCAACTAAAATATTTCTCTCCATTACTAAATGTCCATAGAACTATATTCCACTATACGCCTTCTATGATCGCTTATTATAACCAACATTAACTCACTATTGACTGACTCCTTCTATCTTCGTCTCGTCTATTTATACTATTGATACTCCATAGTGATTCTAGACCTTTTACATAGTTCGACACCTTTAAGTTCTGGTCCCTTCTAGAAATATAATTACAGAGTGTTCTCTGTTACCAACACACTTTACAAGATGCCTGTAACCATACAAGAAAACAAGTCCATAAACTTAATTCTCATAGAGACGGGTGCAACATTTTCTTTCATTCTACCGTCCCGGGCGAATTCTGACATTTCTTGGTATGGCATAAGCATGCGCATATGCAAAAGACCAAGATAAAGGTGGTCCATACAGACCTTCTCATAATTCCTGTAGTTTCGGTGACCGTCCCTTGCGCCGTACTGGATTGTATCACCACAAATCCATCTTTAAAATCAGCCGGATTAGCTGGCATGTCATAACGGCTCTTCATACGGTCGCTTTCTACTCGTATGTGCATTCTGACAGCAGAATGGGTGGCTTTCCTTCTCGTTAATATGTCGGAGCTCTCTTTGAGCAAAGTTCTAACGTTGAACTGGTTCTTAAGCACAATTGCTTCTGTTCTGGTGTTTTTGCTTGCACAAATGTCTCTGAAGGCGACATTCTTCCTGTTGACATCAGCTCTGTTCCAACAAATGTGTTCACTGACCTTTTTCTGGGTTGGCTTCACACTTATATGGTCTTTATACTCTTCGTCTTGTACGTCTCCCATTATTTCTTTTCTACTTGCTTCGAGCAGGGCACTGGGTCGTCTCTTCGTCTCACAGCTTTCTTCACTGAAATGGCTTTCACGGCAGACGTTGCTATTTTCCTCTATGGTGATTTTCCGCATTACCAGGATACTGCCAGGTGACATTATTATTTCTTCACCGCCGATAGTCAGGATGTTAGTGCCAAGATTAACTTTAGCGCACTGACCTTGAAGTATGTCCAAGCCAGTTATAATCAGGTCTGATATGGCAGCTCGACGTCAGTTTCGCCAAATATCTGGATCCGATCACCACTGACTGCATTTACTCTGTACACTGTGTATGGCTCTCTCACTCGCCATCTTGGTACCATGTCGCGGCGAATAATCGTCCTAGGTGCTCCAGTGTCGACGACCATCTGGGTCCTATTGCCGTTTACAGAGCCGTGTACGACGAGAGCTTTGCCAGAAGACCTAACCTGAAAGACATTTACCGGCCTTACCTTCACTCTCTCTCATATGCCGCGGTGCTCTTAGAGCCCAACATTCGCCTCCTATATATCCCATCTTGCCGCTGTTCCAACGACCCAAGGTGTTTGCACGATAAGCTCTTATTGGCTTCATATGAAATGTAGGCTTCGTTTGTTCTACTATTTTCTTAAGTCGCTGAACCACGTCGGATGGATCGGTTTTAATTTCCTCTCGTACTTGGAGACTGCGAACTCTCACATGACTTTCTGACGCTTGCCTTGACGCTTAAAACTCCTAAGAATGTGCCAAAGCACCGTTCAAGTTTTTGTCTCCCGCCATCCTCAGCGCTTGTTGGGTGTCGGTATTTCTGATTCCGTCAATAAATATTTGCAACGACAGATGGTTGAAAAATTCCACCGGAGCTGAGGGCTAAGCTGATCGTGTCAGTCTTACAATGTCGGCGTGTAGATATTGAATAGTTTCGCCCGATTTCTGAAAACGTTTTTAACTGAAATCGATAGTGTTGTTACAAATGCTGGTCGCCAACTCTCATCTTTAATTGATGCCTACACTGAACTGTTTTCGCTGGAAATACCTTGGTGCACATCTAAGGCATCTCCTCCGGGAGCTACAATTAGCGAGGTCGCTTTCTCTCTATTTCTCTCGCTACAACCATTTGCTGTAGCAGCGGCTTCTAACTGGCGTAGACTGGGCCATCAAATGTTGAAACCTTAATTCTTACGATCGGGCTATCTTCGAGTCTGATGTTTCCCTTGGCTTCGGTATCACAGTTATTTTCTAGTGGTTGTTTTTTCTGCTGTACTTTCTCTTGTCGTCTTTTACCTGCTTCGTACGTTCGTCAAAACATAAAGTAATATTCTCAATTCTGCTGACCTGTTCTTGTAGATTTGTCTCGAATTCAGTGAATTTATGGTACGTAAAACTCTACCTACCATGTCTTCTTTTGTGGTGGCAGGTCCGTGGTAAACATTATTTTTGATGTAGCCCCAGATGCTTGCATTCAGAAATGTTAAGTCAGGGGACCGTGCTGGCCATTTATGTGGGTCGTTATTGGCAATCCACCTGTCTTCAAAATGTTGGTGCAAAAAATCATGAGCTAAATGGAAACTGTGGGGCGGTGCTCCGTCTTGCTGATACCAGCTCGTTCTAGCTTCTTCTAAACTTAATGTGCTGAGAGAAACTAGAATAACTTCGTGCAAAGTATCATTATAACTCACACCAGTGAGATTTTGATGGTATATTTAAATACCAAAAATCTTATCGTTCTTATTTGCATAAAACACATTGAATGACCACCGGTATTGGAAATAGTTGATCCTGGTAACATGAGGATTATCATCTGATCAGAAGTGACTATTGTGGCAATTGTGAATGCCATTTTTGGAGCACTTCGCCTCATCGCACTAAATAATTCTCTTGCAGAAATTCTCATCTTTTTGTGTTTTCAATAGAAATCATTCACAGAACTCAACACGTCTAGGAAGATCATTTGGTTGAAAACCATGTATCGGGTGGTAAGAGAAGGTTCTCCAATGATGCTTTTTCAAAATTCTGTGAATCATTCTCGTTGACAAGCGTAATTATTTTTCGCAATCCCAGATGGATGCCTGGGGATCAGCAACAAAAGATGCCAATACGTTCACTTCATTTACCTCGTTACCAACGAGTGGCTTACGCTTCTGTACTTTTGGGCGAAAACTTCCATGCTGTGAACAATTTTGCAGCAACCTCTTTATCATGTCATGGCTGGGTTTCGGTTTATTCGGGTACTTTTCTGCAAATGCACGACATGTTCGGCCCACAATTCGTTGGCAGTCACCATAAATAATTAGAAGCTCCAAAAAATCGTCGTTTGTGTACTGAAAATTTGTCATTTTTTCACCGCGTTGACTGATAGTATCTCATTTTTTACGAGAATAGGCTTCGCTTGACGCTCTTTTGACATGTTTACGTCAACAAGCCTATTATCAAGTTCCAGCTTTAAATCTATTGTGACAATTTGAATTAAGTGAATACAATAAAATTCAAATATTCGGGAAACTGTGGAATTTGGGTATAGAGAATGCTAATACATATTGAAAGGGAAACCGGATGCGAACCGAAATAGCTTATAAAATATAGGGTGCTCTATTTGAAATAAGCGAGTAATTGTGTTATCAATTTTACCAAATAGCACGGCTGTATATTTAAAAGAAACGCTATGAAATGTGTCGTTTAGCTGCTAATCTGTGGGTCATCTGTACAAAAACTAAGTCTTCTCAGTTGTATTTCCACAGAGAGATATCGTGCAAGGTTCACCTTAGTTTTCGCGATAATTTCCAAAAAATCCAAAAATTTCGAAAACGGTTGATTTTTTACATATGGTAAAAATTTATCTCAAATTCAATGTAGGATTGAAAAATATAATAAAAGTCACCATGTTGTATTTAAAATAAGCAAGTTGTGGTCAATTCCGGTGAAACCGGAAGTCTGGCATAAAGTAAACTGTTTTCACTCAACTGGAATTTGTCTGAAACGTAAGCGTGTAGATTTTCTAATTTAAAATTGGAGTAGTTATTAAGCAACGGCTAACTAAATGTCTTGACGTCACACCCTGCATATGAATTCAATTTTTCGGACGATGCTGTCAAACAGCGAAACTGGTTAAAGTGAAGAAAAAAATGCAGAAAAATAGTCTCTAGGTCTGTATTTATTATGGAACGGTTTTTCCAAGTAAGAGCAACAGCATATAATGAATGCATTTTATATCTTCAAAATTATAGCGAGAAATAGTGTTCAAATAAATAGGTACAACGTTTAATGGATGTGCATGCCTTATCAAGCAAGGAAGTTATAATTATCAGCAAAGTTAGTAAAACACCCGGTTGCAACACCCAGATAGGAATATTTATTTCACTCAAGCATGAAACCCTCTAAAGCTGGTTGCGCTAAAATCTCGTCTTGTTAATATTCCTGCTATTTGCTTATTCAAAGCAACTTCGCAGCTTTGTCTTTACGGCTGAAAGTTGTATTGCCATCTAGCACACCAAACATCTTTTGTAAATCTTTTTTTCTCATATTAGCAATATTTCATCTGCAAAACCTTTTGCTGAAACCTTTTTGGAGCCCTTTCGAATTATCCTCTTGAATGTGATAGCTCTAGATTATACAGGGTGCTTCACGGTGAGTGGCCTATTAGACGTTTCTGGAGAACTATATCTATTTAAATTCTGAAAATTGGTGTCTGCATGTTTTTAATACTGATCTTTTTAACTAAAATATTTTCAATTGGCCTGCACTTCCGGTTATACGGAAAGTCGACACAAATTTTTTTTTAAATATAATACCCTGTATATTATTAGTTTTTTGAATTACACGTTCAATTTCAGGGCCACTTGATGACAACACGTTCGGGCTAGTTCGTACCGTTTCGGATTTATTCGCCATTTTGTATCGTGATATTTTACAAAATGCAGTTTTAGCGCAGCATAGATATATTATGCTGTCGCATAATATAGTATAAATGTAAACAAATTGAAGTCAAGTCTATATAAATGATTCTAAAATAGTTTCTTTTATCTTTAAGCTTAAACATAAGACCTCGTATAAGACCGAAACAATCCTTGAATGTGTTTCAATGGTAATTCTACTAATTCTGTAATTAATTGTTGCGTTTACTTTTCATATACTACCCCGGGCATGAAGCCTGTGTCAATTATTATGTAGACAATGTTAGTTGACGTATCAGAAGATAGCGCATTGGAAGCGTGCTGGAATGCTACGCAGAAGGTTGCATTATCTGATCCAGCTCGAATGAATGTATGTTTTTCTTATGTTTTATTTTGACATTTTGAGAAACAATAGTGCACAGATTTCATACGGTTTGAACAAGATCTCATTTTTGTTTAAAACGCCTGAACAAGTTTGTCACCTTTGAGTCTGAAATTATAGTTTTCAGCAGACATTTCGTTATTGTTGATATTGAAAAATCCGGTTTGAGTAGGTTGACTAAAACGAAATCATACTGGCAATTATTAAGGAATAATAACGGCTTTATAATTTGGCAGATACTTTACATTTCTAAATATGAGTTAAGTTTCCTTCTGGAAATCTTTTTTATCACTTTAATCAGATTTGTAATAGGAGTTTCTTTTAAAGAGACTTACACTATCCACAGCTATAGCAAAATTTAGTTATTGAGCTTTATATAAAATTCAGCTTTGGGCATTTTTCACAAAAGGAGTTAGAATTTTTTTGATAGTAGAGATATATCAATGGCAACACTTTCGAAATAATTCTTTAAATGTGCCCGTACTAAGACCTCTAAAATTGATCTTCAAGGTCTGTGTAAGTTTAAAGCATTAACTTTACTAATATTCCGTATAATAATAGTGTACAATTCTTATGAAAATTGCTACTATAGCGCACTTGCTGCGTCCCGATTGTTTTGCTCTCTTCTATTTTCATGTCTTTCATAAGTTCCTCTCTTGCCAATAAGTGTATGCTGCACTCCCTCGATATTTTTTCCACACCTTGTCTTTGATAACACGGCTTTCGATCCTGGTGCGCCAACTAGTATAATTGAGTTTTATGAGGTAATTTTGCTTTTTGTCTCTGATGTATATGTTAAAAACCTGGGCAGCTAAATTATCACATCCTGCAGAACCATTAGAACAACGCCCGAGATATTTTAACGGATTATAAGGTAACTGAAGCGCAGATTGCAATAATGTATTTTCGTCATGTGTGGTCATACCAATACTTTGAATGTTATTGTATTGTTTTATTTATTTTGTCGATTAAATATCGTTTAGCTGAAACCCTTTAACAAAAGCCTATTTTTCTAAATTCAGCTCCTCCCAAAATCCAGCTCTTTGCTCAAAACCAGCAGGTACCTGAACATATAATTTTTTAGGCGAAAACCTTGCGTCGGACAAAAGTAAATCAGGTTACTAAATTTGATACAAAATGAATGTGGGTCTAAACAATAATATTTGCTTTAAGTTAAAGCTGTGAAATATAATTTTTTTAGCAATATTGAGTGCAAAATCTGCACGTACAGCATTGGTAAAAGTTTCAAAAAGCGACAAACGCTCTTATATACATAGAAGTTGTCCCTTAAATTTCACAAAGATATCTAGGTTTTATTTAAAAGTACTATAAAAAGAAGAATAAGTTTTAAAACTTCGACATCCTGTAGTTAAAAAGCTAACACATTTGGAACATATATTTATACCGGGTTTGAACTTTACTAATATTCCGTATAATAATAGTGTACAATTCTTATGAAAATTCGCTGCTATAACGCACTTTCTGCGTCCCGATTTTTTTTGATAATAGAAAGATATCGATGCTAACACTTTCGAGAAAATATTTAAATGAGCCTGTATTATGACCTCCAAAACCGATCTTCAAGGTTTGTCGAAGTTCAAGGTTTGTCTAGGTATTAATTTTGGTAATATTCCGCACTCACTGTGTATAATTTTTATGAAAATTCATTACGACAAGCCACCTGCGGCTTCCCGATATTTTACCTCTTCCATCAAAGTCACCACCATCACAAAATATTTTATAAATTAATATTAAACCATAAATATTTCTAAATACAAATATTCTTTATTTTTTGTGCCTCCTAATTAGATCCCACGCAAGTTAGGTCTCTTTATATACACAAGAAAATGGAAACGAACACAAATTAGTATTCATAACCACTGTTTTCGTATTTATTATTTCTGTGCAAAGCTCGCTATGGCTGAAGCAAATTTTGTTCATTATTTAGAAGTTTCACACTTGCTGGAAGCTGAAGTTATGCCAGCGAAATTTATCATGCTGAAAAATCGCTATTTTCTTTATACCCACATACACTGTTGAAACATTCAGTCGAATCTACAAAGCAAACAAAAAATTTTATTATGAAATGCTCTCCCTAACAACAAGGTCGGATTATTATAAAAGATAATCTAATTTTTAAAAAGAAAATATAGACGCCATTCATCTACGTGCCATTCGGACTAGAAGAGACTAATGACAACATCTATAAAAACTAGTTCTCCACGGTTTGTTCAAATACATTCCCTGGATTGTCTTTGAGGAAATTATTTACTTTTTCCGCTTTCCAGATTTCTCACAGAAAATGATTATAGCAAAAAACGACAAGACGTGAGCGGTGAGCGCTTCGAGATTATTACCAAGCTTGTTTGTGTTTTTAAAAATGTTCTCCAACTTATTAACATTGACTGGGGCTTCTTCTGTTTAAGCTGCTGTAGCAGTTAAAAAAATGTTCGGGACGCAGCAAGTGCGTCATGGTAGTGAATTTTCATAAGAATAATATCGTCGTCCTCAGGACGTAGGAGCCTAACTGATATATCACTATTTTCTGGAGAGCTTTTATTGTATTTTGACGTGAAATTTAAACATTTAGTGTTTAATGCCAAAAGGGTTACTGTTTTTTGATGAAAATATAAAATACCGAAAATTTATTTTAAAATAAGTAAAGTAAAAAAAAATCAAAAAAGGACCCCAAATAATTTGTTTTTTGTAGATAAGCCTATTGGTGGCTGTTAAAAAAAGAGAATTGTGGGATAAGCCCACTATAAACTAATAAGATAGCTTTGGGATTATTCGATTATGTAATAAAAAACTCGGGACGCAGCAAGTGCGTTATGGTTGTGAATTTTTATTAAATGATTTAAATTTAAATAACTCAATTTTCTATAAACTTAGAGAGTTTAATTTGAACACGTAGTAAGGTTTTTCCTAAGGCAAGATATCCATAAAATTTCATTAAAATAACTTTGTAATTTTCGGAGAAAAAAATTTTTTTCGAAAGAAAATTTAAAATTTGAGTAACTCAATTTTCTCTAAACTTAGAAAGTTGAATTTTGGTACGTAGTAAGGTTGAGGCAACATATATAGTAAATTTCATTGAAATAGCTTTGTTACTTTCGGAGAAAAAAAATTTTTCGAAAGAAAACTCAAAAATTTTCCGGAAAACCCCGTCTGATTTTTCTGGATAACGAACTCATCCAAGCCATTAATAAAAGGCAGGCACTTGCCAAGTTTCATCGAAATCGGTTAATTATTTTTTGAGTTATCATATATATATATATATATATATATATATATATATATATATATATATATATATATATATATATATATATATATATATATATATATATATATATATATATATATATATAAACATATAAAAATTAAACCTATTTACAAATGAACTTTAATAAGATATTATGCTGTGACAATACCTCTCTCAAGCACCCTAAAATATAATCAAAATGTGCACAGTTATATATGTTTAATTTCTTTTTCCCTTGTCTTAATACACTACATATTTTATGACAATCGATTTAATTTACTTATTTGATTTCATAAATAGTCGGTTAATAGTGACTTGGAATGAAGTAGACACCACATCTTCAAACATATTAAGAGAATATGAGTAAATCAACAGCAACTGGGAATGAATTCGGTCAGTCGCCCAGCCACGTGGTTAAAAAACACTGTTTGTATGAGTGGTTACAACTCTAGCTCTAAATAAAAGGACTGTAACAGCGGCAGAAGCAGAAGTCAATGGAAGGTTTGTGTATTCGGAAAGAAACTATTGACTATTAATAACAACAATTGACTAAAAACGCTGCGAGTTGTAAGGCAAAAATAATTATACTACAGAGGTGATAAATGATAATACATTACAATAGGGTTATATATAATCGTAAATGCTTCCAATGATTAACAATCAGTGAATTCAGTATTATTGACATTTCTCGGAAACTTGCAATAAGAAAAGCATTGACTAACCAACAGCAACCACATACTTATGATTTAAACATAAATGTTTCAAATTTGAATAGCTCAATTTTCTGTAACCCTAGAAAGCTGAATTTTGGCACATAGTTAGGTATTTCCCAAAGCAATATGTAGACCAAATTTTATCGAAATTTTCGGAAAAAAAATTTTTTTTTAAAGAAAACTCAAAATTTTCCCGGAAAACCCCTTCCGATTTTCCTGGCCAACGAACTCATCCAAGCCATTACTAAAAGAAAGGCACTTGCCGAGTTTCATCTAAATCGGTTAATTATTTTTTGAGTTATCAGACGGATACATATATATATATATATATATATATATATATATATATATATATATATATATATATATATATATATATATATATATATATATATATAAGCATATAAAAATTCAAACTGACCCCGGATATGGCTTCTAGGGGTCCTAATTCGCGCTCATTTGAAAGAATTTTTGCAAAGTCTCACCATCGATACCTCTCTATTAGTGAATTTTTTTTAATAAAAATTCACTAAAAGGCCATACTGAGTAAGAAATTTATTTATTAGGTTATAGTTTACAGATAAAAACGAAAATGTGCTGTCTAATGAGGTAATGGGCGACAAAATTCCGCGTCTTCTTTGTCTTTCACAACTGGTGTTGCACCACTGGAGCTGGTTCTTTGTAAAGCTTGGGTATATTATTGTGCATAACAGAATGCATAACATAAGCTTATGTTTGGCGTTTTAAACTGATTGATGTGTACTGAGTTTCTAAATGGTTATTCTTAAAATAATAGCCTGGGTTGATCTTCAGTCTACCATTGCAGGCTAGTCTGTATAGTCCTAGCCTGGCCTCTCCCATAATAACTAAGTGTAGGGGGGGTAGATCCAGCAACACCTCCATGGCGGCTGTTGGGGTTGAAGACATGGCCCCTGTGATGCCTAGGCAAGCCATCCTTTGGATCTTGCCTAGTTTTTTGTTTGGCACTGGATTGTGTCACCTTAGGCCACCAGACCAGTGCCACATATGTTAATGATGGTCTGACCACCCTTGTGTACAGCCAGTGGGCCATACTAGGTCTTAGTCCCCACGTTATCGGCTCACTTTTATTTACAGCAATCTCAACCATTTCATTCCACTTTATGTTTTTGACTAAACTGCTATCATCTGTACGTACGGACAGAAGTCGAAGATTTTGCGAAAACATCTTAAAATATAAAAAGTAAGTGTAGCTTAAGGGGACAACAGTATATGGATTCTTTCTTCTCCGCAGACGAAATACTGAAATGAGTTGCGTAGAAACCATGTTATCACTAGCTAATTTTTAGAGCATTTGGAATCGCGCTGTGGGCTGAGTCTCCTTCGTTTTGACCATGGTGAGGGGCAAAGAATCTAAGGAATATCTCTTCTAAATTCGTGCTGTTGTTAACTACATACAGTAGAGTGAAGGATATAATTGATTTTTTATTTTGCCCCCTCCCACGTCCGTTTGCGAATAGGTACACTGTCTTAGTTCCATCTTTGTTGTATCTACCTAAAAAAGTATACAAAGCTGTCGCTTTCTCACAGGAAGCTCGTTTATCATTTCCCTCACTCCAAATATAACAAAAGCAATCTCTAGAGCCAATATCGAGTATTGTAAAGTTAAAAATCGCTAGCCTTCTTTTGTAGAAGATTTTGTTATCGTTTGATATATGTACATGAATAACCTGTTGCAGGTCAAACGAAGCACAAACCACAGACATTTTATGAAGCTGGGCTTTTCTTCTTTGAAAATATTTTTTATGTCTCTAACCTTTTCTTCTTTTATGTGTTTTTGATATCGTTCATTTAAATTTGTCTTCATTTCATCAGATCCCTGTAAATATGACATGCAAAGACTGCGTTGGTCCTTCTTAGGCCTGTGAAAAGATAGCTGCATACTTTTAAAAATTTTAATGTATAAAGAAAAAGACGCTTTCTCAATGCAATTTTCTGTACAATGTTCTAAATACAGTGTGTACATTTACGGCAGAGATAAATCGCTGTATAGGTATTTCCTTGTTGAACTCTTGCGGCGTTAGTGGGACTCCACTTTTGGAAATCGTTTAATATGATTGATTACAGATACTCGTAAGGCTCTGTCTTTTAAAACATGCGAATGCTGGCGACCTTGACACACATCTTTAGTAATTATACCGCTGGTTTTTTTTTCTGCAGTACGCATGGCTTTATCGGTAATCCCTAATGTAAAAACATACTTTTGCAGACCATCTCTTTTTTTCCCTCTAACGGAAGAAAAAAATTCTTAGTCTTTTGACGCCTGGACTGATGCGATGGTATCGTTTTTCTTTTAATACATTCCTCATTAATAAAACGAACTACATATTCGCGTTTCAACTACAAATCCCCTAGATTATGAAATTTGTTTAAAATTTGCTGCTGAATATAATCGTTTAACAAAACATATTTCTAACCGATTCTCTTGCAAGATTCCGCACTGCAATCGATACCCATTTTGCTTTCAGGGACAATCAATTTTTTGGTGGGAGACTTGTATTGGAGACCAGAATTGCGTAGAGTCTTTGCTATCTCTTTTGCGTTAATTTTGTGTTTTATTTTCTATAACACATACTCTCTTGATTCCCCCTTAACGATATATTTTTCGGGTTGTTTGGATATTTTGTGTTTATCAGGTATGCCAATGTTTAAAAGAGTGGTTGGAATTATATTCTTATATATAACTACTGGTGCAGGCGCAAAGCGTTATTTAGGCCTCTTCGTGAAACTAATGTTTTCTTAATATCCTCTAAATATATTTTTTACGAAAAGGTCCAATTACGTAAGCTTCTTCGTCCAGTCAATATTTTAAGACATATAAGATAGGTCCAAGTATCATATTGCATTACTAACTTAACCTTGAGGAACTCAGATAAGCCCTTTCGTGGTAACATAAAGCATGGTGAAACATTCACTTTGCAGTGTTTAACTCAATTTCGTTTTTTTGTCAGTTAAGCCCCTACGTCCTAAGGACGACGATATATTATACTGATTTAGCCTTCTATTAAAAGTGATAAAACATAACTTTATTTAATTAGAAACAGTAAAAAATAAGGTAAATAAGGGTGAGCAAAAGCATGATCTCTAAAATAAATATTTATACGGTGATTTGGATACAAAACTAATAAACAGAAAATGTACTCAACAAAAAACACACCAGAAAGCTGAACATAAAAAAATTCCCGTGGTTCATGCATTGAGGGTGATTGTATGCATTGAGAAGGGAAAGTGAACCCCCAGGAGAAAGAGGGCTTTTGCTCCCTCACCCAAAAACACGGGAGGTTCTCCTTCCCCTTGTGCAAACATACATCCATCTTCAAACCATAAAGGACAAGAAAAATTTCTTGGGAACAACCCCCAAGAAAGTTACTGGACATAGGCGAATAAGGGCGTTGCGCGGGGTAGACAGGGTATAAAGGAGATATTGCAGCAAAATCTGAAAAGCAAATCTTTTCAAAGTCCGACTAATTGGTTTTTTAGCATTTTTCGCTCATATTTCCTCGTCGCCCAGCACCCTTATTCATTCTTGGTCGCTTACATTTCTTAAGGGTTGTTGCCTTGTGGCTTCTGCATCAAAGGAGGGTTCTAAGCATGTTTCTAAAAAAATGTCTAAAAACCCTCTGTGCAGTAAACTGTCATTTACCGAAAATACATTTTACTTCGTCACCTATAATGGCTTTTTCAGATAATATCGAATACAGCACTAAAGTCAATAATTTACTTGCTGTGTCACTTCTTTTTGATTTTTATATTAGATTCATATACACACGCTAAGTAAGTATAATATAGGGGGGCCCTTAATAAACATTGGGGCTACACACACTTAAAAGTAGAGAAGACATTTAGATCGTGTCTAACTGTGCACACAAAAATCAGTAAAATACATTTATAAAATCTAATAAAAAACAACACTTTTACGATAATACTTTAAATAAACCAATAGGAATACGTTTCGCGACGATCTCGAAATTCGCGAGTGTATGAATCCAGCTTTTCCCCAAGACTAGACTGAAACTTGGTTGACGCCGCAAGCAAGCAGCTTGTAAATTAAGCTCGACAGGCTTGGACGGTTAACAAACGTAGGTATGTCGTATTTTAAGCGGCAGACTGTACCTTGAAACATACAATATGAAAAATACAGAATTACACTTTAAAGCTCTATTTCTTAAAAAAAATTGACCAACTAACCTGCGGAATCATCGATAATAAAAATGATGGATCTAGTAACATATCTATTAGTACCGTTCTCATTTTCGAGGTAGTTTTGATATATACAAAGAATACTGACGCCCATAGTACTAACTTTAACACAACGAACCTAACAAATATTGTCTTCCGCACGGAGACAAACTATAAAAGTGACCATAGTGTTACTACCACTACATAATGCATTAGTTATTTCCCTCGGTTATACAACAATAATAATGTCTATGAGGTCATGTTTTCGTGGCTCAATTAGGAAACATTAAAAACCGATTGATAACACTGCTCTTAGAATATGATTTACTGACATACTGATTTTCAATTCTACGCAAAATTGTATTGTTTTAAGTCATTAACTCACAATTTTCCTTTATGACCATCGTCCAATATTTATTTTCAATCTTTATATTTATGTTTTAAATTCGTTAGATTAGTTAAAATTCAGTTGTAAAATGTCAACAGGCTACATAACAAGCGCACTTCAGTCTCTTTATTTAACGTGCTAAATTCTACTTCTATTTAGATTCTACACGTAAATGACATTTAGAGCGTTGTAAACTTCTTATTTGACAATTGTGGTATCAGTTTGAGTTGTTTCTGTTTGAAGTTGCGATAACTAGATTTTATTTCAACTGTATTAATAAATACCTTGGCGTCAGTGACGACTTCTGTTGAGATACGTATCGTTTATACTCAATTATTTGCTTCGTGAGGTTAATCTTGTTTGCGAGCACATGTTCAATAACAATTCCGACCGTACACTGTACTTTTAAACTACTTTCACTTTAATTTAATACAAGTTTTAATATAATTTTGGAGAATAACACAATGGATGTTTAAAAAGCGTGATGTTTGCTCTGCCCTCTTAAAACGTTCTCCCTGGTATCGAAGATGCCGGATATCGTCATCATTGTTCTCCGCCAATTCTGTTGCATTCACTTCAAATGTACAAATTGTAATGTCACCTGGTCCAATAAATGCTGTATATTTACACATTAGTAAAAAAAATCACTTTCTTTGGAGTTCATGAATTTTTAAAACTACTGCTTGATTAAAAGTGGTGAGTATAAACTGTGTTCATAGGCGCCAAGTTCAAAACTTATACCCCACTGTCTATATTATACTTAACCTAAAACATTTTTTACGCTTTCTTAAAATTATTTTTTAGTTCGTTTTTTTATTCCTTAAAACTTGCTACTGTGTTTGTTTACATATTGAAGCTGATAAGTACAATTAGTTCTGTTAAAAATAAACATTTCATTGTGACTATCGAAAATGCATAATTTTCAATTTTCAATTAGGTTTTAATTTTCATTCTCAATATCAAACTACTTTAAGCTTTTTATCATAGCAATATATATATATATATATATATATATATATATATATATATATATATATATATATATATATATATATATATATATATATATATATATATATATATATATATATATATATATATATATATATATATATATATATATATAAACTTTTAACTGACCATGGAAATGGGTTCCGGGGGCTCTAATTTGCACTCATTTGAAATTTTTTTCCGAAAGTCTCACCATCTATTAGTGAATTTTCTTAATGAAAGTTCACTAAAAAGGTATTAGATCCACGACATATCCATAGATAGGCTAGATGTGATCTCCCCATAATTAGAACCGCAGACCGGTTTCGCTCTAATTAGAGCTTGTCCGTACGATATACTAATTACGGCGAGAACACACCTATAAAGTAATACGGCTATGGTGGCCTACCTGGTTTAGTATTCTTACCGCAGACCGAGATGGCTACCCTGTCGTACATCTCACAATGTTCTAGGAGGCTGACTGTCATAGCCGTATTAGTTTATCGGTGTGTTCTCGCTGTAATTAGTATACCGTACTAACGAGCTCTGAATAAAGCGAAACCAGTCTGCGTTTCAAATCATCGGAAGAATACTTCTAGCCTTATATGCATTGTCCCTATATTAGGGAATAAATGGGCCAGGGCTGACAAATTACAAAATTGTTAATTGGTTGTACACAGACTCTATTTTATAACGTTTTGTGTTATTTGAAACTGTCGTGAAAACATACTATTTGGGTCCGCACCGAGATGACGACGCTGTCGTATATCTCACAATGTTCTAGAATTCTGGCTACCCTAGCCGTATTACTTTATAGGTGTGTTCTCGCGGTAATTAGTATACCGTACTGACGAGCTCTAATTAAAGCGAAACCGGTCTGCGGTTCTAATTAAGGTGAGAATACATCTAGCCTTACATACATTGTCCCTATCTTAAGGTTGTACACAGACACTATTTTATAAGGTCTTCTGTTATTTGGAGCTGTCGTGCCAACATACTACCTGGCCACCGAGATGGCGACCCTGTCGTACATCTCACTATGTATGGCTATAAATATAAAAGTATTCGCACATGTAAAATAAATAAAGGAATTCGAAACTGTTCTTTCTTTTTGTAAAAAGAGAAACCAATAATAGAAAACCGATTAAAATCTAAACCCAAAACTATTTAAGATCCATCTATAACTTGATCCTCTGTTAATTACTTTTTAAAGCTAAACAGCCTTAAAGCTAACCATTATAAATAGTTCTCCGAATGGGTTTATTAGGATGTCAGACGATGTGGTTCTTTCTACACTTTTTCTCGTTTAATTTGCTTTTTCCACGTACGCCCCCGTTCAGAATGACGTCTTTATTGTGCCCTCTGCAACAGAAGTAATAAAGAGACGTATGCTCTGTATCATGCAGCGATTTAGAGGGGGATCTTATCTCTTCCACACTGGAAGAATCTGTGTGTGACTTCGCATACGTCAGATAAGAAAAGGATTATAATCTCGCACTTACTTTCTTGTAATTTACGATCGTTCAGAGTTTTCTATTAAGTTGGTACCATATATATTTAGTTTTTTATAGCATAACGGAGATTGCAAAATGTTTCGTTTATTACAAATGAGCTTGGTGGTCCCAAGTAAAAGCTAACCTTTTAGTACTCAAAAATTTGACATAGAATTTTCATTGTGTTATAACTAAGAATACTTTACAACGCATAACAAAATGTTTGGCATGCAAAACTTAAATGCCAACTATACGTCCGTAGCAATCTACCCTGCACCAGACTCCCCAATTTAGAAGCTGGAAGAAAAGCCATACTTTGGATGAAACTCTCTCTCAGGGCTGCAACTAAATTCATCTCTTGCATTTACTGGTCACTTCTTACAACAAATTTTTCCAGCTCTTCGACTACCTTTCTGAAAAAACAGACCATCTGATTTCTGAATATCCTTCCTCCGAGGTCACTATTCTTGGTGACTTCAATGTCCACAAGGGAGAGCAGCGGAGGCATTTGCAGTCAGCAATACTTTAGCCAATATGATTCACTAACCTACTTACTTTCCTCGCATCCCAACACACAGCTCAAATCCTTTGGATCTCCTTCTTAATACAAAACATGAATGCTATAAGACATCAGCCACCGCCCCCCTTGGTCGCTCAGACCACGGCATGGTCACTGATTCCTGTGCAATGCAACTTGAGGTCACAGACTCATCACACCCACGTATCGCCTGGCACTACAACTTAGCGAACTGGGACGAAATGCGGGATTACTTTTCCTCATTTCCATGGGCGTCTGTCAGCTTCTCACATCCTGACCACTCTGATATCTCACAAAACGTCACCGAAATTATCCAAGCTGGAGTGGAATTATTTATTCCACGTACACAGAAGACCTCTTCAGTCACTCAAAAGCCCTGGTTATTTAAATGCTGTGACAAGGCCAGACTTGAAAAAGTCAAAGCTCACAAAACGCTTCCACACAATCCCAGTCAAGAAAACCATCAAGCATTTAATAACCCAAGAAACCGCTATGTCCGCAAAAAACTCGTTTAGTAACCACATCAAAAACAAACTCCTCCCAAGCTCCAACGGCAGCAAACCCTTCTGGACTCTTGCTAAGTCTATTGGGAAAAATTTCTGCAGGAGCACGTTTCCACCTCTTGTTTCAGGGGATTGAAATTGTTTCTACCGCCCTGGGTAAAGCTGAAGTTTTTGCCTAGTTGCTCGCCGGCAATTCTACTCTCAACCCACCTCCAAATGTTCAACCACCAACAATCCCCATTGTCGCGCATAAAATGACGGATCTCATTTCCAAAACTAAAATGGTACGAAATATGCTCTCTCCTCTTAATACCAGAGACGAGATCCCAGCAATTGTTTTAAAAAAGTGCGCACCAGAACTTGCTCCTGTCCTGACTCGTCTGTTTCAGACATCTTACAATAGAGGCATATTCCCTAGTAACTGGAAAACTGCTCGAGTACAACTCGTCCCCAAGACAGGATCCAAAGCGCTTCCTAGCAACTACAGGCCTATTTCTCTCATTTCAGTCGTCTCTGAAGTGATGGAAAAGTATATAAACACTGAATTACTAAAATTTATTGAAAGCCACAGACTACTGAACGATAGACACTATGGATTCCGTCAGCGCAGATCAACTGCCGACCTCCTTTCCTTTGTCACCCATTCTTGGAACAAGTCTACGGAACTACACGGTGAATCCCAGACTGTCGCTCTAGACATATCCAAAGCATTCGATCAGGTCTGGCACGCAGCGCTGCTAGATAAACTTCCGGCCTATGACCTACCACCAAAACTCTGTACCTGGACAGCAAATTTCCTCTCCAACCGGAGCAGTTCTGTTGTCGTGGATGGCCATTGCTCTAAACTGTATCCAATTAATGCAAGAGTCCCTCAGGGTTCAACTTTAGCCCCTACTTTGTTTCTTCTCCACATCAATGTCCTCCTCTTTAGCACACCCAGCCCACTTCACAGTTACGCGGACAACAGTGCCCTCCACTCAAACATACAATATTCTAAGCCTGTCTCTTTAACCCAATTAGATGAGGATCGCAGACTCATGGAGGGTTCTGTCTCTGTGGATCTCCAAAAAAATATTAGACTGGGGAAGTAGAAATCTTGTACAATTCAACTGCACCAAATCTCAGTCTTCCTTTCTATATCATAAGAGATACACCAGCCCTAGACCCATCACAATGAACAAGCAAATTATTCAAAGTAATGAGTCCTTTTCACTTGTTGGCATTTCTGGGGATCAAAGTCTCAATTGACACCAACATGTCACATCAATTGCACAAGCGTCTGCTAAAAAAATTAGGTTTTCTTTTCCGGGCTCGCAAATGCTTTTTATCAGCTAATCTCTATACCTTATATACTTCACAAATAAGGCCAAACCTCGAATACTGCTCTCACATCTGGGGTGCTGCTGCCGCTCCTAGACTCGCTATCCTGGACTCCATTCAGAAGAGAGCTATACGTCTCATCGGCGACCCTACCCTCACTCAAAGGCTGCTATTTATTGCCCACCGACGTGCCGTTGGTGACTCTCTCTCTTTCATAGATATCTGCGCGCGCGCTGCTCAGAGGAGCTTTCCTCCATAGTTCCTCCACCTGCTGCCCCCAACAGATCTACCATGGGAATACAGCGAATGCACCCTTTTACTGTCCAGGTCACCAGATATAGAACATCTTGCTATGCCCGCTCTTTTGTCCCGAGGACTTCCAAGTTGTGGAACTCCTTGTCGGCACATGTTTTCCTTCTCCTCCGAACCTCCAAACCTTCAAGTCCAGAATTAACAAGTTGCCTCTTTCCTTCTTGTCAACACTCACGATACGATAGTATTTAGGCTGAGGCCTCGCGGTGTGTTGTTAAAATAAAAAATAAAACCTTTGGAATTATAGTGACAGTTTCGCGAAATCAATTAATCAATACAAAGATATGAAACAAGCTTCACAATCTGAAGATAATCCTTAACTTTTAAACTTTTGCCGATGTTTTCTAGGAAAAGAAGTTAAATATCCAAACTTTCTCTTCCTGGTATTGGCGACTGATGAAGCAACGTAACGGCTTAAAGAGCTGTCACAATACTCATATCTTGGCGGTCGAAAATCCACAGGTTGTTCGCTGTGATCATCTCCAGAAATAAACCCATAAAGGTATGTGCTGGACTGGTTGCGGGCAACTTATCAACTCTTCTATGTCGCCAATTCGATTGACTGTAATTTTTGTTTGCAACCTCATTGGCAAGTTGCTTTGATCGCATGTCAACAAATGTGGTTCTTGCAAGACGGCGCACCTCGACATTTTAATCCTTTAGTTGGCCAACATTAGAACAATCTTGTCGAAAGTAAATGGATTAGTCAGGGCAGTTCTGTTCCATGATCTCCTCGGTCACCAGGCCTTATACACGTAGACTCCTAATTATGGGCTTTATGAAGGTCATGTATACACCACCGATATACTTGACCTAGAAGATCTGGGTAACTATGTTGAAGCAGCTGTGGCAACACTTGGACGGCAAGCCAGTTAATGGATGCGTCGCGCGAAATAAAAAATCTCTTATTATCTAACATTTGTTTAATCGTTTCAACATTACTAACATTCTTACAAAGTGTTCGCTCCTTTAAAATATAGTCAGAAGACCGTAAGTATATATATATATATATATATATATATATATATATATATATATATATATATATATATATATATATACTACTGGTATTTTAAGGGCAACTACAGACAAAAGACTTATGGCTTGAACTTTAAGAAATTCACTCTGCATAAAAAACCCAATATATTTTGCCTCAGCTTCGAGTCATCTTCAGAAGTACTGGGATGGTTTCAACATTCCTAAAAACAATTCGAAGCAAAAACTGACAATACTGCAAATAGTCTAAAATAGAGTCAGAATACGGTAAACATATATATATATATATATATATATATATATATATATATATATATATATATATATATATATATATATATATATATATATATATATATATATATATACATTACTGTTATTTTAAGGGCAACTACTGCCAAAAAATTAATTGCTTGAACTTTACGAAAGTCACTTTGTATTAAAAACTCAATATATTTCGAATTATCTGCGAGTCATCTTCAGGGGTACTGCGATGGTTTCAGCATTCCTAAAAACAATATAAAGAAAATACTTACAACACTGCAACTGCTTTAAGTCGACCAAAGTATACTAAAGAGAAAAACTGATTCTAAACATGCTGTCAACAACATCTCACTGAAAAGCTCCAAAACATTACTTACCCTAGATGGGAACTATTTGCTAACAAATCAACGCAAAAACACATCCAAGATCAGAAATATAAAAACTCGCTCAAAACAAGTTTTGTTATTAATATTCTTAACAGTCATTACGTCAAGCACCAATATTCATGACCAAAACCATACCATAGACATCTGACATCTGAAAGACATAGCAATCGTGGATCATCATCCTTAATAAATGATATATTGATAGTCCATTTTATAACCCAGTCTTGACACATGTGGTGCCAATGCACATCAACACTAGACATAAAAGACATCAGATCTCTCTTAGTTCTAGGGTTGAACACAATAAGACCTTAAAGATGATTTCCAGCAAGATTTCGGAGCAGACAGATTGAGGTCTCGTGACCGATCTACAACAAGGCAACATACCCTTATCCACCGCTCTAATGAGTAGTCAGATTGAGGCTTGAGAGTTCATTTACTTTCACATTTCTTAAGCGTCTTGAAAATGGCTTCAAAGCAGGAGCCGAATATACATAATGAATCAAATAATTATATAAATAATAAATAATGGTGTAAAAACGTAAAGGTAAGATGCTTACTGGCAATTAGGCTATTTCTGACCCTTTTTGCTCACCTAAACTAACCTACCCTCCTTGAGCTGGATCTCAATGACGACAATGATTTCAAAAATCATCCGCCGCCGGTGAGTCTCGAACCGTCGTCCCCCGACTCCGTATTGGAAAGTCTGAATCGACTTTCCCGCACGGCCACGGAGGCGCTTAAATAATAGTGTAGTATAAGACAATTAAAATTTCTCAGCGTTATATAGGGGCGCCATTTTTGATATATATATATATATATATATATATATATATATATATATATATATATATATATATATATATATATATATATATATATATATATATATATATATATATATATATATATATATATATATATATATATATAAATATATATATATATATATATATATATATATATATATATATATATATGTATGTATAAATACTTATAAATTCATTGATTGTTGTTGCCCTTATTTCGTGAAATTGGTCCATCCTACATACATACTTGGAGACTACTTCTCTGGCTTCACTGTTCGGTTTCGTTTCTGTAGGTAAAGGGCCGTAAGCTAACTGCAGCAAGAGGCCCTTCTGAATTCTAGATGTTCTCGGATTTTCTTCAACGGTTTTTTTTTACGCGCTGACTACGCTCTTCACCTACAGAAACGAAACCCCCCAACATAGAAACCAGAGAAGTAGTCTCCACGTCTCTATGTAGTACTCATAAATTGTCGGCCGAATTTAATAAAATTTTGAAAAACATGATGGACTTAATAATTAGCCGTCTTGACTTAATGGATCTATTTTAACTTTCTATCGACGTCCTGCTTTTAGCTAGGTTCATGCAGTCACGAATTGGGAAACGTATTCCTATTGGACTAAATGATATTACAATATTATTTAAAATAAATTAAAAGGGATACGTTTCGCTATTCGCGTCTCTATGAACCCAGCTCCAGCTGCACTAGATTCTGTCAAAAACCACATTATCTCTGTATGAACAAGCTTATTTGCCGCGATATGTGCAACACGCCACCGATTTATTTTTCTGTGCCCTAAATGTTTCAGCACGCATTGTCGAAACAAATACACACAGAGATTCATTCCCCAGAAGAATTTATGTTGAGAATAAATGACTTGGCAGATCAACAAAAGATACGTCTCTTGTAGCTGTTATAAGTGATAGGTGTGACATCACAAAAGTATTACATGTATTTCTGAACACTTCTTCTTTGAAAAATGTACGCTGTAAGGGCATACGCCGGTATGAATTAAATATGTCCCGTTTCGATTCCCAGCATGGAGAAGCCATAGTTATGGAAGAAATATGAAATTCCAGAAATATCTCACTGTCGAGATCGCAAACAATATAAAAAAGTTGTCTCAATCCTCAGGATGCAAGGTATTTCAAAACACCTTGCATAAGAGTGACACTGCATTTTAGAATTTGAAAATTTGAAACGTGAAACTCACAGTTTATAAGAAAAGCTGATGGTGATGCAGGTTATTTATATTTTAACACCTATCTAACAGGCCTTTGCTAAGTGATGATGTGATGAGCACTGATAAGTATGCTTGGCGAATCCAAATCACCAGAGCACATTTAAAATTGTCTGGACGCAGCAAGTGCGTTATGGTAGTGAATTTTCATAAAATTATTTTTATTGCAGATATGTCTTTTTTTAATGAAAGCAGGCATCAAATTTGGCTCAATATTTTTGACTCAAAATTCTGCTAAAAGCATACATAAAATTCAAACTATATACCTAATCTATAATTAAAATTGAAAAAAAAATAATTTGCTTGTACGAAAATCCATTGAAACCTTATTTTCTCTGAATTTCGTTAAAAAAATGTTCCATCTATTGAATAATTGTTCATACAAAAATTCTCAAATGTTTCTTCAAAGAAAATTCATTAAAATCATTTATAAAAAAGGTCGCTATTAAAAGAACATTTTGTACAAGAAAATTCGCTAATAAAGATAAACGAAATAAATTTAAAACTGGTCAGATTTTCCTGGCCAACCAACCATTTCAAATTATTTACCCACCTACCAAAATAGAACTATCCACAAAACTTTTTCGACGACACAACCAAAATTTCATGAAAATTTGCAAACATTTTTTCAAGAAAATCCGTAAACATTTTTTTATAATAACGTGTTAAACGTTTATTATTAATTACCAAAATGTCGTAAAAACATCTTACACAAAATGATTTCTACGAAGCACAAAACATTTTCTGCAAAAACTGGCCAAATATCTTTTTACAAAAAAATTTTGCAAAAAGAATATATATAATTCAAATTATATACCTCATCTGTAATTAAAATTTGAAATAAAATAATTTGTTTGCACGAAAATCCATTAAAACCTTATTTTCGATGAATTTCGTTTAAAAAATGTTCCATGAATTAAATAATTTTTCATACCAAAATTCACAACAACGTTTCTTCCAAGAAAATTTATTAAAGCCATTTATAATAAAATTTGCTGTTAAAATAACTAATAGTAATAATAATAGTCGATATATATATATGTATATATATATATATATATATATATATATATATATATATATATATATATATATATATATATATATATATATATATATATATATATATATATCGACTTCATCTCAGAAACTTATTTACAACATTAAGAAGTTAAAGTTAATAAGTTAATAACCCATAATACCATTTTAATAAATTTTAAAAAAAAAAAAATTCACTAATAGAGAGGTATCGATGGTGAGACTTTGCATAGAAATCGGTTAATTATTTTTTGAGTTATCAGACGGATATATATATATATATATATATATATATATATATATATATATATATATATATATATATATATATATATATATATATATATATATATATATATATATATATATATATATATGTATCCGTCTGATAACTCAAAAAATAATTAACCGATTTCTATAAAACTCGGCAAGTGCCTTTCTTTTATTAATGGCTTGGATGAGTTCGTTGGCCAGGAAAATCAAAAGGAGTTTTCCGAGAAAATTTTGAGTTTTCTTTAAA
The DNA here is from genome assembly GCA_964006375.1 of Tillus elongatus. NCBI lineage: Eukaryota > Metazoa > Arthropoda > Insecta > Coleoptera > Cleridae > Tillus > Tillus elongatus. The sequence continues at coordinate 156,742,406 of OZ023264.1, read as the reverse complement.
AAAAAATTTTTTTCTTCGAAAATAACAAAGCTGTTTTCATTAAATTTACTACATATGTTTCCTCTGGAGAGACCTTACTAACTACCAAAATTCAACTTTCTAAGCTTATAGAAAATTGACTTATTCAAATTTTAATTATTTTTTTTCGAAAAAAAAATTTTCTCCAAAAATTGCAAAGTTTTTTTAGTGAAATTTTGTGAATATCTTGCCCTGGGAAAGACCTTAGTATATACTAAAATTGAACTTTCCAAGTTTATAGAAAACTGAGTTATTCAAATTTGAAGCATTTAATAAAAATTCACTACCATAACGCACTTGCTGCGTCCAGAGTTTTTTTGAAATATCTATGCAACCAGGCCGTAAATTCTGGTACATGTTTCTCTCAAATGTACCCTCTATTTAAGCTGAGCTAACACGATCGCCACAAACTACTGGTCTACATGATTTAATAATGTTTACATTGTTATCCAACATAATGTAATTTTCTATATGGAATTACATACGCGCACTAATAATGTGTATTAGCTGTAAGCATATAGTGTGACTATTAAAATTTACAGATGAAATCAATTCTTGTCTTCCATTTGAGGACAAATGCCATTATCAAATTATGCATTGTATCTCATTTAGAGTGACAGATGGCTGTGATAATCCATATTTACTGCAACGATTATTATATGGCTATATATTAGGTATTATTGCAGCATCAGCACAAATCTATTTAGATATATTCAAATAGATTCCTGTGATAAACATGCAGTAACATAGAGTGATGCAAGTACATACATCAGTTATAGTTGCTTGTCAGTTTTACTACAAACTCGGTTGTCACTTCACTTGATGTTTACAACGACTGGACTCGTTAACCAGGATAACGAAGTGCCGTATAGCAGTTTGAGATACAATAACATTTTAGTTAATCCACATTAAGTGAATCTTAGAACCTGTGATGAGCACAGATAAGTATATTTCAAAAACACAAATCACCACAGCATATCTTCTAAGCATCTGACAATCGTTTCACTAACAAAGTTAAAGTGAACAGAAGATGCAAAATTGTGACTGAAAATTTTTCATCCTCTGATGACGCTAACGTTTTTAGTAAAACCATCGTCAAGTCTTTAAAATATATGCTTTGGCAATTTGGGTTTTTCAAGTATGCTTATCAGTGCTCATCACACCACATATTGAACGCCTTCTAAACAATCATTAATGTGTTCACAATAGAATCAAGGACACTTTGGTTGAGGGCTTGCAGTTGCAATTATAAATTTCTTGTAAGTTAAAAAATTAAAAAGTCTGGACGCAGCAAGTGCGTTATGGTACTGAATTGTTATAAAAATGTTTTTAATAGCAAATATGTCTTTTTTTAATGAAAGCAGGCATCAAATTTGACTAAATATTTTTTACACAAAATTCTGCTAAAAGCATACATAAAATTCAAATTATAGACTTAATCTGTAATTAAAATTGAAAATATACAAATTTGTTTGCACAAAAATCCACCTTATTTTCGCCGAATTTGATTTTAAAATTGTTCCATCAATTGAATAATTTCTCAAACAAAAATTCTCAAATGTTTCTTCAAAGAAAATTCATTAAACTCATTTATACGAAAAATCGCTATTAAAGAACATTTTGTGCAAGAAAATTCGCTAATAAAAATAAATTAAATAAATTTAAAAAACTGATCCGATGATCCTGGCCAACCAACCATTTCAAGTTATTTACTCACCTACCAAAAAATTCGTAAACATTTTTTAGAACTTGTTAAAAATTAATTTAACATTAATTATCAAATTTTACAAAAAAAACATCTTACAAAAAATGATTTCTACGAAGCACAAAAAAATTTCTGCGAAAACTAGTTAAAATCTTTTTACAAAAAGTTTTGCAGAAAGAATACATAAAATTCAAATTATATACCTAATCCGTAATTAAAATTGGAAAAAAATGATTTGTTTGCACGAAAATCCATTAAAACCTTATTTTCGATTAAGTTCGTTTAAAAAGTATTCCCTCAATGGAATAATTTTTCATACAAACGTTTCTTCAAAGAAAATTCATTAAATTCATTTATAAGAAAATTCGCTATTAAAAGAACATTTTGTACAAGAAAATTAACAAAAAATCGCGACTTTTCGGGTTGTGAGGAAAACCCCAATTTTTGTGCCTCTAACTTTTTTGTCTCTATATTTACAGACCTAAATTTTGGTAAATTATTCACCCTTTATATATATATATATATATATATATATATATATATATATATATATATATATATATATATATATATATATATATATATATATATATATATATATATATATATATATATATATATATATATATATATATATATATATGAAACTGACCCGGGGTATGGGTTCTAGGGGGCCTAATTCGCGCTCATTTGAAGACATTTTTTCTACATTCAAAAGTCGGGATCTCCTCGTTAGTGATTCTTTTTTAAGAAAATTCCCTAAAACAAGCACTTGTGAAGCCACGGGAAAAGTCTACGACTGTATTAAATATGGAACGGTTTCACTAAGTTAGGGTAATACCAAACAACCAGATGTGCTATTCAAATTGAATTAAGTTTTAAAACTTTCATCTCCTCTTTATAAAATTATTTGTTATACAAAAACTCGCTAAAAAATTCATCGTAACAACAACAATCACATTAGATAACTGTACACTGAAATGAGACTAAAAATTGATAAAAAGCAAAGCCACTAACCAGGATTAGAACTCGTCATCTGGGAGTCGATCATACGATGTACAGGGACCTAGCCCACTGAGCTGCGCACTATATGCATTTACCAGCAGGAATATCCTATTGTTCAAGGTTCTACAATTTACATAAAACCATTTTGATTTACAATGGATTTTTTGCTTTTGTTTTAACGAAATCAAGAAAAATAAAGATGTACATACATATCTAGGAGCTTGTTAGTCATTTCTTGAAGTATTTTTCACTCACATTCTGATCAATCAATTTTTGCGTTTTAAGTTTCTTGAATCTCATATAATTAATTAAAAATTAATTTACCTCTAACTTTTTTGTCTTTTAAGATAGAGATCTGAGTTTCGGCACATAGGATACTCTTTATGACAGAAAAACACCAAATGTATACAACCAACTAACCATTTTAGTAAATTGTCAGCACAGGCCCATTTCTACCCTAGTACAGGGGGAAAGTATGTAAGGCTAGATGCATTCTCACAACAATTAGAACCGTAGACCGGTTTCGCTCTAATTAGAGCTCGTCAGTACGGAATACTAATTGCTGCGAAAATACATCTATAAAGTAATACGGCAATAGTAGCCAGCCTTCCAACACTGAGTGGTGAACGTGCCAGCTCCAAATAACACAAAGTGTTAAAAAAAATAGAGACTGTATACAACCAACTAACAATTTTAGTAAATTGTCAGCCCTGGCCTATTTCTACCCTAATATAGGGACAAAGTATGTAAGGCTAGATGCATTCTCACAACAATTAGAGCTCGCCAGTACGGCATGCTAACTGCTGCGAAAATACACCTATAAAGTAATACGGCTATGGTAGCCAGCCTTCCAACATTAATTATAAACTCTATTTATAAACTTTAAAACTACACTAATAAACTTTGTGACTTATATATCTTGTTGCTTTTCTAAACGCCGTCATTGTTGAAATAACAATTAACACGTGTGTGTATTAGTTTGTTCGAGCGCGCCGTACGAGATGGCGTTGCAAATATGTCCAATAGGATGGATAGGTCTTGAGCGGATTATTTGGATAGAAACGAAATTAAAAACTGCGTGTCCAATAAAATGGACGTTAGGTTATATATATATATATATATATATATATATATATATATATATATATATATATATATATATATATATATATATATATATATATATATATATATATATATATATATATATATACATATATATATATATATATATATATATATATATATATATATTTGTGTGTGTGTGTACGCATATATTTCATTAATTCTACGGCTAATAAAAGCGCTTGGAACATCATCACCTACTGTAATGCTAGCGCAGTCTTCCTCGAAGAAAATTTGAGTTTAAAAAGTATCTAAATCTATTAATACACTGTTTTCCAAACTTTTTAAAACTCTACCCCCTTTTGGTAAGACTTTTCTTTGCAGCACTTTTTTTTTACCATGCCAGATTTTATTTGTAGAATATAAAACACCAAATGACATGTAATAATCATCTGGTAAGAATACTGAGACGATATTAGATTTTTTGCTGCACACGCCACTTATCACTAAGTAGCGCAATTAAATTCAAAGTAGAAAATGTGTTTATTACCAGCCACATTTATGATCAAATAGCGCTGTACCTTTGTTTTAATTTTTCGGAATTTCCAACATAGTCAAAAAGGGACACTACAATACTAGATCTTTCAAGAATCATCCGTTCGCCTTAATATAATCAGCAAAATGGACGCTGTGGCGTCATTTGCAGTTTTGCAGTGTGAGAAGTGCAATGTTAAATAGTGCTACCAACTGAGTCATAGCTCCACATAGCTGTGATAATCTACTCTCCTCAGAAAGACATTCTTATTAAATGAATTTACGGTCCATGACTTTACCACAAGAAAATATTCATACTTCTGTACCTCTAACCTTCTAAAACGTTATATTACTCGAGTCTTAACCAAAAATGTAAATTTTCACCAAACCAGCCCTCATTTGCCCCTAACACCCTGAAGCGATCCTGCCTAGATACAATTGAAGCGTTCCTTTATCGGAGGTTAACTGAATGCCAAGTTTGAAGTTGATATCTCAATTCGTTTGAAAGTTATTGTGCCTACAGAGAAAACATTTTCGTTGCAGAATCAAGTTTTCTATATATTTTAAGAATTTTTACGCCATTTTAGCAAAAAAAAAGAGATAAATTTCTGTCACTTATATTCCACCACACGCATTCAAGCCCTAATTTAATTTTAGCACAGAATAACAGATTCTTGATGAAATTGAAAGTTCTTTAGAAAGCAAACCCTAAAACTTTATATTACTGTGGAGTCAGCAAATAGAGGATTGTGAGTTACAGAAAATGGAAAACATTATCGTCAATCTCTTAGAGCCATCAACAGTAGAAGCCACCAGCAGCAGAAAACAGAAGCCAACTAGAACCCCTTAACCCCATATTTGGGGTCTGTTTCAACTTTTATTTTTGAAGTTTTTTGAAAAGTTTTATTGGACACTCGGATTATAAGCATTAATTTTGACTTTTTATGAATCTTAAGAAAAAAGTTATGATCATAAGGTATACAGTAAAAATTATTACATTTTTCGCAGAAAAACTTTGTTTTCTTGTTAAATTTTGGATATTTGCATCTTACTGAGTTTTTCAGTACTACTGTCTACTTGTCTACTTCGGACACTGGCGTTGTTGTGGTAAAGGTGATAAGGTTTCTGTTGGAGTATTATATCCCATAGGATTTCTTTTTGTATGAATTGAGGTTCGTTCTGACACGTCATTATCAGACACCTCCTCAGTTTCTGAGCTAGGAAGCCATTCAGAAGTTTGAAGTTTGCAATCAAAGAACTGTATGTACTTTTTGTTTAACTTTTTAAAATCATTTCGGTACAAAATCCAGGAGTGGGCAATTCCGACGCCCACAAAATGAAAAATACTTTTAACAGCCCATTTATTGGTTCTCGCAGTTATCCGATAATACGCAATCATTCTGTCACTAAGATCGATGCCTCCCATGCATTCATTGTATTTGGACACCATGTTAGGTCTTCTCACTCGAATAAATTTTTGGTCAGATTTTGACCATCTCCTGCATTCATCTGGAGGTTCGTCTTGTAAAGTAGTTGATGCAAGAAGAACAGGTTTCATATCGTACCATTGGAGGACGTTATTTTTCCATCATATCTTTCAATTTATTCAGATGAACCCCTTCCCATTTTTTTTTAAATATTTTCTTTTGTCAGATGAACAGGCTGTTGAATTCTTGATTTCATGATTGTACCAGTTCCGTGATCCTTGTATATAGTGAAATTATAATTATTTTACTGCGATATTATCACCACAACTTATATAACTAGACTAATTCTAAGCTAAAAAACAAAGAATTGTAAAAATGCCCCTTCACCGATTGGCTACAAAAAGATTCCCGTAAGATCTGGTGCATCATCATCTTTTTACTAAACTATGGACTGGCGGAACTTGTGTTGGCACAAACTTGATATCCCAGGGAAGCTCAAGGTAGTTGCATTCTCTTAACGAATTGGCATTGCATAAGCTTCAAATTATTATTAAAACACCGTGGTGAATATACGAGGGTAATGTAACTCTCTATATCACAAAGCGAAAACACCATTTATATGCTTAGATTTTTCAATGAGCCTTAGAGGTTCGTTTTATGTAGATACGTTAAGCTATAAGGCTGTGGATCCAACGGTTAATAATTGATTACTTTAAAACCTACTTGCTTGCTATTGGTGACCACAGGATTTGAGCTTTAAGTAATGGGATTATATTGTGTACAAAAATGAAAAAACTGTTTGCCTATAAAATACTTTTGCCAAGTAAAAACTTAGTACACACTAAAGTTAAATAAAACTTTAAATTAGGTGCAGCCTCCTCACTCCATTTGTAGGTAAGCTAACATCAAAGCAAATAAAATACATAAAACTAAAAACCGTAACAGTATAGTAATAGTGGTACTTTAGTTTAAAATATTAAAAAGCCTCATAAAGTATTCCTAGAATCATAAAATCAATACTAATAACGAATTCTAGGGGGATAATTTCAGCTTAGAGCAAGTGTAAAACTCCTAAATAATAAACACAGTTCCGCCACAGCCAACGCGCGTTGTGTACCAAATAAGACATAAATATACAAATAGTGGTTATGAATACTAATTTAAGTCCAGCTGTGTATTTTGCAGGTTTTAATGGATCGCAACAATATGTGTGTCTTCCCAATGAACTTCCTGATACAATAATTGTTCTATTATTGCAATTTTGCATACCAATTAACAATAATTCACTCACCACCTGAAATTTGACAACGTAATATTACAAGCGCGATATTCAACGAATATGCTGAATATAAACTAGCCGTATGATTTCTGCCCTTAGCTGCGACTCAACACCATTGCAGCTGCATATTCACAAGTATTGAATGTGATTTGCTGTCTGTTGCAAAATTCTAAAAATTTAAAGTAATATTAATAGTAGGAGCTATAGAATATTTAGGTCTTAATTTGACAGCGTTTTATACTGTTCAGGAACAAGCAGTTCAACTTGTTGACTCAGATGTATGTTCAAGAGCCACAGGAGCCTATAGCTTTCCCAAATAGCTGATATAAAAAAATTCAGAACGCAGCAAGTGCATTATGGTAGTGCATTTTCATAAGAAACTTATACAGGGCTGCCCAGAAGTCCGGAATAAAATCAATATACCCTTAACTTTTAACTTTTGGGGAAAACGCTCGGAGACGTCAATTTAGTTTTATATATTTTTTACATTTTGGCGTTATTCGTTTGTTTTCTCTATAGACATTTGTCAAAGATATGACAACATCGATATTTTTTAAAGTAGAAACATACAACTTATGATACATCATTTAAAAGCTACTATCTCGTAAAGTATGCTCATACATTTTGGCGCTATTCTGTCAACCCATTTCAAAATGGCGACTGTTAAAAAAAAACACATTTAAATAAGCGGAAATGACAAATAATCGATGTGTTTCTTACCCTTCCAGGTAAGAGATTTTCACTGTTTCACATTCTGTCATTTTGTGACATTGTATCTTAACACTACATAGTTACGGTATATTTATCATTTATTTTGCCAAAAAAATGTAACGAGGCAAAACAAAAAGAAGGCTGTTTAACGTGGCAAATGCTGGAAATGTCCTCCACCCTCTACTTGGCATGCTCCCAGACGATGGTAAAATCCGTCGACGGAATTCCGAATGTCTCCAATCTAATTTTCTTTTTCAAATCTTCAATATTATTTGGCCAATTTTGGTACACTTTTCTTTTAAACATCCCCAAAAGAAAATAGTCTAGAGGCGTTAAGTCTGAGGACCTCGGTGGCCATTCAATTGTAGCACGTCGTTCAATCCAGCGACCTGAAAACATATAATCTAAATATTTTCTCACATTGACACCAAGATGCGGGGGAGCACCATCTTGCTGAAACCAAATTGTTTCATCAGGTATATCTGGATCTACTTCGTTGGGAAAAATTACAGCTAGAGCAGACATCAACTCGAAGGTTAAGTAATCCAGGTGCCGTTCAGCTGTGAGGTTTCCTTAAAAAAATGGCCCTAAAATTCGGTTATTAATGATACCTGCCCATACATTTACTTTTTGGGGCCACTGAGTATGCGCTGCAAATATCAATCGTGGATATTCTTGACCCCAGAAACGATAATTATGTCTGTTAACCACCCCGTTATAATAGAAAGTAGCTTCATCAGAAAATAATATATTCTGTGGAAACCAATTATTCTCGTCACACCCTCTCATCATTTTTTCGCAAAATTGCAAACGCCTGTCATAGTCATCTTCTAAAAACTTTTAGACAAGATATACTTAATAAGGGTGGTATTTTTCTGCTTTCAAAAATCTTCCAATAGTACCTCTAGATGTATCATGATTTTGAGCTAATGAAACTGTTGAAATATACGGATTATCCTGCAGAGATAATGCAATATCTGATTTTTCATCGTCGCCTAATACACGTGGCCGTCCATTTCTAGAAAAGTTCTTTACTGTGTCATCAAATTTGTGGAATATTTTACTAACAGTGCCCTGTCAAATTTGTTTTTCCGGATATTTAGCATTAAATAAAGTGCACACTTCATTTTGACTTCTTATTTTATCTCCACATCCTAACAAAATCACGACTTCGATACTCTGCCTTCCGACAAAACCATTTTTGTTTATAGAATTGTAAAATAATACTTCCCAAACACGTAAATCAATTTGATAAGTTCAAAATGTCACAAAATGACGGAACGTGAAACAACGAAAATCTCTTACCTGGAAAGGTAAAAAACACATCAATTATTTATCTTCCGCTTATTTAAATAGGGATTTTTAAAAAACTTTTAACAGCCGCCATTTTGAAATAGCCTGACAGAATCGCGCCAAAATTTATAAGCATACTTTACGAGATATTAGATTTCAAATGATGTATCACAAATTGTATGTTACCATTTAAAAAAAATATCGATGTCGTGATATCTTTGACAAATGTATAAAAAACAAACAAGTAACGTCAAAATGTGAGCATGTATAAAACTAAATTGACGTGTCCGAGCGTTTTCTGCAAAAGTTAAAAGTTAAGGGTATATTAATTTTATTCCTGACTTCTGGGCAGCCCTGTATTATTGATTAGGCCTCATATTGAAAGTTACAAAAATTACTTTTCTTAACTAGGGACAGTAAAAAATAGTACTACAAATTAAATCGTAAAATTTTCACTAAATCACCCCCATTCATCCCCTACCCACTGGAGAGATTTTACTCGAAAAGAATCCGAACCGTTCGTTTGTCGGGTGCTAACTGCATACCAAATTTGAAGATAATACCTCGGTTCGTTCTAAAGTGATCGTGGCTACAAACGTAGAGACGTACAGACCGACAGACAAAAAAATGTTCGTTCCCAAATCATATTTTCTATATGTTTTGACCCTTTTTACGACGTTTGAGCGAAAAAAAGTTTGAAATTTTTGTCGCCGATGCCATACGTTGTGACGATGTGGAAGTAATAAAAGAAGAACAAACGAAAACATACAATGTGAAAATTTTGTCTTTACGTTATGGAATGTGTAGTCGTTGCCAAGTTACTGATATTGTTGGATTGTCGTTGGTTATATACGGTAAATTCAAATCAACCCTTTTTCATCTATTTTTTGTAAAATGGATTTTTTTTTTTGGTCAGTTTAGGTCAGGTCGGGTTAAGTGAAGTCAGTTCGGGTTAAGTGAAGTCAGTTCGGGCGGCAACACCGAGAATATAAGGACTCGGTGCTCGCGCGTGACGTCAGCACAGAGAGGTATGGCGCTAGTCTGCCAGACTATATGAAACGTTCAGTCTGTCATGAGTTCTAAGTTGCTTGAATCTAATACGGGCTATGGAAAGAAAATGTCTCAAGAAGAATGTCTTACAAACCCTGAAGTCTTAGTTTCAACCGTTACTGTCCTCCATTTTACTAAAATGTTTCCAGAAAATTCATTTCTAATAGACCCTTTCTCTGATGCGTGGCCGTAGTCTTAGCTATAGAGTTTATCGTTTAATGGTATATAATTTTTGTAGGATTTCTGTCAAAAATCAGTAAATCTCAATATATCCGTTATCATACAAGATATGAGAAAATATGTATACATTAATTATTTCAACAACACACCACTCAGAGCCTAAATACTATCGTACCGTGGGTGCCGACAAGGAGGAAAGAGGCAACTTGTTAATTCTGGACTTGAAGGGTTGGAGGTTCGGAGGAGAAGGAAAAACATGTGCCGGCAAGGAATTCCACAGATTGGAAGTCCTCGGGACAAAAGAGCGGGCATAACAAGATGTTTTATGTCTGGTGACCAGAACAGTAAAACAGTGCATTCGCTCTGTTCCCCAGCCTCTTATGCAATTGATGTGACATGGTGCCAATTGAGATTTTGATCCACAGAAATGCCAACAAGTGAAAAGGACTCATTACTTTGAACAATTTGGTTGTTCATTGTGATGGGTCTAGGGCTGGTGTGCCTCTTATGAGAAAGAAAACAAGACTGTGATTTGGTGGGGTTGAATTGTACAAGATTTCTACTTCCCCAGTCTAATATTTTTTGGAGATCCGTGGAGGCAGACCCCTCGTTGAATCTGCGATCCTCATCTAATTGGACTAAAGAAACAGACTAAGAATATTGTCGTCTGCGTAACTGTGGACTGGGTTGGATGTGCGAGAGGAGGTCATTGATGTGGAGAAGAAACAAAGTAGGGGCTAAATCTGAACCTTGAGGAACTCCTGCATTAATTGGATACAGTTAAGGGAATGACCATCCACGAAAGGAGAGAAATAGGCATGTAGTTGCTAGGAAGCGCTTTGTATTATAGGGTGTCTTGAGCTATACCTTTAAAAAATATTTCTACAATCACAGGCTGGCCCATAAGTCGTTGGTAATACAAATTTTCTTTTTTGTTTAGTCGAACACCCCTTACGTTATTGCATTTTTGCATTTGCTATCAAGATATATTGCATGATTGTAAGAAAAGAACTTCTGGACTCAGCAAGTGTGTTATGGTAGCAAATTTTAATTAAATGCTTTATATTTGAAAAGCTCAATTTGCTATTTACCTATAAGATAGACCAAGATACGGTTTTTTTCGGGAACAGTTTAAGTTTACTTTCGGAAATTTTTGTAGGTTTTCAAACAGTAAAGTTATTTTGGTAAAACATGGCACATTGTTTTTACAATATAGGTTATACTGGTAACCAAATTTGATGGCTGCTTTCTTAAAAAAACATACATCTTTGCTACTAAAAACATTTTAATGAAAATTCACTACCATAATGCACTTGCTGGGTCCAGACTTTTCAAACTTATCTTGCCACTGCGAGTTTGTTTTAAAATAATAATGCACCGTCAAAGGAAACTCTTCTCTTAATAAAATCTTAACGACTGAAAAATTCGATTTAATTTATCAATCTGAAAAAGGCAATCGACAAAAGGGCATCTTTTAAAGGTGAGTTAATTAGTGATTTCGACTTGTCCCTTTGATGTTCCTTCCAATGAAGCAACTAACAAGTTCCTCTTTATAAAAAAACAGTATGAAAAATTCATTACAAAAGCAATTTTAAATGTAAAGGGAAGAGGATTCTCCAGAGGAAACTTTCGGAACCAATTAAGACTACTTCACAGGATTATAATGGCAAAATTGAAACATTTTGTTAGTAGGTCAATACGATTAAGTGGTGTCAATTTCCTAAGATGTCTCCGACATTGGAGTTCGGCTGAATTGATTTTGCGGAGACATTATCTTAAAATCCGGACTTCGCGACGAAAGAAAAAACAAAATGACTGTGATTGTTTCCCTCTTTCTTAATTAATTTGCAAGATCAGTGTAAAAGACAAGGCAATTGTTGAATTTTAAATGGATTTTGTCAATGCATTTTATAATAATTGATAATTTCAGGACAAGCAAATGATTTTCTTCCGGAAGTAATTGTGTCTGTGTGTGCGTTTTTGTTTCTTTAACGTCGGTATATTTCCGCGACTATAGCGAATCACCGACGCCAGGGAGTAGTTTCACCTTACTATCCTGGAAATTTTGCCGAACGCCTGCCTTTCTGGAAGAACACTGGGATATTTAACGTGCCCAATATCGAATGGACACGGGACCGACGGCTTTACGCCCGAAAGGCGGTACGTGCAGACTTGTTCAAATACAATGCCACAACCTCGGTTGTTGTTAATTTTACAGTATGTGCTGTAAAACTGAAAAAGAAGCACTGGAATCGAACCCAGTACCCTTAGGGTCAGAGGCACACGTTCTTATCACCGAGGCTCTGCCAGTAGTAAAAATTTTACAGGCAATAAGGTTGTTAAATATAACGTTCTAACCAACAAAAACTTTAAGGGTTTTAGTACGTGCTCATTTGAGATTTTTTTTAAGCTTTGAAAGTAGTAACATTTTCCCAAGCGAATTGTTTTGACAATAATTGGCCAAAACACAAAAATATATTGCTTTTCAGACACATTAGCAAACGTTAATACGCTGCAGAACTCGACAGTAAACCATTGTCATGGAGGCGCGTTTGTTTTATGACTAGGTAGTTGTCTGCCCCTGCGTGGTAAACAGTCCCCAAAAATAAGAAGCTTGCCCAGAAGCTGACGACGGTGCAGCGGATACTCTCCATTAGAAGCAGTAGCGCCTTCAGGACAATTCTAGTATATGCTGTGGCCGAGATAGCAGGAGTGCCACTAGTGGAGCTGCTCATCAAAGAGAAAACAAAAAGATGTGGCTGCCTAACACGGGAACCAGAGAGATCCCAACTGATGACCAGATGGCAGGAAAAATGGAGAACAGCACAAAAGGTCGCTGGGCTTGGAGGATTATCCGAAACATTAGAGCCTGGAGCGAAAGAAACCATGGAGATGTAGACTACTTCCTGACCGAGGCCCTATCAGGCCACGGCTGTTTTGGGAAGTGTGTGTGTGTGTGTGTGCGTAGCTGGGATGAGTTCGCAAGCTTAAGTCCATTGGTAACAGATTTTTGAAGATTTTTGTATTTCTGGTTTCGCGGATACAATGAAAAGGATTTACTTTTGTCTCTTGAAGACTTTCTCAGAGCCTCCTATTCGACTCTAGCTTTACAAACTGATAGCACATAAATATAATGTAAATTAAAAATTTACATCTTTTGTTATTAGCTATTAATTATGTATATTAATATCTTATTAAGGAAGTCAGTAGATAAGCTATGAGAGGTCTGTGCCACAAGAAAACGCACATTTCAGAAATCCACAATTTTTAAAACCACGCCTCTTTAGCCATGCCTATTTACCTGAAATTGACCAATCAGAGGCCGCTTTTCACCGCAAATGCACCCATTTTATTCACATTTAGCCAATAAGAGCGCTCGACTCCTACATCGATCACACCCATTGGGGTTCTGGACCAAAAAAGCCAAGAGCTGATTTTGCCCAAACACATTTGGAGGTAGGGGTTCTGGACCAAAAATTCTAAGCAAAGATTTTAAACAAAACTATCGGAGCTATAGAAGATTAACTACTAAATTAATAAGCGGTTATAATTACATTGGTTGAAAAATGATGTAGACAAAGGCAGATATAGAAAAGGACTTGACAGCTATAAATTAATATAATTGGTTACAACCAACGATAGGCAGCTCTGTAGTAGGACAGACAGCTCTCTATCGTTGGTCTAAGGCTAACAGATAAAACAAGACTAAGCCATGGACAGGTGGGGAAAACAATAGGACAAAATTTTTATACAAGTTTATATTTCTAAAAAATATGTACAAAGCTATTATAACTTCAATTTTATGACTGCCTAGAAGGAGTATTTTTCCAACGTTATCATGAGGCGGTTTTGGAAAGTACCTGTCAGTATGATCGAAGGAAAAGGGATACGAAGAGTTGTAACTACTGCGGGACGGTTGATGATGTAAAACATACTCTATTTTTCTGCCCAAGATGGGAGGACGTTCCTGGGGAACATCCGAGCCAGGAGGCAAACACATAATGCAGAATCCATGATGAGTGACTTGCTGGAGTCCCTGGGATGTTGGAGTCTAGTTTATGCAGCGTTCCGAAAAATCATAGAAACTAAGGAGAGGGAGAGCAGGAGATGTGAAAGAGAGAAGAAAGTGAAAGCTTCCTTTTTGGCTTATAGTTTTGATTATTGACTGTGATATTCAATGTGTGTGTGTGGTTGTAATATGCTGTGTTTTTTTATAGATTATTATATATTATACGGAATTGAAGACAGCCAATGCCTCAAAGTAATGTGAAAGCGGTTACGAGGCTGCGGCGGCTTAGGAGGCACGCTTGTTTGGTTAACCCCTATTGGCGCCAACTAAGTCCTCGTTAAAAAAAGCCTGGACGCAGCAAGTGCGTTATGGTAGTGAATTTTCATAGAAATGATCTGGAACAAAATATTTTATTATTACTTTTTTTCTTGTAACATAGAAATCTAAATTTTGGTGTATAGTTTACTTTTTATATCGTAAACCTACCTACTAAATTTGGTTAGCATAGCTTTTTTATTTTTTTAAATTAAATTTTTTTTTTTTAAATTAAACTCAAAATATTTCCGGAGAACCTCGTCCGATTTTCCTGACTAACGAACTTAATCCAAGCCATTTACAAAAGGAACGTACATGCCAAATCTTATCAAAATCAACAGATTAGTTTTTGAGTTATCGGTTTGATACATACATACATATATATACATATATATATATATATATATATATATATATATATATATATATATATATATATATATATATATATATATATATATATATATATATATATATATAGGGTGGCGCATTGAAAACGAAACAGACCGATTTGCGTCCAGAGAAATTTTTGTTTAAGAAACGCTGAAACACGTCAATTTAATATTGAGGGGGACATGTTTTGACACAAAACCAGACTTTGTCACATCAATCCCTTAAGAGTGGTGATAACAGCCCTTATATTTTAAATAGGGAACATGGGTCGAGTGTTATATCATTTGAAAGCTCTTTCTTTTCTGAATTCAGCACACTAATTTTTTTGGAAGTTTTATCAACTTGTTTAAAATTTATTCACAGTTGAAGATGCAAAAACGCATTTCACTCATTCCGATAAGAAATGTGCTGATAGTCAATGTTTTGTTGGTTTGTAAACAAAAAATTGACTATCGAAACATTTCTTATCGGAATAAGAGACATGCGGTTTATTATTTCAGTTTATCGGTCGGTTTGATACTTAATAGTACTACCGAAAATTAATTTCACAATGGTATATTCCATAGAAGAAAGAGTTGAAATAATTACTCTTTTTTTTCAAAAACGATGACTGTGTTAACCGTACTGCAAATTTGTTTAATGAACAACATCCGAACAGACATGTTACAGAAAATACATTTTGGAGTTAGTTGCAAAGTTTCGACAAAGTGGTTCAGTAGCCAACAGAAAACGGGATCCTGAGATTGAAGATTTAGGACAAATTGCTGCAAACCCAACTTTGAGCACGAGAAAATTGGCCAGTGTTTTGAACATCAAAAGAAGAACTATTCAGCGAATATTGAAGCATCATAAACTTACCCGTATAAAATTCATCTTGTACAACAACTGAATGAAGATGATTTCGATCGGCGGCTGGAGTTTTGTGAAGTTATGACTAAACGAATAGCTGATAACGGGTACTTTCTGTTAAATATCTGTTTTTCACACGAGTGTACGTTTTTATTAAACTTTACAGTCAATCGTCATAATTGTCGTTATTGGGCAGATAATAATCCAAGAAACTTTCACGAGGTCCACACTCAAACTCCACAGAAATTGAATGTCTGGACTGGCATTTTTGGAGACCGTTTAATCGGACAAATTTTTCTTGATGGAAGTTTGAGTGGCGAAACATATTTGGAGTTACCAGAAGATATCGTTTACCCTCTACTGATTGACATTGTTGAAAATGATGATCGCTATTAATATAATCGATTAGTGTTTAAATAAGATGGAGCTCCTCCGCATTTTTTACAACGTGTTAGGGAGTTTTTGAACAGATAGTTTCCAGAGCAATGGATTGGGCGTAGAGGTGCTATTGAGTGGCCCCCTGGATCACCGGATTTAACTCCTTTAGACTTCTTTCTATGGGGCCATTTAAGGAGTAGAGCTTACGCAACAGAACCGGAGTCTGTGGAAGAATTACGACGACGAATTGTTGAATAATTCCGTCTAGTAACTCCACAAATGCTCCAGAATGTCAGGGCTCGTTTTGAACAAAATTTGTATATTTGTATGGAAGCTGGTGGTCAACAATTTGAACACCTACTTAACAGAATAAACATTTTTGAACGTTTGGTTTTGTTTTTTAGTTTTTTTTTACGAAAAAATGACTAATTAGTGCATTTCTTATCACAATGAATGAAATATGTTCTTGCAACTCCAACTGTGAATAACTTTTAAACGAGTTGATAAAACTTCCATAAAAATTTGTGTGCTGAATTCAGAAAAGAAAGAGCTCTCAAATGATCTAACACTCGATCCATGTTCCGTATTTAAAATATAAGGGTTGTTATCACCACCCTTAAGGGGTTGATGTGACAGAGTTGAGTTTTATGTCAAAACATGTCCCCCTCAATATTAAACTTGACGTGTTTCAGCGTTTCTTAAAAAAAATCCCTGGACGCAAATCGGTCTGTTTTATTTTCAATGCGCCACCCTATATATATATATATATATATATATATATATATATATATATATATATATATATATATATATATATATATATATATATATATATAAACATATAAAAATTGAAACTGACCACGGCTATGGGTTCTAGGGGTCCTAGTTCGCGCTCATTTACAAATATTTTTTCAAAATTCAAAAGTCGGGATCTCCCCAATAGTGAATTTTTCTACGAAAATTTACTAAAAGGTAGTTTGCATTTTAATCTTCCCTCGTACCATAATAACTTTTTGATCTTCATGTAAAATACATTTTTCCTTCTCGTTAGAAGTTTGTGTAGTGTTTCGACATAAAGAGTTTATCTATTTTATAAAAAGATAAAAAAATTAACCAACAGGCCTCAGAGAACTGCTCTTCATTCTCATATCATGGGAAACAACATAAGGAGCACGCCGCTCTAGGTCGAAGTTTCATAATAATTGTAGAAGCTAGAGATAGGGCTGGTTCGGTCTGAAACGTTTCCAAGATCACGTGTAGTTATATTTCATAAAAATAATATAAGAATTTCTCAGCTATCTAAAGTGTTGGCTTTTATACCCGACGGAACTACGTTAGCGCAGTTGGTAGGTTGGTTGTGTGACACGATGCAGCCAGTTGGCAAGCGTGTGCTCATCCGCACTTATCTGACTAGGTTCACGGGACTTGTAATTTCCGGCTTGGGTCATATATTCTCCTTTACCGGTCACTTGTACAGACCGTGGCCATCCCATTCCTATCTTATTTCAGCTTCTATTTTCAACCACCGTATCGTTGCAAACCTGAGCACTTTATTATTACCTCACCATCACCGACAAGATTCACCGAATATTTTATGGAATAGCGTCGGACCATGCAAGCATAGATGATGGTTCGTTTTAGCATAACCCAGTTGTGTTGCTTGAAATATTATATAGCGTCACATGTCTAACGAACGAGCGACTAAAATCGCAGCAAACATAAATTACTTAATATATGTTGTACCTTGTCTTATACTGCACTTCTTTATAAAATAAGCAGATGAAAGCTTTATAAACATACTATTGAGGAATTATTATCTCTAGTTCAAGTGAAGCAGTTATATTACATAATTATGATGTTCACTCACCAGTGGCAATGGTTTACATTGGACTGTTTCGAAGCAAAGACACCTTATAACCTATTGCCCAATTTCAGAAAGCTCGATAAAATAGTTGACGGTGGGTTAAGTAATCAAGGCTTAACACCACCAATCACAGCTCCAAAATATTTGGTTGTCACGGCAAAAACCCAAACATAGTCGGTTAGGTACATTTTGAGAACCCAAATCACCACAAAACATCTTTTTGAGGACATGACCATCGGTTCACTAACAATTTGTAACCATTCTAATTTCCAGCATCGTTACTTTGTTTAAAAAAACATTTAAAAACCCCCAGGTATCGTAAATAATGGAAATAAACCCTATCCGCATTGAATATTTCAAGTTCTGGTTGCATCATTACTTCATGAAAAGTCGCTAAACCTTCCGGCACCATACACCTCTTACTGCCTCTCAAATGGTCACGTTAAAATTCAAGTATCTGAAGACGATATTATTTTTGTCAGGAGAAATCCTTGAACAAGTCAGAACTCAACTTTATCTGTATTTTTTCGTATCGATGATGTCACCTAAAAACGACCGTTGGAAGCCGTTCAACAAATATTCCCGAGAAATTGTAGACGCGGGAAGGTGAGACGTCGGGGAAAAAGGGTTAGATCACAACGGACAGAACGCTACCAACAGAGGAGTCTCGACTGAACGCTTCTCGAGTAAAGACCGCGCTAGTTACCGTGACTTGTAATTATCTTAAAATAGGTCACAAAACCCTTTTTCGTTGTCTATAATATCTGATAACAGTTGTCAGTGATGCTTTTGTGTTTTTTGATTGGATTTTGAATTTAAATTAAAGAAGTATTTAACAGAAAAACGCGAGTTAACAGTGATCCTTTGTTCATGACCCGGTAAATCCCGCAAACCAATCACAGAAAATATCTGACTAATACCGAGCTCTGAATCAATTGGCATTGTAAATTTCTCTTCAGCCAATTTACATTTTAATTGCCGTAGAGGAATTTTAATCAAATTAATTCCGAACATCGATTTAAAACAGCTGTTCGGGGTCAAATTGTCTCTTCCACTATTGGAGCAACAAGAACCACCTGCCCAATAACCGTTTGTGGACAGTACCACTTCTTTTCTCCAACCTTCCCTCTCTTATTGGAGTTTGATAGCCTGTGTTTAGCACTGATGGTTGACTCTGCTTGGAGAACATCTTCAAACAGTCATCAGGTAACTCCAGGTATCAGGACTTGGTGAGTCGATATAAACTTTATTTCTGTGAACCAGCAGAACTTTTCATGCAGCAATCTAATATTGGGACCTTTACCACTTGAACTTTCAAAATAACATAATCAAATTAGAACGTCAATAATGTCAGTCACTGAGGACAACTGTAAAGTTGCTGTTTACTCTTTAGAATTTTGTCAATATTGTGAATTTAAATACATAGTTCTTGAAATTGTAATTAGCAGATTTGGTTTGTAAAATATTTAAACTGTACTTTTTAATATCTTTCATTTTCAATCATTAAAGTAGAAATTTCGCATAATAATATTTTTTTAATGGAGCCTCACTCAAAGGACTGGCCAGTTAAGTCATTGAAAAATCAACAGAATTCATTGATAAACGTCAAATCATTTGCATATAAATTTTTGTTTCTTTCTGAGCTGAAAAATACAGCGTTTGATTTTTAATACACCTCTAGTATGTAATGTTCACATTTTTATGTAACATATAACCATCTTTATCTTATTATTTTGACACATACCACATGTAATGATAATTTCTCTTTTCTTGAAACTATTGCTGTTTATTTGATTTTTATTTGTGTATGGAACAATGCTTATTTAAAATTTACGAACCATGTTAAATTCAATCTTGCTTGCTATTCCAAATCTATATGAATAAATTTAATATTATTGTTAATATTTACATATCTGTTTGATTGAAAAGAAATTCCTTCATAATATCTTCTTTGTTTTGGCGTCAGCACAAGTAATTAATTCTAACTATCGATTATCTAGATATATTCATTTTTATATAACCTGGCACTAGTCTGGAGCGCCCACAAATAGAGGACTCCAGGCAGAGAAACACAGAAAAAAGCGTAAGTATCAAACTATATCAAGATCTGTCAACCTCCTAACACTATTGCTAATCTTAATAATAATAATAATCTGATAGATATTTCAGGGTAGGGTTTTATAGGCAATCGTGACCTCACTATTGAGCAGATCTATATCCACTTGAGGTCGATGACTAAATACCACGTCTCCTTCTTTTTATATGAGGAAATAATTTAAGAAATTTGTTAGGTAATACAAAAGATAAAAATAAAGCCCCTGAAATGTTCGGTATCTGTGAGATAGTTTGTAAAGATTGTAATCTTAAATACGTTGGGCAGACTAAGAGAACCATTGAGACCAGATTTCGTGAACATCTGGCACAGCTGAGATACGGTAGTGTAAAGTCATGCGGGGCGCAACATATTAGGGATAATAACCACGACATTGATAAAGGAAATACGAAACCTATCAAAAATGTTAGACGGCCAGCAGAGCTGGATGCGTACGAAAGTATTTAGATTTCTAGGGCAATAAAAGACAAAACTCCCTTAAACCGAGCCTCACCACTGATTTGTAGTCCTCTGCTTGTGCTCTGTCTTTGATGAAGATAAATATTCCAAAACCAGCCAGGTAAAGTGAAAGGAAGTTCAAAAACCTCGTCCGGAAATTAAAATACAATACACTGAAAAATTTTCCTGCGATTTAGTCTCCCTCTCCAGGAGAAAATCAGTTTGGGAAGGACCTCGATGATATTGGAAGCAATGAGGTTCTGGGAATGGTTTTAGACCTGATGCCTACAAAGATCAGTAGAGATCTGTCTTTCAAGACCGTCCTTCCGGAAAGGGAGGACTGGGAACGAAACCAAACAACCCTATTGTGGGCAAAGTTGGTACACTGACGGCTCCAAAACGGATCGGGGGGCCGGAGCCGACTCATATGGGAGCAACACTGATGCAAGAATATTATCTAGCCTCGAAAAATATGCAACCCTACACTATGCAGAGGTGTACGCCATCGAGATGTGTGCGAGGCAAATTATATAAAACCATTGCACACACAAATAGATAAAAAAATATTTACAAAGCCTTTTGTAAACATTACAAAACAATTTTATAAACATTACCGCGACTCTAAAAAATGTCAATACTGACATTATAAAATAGTTTTATTACAGTTCTCAGACTTTGATATAAAATATACTTTACTATTTGTTATACTATTTTTATAAATTACCAATACCACAGTTTTGTAACAGCTTCTTAGTAGTTTCTAAACATTATAAAGTGAAAATGCAACATGAAATAACAGCAATAAAATTAAAACGTTTTTTAAGTCCTTCTAAAAGTTGCAGGAAGCAATTTTACATATAAAGACAGTAACGGACACACATAAAATACAAATGTCACAAGTATTAGACATTGCTATTTACAAGACGGCCATTTTAATAATATCGTCTCTAACTTTAATATCTGTTACGAGACTGTTTGTCATACGCAGTATGAGATTTTTAGTGCGAATTAAATTATATTCTAAAATATTAGCATAATATTAACAAATGTTAAGTGCGCTCCCTATTTATGGATTTTTATAAGAAAATAATTGAACATATCAAAATTAGCTTTGATGATTTCTTTTTTTTTTTTGCCAGAAAACAGATGCCAATTTGATTTAGGTAACGTTATTTAATAATTGTTATATATTTGTCAGCTGTAATATTAACACACATGGGAATTTTTTAGTGTTTTAAACCTAGTAATCTTTAAATGGCGTGCTCTTATAAAACAGTTACGTATTAATAGAGAACAATGTAAGATAATTTGGCTACTATGCAATCCTATAAAACAATTAACAAACATTTGATTCAAAGCTGATGTTCTTGCAACAGGACCGAATTGCTTTTACAAGACCCCTCTGCTTATATGATTAAATTGCTAGTTGGCAACACTATGGCTAATAGAGAACTTATTGGTCACTTTCATAAAATAAAACACTGAGTTTTGCTATAATTTGTCTTTTCTATGATAATTCATTTACTATTTAGCTGTAAACGTGACTAACTTATGGCGTAAAGATAAACATAACATAAGCAATTACCCCTAATGAGTTGGCGAAGTGTTAGAACAAACAGCTATAAACGTCATAAACAAAGAAATGCCAATAATTACCGTCATCTCCAACTTTTCTGATGGCAATCATTTGATATGCTTTTAAAAGTGTTCTGGGATCTTGGAGAAGAACGTTAGGAATTTTTCTATTAATATTGCGGAATAACACTCTTGATGCTGAATGGGGGACGCTAAAAGAAACTGCCCATTGCCTAATATTTTTTCTAAATTCTATATTTTTGTCAACTTCCAGGGCAAAATTACAATCTTCAATGGACTCTAGTTTTATTAGCCAATTACCTCTTACTTCATCATTATTTAACTTGCCTCCCTACTTTTTGTAAAAGAGCATTCCCATCATAAGGATTGAGTTGCTTTTTTGTTTCCGGTAGGGGGGTAGTTGCATTAGCAAAAGTATTTTGAGATATTGACATTTCATCTCGGGCAGTTAGAAAACCATTCCGAGTATTCCGTCGTTGGATTAAAGCGATGTGTAGTTTTTTCGTTTGCCAACACCAATTTTGTTTTTATTACACATCATACTTTCGTAACATATCCTTTACCTTCTTCGAAAAGCATAATTTTCAATTTTTGTCTGTTACGTATAGCTGACATCTTTAGTTATTATTTTTTATTACCGAAATTTTTTATTCACGTTAATTGATTTAACCTAAATGAGTTTTACCTGGCTCACAGTAGGTATGAAATCCAGTTAGCATAAACATGTTTCATTATAAAGTTAGCCACACCGTATTTATTTTCAAGGCAACAATTCAATCTTATAAGGATTATATTGTCTTTTTCATATTGTCATAGAAATGCAATACTCTAAAATAGTTATAAAATCGTCTCTGAAACAACAATTTGTTCTTAAGAGCGAAACTGCTTCTAAAGTTACTTTAATATTAGTGTCATTTAAAGTCGCGTGAATTTGCTTTAAAATAGTTTCTTAATATGTTTATAATATAATTTAAAATATCGCCGGAATGCAATAAAAATACACTATAAAACAATTTAGTTTTATAACTGGAAACGTTTTATAAGATGTTACCTCCTTCGAATAAATATACTTTTACCATCAATATGATGCAAGGTATTATGTAGTAAGCGGAAAAGCTGTTACCTAAAGATTAACCTCAACTGGATCTAAATCCGGTTGGTAGTGAGGTCACCATTAGCTGTTGAACCCTAACCTAATGTATATATCTATCATATTTTATTATTTGCGAGATAAGAAACACTGGTAGGGTCACAATATGTTAAGAAATAAAGCTTACCACTTACCTAGTTCTGAGTTGTTCTGTCAGAGGTCCCATATTTGTTGGATCCCCTGATCAGAACCTGGTTATTTTTAAAACGGTAGTAGATATCTAGGAAAAAGGTAGTCAGAATTATCTATTCAGTCGCTGCCAGATATGAGAAATATTGGTTAGGAATTACTTTTCAATTAAACAGATATGTTAATGTAACAAAGTATTAAATTTATTCATATAAATTAAATTTGGAATAGCAAGCAAAATGAAATAAACATGATTGGTAAATCTCAAATGAACATTAATCATACACAAATAAAAACCAAATAAACAGCAAGAGCTTCAAGAAAAAGAAATTATCATTTCACATACATATAACAAAATAATGAGATAGAGATGGTTGTATGTCACTAAAATATTAATATTAACTACTTGAGGTATACCAAAAGTCAAATGCTGTATTTTGCAGCTCAAAAGCAAACACAAATTAGTAGGTAAATTACTTGACGTTTGTCAATCAACTCGGTTAATTCTTCAATAACTTAACTGTTCAGTCCTTTGAGTGAGGCTCCATAAAGAAAAATATGCCTACGTGAAATTTCTACATTAATTATTAAAAATGAAAGATATTAAAAAAATGTAAAGGTTAGATATTTTGCAGACGAAATTTGCTAATTACAATTTCAAGAAATATGTATTTAAATTCACCAAATTCACAAAATTCTAAGATTAAACAGGAAATTTACAGTTATCCTTACAGCACCTCGCTGTCGCTGTTTTGGTTCAAGTTATTTTGAAAGTTCAAGTCGTAGGGGTTCAAATATTAGATTGCTGCTTGAGAAATTCTGCTGGTTTATAGAGATAGGATTTATTTCGACTCACCAAGTCCTCCTGCATTGAGTTACCTGATGACCCTAGGAAGATGCTTTCCAACTGGGATCAGCTATCAGTGCCTGACACAGGTTCACAGACTTCAAAAGAGAGGAAGAAAGCTAGAGTAAATGAGAGGTACTCCCCATCAATGGTTATATCACAGGTGGATTTTGTTGTTCTAAAGTTGGGTGAGACAATTTATCCCTTATGTCGATACGCTGAATTAATTTGACGAACACTTTTTCAAACAACAATTAAAACGCAAATTGGCTCAAATGAAATTCACTGCCAATTGACTCAAAATTCGGTGATACTCAGAGATTCTTTTTGATTAACGTAATAAATGTCTCAGGTCGGGAACAAAGAACCACAACTTAACTCGCGTTTTTATGCCAAACACGGCGTTTATTTAAACTCAAGAACCGCTCAAATGACTTTAAACAATCACTGACAATTATTATTAGATAGTATAGATAACAGAAAGGGTTTTATCACCCCTTTTTAAGATAATCATTAGACACCGCAACTAAAAGGTGTTCACACGGCGACGGTCAGCTCCGACTCCTCTCGAGTTAACGTCTGTTTCTACTGAGATTTAAATTCCCTTCCCCTTAACACCTAGGTCCCTCGCCTATAATTCAGGACCTCCAAGGTTAATTTTATGACAGAGTTGCAGACACATTCTCGACTCCCCCCTTAACATTGAAAATGGACTCGTACCTTACCTAACGAATTTTCAATACGATGAAGTAATAATTTGTTCTAGAACATTCTCAACGGATATTTTGTTTACTTAAACATCCTTCCAGGAAAATGCGACACATTATTTACTAACAAAGCTATATTCCGTCTTCAGATATTTGAATTTTAACGTACACTTTTAAAATGCAGTGCGGTGTTCAGGGTAGTTAAACATTGGCGACTTTTTAATTTGCTTCAGTCAATGACTGGTAGGCAATTTGTTATAATAAAATAAAATCTCTATCATAATTAGAGGAAATAATATAACTATATAAATCATAACTATTGGTCATTTCATGAACAGTTATTTTGATCTATAAACCAACACGGTTACCAGAATTTATGTTTTCATTCAATTGCTATACCACTGCACAAATATACTGTGCCCATATATCGCATTTGAATCATAAAACGTCACATAAAGAACAGTATCGATTCTGTTATCCAAGGAAATATTTCTCGTCCTGGCAACGGATGTAAGCAATAAAAGTTATTATTTCTCTGATTTATATCAACTACTTTGTTTTATGTAGATAAAATTGAATAATTATCTTCACTCGACAATAATATTGTAGTGGTTCTTTTTTACGATTATAACTGCTCAAACGCTAGAGCTGGAACTGGTGATCATTGCGGATTTATGGTGTTCTAGTAAGCACTAAGGGGCTTAGAGGATACGATTAGAACCGAGCGGGTCAGCGGTAGTGAGAGCTAATAGCTTTTATTCTCAAGCAAAGCAAAGTGAAAAAGAAAACACACTGTAACTACCAGATTTTATCTGGAGCGAAATTGTGGCTTTACTAGGTCTCTATGCTATTGACACGCTCAAAGAATACTTACTTATTTTTTCTAACAATTGTGCGATATATCCGAATTTAATTAAATGAGTAATTTGTATTATAAACTATTAAATTACACACTCAAACCGTCGGCTTTTAGTGTGTCTCTAAATCTTGATGTTCCCCAGTATACGACCTTATAGAAATTAAGTTTAAAAAAATTATAAATACAAAATACAGAACAAAACTGAAAAGGAAAGTTATTTGTGTATGTATATAAGTTTATATTTACCATGTTTATAAGTATGCACATATATTCAAAAATCTTGACGCAGCAAGTGCGTTATGGTAGTGAATTTTCATTAAAATGTTTTTAATAGCAAATATAAGTGTGTTTTTCTTTAAGAAAGCAGACATCAAATTGAGTTACCAGTATAACCTATATAATAGAAACTGTGTGCTATGTTTCATCAAAATAACTTTATTGTTTGAAAATGTACAAAAATTTCCGAAAGTAAATTTAAAATATTCCCGAAGAAACTGGTTTCTTGGTCAACCTTATAGGTTAATATCAAATTGAGCTATTCAAATCTGAAGCATTTAATCTCAATTCATTACCATAACGCACTTTCTGCATCCAAAATTTCTTTTCTTACAAAAATGCATTATATTTCGATGGAAAAAGCAAAAATAAAATAACATAAGGCGTGTTCGATTAAAAAAAAATTGTATCACCAACAACTTATGGGCTACCCTGTGATTGTAGAAATATTTTTAAGATGAAGCTCCAGACACCCTACAATTAGTGTGTACAATTTTTTTCGTATCTTGTATAGTAACGGATATATTGAGCTTTATTGATTATTTACGAAAATTCGAAAAAATTATATACCATTAAACAATAAACTCTCTAGCTAAGACTACTCCCAAAGCATCAGAGAAAGAGCCTATTTGAAATATTTTAGTAAAATGAAGCAGAATGACGGTTGAGGCTAACACTTCAGGTTTTGAAAAACTTCTTCTGGAGACATTTTCTTTCTCTTTCAGTTCATTTACGTTTAAAAATCAAACAATTTTCAGAGGCGTCTTTAATCATTTAATCTGCTTTTAATTGAGTTATGTTAGTAAATTTAGTTATTTACTATGTTTACCTATTTAATTAAATTATAACAATTTTTTAGGATAATGTTATAATGTAAAATATCATTTGTAATAATGGACTGATTCATTAGTGTGCTCAAAGTTCCTATTTTTTTATCGTAAATCATTACGAAAAATTATGTTAAAAGTAGAAGTCTATTGATAGACTCCATTTTTGGACATTTTTTTTGGTCATTTGTTTTCTGGTATTGGATTTCATAGCCTACTATCCACAAAACGGTTTTGTCTCAAAATTGTCAGTGCAATTACAAGATTTCTCAGGCATGTTGTACATCGTTGAAAAGCTCTTTTTACAGGCTATCACATGAGCAAAAAATCCAATATGGCTGCCATAGTAAAAACAAACGCTGATACCTGTAGCTCAAAAACAAATGACAATCCAAAGTTGAGAATAGCACAAAAAGATTACTCTGTAAAAAGTGTCCTGATAATGTGTAAATCTTAGACATGTCAGATCAACGCTTGCTTAGATATTGAAGAAAAAAGAAATTGACAATTTTTTTTTTCAGAATAACTCGAAAACAAAAAGAAGCAGGGCAAAATACAAGTCATTCCAGTTTAGAACACACTGTATATATATATATATATATATATATATATATATATATATATATATATATATATATATACATATATATATATATATATATATATATATATATATATATATATATATATATATATATATATATATAAATCGAAACTGACCCCGGATATGTGTTATAAATGCGCTTATTTGAAGAAATGTTTTCAAAATTCAAAAGTCGGGATCTCCTCATTAGTGATTTTTTTAAGAAAATTCACTAAAAGCAAAACGAATGGTTATTGTTAGTTAATATGGACCTATGTAACCATTGTAATGAATGTATGTACCCCTAGCCGAATAAAACCAAATCATGTTCGGAACGCAGCAAGTGCTTTATGGTAGCGAATTTTTATAAGAATTATATTTAATGTACTATTTATTGATTTAGACTTTTGTTAAAAATTACAACAAATTACTTTATTTAATTAGGAACAGTAAAAAATACGGTAAAGAAAGGCAAGCATAAACATTTTTTTATTTTTTTATTTCAACAACATACCACGAGGGCTTACAGCCTAAATACTATCGTACCGTAGGTGTCGACAAGGAGGAAAGAGGCAACTTGTTAATTCTGGACTTGAAGGTTCGGAGGAGAAGGAAAAACATGCGCCGGCAAGGAATTCCACAACTTGGAAGTCCTCGGGACAAAAGAGCGGGCATGTTCTATGTCTGGTGACCTGGACAGTAAAAGGGTGCATTCGCTCTGTTCCCCTGGTAGATCTGTTGGGGGCAGCAGGTGGAGGAACTATGGACGAAAGCTCCTCTGAGCAGTGCCCGTGTAGATATCTATAAAAGAGAGAGGTCACAAACGGCACGTCGGTGGGCAAGGAATGGCAGCCTTTGGGTAAAAGTAGGGTCACCAATGAGACGTATATCTCTCTTCTGATTGGAGTTCAGGATAGCGAGTGTAGAAGCGGCAGCAGCACCCCAGATGTGGAAGCAGTATTCGAGGTTTGGCCTTATTTGTGAAGTATATAAGGTATAGAGATTAGCTGGTGAAAAGTATTTGCGAGCCCGGAAGAGGAAACCTAATTTCTTAGCAGCCGCTTCTGCAATTGATGTGACATGTTGGTGCCAATTGAGATTTCGATCCACAGAAATGGCAACAAGTGAAAAGGACTTACTTTGAATAACTTGGTTGTTCATTGTGATGGGGCGAGGGCCGGTGTATCTTTTATGAGAAAGAAAGCAAGACTGCGGTTTGGTGGGGTTGAATTGTACAAGATTTCTACTTTCCCAGTCCAATATTTTTTGGAGATCCACGGAGAGAGAACCCTCCATGAGTTTGCGATACTCATCTAATTGGGCCAAAGAGACAGGCTTAGAATATTGTATAATTGAATGGAGGGTGCTGTCGTCCGCGTAACTGTGAACTGAATTGGATGTGCTAGAGAGGAGGTCGTTGATGTGGAGAAGAGACAAAGTAGGTTGACCAAGGAAATGAGGTCGGCAGTTGATCTGCGCTGGCGGAATCCATACTGCCTGTCGTCGATTAGACTGTGTTTTTCAAGAAATTTCAGTAATTTGGTGTTTATATACTTTTCCATCACTTTAGAGACGACTGAAAGGAGAGAAATAGGCCTGTAGTTGCTAGGAAGCGCTTTGGGATCCTTTCTTGGGGACGGGTTGTACTCGAGCAGTTTTCCAGTTACTAGGGAATATGCCTCTATTGTAAAATGTCTGAAACAGACGAGTCAGGACAGGAGCAAGTTCTGTTGCACATTTTTTTGAGAACAATTGCTGGGATCTCGTCAGGGCCAGAGGCTTTCCTGGTGTTAAGAGAAGAGTGCATCTTTTGTACCTTTTTAGTTTTGAAAATGATATCCATCATTTAATGCACGACATTTAGGACTGTTGGTGGCTGAACATTTTGAGGTGGGTTTAGAGTAGAATTGCCGGCGAACAACGAGGCAAAAAGTTCAGCCTTGCCCAGGGCGGTAGAAACAATTTCATCACCTGAGACAAGAGGTGGGAACGTGCTCTTGCAGAAATTATTCCCAATAGATTTAGAAAGACTCTAGAAGGGTTTGCTGCCGTTGGAGCTTGAGAGGACTTGAGTTTTGATGTGGTTATTAAATTAGTTTTTTGCCTCAGAAAGAATGCGGACATAGCGGTTTCTTGCGTCGTTAAATGCATACATTATCTCTAACATAAATATTTATGCAGTAATTCGAATACAAAACTCTAACAAAGCACTTGATAAACAGAAAATACACTATAAAGCTGAACATACAAAAATTCTTGTGATTCACGCATTGAGGGTGATTGTATGCATGCAGAAGGAAAATACAAACCTTAAGTACGAAAGAGGGTTCCTGCCTACTCACACAAAAACAGGGGGGTTCTCCTTCCTCTTGTCCATGCATACAAGCACCTTCAAAACATAAAGCACAAGAAACTTTCCTTGGGAGCCACCCTCAAAGAAGTTACAAGACCTGTGGCAAATATGGGTGTTGTGCAGGGTAGACCGGGTTTAAAGGAGGTATTGCTGCAAAAACCTGAAACAGCATCTTTTCAAAATTCGACTGAGTGGTTCTTTTAGCATTTTCCGCTCATATTTCATTCAAGTCTCAAACGTGAGAACAACTTACGATTTTCCCACTAGAAAATTCAGATAACTCTAAAATATTGCTTCTGCCATAATTTTTGTTGTTATTTTAGTCATCTACACCCTAAAACACATCTGTGTACAAAATTTCATAACACAGTTTCGTAATTTGTTAAAAGGTTATGAGATGTGATGAAACGTCAAGCTCACTGTACCGTAGCATAATAATATTATGTTGCGACTGTCCGCATCCCATGTCGCATGCGCGTTACAGTGCAAAAGTAGGTAGCTGCATTTGCACATCTCTCTAGTAATTTTGTCATGTCTAAACTGTAAATTTGAGGCTTAATTTAAAATATGATATTGTCAATTGACAATCAATGGTATTACCACAGAATGACAAATGACAGAGAAGATTCAGCACAAACACGATCTAACAGCGTTGTCAGATAGAGTAGGTTAGGATTGGGGGATAAATAAAAAAACATCAGAAATGGGTAATTTGAAATTTGCAGGTATTACATAAAGCTACGTTTTTTTGAAATTAACTGATGAAATTAAATTTTATAACATGTCTTCTTGATTATTAGGAGCTGCAAAAATTTAAGACGTTTATACATGAAAGGTTTAACTACATGAAATTTCTGAAGATCTGGCAACGTCGGTAAGAAACACGATCACAAAATATACTCAACAAAAAACTACACGAGAAAGCTAAACATAAAAAAATTCGTGTGAGTCATGCATTGAGGGTGATGTATGCAGACGGAGAAGAAGAACCTCCAGAACAAAGAGGGTTTCTGCCCTCACACCCAAAAACACAGGGGATTCTCCTTCCGCTTATGCATGCATACAACCACGTTCAAAGCATCGAACACAGGAAAAATTTCTAGGGAGCAACCTCCAGAGAGTTGCGGGACCTGGGGCGAATATGGGTATTATTGTGTGGGGTTGACAGGGTTTAAAGGAGGTATTGCTGCAAAATGTGAAAAACGCATCTTTTCAGTCCGATTAAGTATTTTTTAGCATATGCCGCTCATATTTTCTAACTGACCTTCCTGACCTGCCCTGACATCAGTTTGCCCAATCAAAAGCTAAAAGAAGGAGAAAGGGGAAGGAAAAGTACATTATGCTCACATGAATGGCAGGGCTGATTTTTTTTTTTTCCCATTGAGCTTTTAGTTGAGCAAACTGATGTCAGGGCAGGTCAGAAAGGTCAGTTGGGAGGATTGTGTGTAAGCAGCACGTCAGGGAGAGCTTTCATTTTGTAACTTAAAATATTCTCCCAAGTGCGCATGATCAATGCAACCGAGTTTTTACAGTCGCGAGACTATCCTTTACAATGGGGTTCTAGCACGAACGCAGTCTAAAAGCGTTGTCAGATACGGCAAAATCGGATTGGAGGGATAAATTAAAAATCATGAGAAATGGGTAGTTCGAAATTTCCAGGTGTTAAATACAGCTGTGGATTACGGTATTTTTTAGCTAAGTAATAAAATAAAATTTTATAAAATGTTTTCTTTATTATCAGAAGTTGTGAAAATTTCAGATGTTTAAACATGAAAGGTTTAACTACATGAACTTTCTGAAAATCTGACAACCTCGGTAAGAAAAACAGCTACATCTTGACATCTTGCAGTGATTGTAACTTACATTGTTTAGATATTATCTACGATTTATTTAAATAGCATACCAGTACAGGTACCGTGATCTGTCTTTGTCCAACATTGTAGATATTGCAGTACATATTTTGAAATGATGTCAAGGATTATTTAATACTAATTTCGAATAACCTTATTTTGCTTTGATGAAGTCTTGAAAATTGGTACAGAACCACGCCTGCCTATGTTCTTTTGAGTTGTAAATTTAAATTCAAATCACTTGAACAATTTGAAAGACATTGCGTGTTAAAAAATATTTTCTAATTTTTTGTGAAGAAAAATTGTGCGTTAAGATCTGATGAACGAACTTATCCAAGCCATTACCAAAATAAGGATAAGTCCAAATTTGGTCCAAATCAGGGAAGTATTTTTGAGTTATCGGTTGGTTACATATACACACGCACAAATATATATATATATATATATATATATATATATATATATATATATATATATATATATATATATATATATATATATATATATATATATATATATATATACATTTTAGCTGAACCTAGATAAGGGGTCCAGGGACCCTTATTTGAAAATATTGGAAGAAATTGTCCGAAGTTTTACCATCGATACCTCTCTATTAGACTAAAATGCACAGATTTCACGATTTTTTTTTAAGTGTAAAATAAAATAAAAATAAAAGCCTCTTGCCAATAATAGCCGTTAGCACTTGAGGGGATCCATAATTACTCTACTACTCACTCACTATTTAATTTACATCACATGGATACATTTCGCTCGTAAAAGGGGAACATTATACATTTGCATTTTACATTACATTATACTTTTATGAGAAAAATATAGGTATGTACAAAAGTATTATTTTTTCAGGTGGAAAGATAATTAGAAATTAAATATTTACTACATCTTTTGAGACAAACGCTATTGTCAACCTCAAAAATTAAATACCGGGATTCTAATAGTGTAATAGGCGAACACTTAAGGCTGTAATTTATTAATTTTGATTCCCCTGGCTTAAAGAGACCGTTCCATACTAAATATTATTATTATCATTATTATTATCATAAGATTAGTACCGTCCAATTCAAATAAACGTTATAGTTTTTTAAATATAATTAAATATATATATATATATATATATATATATATATATATATATATATATATATATATATATATATATATATATATATATATATATATATATATTTAATTATATTTAAAAAATTCGGGACGCAGCAAGTGCGTTATGGTAGTGAATTTTCATAAAAATCTTTTTAATAACAAATATGTGTGTTTTTTTAAGAAAGCAGGCATCAAATTTGGTTACCAGTATAACCTATATAGTAAAAACAATGTGCCATGTTCCATTAAAATAACTTTATTGTGTGAAAATGTACAAAAATTTCCAAAAGTAAACTTAAAATGTTCCCGAAAAAACACGTTTCTTGGTCAACCTTATAGGTTAATAGCAAATTGAGCTGTCCAAATATGAAACATTTGATCAAAATTCGCTACCATAACGCACTTGCTGCGTCCAGAATTTATTTTCTTACAAATATGCATTATATTTCGATGGAAAATGCAAAAATGCAATAACATAAGGCGTGTTTGATTAAAAAAAGGAAATTTGTATCACCAACGACTTATGGGCCACCCTGTGATTGCAGAAATATTATTTTAAGATGTAGCTCAAGACACCCTATAATTAATATATACAAATTTTCTTCATATCTTATATAATAACGGATATATTGAGCTTTATTAATTTTTTACGAAAATTCGACAAAAATTATATACCATTAAATGATAAACTCTATAGCTAAGGCTACTGCCAAGCATCAGAGAAAGGGTCTATTCGAAATGAATTTTCTGCAAATATTTTAGTAAAATGAAGGACTATGACGGTTGAAACTAAGACTTTAGGGTTTGTAAAACATCCTTCTTGAGACATTTTATTTCTATAGCCCGTATTAGATTTAAGTTATTTGCCTAAATGTTGTCAATTTTGACATTTTAAATCGCCACTTTGACGTTTTGAGGAAAACCCCAATTTATTTATTTTTAAATGCCTATAACTTTTTTGTCTTTTGACCTACATAGCTAAATTTCGGTAGGTTACTTACATATAAGGATGTAAACCTGCGTACCAAATTTGGTTGTCCTTACTTTGTAAATCCCGGATATATAAATTTTTTTCGAAATAAAACACAAAATTTTCCGGGAAAACCTGGGTAGATTTTCCTGACTAACGAATTCATCCAAGCCATTTGCAAAAGGAATTTTTTCACCAAATTTGATCAAAATCGGCCCATTATTTTTTGAGTTATCGGTGTGATACATATATATATATATATATATATATATATATATATATATATATATATATATATATATATATATATATATATATATATATATATATATATATATATATATATATATATATATATATATATTATATATATAAATATATATATATATATATATATATATATATATATATATATATATATATATATATATAAACATATAAAAATTGAAACTGACCCCGGATATGTTTTCTGGGGGGCCTAATTAGCGCTCATTTGAAGAAATTTTTTCAAAATTCAAAAGTCGTGATCTCCTCATTAGTGAATTTTTTAAAGAAAATTTACTAAAACTATAAAAAACTAAAAACTATAAACTATAAAAACTATAACGTTTAAATATATATATATATATATATATATATATATATATATATATATATATATATATATAACTGATATATTATAATAAACTTATGATTTTATTTATTACGGAGTGTGTTCTTTGTATCAAGGGTCGACTAATAATTATAAAGCTAGGCATAAATTCAGCTTCTAAAGGAGTGTTCCGGGACCTCAGATGTGAGAGGTGGTTAGTTACAAATCACACGCAACCACCTACTTACTCTTCAGTTATATATTTCCCACTGAATTAGGGTTTTCTCTCTGTCCAGAGAACAATGAATGGTGAATACCCAAACAAAGGGTAATCAGTTTAGCAAACTGAAACAATCTATTACAAATAGTACGTAGTGGATTACTTTGCTAAAACAACTGCTCTAGGTGAAATATATCAAAAACAGTCAACACGGACTTTCAACATGTTAATGTTTTGAGCAAGATATTTGCGTAACCTTACGCAGTAACTACTGCATTGAATTCTGTCATTTTAGTGAATTTTTGTAGAAAAAATTCACTAATGGGGAGATCCCGACTTTTGAATTTTGAAAAAAATTTTGCAAATGAGCGCGAACTAGGACCCCTAGAACCCATATCCGGGGTCAGTTTTGATTTTTATATGTTTATATATATATATATATATATATATATATATATATATATATATATATATATATATATATATATATATATATATATATAATATATATATATATATATATATATATATATATATATATATATATATATATATATAAAATACTAATCTTTATTCCGTTTATGATACATAAGTTATATAAGCCGATACAAATGCACCATATATTCTAACACACTACTTATATATCTGGAATAGCATGCGGTTCAGTGTGCTAGCAGTGATCACTCACACGGTGCCACTGGTCTTCCACCGCTACTACAGTTTAAAATACATTGGAAAAAACATATGTACAACATATGTACAACAAAAGAGAAATCAAATACTATAATATAATATCACAAACACTAGTAACCAACCCATACCAAACCCATTTACAAATTAACCCAACCCAATCCAATCCATCTTATCACCGCATGATAGTGAATGCCTAATCTTATTCTAAACTGCCGACTGGCATTGCAACGCCAACACCACAGGCACTACACCAGGCCATTCTTAAGTAATCCGTCGACAACACAATTTCCGACGGTACCAGCAACGAAATCTGTTCACAGAAAAAATTTTTGGCCTCAACAGGGAGCCTATTGTAGAATCTCGCCACACCAGATGTAAACGATCCTTCAAACAACGCCATTTTGTGTAACGGAGGGGTCACCATAAACCTATGTCTCAAATTCAGTGTGTGCACATCTGTTCTAAAAGTGATTTTGTTGTAGAGATAGGGAGGCTTATGTGTTCTAATGATCCGATAAAAGAGACAAAGAGACAATGATACCAAACTCTTTCAGCTATATTTAACCACCCACTAGACCCAAAAGCAGCTGATATACTGTGATACTTCCTTATACCATAGATTAGGCTAATACAAGAGTTTTGAACCCTCTGAATTCTTGAAACATCACAGGAACGTATGTATGTATCACACCGATAACTCAAAAAGTAATGTGCCGCTTTTGATAAAATTTGGCACGTACCTTCCTTTTGTAAATGGCTTGGACAAGTTCGTTAGTCAGGAAAATCGGACGAAGTTTTCCGGTAAAATTTTCTTTAGAAAAAAAAATTTACCTCAAAAAATAAAAAATCAATGATAACCAAATTTGGTAGGTAGATTTACGATATAAAAAGTAAATTATATACAAAAATTTAGATTTTTTATTACGAGAAAAAAAGTTATAATAAATTATTTTGTGTCAGATCATTTCTATGAAAATTCACTACCATAACGCACTTGCTGCGTCCAGGTTTTTCTGTTTATTTTCACTTAACGTCAACCTAGTTTTTAACCGACTTCAAAAATAGGAGGAGGTTTCCAATTCGTCTGTAATTTTTTTAATGTTTATTACGTCATAACTTTATTCAAGGTGAACCCATTTCGATGATTTTTCTTTTATTTGAAAGCTGGTGCTTCTAGTGTAGTCCCATATAAATTTTATAAAGATCTGACGAGCAGTTTTTATGTTGACCTTAATGAAGTCGGTTATCTTTTTTTTTTTAATTTTTACTTGTTCATGGAACAGAAAACTATCCAAGAGGGTATTCCTAATCGTGAAAATATATTTAATATTAATTATATATTATAATAGTTATACGAAAATTCGCTAGCATAAATCCAAATAATATCTTTTATAATTGAGAAGGTCGCAGAGAAATTATAATTATTGACCTAGAATTGCTCATATTACATGTTTATATAAATAATAAACAAGTTGGAATTGCAGAGTTCAATACAAGGAATGCTGACTGATGAGGTTTGCAATTTATGAATTATGTAGACCAAGCAAGGTTATAAGTAGTGGTGTTGGTAAACATTATAAGAGACTTTTGACTTTTGCTTGTAGAAACTAATATCAGAGATTTTTGATTAGATTCTTAAAATGTAAAGACGTGAGACTTTTTAATTTAATTATCTACAGATTTGGTTTTAAATTGTATTCGATTAAGTTAGTTTTAAAAATTTGTTACTTATTTTTATTATTCATTAAATTTTATTACAAATTACATCATTACCATGTCCATATTTTCTTAGTTAATAACAATTATCCCTAAATATCTTGCGCTCTTTAAACATTACTTGTTTCGACTGCGATCATTGGTAACGCTAAAAAAGCAGCTTAATGGCAAAACCAGAAAAGTTCTACCGAATCTTGGCACAATCTTAATGAGAGTAAGATTGTTTCATGTTTAGCATGGCACGGCACCCATGACTTTTAAGAATAAAAGAACTTATTTTCATTGAATCAGCTCAGTTTTCTCTTTTGCTAATCTGAATATCATATTATCAATAAAAAATGTTCCGGACGCAGAAAGTGCGTTATGGTAGGGAATTTTCATAAAAATAATATAATACAGTGGTTTAGCCTTATATAAAAAGGTATAAAACATGACTTTATTTACTTAGGAACAGTAAAAAATAGGGTAAAAAAAGAGCAAGCAAAAACATGATCTCTAACATTAATATTTATTCCTGTCATTTGAAAACAAAACTCAAATAAAACAATTGATAAACAGGAAACTCAACAAAAAATTCACTAGAATTTTTTGTTGAGTATATTTCCTGAATTTAGAATTTTTTTTTAACTTTGTAAAATTTCTTATGGAGATTCAATGCTTTTTAGCAAGTCTCTGAAAATTGACTGGCTGATTAGTCAATTTTCAGAGGTCTGCTAAAAAGCATTGAATCTCGCTAAGAAATTTCACAAAGTTTAAAAAATATCTTCTGGGGTTTCAAGAATAAATCAGTTGTCTGGTAGTAAAAGCCTTTAATTTCCTTTAATTCTGTCAAACCCAGACGTTATGACGTTCTGAAATAATACACAGGAAAGCTGAACATAAAAAAATCCCGGGGTGCATGCATTAATGGTGATTGGGGAAGAAGAACCCCCAGGACGAAGAGGGTTTCTGCCTCCTCACACAAAAACATGGGAAGTTCGCCTTCCCCTTGTGTATGCATACAACTACCTTCAAAGCATAAAGCACAAGAAAAAATTCTTGTGAGCAACCCCCAAGAAAGTTATTGGACTTGGGCGAATATGGTTGTTATGCGGTGTAGACCACATGATTTAAAAAAGGTATTGCTGCAAAATGTAAAAAATCCATCTTTTCGGAGTCCGACTAAATGGTTTTTTAGCATTTTTCGCCCATACTTCGTGGCTAAATGAAGAAACATTAAAAGCTGAGTGTTGACACTGCTATTAGAATATGATCTACTGACATGCTGATTTTCTAGTTTGCGCAACATTGTATTGTTTTAAGTCATTAACTCAAAATTCATTTATAATCATCGTCCAATATTTATCTTCAATATTTATATCTATGTTTTAAATATGTTGAGTTAGTTAAAAGTCGGTTCCAAAATGTCAACAACGCTACATAGCAAGCGCAAGCGACGAAGCGTAGAAATAATGCGCTTGTTAAGCTCGCAAGCAACTTCCTGCTGTTAAAAATCAGCGGAGTCATCTAAGTCCAACCAGCTATCATGCCGCTTGCTGTCGCATGCTTTTATTTAGTGCTTTTAAACGCCAACATTGCCCCGGTGTTAGGAAAGAAATGAGCCAGGGCTGTCAATTTACAAAATTTGATTTGTTTGTACACAGTCTCTATCTATAAGATTTTGTGTTAACTAGAGCTATCGTGACGACATACTACCTGGTTCCGCATCGAGATAGCGTCTCTGTCGTATATTTCACAATACTGTACATTCTGACATCTTGCAACGATTGTAACGTCCATTGTTTAGATTTCTATCTACCATTTATTTGAGTAGCATATCAGTAAAAGTAACGTCATCTGTCTTTGTCCAACATGATGTCGAGGATTATTTTAATATTAGTTTTAAATAACTTTATTTTTCTTTGATCAAAGACTTGAAAATTGGTACGCAACCACGTCTGTCTGTGTTCTTTTAAGTAGATTTTCCCTTTCATCACTTAAATAATTTGAGACATATTGCTTTTTTAAAAATATTTTTAAATTTTTTGTTAAGAAAAATTGAGCGCTTAGATTTGATGAACGAACTCATCCACGCCATTAAGCCATTAACAAAATAAGGGTAATTTCATATTTTGGTCCAAATCAGTGAAGTATTTTTTGGGTTATCGGCTGGATATATATATATATATATATATATATATATATATATATATATATATATATATATATATATATATAGAGCCTCACCATGAATACTTTTCTTAATAAAAATTCACTAATAGAGAAGTATCGATGAAAAATAGATGCAAGACTCTTCTCAGGATTTTAAATCCTACTTCTAAAACAAGTTTATAATGTTTTTAGCTCAATTTACACAAAGTAACGCTTCTTATTTCGTAATTTCTTTTAACTTTTAGTGAATTTTCGTAGAAAAAATTCACTATTGGGGAGATCCCGACTTTTGAATCTTGAAAATTTTTTTGCAAATGAGCGCGATCTAGGACACCTAGAACCCATATACGGGGTCAGTTTCAATTTATATATATATATATATATATATATATATATATATATATATATATATATATATATATATATATATATATATATCACATCGATAACTCAAAAAATAATAAGCCGATTTTGATAAAATTTGGCATGTACCTTTCTTTTGTAAATGGCTTGGATAAGTTCGTTAGTCAGGAAAATCGGATGAGGTTTTCCGGGAAAATTTTGAGTTTTCATTCGAAAAAAATTCTTTTCTCAAAAAGTAATAAGCCGATTTTAATAAAATTTGGCACGTACCTTCCTTTTGTAAATGACGTTGACAAGTTCGTTAGTCAAGAAAATCAGATGTGGTTTTCCGGGAAAATTTTGAGTTTTTATTGGAAAAAAATTCTTATCTCAAAAAGTAATAAGCCGATTTTAATAAAATTTGGCATGTGCCTTCCTTTTGTAAATAGCTTTGACAAGTTTGTTATTCAGGAAAATCGGACGAGGTTTTCCGGGAAAATTTTGAGTTTTCATTCGAAAAAAATTTTCATCTCAAAGAATAATGGGAAGATTTTGATATAATTTGGCATGTACCTTCCTTTTGTAAATGGCTTTGACAAGTTCGTTAATCAGAAAAATCGGACGAGATTTTCTGGAAAAATTTTAAGTTTTCATTTGAAAAAAAAAATTATCTTAAAAAATAAAAAATCTATGATAACCAAATTTGGTAGGTAGGTTTACGATATAAAAATTAAACTATACACCAAAATTTAGATTTCTATGTTGCAAGAAAAAAAAGTTATAATAAAATATTTTGTGCCAGATCATTTTTATGAAAATTCACTACCATAACGCACTTGCTGCGTCCAGGCTTTTTTTTCTTTCTGTGTGTTTACAGTTTACATCGGCAATTATTTGGTAATATAATTTTATAATTGTAATTTTTTTAATCAAGCAAATCCATTGAACTATATTTTACAAAGAATATAGAGTTCTTATTTTCTTAGAAAGTTATAGAAAGTTTACTCATTCATGTTTATTATTGTGAGATTCTTTTACAGCACCCTAGACGCTTCGTTGACTTCTCTACTTTAGAATTATTCGCCCTTTATCTATATGTGCCTTGGGGTGATTTTAAAGCAGATATATTGCTTCAAAAGCAAAACTAAAAGTACTTTAAAGCTGTTGAGTCAGCTCTTATGATTTTGTTTTTGAATATTATACCAGAAATGAAGTGAAAATCTTGCACTATTAATTTTATCGCATCTAAATAACTAAAGTCGGAATGCAGCAAGTGCGTTATAGTGACGAATTTTCATAAGTATTGTGATACATCACGCAACTGACCTTACCTCCTAAACATATCATCAGACCTGTTTAACAGGGTTGGCAATGTAATTTACGTGACGTAATTTACACGTTTTTTACACGTAAAATACTATGTAATTTATTCAGCCTAAAGCATGTAAGAAACGTAAAAAATGTAAAAAAGGTAAAAAACTAATGCAATAAAATAAATTTCTTTATTAAGAAAAATAATTTATTAACAAGCTCTTTATTGGAAAAATAGTATTTTAACAAACCTATTAAATTTTCCCCTTTATAAAAACTAATATCTCAAAATATTTTATTAACAAAACTAAAGCATTTTCTCTTTCATGAAATGAACGTATCAACAAAAATAAAACATTTTTTCTTAATAGTATGTAAGAAACAAAGAACAGTCTGTATTTCAGGAAGACTAGAATAACCTGATTTACATTAATGTTCTAGCTAGTTATCTTCTCTCTCATCAAAATCAGTATCTTCCTAATTTAAAATGGGATTATCTTTCAATTTTAGATTGTAATATACATGTACAAGCTTCTTTGAATTGTCAAACGACAGTCTATTACGGATTGGTCCATGTATGTACCCCCAATTGGAAAACACACGTTCAATTTCACCTGAAGAAGCAGGTATTTGCAAAAGTCTTAGGGCCAACTTAGGTAGTTCTTTACAATACATTGCTGCCACACGCCAATACAGCAAAGGTTTTGTTAAATTTTTGTCATTTAATTCGTTGAAAATATTAACATTTCGTTTGTAAATGTCCCATTCATCACAGCCAACATTTGAGAGTGACTTAAATAAGAAATGATTTATTTCAGTCATATTTTGTGAAGATAGCTTCTCGTTGCTGTAAACCGGGTGAAGATAATAAGCTGCAAGTGCATACACATTGAATGCCATTTTTTTCCTGGCCTCTAGTTTTTCAGAAAACCTTTCACGGACATTTTCAGGTAGTTCCAACTCCAACCAGTAATGCACAGCATCTGCAATGGATGCGCTTTGTGACTGACACTTATTAATTAAGTCACAGATAGGCTCATACAAAGTGAGATTGTTGCGAAATTCCTCCACAAAATTATCATTGAAAATGATCGAGATAATATTTGGTTTAATTTTTTTATTATTCCTGGCCTCAGCAGCAATTATTCTTATATGCTGAAGATTGTTTAAAAAGCATTTATAAGT
The DNA here is from genome assembly GCA_964006375.1 of Tillus elongatus. Lineage (NCBI taxonomy): Eukaryota > Metazoa > Arthropoda > Insecta > Coleoptera > Cleridae > Tillus > Tillus elongatus. Next base: position 156,700,301 of record OZ023264.1, on the reverse strand, counting down.
ATCTCTATACGTACACCAACGAGTTTCGCATGGAAGTTGTATTCTTGAACCTCCTTTGTCAACTAATGATTTCTCTAAATCTGATCTCTTGAATTCTTTTAAAATCATTGTAAATTTGTTTGAGCAGTTTATATCCTGTATGTCCTTTGCTAGCAGATTTGCCGTGTGACTGTTACAAGTAGAATGCCATAAACAATGTTTCATATCCTTACCCATTTTTACCATAGCACTGGCGTTATCTGACAATACAGCGTAAATATTTGTGTTATATGTGTCCTTGGCTAAATCAATTGCTTCGGAGATTATTGTACACAGCTTATGAGCTGTTTCTGGTTCGCCTGTCACATCCCAAGCCTTTGGACCTGAAAACATTTTTATTATTCAATAATTTGCGGCGTTCATAATTCTTAAATTATTACTTACCATCAACTGTATGTTAACTACAGGTTACAGTCATAGTATTGCTGGAAGTATTCTTCCAACCGTCGACTAAAACTACGGAATTAGGCTCCAAGTGACTAGTAGAAATAATCTGGTTATAGGTAGCGTTAAGAAGGCGGGTTGAAAGGGCCTTTCCATTTGGAATTTTTTGTGCATAGGCAGGTCGAAGTTTTGTAACTATATTGATAAAATATTTTGACTCAATTGCGTTAAAAGGAATATTGCAGGCAAAAAAGAACTCTGCAATAGCCTGTGTAATAATACCTTCATCTTTTTCAGAAAGATTATCAATATAGCTTCTTAGCGAGCCTTTTCCTTTTCGGGGCGTTCTTAATTTATTCAATAGTTTTTCTGCAGCCGTTCTCGTTACTGGAACATCGCTTTTATGTGTGCTGCTTGAAGGTGTTCTAGGAATAGATATGTTCTCCACTACTAAATCATTTACAATATCTGATTCAGTAAAATCAGTGTTTTCTATGTTGATATCATCAACTATAAGTACTTCCATTGTAGATATATCTAATCGGTCATCATTTTCATTATTTTTATTCTGATTCTCTGGTAAAGTTAACATTTGGGAATGTGGTTCTTTCTCTTGGGACCATATTTCTTGAGACTGTACCTCTTCAATTTCATTGTCAAAACTGTGATCCATCTGTCGGCTTTTAGGATTGTGACAAGACTTTCTATAAAAAATATTACATATACAATGTCGTCAAACAGAAAACGCAGTGTTAATGCAAATTACCTGTGTATTTTTAGTCGGCTGATAGCCGTATTTTTTAAGACTTACTCACAGAAGTTACACCTTGCGTTGTACGATTTACCATGTTGGATGTATTCAAATCCCAGTTCCCTATATTCTTGTCGCCGCGGCCTACCTCCTGAACCTTTACCACTACACTTTATATTTGATTTTGGCATTTTGTCCAGTGAAAACAACACAGTGGCAACTAAAATTCACATTTACTAGTAAACATTAGAACATAACCCCACTTTTATCTTGTTCTTTTACGTATTTGACATATTCTACAAATTTTACGTTTTTTTATACAGTTTTTACGGTTTTTGTGTAAAATATGTAAAAAAAACTTGAGATCACGTGTAAAATACCAACCCTGCTGTTTAAGCATAATTCTGTTGAGTTTGGTCTCCGGTTGATGGATAACTTTCTAATTCCACTCCTTTCTTTGCACACACACACACACACGTGTTAAATTTAACTATCTGATTTTAATAAATAATTCATCCCAGCAGCATGGTGCTCCATCATACAGTACAGCCGATACTCGTAACTTCCTGGATTCGTTTTTTACTCGTAGGTGGATTGGACAGTTTTCAGAGAACTCTTGGCCTCCGCGCTCTCCAGCTCTAACCCCATGCGACTTTTTTCATGGGGATACCTCAAAAGTGAAGTCTACGAAAACAGAGCGTTCAGGGTATTAAATATCTGGAGAATCTAGTTACATAATCTGTCGCTCAAGTTTCACCTGTCATGTTAAAGAAATCTTCTAGTGAAGTGTATGCAAGAACCATTGTGTGTATTCAAAAGGGAGGAGGATACTTTGAAATTTGATATTTAGGTTGCAGGAATTCTTCATGGTTTCGTGAAATTCTGTCATAAATGACTACCTGTATAAAAAGGCATACTCTTAGAGTTATTTATTGTAATATCACTTGTGTTAGTCGTTGGTCATTTAAAAGATTTGCTGTTTGTGGGACAGGTACATGATCCAAGCCGCATAAAAAGAACTGCTTAAACTAACTGACCGTATGGTCTATAATGATTTAGAGCCATTTAATATTTTGCCAAATTAATTTATTTTAAAGTGCAAATTGTCCAGTCCAAGCAAATAGAGATGGGTGGCCACAGATTTTTAAAGAAGGCAGTTAGTGGGCATGAGGCAATTAAAATTATGAAACAAAGGAATAACAAACAATTCTCCTTTTTAAGCTGTGATAATCATCACAAAGTTGAAAAATATCTTCATTATAGACTGCTACACACCTATATTTCGGATTTTGAACGTAACGTTTTGTAGAAGGTCACCCGCAATTTGCAGAGGTCGCCTGCAGTTTGCACTGGTCACTCGAAATTTGCAGCTGCACGAAACAAAAGTATACTGTCAAAATTTGGCGTCTAATTACTTCATCGTTGCCACATTTGCATATGTTGGATCTTTAACATGTCAGACTTTTTTAACAAGTCGGGCTTTTTCAGCAAACTATTTACCTTCTAAAAAAAGGTAAGCTTGCGCATATTTGAACTCTGACGAGTATGACGATGATAACACACACTTATTTCTAAATGAAAAACTAAACAAGTTGCATTTGCGCCCGCGTGAGTTACCATACTTGAATTCCACTCTTTAAAGCGAGTACGATGATATCCGACACGCTCCCTCATCAAACTAAAAGAGATGAGTTTGGGCATACCTAAGGCCTCATTGACCAACGTCACTTTTAGCAAAATCAAAATGGTATCTTTCTTGTTTCTACAGATCACCACAACTCTCATCAAAAATTTTAAAGTTTTGCGATTTCGCGCCAACAACCATCGTCTTGGATTACGTCATCCAGGTAGCGATCACAGAACCTACCATCTATGCCTACTGTAGTTAATTAGAAAATGGTCAAATAGAGCTTTTAAACTTCATTTCGATAATTTTACAATATCCTTAAAAAGTATTTCTCCTGAAAAGCACTTAGTGATAAGAAATACACCAATTAATCAATTTTTCGTTAAAAAAAAGTAAAATACAAAACCAAACGTTCAAAAATGTTTATTCGGTTAAGTAAGTGTTCAAATTGTTGACCACCAGCTTCCATACAAAAGTACAAATTTTGTTCAAAACGAGCTCTGGCATTCTGGAACATTTGTGAAGTTATTAGACGGCATTCTTCAACAATGCGTCGTCGTAATTCTTCCAGAGACTCCGGTTCTGTTGCGAAAATTCTACTCTTCAAATGGCCCTATAGAAAGAAGTCTAAAGGAGTTAAATCCGGTGATCTAGGAGGCCACTGAATAGCACCTCTACGTCCAATACATTGTCCTGGAAACTCTCTGGTCAAAAACTCCCTAACACGATGTGAAAAATGCGGAGGAGCTACATCTTGTTGAAACACTAATTGATTTTCTTGATAGCGATCATCATTTTCAACAATGTCAATTAGTAGAGGGTAAACAATATCTTCTAGTAACTCCAAATACGTTTCACCACTTAAATTGCCATCAAGAAAAATTGGTCCGATTAAACGGTCTCCAAAAATGCCAGTCGACACATTCAATTTCTGTGGAGTTTGAGTGTGGACTTCGTGAAAATTTCTTGGATTATTATCTGCCCAATAACGACAATTATGACGATTGACTATAGAGTTTAATAAAAACGTACACTCGTCTCAAAAACAGATATTGAACAGAAAGTTTCAGTTGTCAGCTATTTGTGCAATCATAACTTCACAAAACTCCAGCCGCCGATCAAAATCATCTTCATTCAGTTGTTGTACAAGATGAATTGTATACGGGTGAAATTTATGATGCTTCACTATTCGCTAAATAGTTCTTCTTTTGATGTCTGAAACAATGGCCAATTTTCTCGTGCTCAAAGTTGCGTCTGCAGCAATTTGTCCTAAAACTTCAATCTCAGTAGTCTCATTTCTAACCGGAAATTCACGTTCAGGATGCCATTTTTTGTTGGCTACTGAACCATTTTGTCGAAACTTTGCAACTAACTCCATAATGTATTTTCTGTTAACATGTCTGTTCGGATGTCGTTCATGAAACAAATTTGCGGTACGGTTGGCACAGTCATCGTTTTTAAAAAAATAGTAATTATTTCAACTATTTCTTCTACAGAATACACCGTTGTGAAATTAATTTTCGGTAGTATTATCAAGTATAAAACCGACCGATAAACTGAAATAATAAACCGCATTTCTCTCATTCCGATAAAAAATGTTCTGATAGTCAATTTTTTGTTTACAAACCAACAAAACATTGACTATCAGCACATTTCTTATCGGAATGAGTGAAATGCGTTTTTACATCTTCAACTGTGAATAATTTTTAAACGAGGTAATAAAACTTCCAAAAAAATTTGTTTGCTGAATTCAGAAAAGAAAGCGCTTTCAAGTGATGCAACACTCGGCCCATGTTCCCTATTTGAAATATAAGGATTGTTATCACCACCCTTAAGGGGTTGAGTTTTATGTCAAAACATGCCCCCCTCAATATTAAAATTGTAATGTTTCAGCGTTTCTTAAAAAAAAAATTCTCTGGACGCAAATCGGTCTTATCCTTTTCAATGCGCCACCCTATATATATATATATATATATATATATATATATATATATATATATATATATATATATATATATATATATATATAAACATATAAAAATTGAAACTGACCCCGGATATGGGTTTAAGGGTCCTAGATCGCGCTCATTTGAAGAAATTTTTCAAAAGTCTGGATCTCCCTATTAGTGAATTTTTTCTAAGAAAGTTCACAAAAATGCAAAAGACTAACTGCCACTGTTTTTCAAACTTCGTTGAAGTATACAAACAAGATTACATCCAAAAATAGATCTTATTGCGTCAAACTGTGAAAAAGTACCAAAATTTAAATCTATTTTTTTCTGGTAATTTAGGAGGGTAAAATTGTTTTCACACCTTTAAATTATTCAGTGACCTAGAGGTAAGATATGATGAACAATTATCACCAGGTTTTTGCTTCTTTTCCAGAAAATAGCGTATTCTCTGTTTCGCCTCTATTTCAAGAAATGGAATTTTCTAATTAAGAAAAAGTTCGGGACGCAGCAAGTGCGTTGTGGTAGTGAATTTTTATTAAATGCTCCAAATTGGAATAACTCAATTTTATAAAAACTTAAAAAGTTGAATCTTGGTACGTAGTAAGGTCTTTCCTAAAGCAATGCATCCAACAAGCTTTATCAAAATAACTTTGTAATTTTCCGAGAAAAAAATTTTTTTCGAAAGACAACTGAAAATTTTCTGGGAAAACCTTGTCGGATTTTCTTGGCTAACGAACTCATCCAAGCCATTACTAAAAGAAAGGCACTTGCCGAGTTTCATTGAAATCGGTTAATTATCTTTTGAGTTATCGGTTGGATACATATATATATATATATATATATATATATATATATATATATATATATATATATATATATATATATATATATATATATATATATATATATATATATATATATAAAGCATATAAAAATTTAAACTGACCCCGGATATGGGTTCTAGAGGTCCTAGTTCGCGCTTATTTGAAAAAAATTTTGCAAAGTCTCACCATCGATACCTCTCTATTTTTTAAAATAAAAATTCACTAAAAATTACTTGGTATATTTGATTTGAATATTGTTAGATTGATTTGAAAACTAAATCTTGTATCCTTAATGAGATTGTTGAAACTTATATATTTTCTTAAGTTCTCTTATTAGGCAATATTTTAAGACATATTCTTTTGTTGCAGGTACGTATTACATCCAGGATTCTACGCAACAACTCAACAACGTACGAGGTAACATAATGAGAAAACTTAAGGCTGCTCTGTACCTTTATTATGAAAATAGCTTTAGAACTGTCATTAAAGTTTCTAACGCACATTAGACGTTACCTCAAGAATAAACTATAACAAATTTATATGCAAATTCACAATATTCAAAGAAACTTTACACACGAGTTATTAAAAATTTGATACATGACCTGCTAAACAATGTTTGTGTATTCGTTACCTAATTACACAAATATAGTATAATGAAGATGGCCAAGCACCATTTAAAGTAGATTGACGCAAATTCGTCCTAACAATTGCTCAGCGACAAAAACAACACAGGTCATCTTCAAGTAAAATTTAAGAGTATGTTATCAATGTGGTGGAGAAAGTCAAAGTAATATCGAAGTCAATAATAGGTCAAGCAAGGCATTTACACCAACGCGTTTTAGTTGTATTAAGGAAATTTTTATTCACTACTAGTAGTCCGAAATTTGAGCGTAATTCATTAAATTGTTTGAACGTTATTAATTTTCTTTTGTCATAGAGTATACGTCTATAATCTCAGTGCGACTGTTTGACCACAGACTTTTATGTGTTTGACATTTAATATGAACGTAAGCAATAAGACTAATATATATATATATATATATATATATATATATATATATATATATATATATATATATATATATATATATATATATATATATACACACATCTGTTTGGCCATAGAGTAATGTGTTTGACATTGCCACATTTATGAACGTAAACAATGAATGTTTTATATTATTTTACTCAATCTATTTGTAACACATATTATACGTAATTTTTATCTTTCTGTACTCTTTCTTCATATGAACTTTAACTAGGCCAAATCTCACGTTCCACTGTGCGGGCAATGTGCTTAATAAGGGTGCAAAGTTTTTTCTTCACGTATCAACATATAGATTGGGAAAAGCGACGTAATTTATTGGTAAATACGTGCAAAGCGTTACTTGAATCCGACAGACGGGCACCGAGTAGCGTGCTGGTTGCTTCTATTCAACAAAAAACTGCGCATTTTAAAATAGCTCTGTGGAAATTGTGTTTATGTTGATATAAACAGTAGATATTAAGCGAATAGATATGTCCATCTTTGTTAAAAAAATGACAATATATTGAATGAGCAAAGATCGTTTTCTTTAAATGTTAAGAACAATGATGAAATAAGTGAGGATTGGAACCTGTTATGAGCCCTGATAACTAAACTTGGAAATCCAAATCACCACAGCATAAAAATTCTTAACGTTTAACGACTATAACTGTGTTTATATTCTGTGAAGGTATACGGCCCGGACGATTGAGGGTGATTCAAACAAACAAATTTTTACTGCTTATTTACCGGAAATTCCCTCTACCCGAATTCTATTCCCACGTTCATTTTCTGTACCTCTCGTAAAGTGGTTAATTAACAAACTGCCCATAGCCGGCGGGGCCAAATTCATACAACTTTTATTATTAGTATATTTAGATATATATATATATATATATATATATATATATATATATATATATATATATAAAAATTTGAAAGCATTTAGCTGTCTTGGTTGTCTAACATATTTTATCAACTTTATGTTGTCTTTTTTTAGGGGGTGATTATTATTCCAATTATTATCGTCAAACGTTTAGAATTTTTCATCCTCTGATGACGCTAACTTGGTTAGTGAAACGACCACCGTTTTTTTTTAAATGTGTTGTAGTGATTTGGGTTTTACATGTGTACTTGAAAATGATGAAGGTGAATGGCACTGTACGAAGGAAACAATTACTGCTGGTATCTTTTTTTCACTTTACATGATTGCGATATTTCGAGGAAATTCGAGCGCCTCTGTGAAAAGTAAAATTGGTTGAAGTTCAAAATTATTCAAAATTGTGTAAATTATATTTTTGATAGTTTGTAACGTGAACAACGTTAAAATAAAAAAAATATTCAAAATTCTGGAAATTATATTTCTTATTGTTTGTGACGTGCACAACTATACTATACTTATTGTATATAAGCGTTATTTTATGTTTTTTTGGGAGTTGGGTATCTATGTTATATCTAAATCTATTATCTGTCCTTAGTAATACAGTCTTACTACGAGTTCTATCAATGCCGGGGTTTGTACATAAAATCTAAATCATTAAGAGTGCCAGCAGGTTGAACGAACCCTTATTTACTTGTTGAAAATCGACATCGAAAGTTCCGAACTACGAAAAGCTTTCGTAAAGCCTATAAAATATTAACCCATATCGAGTCTTTTGATTATGAGCTTTCCAATAACGAGCTTTATATGTGAGAAACCCGAATAAGTAGGGGGTAGGTGTAGATACGTGGAACTGTATCTTAGGATCCTTAAAGTATACTGTGTTTTCCACCACATAATAGCTTTAACCCCTTCCCCGCATCATATGTGAATAGAATCCCGATTAAAGGAAACATCTTTATTTTGTTAGAATGTAGTCGATTGTGAGCAGAAGAAAAACTGCCAGTAATCGCGTTATAGAGAATCAGAAAACGTGTTTTGAGGGATGTCATTAGGGGATATGATATGATTATAGTTTCAGCAGGCTTCTTAGGACTGTTATCTAAATATAAAGTATATTGTTTTGTGAAATAGTATGCTACATTAAGAATATATTTAACTTTATTCAGTGCATTGTTGCGTTTATTCATTAGTTTTAGACGCAGACCCAAGTAATACTTTGTTCTTCTAAAACTACTAACTACTATTTAAGCTATTGGTACAAGAACGGACGCCTAGTTATCAAGCTTAAGGTCCATGTGGTTCATTAAAATGGCTTTATGACAAGATTTTCCTTATTACAGATTGAGAGAAAATGTAATCGCCTGCCTTTCAAGGCTTTTTTAACAGTATGTATATACCTTTTGTGAATTTGCTTAAAAAAAAATCACTAATAAGAAGATCCCGACTCTTGAATTTTGAAAGAACTTCTTCAAATGAGCGCGAACTAGGCCTCCTAGAACCCATATCCTGGGTCATTTTCAATTTTTATATGTTTATATATATATATATATATATATATATATATATATATATATATATATATATATATATATATATATATATATATATATATATATATATAAATATATATCTCCAGAAATAACAAAGTAGTTATAGTTATAGGCATCTAAGAAATAAAACTTGGGGTTTTCCTCGAAACGTCAAAGTTACAGTTTGAAACGTCAACATTGGCAACACACGCAATGAACCTGAAATAAATACGGATTATGTAAAGAGTATTCTGCATACCCTTAAGGTTCAGCTTCAACCATCATTGCCCTTCAGTTTACTGAAATATTTCCAGAAAATTAATTTCAAATAGACCCTTCCTTTGATGCTTTGGCAGTAGTTTTAGTGAAGTTTATGGATTATGGTCTATAATTTTTAGCTAATTTTCGTAGCAAAAATTCGTTAATGAGGAGAACGCAACTTTTGAATTCTAAAAAGATTTCTTCAGATGAGCGTGAACTAGGCCCTCTAGAATCAATATCCTGGTTTTCGTTATGCTTACATATATACAGGGTGACGCATTTCTACAGTAAAGCTCAATATAATTGTTATTATGAAAGATACGAGAAAAATTGTATACCTTACCTATATGGTGTCTTGAGCTGCATCCTATAAAATTATTTATGGCGGCTCATACTTCGTTGGTGTTACCCACATTTTTTAACATTCCTTATTGCATTTTTGCGATTTTCATCGAAATATGATGCATGTTTGTAAAAAAAATCGAGACGCAGTCAGTGCGTTTTGGTATCGAATTTTCATTCAATGCTTCAAAATTCAACTCAATTTTCTGTTAACCTAAGGTTCGTCGGCTAGGTAACGAGTTTTCTCGGAAACATTTAAAGGTTATTTTCGGAAAATTCTTGTACGTTTTCAAACAATAAGTTATTTTGATAAAATATGGTACATTTTTTTACTATATAGGTTATAGCGATGACAAAATTGATGCCTGCTTGCATTAAAGAGACATATTTGCCATTAAAAACACTTTTATGAAAAGTCACTTCCATAACGCACTTGCTGCGTCCAGACTTTTTTACTCATCCGGAAATGAAAATAAGGAAAATGACGTTATAACAAAACATTTTCTAGAAACCGGAACAGTAGCATTGTAAGAAGTGAAAAACACTCATTAACGTTTTGTGACTTTAATAAAATAATCTTATTAGGAGAGTAAGAACGGTGCTCATTTCCAAGAGCTGCAAAATATCCATAGTTTTTGCTAATTAAAACTTAACGTCGCATCTTTTGCAGTTAGAATTCGTGGCTCTTTTATTGGTGTAAATTTTCTCGTACAAATATGCCACTTAAATCTACAGGATGTAAACCGTATCAATTTCACTTGAAACTTGAAACAACTCAAAATACGCGTCGAAAAATTTGACACAGAAGCGATATATATATATATATATATATATATATATATATATATATATATATATATATATATATATATATATATAAAAGAGAGAGAGAAAGAGAGAGGCCTCGCAATCAAACTACAGCAGCTCAACCTATCCTCATCGACCAGTCTAGGTAGTAGGAAGATTGAGGCCTTAGAGTTCCTGCCATATTTCCTTAACCTCTTGGGGTTCCGTTTCGGCCTCATTCACCAGAGTCAGTGGGCGGCATGGCGGAGTGGGTATCCCTGTGCGTGTAATGATATACATTATTTGAAGACCTCTGAGCTGGGGTGGTTTACTGTCGAAAGACAGGTGGAAATGACTGCTGTTTCATTTCCGGGAGCAAATATGACTGTGTTGGCTGTGTATAGACCACCATCTGTTGACGCTGGGGCTTGTATTGAAAGTTTGTCAAATTGTCTGGAAGTGCTGTCTGCGGTACCCTATAAACAAATATATTTAGTAGGGGATTCCAACATCGATAACCTAAAATCAGGCAGGAAAAGTAGATCACTGTTGGAGGCTGTGGGTTCATATGGCCTCTCGCCCGTGTTTGGTGCACCAAGTCGTTTCACGGTTAACTCATAAACCTGTATTGACATCATATGTACAAACTTAAGTGCAATAATATATCGCAAGGAATGTTTCAATCCGCATATCTTAGACTACTACTAAGCGCAGAAAGTAGAAGTAATAAGTGATAGGTCCATGAAGCCTATAGGAACCTGGTTCAGAAACTTGTGATAACAGATGAGACCATAGGGCACTTCGAGGAGGTACTCAGGGGAGCTGACTGGAGTGGGGTGTGCCAAAATGAGGCGGAGGAAATCTATATGTGTTTCCAGGTTGCTTTTCACAACTGCTTCACTGCCTGCTTCCCAATAAGATGGGTTCAACAGGGCCCACGAGTAAACAAAACAGTATAATCTGAGGAAACACAGAAACTTAGGAGCACAGTGCAGAAAGTATAGACTATTTATAGTGCAACAAGAAGGAAAAATTACAAAAACCTTTTAGGATCCTTGAAATCACGTCTGCGTGATAGCTATACAAACGTTTCTGAACATCAGAGTGTAAGAAAAAGGCAATTTGGGGTGTCATAAATAGGGAGTCGAGGAAGGTGAGGACAAACTGCTCAAATAACAGCACGAGCAATTTTTTTGGCGACGTCATTGACCACATAGCCGGGGAGTCAAGTGAGTACCCGCGATGGCGGTGAGGATGCTGCATGGGAAAAGCCAGAAATATCCACTCAGCCTTCATGGAGCCCACTATTCCTTAAGAATTATGTGATATGGTAAATTCCCTAAAAAGCAAGTTACCTATGGATATGTATAGGATGACGACGTGTTTATTGCAGCGAATTTTTTATGTAATTGCGAAATTCTGACTATATGTTGCCCCAAATATTTACAGGAGGACATATTTCCTGAGGCCTTGAAGAAGGCCAAGATTATTCCTATACATCAGTCACATGACTTGGATGATTGCAATAATTACCGACCAATATCTATGCTGTCGGTATTTTCAGAGATATTAGAAGAACTGGTAAGAAGAAGATAATGATAATAAATTTCTTGAGAAAAGGCAACATTCTTGATAAAAGGCAGCACGAATTCCAGATCAGTAGGTCAACAACAACGGTACTGGTGAAATTGGTGGATGTCATTGTAAGAGCTTCTAACGATCGGCATAAAACGGAGTTATTCGCGTGCGAACTGAGCAAGGCACTTGACTGCGTCCACTTCAACATACCGGTGGCGAAATTAAGCTACTATAGAGTAAGAGCTAACTATCTGAAGATAATAGCGTCCTTCCTTAACACTTACTTTACCAAGCCTAATCGGCATTGTAATGCCATCATACCCAGCCTTTGTTATTTGCTATATATTCAACAACAAACGAACAACAAAGTAACTTTAATGTGGAACGACTTGAGAATAATTATACGGCGCCAGTAAGGTTCACATTTTAAATATGCATAAGGTGGACAGTTAAGTGTGCAGATACTGCACTGAAGAAGCAGAAACAACAGAGCATTTGCTATGCGACAGCACGGCTCAGTTGTGCAAAATGCTCAAACACCTTGAAGGGATGAATTTAACACCCCAACAAATAGGCGAAATAGCCCCCAAAACATAGTTATGAAAGATTTGAACCTTTTGGGCAACTACTCGAAAAAAGAGTCATACACAAAGACCTATCAGGGTCGTAGCGCTGAGGGGCGAAAACCTATACAAATCACTCATTAGTGCCCTCAAAAGGGACGTTGGATTTGGCGCCCATTGTTAAAATAGCGCGCATTTGTCAACAACTAACCTGTACAAACTGCATTCTGTGCATGCGACTCGAAGCGTCTGGTGCATGTTTCGTGGCTTTTGACGGTTTATTTGTGAAATAACGCGATTATGCATGCGTCATTATATTCAACAAGGAGAGGAAGGTATGTATTAACAATCGGGTGTTCAAATTTTATTTTTGTTTATACTAAGAATAAAGTTGTTACAAAACAAGCATAATAGTAAAAATTCGTTGATGCAATATTACTAGTAAAAAATGCATTACGAACATTATGTCCGTTATAAGGGACGCTAACCACCACGTGTGCTTTGTTGCAGATTATCACTGGCTCAACTGATCGATTGTCTCAATGAAGACGACTACGATATAACGCAATCAAAAATATACATTCTGCAGCCAGACGATGGAAACGATACGGAAGCCGACAGTGATCAATCTGATGACGAACACGAGGCAAATTTAAATCACTTGCCTCGTGGAATATTACTACAACAATGCGAAATGGTTTTTGTCAACGATACCGAGGAATATGGTCCTGAAGATTTATTACCTTTATCGGTTATTCAGAATAAACTGCGGGAAGAAAAAGCAAAACCATCTCAAGACCATTCAGATCCAGCACACCGACCTTACCAAGGGCCCGTTTGGCGAGAAAATGATGCAGATGAACCCAGTAATAGCGATATGGTTATCAACTGTACTCCAACAGAACCATCTTTTGAAGCAAAAAATTCAAATAGCCCAGTAGATTTTTTAAACTATTTTTTGATAACAATCTACTTCTTTCCATAGTTCAACAAAGCAACACATATGCTCACCATAAAAATGTTGACCTTTCTTTGACCATAGAAGAATTGTATGTTATTTTGGGAGAAACTCTTTTATCTGGATATGGTAAATACCCTAACAGAAGACTCTACTGGTCAAGCAAAGAAGATATACCAAAAATACTCCAGAATAGCATACGTCGAAATAGATTTGACAAAATTCTAAAATATCTTCATTTCAATGACTATTCGAAATTGCCTCAAGAAGACAGACTGTACAAATTGAGACCACTAACAGATACACTAAATAAGAATTTCAGACAAGATGCTGGCTTTGATGAGTGTGTTTGCGTCGATGAGATGGTTCCCTATTACGGCAAGCACTATGCTAAATAATTTATAAAAGGAAAGCCAATTCGTTTTGGTTACAAGAACTGGGCGTTATGCTCTAGTGATGGATACATGTACGGCTTCGAAATTTATACAGAAAAAAACGCGAATAATAAAAAGTACTTTGACCTGGGTGGAGATGTGGTTTTGTCTCTACTCAATCAGGTTCAGCTACTATCAAAAAATGGACATAAAATATTTATGGATAACTATTTCACTGTTCTGCCGTTATATGCCTATTTAGCTGAAAAAACTATTGCGCAACGGGAACAATACGTGGGAACCATTTAGAGCAGTGTCCGCTTCCAACGAAAAAATCATGGAATGATTTATTCAGAGGTAGCTTCAAATTTTTTAGGAATAATGCTACCATTCTTGTTCAGTGAAAGACAATAAAGTTGTAAATGTTGTCTCAAATTATGAAATTGATGAGGTAACTATCACTCAGCGTTGGGACCGCGTTGCGCATTCTAAAAAAAATGTACAGCAGCCAAAAATGATCGCAAACTATAATAAATATATGGGCGGGGTGTATAAGATGAATGCGCTAGTTGCAGCATGCAGATCCAGAATTGGACCACTAAAGTGGTATTGGCCTTTATTCCTGTATTTATTAGATGTATCTGTTGTGAACGAGTGGCTGCTTTGCAGAAAACTAGAGAATACTCACCAGTTCAGTCAAACGTTGTTACCGTTTCGAAGATATATTGCACTCACTTTGCTGGGTTCTTATGGGGTTAACTCACAACAAGGCAAAAACAAAATTTCAAGGCCATTATTTGAAGTACGATATAACAATATAGGGCACATAATCATATATAATGAAGCGGATCGGCGATGTAGCAAGAAAATCAACTTTATTTGTGAAAAATGCAACATAGCCCTTCATCCTAAGTTTTGCTTCAAATCATATCATACATGTTAATACATACATTGGTTTACCTATTTGATTTAAATAATATATAATCTGGTAATATAATGGATCAAATAAGGGTAGATTTTGACTATTACATCTGCATTCTTTAGAGTTATGACATTTATTCAAAAAAACAATGGATAAAATATACTTCGGGTACTAATGGGTTAAACAATCTAATTTAGAATATAATAGATGACAAGGCTAGATGCATTCTCGCAACAATTAGAACCGTAGACTGGTTTCGCCCTCATTAGAGCTCTTCAGTACGGCATACTAATTGCAGGAAAAATACACATATAAAGTAATACGGCTATAGTAGCCAGCCTTTCATCACTAAGTGAGTGGTGGATGTGCCGCCACCTAGTTGCGAAACCAAGTAGTATGTTGTCACGCCAGCTCGAAATAAGACAAACTAATAAAAAAGTAGAGACTGTATACAACTAACTAACAATTTAGTAAATTGTCAGCCCTGGCCCATCTCTACCCTAATATAGGGACAAAGTATGTAAGACTAGATGCATTCACGCAACAAACCGGTCTACGGTTCTAATTATTGCGAGAATGCATCCAGCCTTACTTAATAGGTTTTGTTTAACACACAATATTTTGGTCTTGCGCTGTCGTCCGAACTCTAACTAACTTTTTTTTTAACTTAGAGATCCAAACTTTGGCATACAGTATACTCTTCACAACACAAACCCGCGTACCAACCCAGTTGTAATACATAGCTTTGTTACTTTTTGATACACTAAATTTTTTAGAAAAAAAAACAAAATTTTCCCGATTAAACTGGTACGACTTTCCCGGCTAACAAAATACCCAAGCCACTTATAAAAGGGAGATACATAGCAAATTTCACCAAAGCCCACGAACTTACGTAGGACAAACAAATAGATGCATCCACAATAGAATATATGAACACACCCTCGCAGTTAGAAAATCCGACCCCTCATCGGCTCTGGCCATGCATCATATTCATACAGGACACAAAATATACTTCGATAATGCCAAAACAATAGCACCGGTTTACAACTTCAAAACGAGAATTATCCGCGAAGCAATCGAGATTGCTTAAATAAGAGAGATGATGGTCTTCACCTTTAGACCACTTGGAAACCTATTATATCTTTATTACAAACACACAAACAGAAAATAAGTTCCACAGACAATTTTATTTCCCGATTATCTGTCTCAACAAATGCCAGTGACCCCCTTAATCCTCCTCATCCTCTAAGTACCGTGACCAAAGCCCCCCACTTAATTGACCTTGACCCCACTACTCTCACTGACAACGAAGCAGGTAGACCGAACGACATATATAAGACGAGACCCGCAACGAACTGCCAGATCTCTCTGATGCCTAGGGTTGAACACACTGAGACCTCACAGACGATCTCCGGCGAGATTTGGGGAGTAGGCAGATTGGGGCCCCGTAATCGAGCTACCACAACCCAATCCACCTTTGACCACCGCTCTAAGGAGTAGGCAGATTGAGGCATTGGAGTATCCGTATTTCCTTTAACTCTTGTAAATGGCTCCAAAACAGGAGCCGAAACGTCGAGAACCAAGTATGTCTTATATATATGTATATATATATATATATATATATATATATATATATATATATATATATATATATATATATATATATATATATATATATATATATATATATATATATATATATATATATATATATATAGATAACTCAAAAAATAATGGGTCGATTTTGATAAAATTTGGCATGTACATTCTTTTCTAAATGGCTTGGACAAGTTCGTTAGTCAGGAAAATCGGACGAGGTTTTCCGGGAAAACTTTGAGTTTTCATTCGAAAAAAATTTTGTCTCACAAAATTAAAACGGCATGATAACCAAATTTGGTAGGTTGGTTCACGATATAAAAGGTAAACTATATACCAAAATTCAGATTTCTATGTTACAAGAAAAAAAGTTATAACAAAATATTTTGTGCTAGATCATTTCTATGAAAATTCACTACCATAACGCACTTACTGCGTCCAGGCTTTTTCTTCCTAAAACTTCAAAGTAGCGATTCGAAACGTCAAAATTGACATGTTCTAGATAAATAACATCAAACTAATAAGACTTATGTGAAAAGAAATATTGTAAGATGTGTATTCTATAAAGCGTTAAGTTTCAGCTTAAGCCGATATTGCCCTTCATTTTATTAAATATTTTCAGAAAATGAATCACAAGCAAACCCTTTATCTGATGCTTGGTAGAAGTTTCAATTATATGGTTATAATACATGAAGAAAAAACTTTGTATCCCTTTTGGTTTTGAGAGTTATCACTAACACAAGTCTTAAAACCTGGCATCCATCTACCTAGATATCGAGAACCAATTACATTTAAATGTACAAGTGTGTGTGTGTGTGTGTGTGTGTGTGTGTGTGTGTGTGTGTGTGTGTGTGTGTGTGTGTTTTGTTTCTTTAACATCGGCGTATTTCCGCGACTATGGTCAATCACCGAAGCCAGGGAGCAGTTTCACTTCACTATCCTGGAAATTTTGCCAAACCCCTGCCTTTCTGTAAGAAGGGTAGGGATCTTTAACGTGCCCAATATCGCATGGACACGGGAACTACGGCTTCACGGTCTCTCCGAAGGGCAGAACGTGCAGACATTCAACTTGCTCAAATACAATGCCAGAACCTTGGTTGATGTTAATTTTACAGTTTGTACTGAAAAAGTGAAAGGAGTACCCTGGGATCGAACCGGGTACCCTTCAGTTCAGAGGCACACGTTCTTACCCCTTAACCACCAAGGTTCTTTAAATGTACAAGTATTTGATGACAGTTCAATGAATCTGAGGACACCGGGACGATACTTATCCGACCCGTACACAATACAGTGTAGACTTTGCATTAACTTATTTAATTACTTCTTTACCTAGCAACTGATAACTAATTACTTCATATACTCAATCTCAGCTGACAATTAATATCGAATATTAATTAATATTGCAGTTAAAGCAATTTAAAGTTCGCGGATAATGTCATAGTGAAGCTAGAATTGTTTGAGGTTGCAGTTTTGTGATCATATTCTCGGTAATAATTAAATAGCGATTTGCTGTAATGTTATTATGTTTAATGTAAATGGAATGTTGCGTATATCAACCGCTGATTTCAACTGGAGTCTTTCTGTCAGTAGAATGTCGATATTCAAATCAGATTGTATACATTACCATTCAAACCAGAAATTGTTTCCCGTTCAGCAATTAGGAGCCAAAAAAAACATATTCTGTTTTTTAGCAACACAAGAAAAAACCGATATTTATATGAAACAATGGGCTGTTTTGCCTGAAGGCATGAATAATAACATCAGAATTTTTCACTAAAAACATCATACATTAAATTTAATAATTGATCTTGTCCTTACTTGGTAAAACTGCTACATACTAAATACAGACGCGAAGACTATTTATCTGGCTTTACACATGTTCATTTGTTTTTCTCTAACTGTTTTTGCTGCCTCCCAGCAACGGATTTTTATTTGTAGTTGTCATGAATTCAGTTCATGAGTTCGTATGAATTCACTAAATTTTCCTCTGTCTGAGGATACTATCAAGCAGCGAAACCGGTTATAGAAAAAGAAACATTTGTGAAGCCAGAGAAAGACTTCGAGCACACCAATGAACCGTCCCATTGTTGCGAATGACATGATTATTAAAATTTTGGTACAAAAATTCTTTGACAATCCTAGCAATGTGAGCTGGACAACCGTCTTGTTGGTACCAAATATCGTGTAAATTACGATGAACTCTTCTAATTGTTGATAAGATATCATTTTTAAATAGATTAAGATACCTTTCCCCAGTTAAATTGTTTTCAAAAAGAACGGACCAACAACGAAGTTACCTGATTTTCTTTTAATTGACTGTCTAATCTAGAAATAAAAATAACATTTTTTTACCTAATAAGCCGCACCAAACATTAATACCAAATATGTCTTGCAATCGTCTTTCTTCCTTTAGATTTTCATTTGCCCAATAATGCCTATTATAAATCTGGATTCATCAGTCTATCTTATTTTCAAATGTAAATTTTTGTCTTGCTGACATTGTCCTTGATACCATCTGCAGAATTGAAGTCGCTTAGGGTAATCGTCAACATTTGAGCCTTGTACGATTGTAGATTTTTATGGATGGTAATGACTTTGTTTTAATACATGGTGTACCGTACTTTTTGAAACGTCAATTTGTTCACCATAAAATCATGTCGCACAGCTTTTACAACCCTTAATGCGTTAAAATATTCCTCAACTTCATATTCATCTGTTAGCGAAAAGAAAATGGTTTTTCTTCTATAAGATGAATATGAAGTTGAGGAATATTTTAACCCATTAAAGATATGCCAATATCGAGGCACATTTCGCCTTATGTTAAAAATGTCCCCTTTCTGCTGCTTTATGTGGGACTTTTGTTATCTTAAAAAAATACTTGATTCGTTCGCAATTTATTTAGCATTTTCAATAGTGTTCTCACCTATCTGTATTTCCCAATATCTTCTGAAAATTTTTTATTAGTTTTTTAATTTAATTAGTAACTTTCAACGCACTCCCAGATTTTTTAGGGTTCTATTTGTTGTCCCTTAATAATTTCGTAAAATATTTTTTTGTAATTGGAAAGACTGTACACCCTATGACCCGATATAACTTTCTCGCGTCATCTTGTCTTTATAGTTTGTAAATTCAGCATGCTAGGTAACAATCGTTACTTATGTACGTTCATAAAAATATTCATCCTCAGCTTACAAACAATAATTTTGCCAAGTTTTGACTTTGAAAACACGACAAATACTTCATTAGACCTATATAGTATTACAGTTGACGAACTTTAGAAATACGAATTACTGCGATGAGCTTATCGTGACATAATCATCTAATTTGGAATATGTGTTTGCTGTGTAGAGGCGAAGTGCGCTCTATATTCGTAGAATCCGTTCGTTAGTTGCATTGTTAGTTGTAAACATGTTCGATTTTACGTTTATGTAGCGACTTTGCAATAATAATTTGTCGTTATTGTCCAGGCAGGACAATTTTCCCCAATCATGAGGATGGTACGCATCATTAGCGTCTGGACGTCATATCCGGAATCAACGGAGCGCGCAAACTCTGGCCAACTCTTCCGGTTTAAACGCGTTTGTCATCCCACGACCTGACAACCGGCACTCATTTCATGGATATGGAATTAATTTATTGTTAAGGGACGGACTGACCCGTCTGACTGTATTACTGTTAAATCTCTTGCTTGAATATAACAAATGATAGTGCGACCTCGCACACTGTTTTATGTGGCACTCGAACAGGTTAAACTAGGTGACACGGGTTGAACTCTGCATTTATTTTATTGAGCTGGGCTTCTACAAATGTTTGTTTGCATGGCTTGTGTGGCAGTTGCTTTTATGTTTATGTCACATAATATTATTCCAACAACACCTACCGTTTCAAGATTTCAAGATGCAAGACAAGTGATTGCTCCTCTTTAGAAGTTAGGTATTACATAATAGTTGAGAAATCTTCAAATAGAGTTCAATCGAGGCAGAAAAAAAAGGACCTTTCCTAACAAAAGATCAAGTAGCTTTAGTTTTTTAGTGTTTTACAGAGTGGCTTCGCGGTTGAGAATGCAAGTTTTCGACCTCCTAACCCCTATGCGTTCGCAGTGGCGTACCAAAAATAATTGGCGCTCCGACATTTTGGACGTTTCTCAGTTTAGCGAGCATATCTTTTTACTAGTTTATCTTACAGGAAAGTGTTATTAACTAAAGTTATAAGACATTGAATATGCTCCGCCTCTTGCAAAAAAAGTTTTTCTGCAGAGTCTTGCCGTAAAAAAATACGAGGCATCACAATTTTATTTTTTTGTGAAAATGCATTTTTTGTGTATCATTTTTTTAATCACATCTCGATAATGGTATATCGTAGAAGAAAATATCTGAAACGATATTTGTAGAACATTAGGTTCTAGAAAATGTTCTACAAACCACAAGTTTCCTACAAGAGATTTTTGGCTGGGACTAACAGAAGAAGGAATTAGGCTGCATGAAGCAACTATTGAAACTCGCGTTTCTGTAATATTGTTTTCCATATTAATTGATTTACCTTATATTTACTGCCTAAATGGCAATATTATTAACACGAAGATCTCTCTTCCAAACAGCTGGAGAGTATAGCAACACAAATCCCCGTATCCTGTTGGGAAGAAACATTGCATCGGGTAATACGTCTTTTTCTGTAAATTGGAATAACACGTGTTCAGTAGCAAATTATGTTGTAGTGAATTTTATTTTTTTTTAAATCACTAATGTAGAGATCCCGACTTTTGAATTTGGAATAATTTCTTCAAAGAAGCGCGAATTACGCCTCCTAGAACCCATATCCAGGGTCAGTTTCAATTTATATATATATATATATATATATATATATATATATATATATATATATATATATATATATATATATATATATACATATATATATATATATATATATATATATATATATATATATATATATATATATATATATATATATATATATATATATATATATATATATATATATATATATAAATGTCACACCGATAACTCAAAAAATAATGGGCCGATTTCAATCATATTTGGTACGTACCTTTACTTTCCAAGTGGCTTACACAAGTTCGTTAGCCAGGAAAATCTGCCCAGGTTTTCCCGGAAAATTTTGTGTTTTATTTCGAAAAAAATCGATATCTCCGGAAGTAACAAAGCAATACTAGCCGAATTTGGTATGTTTGGTACGCTGGTTTCTGTCACAGAAGTGTCTCACGTGCTAAAATTCAGATCTCTACTGGAAAAGAGGAAAAAGGTAGAGTTAAATTAATTTTTAATTAATTAAATCTGATTAGATCTGATTTAGAGAAAGAAAACTATGTCTCGACTACTAAGGCCATTGACATATATAAATTATATAGAAATACATCTTAGGTACAATGTAAGTGCATTAATAATGTATGTGTTCCTGAACCAGTAAATTATACAATACAACGGTTACAGTTATATGTGTTTATATAGTTCACCAGATTTTAAGAAATTTATTATGTTTTCTGATGCTGCTGTGGCTAGGGTTACCATGGATATATTTTTGCCTAAAAACAACCTTCTTTGGAGTCTGTGTTTAGTGCACTCTGTGACAATATGACTTGCTGAAAGGCTCACATTGCAAGTATCACAAACTGGTGGAATTTGTTGTTCCAGTAGGTACTTGTGTGTGAGTGATGTGTGTCCTATCCGGAGTTTTCTCAGGACGGCCAGGGATTTGCGACTTAGTATAGGTGGTTGGAATGCCTCAATGGTTGGTGCTAGTTTGTGCAGCTTGCTAGTTTGATTATTCCAGTATATTTGCCATTTGTCGTAAATTACTGCTTTAACATGTGGTCTTAATAGTTGGTGGTATTGGCTTCTTACTATCGTGCCTTCCGTGATCGCTCTTTTAGCAGTAGTATCTGCCAGCTCATTGCCTATAATGTCGTAGTGTGAGAGTACCCAAACGAATGCAATGTGTGTAAATTGGCGTTCAAGATCGTGAGCAGTATTTTGTATTTCCCTTGCTATATTGTTCTTGGTATATAGGCTACTTATTTCATTTAATGTCAGTTTAGAGTCTGTGCAGATGACTATTTTCGTTGGACAGTTAGAAATGTCTTTTATCCTCTTTATGGCTTGCAGAATTGTAAAAAACTGATGTCTTCGGGTCATTTAATAAGCTGCTCAGAGGAGGGCAATGTCACTATCGCCCCATCTACTCCATGTGGTGACTTAGAGGCATCGGTGTACATTACCAGTGCGGGATTATATTCCCTTAGTGTTTCTGTAAAGATTGACTGCATTGCCAAATTTGGTGTTTTGGCTTGTTTGGGTGACATTAATGGTGTGTTACAGTCTATTTTTAATTGAAGCCATGGTGGTGTATTTGATTTTGGATTTTCAGTGGTTCCTGTGAGATCGATTTGGTAGATGTCTTTTATTATTTCTGATATAAGACGTGGTTTTTCGGTGGAGTTGGACCGCTGATGACTGTGGCATTGGGTGTCAGTTAGGACTGAACGAACAGGATAATTTGCTGAACGAGAAATTCTCGAAGGGTATGACAATATTAGCAATTGTCGTCTTAAAAAGAGTGGCAGCTCATTTGGCTCTCTTTGCATACTTGTTGTAGGGCTTGTTCTGAAGGCACCGAGGCATAGCCTCATAGCTGTATTCTGTAGCATTTAGTGGTTTAGGTGCGGTTTTGCTTACACTTGCATAAACGATTGCGCCATAATCTATTTTAGATCGTATTAGTGATCTGTATAAGCTAATCAAAATTGATTCTTCTGCTCCCCAGTCGTAGTGAGCTACGGCTTTGAGAATGTTCATTCTGCTAGCACATTCCGTTCTGATATGGTTTATTTGATGCTTCCAAGACATTTTTGTATCACCCAGGAATTTGTAATGGTCTACTCTGGAAAGCGTTGCACTGTTTAGTATAAGGTTTGGTGCAGTTTCCTGGTGGTGCCTTCGACTAAATAACATAAATTTCGTTTTCTCTGCTGAGAATTTGTAACCTGTGTATCTTGTCCATTGCTCTAAATCCTTTAGTGTTTCTTGGATTAGTTGTGGTATGATTTGTGTGTTTTCACCTCTGCAGAAAATAATTAAATCATCAGCATATAAAAGAGTTTGACAAGTTTTACCATTTCGTTTCCAATATCGTTGATAGCAATCTGAAAAGGGTTGGGCTTAAAACTGACCACTGTGGCTAAAGAAAGTTAAAACGTCAAAATTAATAATTATGGTAGAAGTACGAATGTGAGTGAAAAATACGACATGACTATCAAGCATCTAGATCTAAGGCGTTATTTTCCTTCATTTCGTTAAAATATGAGCGAAAATATAATAAAAATTGTTTGGTGTAAATAGAAAAGACGTTAGACAATTAACATAGGTACTACCAGATATACCTGCTAGTATATACATGTCGACCGTAGTCGAGTGGGCTAAGTCATGTTTATCGGATAATCGACTCCTACATGACGAGTTTTAATCCTAGATAGTGACTTTACTTTTTATCAATTTTTTTTAGTGTCATTTCACTTTAGGTTATCTGATCAGATTGTTGTTATTCCCATGATTTTTTTGCGAGTTTTTGTATTAAAAATATTATAATAAAGATGAGATGAAAGTTTTAAGACTCAATTTAATTTGAGTAGCATATCTTGGTGTTTGTTCTTGCCCTAACTTAGTGAAACCGCTCGATATTTAATACAGTCGTAGACTTTTCCCTCGGTTTCACAAGTGCTTGTTTTTTTTTAAAGAAAATTCACTAATGAGGAAATCTTAACTTTCGAATTCAGAAAAAAAATTCTTCAAATGAGCGCGAACTTGGCCCCCTAGAACCCATATCCAGGGTCAGTTTCATATATATATATATATATATATATATATATATATATATATATATATATATATATATATATATATATATATATATATATATATATATATATATATATATATGTACATATAATATAAAAATAGATATATCTAGATTATTATTATTACGACAATATTTG
Organism: Tillus elongatus; assembly: GCA_964006375.1. Lineage (NCBI taxonomy): Eukaryota > Metazoa > Arthropoda > Insecta > Coleoptera > Cleridae > Tillus > Tillus elongatus. The sequence continues at coordinate 156,675,882 of OZ023264.1, read as the reverse complement.
ACCTAAATTAGGATCGATGTTATAATACATCATATAACATAGAAAGCTCTAGTATCTTTAGAAGGCAGCATGCTTTTTTGTAATTTCAAGGCTTATAATTTATAAAATAAACCTTGTGAAAATTACAGAATAACACCCATGCGATTTTGTCTGATATAATTTAAGATTTCATTTTGTAAAATATAAAATATCACCCTTGTAAAAACTATGAGACGATAATGCGAACACCTACGAAAGAAACGACGTGTCCGCCATCACATAACTCTATATATTTTCCAGGCGAAGTTTTGGAACATGTGAATAAAATCGAATAGGCGATTCAGCGGATAGAAAATGAAATGTGTTTCTGAAAGGGCAAACTCTTTTCACCGTTCCGTCCGCTTTTTTTCTTATATATTGAAGCGCCCAACCACAAATATATCACATAATTTTGTTGTTATACTAATAATTTTTTGGTAAATGTAGCAGACATTATTTACCGTATATATGGGGACCCTAGAACTTATATGCTTTAAAAAACACAATATTTACACTCTTCTCGAAATGCCAGGCAGGGTTTTATTTGGGATAGCGTGGCAATAAAAACTAAAAAATAAAATACTGCCATAAATTCCATTGGCGGTATAATCTGGGGCTTCTCGTTTTTAATATAGGACAAAAATATGGGAAAGTCTATTGGGAATATCGACATGACGTCTAATGCTATGTGTACATGTACGTTGCTTTATAGCTGACTTATTACTTATTAAGTATCTGTCTTAACTTTTATGAGACAGTTTTACATTAGGCTATGTAACATGATTGGCTAACAAAACAAATTTTAATCTTATATCATAATCTTGTAATGTTTTATAGGCTGTCTATACTGTAGTCTAACCACACTTTTTGAAGCCGTGTTGAAGGACTTTTACACAGAGTCTTCCCGTTTCACCGAAAAACAAAGCTTTAAAAAGTTGGACGTACATAAATCATTAAAAACCTGTACACAGAAAGTGCGTTACGGTAGAGAATTTTCATTGAGATTAACTACAACGTTTTTTAACGAAATATAAATAATAAAGTTTATTAAGAATAGTAATAATAATAATATAAATAATAAGTCAACAGTAAGGGAGCCTAGTGAGACCAAGAGCTCCACCCACTGAGGATGCTGCGCAGGAAAATCAGCCAGCGTTCACCCAGATGGGATTACCAAGACGGCGTATGAAATGGTCTATGGATATGAATGAAGCCATCATGCGCATTTACTACAAAAGTAACACACCTCGGACAACAGACGTAGGCAACAACTTCTCACCGAATTTCTCATAATGTACCCTCACATAGAAGTGACTCAACAGAAAGTAGCGGATCAGTATCGTGTCATATTTAGAAATAACCTTATTCCACTAACGAGACTAAATACCATCAGATAGGAAGTTGAAGATGAAGTTACTAACATAACGGTTACGGAAAATAACGAGATCCTGTTTAATGGTAGTAATCTGCAACCTGTACATACTGAGCAAGGCGAACACATGGAGAGTACGCAACAAGATGAGGAACTCATCAACCTATTGTCTACAGAAATGAGTCGTGCAGTCGCGGAGTATGAAGGAACAAATCCTCTTACTAGACCACCATTACCTAGGCTAACATCATCTAGAAGGCTAGCAATTTTATTGGAACTTTTGAACGGAATAATTTTGCCATCGCACCTTCTAGAGGTCCATACACTGGATCACATTGATTTACTGTGCAGCAACTGCAGCAATTAAAACTTTAGGTATTAAGTTTTCTGATCGAATGTTCAATCAGACTCGCGTCAAAGAGTGCCCCCGTGGGAAAAAAGGTCGATAAGTAGAGTCGAAACACTTCGAAAAGAAAATGGACTAATGACGCAATACACTGGCGCAGTACAGACAAGACAATTGCAGAAAAGAGTAGAGCAAATAATAGGCCGAGTTCAACAACACTAAGCACAAGGCCCAGTCAACCACACTGCAAAAGTATGTTTGGTCACCTTAAAACAGAAGCTTTCTGTATATGCAGAATGGCTGAGGAGATATAAAGCGAGCAACAATAGGAAGTGCGACAATACAATGTTTGAACGCTTTAAAAGGACTTTCTATCATCAGCTTAATTCAGCTACGAATGCAGCCACCGATACTCTTCCAAATAAGAAACAAATTGAAGCGTTCTGGCAAAGTCAACTAGCCACAATAGACTCCTGCAATATTGTCGTCAGATGGGTTAACGAAGAACACAGAGCTTGTCAGAGTTATGAACAGATGCATCATGAGCCGTTTACCACAGATGAAGTCTCCGAGGTTATTAAAGAGCTCCATAATTGGAAGGCACCCGGGTTTGATAGCGTATAAAACTTTTGGCTGGAGAAATTTGGGTGTACACATCATCTATTAGCGGTGTTAATAAATGATGTTATACTTGACCCAAAGAATATGCCATTGTTTTTCACACAAGGAGACACGTATCTTCAGCCAAAGGATCAGCATTGTTCTGCAGACCCCGGCAGATACCGGCCAATAACTTGTCTTCCGACCCTATATAAGTTGACCACATCCTGCCTTGAAAACGTATATATGCGCACTGCGAACTAAGAAAGATAATTGCAGCAAAAAGGGTGTGCCAAAGGATCTATGGGGTGCAACGAACAGCTAATAATTGATTTGATCCTGTGCAATCAAGCCTACAATGGACGAAGAAATATCTTTGCTGCCTACGTGGATTGTAAAAGGGGTTTGTTCCAGTTCCACACGAATAGCTGATGAGTGTGCTGAAGATGTATAACATGGATACTTACATCCTGCGGTTCCTTGAACACACAATGTCTACCTGGATAACAAAGATTCAGTTACGGGTACAAAGGGGTGACAACGCCGTAACCAGCACGATACAAATTAGAAGGGGTATATTTCAAGGCAACTCGCTTAGCCCATTGTGGTTCTGCATCGCATTTAATCCACTATCAAACTGCCTGAACTCCACCAGATATGGCTTCAGTATCAAAAGCAATGGCAGGGAGCAAATGAGGTTAAATCATCTGCTGTATATGGATGATCTTAATCTGATGGCCTCCACAGAGAACCACCTGGAACAACGCCTTAAAATCGTGAAAGGGTTTTCCAGAGATATTGACATGCAGTTTGGGCTCAACAAATGTCGCACCTTATGTGTAGTCAGAGGGAAAATACAACCAGGTATATATGAAGCGAGGAAACTAAACCACTTGGTAATGAATAACGAGCTGACAATTGACTTTACGAAACGAGTACAGCAGGTGGTTCGATCACATCTTAATAGCAAGAAACTGAATAGAGTTCTGCGCTCCTCTCAGTGGAAGTCATATATGACAGAGAATGCAGGTGGCTCAGAAAATACTTCTGGGAGAAAATACAACCACTGGTGCAGTGTGTGGAGAGACAGAAGATACGGCTAGACTATTTCGACCTCAAGCAACCCGATCAGGATCACGTCCTAACTATTATTTAGAGCCTGAATGAGCACAGGCGCACTTGAAAGGAGATTGAGCTGCATGGACGCTTTGCCGTATGTCTAACAGGACCTCGCGTGGACTTCCGCGCATCAACAGAATGGTTAAGGACAGCACGCTTGTTTGCTGAAAGAGTAAGCGATGCAAGATAAGGTTACCAGCACGCGCGCATACCAGCGCCACATCATGAAGCAGGATGTCAGCGACCTGTGTAGACTGTGTAAAAAAAAACGGAAACCATTCAGCATGTGACGGGTGCTTGTGACTCTGACGCAGTCAGATTACAAGAAATGCCATGACAACGTGGCCAAGGTCGTTCAGTGCAACACATAAAAGTGTGCACTGCTCTCTCACTCAACCCCAGCCTACATATTCTCCACTATATATATATATATATATATATATATATATATATATATATATATATATATATATATATATATATATATATATATATATATGCATTCAAACAATGGTCGCACATCAGCACCTCATCGAATAAGCAAACAATAAGCACGGCAGAAAGCCGTCGGTACTGTAGTACCGTATACCATGCGATGTTAGACACGTTAAAGATTCCTACGCTCCTTAGAGAAACTCAGTGGTTTGGAAAAAATCTCAGGGTGTGAGGTCAAACTGCTCCCTGGATTCGGTGATTGGCCACAGTCGCGGAAATAGACCGACGTTAAAGGAAAAAAACTATGTTTGCACCGTGGTCCAGTAGCTATTAACATCTATGTTACTACCAAAGTGATGAGCCACAAACATGTCTATAATTGGCTTGGTTGTTAATCCTAGATTAAACTCAAAGGCGTAAGGCGTAACTCGTCCATGTCTTGCTGATAAAGTTTGTTTGAAAGCTATCAAGGGAAATTTTACCCTGGAATATAAAACGACATACAATTATACTGAAGATTGCAAAGAACTCAATTTTTTGAACAGTCTGCTATGAACAGAGGTGGTATGCCCCTTCCCTTAAAAAAACAACCCGATGGATTCCCAAAAGAAAAGAAGGAGAACGTACAAAATTTGCGTAAAATTATGTCCGAAACCAGAAAACCATTATGGATAAGTCTTTCTGACAGAAATCAAAACGTTCTGAAAAAAAAATGACAGACCATCACTACCTGAGCCGATCGCAGAAACCTCAGCACAGAAAAGAAAGTTAATGCGTCTATCATGATGATGTTGATGGCTTATTTTAAAAGTAATTATTTTATTACAGTTAATATTATGTATTTTCAGTTTTTATTTATACAGATACTGCAGTATTATTGAATATATTTTAATGGTTCACTGAACATAAGCGAAAACGCGGCATTTATTTTAAATGCTCACATTCTCCTAATGATGAGTATTTAAATTCAAAATTAGTATTTATTTCCTCTAATTGGCCAAAACAAGAATGACAATACAAGAAACAACAGTTAGCAGATTCCGCAATTCTGAAACCTTATTTGTTCCTGTTCAAATCATTATCTCAAAACTATCCTGCTTGTAGATACTGCACCTCTGCTTATGGGGGCAGTAATGAGATTATGTAATTCGCAGCCTCAAAAAATAATGCTTATGCTAAATCAGTTAGTTGAATAGTTAAATATATTTTCTTTGGCTTATTTAATTAGAAAGAAGAATATCCAAGAAAGGGAATTCATTAAATCAGTTTGCTCGTTTAAAACAAGGTAGTTATTGTCGTGTGTGTGCTTTTTTACTTCTAAGCCTTCAAAAAAGTCTAGTTTACGTTTGTCATTATAAAAATGTTGTGGTTGTATGCGGTTATTTACTGTAGGTCTATGTTCGGTATCAATAATATGTTTTGCAAATGTATATTTTAACTATTCTTTCCAAAAGTAGTAATAAGATAATGAGTTGATGTATGTCGATATTTTCGTTGTATAAAGACTGCTTTTATACTGTTATTGTTTAGTTATTTTATTGTTATAACTGTTATCATAATTATGATAGGCTAGTTCTATTTTTATGTTAAATATTGACATACATCAGATAGACATTTTGAAAGCCTCATATGTCATCTATTTTTCCTTTTATTTTCAATTTGATAAATTTTTTGACCAAAACATCATATCATAACATAGCAACAGATCTTTATTTGTAGTTGTCATGATTTCGTACTAATTCAATTTTCATCTGTCTGAAAATGCTGTCAATCAGCGAAAATATAGTCACAGAAACGTTGAAGAACATTCTAGAACATCCAGAATTCGTAAAGGCCACTTGCTCCAGTTAGCTTACGCGCTGGCTACGTCCTTCACCTACAACAAAGAAAACCAACAGTGAAGCCAGAGAAGTAGTCTCCAAGTCTGTATGTAGTATGGACAAGTTTCACCAAGTAAGGGCAACAAAAATCAATGAAATGATACTAACCTCTTATTTTTCATTACACTTTTTGATCGAACTAACTCGGATGACGCACTGCATAAGAAATGCCTAACCTTTTAATTTACCGTCGCTGGCATCTTTGCAAAGTAAAATATTAAAAAAATTATATAACACAAATGCCACTTTGAAGCCGTCGGTCCCGTGTGTCTGCAATGTCTTGCGGAAAGGCCGGCGTTCGGCAACATTTCTAGGATAGAGAGGTGAAACTGCTCCCCGGCGTCGGTGATTGGCAACAGTCATCGAAATAGACCGACGTTGAAGAACAAAAAAGTACACAAATATTGGTTGCACTGTTATCAAATACGTGACAACATTTCTCAATTTAAATAAATTCTACGCGAAATGCTATTGATTTCTATGCATATCAGGCAGCCGGATTTTGATGAAAAATCTTTGTATTCGGACGAATTTGTCGAAAATATTTCGATGTTGTGTCTAGAGAAGGGAATAGCAACCAAATAAGTTATCCTTATATGATTTGCGAAAAGGCTTCCCTGGAGATTGATATTTCCGTGAACTCAGTGTACCTTCTAGTCGATTCCCTTAAGAAAATAGAGTGGATTTCTATTCTATTTTATTCTACTTTCTTTTGGATGTATGTCTCCAGACAATGATCTTGGAGCTTCTCCAGATTTGAATATGTATTATTGCGAAACCTGGCTTAATGCATCCTGCTATCAAGTAAAAGTGCATTACCGAACAATAGATGATACATCAAATCTGGATATGGGTTGTATACAGGGTGCACCAATAATATTGCACCAAATCAGATTTTGCTGCAATGTTTGATATTCAGATTTGACGTTTAGTTGGGTTTAATTATACATTAATACCCATATTATGATGTGAACGTTATTTGTTTTGTGCGACTGCTGTTTGTCAGAGGCCGCCATCTTCAATTTTTTTATGGAAATTCAGGTTTAATTTATTGCCATTTCGCAGGTACCCAGCTAATTTGGAAATATACTAAGGTATATCGTGAGGTTGTTTATTCTAAAATAACGGAGAAGATTAGAAAAAACAATTAACCTTGTGAAGAGAAAATCTTCTGGACACAGCATTTAAATGAATACAATTTATTTAAAATTTATGTCAAAAGTAACATTTGCTTCTTGCTAAAAACAATGGAAAAACTGCTTGACCCGCACATTAGGGACGGTGCACTGGAAGCATATACTCTACACTACGGTTAATACGCATACATAGAAGGAGTCTGAACAGAAACAGCACTTCACCAACTAGTGCTGAAACTGGAGAATACGCTGAAGAACAGGGAGGTGGCGCTGGGGGCCTTCCTAGAACAAAGAGGGGGCCTTCAGCAACAACTCAATCGGATCAGTACTGGCATCTGTCAGAGAGCGACGAATAGAGGAAACCTGCTGCAGCTGGATCGGTTCCATGCTCAAGGATAGGGCGGTGTTCACCTCACTCGCGGGAGGGACTCTGTTGGCGGGAGTCGCGGCAATGTGTCCGCAGGGGGGCGTTCTGTCTCTGGTGCCTAGTCGTGAACGGCCTGCTAGGGGTCTCTCGGGAGTACGAGGTACAAGGCTATGCTGACGACATAGCTCCGAGAAAGCAACCGTCATACCGTTTACGAGGAGGGGGAAGTGGGAGAGCCACAGAACTCTCACTCTGTCGGTACAAGCATTCCAATGGCCAGGGAGGTAAAATATCTTGGGATTGTACTGGACTCCAAGCTAACCTGTTATGATCATGTTGAAAAAATACTACGCAAGGCAGTTATGACCTTAGCCGTCACTAGGCAGCACTGGTGTGGTGGCCTTAGGTGACAAAGTCCAGTACCAAACAAAAACTAGGCAAGATCCAAAGGATGGCTTGCCTCGTCATCACAGGGACCATGACTTCAATCCCAACAGCCATCATGGAGGTGTTGCTGCATCTGCCCCCCCCCCCCCCTACACATAGGGAAGGCCAAGCTAGGACTATACAGACTAGCCTGCAGTCATAGACTGAAGACCAACCCAGGCTGCAGGGGCCACTGCAAAATTCAGGAGGTCGTGAAGGAGCCCATGCTTGAAATGAGGGCAGACTTCGCGAGCCCGCGAATCTGCAGGGATAACAAGTTTACAGTGGTAATCCCCGATCGTGAAGCATGACCGGGGGCGATTCCCCGCCTACCACAGGACACGCTCAGGTTGTTCACGGATGTATCCGGCAGGGAGCGTGGGATGGGGGCAGGAGTTTATTCGGAAGGACCGAGGGTAAGCCACAGTATTGCCCTCGGAGCTCATGTAACGGTCTTTCAGGCCAAAATGTACGCCATGTTGCACTGCCGGCGAGAGCACAAGATACGGAGCCACACTAACAAGTGGATCCTCATAGCCACAGACTGCCAGGTAGCCCTTAAGGCCCTAAGTAGCCCACCGGTAAATTCCTGGCTGGTAAGTGAATGCCGAGACGAGACAAGCAACGTGGCTGGGCAGAATGAGGTCACCCTCATCTGGGTGCCGGGTCACTCAGGGGTCAAAGGCAATGAAGAATCTGACAGTCTTGCGAACAGTGGATTGGCAGAGCCATTTATGGAATCAAAACCGGTCCTGGGCGTATCGAACGGGTCGGCCAGGGGAACCATTAAGTCCTAGGTCAGGGAACAGCAGAAGGCATACTGGGCAGACTGTTCAGGGCTCAAACACGAAAAGTTAATAATTGGGCAACCCAGTCCGAAGAGAGCAGTCGAGCTGCTTAATCGTAGCGGAGGACAGCTCTTGACGGGATACATGACTGTCAAGAAACACCTGCATAAAATGAAGAGGTTCGAGGTGGACCTGGCATGCAGACTCTGCGGCGAGGGGGAGGAATCAGCCCAGCACATCTTGTGCAAGTGTAAAGCTCTGGACCGCAAAAGACAACTGATCTACGGACAGTCTAGACCGGAGACAGAGCAATATAAAACTTCACCCTACCAATTGTTGTGCAGACTAGTTCAAGGCACAGTGATTTTGGAATGGGTGGAGAAGAAAAGACAAAGGGCATGCACAATAAGACAAAGGATGGGGTGTTATCGAGGAGGGGGAGGGGTAAGACGCATACGAGCCCTAAGGAAAAAACATTTGTGGGTTATTTACTTATTGTTATCAATTTTCGATGTTTTCAAAAATACTCTTTATTGTTTTCCCAATTTGAACTGATAACAATAACAAAAAATATAATCTTCCTTATCTCTCTCATCCTGGCTTCTACTTAAAAAATTAATTCGGATAAGTGGTTATAATCTAGCGTTACATCTAAAATACGGTTTTATTTCTGTGAAAACCAGTGTGCTTATACCCTCTGTCAAAGATTATGGCACAGCTGTCTGTTAAAATAGGTAAGCGAAAATGAACACGTCCGAGATGGAGCGCATTGAATAATTTGTATTGTTGGATTCGGTAATAGCAAAAGGACCCATTTTATCATATGTTTAGCGACAGTTGTCCAAGCAGAACTTTCTTCAGCAGATCTACATTATTGCAAAAAGTAAAGTTTTAGGTCGAGCGAAAAGAGCAACAAATGATGAAATTTCATTACATGTATTACTGGATGTTGCTGATACAACAAAAATTTGAATCGTGCAGCAACTTGCAACAAATCATAGAAGGTGTATAAAGTCAATAAGAAAAGCACTGAAGCAGTCTAAGTATCATCCCTACCAACCACCTTAATTCATCAACTTGTAGACGATTTTCATTGCAGGTTGCAATTTTCAGAAATGTTGGCTGAAAGAACTGAAGCTGATCAAAATTTTGTAGAAACGTTGTTTTTTTCAGACGAAGACACATTTACGTTGAATGGTTCTGTGAACAGCCATAACTCTATAACTGTAGATACAGGTTTTTTCCCCTCAGGACTCGTCCGCGACTTCGCCGCCCCGAAAGCACTGCAGCCTTTGGCTTATTGTGCATACCCATAATCTTTCTATTTCACCCATTTCAAAATCACTGTGCCTTAAACTAGTCTGCATAGCGATTGGTAGGGTGTAGTCTTATATTGCTCTGTCTCCGGTCTAGACTCACCGTAGATCAGTTGTCTTTAGCGGTCCAAAGCTTTACTCGCACAAGATGTGCTGCGCTGATTCCTCTCCCTCGCCGCAGAGTCTACATGCGAGGTCCTTATCTAACCGCCCCATTTTATGCAGGTGTTTCTTGAGGGCCGTGTGTCCCGTCAAGAGACCTGTTATGTACCTGTGCTGTCCTCTGCTAAGATTTAGCAGCTCCACAGCTCTTTTTAAATTGGGTTCGTCAATTACTGACTTCCCATGTCTGAGCCCTGGACAGTCTGCCAGGTACACCTTGTGTTCGTTTCTGACCCAGGACTTAATCGCTCCCCTGGCCGTGCTTCTTTTCACGCCCAAAACCGGTTCTGGTCCCATAAGTCTTTCTGCTGATCCTCTCTCCGCGAGATTGCCAGCTTCTTCATTGCCTTTGACCCCCCAAGTGACCTGGCACCCAGATGAGGGTGACCTGGCACCCAGATGAGGGTGACCTCATTCTGCCCAACCAGATCGCTCGTCTCGAATTGGCACTCACTCGCCAGCCAGGAATTTACCCGTGTGCTACTTAGGGCCTTAAGGGCTGCCTGTCTGTATGTGGCTATGAGGATCCGCTTGCTGGGTTGGCCGTCGTCTTGTTCTCCCGCACACAGTGCAGGATGGCGTACATTTCGGCCTGAAAGACCGTTCCATGGGCTCCCAGGGAAATACTATGACTTACCCTCAGTCCTTGCGAATAAACACCTGCCCCCGTCCAACGCTCCTCGCCGGATCCGTCCGTGAACCAGACGAGCGCGTCCTCTGGTATGCTCGGCGTCACCTCCCGCCATGCATCGGTGATTTCCACTGTAAAGTTGTGTTCCCTTCAGATTCGCGGACTCGCGAAGTGTGACCTCATTTCAAGCATGGGCTCCTTTACGATCTCCTGAATTTTGCAGTGGCCCCTGAAGCCTGGGTTCTTCAGTGTACCATTACAGTCTAGTCTGTATAGTTATATCCTGGCCTCCCACATAATAACTAAGTGTATGGGGGGGGGGGGGTGTGCAGGCACTTAGATAGGTACTGCACAACTGTAGATACAGGTACCCTGGCAATCCCCATGTAAACTTGGAAATTCACACAAATTTCCAGGGAAACATAATGTTTAGTGTGGAATATTGGACCGAAACGTCATCGGTCCTTTTTCAATGCTTAGTACATTAACGGCTGTAGGTTACATGTAATTGTTAAAAAATAAAATTGTACCTAAAATAAAAGAGATTAGACTAAATCCAATAAATCGCAACCCTCGCGCCAAGATGTCTCCCATCAATAAGATGGTGCTCCACCTCATCCCGGCCAGAAAGTTAATATATTTTTAATCACAATTTCTTAGGGCAACTGACGGAAGGGTCCTATTAAACGACTGCTGGGCCTTTAGACATGACTCCCATAAACTTTTTCTTTTCGGCATATTATAGTAATAGACCAACCACATCAGAGTTGGAAGGTTGAGTTAGAATGGCGATCGCAAACATTGCTCCGGCATATCTGCAGAAAGCATTGGGCGCTTTCTTTAATAGACCTAAATATTGCCAAGGAATGAATGAACAACAGTTTAGGCAGTTATTGAGATTTTTTTAACTGGGTTACTAAATTCTCAAAATTTGTTCTATTCAATAGTATAATTTTCTTCGTTGGTAATGAATTTTATTAAAAAATGAGGAAACGTGATTTTGAATTTTGAACAAATTTCTTCAAATGAGCACAAACTAGGCCGCCAAGAACACATATCCGAGGTCAGTTTCAATTTTGATATGTTGATGATTGATATATATATATATATATATATATATATATATATATATATATATATATATATATATATATATATATATATATATATATATATATATGGTGTGAAACACACTTATCGAATATAATTCATTATTCTGCAAAAAATAGTTTTTGTGGAAAACGCTGAGACACTTGAACTTTAATTTGTCGAACATTATCTTATAATCATAGTTCAAAAAAGTAAACTTCCACCACTTTATCCATTTTTTTAACAACAACCCTACATTTTTTCATCACAATTCGATGGATCACATTTTTTTGAATGCGGAGGTACCCCATATGTATGGTCTAATATTACAGTTTTTAATACAGGGTGGAAATTTAATACTGGAATATTGAAACAACCAGTTTACCCTGAAGCTAAAATTTCGAAAGTAAACTTAATAAAACCTCCCTTTCTTATAACAACTGTTCAAAATGTTTTCCATTCACTTGCACAAAACGAAATAATCTGCTCTGGAATTCTTCCCTAACTCTGTTCAACACGTCAGGCGTTACGTTTCTAATTTATGTTGTTTTTTTTTTTTCATTTTAAAATCATCTAAATCAGCAGGTTTCGTTTTATACACTGTGTTTTTAAGGTATCCCCATAAAATAAATCAAGGGGTGTAAGAGCTGGTGATCTAGCGGGCCATTTTACCATACCTCTTTGTCCAATCCATCTTTGTAGAAAGACTTCGTGTAAATACTCCCGTATTGAAGAGAAAAGTGGGGCGGTGCACCGTCTTGTTAAAATCATATCCTTTCATGGGGAATATTAGGTTCCATTACATTTGGATACAATTCTGCTAACATTGCGACAAGCTATTCCCTTCGCATTTCTAAATATCTTGGACCGTTTAGATTTTCTATAAAAACAGGTCCAACCACGTGATCACTAATGATACCAGACCAAACGTTCAACTTCTGAGGATGCTGACTGTGTGTTTGTCGCATCCAGTGGGGGGTTTTAGGCAGCCCAGTGTCTGCAATTTTGCCTGTTTACGTCGTCATTCAAAAGAAATGTTGCTTCATCGGAAAACAGAACGTCAGCAGAAGAAATAACATATCTATGTAACATGTCCAGCAGTTATTATTATTATTATTAATCGCCTTTATTAAATAAATAACAAAAGAAATGAACATTAACAAAGAACTAAAATACACAACTCAAGCCAATCTAAGCTATAAGCTAGTTGTTCACAAAATTGCAATCTTCTATCAGGATCCCCGTCAATCAACTCTTGGAAGTGTTGTGGTTTATAGGGATGCATTTTTTCGTTTTTGAGACTCCTTAAACTGTTGATTGACTAACATCATTTTCACGTACACCATGACGGGTATAAGTTGTTGGTTATTTTTGAAATGCGAATAAAATGTTGAGTTTTACATCTTCTTCAACAAAATTGAGTCTCCTAGGCAGTGGTTTAACGTGTCCCTAATCACGAAACTGTGAATGTATCTTAGATACAGTTCCCTGGGTTGGTGGGAGCAAATCTGGATGTTTTTCATTAAATAGGTTAAGAACTTGTGCTTGTGTTCTACACATATCACCATACCGAATCATCACTAATATTTCTTTTTGCAGAGTTTCAGTTAAGTATCGCATTATTAGACCAAAAATTTATTGAAATTATCGAAACAAAATTACTACTGATTTATAAGGAGACCGTGCATTTAACACAATACACCACAAAATAAAACAGAACTGTTAAATATCCCTTTCACACCGCAAAAATTGGTAGTTAATAAGAAACGATTAATTATACCAAGTACGTTTTAGATAAAAGACAAGATAAGAAATTTAAGATAAGAGTCAGTAAAGAATTCCAGAGCAGATTATTTCGTTGTGTGCAAGTGAATGGAGAACATATATTATAAGAAAGAGACCTTTTTACGAAGTTTACTTTCGAAATTTAAATTTCAGGGTAAACTGTTTAGTTTTAATATTCCGGTATTAAATTTCCACCCTGTATTGAAAACTGTAATATTAGACCATACATATGGGGTATCTCCGCATTTAAAATAAATGTGGTCCATCGAATTGTAATGAAAAAATATAGGGTTGCTATTTGAAAAAAAAAAAATGGATAAAGTGGTGGGGGTAAATGGTGGGAGTTTTTTTTTTTAATTTTAATTGTAACATGTTTGACAAATTGAACTTAACGTGTCTCAGGGTTTTCCACAAAAACTATTTTTTGCTGAATAATGAATTTTATTCCATAAGTGTGTTTCACACTCTATATATATATATATATATATATATATATATATATATATATATATATATATATATATATATATATATATATATATATAATGAATAAATAGAATTTTATATAAAGGATTACTAAAATTTAATTTGGCTGCGCAGTCGAGGGCATGAGCTTTAATGTAAATTGAACAAAGGGCATGGACTTTTGCACTCACAATTGGTATGGTGTTAGGTGTACAAATAAATTACAAAATACGGTTAAATTTGTTTATTAAAAAATGTTGAATTAATATAATGCAAATGACTGAATTTATTAGAAAAATACTGAAGTTATATAAAACACAATGACCATGTGTTTCGTGATGAATTGTTGCGGTTTAAATAAAATTACATATGTTCAAAGACTGATAACAGATAAGCAAGGTACTTAACTTTGGTCCTGTTGGCGAGCTTCCATCGCTTGGCCGTATCAGAGAAGGCCTGGGGTTGTTTAGGGCCATTTAAACCTCTCAGCACATTATTGGGCGACTCAAGGCTGCCTAGACCGTTGAAAAAAATTGATGTGACCTCTACTTGGCCTGGTCTTCAAAATTTGTTCGAATTCGTTTGAGGATCTCTTCAAGTTTTCTTGCTAAATAGTGGTTGTAGGGTGTGATGGGTGTTCCAACGCTAAACGTTCTCTACTTCATGGTGTAAAAGTCGTACAGGAGAAATACGAACAAAAACCAAAGAAGGGACGAACCAAAGAACAGATCCAACGAACAGGATGGCTCATAATGACGTGCTGCCTTCTTATTGCTTATCTGGATATCATCGACATAATATTTTTTATTTTTGCATGATCTTATGAAGGTTTTCTTATCATACAAATAAATCCGACCTACCAAGTGTCACACCTGGGCAAAGCAGTAACTCTCACTGACTATTAAGACGGTGTGCTCACTGACTACTACCCTGGTAAATCATGTCGATACTTATGACGTCAACTTAGGAGGGCGGAGTCCCTTGACTGGAAGATGATTATAAAGATACATAAATGAACTTTATATATACATATCCCATCGATAATGAAAAAAGTAATGGGCTGATTTTGAGCAAGCTTGGCAAGGACCTTCCTTTTGTAAGTGGCTTCAATAAGTTCGTTAGCCAGGAAAATCGACCCGGGTTTTTTCAAAAAAAATTGTGCTTTCTTTAGAAAATTTTTGATATCTCTGGAAATAAGAAAGTTTTGGCAACAAAATTTGGTACTCAAGTTTATATCACCAAAGGTCAACTATGTAGGTACCAAAATCTAGATTTGTAAGTTAAAAGACAACAAAGCTATAGGCTTTTTTTTTGAAACGTTAAAATAGGTAACATTTAGGCAAAGAACCTGTAACAAATACGGGTTAGGTAGAAAAAATGTAGCAAGAAGAGTGTTTTACAAATACTTTAGTTTCAGCTTCAACGTCATTGCGGTTCATTTTACTAACATATTTCCAGAAAACTTATTTCAAATAGACTCTTTCTCTAATGCTTTCCAGTAGTTTTAGCTATAGAGTTGATCGTGTAATTGTATATAATTTTTAGCGGATTTTCGTAGGAAAAATTAAGGAGACCGCCACTTTTAAATTTTGAAGAGATTTCTTCAAATGAGCGCACACTAGGCCCCCTAGAACCCATATCCGGGGTCAGTTTCCGTTTTTACCTGTTTTCATATATACGAGTGACGCAGATCTGCGGTAAAGCAAAATATATCCCTCGCCTCCAACCAATTTAACTGAACCTCTTTAATTTTTTTGATAAACTCAAGTGAATTTGTTACTGAAAAACTGTTTTGTTTGACGGGCAAGCTTTTAATTTGTCAACCACTTTGATAAATTGTATCTCGGGGAGTCTATAGCCGAAACAATGGACTCATTGATTTTCCCAGTTTATGGATTTACGTGGGACAGTACTTTTTGGGGACTTTTGGATTTGCAACTTGTAACTTTCTAGTCTTATGTTCTAAGATTGTGACAACTCTTTACACTATTTTAACGTCCGAAATCATTTTTGGCAGTGGGTTTAATTTAGTTTTATGAATTTTTTTTTTAAATCACTAATGAGGAGATCCCGACTTTTGAATTTTGAAAAAAATTCTTCAAATGAGCGCAAACTAGGCCCCCTAGAACCCATATCCAGGGCCAGTATCAAATTTTATATGTGTATATAAATATATAAACATATATATATATATATATATATATATATATATATATATATATATATATATATATATATATATATATATATATATATATATATATGTATATATGTATGTATGTGTCACACCGATTACTCAAAAAATAATGGGCAGATTTTGATCAAATTTGGTACATACCTTCTTTTTCTAAGTGGCTTGGATAACTTCGTTAGTCAAGAAAATGAACCAAGGTTTTCTCGGAATTTTTTTTATTTTCTTTCAAAAAAATCATATCTCCGGAAATAACAAAGTACGGAGAACCAAATTTGTTACACTGATTTCTGTCATAAAGTGTATGCTATCTGCCGAAATTCAGATTGTTCTGTTAAAAGACAAAAAATCTTGAGGTATATTAATTTTTAATTAATTAAATCGGATTCAAGAAAGTTAAAACTTCAAAACTGATAATTATGGTATGAGTTCGAGTGTGAGTGAAAAATACTACAAGAAATGACTAAAAAGCTCCTAGATATGGGTCTAAGTGGTTATTTTCCTTTATTTCGTTAAAATATGAGCAAAAAATCCATTGTAAATCAAAATTGTTTTGTGTAAATACTAAAGACGTTAGACGGTTAACATGTATTGCGGGATATACTGCTGGTACATATATGTCCGGCGTAGCTAAGTTGGCTAAGCGGTGTACATCTGATGATCGACTTCAACATGACGATTTCTAATCCTAGTTAGTGACTTTACTATTTATCAATTTTTTTTAAATCTCACATTACCGCTATCTAATTATATTGTTGTTATTCCTACGAAATTTTTTTCGGGTTTTTGTATAAAAAATAGAAAAATAATCTGATAAAGAGGAGATGAAAGTTTAAAGACTAAATTCAATTTGAATAGCATATCTGGTTGTTTGTTCTTGCCCTAACTTATTGAAACCGTTCCATATTTAACACAGTCGTTGACTTCCCGTGGCTTAACAAGAGCTTGTTTCAATTAATTTTGTTTAAAAAAAATATCCAATTAGGAGATCCCGACTTTTAAATTTAGAAAAAATTGCTTGAAATGAGCACGAACTAGGCCTCCTAGAACCCATATCACTTTCAATTATTTATATAATATATATATATATATATATATATATATATATATATATATATATATATATATATATATATATATATATATATATATATATATATATATATATATATATATATATATATATATATATATATGTAAAAGGGTGAACCATTTACCAAAATTTAAGTCTGTAGGTTTAAAGACAAAAAAGTTAGAGGCATTTAAAGAAAAAAAATGGGGTTTTCCTCAAAACGTAAATAGTCGCGATTTGAAAGGCCAAAATTGGCAACTTTTAGACAAAGAACCTGAAAGAAATACGGATTATGTAAAGACTGTTCTACAAATCCTAAAGTTTCAGCTTCAACCATCATTGTCCTTCATTTTAGTAAAATATTTCCAGAAAATTCATTTCTCTGATGCTTTGGCGGTAGTTTTACTTAGGTTTAACGGTCTATAATTTTTAGCAAATTTTCGTAGAAAAAATTTGAATTCTAAAAAGATTTCTGCAAATCAGCGCAAATTATTTTTATTTTAGTTTATATTAATTTTTGGTGTCCCTGAACCTTCCTAAATCATTAGTGACCCACTACCTGCAGAAAAATATGAATAGAGTTGTGGATATTCAGAATTATTCATCCTCTGATTACGCTAACTAGGTCAGTGAAACGATCGTCATGTTATTTTAAACGCATTGTGGTGATTTGAGTTTTCCAAGTATGCTTAAACCTATGTTGCCGTTACGCTTATATTACATGTAAAAGAGATTTATTTTATTGACGTAAAATCAGCTGCATTTTTATAAATCCATGTTTCTGATTTACATCTCGCTTCAAATCTCAGTCACAGACGACCTGTCGGAAACACCTCCTTGTTTTCGTCTTTCTCCAAACACCACGTACATATGCGTCTGGCGGCATTACCAGTGAGCTATATTTCGTGTGCTACATATCATTATACAAGCAACTAGCTCTGAAGCAACATGAAAAATGCAACAAGAAAGCGAACTGTGTCAATTTTTCATGTTCAGCTAAGCTGACAGCTTCAATTTACCTTAGTGTGTTCCATAAAACATGAATCAATATTGGTGTTCTACATCCAATGCATATGATAAGACACTGTCAACTTCAAACAGCGTTCACACATTCTACTAATTCAAGATATGCAAAACAGTTGGTAGCGTTGAGTGTAGACAAGGGAGAGAATATATAGCGATAAAGTTACTACATGGGTGGAATATGTACAAACTACAAGAGTCAATAATACATGAGTAAGTGTGAGACATCCTTTTTGTATTATCGGCTGCAAGAGCATTTATATTTATCTAACTTTAGTTTAATTAAAATAACTATCTTTCTTCCTAATGTTTTTAATTACGATCTGTGGTAGCCAGAAAAATATTATTCTAAACAATTAAAGCAAATTTTGCAAGGAAATTGCTTTAATTGTTTAGACAAATATTTTTCGTACTACGACAGTAGATAACCAACACGGGTTCTGGGCCACAAAAAAACAAAAATTTCCGAACGTACATTTTTTAAAACCACGTTCCTTTACCCACGCCCATTTACCTTAAATTGACCAATCAGAGGCCGTTTTAGAGCTTAAAGCGTCCATTTTTCACCCAAAACACGCCCATTTTACATAAATTTAGCCTGCTACGGGTTCTGGCCCAAAATTTCTAACGACAGATTTTGTCCAAAATTAATCGGGCTCGATCGGAGCTATCGGAGATTAATTAATAAACTAATAATCGGGAATAATTACATTGGCCGAGGGCTTCATGATTTAGAGTTGCATCACCCCACCTTTAGAGACGACAAATGGGGGTGGAGGTTAATAAGCAAGAATAATTTAATTGAGCGAGGGCTCCATGATTTAAAGTTACGTCAGCACACATAAATAAATAGAGACATAAGTCTGTATCATTTCGCGGTTGCAGGGACGGCTCCTCAATAAGTGCGCCCTTGCGCGCGCATTGCCGCCTGGCGTGGAAAAAATCATATTTTTGCTATGCTATATTTAAATAAATTTTTATTTACTTTATTACCTCCTCCATTCAACAAACAAAATTAGTATGTCGAGGATCGAGGATTGCAGAGTTGGCAGCCATTAATACAGAATACAGAATACAGAATCAGAATAAGTATAGTGTTAATGGTTGCGGATTGCAGACGTTATATACATCCATATCCATATACATCACTCGCGCGGCGGTGTGTATTTTTCAGCGCTCTGAGGAAATGCGATACTTCAATGCGAAATGATCGTGTGTCTTCGTCGAAAACGACCTAATAAGCAATATGGTTGTGCGATTTAAAATTCCATACTTGCAGTTTGCAGTGGACTTTTCAGAGAGCGTGCGTAGTGTGAAGTAATATTAATTTTCGTGTAGTGTTTCGCGTCGGAATTATTTTAATTAGATCATTTCGTTGTTGTTTACATGTTCTAACAAGACAATTATTATTAATATTATGGCTACTACTTCAGGTTGCTTAATGAGTGGACAAAATAATTGTGATACTGTGATTAATTCAGTGGATAATATTTTAAAGGTTAACTATTCACAGTCAAACTAAAACTAGGTAAGTAGTTAATTATTATTCAGTTTAGTATGTAGGTTTTTTATAATACATTTTCGAGGAAAAAAGAGGCGAGACATTCATTTTAAGTGAATTTTTATTTAAAAAAATTCACTAATAGAGAGGTATCGAAGGAGAGACTTTGCAAAATTTTTTTCAAATGAGCGCGAACTAGGACCCCTAGAACCCATATCCGGGGTCAGTTTAAATTTTTATATGTATATATATATATATATATATATATATATATATATATATATATATATATATATATATATATATATATATATGTATGTATGTATGTATGTATGTATGTATGTATCCAACCGATAACTCAAAAAATAAGCAACTTATTTCGATGAAACTCGGCAAGTGCCTTTCTTTTATTAATGCCTTGGATGAGTTTGTTAGTCAGGAAAAGCAGATAAGGTTTTCCTGGAAAATTTTGAGTTTTCTTTAAAAAAAAATCCTTTTCACCGAAAATTACAAAGCTATTTTAATTAAATTTAATGTATATGTTGCCTTGTGAAAGACCTTACTACGCACTAAAATTTAACTTTCTACATTGTTAGAAAATTTAGTTATTCAAATTTTGAGTTTTCTTTTGAAAAAAAATGTTTTCCCGAAATTACAAAGTTATTTGGATGAAATTTGGTGGATATGTTGCCCTTACTATACACCAAAATTCAACTTTGTAAGTTTGTAGAAACTTGAGTTATTCAAATTTGAAGCAATTAAAAAAAAAATCACTACCATAACGCACATGCTGCGTCCCGAACTTTTTTTGTTGCGCACCCCCAATGCAATAAGGCAGGAGCCGCTACTGCGCGGTTGGAACAAATGTTGACACATTTTAACAGGAAAAAGAATCAAATATTATCGTCAGCAAAACGTCTTTATCATCAGTTAGATCAAAACAACAGTAGTGGAAATTCTTACAGCTTAAAGCGCAATTAAATTACATTTTGAGTAATTCATATACTACTGAAGTAGTCTGAATACTTCAGAAGGGTTGCATTTACTTAGAAAATATTTCTATTACTGGAAGAGTAGTTGAACTACTGGAACAGTCATCGAATTGCTACAATACGGCGAAAACGATAACACAATCTGATTGTAACGACCTACTTCCGAAGGGTGGAGTATGGGTCAGAGTTTGATCGGGAAGTAGGGAATTGTCTCCAGCGACACCACTTTACTTGAAGTTTTCAAAAAGGTTCCTGGGGGAAAGTGGAAGCCCCACAGTGACTAATGTCCCCGTAACGGACCACCCTAAGGAAGTATGATGCTCATGTTGAGATATTTGGTTTGCAGGGGTCAAACTTTATAGGGACTTAACAGTGAACAAGAGTTATTTAAAACAAATTATGCTTTTATTGTTGGACATATATATATATATATATATATATATATATATATATATATATATATATATATATATATATATATATATATATATATATATATATATACACACAACATCGGAGGTCCCAGGGCTTCAAAGAGGAGACTGCTAATGAGTGTCGCAATGTCGCAGATATTGTATGCTGCCCCCACGTGGCACAGTGTCATTAAAAACAAAAAGCTTGTACAGAGACTCACAATGGTGCAGCTAATACTCTCAATTAGAATATGTAGCGCCGCCTATAGGACAATTTCAGCAGAGGCTGCGGCTGTGATTGCAGGTGTGCCACCAGTGGAGCTGCTCATCCAGGAGAGACAAGAACGATATGGCGGGCTATCACGGGAAATTGCTAGGTCTCAACTGATGACTAGATGGCAGACGAAATGGAAGAACAGCTCGAAAGGCCGCTGGACCTGGAGGATTATTCCAAATATTAGAACCTGGAGTGAAAAAAATCATGGAGAGGTGGACTACTTCTTGACCCAGACACTGTCGGGCCATGGCTGTTTTGGCGGAGGGATACGGAGTCTTGTGACTACTGCGGGGCGATTGACGATGTAGAACACACTCTATTCGCCTGTCCAAGATGGGAGAATGTCCGAAAGGAATATGCCCAAGCCAAGAGTACAAACTTTAAAAAATAAACAAAATATAGGGAGCAGATAACACTCTGTCAATTCCGTTTAAGTAAAACTGGGTATTAGGGACACCTGTATATTGAAACACGGAAAAATAGAAAAAGAATAAGTTCTGGGTTTTCACGAGTAACTTGGGGAACAGCTATACATGATTTACCACAAATAAATCAGAAAATATAATTATCGCAGATTAATTAAATTATATGTGTCTTACAAAAAATATAATTGCGGAAAAAGAAAAGGTTTCATTGCAATGAAACGGTAGCTTCATTACACGATTACTCACTGAACAGTAATTGAGGTATCAATTATGAATTACTCGTACAGAAAATAATTAAATTACAGTAATTCAATTACCAGAAAGTTATTGAACTACTTTTTTAATTACTTTAGTTGAATTACTTGACAGCTCTACCTTCATGAAGAAAATTTTGTAAAATAATTAAGCCGTTATCGATGATAAATATTTGTTTTTTGTTATCTAATCCTAAAATATAAAAGGCAACCCTCGTATATTGTATCCCATAGGAAAATAAACACCGAACAATTTTGAAAATACGTTGTTAAGCTTCTAAATGTTCTCTAAGGGTAAAATTAATTAATACGTGGGCAGTTGTTTAATGAGTTCAGGCTAAAATGACACATATCCACATTTCATGTGAAAATCTGGAAGTCACTATACAAAATCCTGATTAAATTTGTTTACCTGGAATTGAGTTTCACCGTAAAAAGGTTATTGTATCAATTCATTTTCGGTGACTGTGGTTGCTGGCAAACTCAAATGATTGTAATCCGTTCTCGAATTTGTTATGTTGTTATTTACACCGGTCATTGTAGGGTCAGACTGTTTCAGGAAATCTCGCATATCATTTCACTTGTGTGTACAAATACCAGTAACGAAATACAAACAGATGCTCACGTGTGATTGATTAGTTGAAAACGTGAAGTTCGGCGACATGCTTTGCATTGTTAAACACATAATTTTTGTGTTAACAATGCAGTGGGTCTGTTTCCACAAAATATCCAGCAGTATTTTATAATTACTGAATAAAAGTAGATACATAACTACGGAATCGACTTTCTAGACGGAGAGCCAGAGGTGAAAAAATATCTCTGAATTTACAAAATCTGATTTTTTGATAGTTAATTAGGTACACTGTGCCCGTACACATATTCTGGTCAGTCAAGTGAATCTTAGAACAGGTGCCACAGGTGCGCCAACAAAGATGTCGTTTTTACCGGGGTAATAAAATGAATTTACAAAAGCTGATAATTACAGATTCTATATTGTATAACAATAACAGTTATGTCAGTCAGTCAGCTGCATACGGGAACAGAGCTGGTCAGTCAGTTCGAATGTGTGTATGAAAAATAAATAATGTGAAATTTATTTACAAAACTTGGAATTTTTTTTTGTGGGTATATATTGATCTTTTAAACATTAAAAAAATAGTCAGTCAACTGTTTTGTAGAACAACGCCCGTCGGTCAGCGAAAAAACATATAAAAATTTCGTGCGCGCCGGCGGCGTTACAGGCGGCATGCTCGCTCTTTTCCCATTATTATTATTCAAAATATCAGAAAACTATGTATAAATTATAATTTGTAATTATAACTTATTAATTGGTATTTTTATTGATTATATATATATATATATATATATATATATATATATATATATATATATATATAAATTATACTAACAGACAATTTATGTATATGTAACGGGATAACATTACGAAAAAAATATAAAAAAATGAACTATTAAAACAAACGTATAGTTGATGATTATTCTATACAAAAAATATATGTATATATTAAAAAATATTTTTTTATTATATACATATATTCTTGGTATAGAATAATCATCAACTATATGTATGTAACCCTGTTACACTTTAACACTTTATTAAATAAATAAATTGTCTGTTAATATACTTTATATATATATATATATATATATATATATATATATATATATATATATATATATATATATATATATACATATATATATATATATATATATATATATATATATATATATATATATATATATATATATATATTATCAATAAAAATACCAATTAATAACTTATAATTACAAATTATAATTTCACATAGTTTTCTGATATTTTAAATAATAAGAATGGGAGGAGAAGAACGAGCATGCCGTCTGTAACACCGCCGGCGCGCACGAAATTATATACCTTTTTTCGCTGACTGACGGGCGTTGTTCTACAAAACAGTTGACTGACTATGTTTTTAATGTTTAACAGATCAATATATATATATATATATATATATATATATATATATATATATATATATATATATATATATATATATATATATATATCCACAAAAATTTTCCAAGGTTTGTAAATAAATTGGACATTGGACAATTATTTTTCATACACACATTCGAACTGACTGACCAGCTCTGTTCCCGTATGCAGCTAACTGACTGACATAACTTTTATTGTTATACAATATAGAATCTGTATAACAATTATCTGCTTTTGTAAATTCATTTTATTACCCCGGTAAAAACGACATCTTTGTTGGCGCACCTGTGCCACCTGTTCTAAGATTCGCTTCGCTGACCAGAATATGTGTACATGCACGGCGTACCTAATTAACTGTCAAAAAATCAGCTTTTGTAAATTCAGAGAATTTTTTCACCTCTGGCTCTGAGACTATTCCAACGTTAACGAATGTGCAGACATTGATTTTAACGATAGTCTATTTTTTTAACTGTTCATCAACCCCATGGCTTATAGAGAAAGGCAATAGTTGTGCCGGTAAAGCATACAAATATAAGGTTAGATTGAGTGACGTATCCTTTTTTAAACTGCATTTATTCAATAATAAAATAAGATCTAAATTCAGACCAAGTCGCCATACGTACTCGATAAATGGCAATTAATGACAGTGATCAAACAGTTTGCGAGAAAAATTTAATTGTTAAAATGGATCGTCGGTCCAAAATTCAACGTTTTTTGCTGTTGAATCTCATTTCCGAAATAGCAATTTTATTGTTACCAATCAACGTCTACTTAGCCGTCATTTTTTACGCTCGACTTTTGAGTCAGTTAACATGATAACCAAGCAAACCCAAGCAATAAATTAAGGCATGTTAACCAGCACTCGAGTCCAAATAACCTAACCAAGTTGTAATTTAGTAATAACTAACCAAAATGTTGGCTTGATTGTCATAATCGCTACAAATTTGAGAATGCAGCTCCCAATTAGCCTAGTTTTGACTATTAAAATTACTCCAAAGTCAGTAACTTACAAGTAACTAAATTGGTAAAAATTTGGTTCAATTTTAACTATAAATACACCTAAAAATAATTTTGAGTTTCAATTCCAGAATTGGTAATTATGAGGTCGAAGTGTTCCCTAAATTGAACTGAAAACTGACTACTAAGTTCAGGTGCCTAAAATAAATATTGTAGGGTAATTTAATACCTAATATTAACTTGCAATACGCCTCTGTGGTATAGTGAATTGGAGGTCTTCTTATGAAGTCCAGATTACATATATATGACCAATCTAACTGCAATACAACGCCGAAAATATTTGGGCACTAAGATGGCGTAAAATGGCTTTCTGATTGGCCGTATAGTCATAATTACTGCAAAAGTGGTCTTCCAAGTCAAATTGCCCACATCAAAGTTAAAAATACCCATAAAATCTGACTTCCAATAAAAATATCCTCAAAGTTCAAACTGTACAGCAGTGAAATCAATTTGTGAATGTTAAAGGTGTTTCAGTTGACGAACTTAATTAATAAAAGTTTTACTCTTCAGTAACAGTCTCTGTGTAAATCCTAAAAACGTATGACAACTTCATAGGCTACTACTATATGGAAGAAAAGCTGCTGATTTGAAATCAGCACGTTTATATAATACATCCCTTTGTATGCCAATGGAATGAAGCATTGGCAACACGGTCAGCTGCCATGTGTTTATGCTTAGTTACTTTTTTTCGCTCTATTGATGTCTATAACATATTATGGAATCAAAAATCAAAAACGCTATATACTCATTCCTATATGTCTCTCCGGTACATGAAAATGTATGATTGCTAATAAATTTAAACTAAATTCGTTTACCATGTAGTTAAAATCGCCATAATAGAACAAAATGCCTTCAAAGTATAGTCAGTGTGCCTTGTCATTGGAACTGTGACTTTTAGGTACAATGAAGCAAAATAAATTTCTGGTCAATAATGTTACAACCGTAGCCATATTAAAATATGCTTGCGGTATCCATCTTGATTGTATTGAAAAACTAAAAACGATTTTTTGTTTAATCTAATGTAATTAAATTTTAACTCGAAAAAAAAACATAAAATAATGCTTGTATAGAATGAGGGTAGGATAGTTGTTTACATCACCAATCCTAAAAATCAGAATTTTAAGAATTTTTAATAGTTTTTAATTTTAACTAACTTTACTTTTTACAGAGGCGCTTGAATTATATCAAAGTATCATAATCATGTTCCCAGAAAAAAACATAATCGCAGTGGTTTTTTCCTTTATACAGTGCAAATTACCTTTATCATTGATCCAAATATTTAAAGTATCTTCTTTGATCATTAAACATGTTGTCATTTTTTAACAAAGATGGACATACCTAGTTACTAATATCTACTGTCTGTTAATACATACATAACCACAGATCCTACAGAATAATGTCACATGCGCAGTTCATTCCCACGGTACCTGCGCCCAGATTTCGGATTCAAGTAAAACGTTGGACGTATTTACCAATAAATTACGTCTATTGGTCCAATATAGAATGAAAATGCCCTAAATATAACTAAAACGCATTGGTCGAAATGCCTTGCCGGCCATATTATCGACTTTCCTATTACTTTTGTTTTATTACCCACATTAGTAAAATACACTTAAATTTCACTTGAAAATGACTTATGGTGATTTGGTCGCCGACCTATTGTTGGGGCGATTTTAGTTCAATTTGACTTTAAATGTTGCTTGGAAATGCTTTACCAACTGTTTGCGTTTTTTTAAATGCTACTATTTTTTTGATTTGAGATAGGTGAACTAGAAATAAATATCGCCATGCAGAATTATGAAAATTCGCTATGTGGTAAACACCGCTCTGACTCGTTGTTAGATGTTTTTAAGAGACAAATATTACCACCTAACAAAAGTATTTTGCTTAGACGTATTTCAACACAAAAAACTTATTTATTTGTAAGGTGAGATATCACACAGAGAAACCACTAAAAGTCTTCAAAATAAAAATAAAAACAGTCAAAAATATCTCTGTACGATGTTATTTAGAATGAAGGGAAGATTTCTCGAATTTTTTATAAAAAATCAGAAAACGATTCAAGGGTTGGGCCTGAAAATAACACGCAGTTTAACTGCCAACAAAGAAAATATTATATAACTTCAATATCTTTATGTTCAGCCGATTTTTTATACGTAACTGGAAACGTACGCTCTTGAACAAACTTCGGACATTCTACCATAAAGTGTTGAATAGACTGTTTAACGTTGCAGAAACTACATATGGGCTCTTCGTCTATCTTGATTGGATAGGCATATGTCGACTTAGTATGATCAAGTCTTAAGTATGGAATTGTCATTTGCGACTTTATCTCGTTCGGAGGAAGTGGCCATGGTTTCACTGATTATTTTACTGTTCGTAGTTGACATGTGGAGTTGTGCCAACGGTCTTAACACGCACTTAGAACTCTCCCTTTTTCAAACCACTTTAGTGAATTTTCTTAAACAAAATTCACTAATGAGGAGATCCAGACTTTTGAAAAAATGTATTCAATTTATATATATATATATATATATATATATATATATATATATATATATATATATATATATATATATATATATATGTATATGTATATATATATATATATATATATATATATATATATATATATATATATATATATGTATATATATATATATATATGTATATATATATATATATATATATATATATATATATATATATATATATATATATATATATATATATGTATATGTATATATCTTTTGAATTGTTGCACTACACTGTAATCACTTCTAAATATACACTTTATTTGTTTGCTGTACTTTTTGTGATTTTGTATTGGTTTAGTCCGATAACTCCAAAAATAGTGGCCGATTTTGACCAAATTTTTCTAAGTACCTTTCTTTCGAAAGCGGCTTGGACAGGTTCGTTAGCCAGGAAAATCGGCCGAGAATTTCCCGGGAAATTTTGGGTTTCTTTCGGAAATATATAGTATATATTTTCTACGGAAATAACAAAGTAAGGGCAACTAAATTTGGTACGTGTGTTTGTAATATAAATAGTGATCTAGGTATCAAAATGTAGGCCTGTAAGTTAAAAAACAAAAAGTTATAAGCAGTTAAGAAAAAAAAAATGAGATTTTCCTCAAAACGTCAAAGTCGCGGTTTGAACGTCAAAATTCGTAACATTTAGGCAAAGCACCCGACACAAATATGGATTATGTAAAGAAAATGTCGCAGGAAGAGTGTTCTCCAAACCCTCAGGTTTCAGCTTCAACCGTCATTGTCCTCTATTTACCTAAAATGATTACAGAACATTCTTTACAAGTAGATAATTTGTCTAATGCTTTGGGTGTAGGTTTAGTTAAGTTGATGCTTTGGCTGTAGGTTTAGTTAAGTTTATTGTTTAACGGTCTATAATTTTTAGCAAATTTTCGTAGAAAGAAATCGTTAATGAGGAGACCGCAACTTTTGAATTTTCAGAAAGATAATGGCCCATAAGTCGTTGGTGATCGCTACAATTTTTTTCAGAACACTATTATTTTATTGCACTTTTTATCGAAATATGTTTGGAAAAAACATCGAGACGCAGTAAGTACGTTTTGGTAGCAAATTTTCATTAAATGTTTCAAATTTCAATAACTCCATTTTCTGTTAACCTAAGGTCTGTTGACTAGGAAACCAACATTTAAAGCTTATTGTCGGAAAATTTTTGTACATTTTTAAACAATAAGTTATTTTGTTAAAATGTGGCGCATTGTTTCTACTATATAGGTTATACCGGTAACCAAATTGATGACTGCTTGCAATAAAAAGACATATTTGCTATCATTATTATAAAAATTCACTTCCATAGCGCACTACTGCGTCCAGACTTTTAGTAAATTTTTATTTTAAAAAATTCGCTAATAGAGAGGTATCGATGGTGAGACTTTCCAACCGATAACTCAAAAAATAATAAACCGATTTGGATGAAACTAGGCAAGTGCCTTTCTTTTATTAATGGCTTAGATCAATTCTTTATCCAGGAAAATCGGACAAGGTTTTCAGAAAAAAATTTAAATTTCCTTTCGGAAAAAAATTTTTTCGTATTCAAAAATTCAACTTTTTAAGTTTATACAAAATTGATTTATTCAATTTGAAACATTTAATGAAAATTCACTACCATAACGCACTTGCTGCGTCCCGGAAGTTTTTTTGTTATCCAATATCTTCTTGTCATGTTTTCTTCCAAAGCGTTCCCCAGTTGCAATTCCTTCTCCATGTTATCATAGCTTCACTTCAATCATAAACTTGGCAAGTTTTAAGAGGGAGATCAATTCTACTTTAATGCTCATTTATCTTTAGATATGTAGGTACCCAAAATTAGCGTTGACACCAGTTACGACAATTAATGTCTCGATTAGCTGAAACATACACAGATGGAACAAGACAAGTGAGTTTTCGCTTTAAGTTATTTGGTTTATATCCTCATATCAACGGCTACAAACTTGTGACAAAGACGCGTTACCTCCGTGTTTGATGAACACGACTTTGATGGATGGAGCTTCTCATTTATAGTCATTTCACTACAGTATGGGTACATATGTGAGTGTGCTGTAAGTCATGCGTTAGTCAGTGAAGTTTACAAACAATGCTTTTGATTACAGTTTTTCAGTGTACCTACAACTTACTAAATATTTGAATGCTGTATAACTATAACGCCTAAGCAAAAATGATTAATGTACAAAAATTGATCCAATATTTAAATAATGGTCTTATCTCGTAAAATTCGTAATGTATTAGTGAAGTTTCATTAAGAAAATTCACTAATAGAGAGGTATCGATGACGAGATTTTCGAAAAATTTCTTCACATGAGCGCGAATTAGGGCCTCTGGAACCTATTTCCATGGTCAACTAAAATGTTTATATATATATATATATATATATATATATATATATATATATATATATATATATATATATATATATATACCTATACTTTATTGGCTGAAATTACACAATACGTCTATACAGTAAGTTCATTTTGACTTGTGTTGCATATAGTGACATTATTTAAACAATTTATTCTAAGAATACTTGACACTGTATTATCCAAATATGACATACTTCGAATTTTGACAAACGATTTTAAATAAACTTTTTATACGATATATATATATATATATATATATATATATATATATATATATATATATATATATATATATATATATATATATATATGTATCCAACCGATAACTCAAGAAATACTTCAGTGGTTTGGACCAAATTTGGGAATTACCCTTATTTTGCTAACGGATTGGATGAGATAGTTCATCAAATCTTAACGGCAATTTTTTTCAATAAAAATTGTCTAGGTGATTGTAAGGAATATTTACAACCTAAACGAACATAGACAGACGTGGTTGTGTAACAATTTTCAAGTCGTTTGATCAAAGGAAAATAAATTTATTCGAAATTAATAATAAAATAGTCCTCGACATCACTTCAGATTCCGTAATGCAATGTCTACAATGTTGGACAAAGACAGATGACGTTATCTGTACTGCTATGCTATTTAAATAAATCGTAAATATAAATCTAAACAATGGAAGTTGTCGGAAGGTGTCAGCCGGGAGAACGTTCTGAGAGATAAGACGGGGACGCCACCTCGGTGCAGGACCAGGTAGTACGATAGCTCTAGTTTACACAAAATTTTATAGATAGAGTTTTGGACAATAAAGTACAATCAACTATCAATAATTGTGTAAACTGACAGCGTTGGACCAGTTCTTTCGTAATACCGGGACAAAGTTTGCATTTAAAAGAGATAAATTTTACCATGCAAATGTATACTATAAATAACAATTTACGGGACGCAGCAAGTGCGTTATAGTAGTGAATTTTCATAAGAATTGTACACTATCAGTAAGAAATATTATTAAAACTAATTCTTTAAAATTAAATGGACCTTGGAGATCGGCTTTAGAGTCCCAGTTAGCGATTATTTTAAAATATATATATATTTTATATGGAACTAAAAAATTAAAATTTGGTCTTAGATATAATCTGTAAGTACTGCAAGTGCCTTTAAAATTTGAATATTTTTACGAACATTTTCTACCATAACATAAAAAACCTTTTTTTTTCTTTATTGTTTGCAAAAACGGGATGGGTCTGCGTAATTTCCATGGGGATCCGCTATCTATTGGTAAAAACGCCGTATCACAATTTGTGATATGTGTTTGAAATAAGTGCCAAAAAGGTAGCAAAACAATTGAAATAACACAAAAAAGATTAACTATATAAATTTTTAGTCAATTTTTATTTAAAAAAATTCACAATAGAGAGGTATTGATAGTGAAACTTTGCATATTTTTTTTCAAATGAACGCGAACTAGGACCCCTAGAACCTACCTATATCCGGGGTCCGTTTCAATTTTTTATATGTTTATATGTTTATATATATATATATATATATATATATATATATATATATATATATATATATATATATACATATATATATATATATATATATATATATATATATATATATATATATATATATATATACATATATATATATATATATATATATATATATATATATATATATATATATATATATATATATATATATATAGGTATCCATCCGATAACTCAAAAAATAATTAACCAATTTTGATGAAACTCAGCAAGTGCTTTTCTTTTATTAATGGCTTGGAGACGTTCGTTAGCCACGAAAATCAGATGGGGCTTTCCGTAAAAATTTTGCGTTTCCTCTCGAAAAAAAATTTTTTTCTCCAAAAATTACAAAGTTGTTTAAGAGAAATTTAATGGATATATTGCCTTAGGAGAGGCCTTACTACGAACCAAAATTCAACTTTCTAAGTTAATAGGAAATTGCGTTATTCAAATTTTGAATTTTCTTTCGAAAAAAAATTAAAAATTAAAAAATTTCATTAAAAGTTATTTCAATGAAATTTGGTGGATATCTTGCCTTGCGAAAGAGCTTACTAAGTACCAAAATTAAACTT
This sequence comes from Tillus elongatus, assembly GCA_964006375.1. NCBI lineage: Eukaryota > Metazoa > Arthropoda > Insecta > Coleoptera > Cleridae > Tillus > Tillus elongatus. The sequence goes on along the minus strand of OZ023264.1, from coordinate 156,643,779 downwards.
TCTAAGTTTATAGAAAATTAACTTATTCAAATTTGAAACGTTTAATACAAATTCACTACCATAACGCACTTGCTGCGTCCCGAACTTTTTTTCTTACAAACATGCATTATAATTCGCTGGAAAACACAAAAATGCAATAACATAAGGGGGTGTTCTATTAAAAAAAAGCGTGTATCACCAAAAACTTATGGGTCACCTGTGATTGACAAAACAGGTTTATAAGATGCAGCTCGAGACACTCTATAATTAACATAAATACTTTTTTCTCATATCTTGCATAATAACGAATATATTGTGCTTTACCATAGAAAAGCGTCACTCTGTGAATGTGTAAACAGACAAAAACTGAAACTGACCCCGTATATGGGTTTTTGGTGTTACTGCCGAAGCATCAAAAGGAGGGTCTATTTGAAATGAATTTTCCGAAAACATTTTAGTAAAATGAAGGACAAAGGTGGTTGAAGCTGAATCTTCAGGCTTTGTTGAACACACTTATTACGACATATCGTCTACAAAATCCGTATTTGTTTCAAATTCGTTGTCTGAAAATTGCAAATTTTGACGTTTGAAATCGCGGCTTTGTTTTAAGAAGAAAAATTATAAAATATTCAAAATATTTTTCTGCTACTTCTTGGCGTTTTTGCGTCAAGAAAACTTACCCGTTGTATGTAATATTCAATTGGTTTTGTTAGTGACTCAAAATATTTTGTTCTTGTGGTTTCCTCTGATCACCAGTGGCACCCAATTTTTTTTAAATGCCTATAACTTTTTGTCCTTTCCCGTTAGAGATCTGAATTTCGGCGTGTGGGGTAAGTTTGATGGTAGAAACGCATTTGGTTGTCATAGCTCTGTTATTTTCGAAGATACAAAAATGTTCCAAAAGCAAACCCAAAAAATTTCCCGGATGGGTAGATTTTCCTGGCCAACGAACTTGTCCAAGCCACTTACAAAAGGAAGGTGCGAACCAAATTTCATCAAAATCGGCCCATTATTTTTCAGTTATCAATACGATATATATATATATATATATATATATATATATATATATATATATATATATATATATATATATATATATATATATATATATATATATATATATATAACACAGATTTCCTCGTTTAGTTTTACGAAAAATTCGCTAAAAATAGTAGTGTCGTGTAAAATAAGCTTTTCCTGTAAACAAAATACATGACGTGGAATTAGAAATGTGTATGGATATTGTAATAAGCCTGGACGCAGCAAGTGCGTTATGGTAGTGAATTTTTATAGAAATGATCTGGCACAAAATATTTTATAATAACTTTTTTTCTGGTAAGATAGAAATGTAAATTTTGGTATGTAGTTAAAGTTACATCTATAGGACGCTGTTTTAATGACTGTACTCGCTAAATGAGACAAGGAGAGAGAAGTTGCTGTCGCAAAAGTTTCCACACTATAGCATATCCAGCTGTAAGTCTGATATTTAAAAACCATATTTGGATATATCACATAATTGTTGTTGCTTTTACTTGGTGAAACCGTTCCATTCTAAATGCAGAAGTAGACTTTTCTCTGGTTTGATTTCCTTGTTGCAACCGGTTTCGCGAGAGACATTTTGCACCGAAAAAAAGTCACGAGGTGCCAAAGATACCTCGAAAATTGTATGGTTTTCATTTTAAGAGCATCAGACAATTTGAAACCTTCAAATGGGTGTTTTTAGACAAAGGTTCTAAAACAAATTCGGGTCATGGACAAGAAATATTGCCGTGTTTTTATTACTCCAATAAAAACTATCGTCGCATGAACAAAATAGTGCTGCAAATTGAGTTAAAACTTCCACAGAGCTGTGTAATCTACTCTCCCCAAAAATACTTTCTCATGAAATAAATTTAGGATCCATGACTTGACCACAAACAAAATATTCGTACTTCTTTACTCATAAACTTCTGAAACGTTATATTACTCGAGTTTTAACGAAAAAAATGTCAATATTCACCAAGTCACCCCTCTATTATCCGCTACCCCCAAACGCGATCTCACCCACAAATAGATCAAAGCATTTCTTTGTCGGGTGCTAACTGGATACCAAATTTGAAGAGGATATCTCAATTCGTTCGAAAGTTATTGCGCCTACTAACATACAGACGTACAGTCCGACAGAGCGAATGACCGTCAGACAAGCAATGTTTCTTCCAGAAACAAATTTTTTATATGTTTTGAGACGTTTTACGCCGTTTTAAAAAGAAATCGAAATTTATGTCACCGATATTCCACCCGCCCACACATTTAAACCCTGAACTAATTTCTGCACAGAATATCATATGTTTGGTGAAATTGAAAGTTTTTTAACAAACAAACCCTAAAACGTTATATTACTTGAGTTTTAGCGAAAAAATATAAATTTTTACCAGATCATCCCCCTTAATTCCCGGTCCTCTAGAGCGTTTTTACTCAAAAACAATTAGAACCCTTTGTTTGTTGGATGCTAACCGTATCCCAAAGACGATATCTAAGTTTGTCCTAAAGTTATCGTGGCTACAAACGGACAGACATACAGACCGACAAGTCGATTGACCGCCAAACCGATAGACCGACCGACCGATACACCGATACACCGACAACTGACAGACCGACAGAAATTTTTGTCGCCGATGACATTAGTATATTAACGACGTGGAAGTGAAAATGGTTTTGTTTTAGTTAAATACAAACTTCATGTGTTATTTCCTCTTGTTGCTTCAAATGCCTTGTGCGTAAATTTGACAACAGATCATAAATACCCATAAAGAGAAAGTATAGCAACATAGTAAATAAACCAAACAATTTGTCTACCTAGGAACAGCTAATTAGAGATTTAAATCTAAACTCTCCCGAGATATTCCCGTAGAGTGACGTGATGGTCTCCACGTGTACTAGGCTTTATACCCAACCGTCTCACATTTATAGAGGACATCTCGTTACCCTTCTTGCAATTATATGTAAGTAATAAAAGCTTGGGTTATCAGACAGATTAAGATAGGACGAATGGGAGGAAATAAAACGCACAGATATTACCAGATACGTAAGTTTTCTGTTCAGAATATTTTCTGGTTAACTATTTGCCTTCTTAGATCGATTTCATATTTCTAAAGATTTTTTTTGTGCGTCTGTAGACTTACAATTATAAATAACTTCACCTACACCCGACAAACCTATTTACTTTTTATGCAAACTTTAAATGCCTACACGCTTCGCTCGTGGAAAGTGGCGTAAATCCATCGATTCCGTGTCCCGTATTATATTAGGTACATTACAAAAGCCCTGCTCCTAATACAAAATAAGAAGCTCGAAAAAATGTTTAGATGATACAATGCAACTATACTGACTGGAGTCGATGATGGGGCATAGTTGCAGAAATGATCGCATTTAATCAGAAAAACAAAATAAACACAGTGAAGAAAACTGGATTATAGTTCACCAAACGTTTTCATAAGTAAAAAAATTCTGGACGCAGCAAGTGCGTTATGGTAGTGAATTTTCATAAAAATGTTTTTAATAGCAAATATCTGTGTGTTTTCTTTTTAAGAAAGCAGGCATCAATTTTAGTTACCAGTATAACCTATATAGTAAAAACAATGTGCCATGTTTGATAAAAATAACTTTATTGTGTGAAAATGTACAAAAATTGCCAAAAGTAAACTTAAAGTGTTCCCGGAAAAACTCGTTTCTTGGTCAACCTTATAGGTTAATAGCAAATTGGGCTATTCAAATATGAAGCATTTGATCAAAATTCGCTACCATAACGCAGGTACTGCATCCAGAATTTCTTTTCTTATAAACACGCTTTATATTTCGATGGGAAACGCAAAATTGCAATAACATAAAGCGCATTTGATTAAAAAAAAACAAGAAAATTTGTATCACCAACGACTTATGGGCCAGCCTGTGATTGTAGAAATATTTTTTAAGATGTAGCTCAAGACACCCTATAATTAATATTACAATTTTTTTTCATATCTTGTATAATAACGGATATATTGAACTTTATTAATTTTTTACGAAAATTCGACAAAAATTATATACCATTAAACGGCAAAATCTATATAAGACTACTGCCAAGCATCAGAGAAAGGGTCTATTTGAAATGGATTTTCTGGAAACATTTTAGTAAAATGAAGGACAATGACGGTTGAAACTAAGACTTCAGGGTTTGTGAAACATCCTTCTTGAGACATTTGATTTCCGTAGCCCGTATTAGATTCAAGTTATTTGCCTAAATTTTGCCGATTTTGACGTTTTAAATCGCAACTTTAACGTTTTGAGGAAAACCCTAATTTATCTTTATTTAAATGCCTATAACTTTTTTGTCTTGCGACCTACATAGCTAGATTTTGGTAGGTAACTTACTTTGTTAATTCCGGAGATATAATTTTTTTTTCGAAAGAAAACACAAAATTTTCCGGGAAAACCTGGGCGAATTTTCCTGGCTAACGAACTTATCCAAGCCATTTGCAAAAGGAATTTATTCACCAAATTTAATCAAAATCGGCCCATTATTTTTTGAGTTATCGGTGTGATACATACATATACATATATATATATATATATATATATATATATATATATATATATATATATATATATATATATATATATATATATATATATATATATATATATATATATATATATATATATATATATATATATATATATATATATATATATATATATATATATATATAAACATATAAAAATTGAAACTGACCCCGGATATGTGTTCTGGGGGGCCTAATTAGCGCTCATTTGAAGAAATTTTTTCAAAATTCAAAAGTCGGGATCTCCTCATTACTGAATTTTTTCAAGAAAATTCACTAAAAAGACACAATGTTGTAAAATACAAATTAATTGATTACAAAAATCAGATACTTAAATTTAACCAGCGTGTGAGGGTGCGTGCGCATGTGCAGAAAAAGGTATGGCATTGGAAGGTTATCCATTATCCACCGTTAGTTTTCTTTACTCAGTTAAAATGTTTCCAGAAGATTTATTCGAAATAGACAGTTTTTCACAGTTTAGATATGTAGCCATACTATTAGCATTTGGGACATTCAATTTTTCCTGGAAAGGTTACCTGTTGTAAAAAAGATAAATGTTAGATTCAAAAATTTGTGAACAAACATTCGGAAACAAGTACGGCTTCTGGAGAACAAAATATTGCATGACATGTGTTTCATATGCTTTACATTTTATTATTTGGTAGTGCTGCAAATTGAATCATAACTTCCAGATAGCTATGTGAAAACTGGAACCTGTGATGAGCACTAATAAGTACACTTGGAGAACACCCAAATCACCACAACACATATTTCAGAGACCTTACGATCGTTTCGTTGACCAAGTCAACATCTTCAGAGGAAGAAAAATTCTAACATAAAAAACTAGATCCCGTATATTTATATCGCGTCAAAGAAAACGAACTAGTCCGAATGAAAGTTGTCGTCCAAGAACGATCGTTTGTTTATTGCGCAGTGAAACAGGTCGGAGACCTGCTTTAATCTTTTGGTCGACAAATTTATGACCCTTATCTAATATAGGTTTAAAAAAGGACCGGCGTTCTTTAAAGAAACAGCACGTTTCCTTTCGATCTAGAACTTTACAATGTGGATATTGGTTTATGCCGATAAAGACATCTGCTGAGATAAACAACATAAACTCAAATCATCTCTTTTAAAAATAGAAAAATAAAACCCAGATGTCTGTCTCACCGTGTTACCTTCAACAAAGGAAAAATAGTTCAACTAAAATACTACACACAAACTAAATATTGATTTTAATTCTACGTGAAAATATTTACATTGACTACATAGATACAAAAACCGAACAGGTATTTAAATCAAGACATAGTGATTAGTATATGTATAAACCGGTCGAGTTATTGACCATAATTTATTATTCTACCAGACTAATTATGAGTATTTAAGCGGTTAAATGCAAAGAGCAAACAATGGGCTAGAAATTACAGGTGGCGCACGGTTTAATGAAGTTTTGTTCTTAATAGACCTTAATATAAAAATACTTTCTAATGAATCAAGCATAGTTTGATGTCTGACATTTTTGACAAGTTTCAAATTTTCTTTGTCAATGTGGTGGTTATTATCCCACATATGTTGTGCCACACAAGATTTGTCTACCGTACCATATCGTAACTGTGCGAGATGTTCACGAAATCTGATGGCTATGTTTCTCCTAGTTTGGCCCACGTATTTAAGATCACAATCTTTGCAACTAATCTCATAAATTCCGGACATTTCAGTGACTTTGTCTTTGTCTTTCGTATTACCCAACAAATTTTTTAAATTACTTTTCGTCGAAAACGTCAAATGTAAATCGGCTTTCTTAAAAATACTTTCCAAACCCTTTGTGATTCGTGGTTCATAAGGTAAACATACAAATTTTTTCTCGATTTTATCATTCTTAAATGTCGTACATTCAGATATCAACTTCTTTGTTCTGTGTTTGTTAACTAATTTGTCTATTAAACCATCCGAGTAACCGTTATATCTCGCCACATGTTTTATATATTTTAATTCTGTATTAAATCTATTTTTACTCAACGGAAAATTTATCAATCTATTTACTAAGAAATTGAAACTAGCCGTTTTTTGTGCAAACGTATGGTGTGAGTCATTAGGAATATAATTAATAGTAGCCGTTTCCTTCCTATAGACATCAAATTCAAGCGAGCCTTTATTTTTATTTTTAATAACTAGTACATCTAGGAACGAAAGTTTATTGTTAATTTCTATTTCGTGGGTAAATTTTATTGAATCAAATTGACTATTTAGTTTTTCAGTAAATTCTTCTACCTTACATGTATTTGTGTCAAACACTGCAAAAATATCATCGACATAACGCAACCAAACTCTAGGGAAATACCCACTTTTATTTTTTAAATCCGTCTCAAATCTGCTCATAAACAAATCTGCAATAAAAGGCGATAATGGATTGCCCATAGCTGTGCCTTCAGTTTGTTCAAAGAACTCATTGTTAAATTGGAAAATATTTTGTTTTATACAAATGCTAGTTAGAGTTAAATATTCTTTGCAGACGTCTTGACTTATATTGTTCAATTTTAATAATGCTAAATTCCCTTGATTTTATTGATAAAATTAAAGATGTTAAATTATTGGAAGGAGAGATTTTGATGTCATTCGACGTGACGTCATTATTTCCTAGTGTACCCACAAAACAAACGTTGGAGTATTTGGAAGAATTATTAAAATTGAACAATATAAGTCAAGACGTCTGCAAAGAATATTTAACTCTAACTAGCATTTGTATAAAACAAAATATTTTCCAATTTAACAATGAGTTCTTTGAACAAACTGAAGGCACAGCTATGGGCAATCCATTATCGCCTTTTATTGCAGATTTGTTTATGAGCAGATTTGAGACGGATTTAAAAAATAAAAGTGGGTATTTCCCTAGAGTTTGGTTGCGTTATGTCGATGATATTTTTGCAGTGTTTGACACAAATACATGTAAGGTAGAAGAATTTACTGAAAAACTAAATAGTCAATTTGATTCAATAAAATTTACCCACGAAATAGAAATTAACAATAAACTTTCGTTCCTAGATGTACTAGTTATTAAAAATAAAAATAAAGGCTCGCTTGAATTTGATGTCTATAGGAAGGAAACGGCTACTATTAATTATATTCCTAATGACTCACACCATACGTTTGCACAAAAAACGGCTAGTTTCAATTTCTTAGTAAATAGATTGATAAATTTTCCGTTGAGTAAAAATAGATTTAATACAGAATTAAAATATATAAAACATGTGGCGAGATATAACGGTTACTCGGATGGTTTAATAGACAAATTAGTTAACAAACACAGAACAAAGAAGTTGATATCTGAATGTACGACATTTTTAAGAATGATAAAATCGAGAAAAAATTTGTATGTTTACCTTATGAACCACGAATCACAAAGGGTTTGGAAAGTATTTTTAAGAAAGCCGATTTACATTTGACGTTTTCGACGAAAAGTAATTTAAAAAATTTGTTGGGTAATACGAAAGACAAAGACAAAGTCACTGAAATGTCCGGAATTTATGAGATTAGTTGCAAAGATTGTGATCTTAAATACGTGGGCCAAACTAGGAGAAACATAGCCATCAGATTTCGTGAACATCTCGCACAGTTACGATATGGTACGGTAGACAAATCTTGTGTGGCACAACATATGTGGGATAATAACCACCACATTGACAAAGAAAATTTGAAACTTGTCAAAAATGTCAGACATCAAACTATGCTTGATTCATTAGAAAGTATTTTTATATTAAGGTCTATTAAGAACAAAACTTCATCAAACCGTGCGCCACCTGTAATTTCTAGCCCATTGTTTGCTCTTTACATTTAACCGCTTAAATACTCATAATTAGTCTGGTAGAATAATAAATTATGGTCAATAACTCGACCGGTTTATACATATACTAATCACTATGTCTTGATTTAAATACCTGTTCGGTTTTTGTATCTATGTAGTCAATGTAAATATTTTCACGTAGAATTAAAATCAATATTTAGTTTGTGTGTAGTATTTTAGTTGAACTATTTTTCCTTTGTTGAAGGTAACACGGTGAGACAGACATCTGGGTTTTATTTTTCTATTTTTAAAAGAGATGATTTGAGTTTATGTTGTTTATCTCAGCAGATGTCTTTATCGGCATAAACCAATATCCACATTGTAAAGTTCTAGATCGAAAGGAAACGTGCTGTTTCTTTAAAGAACGCCGGTCCTTTTTTAAACCTATATTAGATAAGGGTCATAAATTTGTCGACCAAAAGATTAAAGCAGGTCTCCGACCTGTTTCACTGCGCAATAAACAAACGATCGTTCTTGGACGACAACTTTCATTCGGACTAGTTCGTTTTCTTTGACGCGATATAAATATACGGGATCTAGTTTTTTATGTTAGAATTTTTCTTCCTTTATGTTAGAATTTTTCTTCCTCTGAAGATGTTGACTTGGTCAACGAAACGATCGTAAGGTCTCTGAAATATGTGTTGTGGTGATTTGGGTGTTCTCCAAGTGTACTTATTCCAGATAGCTGTGATAATCTACTCTGACCTGACCTGACCTGACCTGACCACAAAGAAAATATATGTATTCCTGTACCAATAAAATTCTGAAACGTTATATTACCTGTGTTTTATTTAAAAGAATGTCAATTTTCACCAAATCACTCCTCATTTTTCCCCTGCCCCTGAAGAGATCTTACTCAAAAACAATTAGAAGCGTTCCATTGTCGGGTGCTAACTGGATAGTAAATTTGAAGATGATATCTCAATTCGTTTAAAATTTATTGCGCCTACTAACATACAGACGTACAGTCTGTCACACCGACCGACCGACAGACCGATAGCCAACAAATTGTTCCTTCCAGAATCAAGTTTTTCATATTTTCAGACTTTTTACGCCGTTTTAGCAAAAAAAAATTGAAACTTCTGTCACCGATCTTCCACCCCTACACATTCAACCCCTAATTAATTATTTTTTTGACATTTGTCAAAATAATTTGTCATATTTAGTTATATTCAAAATTAACAGTCTGGATGAAAATATCGGCTATAAATAAGAATTTCAGTTTGGAAGGCATTGTGAAAGGATTAAAATCAATAAAGAGTGAAGGTAAAGACTGTATTGTTTTTATTTCAACAATACACCACGAGGGCTCACAGCCTAAATACTATCGTACTGTGGGTGTTGAGATGGAGGAAAGAGGCAACTTGTTAATTCTTGACTTGAAGATTTGGAGGTTTAGAGAAGAAAGAAAAACAGTGCAGGCAAGGAATTTCGCAACTTGGAAGTCCTCGGGACAAAAGAGCGGGCATAACAAGATGTTATATTTCTGGTGACCTGAACAGTAAAAGGGTGCATTCGCTCCGTTCCCCTGGTAGATCTGTTGGGGGCAGCAGGTCACCGATGAGACGTATAGCTCTCTTCTGAATTGAGTTCAGGATAGCGAGTGTAGCAGCGGCAGCAGCAACTCAGATGTGGGAGCAGTGTTCGAGGTTTGGCCTTATTTGTGAAGTACATAAAGTATAGAGATTAGCTGGTGAAAAGTATTTGCGGGCCAGGAAGAGGAAACCTAATTTCTTAGCAGCCGCTTCTGCAATCGATGTGACATGTTGGTGCCAATTAAGATTTCGATCCACAGAAATGCCAACAAGTGGAAAGGACCCATTACTTTGAATAACTTAGTTGTTTGTTGTGACGAGTCTAGGGCTTATGAGATAGAAAGCAAGACTGAGATTTGGTGGAGTTGAATTGTAGAAGATTTCTATTTCCCCAGTCTTAAATTTTTTGGAGATCCACAAAGACAGAAACCTCCATGAGTCTGCGATCCTTATCTAATTGGGCTAAAGAGACCGGCTTAGTATATTGTATATATGAGTGGAGGGTGCTTGGTCCGCGCAACTGTGAACTGGGTTGGAAGTGCTAGAGAGGGGGTCATTGATGTGGAGAAGAAACAAATTAGGGGCTAAAGCTGAACATTGAGGGACACCTGCATTAATTGGATACAGTTTAGAGGAATGGCCATCCACGACAACAGAAATGCTCCCATTAGAGAGAAAATTTGCTGTCCAGATACACAGATTTGGTGGCAGGCCATGGGCCGAAAGTTTATTAAGCAGCGCTGCATGCCAGATCTGGTCGAATGCTTTGAATATGTCTAGAGCCACAATCTGGGATTCACCGTGTAGTTCCATCGACTTGTTCCAAGCATTGGTGAGAAAGGAAAGGAGGTCGGAAATTGATCTGCGCTGACGGAATCCATACGGCCTGTCGTGGGTTAGACTTTTCAAGAAATTTTAGTAATTCAGTGTTTATATACTTTTCCATCACTTTAGAGACGACTGAAAGGAGATAAATAAGCCTGTAGTTGCTAGGAAGCAGTTTGGAACCTTTCTTTGGGGCGGGTTGCACTCGAGCAGTTTTCCAGTTACTAGGGAATATTCCTCTATTGTAAGATGTCTGAAACAGACGACTCAGGACATAAGCAAGTTCTGGTGCGCACTTTTTGAGAACACATGCTAAGATCTCGTCAAGGCTAGGGGCTTTCCTGCTATTACGAGGAGAGTGCATCCTTCGTACCTTTTTAGTTTTGAAAATGATATCCGCCATTTTATGCGCGACATTGGGGACTGTTGGTGGTTATTAAACCTTTGGAGGTGGGTTGAGAGTAGAATTGCCGGCGAACAACGAGGCAAAAAGTTCAGCCTTGCCCAGGGCGGTAGAAACAATTTCATCCCCTGAAACAAGGGGTGGTAACGTGCTATTGCTGAAATTATTCCCAATAGACTTAGCAAGAGTCCAGAGGGGTTTGCTGCTGTTGGCGCTTGAGAGGACTTTGTTTTTGATGTGGTTATTAAGCGAGTTTTTTGCCTCAGAAAGAATGCGGACATAGCGGCTTCTTGCGTCGTTAAATGCTTGACGGTTTTTTTGACTGCGATTGTGTAGAAGCATTTTGTGAGCTTTGACCTTTTCAAGTCTGGCCTTGTCACAGGATTTAGAGAACCAGTAATTTTGAGTGGCTGAACAGGTTTTCTGTGTATGTAGAATAAATAATTCCATGCCAGCCTGGATGATTTTGGTGACGTTTTGTGAGATATCAGAGGGGTCAGTATGATAAAAGCAGACAGACGCCCATGGAAATGAGGAAAAGTAATCCCGCATTTCGTCCCAGTTCGCGGAGTTGTTGTGCCAGACGATACGCGGGTGTGATGACTGTGTGACCTCGGGTTGCATTGCGCAGTAAGCAGTGACCATGCCGTGGCTGAGCGACCCAGTTGTTGTCAGAAGGTGACCGGTAAATTCAACAGATGAATTTAGTTGCAGCCCTGCGAGAGAGAGAGAGAGAGAGAGAGAGAGAGAGAGAGAGAGAGTTTCATCCAAAGTATGTCTTTTCTTCCAGCTTCCAAATTGGGAGTCTGGTGCAGGGGATATTGCTACGGACGTATGCGCATACACCATCATGCAATCTAAGGAAAGGATGGAGCTCATACCTCGGGAAATTAAGGTAATTTGTGGCTGTTTTGGCACTGATTTGGGTTTCGGTGAGGAAGAGGAGTTGGGGCCTATTAGCCTGGAGGAAATGGTGGACGGAGTTCAGGTTATAATTTAGGCCACATATATTAGAGAAGGATATGTTAAATCTTGATGCCGGCGCCCCCTGCACACCCCTCTCCCGGAGATCTGAATGGAAGGGTATTTTATCTCCGGAATCTTTTGTACAAGGAGGAGCCATCATCATTTTTGTTTATAAGGGAAACCGACTCATACACCAGAACCAGAAACGTCCGTTGAGACTTCACCGGCCCCGTGATGTAAGGGGTGGTACCTCCTCGGGCGCGAAAAAAATCCTTTACTATCGCGTAAATGAAAAGTCCACTACCAACCACCGAAGCATATAAATTTAACAGATGCACCATCTCACGCTTAAGATACAATTGCAACATACACTACGATTTAAAAGTCTAATATTTCTAATAGAATAAAAACTAACAATCTTTTATGGAAACTATTTCTAATGAAAATGTACTACCATAACGCATTTGCTGCCTCCGGAGTATTTTATTTTAGAATTTTTATTTGAATGTCCCAAAAAAAAATAGTTTGCTGAAAGTTATTTCCAATCTTCCGAGTACAAAATAAAATTCAACAACCGAAACAAATTGCCTTTTAATATTTATTTAAATAGGCACTCAGTGGCAATATTAATGCGCAGAAGGCTACTGTCTAAATAATTTTGACAATACTGGAATTTTTAAATAAATTTTACTCGAAAACTAAAAAAATTTATAATTGTGAATATGTTTCGCAATTTAAACTTAAAACAGTGAACTAAGAAAATTAAATACGGAAAAGATTTCGCTAAAAGAACTGAAAGATGTAGTACGATTTTCCCATTAAAAGAACAGGCTAAATAAGACTAAGACCTTATGTAAGCTTTTAGGTTGCAACATCTGACTGCCGAATTTTATTTTTGAGACGTTTCGAAATAATTAAATGAGATTTTTTCCCCAATTTAGGAGCAGCAATTTCTTAGTGAAGCACTTAATTAAAATAATTTATACAAAAGTTCCTCATTAAAATTATGAATCGTCTCTTAAGTTTTCATTCTCATAATTAAAAAAAAACTATATAGAAAACCGAATATTTCCTTTTGAGGAACTTTTTGTTTTTTATTTTAAGAACAATTGCATGCACAGTCCAGAAAAGATTCTTTTATATTTGAGCTTTGCATAAAAGTCAAACAAATGGCAGTGTCTAAAGACGCAGACGTCTCCTTTTCGTTGTCACCGGAAGGAAAATACGCCTATTTCTATGAGTATTTGCTCAATGACACTTGATGCAAAGAGAGGAAGCACTATTTGAATGAAATCAAAAACAGTTTCAAAGGCTGCAGAGAAAGACCGGTGATGCCATTCTTTCTCGTCCATGATTCTTATGTCGATTCTACTCAGGGTCTCTGATTTATCTATTTGTTTGTGAAATTCAATTTCCTTGCTTATACAAGGCTAAGAGAGTACTATATCAAATTTAAATATTATCATAGTTTGTGTCCCACTTGTTTACCAACCCTACTTCCATCTTCATCAGTGTGCTGACACAATATATTTTTCCAGCTTGTGTATGTTTGTTTTTGATATATTCTCACAAAAACCTACTGTATATAAATGGGTTCAATGATACTCGGAAGCTGCAAAGCAAAGAAAACAAATCGCAATATGTTTTATAAAATATCATAGGTTCACTCAATTCTATGACCAACTAAGATATATTTGGTAATATATTCTTGGCAATTAGCGATGATTATAATCTAAATATTAGCAAATATACTGGGTGTTTAAGCTTGTACACAACCTGTGTGATTTATATCTTGACACGGCAAATTATTAAACTTATTCGATACATTTTTATACAGGTATGATAACTTTATAGAAACATTTTCGTTGTTGACTGAAATCTTTACTCTAGGGTCAGAATACCACTTCCATTTAATTCCACAGCAAACATAACAGTTCTTATATGAAATCTGTAAAATATAAATTCATAAATGAAAGGCCCGATCAAAGCAAGTGCGTAATGGTAGTGAATTTCCATAAAAATGTTTTTAATATGTCTTTGTAATGAAAGCAGGCATCAAATTTGGTTACAAATATAGCCTCTATAGCAGAAAAATGCAACACATTTCATTAAAGCAACTTTACTTTTTGGAAAAGTACAGAAATTTTTAAACAAAACTTAAAGTGTTTTCGAGAAAACTGGTACGACTTTAATGGACAAAGATATTTACATACCTGCCAAGATATAATTATCCACAAAAATCTTTTTAACAAAATTTATCCACAATCTCTACTATTTTTGGCCTAAAGTGCACGGTTACGGAGATATAGGTCGAAACGGTTTTTCTCAAAATGGCGGCACTTCCGCGCTCCTAATTTGTAAGGATTTTGTGTTTTTACATTAAGTGCGTCATTCTGAACCTATTTATAAAAAAAAACTACAGTAGTTTAATGCAGAAACTAATTCTCTATTACCTGTTTTAGATTTTAGACAAGGAGATAATAGCCATAAAAAGTCTGGACGCAGCAAGTGCGTTATGGAAGTGAATTTTTATAAAAATGTTTTTAATAGCCACTGCAAGCAGGCATCCATCTGATTACCGGTATAGCCTATGTAGAAGAAACAATGTATCTTAATTTATCAAAATTACTTACTGTTTGGAAATGTACAAAAATTTTCCGAAAATAACCTTAAAATGTTGGTTTCCCAGCCAACCAACCTTGGGTTAATAGCAAATTGAGTTATTGAACTTTGAAGGATTTAATAAAAATTCCCTACCAACACGCACTTACTGCGTCTCGATTTTGTTCTTACAAGCATGCACCATATTTCGATACAAAATGTAAAAATGCATTAATCAATGATGGTTGAAGCTGAATCTTAAGGGTTCGCAGAACACTCTTCCTGCAACATTTTCTTTTCATAATCCGTATTTGTTTCGCGTTCTTTGCCTAAACATTGCCAATTTTGACGTTTTAAATCGCGATTTTGACGTTTTGAGGAAAACTCCAAATTTTTTTTTTCTTTAACTGCCCATAACCTGCTTTTCTTTTAACTTAGAGACCCAAATTTTGGTACATGGTTCACTCTTTACAATACAAACACGCATAACATTTAGTTGCCCCTAATTTGTTATTTACGGAGGTATAATTTTTTTCAGAAAGAAAACACGCAATTTTCCGGGAAAACCTTGGCCGATTTTCCTGGCTAAGGAAGTTATCCAAGTCACTTGCAAAAGGAAGGCACTCACCAAATGTGGTCAAAATATGCGAATTATTTTTTGAGTTATCGGTGTGATACATATATAAATATATTTATATATATATAAATATATATATATATATATATATATATATATATATATATATATATATATATATATATATATATATATATATATATATATATATATATATATATATATATATATATATGTTCTCGGGTTGAACCGCGTCCACAATATATGAATCTCCTGCATTGGCTTAACATTTTCATGGAAAACTTCGAGACACAAGCCCTCAATTCATCCTAACTTGAACCGACCTGTTGGTTAAGATACGTTGACGACATTTTCGCTCTCTGGCCACACGGCAAAGAATCTCGAGACGAATTCCTTTCTTACCTAAATAACATCAACCCCCAAATACAGTTCACCATGGAAATAGAAAATAATTTTTCTTTGCCTTTCTTAGATGTACGCATCACTAAAAACCCAGTCAGAGGATTTTCTTACACTGTCTACCGAAAACCAACCTATGCTAATCGTTATCTTAACGCCCAATCTCACCATCACCCATCGCAACTAAATTCCGTGGTTCAAACACTAGTAACACGATCCCTTAGACTAACGGACAACAACAACAAACAGACAGAATTAAACTTTTTAAGACAGACATTGCTAGAAAACGGATACGACAACAATCACATACTACGAAACATTAGAAACGCACAACAACAAACCACTACACCACAACAAGAACAAACAGAGTCCACACAACAACATACAGCGTTTTTACCATACATAAAAGGTGTCACAGACAAAATCAGCAGAATTTAAGACCCCATAGTATCAAAACCGTATTCACAACAGAGCAAAAACTGTCAAATCTGATAAAAACTCCCAAGGATACGATTCCAAACGAATCGCATGGAGTTCCGACTGTTTCCGAACTTATGTAGGGCAAACAAATAGACGCATCCACAATAGAATATATGAACACACCCTCGCAGTCAGAAAATCCGACCCATCATCGGCGCTGGCCATGCATCATATTCATACAGGGCACAAAATAGACTTCGATAATGCCAAAACAATAGCACTGGTTTACAACTTCAAAACGAGAATTATCCGCGAAGCAATCGAGATTGAAAAACGTCCCGATTGTTTAAATAAGAGAGATGATGGTATTCGCCTTCCGACTACTTGGAAACCTATTATATGTTCTTTACAAACACACAAAAAGAAAATAAGTTCCACAGACAATTTTATTTCCCCATTATCTGCCTCATCTAATGCCGGTGCCCCTCCTAATCCTCCTCAGCCTATAAGTACCATGGCCGAAGCCCCCCACTTAATTGAAGTGACCTCACTACTTTCACTGATAACGAAGCAGGTAGACAGAACGACGTATATAAGGCAAGACTTGCAACGAACTGCCAGATCTCTCTGAGGCGTAGGGTTGAACACACTGAGACCTCACAGACGATCTCCGGCGAGATTTGGGGAGTAGGCAGATTGAGGCTCTGTAATCTAGCTACAACGACCCAACCCACCTTTGTCCCTCGCTCTAAGGAGTAGGCAGATTGAGGCCTTAGAGTGTCCTTACATATTTCCTTTACCTCTTGAAAATGGCTCCAAAACAGGAGCCGAAACGTCGAGTTTTCATAAATTCTGCACGCAGTTCAACCCGAGAACCAAAACCACGGATATGTGTTCTAGGGGGCCTAATTAGCGCTCATTTGAAGAAATCTTTTTAAAATTCAAAAGTCGGGATCTCTTCATTAGTGAATATTCACTAATAAACACCTATTACATGTGCATACCTAAATACTCAGCATCTACACTTTTTATTATTTTTAACTATAAATATAAACAATATGTTGCTTCTTATAATTATTGTCGACTGACGTAGATTAAAGATTTCAAGATATTAACAGAATTCTAAAATTATTGCACGATTTAAGATCTATAAGTACGAAAATTGTATCTACAATTAACTAATAAGTAGTTCAATACGTTGGGGTTGAATAATCACTATAATGATAGAATAGGTTACATATTCTACGCCCGGTTATTCAATCATTAAATCATTTGGTTAAGCTAACTACCTAGAAAGGCCTTAGAGATGGCAATCATTATTGCTATAATTAGTTTTATTGAAGTTGTGCGGTGGTTGGTTAATTGCGTATTGTATAAATCTCAGCTTAATTAGTTTACACAATACAAGGACTAAAATTGTTACTGATTAGCGCTATGCATCTAAATAATCCAAAACAATAAATCAATTTCATCTATTATGCAGGGAACAAGACCGACCTAATTTATCATCCACGAACACAACACAGCAGCAGTTAAGTCAACACGAGAGAGCGAGATTTGATGAATATCTGTTGTGTCACAGTATCGGGAATTCTTATTCCCGGCAATTTGTTCCTGTCCGAACTACTAAAAAACTTCAAATCTAGTTAACGATATGTGAGTTTTTCTTAGTCGCTAATATATTTCCACCCGGTAGGTCATTTTCTCTGACTAATGATTGATTATCCGGTGGTTTGCGTAATTGCGAACAGGGCCGTGCGCCTAAAGTTCCAAACATGAGGAAAACTAATGGACTCAACATCACGCGAACTAAGCTTTAAGCTCTGCTGGCAGACGGATGTGGGGAAAATTCGGAGCTTGAAGCAAAAACCATATCGTTGTTAACACAGACGTAAGAACCAACTCCTATAAACTAGCTAAATAGGTTGTTAATAATTAGTAAATGGGACTTCTCGTAGGTTCTAGGCGCTTTCTTCTAACGTCACGCTGTTTGAAAGATTTATGTTTCGCAGGAGGGTTTGTACTTATTGCGAAATTCAGGACGAGTCTAGAGGAAAAGCAGGGCAAAGGTGAAAGAGCAGGTGGTAAAATTTATCTTGACTTCGATAATCTTCTTATGTGGACTTTCATAGATGTCAGCGAGAGACTGTTCCCTAAGGTTAATATTAAAAAGATTTTATTTTTAATGCTGTTCTGCTTATCATGTTCTCAAAAGTATCGTTTTATCTCAGATTTTCCGCAATAAACGTCATCAAAATCACTGTTAAAAAGTATAAACTTAAGTCTGCAATGCAAGTTTCGGTTATACAGGAAACACTTATCTTCTTAAATGTGTGTGTGCTTTGTTTCTTTAACGTCGGCCTATTTCCGCGACTATGGCCAATCACCGACGCCAGGGAGCAGTTTCACCTAACTATCCTGAAAATTTTGCCGAACCCCTGCCTTTCTGTAAGGAGGCTGGGATCTTTAACGTGCTCAACATCGCATGGACACGGGATCGACGGCTTTACGCCCCCTCCGAAGGGCGGAACGTGCAAACATTCAACTTGCTCAAATACAATGCCAGAACCTTGGTTGATGTTAATTTTACAGTTTGTACTGAAAAGTGAAAGGAGTACTCTGGGATCGAACCCAGTGCCCTTCGGTTCAGAGGCACACGTTCTAACCCCTGAACCACCTAAGTTCTTTCTTCTAAAATAATGTATAAGTTGTATAAGCGACGTATGCCAGAATTAAGTTTCCTCACACTCAACCACAGATAACCTTGAAAAATACAGGATCTAACATATAAAGGGCAAATTTCAGGGGTCTATTATGTACAGGGTGAGCGAAACTCGAGGTGTCGGCTCTATTGTAAGAAAAGAAAAGGCGATAGAAAAAATCTGTTCTTAAATGCGATTGAGTAAGGTCCATTTTAAGCTAAATTTGCATATTTTTGGATATTTAGAAAATGAAGTGATGACGTCATCGCCTTTTTCCCAGAAACATACCTGTATTTTGGCATATCTAAAAAGAACTATTTTTTCTGGACGAATTATGTAAAGAAAAAATTACCATCTTTTTCCGTTAAAAAGTTATAGTCAAATTTGTAAAAAAAGTATAACAAAAAATTCGAGCAAACATCACGATATAAACAAGAATCCTTAAGAAACAAATAGCAAAGTTTTATCCGTCGTAGCAACGTTTTCTCTGTCAATAATTAAACTAGTAGTTTACAAATATTGTTTTGTTGTCATTTCACTTTGAAAAATATTTACGCACAACGAAAAAGTCTATGTGTTATTAGTTTATGGTGAATCTTAAAAAATCCTTAGAAGAGCAGTTCAGTTATATGCCCAGAGATACCCTAAACGTGTTATTCCAAGCCAAAAAATATTTGCAAGATTAGAACGCAATTTACGTGCAAATAACGAGGCATTTTCTTCTCTAAAGGGAAGAAAAATTGCTAGAAGGGTTATTTCTGACAATACTGTTGCCACTGTTTTGCAGTATTTTGAAGACTATTCGTGAGTTGAATTTAAAATATAGTTCGGAACGAAACTTAGAACACTTGTCACATCAACATCAACAACGAAGAATTAATTATATTGCCCAAGTGATGGTAAACTTGATCAATGGCAATCGTTTTTTCAGCATGTATTGTGGACGGACCAAAGCCATTTTGTTAGTAGCGCTAATACACTATGTGAAGTAACGCTAAGCCCAATAAAAAAAGAGCATATTTGGGCTACTGAAAATTCACATTTTGCCAATCTGATTGATAATCAAGAACACTTCGGAACTAACTTTTGCTATTATTAACGGGCATTTGATTGGTCGATATTTTTACGAAGGAACTTTACATAGTGATATTTTGCAATTTCTCCAAGAACAACTTCCTGTGCTGCTTGAAAATGTGCCATTACAGCTACGAGCAAAACTGTGTTTCCAACATGACGGAACTCCAGCGCGTAACGGAAGAATTATCCAACAATATTTAAATAAAACTTATGGAGAAAACGGATAGGTATAAATGGACCGATACAGTGGCCGCCTAAATCACCGGACTAAAAATGGTCAAATCAGATTATAATTTTAATCTTAACCCAATTTAAAATATTCAAGAAAAACTGATATCCAAAAGTCATGGATAATATCAGCACCCAAAATAATATATCCAGTGGCCAAAATAACAATCCTTCACCAGAATCATATTTAAATAAATAATTTGCGAAATACAAATTACCTTTACATTACTCACCCTTATTCCAAAAGGGGACAGATAATTAATTACTAGACGACAAGGATCCACTAATTCACAGACGGTAAGGCACTATCACTTTACTGATGATAGTGCACTAGACTGTGATAACAACACGCGACTCGTCATCTGTAGAGATGCATTTTATAAACGCAGTGGCAATACTCCCCATTCAGTAATTACATCAATTACTTAAGAGAGACGGTTAACACATGCCTCTCCCATATGTTATTCGTCGAGACGTTATCACAAAAGCGATCTGTTCTAGTCCGATGCTGCTTGCGTTGCATGCGCTGTATCGTTGAGTGGCTACTACATATCATATGACTAATATTGTATTTCTCATTGGCAAAAGCTTCCGAAGCACTAAGCCAGCGATCTAATTCTAGCTTGCTATATAATAAAGTTATCTCCTTAAATAAGAGGAATTGCTTGCTCTTTGCTACTCAACTGCAATAAATAATTTTGATTACGTTCTTGAAATGAGCGAGTTTGTGCCTGCGGATTTTATATATTTTAACAACACTTCATCTTGAAGATACGAATTTCGACTGATTTAATTAAAAAGTTATTTTATGGCAGTGATGAAACGTGAGCGTTACAAACTATCTTGGCTCTTTGCAGAGATATATAAAAATTATAACCAAATAACTCATTATAATTTATAATAGATCTAATGTTCCATGAATGAAATAAACGTCAAAGCAATAAGTAACTGTCAGTCCCTTTATTTGTAATAGTTACTTTTCGTCCACTATTTCCCAACAAATTACCAAATAAAATTATAAAGAACGTAGTGACATGGTCTATGTCTATGTTTTGAATGCTTCAAAAATCCAGAAGATGGGTTACCAGTGCCTTGTTTACGCAAAAGACATCTGGTTAATATCTAGAAATAGAAAAGAACTATAAAACACCACTAGAAGCTTGGTAGAAGTAGCAGACAGTGTAGGGCTTCAAATAAATATAGACAAGAGCAAGTACATGACAATTAGGAAGACTAAGGAAACTAATAGTGGACTTTTTACAGTAAAAATCTGAGGGTATAGCATCTTGAACTTTGAAGAGGTTGGAAATTACATTTACTCAGGTGTACTGATGGGCAATAGATGTAACGAAGACGTAGAAGTTAACCGGAGGCTGGCAAAAGTCAAAAGATGCACAGTATGACTTAATAGCTTTCTTAGATTGAAGGAGATCTGGCACACGACAAAGCTTAGAATATAAATGACCGCGATAAGACCAACATTGACATATGGATGTTAAACGTGGACAATGAACAACAGATTGGAAGATAGAATGGCGATCTGGGCGAGAACGATGTTGAGCAGAATTTTTAGAGGCGAGAAAATAGATGGAATTTGGGAAAGGTAGTGTATCAAATCTATGGAGAACCACCTGTGTCCCAACTAATTAGAGCACCCAGACTACAGTGGCTGGGCCATATAAAAAGAATAGGTGAGGAGAGAATGGTAAAAATTGTGTTTGGTTAAATGCAGAATGTAAAAGAAAGAAGGACAGGCCAAGAAAAAGCTGGCTTGACAAAGTTCTGCAAAACTTCCAAGAAAAAGGGGTTGACAACTGGAAGATTATTGCAGGACACAGGAATCAGTCGAGCTATATCACCAAGTAATGGGGCTAAATAGTCTGTGAATTATTCTGTCTCTTTATAAAGGAAAAAGATGGAATTCACAAAAAAAATGGCTTAGAGGTGTTACGTGCTGTTTAAGAGTCTACCACAAATACAAGAATTATATCCGAAACATTGAGACTGTGCCAAAAACTTTCTAGAAAGCTCTCATAAAATATACATTCCACCTATATTGCTTTGCTCTGCAGCAGGATGTTACGAGTAGCGACTACATGGACTGATTTTGAATCAACGTGTAAATGACATACACCGTTTTTCAAAATGGCTCTCTTTACTCACAAAGCAAGTTTTCACCGCAAATGGTTTTTAAATATCCATACATTTCATAAAAATAGGAAAGAGTTGTTTTGCAAAATTTCCATGATGGTAAGATCGACCTGGTCCCTGCCGTCGGTGATTGTCAAAGTGCGGAAGTAGGACGACATTAGAGAAGTGAAATTCGTGCATTCTTTGTTTATAGCTCTGTCAGCTAAATAACTTGCATAACATTTGACGGGCTATTTGGATCAATAACACGTGTGTATCTAGGTAAAACGAGAGAGAAATTGTGCCTATTTGAAAATATATGTGGAACAGTTTATACTACCCACTCGAAAATGTAAACATTTGTATATTATAATATTTAAGCTCATCGCAATTCAATTAATAGGATTGATAATGAAATAACAGAACTGTTCCAAAAAGCATTTTAGTTTGGTTTATGTGTACATTATCTACAACTGTATGTATATATCTAACGATTTCCTGTTTATTTATATAATTAAGCTACTTAAATATTTATGTTATTCTGTGTTTTTGATACATAAATGGCACGTTTATTGCTTTAGCCATTAGCTGCGGTAAATATTAGGTGTGGATTGCAATCCCTTTCATCCTCGTTTCCTCATCGTTTTTTGTATATTAATGTTTATTGGAAAGCTTGCGTCAATACTGACATTCCTTCGTGTATAAATTAGATTTCGGTATTAAGTTATCAATTCATTGATTGTTGTTGCCCTTACTTGGTGAAACTTGTCCATACTACATACAGACTTTGAGACTACTTCTCTGGCTTCACTGTTGGTTTTTGTAGGTGAAGGACGTATCCAGCGCGTGAGCTAACTGGAGCAAGTGACCCTTCGAATTCTGGAAGTTCTAGGATGTTCTTCAATGCTTCTGTGACTATAGCTTCGCTGCTTGACAGCATTTTCAGACAGATTAAAATTGAATTAGTACGAAATCATGACAACTACAAATAAATATCTGTTGCTATGTTATGATATGATGTTTTGATCAAAAAATTTTATCAAATTGAAAATAAAATGAAACACAGACGACAGGTGAGGTTTTGAAAATGTCTATGTGATGTATGTCAATATTTAACATAAAGACTAGAACTAGCCTATAATAACTATGATAACAGTTACAACAATAAAATAACTAAACAATAACCGTATAAAAGTAGTCTCTATACACGCTGACAAATCTACATTTGCAAAACATATTATTGATACCGGATACAACCACTACATTTTTATAATGACAAACGTAAACTAGACTTTTTTGAAGCTTTAGAAGTCAAAAGTCACACACACGACAATAACTAACTTGTTTTAAACGAGCAAACTGATTTAATGAATTTCCCTTTCTTGGATATTCTTCTTTCTAATTAAATATATCAAAGAAAATAAATTTAACTATTATTTCAAAAAAGTTGTAATAAAATAATGAGTTGATGTATGTCGAAATTTTCGTTGTATAGAGACTACTTTTATACTGTTATTGTTTAGTTATTTTATTGTTGTAACTGTTATCATAGTTATTATAGGCTAGTTCTAGTTTTTAGGTTAAATATTGACATACATCACATAGACATTTTGAAAACCTCATCTGTGTTTCATTTTATTTTCAATTTGATAAAATTTTTTGATCAAGACATCATATGATAAAACAGCAACAGATATTTATTTGTAGTTGTCATGATTTCGTACTAATTCAATTTTAATCTGTCTGAGAATGTTGTCAAGCAGCGAAACTATAGTCACAGAAGCATTGAAGAACATCCTGGAACTTCCAGAATTCGAAGGGCCACTTGCTCCAGTTAGCTCACGCGCTGGCTACGTCCTTCACCTACAAAAACCAACAGTGAAGCCAGAGAAGTAGTCTCAAAGTCTGTATGTAGTATTAAGTTATCAAGTTTTCTAATCGGTTTGTATGGTTTTTCAATTCCAGATGAAGAGTGCTTTAAAAATAAATTTGTTGGACATTTGTCATAGCTGTTTTTTTATTCTAAAATGGTGCCAGAAAACGCCAATACGAAATTTTCAGTATTTTAATTCGTCTAATATTGCCAATGTATTTGGTAACGTTTTTAGAGGAAATGGAGATTTGGGGGGGTGGGGTGGGTCTTGTTTCAATTTTATCATGATTTGCTTTGACCATTTATTGAAACTATTTCACAAACTGTACAATGCCTTTAATTGCAGATTGTTTTTTCCGTGTACCGATGGTTTTATTGGAAAGATCTCGAGTACAGATTTTAGAGGGCTTACCCTCTGTTGAGAGTTTTATCTGCAATTTCTTGACTACACTGGGTAACACTGTGTTTGGTAGCCTTTGGATAATAAAGGCTAAACTAGTCGCCCCCGAGTAAGCGATCATTGACCGCTGACTTGGTGTGACCAGCCCACTTGTGGTCTTCTTAGAAGGTGAAAAAGATTTGTATAGTTAAAGGTCGGCTCTAGAAGGAAATTAACGTCGGGGTGAATTACATTTATTAGTTTTCCAATTCCAATCCTAGATTATAAAATTATTTACAAGAGAACATTTACAAAATATATACAAAAGGTATACCTAAAAAATAAATAGACTGTTTATATAAACGGACATATGGGACTTAAGGTTAGGACGAAAAGGTCGGGGGCTGTGTCGCAGGTTTACAAAGGCAGGCTGTGACAACTCAGTATCCCCACTTGGCCAAGCCAGGACAGAAACATCTCGACTACTTAAGCGGGTGGTTACTCGGCATCCCCATGCAAGTAATCTAAGACCTTCGGTGTGAGCCGAAAAACTTGGGTCGGGATCAATTTCAATTTCCTCTCTGAAGACGGTAGTGTTCTCTAGAGTCACCTAGGCAGGCGGCGATTACTTAGCGTCGTTATCAGAATAAAGGCAGGATAAAAATATCTCGATTACCTAGGTGGGCTCTGACAACTCAGTATCTCTACGAAAATAATATTGGATAGTGTAACATACCTAACCAAATAAGTATAATAAAGAAGCGTTCTTCTTGCTAAAATGAGATTGAGAAACATACTAACATGAAAACCGTACAAAGGCAGCTACTATAAAATAACGACGTTATAGCAAACACATCTGATGCAGATCTGTATTTTCTTTTACTTGCCGTGGCGCTAACATAAAATTATTACAATAATAATAATAATAATAACCCCACAGTAGATAAATCCCGCACTCAGAAGTCTTTGACTTGTGCGGGGGAGCTTACATACACATATAGAGAAACGACACCACCCATAACTCATCAGAAGTCGGCCTTTCCACATTTGAGTAAAAAGACCGACTGTCTGAATACGGGACTCGAACCCGCGACCTCCTAGTTCAACTCGAGGGGATAGTCACCTCGCGCCTCGTGTGATTATACAAAATATTATTATATGTAATTATAGCAACTAATAATAAAATGAATAGCAGGAAATAATGTATCTTTAAGGCTTCTAGTGACAAAATCCATCACAGCATGGGGTCGGTGACTGAAGTTGACTATGATATATATATATATATATATATATATATATATATATATATATATATATATATATATATATATATATATATATATATATATATATATATATATATTTGAAAAAGACGTAAAAATATTCGCATGGATTGAAATTTTATTGTCATCTCGAACCAAGACAAGATAACACCATGCCATATAAACATTTAATTGATAATTAACTAATTAACTGCCAAAAAATATGTTATAATATATTTATATTACATGAAAATAATTACATGAACAAGGAACATTCGGATCAATATTTGCAACAGGCAGCAAGTGCGTTATGGATGTGAATTTTCATTAAAATGTTTTTAATTACAAATATATCGCTCTAATGCGAGCAGGCATCAATTTGGTTACCGGTATAACCTATATAGTAGGAACAATGTATCATATTTTATCAAAATAATTATTTGAAAATGTACAAAACTTTTTGGAAAATAAACTTTAAATGTTTCTGAGAAAACTGGTCTCCTAGCCAATGAACCTTAGGTTAATAGCAAATTGAGTAATTTAAATTTAAAACATTTAATTAAAATTCGCAACCAAAACGCCCTTGCTGCGTTCATACAAAAATTTTCCGAAAATACAGTTAAATGTTGGTTTCTAACCAACAAAACTTACGTTAATAGCAAATGAGTTATTGAAATTTGGAGGATTTAATGAAAATTTGCTACCAAAACGCACTTACTTCGTCCAGATTTTTTCTTACAAACATGCAATCTATTTCGATAAAAAAAACTAAAATGCAATAACGAATTTGTTTTACGAAAATTAGCTAAAAATTATATACCGTTAAACCATAAACTTCACTAAACCTACAGCGAAAGCATCAACTTAACTAAAGCGACAGCCAAAGCATCAGAGAAAGGGTCTATTTGAAATGAATTTTCTGGGAACATTTTAGTAAAATGAAGTGCAATGATGATTGAAACTAAGACTTCAGGCTTTGCAAAACATTATTCTTGAGGCATTTTCCTTCCATATCTCATATTAGTTTCAGGTTCATTGCCTAAATATTACCAAGTTTGACGTTTAAAATCGCGACTTTTGACGTTTTGAGGAAAACCCAAATTTATGTTTCTTTAAATGCCTGTAATATTTTTGTTCTTTAACCTACAGAGCTAAATTTTGGTAGGTAACTTACCTATAATAATATAAACCCGCGTGTGAAATTTGGTTGCCTTTACTTTGTTATTTCCGGAGATATAATTTTTTTTGATTTTTTTCGAAAAAAAAACCACAAAATTTTCCAGGAAAACCTCGGCAGATTTTCCTGGCTAACAAACTTATCCAAGCCACTTGCAAAAGGAAGGTAGTCAGCAAGTTTTATCAAAATGGGTCCATTATTTTTTAAGTTATAGGTGTGACACATAAATAATAAATAAATAAATATATATATATATATATATATATATATATATATATATATATATATATATATATATATTATATATATATATATATATATATATATAAATATATAAAGTCTGAAACCGACCTCGAATTTGGGTTCCAGGGGTCCTAATTAGACAAGATTAAAACTTCTATTATAGACGATTTAGCAGCGCAAACTAAAAAATTTTATGGTGCCAAAATAACATAAAACTTTTTTCCGCTGATTATGAAATTCTGTAAGTCGGGAGAACTGCTCATTAAGTTTATGAAATGCAAGAGTATTATTATCTCAAAACAACAGTCATGTGACACATATTATATAATTTATAATAAAAAGGAAATAAGCAGCACAAATGAGGGTTTGCTATTAAGATCAGTTAGGATTTATCACTGACAGGGGCACTAGAGAAGCAATACTTTCACTCCAAGAGTAAGGAAAAAATAGAGACACCTTAACTGCTTTTGTCGGAAAAAACTATTTGATAATATGGATTGATAAATGTTGTTTCGTAGAATGAAGATAGCTGGATTGGATTGGAGGCTTCATTATTATTAATCTATAGATAAATAAAAGTGGCCTAATCGATATTGACGAAAATGAAACTGAAGCTAAAATAAGGAAAAGTAAAGGGAGGCCAGTTATCGTTATATTTGTTCAATTCAGTCATAAGGATCAACCAAATAGGAAAGATAGCACAAATGAAAATAGACGGACATTGGTTCCATTGCATATTGTATACAGATGAGCTAGCCCTAATAGAATAAACGGAAAAAGTCTGGATGCAGCAAGTGCCTTATGGCAGTGAATATGTCCCTTTCATGGAAGCAGGTACCAATTTGGTTACCGGTATAACCTATATAGTAGAAACAATGTACCACATTTTATTAAAATAACTTATTGTTTGAAAATGTATAAAATTTTCCGAAAATAAACTTAGCCAACAAACCTTAGGTGTTAATAACAAATTAAGTTGTTGAAATTTGAAGCATTTAATGAAAATTGGCTACCAAAACGCACTACTGCGCCTCGATTTTTTTCCCACAAACATGCATCATATTTCGATAAAAAATGGTATAATACAAGGGTGCTCGAAAAGAAAATGTAGGTATCACCAACGACTTATATACCGCCCTGTTATTGTTAAACTAATTTAATAAGATGCAGCTTAAGACACCCTATATATAACGTATACAATTTTTTTCTCGTGTCTTGTATAACAATTATATTGAGCTTCACAGTAGAAATGCGTCACTCTGTATATGTGTAAGGGTCATTCTCACATAATGGGACAATTGCGTATCCAATGTTGTAGCACAAAAAGTGTTGCACATTTTTTCTTACTCCAAATGGCATACAAAATAGGAACACATTTATAATGTGCATTTTTTTTTTAATCCGGCCTAGTAAAAATCCTATATATATATTTATATTTCTACAACTTGATAACGTCATTTCGGTAACTGTCCATTTTATAAAATTTTAAGTGTAAGCATCTTTATTTGCCAAATCATTAACAATAAAAATAATGTATAAACTTTAAATAACATTTTAATATTTTAGTTTTGTATTTTAAGAGACGTTGATAATGCTTTATCAAACTGGTTTAACCTACCATTAAAATAAGTTGGTCCGGTGAAGCACTCGTCATTTCGGTAACACGTTGAATCCCGCCCGCCATCTGGTTGGAATGTATACAAACGATGCGCAAATGTCACCAAATAGGCGCGAGTTAGTGTGTGTTGCTGGATGTGTGGTAAGTTTTTGCTCAAATATTGTAGTATTTTCAAAAGATCATGGTATATTTTGATTTTTGGTTGCGTACACTTATTATCAGTCATTTAGGTAACGCTGAGAAAGAAATGTTGGTGGTACTTTTTGCCGTTTGTTTGTATATGTTAACTCAACTATGAAAGCACTTGACCTAACCTAAAATTTTAAGTTATCAATTATCACTCTAGATAGCGTTATGTACAATTATGTTCATTGTTGTCATTTCGGTAACGTCATTTCGGTAACAAATAGTATGTTTTTATAATGTTACAGAAATGACTCGTTTGTTACCGAAATGACTAACGTAGAATTTGTATTGTACAGGAAAGCATGGACCCTATACGGCTTAAAAAATTAAAGGACAAGTTAAAAAATGATAGAGAAAAGGCTCTAGAATTTAATGCTGCCAAAAAACATATTTTAAAAGAAGAAAAGTTGAAGAACAAAAAAGCTAAGAAAGAAGAGGTGAAAGATAATTTTACGGAGGTTATTGAAGATAAAGAGTCCCCTGTTACAAAACGTACTCGTCGTAATAACAATTCACCAATAAAATCAGAAACGGTTGATATAAACCCAGAAAAACAAAAAAGTAGAAAATCCGCCTTGGAACAAGAAAATAATATTAATGGTGGTGAGCAAAGTAAAAGAAATATAATAATCCTGAAAACTAATAAGACTGAAAAAAACATACAACCAAAGACATCCAAAGATGATATAGAGAATATAGTACTCACGAATACTGGAAGTAATAAAACAAAAATTAATCCTAAATTAAAAAGTAACGAAAAAAATTCAAGACAGAAACGTGCCAGAAATAATGGTAAATTGGCCAAAAATACCACAAAAAAGTAAATACCGATCAGACCATAAAAGCAAGAAGGGAGAATTTAAGAAAAAGAGTAGCAAAACACAGCGAAAAAATGACGGATGAACAGCTTGATGAAAAAAGAAGAAAGGGTAGAGAAAGGTACAAGAATAAAAAAGGACTTGCTCCAAGTATTAATGAACTGACATTAAAAAACAAAAACAGATACAAAAAAGATGGAAAGATGCTAGTTTAAAATACATATAAAGACAAAAAGTACAAAAAATATAAAAGACTACATTGAAAATAATTCTTCTCCGACAACAGATGACGAAATAGATCTAAATGAAAATGTTGACATTGCCAATGATAATTTACCTTAGTGTTCTAAATGGGCAGATAAACCGCAAGAAGAACCTATGAAGAATATTTCAATGAAAAAATCCGTGGGGCGACAGAAAGTTACAAAGGACTATAGCAATTCAAATGACGTATTCACATGCCGAGTTTGCATTAGTAAAAACGAACAATGATCTTAATGATAATTATTGTTGCCAATGTTCAAGAACACGAATTTGTTTCTTTTGTGTTAAAAAAACCTATGTAGGATTTCAAAATAAATACTTGTTTTAGTCCGATTACATGGTTGTTTCTAATAATTATTTTGTTTACTATTTATTGATTGATTCTAGCGTCATTTCTGTAACAATTATTTCTCATTTCGGTAACAGTCTGAAACACCGTTTCTTCCCATTTTATTTTGCAAGAACTCTCTCTCTCTTTCTTCAGTAGAAATAAATAATACTTTAGTAAAGTTGCTTTAATAATTAATTAAAGCTTTCTTCGCCGGCGGGACAAACTGCGGATCATAAAAGTGCTATTTTTCTCAATTTCATTTGAATTTATTAAATTTTTAGGCATCAATTTAAAATAAAATATTTATTGGTTACAACAACATTAAAAAGAAAGTAACCTAACAATGTTTATGGAGTTTTAAGCTTGAAATTAATTTATTTCATGAACTCCATGCAATTACTTGTGTGTTACCGGAATGACGTTTTTTTATCTTCTTAACTTACAAAATTAAAATTTTGCCAAATATTTTAAAATTTTTCGCTGCCAGGTTCGGATAAGGTAATATAAACATTGCCGTATATTAAAACGTATATCATTTACAGATGGAGCGATTATCATATTTTGACAGCTTCCAGCTTCAAATTGTCCCGTTATATGAGAATGACCCGTAAACAGATAAGAACTGAAAGTAAACCCGGATATGGATTTTACTGGGGCCCAGTTTGCAATCATTTGAAGAAATCTTTTTAAAATTCAAAAGTCGCGGTCTCCTCAGTAACGAATTTTTTCTACAAAAATTTACACCAAAAACTATAGACCGTTAAACCATCAACCTAACTAGAACTACTAGCAAAGCCACAGAGAAAGGGTTTATTAGAAATGAATTTTCTAGAAATATTTAAGTTAACTTAAACGTAAGGGTTTGCAGAGCATTCTTCTTGCGACATTTTCTTTACATAGTCCGTATTTCTTCCAGGGTCTTTACCTAAATGTTGCCAATTTTAACGTTTCAAGTCGCCACTTTGACGTTTTGAGGACAACCTTATTTTTTTTTTCTTTAAATGGCTATAACTTTTCGTTTTTAAACTTACAGACCTAGGTTTTGGTATGGTTCACCCTTTAAAATACAAACAGGCCTACCAAATTTGGTTGCCCTTACTATGTTATTTCCTGAGATATATTTTTTTTCCGAAAAGATCCAAAAATTGAGCTGACCCTGGATGTGGGTTTTAGTTGTCCTAGTTCGCGCTAATTTGAAAAACTTTTTAGGAAATTCAAATCGGGATGTCCTTATTAGTCCATTTTTTTAAAGAAAATCACTAAAAAATGTGTTAAAGCGAATCTAACCGGTAACTAAACAGGATAAGAAGAGAAGAGAAGTTTCAGAAATGCAAACGTGAATAAAAATAACATAGATACGGCATGCCCATAGAAAGAGCCATATAATTTTGCTAGAAGGGGAGAGAGAAGAAAGATGCTTGCTAAGAGAATTTAGTGAAGGAAGCCAAATTGTTTTGAAGATATTTTAAGACACCGTCACTTTTTTGTCGTTATTTGAAAGCTATACACTTGAAAGGGAGGCAACAACTAGGCCAAAGGAAAATTTCTGGAAAATCTGGCACAATTGATGAAGAGGTGTCGAAGTAACAAACAATTGAAGAAAGCTACTGGAAACAGAGAAACATTGTTGTAGGGAGAGGACGACACTGCCCTCAATTCTAGTGGTGACAGTATTTTAACAAAGCAACAGGGTCTAATAAGACTAAAGTCAGTCTCTACATTTTAGGTCGTCAATACTTCCCTGGCATAACATGTTATTTACATTTACATTCCATTCTTAAGTGACTATAAGTTTCATTTCCATTAACATTTTAAATAAATTAATAACGTCCGTTTCCTACAGAACCTGATTTCCGCTCAGTTTAAATCGTCCCCAATTCCAGTTTTTCCTCATGTAATTAAACAGTTTCTTCATGCGACGCACGTCCCTATATTACTCATAAAGCAGTATGTAATCAGACATTTACAAAATTCCGAGTGGAATTCCGAGTCACGGATCCAATGTTTACACTGGCGCTCCGAAAATATAACTCAATACAAAACACACAGTACTGTATCTATAATTACATGTTACATATCCAAAGTAACATTATTTAGGACCACGAACTGCGAAAGCTGTTTATCTTGTTAAGAGTGGTAGACAAACATGTTCACTGATCAAATCGATTTCAACAAGACTATGTAAACCTATCTAATTGCGGGACGGCTCAAATGAGGGACTACTGTCAGCTCTATTCCAATTAAAGGAGACTCTGTTTGGTCTAGCCGCTATTTCAAAACAAAATCTAAGACTGTTAAAATCGCACAAAGCACGTCTCGGCTACTCGATAAAATAAAGTGTTTTGTTTTAACGGTACTGACTGCTGCGATTGTTGAAAAGTTTTCCTGGAGAATTTATAAGGAATCTATTGTTTTGTAAGTTGTTAAAAGAGTCCTCTTAGAAACTGTTTAATGAGCCCTTGTTAGACAGAAAAAAGGCTGTAGTTTATTTGCCAAATTAAAAGGAAATTTATTTGTGCACAATTAGGATTGAAAGCTATTTTAAATTTGATTTGTTTTGTCACTAGTAATCAGAGAAATTATTTTGATCGACCTTCAAGGAGAAGTTTTTATTCACTGGTTCTTTGATCGATGGATCTTTTAATTGTCAGACAGAAAAAAGGTTTCAAATGCATGATTGGTTTTTTAGTGAACTTTCTTTAAAAGAACACTATTATTATATAAAGTGCACCAAAATTTATGTCTGTAAGTTAAAATACAGAAAAGTTTATTGGCGTTTAAAGAAAAAAAAACTTTGGGGTTTCCTCAAAACGTCAAAGACGCGATTTGAAACGCAAAAATTGGCAACAATTAGGCAAAGAACCTGAAATTAATACGGATTATGTAAAGGAAAGGTTGCAAGAAGAGTGTTCTGCAAACGCTTAAGATTTAGATTCTATCGTCATTGTCTTTCATTTTACTAAAATATTTCCAGAAAATTCATGTCAAATAGACCCTTTCTCTGATGCTTTGGCAGTAGTTTTGGTTAATTTTCTGGTTTAACGGTCTCTGATTTTTAGCTAATTTTCGTGGAAAAGATTTGTTAAGGAGAAAGCGGCGACTTTTGAATATTAAAAAGATTTCTTCAAATGAGTTCAATCTAGGCTCCCTAGAACACATATCCGGGTTTAGTTTCAGGTTTTATCCGTTTACATATAAACAGGGTGCCGCATTTCTATGGTAAAGCTCAACATAATTGTATACGTTAATCATAGGGTGTCTTGAGTAGCATCTTATAAAATTATTTTGAGAATCACAGGGTGGCCCGTCAGTCGTTAGTAATACAGAGAAAATTTTTCGAACATCCCTTATATTATTGGATTTTTGCATTTTGATTGAAATATGATGCCTGTTTGTAGGAAGAAATCGAGACGCAGGAAGCGCGTTTTGGTAGCGCCTGTTCAATAAATGATTAAAATTTCAATAACTCAATTTGCTATTAACCTAAGGTTCGTTTGCTAACGAAACGGTCTCTAATTTTTAGCTAATTTTCGTAGAAAAAATGCGTTAATGAGGAGACCGCGAATTTGAATTATAAAAAGATTTCTTCAAATGAGTGCAAACTAGGCCCCCTAGAATCCATATCCGGGTTTAGTTTCAGTTTTATCTCTTTACATATATACAGGCTGATGCATTTCTACGGTAAAGCCCAATATAATTGTGATTTTTTTAATATTTCGACAACACACCACGAGGGCTTACAGCCTAAATACTATCGTACCGTGGGCGTCGACAAGGAGGAAAGAGGCAATTTGTTAATTCTGGACTTGAAGGTTTGGAGGTTTGGAGGAGAAGGAAAAACATGTTCCGGCAAGAAATTACACAACTTGGAAGTCCTTAGGACAAAAGAGCGGGCATAACAAGATGTTCTATGTCTGGTGACCTGGACAGTAAAAGGGGGCATTTGCTCTGTTCCCCTGGTAGATCTGTTGGAGGCAGCAGGTGGAGGAACTATGGAAGAAAGCTCTTCTGAGCAGTGCCCGTGCAGATATCTATAAAATAGAGAGAGAGGTCACCAACGGCACGTCGCGGTTGGTGGGTATGAGAAAAAGAGATATGAGAAAAATGGTATATGTTAATTATAGGGTGTCTCGAGCTGCATCTTATAAAATTATTTTGACAATCACAGGATGGCCCATAAGCCGTTAGTGATACCAACAATTGTTTTCGATTATCCCCAAAATATTATTGCATTTTTGAATTTTATATCAAAATGAGATTCATATTTGTGAGAAAAAAATCTAGACGCATGAAGTTGGTTTTGGTGACGAATGTTCATTAAAAGCTTCAAATTTCAATAACTCAGTTTGCTATTGCCCTAGGCATCTTTGGCTAGGAAACCAGTATTCTTGGAAATATTTTAAGCTTACTTTGGGAAAATTTGTGTACATTTTCAAGCAATAAGTTAGTTAGATAAAATATGGTACATTGTTTCTACTATATAGGTTACAGCGTTAACCAAATTGATGTCTGCTTGCATTTAAGAGACATATTTGCTATTAAAAACATTTTTATGAGAATTCACTTCCATAGCGCACTTGCTGCGTCCAGTCTTTTTTAATTACAATTTGTAAAGACTCATTATTTAAGGCGAAAATAACGCTGTCTTTTGTTTCCTTAAGAGAAATACTTGCTGTTTGAACGAAACAAATGTAAGTTCTTCACAATGATAATACAGGGCTTTCATTAATTCCCGAACCCCACGTGACCTGATTCTGTCACTCTCTTACTGGAATATGATTTTATGAGTTGGCAGTCAAAAAGTAACCAAAAAAGCACTAGACTAGGGACCCTAAAGTTACTAAATCAATTGACAATTGACAGTTCAGTCCATTAGCGCTCAATTCCCTTTTGACCGGTTATTTTGTATGTATATTGTGCATTTTACAAGTTCGACCAGTGTTTACCTTCTTCAAATAATTTTCTATCTATTTCTAAAAATAAACAGTTTTTATCAAAACTTAGCATTTTCATTGCGTTTTTACGTAAGTTAAAAGTGTAGGTAGGTTAAGGTTATGTTGTCGAAGATATTCGACATCGCAAGTAACGAAGCCCTACCAAATCTGTTCGTCGGTAATCTGCCCAAACAGGTACATATTTGTTACATGTTACACAATACACATTCCTAAAACCGTAAATGAGAAGTTTAAATAATCGGACCTCAATTTGTTTACGCACATTACAAAATTTTGATATCTGTACAAAATAAAAGTAATATATTATGTTTTTAATTTTTTTTAACAATCAATAACAGTAAACCATACATCAACAGACTCTCTGTTAAAAATCCTAAATAATAAATACATTTAAGAGATTTACTGTTTCAACTTAATTATAATTCTTTATTTTTTATAAAACCCCAAAGGAAATATGAGACAACACTGGCATCTTAGGGATTTCATTAATTCAGGTTGTACAACCGTATGTGCCGGGTTGCCTAACTTAAGTGGTCAGGTGGGGGGGTTCGGGAATTAATGAAAGCCCTGTACTACTAATAATATTGTTATTCGGTCTGGTGGTGCAAGAGAAAAGAAATAGTATTCTGCTTACATAGACTTACAAAATGCTAATGGCAGTGTACCTCACTCGTGGTTAGCAGAGGTATTAGAACTTTAGAATGTAAAGAACACATGACCTTTTTTCTAAGTAGTGTTATGACTAACTGGAGCCTCCCCAGCTTGTTTGGGTTTTGACGGGACAGCATTTTTTTGTCATTTATGCATGAAACACTACGAAGCTGGCCTGAATGACCTGACCTGACCTGACCAGAACTCACCCTACTTCACCCGACTTGACCTAAACTGGCAAAAAACAAAAGAAAAAGCAGAAAAAACATCAATTTTACAAAAAAAAATGTATAAAAAGTGCTGATTTGAACTTACCGTATGTAACCAACGACAAACCAATAATATCAATAACTTGGCAACGGCTACATCCCACAATGTAAAGACCATTTTTCACAACGCATGTTTTTGTTTGATCTTCTTTACGTTATTTTTTACCGTCCATAATTGGGAAAAGTAATTTTTTTAACTTTCAGTATAAAGCTTCATCTATAATATATTTTTCTTAAGAAAATTCCCTACAGTAATGCCCTTTCAGCGTTCTGAATTTTTTTATACCGGCTATTTGGAAAAGCTATAAGCTGCTATTGTCCTTGAGCATACTACTAAGCCAACAAAGTTCAACCGTTTGTTCCTGAATAGTATAAAACGCTGTCAAATTAAGACCTAACTAACCTTACTATTACTATTATTTTAATTTTTTATAATTTTGCAACAAAGACAGCAAATCACATTCAGTACTAGTGAATATGTAGCTGCATTTGTATTGAATCGTAGCCAAGCGCAGAAATCATACCGCTAGTTTATATTCAGCATATTCGTTGAATCTCGCGCTTGTAGTATTACAATGTCAAATTTCAGGTGGTGAGTAAATTATTGTTAATTGATATGCAAAATTACAATAACAGAACAATTATTGTATCAGGAAGTTCATTAGGAAGACACACGTATTATTGCCATTCATTAAAACCTGCAAAATAAACAGCTGGACTTAAATTAGTATTCATAACCACTATTTGTATATTTATGTCTTATTTTGTACACAGCGCGCGTTGGTTGTGGCG
The DNA here is from genome assembly GCA_964006375.1 of Tillus elongatus. Taxonomy (NCBI): domain Eukaryota; kingdom Metazoa; phylum Arthropoda; class Insecta; order Coleoptera; family Cleridae; genus Tillus; species Tillus elongatus. The sequence goes on along the minus strand of OZ023264.1, from coordinate 156,606,677 downwards.
GAACTGTGTTTATTATTTAGGAGTTTTACACTTGCTCTAAGCTGAAATTATCCCCCTAGAATTCGTTATTAGTATTGATTTTATGATTCTAGGAATACCTTATGAGGCTTTTTAATATTTTAAACTAAAGTACCACTATTACTATACTGTTACGGTTTTTAGTTTTTGTATTTTATTTGCTTTGATGTTAGCTTGCCTACAAATGGAGTGAGGACGTTTCATAAAATTTTAAGTTTTATTTAAATAAATTGTGTACTAAGCTTATACTTGGCAAAATAACTTTATAGGCAAACAGTTTTTTTTAAGTTTTCTACACAATATAATCTTATTACTTGAGCTCAAATCATGTGGTCACCATTAACAAGTAAGTAGGTTTCCAAGTAAGTAATTATTAAACTTTGTATGCCCAGCCTTGTAGCTTAACGTATCTTCATAAGACGAACCTGATAGGCTCATAGAAAAACCTAAGCATATAAATGGTATTTTAGCCTTGTGATAAGAGAGTTACATTACCCTCGTATATTCATCATTGTATTTTGATAATAATTAGAAGTTTATGTAATGCCAATTCATAAAGAGAATGCAACTAGCTCGAGCTTCCCTGTGATATCAAGTTTCTGCCAACAAAAATTCCGCCATTCCATAATACAGTAAGGAAATGCTGACGCACCAGGTCTCATGAGAAGCTTCTTGAAGCCAATATGTAGGGGCAAATTTTTGAAATTTTTTCTTTTTCAGTTTAGAATTAGTCTAGTCATAATAGTTGTACTGTCATCATCGTGGTAAGATATTCTAATTTCGTTATATAAAAGAATCACAAGATATATAGTTAACATCAAAAATAAATAAATATATGTCACCAAGTTTATTAGTATAGAGATTTAAAGTTTATAATTAAAGTTTTTTAAAACTTCAATAAAGGGCTTAGTTATTTGGTTATTTCCAAGTTAAATATTTGCAAATAGTCAACACTAAGTGATTGGTGAGCGTCTCGCCACCTAGTTGCGGAACCAAGTACTATGTTGTCACGCCAGCTCCAAATAACACAAAGTGTTAAAAAATAGAGACTGTATACAACCAACTAACAATTTAATAGATTGTCATCCCTGGCCTATTTCTACCCTAATATAAGAACAAAGTATGTAAGGCTGTTTCGCTCTCCTTAGAGCCCGTCAGTACGGCATACTAATTGCAGCGAAAATACACCTATAAAGTAAAATGGCTAAAGTATCCAGCCTTTCAACACTATGTGAGTGGTGAGCGTGTCGCCACCTAGTTGCGGAACCAAGTAATATATTAGGGTAGAAATGAGCCAGGGCTGAGAATTTATTAAATTGTTAGTTGGTTGTATACAGTCTCTATTTTTTAACACTTTGTGTTATTTGGAGCTGACGTGACAACATACTACTTGGTTCGGCAACGAGATGGCGTCTACTGTCTTACATCTGACTATGTGCTGTGAGGTTGGCTACCATAACCGTATTACTTACTCCGCAACTAGGTGGCGACACGCTCACCACTCACTTAGTGTTGAAAGCCGGGCTACTTTAGCCGTTTTACTTTATAGGTGTATTTTCGCTGCAATTAGTATGCCGTACTGACGAGCTCTAATGAAAGCGAAACCGGTCTACGGTTTTAATTGTTGTGAGAATGCATCTAGCCTTAAATATTCAACATTTAAAAAAATCTTAAATCCAATATCAATTCGCAAAATGTAAATATATTATAATATATGTTTACCATGAAATATTTTGAGTAGTTAATTTTTAAATCCACGTGTATTTCTACTATTATAGTATATTATCTTATCTCAGCTCAATATGGTCGATAAAATTCCAATCAACGCGAAGATTTTTACGTATTTTTCAAACTATATAAAAGTCTGGACCCAGCAAGTGCGTTACGGAAGTGAATTTTCATCAAAAAGTTTTTAATATCATATATTTTGCCGGGCCCTAGAGACCACAAGGTCCCATACACCAATGAAAGCAGAAGTACCACCACTACAGTCGTGAGACTAAGGTCAAACCATGGACGATATTTGATGTATTTACACCGTATAGGAATCCTAAGTACACCAATGTGTAAATGCAACAGTCAAACCTTAGAGGATATACATCATATATGTTTGTATTTCCCCTAACACAAGAAACTAGGGGTAATTTACTGTCGAAAATTTGTAAATATGGGTCTAGAATAAAAATGCCATTTAGTTAGCATCAAATACTTGCTGTCAACACAAAAACAATAATCATCGCCGCTCTCTGTAAATTTTTTAGAGATATAAAATTACAACAAAGCCATTTGAATTTGTATAGAATTTGTGTACATGCCTATACGCGTGTACCCGTGTTTTGGGGGGGGGTATGTATGTGTAATAGTGGTATATATATATATATATATATATATATATATATATATATATATATATATATATATATATATATATATATATATATATATATATATATATATATATTGTGATGCCCCGGCTAAGCAGAAGCCCGCCGGATAAGTTGCCAATCCGTCATTCGGGCGTGACATAAATATTCTAAGTTACATATCCTCGGGCGCCATCTTTATTCCCTATTAAATAGGACGAGGTCAGATCCCCGTGAGGACTTCTGATAAGGCGCTCGTAGAACACCACAAAGTTACTGTTTCATAAAAGCCTTTTCCTAGGGTAGCTCGAGTGGAGAAGAGAACTATAGCCGGGGGCGAAAGTTATATTCCGTAGAGTTATCGGGAGTTAAGTAGGATTTAAATTACTTACTCCCGAATAATTGCTTTTTTCCTAGTTTACAAAGTTAGAAGCAGAAATATTATAAACAGGTAAATATCAATTACGATATACCTCCGATAGTTACAATCCGTCACAGGATTCTAGCTTAAAAACACATGCACTAGTGCAACTGTCTACAGGCAGTGCAGCGAAATGCAACTAATTTCATAAAAGCTTCTAATAATATTTAAAATATCTACAAACGAAAGTGACAATAATAAAAATCTATAAATTATGAAAACTAAAAATTCGATACAGTTCATGCGATTAAAGAGAATTCATATCTCAGGTCAGATAACATTATCTCTGATAAGACATTCTTTCATAGTGGAAACGATACAAATACGTTAATGTTTAAAAAAAATACAATAATATTCGACTGGCGGTTACGTACAATTCCGAGCAGCTCCATGCTTCCCCCAGGGACGTCCGTCCCTCAGGATAAACGTGGGCTACCCAGTACAGCACAGGTTGCCGGACACACAAAATACTACCCTTTTAATCAGCACTCCCCGTGCTCCCCTATCCCTTATATGGGCAAGAAACGCGATCAGATTGTCACTTATCTAGGCTGGGCACGATAGCTAATAAACCACCCTGTTTAGCGATCACATACCATTCATGTGGGTAAGCAAACGGCTCCCACTCTCATATGACTATAACTTGCTAACTAATGAAACCGGGTAACTTGTCCGCTATTTCTGTCGAACACTCTGTTTAATTAACAGCCCCATCCAGCGGTTACGTACCATTCCGAGCAGCTCCATGCTTCCCTCAAGGACGTCGTCCCTCGGGATAAACGTGGGCCATCCCATACGGCACGTTACAATATACCAAACACCCTAGATCCACTATATTACGGTATGATCATTTATATGACTTCGATTTCCCTTAAATGGGTCAACACGCAAACAGTTTTGTCATTTTTACATACAGTACACCCTGTATACACTTTCAATCCGAACACGCTGTTAATATTACACATAGAACAGCAGCAATAAAATACCCAGTTATTTATTTCAGTTCCCAAATTTCCAAAGCATAATTAACCTTGCAAACCACCATAGTAGAACACAGTCGTTACAGACTCTCGTTCGTTCCTATCCAACAATAACACGCTGCTTTTACTACTACGTAGCATAGCGAAACTTCCCAGTTAATTTATCTAACCGTCGCTCATAAATATTAGCAATTACAATACAACCACCAGACCCCTTATCTCGGTCGCGAGCTGAAGGCATCTGCCGTCGGCGTTCCATCTCTCGGTGATCTATTTGCCATGCGCTCCGTGACGCACTTAAAATGAATGCCATTGCGCGTGACAGACAGGCGCTATACCTTTCATTATACACGCTTCATGTACCGCTCGTGGCGACTTTTTATACAGTTTGAAGAGATTTAGGCCATACAAATCCATGGGATTTGATGGTATAATGCGCATCATGCTCCAACAGGGGATATATTTTATAAAGCCGGCGCTTACCCTCATTATGAGGGCCAGCCTGGTTCTGAGGTTCATTCTGTGGGCATGGAGACTGGCCAGGGTTGTATTCATTCCTAAACCTGGGCGTCCAACAGACCAGGCAGAGTCTCTAAAGCCAATAAGTCTCATGTCCTTCTTGCTAAAAACAACGGAAAAACTGCTCGACCGGCACATTAGGGGTGTATTAGAAGCATATCCCCTACACTGCGGAAAATATGCCCCTGAAGCGGTGTTACCCAAAAACAATTCGAAGTGTTTTTAGATGACAGTACCGAATTTTCTCCAAAGCACTCTTACAAATACAAGAAATCTAATCTTATTAACTAGATAATAGAGCAAACCATATCATGTGATCCATCATAGTAATCAGAAAAATAATATGTTTCTGAAACTGTAACAATAAGATATGGCGCCCATAAGGAAAAAAGTTAACAATCGCTGTATGACTGTGGTGGGTGCCACACTAAAACATTAACATTTTTAGATTTCTTGTTCAAAAGTGGCATAACAACGTATTTGTTGCAAATATCGAAATTCAACAGTTTTCGAGCAAATTGGAAAATACGAAAATCGAAAATTTCAGTTTTTTTTTTAATATTTATTTCGAAAACCGTACAAGATACCACAGTTTTCGTTTCTTAAAAATGATCATCATCGGAAAACGCAACGTTGCCGTAATTTAGCCGACCTTGTATCTCTTAAGCTAAGCCAGTTCCCCATGGTGAACCTCGAATATATATCCTGATCAAGCAAACCCACAAGTTTCAGCGAATGTCATATGGTTTCAGCAGGATGAAGACCCAGCACATTACCAAATGAATATACGGCAGTACCTTCACTTAATATTTACAAACCGGTGATTAGGGAGAAGAGGATTGTTAGAATAGCCAGCATGATCACCTGATCTTACACTATTGTACTTCTTCTTATAGAGATATATGAAAGATATGGTATACAAAACTAAATCACGCGATTTAGTTTACTTAAGAAGGAGAATAACGATGGCGACTAGGTTGGTCACACCTCAAAATGAATTAACGTTGGAAGACAGTTTTATTCACGATTGGGATGCTGCCAAAGGCACGCGCTTTGGATATCTTCTATAGTAAAATTGGTGTTTTTAGTGAATTATAAATTAAAAAAATTTACTAATATATATAGGGTGGCGCATTGAAAACGAAACAGACCGATGTGCGTCCAGAGATTTTTTTAAGAAACGCTGAAACACGTCTATTTTAATATTGACTGTTACATGTTTTGACATAAAACTCAACTTTATCACATCAACCCCTTAAGGGTGGTGATAACAACCATTATATTTTAAATAAGGAACATGGGTCAAGCGTTATATCATTGAAAAGCTGTTTCTTTTCTGAATTCAGAACACAAATTTTTGGAAGTTTTGTCAACTCGTTTAAAAATTATTCACAGTTCGAGTTGCAAGAACGTATTTCATTCATTGTGATAAAAAATGCAATCAATTTTTCGTTTAAAAAAACTAAAAAACAAAACCAAACGTTCAAAAATGTTTATTCAGTTAAGTAAGTGTTGAAATTGTTGACCACCAGCTTCCTTACAAAAGTAAAAATTTTGTTCAAAACGAGCTCTGGCATTCTGGAGCATTTGTGGAGTTATTAGACGGCATTCTTCAACAATGCGTCGTCGTAATTTTTCCAGAGACTACGGTTGTGTTGCGAAAATTCTACTCTTTAAATGGCACTATAGCAATAAGTCTAAAGGAGTCAAATCCGGTGATTTAGGGAGGCACTCAATAGCACCTCTACGCCCAATCCATTGCTCTGGAAACTCCCTGTTCAAAAACTCCCTGACACATTGTGGAAAATGCGGAGGAGCTCCATCTTGTTGAAACACTAATTGATCTTCTTGAGAGCGATCATTATTTTCAACAATGTCAATTAGTAGAGGATAAAAGATATCTTCTGGTAACTCCCAATCCGTTTCGCCACTAAAATTCTCATCAAGAAAAATCCGTCCGATTAAACGGTCTCCAAAAATGCCAGTCCAGATATTCAATTTCTGTGGAGTTTGAGTGTGGACTTCGTGAAAATTTCTTGGATTATTATCTGCCCAATAACGGCAATTATGACGATTGACTGTAGAGTTTAATAAAAACCTACACTCGTCTGAAAAACAGATATTGCACAGAAAGTTCCCATTATCAGCTATTCGTGCAGTCATAACTTCACAAAACTCCAGCCGCCGATCAAAATCATCCTCATGCGTTGTTGTACAAAATGTATTTTATACGGGTGAAATTTATGATGCTTCAATACTCGCTGAATAGTTCTTCTTTTGATGTTTGAAACAGTGGCCAATTTTCTCGTGCTCGAAGTTGGGTCTGCTGTAATTTGTCCTAAAACTTCACTCTCAGTAGTCTCATTTCTAACCGGAATTCACGTTCAGGATCACGTTTTTTGTTGGCTACTAAACCACTTTGTCTAAACTTTGCAACTAACTCCAAAATGTATTTTCTGTTAACATGTCGGTTCGGATGTCGTTCATTAAACAAATTTACGGTACGGTTGGTACAGTCATCGTTTTTTTGAAAAAAGAGTAAATATTTCAACTCTTTCTTCTACAGAATACACCATTGTAAAATTAATTTTCAGTAGTACTATCAAGTATCAAACCGACCGATAAACTGAAATAATAAACCGCATTTGTTTTGATACACCATATGATATAAAAATTCTAAATAGATTCTGCCTGCTACATAAATAAACATTTATAACATATGAATGCAATGATTTCACGTAACATAAATGTAGTTTTCGATTGAAAATTAATACATAAACAAGTGATAGATAAATTGCGTTAACCACAAAAATTAACTACAATATATGATTATTGTTGCGTTTTCGCCGATTTCTGGATAGATACTTTAAATTTTAACAAAACAACTTTATTTACTCTCTAAATATGAATACAATAAAAGTTCTAGAATGCCTCTCTCACAATACACTTTTAGTCTATCTGGCTTTACAAACACTGATCTGGAGAAAAGTCACCACACTGGAACTACAGTCGCTACTCTCTAACACTTTACACTGGTTACTGATTCTTCGAGTCACTTCAACATTCTCTACCTGAAATGAACTGACTTACTTCCACCTTTATATACCCGTCGTACCTTCCACCTCGTTTCTGGAGTGTTCCCTTCCAGAATGTTCCAGGACTTTCTTTTGCTAGAAGGTTCTGTGAATACAGAACGGCTCGGTGTATACAAGGGGATGTACATACAGGTGATCCAAATGTGGTCATCACTCCTATGTTACACAAGAGGTGTTTCTCGTACTATAAGATCTCTCTGCGTATACAGGGTGTAAGGGTTCTTTGCGTATACAGGGTGTATATACAGAGTGTTCGGAATGCGCAGACCTCAGTTATCCATTCCGATCCGGTACAAGTTGGTAACTTCATTTTTTTGGTCCTAGAGGGTTGAGACTTCGCCGGGGGGGCAAGGCATTGCGGAGGTGGTGTTGCCAGATTGTGTAATAATTCCCAGATGTTAGGTATGTTTTGGACATGTGGCAACACCGCACATACATCTATTGAAGTGACATTATTATCTTTATTGTCTGGTGTGTTGTAAAATTGTAAATGCCAACAAACTAATACTATTATTAAACATGAATATTAAATTAAATTAGATGTTCTCGTCACTACCCGATAAGTTAAACTACGCGTCAATTGAAGTGCAACACCTTAAATTTTGGGCGCCTTTGATCGTTTGTAGCTCAGAAACAAGTTCACCGAATCCGTTCTAATTTACACAGGTTGACAGACGTTGTTTTGGGGCTTTTAATTAGTAGACAATAACAAAATTTAAATTTACTTGCTTCACGATACAGGCTGGAATATGTGTGGATGTTTTTTCAGCACCATTTTAAACGAAGGCCATAATTAGTCCACGTGAAGTGTTAACTACATTTTTTCTATGCAATTCAGAAGTATGCCTCGGGATGTTTTCGAGATGTTATTAAAGAAAAACAATTAATATTTCAACAGGATGGAGCTCCTCCGCATTTTTCACAACGTGTTAGGGAGTTTTTAAACAGAGAGTTTCGAGAGGAATGGATCGGGCGTAGAGGTGCTATTGAGTGACCCCCGAGATCACCGGATTTAACTCCTTTAGACTTCTTTCTATGGGGCTATTTGAAGAGTAGAACTTTCTCAACAGAACTAGAGTCTCTGGAAGAATTACGACGGCGCATTGTTGAAGAATGTCGTCTAATAACTCCACAAATGCTCCAGAATGACCGAGCTCGTTTTGAACAAAATTTGTCCTTTTGTATGGAAGCTAGTGGTCAACACTTACTTAACTGAATAAACATTTTTGAACGCTTGGTTTTGTTTTTTAGTTTTTTTAACAATAAATTGACTAATTAGTGCATTTCTTATCACAATGAATGAAATACGTTCTTGCAATTCCAACTGTGAATAATTTTTAAACTAGTTGATAAAACTTCCAAAAAAGTTTGTGTGCTTAATTCAGAAAAGAAAATGCTTTCAAATGATGTAACACTCGGCCCATGTTCCCTATTTAAAATGTAAGGGTTGTTATCACCACCCTTGAGGGGTTAATGTGACAAAGTTGAGTTTTATGTCAAAACATGTCCGTCCCCCTTAATATTAAAATTGACGTGTTTCAGCGTTTCTTAAGAAAAAATTTCTCTGTACGCAAATCGGTCTGTTTCGTTTTCAATGCGCCACCCTGTATTTTAAAATAACGTGTTTTATTACGAAATGTGGAAAATTCAAATTAACAATGCACGACCGTGCGACGTACGTCGATGATTACCTACACTTCTTTGAAAATTGCGCTCGTTATACAAAGCAGTATTACGTTTTTATTTAAATTTAATTTAAAAGTCTTCTGAGGCTTCAGTTATAATGAGTTTTATTGGAAGTAATTAAATTGAGGATATTTTGGTACAAAGCCAGTGATGCTTATTCAATCTTACACAATTTTCTGGATGTGTAATTCTTTTATTGGTCAGTGATTTAGGAAACACACTTTTTCTACTTGGTAGTCGGAAATCTGGTCGTAAATCGATTGTGGTTAGTCATGCGAGGAGCCTGAGACTTCGACTTAAATATTTTCCGCTTCTTGGACTCTGAACATGCTTGTTCAGCGCGTCTAATTATTAAATTGTCAACTTTTTCGAAACATAGTTTTCGAAATTTCACCCCGTTATTTTTCCTATACGGTTTAAAATACTGGATGTAAGATTAGTGAATAGTGGGTTATATTTATTGATTATTTTTCTTATATTAGACAATAAGAGTTATCAGTATGGGCAGCTTCATTTCTTGTCATGTATATTTTAACCTACAGAATATCGCACCAGCCTGTGAATACAAGAAAGTCTGGGCACAGTAAATGCGTGAGAGAAGCGAATTTTGTAACCTCCTTCAAATAGAAGAACTTTTACCATCAATATGATGCAAGTTTTTATGTAGTTAGCGGAAAAGCTGTTATCTAAAGATTGACCTCAACTGGATCTAAATCCGGTTGGTAGTGAGGTCACCATTAGCTGTTGAACTCTAACCTAATGTATGTATCTATCAGATTTTATTATTTGCAAGATGAGAAACACTGGTAGGGTCACAAGATGTTAAGAAATAAAGCGTACTGCTTACCTAGTTCTAAGTTGTTCTGTCAAAGGTCCCATATTTGTTGGATTCCCTGATCAGAACCTGGTTATTTTTAAAACGGTAGTAGATATCTTGGATAAAGGTAGTCAGAATTTTCTGTTGAGTCGCCGCCAAATATGAGACAATATTGGTTAGGAATTACTCTTCAATTAAACAGATATGTTAATGTAACGAAGTATTAAATTTATTCATATAAATTAAATTTGGAATAGCAAGCAAAATTAAATAAACATGGTTGGTAAATCTCAAATAAACATTAATCGTACACAAATAAAAATCAATTAAGCAGCAAGAACTTCAAGAAAAGAAATTATCATTTCACATACATATGACAAAATAATAAGATAAAAATGGTTGTATGTCACTAAAATATTGACATTAGCTATTTGAGGTATATTAAAAGTCAAATGCTGTATTTTACAGCTCAAAAGCAAACACAAATTATTAGGTTAATTACTTGACATTTGTCAATCAGTTCGATTAGTTTTTTAATTAGTTAACTGGCCAGTTTCTTGAGTGAGCCTCTATAAAGAAAAATATTCCTAAGTGAAATTTTTACATTAATTATTGAAAATAAAAGATATTAAAAAGAATGTAAAGGTTAGATATTTTACAGACTAAATTTGCTAATTACAATTTAAAGAAATATGTATTTGAATTCACAAAATTAATCAGATTCTAAGATTAAACAGGAAATTTACAGTTATGCTTACATCACCTCGCTGACACTATTTTGGTTGATTACGTTATTTTGAAAGTTCAAGTTGTAAGGGTTCAAACATTAGATTGATGCTGGAGAAATTCTACTGGTTTATAGAGATAAGATTTATTTAGACTCACCAAGTCCTCCTGCATTGAGTTACCTGATAACCCTAGGAAGATGCTTTCCAACTGGGATCAGCTATCAGTGCCTGACACAAGCTCACAAACTTCAATAAGAGAGGTAATGCTGGAGAAAATGATTGGTACTTCCCATTGGCGGTTATTGGGCCGGTGGACTTTGCTGCTCCAATACTAGGAGATAGTTTGTTCCCTATGTTGATACGCTGAATTACTTCTACGAAACCTTTTCAAACAACGATTAAAACATAAATTGGCTCAAGTGAAATTTACTGCCAATTGACTCAAAATTCGCTAATACTCAGAAACTCTTTCTGATTAACGTAAGAACTACACCAGGACGGAAACAAAAGATCACGGTTAACTCGCGTTTTTATGCTAAAGACGGCCTTTATTTAAATTCAAGAGCCGCTCAAATGACTTTAAACAATCACTGACAATTATTATTAGATAGTATAGAGAACAGAAAGGTTTTTATTGCTCATTTTCAAGATAAAGTTTAACCACCGAAATTGAAAGGTGTTTACGCGGTAACGTGCCAGTGTGGGCTCCTCTCGAGCTAACGTCTGTTCTTCCCGAGATTAAAATTCCCTTCCCCTTAACACCTACGTCCCTCGCCTATAGTTCAGGACTTCCAAGGTTAATTTCATCACAGATTTGCAGATAAATTCCTGACCCCCATTAACATTGAAAATGGACTCGTACCTTACCTAACGAATTTTCAAGAAGATGAAGTAATAATTTGTTCTAGAAAATTCTCAACGGATATTTTGTTTATTTAAACGCTCTTTCAGGAAAATGCGACACATCATTTACTAACAAAGCTATATTGCGTCTTAAGATATTTGTATTTTAACGTACACACTTAAAATGCAGTACGGTGTTTAGGGTAGTTAAAAATTGGCGACTTTTCATCAAATAATTTTTGAAATCCAAAACTTTAAGTATATAATATCGATAGGATTTTTTGTCATTATTTAGATACCTGGGTGCTTTCTAAATGTTTTTAAACCAGTAACGATTTCAGGTAAAAAGTGATTCGTTAGAATTTTCATAAAATCTTTAAAATACGGAAAATTCTCGAAAAGTTAAAACATTGGATCGTCGTAAATAATAAATCTGATTTGATGAAATTCCGCAGTTAGGTTGCTTTTATAAAGTTTTTGAGTTTCATACCAAAGTCGGGTTCAATTGATTAAGAGAAAATTATTTTACCAACATTTGAAAAAAGTTGCTGAAAATGCGATACTACACCGTACTTGCTGCATCCTGTGGTATACAGATTTTTTTATCGATTTATTGACTTAGGCGGAGAATTATTTTAAGTGTGTCTTGTTATATAAAAATTTTTACATTTAAATAACAAACCCTGTAAGTTAAACAGCTGCTACAAAATCACAGAGAATTTAATTTAAATAAATTTCATATTTTTTTGGACACAAAAGCTTTTCTATTAAAAGCTGATAACTTTTTTTTGACTTGGAGTTCTATGTTTTGGCATCGAGATTGTTCTATATAATATACATCTGGGTACCAAATTTGGTTGCCACAGGTTTGGTAACTTTCGAAAAGAAAACACAACCTTTTACCTGGAATCTTTAAAACATTAAATTATCTTTCAAAGGTGATACTTTGCATCCCATTATCTATTCTTCTGCTGTTTGAGAACAGCAATTGTTCTCAAAAAATGCGCACCAGAACTTGCACCTGTCCTGACTGGTCTGTTTCAGATATCTTACAATAAAGGCATATTCCCATAACCCATCCCCAAGAAAGGATCCAAAGCGCTTCCTAGCAACTACAGGCCTATTTCTCTCCTTTCAGTCATCTCTAAAGTGATGTAAAAGTATATAAACACCGAATTACTAAAACTTCTTGAAAAACACAGTCTAATTCACGACAGGCAGTATGGACTCCGTCAGCGCAGATCAACTGCCGACCTCCTTTCCTTTGTCACCCATTATTGGAACAAGTCTATGGAACAACACGGTGAATCCCAGATTGTTGCTCTAGACATATCCAAAGCATTCGACCAGATCTGGCACGCAGCGCTGCTTAATAAACTTCCGGCCTATGGCCTACCACCAAAACTATGTACCTGGGCAGCAAATTTCCTCTCCAACAGGAGCATATCTGTTGTTGTGGATGGCCATTCCTCTAAACTGTATCCAATTAATGCAGGAGTTCCTCAAGGTTCAGCTTTAGCCCCTACTTTGTTTCTTCTCCAGATCAATGACCTCCTCTCTAGCACATATAATCCAGTTCACAGTTACGCGGACGACAGCACCCTCCACTCAAATATGCAATATTCTAAGCCTGTCTCTTTAGCCCAATTAGATGAGGATCGCAGACTCACGGAGGGTTCTGTCTCCGTGGATCTCCGAAAAATATTAGACTGGGGAATTAGAAATCTTGTACAATTCAACCCCACGAAAACTAAGTCTTGCTTTCTTTCTCACAAGAGATACACCAGCCCTAGACCCATCACAATGAACAACCAAGTTATTCAAAGTAATGAATCATTTTCTCTTGTTGGCATTTCTGTGGATCGAAATCTTAATTGGCACCAATATGTCACATTAATTGCAGAAGCGGCCGCTAAGAAATTGGGTTTCCTCTTCCGGGCTCGCAAATACTTTTCACCAGCTAATCTCTATACCTTATATACTTCACAAATAAGGTCAAACCTCAAATACTGCTGTCACATCTGGGGTGCGGCTGCCGCTTCTACACTCGCTATCCTGGACTCCATTCAAAAGAGAGCTATACGTCTCATCGGTGACCCTACCCTCACCCAAAGGCTGCCATCCCTTGCCCACCGGCGTGCCGTTGGTGATCTCTCTCTCTTTTATAGATATCTGCACGGGCACTGCTCAGAGGAGCTTTCCTCCATAGTTCTCCCACCTGCTGCCCCCAACAGATCTACCAGGGGAACAGAGCGAATGCATCCTTTTAGCGTCCAGGTCACCAGACATAGAACATCTTGTTATGCCCGCTCTTTTGTCCCGAGGACTTCCAAGTTGTGGAATTCCTTGCCGGCACATGTTTTTCCTTCTCCTCCGAACCTCCAAACCTTCAAGTCCAGAATTAACAAGCTGCCTCTTTCCTCCTTGTCAACACCCACGTTACGATAGTATTTAGGCTGTAAGCCCTCATGATGTGTTGTTGACATTAAAAAAAAAGCCTTCCTATATATTTAAATTCCTCTTGTATGGATGGAAAAATGTATCATCCGAGAGTCCTATATATTTAAATTCCTTTTGTATGGATGAAAAAATGTATCATCCGAGAGTCCTAGGACTTATTGAACTCTCATCAAATACTTGTACATTTAAACGTAATTGGTCCTCGATATCTAGGTAGATGGATGCCATGTTTTAGGACTTATCAAGGTGATAATGATAACTGTCAAAACCAGTTATTAGTGTCCCTGTAAAATAAATTTAAAAACGAAACGACAGTAAAAGAGGGTTAGAGAGAATAGGCACAATAACACAAATATAAACAATTATAACAATTTTATTACTTTAGCTTGAAAATAAAACACAGTAAATAGGTGCAGACAGAGAAAGGCACCTCAAATCATACGTATGACAGATTTTATTAATTACTAAATTACTAGCGACGTATAAAACACTAACAGGTTACAAGAATTTACTGCAGTTAAACGTTACTAAACTTTAAAAACCCAGCTTTACTGGCATGTCAAATTCTGAAAAGTTAATTTGAAAATTTAAAATAACACAAAATTACATCATTTATAGATCTTTCTTAATTATTCATTTAGAAGATGAATGGTTACAATTTAGAAAATCGTGGATAGCTATCCCGTATGTGATAATAGCACTATCTAATTTTTAGGATAAATTAATTATTAAAACAAAATAGGTAAGGTATATTTTCCCAACTTGAAAAGGCCTCCACGGGCTGGTGTCGATGGAGACTTGCCTGGGTAAGCTGGTCTGCGTTTTTCCTTGTGGAAAGCCTTGCATGTAGGCCTGACTAAGCAGCTGGCCAAAAAGCGGATACAAGGCCTGCAAAACAAAAGTTGGAGACCTTTAACAACAGCTCTATGCTAAAAAATGTGTAAATCTCTGCGGAAATATCAGGACAGTAACTTTTGTTGAACAATAGCCTGCAGTCAGAACTTGGAATGACAACAGCGCTAACCTGGGGACAGTCCTTATCTGGACAGGAATGATAACAGCTCGGAAACGGAAACAGCAGTATGCAGCTAGAATGATAACAACCCAGAAACTGAATGACGACAGTCCGGAACCGTAATCGGAAACCAAAAACCAGAATTGGAAACCACAACCGGAGTCCAGTTTCAACAACAGAACAGAAAAAACAACCATAGTACAGCTGCTATATGTTAAAAAATGGTTTTAAAATAACTCATCCTCCACGGGAAAGATCCGACACTTAGTACACAGAGCCCTAAGCAATAGGTATTTCACAAATGTATTACACAACTCATCGCTTAAAAAATGCAACGGATCTATATTTAATTTACTAGCTTCACTGCCATCGCAGATTCTCTCTCCCGGCGTAATGCACTACACCCGTTTTATATAACCGCTCTGTCGCTTGCATCTCCCATCAGACCTGTGCTGAGTCGTTGCTAGCCTTTTTCTGTCCTTCTCTAAAACTCATAACGCTATCTGTATTGAAGAGAGTACGCACACACATATGCTCCATGTAGCGTCTTAGTTGCTGGTGGAAAATTCAGCATCTTTGACGGTTGTTAATCAAACTTGTTTATGAAGCCTTTGCTAACGAATTTCTTTGTCGGCATTTCAGTGATGTCACTCTGACCATCAATCCTCCTTATTTGTGGGTATTTCTTTGTGGAACAAATTCTCATTTCGTGAATATTCTGTTCGAAAAGAATATAATCTTGCATTTTACGCTGCTAGATAGTATTGAAGCAATTTTAATTTTAGCGAGAAATCAGAAAGGTTGTTAATTTGTTTTACCATATCTGAATTCGCCAAATTTTGTGGATTCATTTTGCGGATTTCTAAACTTTTCAAAGCATCTAACTTGCGATAATCCGTGGTTACTTGC
The DNA here is from genome assembly GCA_964006375.1 of Tillus elongatus. NCBI lineage: Eukaryota > Metazoa > Arthropoda > Insecta > Coleoptera > Cleridae > Tillus > Tillus elongatus. The sequence continues at coordinate 156,590,823 of OZ023264.1, read as the reverse complement.
TACTTTTCTTAACCTAAGATTGTCGTCGTTTACCTTATGTCCCGAGTCAATCATATGATAGGTAGCCCTAGATTTTTCTGCTCTATTGAAACGCGGAAATAAATAACAACAAGATCACATAGCTCATTTCAGGTTCAATAGAGCTGAAAAATCTAGCGTTGCCCAACATATGATTGACTCGGCATATAAAGTAGGCCATGGTAATCTTACGTTATTAAAAGTAACCACAGATTATTGCAAGTAAGATGCTTTGGAAAGTTTCGAAATCCGCAAAGTAAATCCACATAATTTGATGAATTCAGACATGGGTCCAGTCAATTCAGCACTTTGTGAAATAACACTAAATAATCCAACATCGACAGAACTGGTTAGACGCATCCACTGACACAACCATGGTCCTTGAATTACGTCAACCGGTGTTACATCATATGATGTTGCATCATCTGGTACTGAGACATGCGATATTGCATCATCCGGTGTTGCACCATGTGGTGTTGAATCATCTGGTGTTGCATCATCCGGTGTTGCATTATCCGGTAATTCATCATCCTGTACTGCATCACCCGGTATAGCAACATCATCCGGTATTGCGTCATCGGTATTACCTTACCCTCGGTGGTTAAGGGTAAGAACGTGTGCCTCTGAACCGAAGGGTACTGGGTTCGATCCCAGGGTACTCCTTTCACTTTTTCAGTACACACTGTAATATTAACATCAACCGTGGTTATGGCATTGTATTTGAGCAAGTTGAATGTCTGCACGTTCCGCCCTTCGGAGGAGGCGTAAAGCCATCGGTCCCGTGTCCATGCGATGTTGGGCACGTTAAAGGTTCCTACCCTCCTTACAGAAAGGCAGGGGTTTGGCAAAATTTACAGGATAGTGAGGTGAAACTGCTCCCTGGCGTCGGTTATTGGCCATAGTAGCGGAAATAGGCCGACGTTAAAGAAACAAAAAAAAGGATAAGTTTGCCCATACAGCTAGTTTAGCGACAGGTACTGATAAAGACTACTTCGTTGTCAACATACGTATCTAACGCAAAACATTTTCTAATTCTTTTTGTGTTTTTTTTTTGGTAATTCTGCTTTTTTTTCCAATTTATAGCCACAGTGTTCGACCTCGGTCTTTTAAATTACAATGCCTATATTTTAAAGACACCTAAAGCATCAAAAATTATAACAAGTACCTCCCGCAAGTCATGCAATTGCCTCACACATGCCGATATTTGTGATTACATTTCAGGCGGATGCTTTTTGTTTCATACGGTATCAATTATTCACAGGTTTTACACCGGAGATTGAAAACAGCAGTCAGGTGTACGATGTTTCACAAGCGCTGTGTACGCAATCAGAGGATGCCTGTATGTAGTCAGACATTATCTCCATAAAATTTAAATTGAATTCGTAATTGCATTCAGTTTATATCACATTTAGTGGTCCATTCATGTACTTTTAGTAGACTGCAGGAAAATCGAATATCCAATAGCTATTAACTGTGGTTATAAGTGTGATAGACCGTTCATCAGACTATTACATATACTAATTTTGGTGGCAAATGTACGACGGGTAACGCCAGTGATAAAACTAAAATAGATGTCACCTTCTTTTATTAGGAAATAGTCTGTTTATGACAGTAATTACACATTAAAATCTTTTTGGTTATCTCCTTCTTAAATTTTACTTTCTAACAGAAATCTAGACATTTTTATAGGGTAATGCAATAATGTAAATCAACCCTGCTTGTTATCAACTAAATAACCTATACGTAGCCATATACAGGGTGAGTTAACGATTGAAAAATGTTAATTTCTCCTTTGGGTATATATATATATATATATATATATATATATATATATATATATATATATATATATATATATATATATATATATATATATATATATATATATATATATAGTTACAGTTTGTTAAAAAAACAACTTTTTTGTAAATTTGACTGAAGTCGAAAAGTATCGTCACACTGACATATGCAGCTAACTATGATGTGTTTAAATTTGTTTTTTACTTTTTGTGTTTTGTTTTTCATGTCTGTTATTCCATAATTAGTTAAAGTAAGACTCGCGTTATATGTAAGTAATTCAAACCTTTCTATTTTTCCTATGTGAATTGTAAACTTTTTTCTTTCCATGTAGTAGCTTTGAGAATGGAATAAACTATTCCGAAGGCTCGGCATTTAGTAAAGAGATTCTATTTTGCAACTGACGGCTTATATATATATATATATATATATATATATATATATATATATATATATATATATATATATATATATATATATATATATATATATATATATATATATATATATATATATATATATATATATATATATATATATATATATATATATATATATATATATATATAATGTGAGTCAGTTGTTTGTAGCAGGACTTTACCATCAGATAGAAGATCCTTTTTTATCACTAAAAGTTCATATAAACATATATCGTAAGACACCTCATTTACAAGATGCCGAAAATAAATAAATAATAATTATTTGGTTATTTTGCAAACGTGCTGTTCGAAAACATATCAATTTTATTATAGCCTTTGTATTCAAAAACTGATATTCCTAAGAAAAAATTAAGTGCCTCATGTTGTCATTGGCGTAGGTACAAGGGGTATGTAAAGATTTTTATTAAAAAAACTCATTGGGCATCGTCAATTTAGGTAGATATTGTCGTGTGTGTGCTTTTTCTCTTCTAAAGCTTCAAAAAAGTCTAGTTTATGTTTGTCATTATAAAAATGTTGTGGTTGTATGCGGTTATTTACTGTAGGTCTATGTTCAGATCTTTATTTGTAGTTGTCATGATTTCGTACTAAATCAATTTTTCTCTGTCTGAGAATGCTGTCAAGCAGCGAAACTATAGTCACAGAAACGTTGAAGAACATCCTGGAACATCCAGAATTTGTAAGGGCCACTTGCTCCAGTTAGCCTACGCGCTGGCTACGTCTTTCACCAACAAAAACGAAAACCAACAGTGAAGCCAGAGAAGTAGTCTCCAAGTCTATATGTAGTATCTTTAATTGGATTTCATTTCTATTTGAAAAATATTTTTCGAGAGTCCACCGTTTCCGAGATATAAGCAAAGAAACAACAAATTGGACCTTTGCAGCCCCCTCCCTTCTTAAACTCGCCCCCCAGGGGCGGGGACTTTTAGTATGTCTGCCTCCTCACTATTTCTAACAAAGTCCTGAAGTCCAAAATTCTCGCATATTCCATGCACTTTACAATGCATTCATTGACTGGACTATAAAGGGTTCCGGCAATTTACCAAGATTTAAAGGAAGAAAAGAAACCGGCAATTTAAGATAGTTGGGAAATCTAGCAGGAGACAACTCCAAGTAGGGGCTTAATAATAATTGCAATAGCGGGTGAAAATGGCAAGGACGTGCCAGTTGTGTTTCTCCAACAAATATCATCATCTTATGATGCTCTCAAGCAAGAAAACCGGTTACAGAGAAGAAAAGGAACAATTGTGAAGCCAGAGAAAGTCTCTAGGTCTCTATTTAGTATGGAACGGTTTCACTAAGTAAGGGCAGCAACAATTAACGAATTAAATCTTTTTATTATGTTTTTTTTACGTTTCCTGGCGTCTTCGGTGTAATGATTCTGCAAACGTCTCAACCTATTTTACATATCTTCCACTGTAGTGGGCTGTATAACATATACTCGTTCTTTAGTATAACCCCACAAGAAGAAATCCAATGAGGAAGGGTCGTATGATCTTGGAGGCTACTGAACAAAACATTCACCTCTAATCAATTTTGAAGGATAATTTTCATCTTAAAAAACGTCACGATGGTACCCTGGAGGGGTACCATCATATTGCAGCCACATACTCTAACTTTCATCCTCACTAAGATGTTCAAGGAGACCGGGCAAGACTTATATTAGAAATTGGAGGCTATCACGGTCAGTTAGGGGATTACAAAAAAAAATACCGTTTAATGATCCTGTTGTGAAGACGCACCAAATATTCATAGATCAGTCGTTTTAATTCTGCGTTTGACGTACGTATTTGTCCATGTTATGACGATTTATAGCATTTATACAGTACTGCCCTGCTTTTTTGGCACACCCTGTATAGAATACGATAATTTTAAGATGCGTACACTTAGGAATTATATAAATATATTTATAGCAAATTTCAATGTCAATCGGTGACTCACCTGTATACGTAGTCGTCGAAAATAATGGTAAATAAACAAACTAGACTTTTTACCGTTCTGTTTTCGATCAGTCTGGAAATGTTTTGAGAGCTTAATAGGGGATTCAATTCAGCTTTCTTCCTGTCGGAGAAAACACAGTGTGAGACAATTATTATTAAGTCAACTTGCCAATTCGAAGTATTTTAACTGTGAAGTCTAATTAAAACGTCTGCCCTGTCAGTTGAGGTTTGTAATCTGACATGATCAACCTTTGAGCATAGTAGCTCAATTGCCAGTTAACAACAGCGTTCAAATTGAAAAGTTTGCCAGCCAAGGCAATGCTATTTGTGCCTTGCTATACTGTTAAAGTTTTCAGTTTATTTACTTACCCTTATAAAAGAATTTTTCAAAATAATTATTTAACAACCACTAAAATTATAAAATTGAATACTTTAAGCATTCCTTTCTAGTGAATTATTTTTAAAAAATCACTAATGAGATCTTTTAAAATCGTTCCGTATTTAATAGAGTCGTAGACTTTTCCCGTGGCTTCACAAGTGCTTGTTTTAGTGAATTTTCTTTTTAAAAATACAGGAACGAGGAGATCCCGACTCTTAAATTTAGAAACAATTCTTTCAAATGTGCGAGAACTAGCCCCCCTAGAACCCATATCCAGGGTCAGTTTCAATTATATATATATATATATATATATATATATATATATATATATATATATATATATATATATATATATATATATATATATATATATATATATATATATATATGTATATATGTATATATATATATATATATATATATATATATATATATATATATATATATATATATATATATATATATATATATATATATATATTGATAGGTCTGATGACGCCTCTATGTTGGCCGGTTCTATAACTTAGAATAAGAAAACATGTCACATATTTCATCAATAGAGGAACAAATAGTCTATGATCATTGAGGTCTTCAGTTGTCATTTATATCTTTGGTCGACGCCATTTATAACGTGAAAAAATGGGCTTAGGTGTCCATTTTGTTACACGCGAATTTTTCAAAGCTTTTTTAGTTTTTTAACATTAATGACACTTTTTTATACTTGTTCATGACTAACTTTAAATGTTTTGATAGTTAAATGTTCGCATGAAGTTACATGTGATGTAAAGATGTTTTTGCATTGTTGTTTTTTTGGATGTCTTTGTGGCAGAATTTCCCTGGTTTCAATGCTTTGGCTTTGCTTTTACAATTAGTTACAGTGCTGTAAGTGTTTTTAATGCATAATCTAGATGTTTGTGCTGATTTTTATTTATTTTTAGTACTCCTGAAGATGCTCGGAACTCCGTAACGAAAAATATCGAGTTTTAGTACAGAGTGACTTGTTTTAAAATATAGCACTCGTTTTTTGGTCGTAATTGCCCTTAAAAGTATATATATATATATATATATATATATATATATATATATATATATATATATATATATATATATATATATATATATATATATATATATATATATATACAGGCTGGCGCATTGAAAACGAAACAGTCCGATTTGCGTCCAGATAATTTTTTTTTAAGAAACGCTGAAACACGTCAATTTTAATATTGAGGGGGACATGTTTTGACATAAAACTCAACTTTCTCACATCAACCCCTTAAGGGTAGTAATAACAACCCTTATATTTTAAATAGGGAACATGGGTCGAGTGTTATAGAATTCACCATTGTGAAATTAATTTTCGGTAGTACTATCAAGTATCAAACCGACCGATAAACTGAAATAATAAACCGCATTTCTCTCATTCCGATAAGAAATGTTCTGTTAGTCATTTTTTTGTTTACAAACTAACAAAACATTGACTATCAGCACATTTCTTATCGGAATAAGTGAAATGCGTTTTTGCATCTTCAACTGTGAATAATTTTTAAACGAGTTGATAAAACTGCCAAAAAAATTTGTGTGCTGAATTCAGAAAAAAAAGAGCTATATATATATATATATATATATATATATATATATATATATATATATATATATATATATATATATATATATATATATAAAAGGTTAACAATTTACCAAAATTTATATCTGTAAGTTTAAAGACAAAAAAGGTAGAGACATTTAAAGAAAAAAAGTTGGATTTCCCTCAAAACTTATAAAGCCGCGACATGAAACTTCAAAATTGGCAACATTTAGGCAAAGAACCTGAAAGAAATACGGATTATGTAAATAGTGTTCTGCAAACCCCTAAGTTTCAGTTTCAACCATCATATGCCCTTCATTTTAATAAAATGTTTCCAGAAAATTAATTTCAAATAGATACTTTCTCTGATGCTTTGGAAGTAGTTTTAGTTATGTTTATGGTTTAACGGTCTATAACTTTTAGCTAATTTTCGTAGAAAAAACTCGTTTATGAGAAGATCGCGGCTTTTGTATACTAACAAGATTTGTGAAAATGAGCGCAAACTAGGCCCCGTAGAATCCATATCCGGGTTTACTTTATGTTTACATATATACAGGGTGACGCATTTCTACGGTAAAGCTCAATATAACTGTTACTATGCAAGATACGAGAAAAAATCTGTATACATTACCTATAGGGTGACTTGAGCTGCATCTTATAAAATTATTTTGACAATCACAGCATGACCCATAAATCGTTGGTGATACCTATCTTCTTTTTTTTGTGAACATTCTTTATTGCATTTTTGCATTTTTTATAGAAATATGATGCATGTTTGTAAAAAAAAATCGAGGCGCAGTAAGTGCGTTTTGGTAGTGAATTTTCATTAAACGCTTCAAAATTCAATAACGCAATCGACTATTAACCTAAGACTCGTCAGCTAGGAAACGAGTTTTCTCGAAAACATTTTACGTTTATTTTCGGAAAATGTGTGTACATTTTCAAACAAGTTATTTTGATAAAATATGGTACATTATTCTTACTATATAGGTTATACCGGTGACCAAATTGATGCCTGCTAGTATTAACGAGACATATTTGTTATTAAAAACATTTTTATGAAAAATTCACTTCCATAACGCACTTGCTGCGTCCAGACTTTTTAAATTTATTTTTACGTAAACGTGCGCCGTCAATTCTATTGATGATAAAATACTCGAATGCATTTTGCAGCCCATATAAGACGAGTACATTAAAGTCTACTGCAAGCATATTCCTTCCAATAGTTTGAGAGTTAGTTTAATCAGAACCTACACTGATAAATTTACCAGCCTTACAGAGGCACTTACTGAGTAAGTGCACTCTATTTGTTTCACAGGAATTTATCGTATGTGTTGGTAATGCAATCCAGAAACTTTATCCTACTAACTGCTGCATTAAAATTAATGACCATAGAATCTCGATTTAAAATGACATACTCTATTAGTTTTTATTAGAAGAGGCGCTGGGGACAATAAAAGCTTTGGTAAAATGGTTCGAGCTAATCTAATAAGCTAACCTACATCGTGTTATATTTATATGACTATAATAAAGCAAATCATGTCAAAAACAGATCACAACAGGTGATCTGTTAAAAAAAGTCTGGACTCGTTATGGAAGTGCAATTTCATAAAAATGTTTTTAATAGCAAACATGTCTCTTTAATGCAAAAACGCATCAATTCTGTCACCGGTATAACCCATATAGTAGAAACAATGTACCATCTTTTATCAAAATAATTTATTCTTTGAAAATGTACAAAAATTTTCCAAAAATATACTTAAAATATTTCCAAGAAAACTCGTTTCCTAGCCGACGAACCTTAGGTTAACATCAAATTGAGTAATTGAATTTTAAAACATTTAATGAAAATTCTCTACCAAAACGCACTTACTGCGTCTCGATTTTTTTTAAAAACATGCATTATATTTGGATTAAAAATGCAAAAATGCAATAAGGAATGTTAAATAAAAATTGTAGGTATCACCAACGACTTATGGGCCACTGTGATTGTCAAAATAATTTTATAAGATTCAACTCAAGACACCCTATAAGTAACGTATGCAATTTTTTCTTGTATAATAACAATTATATTGGGCTTTACAGTAGAAATGCGTCACCCTGTATATATGTAAACAGAAAGTAAGCCCGGATATGGATTCTAGGGGGCCTAGTTTGCGCTCATTTGAAGAAATCTTTTTAGAATTCAAAAGTCGCGGTTTCGTTGTTAGCGAATTTTTTCTACGAAAATTAGCTAAAAATTATAGAGCGTTAAACCATAAACTTAACCAAGACTACTTCCAAAGCATCAGATAAAGTGTCTATTTGAAATTAATTTTCTGAAAATATTTTATTAAAATCAAGGGCAATGATGGTTGAAGCTGAAACTTAAGGGTTTGCAGAACGCTCTCTACATAATCCGTATTTCTTTCAGGTTCTTATCCTAAATGTTGCCAATTTTGACGTTTAAAATCGCGGCTTTTTACGTTTTGAGGAAAACCCCATTTTTTTTCTTCAAGCGCCTGTAACTTTTTTGTCTTTAAACTTACAGACCTAAATTTTGGAAAATTGTTCACTATATATATATATATATATATATATATATATATATATATATATATATATATATATATATATATATATATATATGTATATGTGTATGTATATATAAAATTGAAACTGACTCTGGATATGGGTTCTAAGGGACCTAGTTCGCGCTGATTTGAACAATTTTTTTCTAAATTCAAAAGTCGGGATCTTCTCGTTGGTGAATTTTTTTTAATAAAATTCACTGAAACAAGCACTTGTGAAGCCACGGGAAAAGTCTAGGACTGTATTAAATATGGAGCGGTTTCACTAAGTTAGGGCAAGAACAAACAACCAGATATGCTACTCAAATTGAATTAAGACTTAAAACTTTCATCTTCTTTTCATCAAATTACTTTTTATACAAAAACTCGCTAAAAAATTCATCAGAATAACAACAATCTGATTAGATAACGGCAAAATGAAATAAGACTAAAAAATAAATGTTAAAAAGTAAAGTCACTAACTAGGATTACAACTCGTCATGTAGGAGTCGATTATCAGATGTACAGGGACTTAGACTACTAAGCTACGCTCGACATGTATGTACTAGCAGGTATATCCCATAATACATGTTAACTGTTCAACGTTTTACAATTTACACAAAATCGTCTTGATTTACAATGGATTTTTTTCTCACATTTTAACGAAATCAAAGAGAATAACGAGTTAGCCACGTATCTAGGAGCTTGTTAGTCATTTCTTGTAACACTTTTCACTCACATTCGTGCACAATCCATTTTGACGTTTTCACTTTCCTGAATCAGATTTAATTAATTAAAAATTAATTTACCTCTAACCTTTTTGTCTTCTAAGATAGAGATCCGAGTTTTGAAAGACAGGATACTCTTTATGACATAAACAAGCTTACTATATTTGGGTGCCACTGTTTGTTATTTCCGAAGATATAATTTCTTCTTAAAAGGAAACCTGACCAGGCCACTTGCAAAAGGAAGGTACGTGCAAAATTTGATCAAAATCGGACCATTATTTTTGAGTTATCGGTGTGATAAATACATACGTATGTATATATATATATATATATATATATATATATATATATATATATATATATATATATATATATATATATATATATATATATATATATATATATATATATATATATATATATATATATATACATATAAAAATTGAGACTGACCTTGGATGTGGGTTCTAGGGAGCCTAGTTCGCGGTCATCTGAATCATTTTTTCAAAATTCAAAAGTCGGGATCTCCTCATTAGTGATTTTTTAAAGAAAATTCACTAATGGTCGGGAAGGTGTGTTACGGACCCAAAAAACTATCGTATTTTATGTATTTTTCTATTATAAAGATAGCGCCCAACAGGTACAAACCAAATAATAGGGCAGTTATTAGACAACACAAGCCTTAGTGCTAATTGTATAAGGTACAGTAAAAAAAGTTTATATAAATCACTTAAGATGAAGACTTCATTGCGATGCAAAATTAAATCCTAAAATAACAGGTGAAAACATTTAATTCAAATAAGTATTCATGTACAATATCCTATACCTATCTTCAACTGTTTCGGAAATATTAAGTATTTTCAGATTTATTACAAAAATTAACATTAAAAATAGAAAATTATTTTATTTCACAAATTCTAATAAGAAATACTGATTATTTCTTAATAATTTAAAAAAACAAAAAAAAATTAATGTCAATGTAGTAAATGTTCAAAATGCTCGCCACGAACATCTTGGCAACATGCTAATCTGGTATAGAAATGTCTTCTAACATTACTCAACATCTCAGGCGTGACTGATCTAATCGCAAGCGTGATTCGTCTTTTTAAGTCATCTAAGTTGAGGGGCTTAGTTTTGTATACAATACTTTTGACATATCCCCACAAAAAGTAGTCTAATAGCGACAGATCAGGAGATCGTGCTGGCCATTCTATCGATCCGCGCCTCCCTATCCACCGATTTGGAAAAATTTGGTTCAGGTACTGCCGGACATTGATTTGGTAATGGGGCGGTGCTCCATCTTGCTGAAACCATATTTTATTGGCAGGAACTTGTGGGTTTGCTGGATCTGGATATAAGTTTGTCAAAGTTGGCACGACATTATTTTGGAGCAGTTCTAAATATTTATCCCCATTCAAGTTGCCATCAATGAAAAAGGGACCCACGATATGATTTCCAACAATTCCTGCCCAAACATTAACTTTTTCAGGATATTGCGTATGTTCCTCTCTCATCCAATGAGGATTCTCATTAGACCAATAGCGGCAATTTTGACGATTAACATGACCGTGAAGTGTAAATGTGCTCTCATCAGAAAACAAAACATCTTCTAATTGGATCACATTGTTATCTAACATTGCCATCATTTGTTCACAAAAATACGTTCTCCTATCGAAATCGTCCTCCATGAGCTCCTGAGTTGGTATCATTTTATAGGGATGCATTTTACTTTCCTTTAATGTTCGAAAAATTGCTGTGTGGCTAACGTTGAATAGTTGGGCTGCTTGTCGACCAGAAGTATGTGGGTTTTCTTGAAACTCAAGCGTAATATCCAATTTCGTATCATCACTTACTGCATTGGCAGCTACTTTTTTTATCTGTCTCACATGACCAAGCTCGCGAAACTGCTTTTCTATTTTGCTAATTGTTCCTTGGGATACAGGCGGCAAATTTGGAAATTTTTCGTGAAATAAGCGAGACACTTCCATCTGTGTCCGTGTGTTATCTCCATAACCAATCATTTGTAGAATGGTTATTTTGTGCATTTCTGTTAAATGAACCATTTTTCTGATATTATTACGTACAGTTAACGAAATTCAAACGACAATAGCACTGACACTAATCACTACTGTCATGCAGGCAGACAACAAGTTGCTAAGGCTACGAGTTTTATACGAACAGAAAGAAAACTGTTTTTGTTTTTGTTTCATTTCATATCAGTAAAAAGAAACGCAGGAATGGTTTTTGTTTACTTTCTCATTATCAAGAGCTGAATGGGAAATAAGTATTGAATGCAATGTAGCGAATTTGTGAAATAAAATAATTTTCTATTTTTAATGTTAATTTTTGTAATAAATCTGAAAATACTTAATATTTCCGAAACAGTTGAAGATAGGTATAGAACATTGTACATGAATTATGTCTAGAATTTTCTGAAGAATCCAAAAAATTAATAATATACAGGGGCTTGTATTTAAAATAAGAAAGTTGGTATTGGCCACTGTCACATGACGCACCCTATATAATTTTTTTTTTCTTGAAAAAGATGCGCAGTTAAAAATACAAATCGACGTGTCCAAGCGTTTTTCCCAACACGCCCTCATTTATCCGTTATCGAATTTATTCCATTTGGCTGTTCCACACTGTATATATATATATATATATATATATATATATATATATATATATATATATATATATATATATATATATATATATATATATATGTGTATATATATATATATATATATATATATATATATATATATATATATATATACTGTGATGTAGGTCAAGATAGTTGTGCACAACATTTTCCAACCTTAACATAATATAAATTGGTGATTTAAGTAAGACGTTTGTTCGCGCATGCGTAATGTAAAACAAGCTTGTACTTCTTAAAGGTCTAGGAGGCACACATAAATCAACCCTATATAACAAACTACAACAATCGACCTTCCCATGCAATAGCTTATACAAGAAAGTGATGGCAGAGAGAATCCTTCTTGTTTTTAAAGATAGCATATTAAATTTGGAAATAAGTACTTTATACTGTTATAATTTCTATCACAGATAACAGATTCAAAAATTTGTGAGAAGTTTGACAAAATTAGTATTGGTCGGTAATTTACAATGTCGTGTCTATCCCCCCTTTCAAAAACCGAACAAACCCTGCCTTGCTTCCACTGAGCAGGAAATAAACATTTTCATCGGGAAATATTTGTTTTGCAAGTGGTTTGCATAAGAGAAAACGACAATCGCGTTTTTCACAAGTTTTTTTATTGATTCCAAAACCTCGCTTTCAGAAACATGGGAAATATTAATGTGCTGTTGAACTGTTTTAGTGGTGAAAACAGGATGAGATTGAGCACCATTGCCGGCCGTATGAGCATTGTTAAAGAACTCAGCGAAACGACTGAGTTTTGGAAGTGGTTTGCATAAGACAAAACGACAATCGCGTTTTTCACAAGTTTTTTTATTGATTCCAAAACCTCGCTTTCAGAAACATGGGAAATATGAATGTGTTGGTGAACTATTTCAGTGGTGAAAACAGGATGAGATTGAGCACCATTGCCGGCCGTATGAGCAGAGTTAAAGAACTCAGCGAAACGACTGAGGATCATCAAAGCGATTGTCCTTGTAGATGAGTGTAGCAGGCACTCTTCCCTCATTTTGTTTAAGTTGAACGTAGGACCATAATGAGATGCGATCTGTAGCAAAATTTCTTTGCAAATTATCCATGTAATGATGATTAAAAAATAATACATAAGCCGAAACATATTATCCTCGTATTTTAGAAAAATATAAACTATTGAAAAAGACTTACTATAATAAAATTAAAGCTGCAAAGCCCCAATATTTTTTCGCAACCTCATGATCAACTCTAACAATACGTATCGAACTGCCTAGTCAATTATTCAGTCTAGCTTTAACTTGAAAACCCGTATCAATACCACTAAGGAACGCTCTAGGTTGCAGGATAATAACGTTAGCCATGATGGGCAGATAAGAGTAGAATCGTTTAATAATTACTTTTTCGACTCTGTCTACAAAGTAACTAGTAACATTAAATTACATAAATATAAATTCATCGAATCATATTGCCTTAAATGAACGTTCTCTTTGTCTGTATCATGTGACCCCGGAAGAGGTTTCAGCTACAATACCTCAGTTTGCGGTCTTGTGGTTATGATGGGATGCCGTGCTCGTTGCTTCAGTGTATTTCTGATTTAATTCCACTGCCTCTTGCTTATTTAGTCAACTTGTCTTTTGTGTTAGGTTTTTCCCAGAAGAATTAAAGGTAGCTGTCGTCATTGCAATACTTCAGAGTGGAAATCCTCAAGTATTTTCTAACTATAAACCAATTTGTCTCCTTTCGGTTTTGTCTAAAATGAACGAAAGGTTATTTGAGAAGCGTGAAAGAGAATTTGTTGAAAAATGTAAAATCCTCATCCCCGATCAGTCTGGTTTTCGTTACAAACATTCCACGCAGAATACACTCGTTGCCCTATATTCGTTTGTCCTTGATAGCATTGACTGCATATTTAAAACAGCTCCAGTTTCGTATGATCTGACAAAGGCATTCGACGTAATTAATCACTCATTGCTTTTGGAAAACTCCAACGATATGACATAAGAAGTACATCCTTTCAGTGGATTGAATCTTATTTGACAAATCGTACCCAGACAGTTGCTTATGGCATCGACGGTACTACATTTTGTTTTCCGGCTCTGGCAGCGCATTCTGGAGTGCTGCAGGATAGCAGCTTGGGACCCCTTCTATTTATCCGTTGAAGGTGATAAATTGGTTCTTTTCCCTGGCGATACTTCTGCTACTATTCGTATCATGGAGTTTAATGCAAATTCCGTCGTAATGTTTCTCACAAATACATCTTTGTTACGGAATACGTTGATACGTATACGTCTGCTTATGCAGACTTCAAGAATATATAGGCACAGTACATTTACTATCTCATTTTCAATAAATTACAGCCTACAGGATGTATTTTGTGATAAGCCGAAAACGCAGCGAACAATACGATTCTGTGCTAGAAAAACATCACACAGAAGAGTGTAACTTCTCCACAAGCATATGCCATACCTAAGTCGAGACTCAAACTGTCCATAATATAAAAAATTTACTGTTCTATGCACAATATGGTCCGTACATTACAACAACAAAAAAATTGAGAGACGATAGCTTTGCAACCAAATCTGAGCAGTGAAATTTCCAATTGAGAGACTCATCAATATGCAATCTCAGAAACCTTAGATCACTGGTATAGTCCAGCACAACATTATCAAGGCATATACTGGGCCTGCCAAATTCCTTCTGATAGGCATGAATCCTAATGATGTTTGTCTTGGACGAATTAAAGTATACTAGATTCTGAAAAAAACAGTTTTTCAACATGTCAATAGTACTAGTGCAACTATTCAAAAATAGAACATCACTTTTCTCAGATATAATCACAGACGCATCATCTGCATTAATCGTAATACCTAGATTACACGATATCTTATCAAGTTTATTTATGTGGATAATGGAGGGAATTGGGGTCACAATCAATCCCTAAGACACTTCAGTAGAAACACTCATGGAGCGTGAGTTCAAAGATATAATGTCAGCTTTATCTATCTAAAATATACTGACAAATTGTTTTAAAAAACTAAGACGATATCCAGTCAAAATCCGCACCTCTCACTGCGTAGTTATAGACTTTATCTTTCCGCAAAATACGGTCTACGCAATCGAATGTCCTGCTGAGATCACAAAATACCCCAACGGGAAACTTGCCAACCTCCAGAAAACCAACTGCATTTCTATAGAAGGGAGTAAAAGAAGATGTCGTAGAACGATTTTGTACAAAGTCATCTTGGTTCTCTGACAAAATATATTAACTTAGAAAATTCTATAATAAATTTCAATGGATATGCTCAGACAGCTACGAGTACGCTATGGATATAATAAGAAGTCTATTGTTAGTGAATTTTCGTAGAAAAAATTTACTAATGGGGAGATCCCGACTTTTGAATTTTGAAAAAATTTTTGCAAATGAGCGCGAACTAGGACTCCTAGAACCCATATCCGGGGTCAGTTTCAATTTTTATATGTTTATATATATATATATATATATATATATATATATATATATATATATATATATATATATATATATATATATATATATATATATATATATATATATGCGAACCTCGGTAGTTCAGAGGTAAGAACGTGTGCCTTTGAACTGAAGGGTACTGGGTTCGATCCCGGCGTACTCCTTTCACTTTTTCAGTACAAACTGTAACATTAACATCAACCGAGCTTCTGGCATTGTATTTGAGCAAGTTGAATGTCTGCACGTTCCGCCCTTCGGAGGGGGCGTAAAGCCGTCGGTCCCGTGTCCATGCGATGTTGGGCACGTTAAAGATCCCTACCCTCCTTACAGAAAGACAGGGGTTCGGCAAAATTTCCAGGATAGTGAGGTGAAACTGCTCCCTGGCGTCGGTGATTGGCCATAGTCGCGGAAATAGGCCGACGTTAAAGAAACAAAAACACACACACACATATATATATATATATATGTATATATATATATATATATATATATATATATATATATATATATATATATATATATATATATATATATATATATATATATATATATATATACATATATATATATATATATATATATATATATATATATATATATATATATATATATATATATATATATGTATCACACCGATAACTCAAAAAATTATGATCCGATTTTGATAAAATTTGGCATGTACCTTTCTTTTGTAAATGGCTAGGATAGGTTCGTTAGTCAGGAAAATCGGACGAGGTTTTCCGGGAAAATTTTGAGTTTTCATTCGAAAAAAATTCTTATCTCAAAAAGTAATAAGCAGATTTTAATAAAATTTGGCATGTACCTTCCTTTTGTAAATGGCTTTGACAAGTTTGTTAGCCAGGAAAATCGGACGAGGTTTTCCGAGAAAATTTTGAGTTTTCATTCGAAAAAAAAATTTATCTCAAAGAATAATGGGCCGATTTTGATAAAATTTGGCATGTACCTTCCTTTTGTAAATGGCTTTGATAAGTTTGTTAATCAAAAAATCGGACGAGGTTTTCTGAAAAAAATTTGAGTTTTCATTTGAAAAAAATTTTTATCTTAAAAAATAAAAATCTATGATAACCAAATTTGGTAGGTAGGTTTACGATATAAAAAGTAAACTATACACCAAATTTTTTTAAATATCTTCAAATCGGTGAGACTTAGGTATAGCGAATGCTGATACCAATCGAAAGAACAATAAAAAGTACATGAACTAACGCTATAAAATATAGGGCTGTTCTATTTAAAATAAGAGAGTTATTAGGATTAAAGTTGTCACGATTGACTGGTCTATTTCGGACACCCTGTCTAACTTGTAGTAACTTTAGTAAATTCCAAATATTTTGTGGCATTTTATAATTTGCATTTTAAAAGTTTAACTTTTCAGGTTGAAAAATAAGAGATACAGATGTGTAAATGTGAAAATGTTAAGAAATTTTTGAAAAAAGGGAAATATCTCGAAAATGGTTGAGAAAAATGACATAACATGTTAGTAAAACCTACCATAAAATTTGACGATCAATCTAGATCCGTAATAAAGAACACCATCTTCTATTTGAAATAAGAAAGTTGATACTAACGGCTAATGGAAGGTCTACGTGGGACACCCTGTATGTGGCTAATGGACCTGGCTTTCGAGGCCATACAGTAACCAACACACACACACACACACACAAATTATGGATATTAGATGTACGGCAAGAGTGGCCAAATAAAATTGTCTCTACCTGAAGCTCAGTATATTATTAGTAATCAGTTTAGAATGGTTAGTCATCTGATGACACTAACCTTGTTAGTGAAACGATCGTCAGGTCTTTAAAAACATGTGTTGTGGTGATTTGGGTTTTCCAAGTATACTTTTAGCGAATTTTCTTAAAAAAAAATCACTAATGAGGAGATCCCAACTTTTGAAGTTTTAAAAAATTTCTTCAAATGAACGCTAATTAGGCCCCCCAGAAAACATATCCGGGGTCAGTTTCAATTTTTATATGTTTATATATATATATATATATATATATATATATATATATATATATATATATATATATATATATATATATATATATATATATTATATATATATATATATATATATATATATATATATATATATATATATATATATTACACCGATAACTCAAAAAATAATGGGCCGATTTTGATTAAATTTGGTAAATAAATTCCTTTTGCAAAAGTTTTAAAAAATTTCTTCAAATGAACGCTAATTAGGCCCCCCAGAAAACATATCCGGGGTCAGTTTCAATTTTTATATGTTTATATATATATATATATATATATATATATATATATATATATATATATATATATATATATATATATATATATATATATATATATATATATATATATATATATATATATATATATATATATATATATATATATATATATATATATATATATACACCGATAACTCAAAAAATAATGGGCCGATTTTGATTAAATTTGGTAAATAAATTCCTTTTGCAAATGGCTTGGATAAGTTTGTTAGCCAGGAAAATCTTCCCAGATTTTCCCGGAAAATCTTGTGTTTTCTTTCGAAAAAAATTCATATCTCCGAAATTAACAAAGTAAGGGCAACCAAATTTGGTACTCAGGTTTATATCCTTATTGGTAAGTTACCTAGTAATTTAGCTATGTAGGTTAAAAGACAAAAAAGTTATATGCATTTAAAGAAAAATTAATTGGGGTTTTCCTCAAAACGTCAAAGTTGCGATTTA
Organism: Tillus elongatus; assembly: GCA_964006375.1. NCBI lineage: Eukaryota > Metazoa > Arthropoda > Insecta > Coleoptera > Cleridae > Tillus > Tillus elongatus. The sequence continues at coordinate 156,572,515 of OZ023264.1, read as the reverse complement.
AAAGGTCAAAATCGGTAACATTTACGCAAATAACTTAAATCTAATACGGGCTATGGAAATCAAATGTCTCAAGAAGGAAAATGTTTCCAGAAAATTCATTTCAAATAGATCCTTTCTCTGATGCTTGGCAGTAGTCTTAGCTATAGAGTTTATCGTTTAATGGTATATAATTTATGTCGAATTTTCGTAAAAAATCAATAAAGCTCAATATATCCGTTATTATACAAGATATTAAAAAGTCTTTATACATTAATTATAGGGTGTCCTGAGCTACATCTTAAAAAATATTTCTACAATCACAGAGTGGCCCATAAGTCGTTGGTGATACAAATTTTCTTTTTTTTTAAATCAAACACGCCTTATGTTATTGCATTTTTGCATTTTCGATCGAAATATAATGCATGTTTGTAAGAAAAGAAATTCTGGATGCAGCAAGTGCGTTATGGTAGCGAATTTTAATCAAATGCTTTATATTTGAATAGCCCAATTTGCTATTAACCTGTAAGGTTGACCAAGAAACGAGTTTTTCCGGGAACACTTTAAGTTTACTTTTGGAAATTTTTGTAAATTTTCACACAATAAAGTTACTTTTATGAAACATGGCACACTGTTTTTACTATATAGGTTATACTGGTAACCAAAATTGATGCCTGCTTTCTTAAATAAAAAGAAAACACACATATTTGCAATAAAAACATTTTAATGAAAATTCACTAACATAACGCACTTGCTGCGTCCATTTTTAAGATCAACTGGAACACTCGCTTTAAGTAGCGGGATACCCCTACCGGTTTTTAAGCGTTTGTAGAATAATCCCAACTGAAACGACAGGTTTACAAGATGCAAAACTTTTTACAAATTATCCAGCTTATGCACATAGTTAGTCTATGTTGAGAAATGTGTCATTAAATTTAGTTGTCGCTAGATACGCATGTCAACTTTTGTTTATTTGTCTTAATCAGACAACCAGAGCTATGAATTTTTGTGTAATTTATAAGAATTGGTCGTTGACGTTTAACGTACTAAATCAAACTACAATTTTAGGATGGTGATATATGCACTTGTAAGTGTTATTTTAGGAATGGAATTTATTCCCAATGAAATTGATGTGGAGGACGTGCCAGGAAAGGTTAAGGGACAAAAGCACATTTTATTCGTGACGCTCAATGTAAATTCATCAGACATGTCATTCTACGCCGCGTGCTGAAACTTCTATTATTTATAGCCCTTCTTGGATCATGCCTATCAAAGCCTTTATATATTTTAACACACCTAGTATTTATGTAACCTCTATATTATGTCATCGCTTAAATTAAGGCTATAGTAGCTGATATTATTAACAAAACGTGAAGAAACTCACACATTATAGATTATTAGAGTTTTCGACATTGAATTGTTGCGATTCGCTTGATTTTAAACTTAAAATTAATTAGATATCTTAATTTTGTTTTTGTTTCTAAAATTTAACTTTTTTGAACCAAAATTTAAAATAACTTACATAGGTTAATTATTATTTAAATAGTTTCACAAATGTCGAATAACACCTGTTCTGCAAACGTCATGAGACCCTGTTTTTTTTTTGGAATTATTATATTGCATAAAGTACTTACATCGTACAGGTGCGCCCGTAGTATTGTACGAAGATATTTGGTATCAACAAGATGGAGCTCCGCCGCATTTCGGTCAGCAAATTTGTGTATTCTTTAATTACATATTCCCAAAGGAATGAGCTGGGCAGAGGAGTTCGATTAAATGGTCTTGTACGTCTCCAGGCATGATTCTAGTGGACCGTTTTTTTTTGTGGGGGGGGGGGGTATTTAAAAGGTGTTGTGTTTCGTAATAGGCCAATATCATTAGATGAGTTAGAAGCTCGAATTAGAATTTCGATCAAAAATATTACTCCGGCCATAACTGCGAGAATACATTGGGCGTTTTGTTAATAAACTTAGATATTGTCAAGAAGTGAACGGGCAACCATTTAGGCAGTTATTTTTTATTCTGATTTCAGTGAATTTTCCTTTAAAATATTCACTACTAGAGAGGTATCGATGCTGAGACTTTCGGAAAATTTCTTTAAATGAGCGAGAATTAGGGCCCCTGGAATCCATTTCCATGGTCAGTTGAAAAGTTTATATATATATATATATATATATATATATATATATATATATATATATATATATATATATATATATATATATATATATACATATATGTGTGTGTGTAGCCAAGCGATAACTCAAGAAAATACTTAGCGACCAATTTTTATAAACAAAAAATTAAAAAATATTTTTTAAAACGCAATATCTCTCAAATTATTTAAGTGATTGAAACGAAAACATACAACTTACAAGAACATAGACAGGCATGGTTGTGTACCAATTTTCAAGTCTTTTGACCAGAGAAAAATAAAGTTATTCTAAATTAAAATTAAAAGAATCCTCGACATCACTTCATATTCTGTAACGTAATAACTACAATGTTGGACAAAGACAGATGACGTTACCTGTGCAGCTATGCTATTTATATAAATAGTCGATAAAAATCTAAACAATGGAAGTTACAAGTATTGTTGCAAGATGTCAGAATGTAGAACATTATGAAATATACGACAGGGACGCCATCTCGTTGCGGAACTAGGTAGTATGTCGTGCCAACAGCTCTAGTTAACATAAAATGTTATAGATGGAGATTGTGTACAATCAACTAGCAATTTTGTAAATTGTCAGCCCTGGCCCATTTCTTTCCTAAGACCGGCACAATGTTTTCTTTCAAAAGCGCTAAATTTTAGCATTCGACAATGTTCTTTGTAAGTTTTAAAACCTGCTCACAAAATGAGAACAGTACTGATAGATAAGTCACTAGATCCATCGTTTTTATTATCGATGATTTCGCAAGTTACTTGGTCAATATTTTTTTACTAAATAGCACTTTAAAGCGTATTTCTGTATTTCTCATATTGTATGTTTCAAACAATTACAGTCTCGGGCTTAAAATTAGACATACCTACGTTTGTTAACCGTCCAAGCCTATCGATCTTAATTTACAAGCTGCTTGCCTGCGGCGTCGACCAGATTTCAGTGACAAGAGCTAGATTCATACACTCGCGAATTGCGAAATCGCCGCGAAACGTATTCCTATTGGAGTATTTATAACAATATCGTAAAACCGTTGTTTTTTATTAGATTTTATAAATGTATTTTACTAATTTTTGTGTCCACACAGACACGATCTAAATGTCTTCTCTACTTTTAAGTTTGTGTGGCCCCAATGTTGATTAATGGTCTTCCTTTATTATACTTACTTAGCTTGTGCATATATGTGTAATATAAAAATAAAAAAGAAGTGAACCAGCAATTGAACTTATTTACTTTAGTGCTGTATTTGACATTATCTGAGAAAGGGAATGTAATTTCGATAAATAAACAGTGAGGGTTTTTAGAATTTTTTAAAGAAACATGCTTGGAACCCTCCTTGTATGCACAAGCCACGAGGCAAATTGTTGCAAACAACCCTCAAGAAAGTTAAGAGACCAATAATGAATAGGGGTGCTGGAAGTAGAGGAAATATGAGGGAAAAAAAACCAATTGGTCGGACATTGAAAAGATGCGTTTTTCACATTTTGTAGCAATACCTCCTTTAAACCCTGTCTACCCGGCATAACACCCATATTCGCTCAGTTCCAGTAACTTTATTGGAGGTTACTCCCAAGAAATTTTTCTTGTGCTTTATATTTTGAAGGTAGTTTTATGCATGCACAAAGGTAAGGGGAACCCCCTGTGTTTCAGTGTGAGGGAACAGAAATTCTCTTCCTCCTGGGGTTCTTCTTCCCCTTCTACATTCATACAATCACCCTCAATGCATGAACCACGGGAAATCTCCGAAAATAAGAGAGCTATGACAACCAAATTTGGCATATACCTTTCTACTATCAAACATGCCTTACATGCCGAAATTCAGATCTTTAAGTTAAAATAACAAAAGTTATAGGCATTTAAAGAAAATAATGGTGGACGCGGCTGGTGATCAGAGGAAAGCACAAGAACAAAATATGTTGTGTAATTAACAAAATAGATTGAATATTACATACATCGCTCAAGTTTTCTTGACGCAGAAAGGTCAAGAAGTAGTAGAAAGGGTATTTTGAAAGTTTTATAATTTTTCTTCTTAAAACGTCGAAGTCGGGGTTGAAAATGTCACACGTTGCAATTTTCAGACGAGTCTGAAACAAATACGGACTACGTAGAAAAAACGCCCTAATAAGTGTGTTTTACAAAGCCCTAAGTTACAGCTTCAACCGTCGTTGTGCTTCATTTTACTAAAATACTTTTGGAAAATCCATTTCAAGTAGACCCTGCTTCTGATGCTTTGGCAGTAAATTCAGCTACAGAGTTTATAGTTTAATAGTCTATATTTTAGCAAATTTTCGTAGAATGATAAGACCGAAATTTATGAATTTTAAAAGGATTTCCTCATATGATCGCGAACTAGAACCCCTAAAACCCGCATACGGGTCAGTTTCAGTTTTTGTGTGTTTACACATATACAGAGTGACGCATTTCTTCGGTAAAGCTCAATATATCCGTTATTATACAAGATATGAGAAAAAAATACGTTAATTATAGGGCGCCTCGAGCTGCATCTTATAAACCTATTTGGACAATAACATGTGGTCCCTAAGTCGTTGGTGATACACACTTTCTTCAATAGGAGACCTTATGTTATTGCATTTTCTTGTTTTCCGTCGAATTATACTGCATATTTGTAAGAGAAAAAATTGATATCGTTCATCGTTTTTGAGTTATTTCAATTGTCTTGCAACTTTCCATGTTTTTGGTACATATCACAAATACATATCACAAATTGTGAGACTGTGTTTCTACCAATAGACAGCGGATCCCCATGGAAATGAAGCCATCAGAGAGCTTTTTGTTTGTATTACTTGTCAAAAAAATCGAGCTGCCGTATACAGGCACTCTCAAATAATGAGTGAATTTGAAGTTTTCGTAGAAATGATTTTAGTGTTTCCGTAGAAATTTTTTGTAAAATTTGTGTGATATATTAATAATTAATAATAAATGTTTGGTAGGTGATTGTAAAAAAAATTTTTTGAATTTTTATGAAAAATATAACTTACTAAAGGCAATTTCTGTAAAAAAAAATGGTGAATTTTTGTCAATTTTCGTTACAGTTTTTTTCAATTTTGGTTCTAAAGCTATTATATGTTGTCAGGTTTGTAAATAGCTTGAAAAGGTTCGTTGGCCAAGAAAACCGGGCCAGTTTTTTTTGTAACTTTTTAGGTTTATTCGGAAAATATTTGTACCTTTTGAAACAACAAAGCTATTTTAATGAAATATGGTACATTGTTAGTACTATATAGGTTATACTGTCGACCAAATGTCCTTCTTTTAAAAACAAGACGTATTTGCGATTAAAAACATTTTTAGGAAAATTCGCTACCATAACGTACTTGCTGCGTCCCTACTTTTTTATCTAATTAAATTTGTTAGCAAGATTTCTTTAAGGATATAACTTAGCATTTTTTTCTCTCCTCTATGTAGAATTTTTTTGTAAAGAATTTAGGTAACTCCTGCTATTTTATTTGGTAATGTCGTAATATATTAAAAAATTTCCCTGGTAAGGTGTCCTAAATTTTAAATGCACCCTTGGCGATAGCACCTAACTACGTTCACCAACAAACGTTGAGAAAATTTAAACGAAGGCTTCCTATATTTACTTCGCTTTTATAGAGTTGCTTAGAATTTTCGTTACTTGAGTGCAAGAATTGTCAGTACACAGCTTTCAAGAAACAGTTGCCGCTTCTCTGAAAGCAGCATGCCTTCCCTTATATCAAAATTTCTTTATTATAGTTGGCTAAGATTTTGCTCGCACTGAGTTGTTTCTGTGGCTTTCATAGAGCAATGTGCTATCAATTCTCAATATATAAAATGCGAAGTTTCATTCTGTGCAGATGTTTCACTTCACGATATAGAAACAGCAAACCCACGGAGATCAAATATTGAGTATTAAATTGTGTTTCTTGAATGAAACTACTATGTCTATAGTTGAGAAAGCCATATGATATTGAGAAAGCGAGTATTGTCGCATGACTACGGCTTTTAAGATTTGTGCGGAGGTCACATCTACTTTTTTATAAAAAAATAATATTCTTGTCGCAGATATTGTTTATTATTATTATTGGTGAATTTTCATTAAGATAATTCACTAAATGAGAGGCATCGATGGTGAGATTTTTGGAAAATTTCTTAAAATGAGCGCAATTAGGGCCTCTCGAAACCAAATCCAAGGTCAGTTGATAAGTCTCTATATATATATATATATATATATATATATATATATATATATATATATATATATATATATATATATATATATATATATATATATATATATATATATATATATATATATATATATATATATATATATATATATATATATATATATATATATATATATATATATATATATATATATATATATCCAACCAAGCAAAACATACTTTACGAATCGAAACCAAATTTGGAAATTACCTTCATTTTGTTAATATCTTGGATGAGTTCGTCAGACTGTTTTGACTTACATACTTTCAGAAAAAAAATGCGAGTGTGTGTGTGTGCGGTCATGTCTTGGCTGCGGCTACTCTGGCCATCCGCTCATTTTCTAATATTTTTTTTTTTTTTTTTTTTTTTTTTTTTTTTTTTTTAATCTCCATCTATGTTCAAATGATGATTCATTAGTTAGTTCGTCAGATCACTACACTTACATAATGGTTTCTGATTTATAAGTAAACATAATACCTTATTCATTTAATATAAACATATATACACACATAAATTTTTTTTTTTTTTTTTTTTTTTTTTTTTTTTTTTTTTTTTTTTTAATGATTATTACCATTATTATTATTTTAATTTATTGGGAAGGTACGGGGACACATATCTTCATGTCTTGGGGCCTATCAAGACAACTTGACTACACACAAGAGGGCCACTAACGGAATGGTATTATACACAAGGAAAGACAGTAGGTAATTCCTAATTCTAATACAGCAATAAATTACAACCTATAAAATAGTTTAAATTACTTAAATAACTAAAGGGCAATACCAATGATAGATATTGTTTACATATATACACATATATTTGTCAACATTCGCATTATAATCTAATGTTCAGAGATTTAACATGGTCCACAATTGCTTGGTATATCTTATGGTTTTGGGATTGTAATAGTTGTGGTAAATTAAAGGGAAGAGTTATATTCAATCTACAAATTTTTTCTGTAAAAAGAGCAACCTTTTCTTTTTGCAGTTCGCAATTTAGAAGTATATGTTGGCTGTCGCCCAACTCGCCACAATCACACAAAGGACTGCTGCGGAGATTCAGCCGGAAAAGATGCTCCGGTACCAAGGAGTGGTTAAATCGCAATCTACAAATTAGCTTAACAAAAGTTTTATCTACTGTTAGCTTCGTAAACCAAGGTTCAACAGGGATATTAGGTTGTATTGTCTTATAGAAGATTCCCTTAGGATCACTTTTATATTGTGCTAACCATTTGTGTTTGTAGGATCTATTTATAAACGGATATAAATCCTCATAGGGATATTTATAATCTAGCACTTCACCATGTACCAGAGCATCCTTCGCCAACTCGTCCACCCGCTCATTTCCCACTATTCCACAGTGGGCTTTTATCCAAGCAACTGTTACTGTTTTACCCTGATTACAAAGTTCTTTTAAAATTTCTAAAAGTTTAACAAAAAGGTGATTTGTTTTTGTTTTGTGGTTAAAGTTGGCAATCTTGGCAACTGTACTTTTACTATCCGAGAGTATAACGAATTTATTATGGTTAATGTTTTTAATTAGATCTAATGCTTCACATATTGCAATTATTTCAGCTGACGCAATACTAAAATATGGCTTTAATTTGCCTTTTACTGCAACATCGATTTGTGGGTCAAAAATTGCCATTGCTGTATTGTGTTCTGATTTGGAACCGTCTGTATACAACTGGTAGGCATTTGGAAAATGGTCTTTCATGTCACATTCAAATATACTGTTTCTAATTTTAAGGGGAAAATTAGAATAGTCTGGAAGATATCTTGTATTTATTTTTTCTTGATCTAAGTTTATTTGGTATATCGGGTTGATGTAATTCATTTGAATTTCGTCCCTTATGGGTATAACCTGTTCTGTATAACATTCCACTGACAGACGACTTTTTTTATTGACCCAATAAGGGCTTGTTAAATCACATATCAATAGTATATGTATTTTGGAAAGAAGCAAACTATTTTTGGACTGTAGTTTTAATAGAAATCGAGATGTTAAAATTTTTCGTCTAATTTCAATGGGAACTTCGACGCATTCACATAAAAGATTTGATATCGGAGTGCTTTTCAGTGCACCTGTACATAAACGTAGGCACCTGTTTTGCAGGACACTTAATCTGTTCAGGTGAGTTTTAGCAGCATGATCATAAAAAGTACACCCATAATCCATTGTAGATCTTATAAACGATTTATAAATCATAAGTGATATATGCGTATCGGCTCCCCACGAAACATGTGTTGTTGCTCTTAAGATGTTTATACCCTTTTCACATCTACTAATTATTTTATTGATATGGTCTCTCCACAACAGTTTTCTGTCCAACTTGATACCCAGAAAGGTCACTGTAGATTCGATATTGTATTGGACCTCGTTCAATATTACTGGTGACTTTGGGCTTTGGTGCTTCCTATTAAAGACACATATATGGCTTTTTGAAGTTGAAATATTTAACCCAACTGCAGTCAAATATCGATTGACATTTGCTAAAGATTTTTCTAGCGATTTTAATCCCTGTTCTTCTTTGCAATTGTCGACATATAAACATAAGTCATCAGCGAATTGTAATATCCTTGTTTGCAGATCTATTGTTTTGTGAAGATCGTGGGTGTATATGAGATACAGAATTGGGCTTAATATACTACCTTGTGGCAACCCCCTACTTGTAGTTCGTGGCCCCTTAAGTTCATTATTGACACTAAGATATATCTCCCTGTCTTCATACAATGATACGATTTTGGCCGCTATTGACTTGGGAACCCCTATATCGCACAATTTTGCGTACAGAATATCCAAAATAACATTATCGTATGCACTCTCGATGTCAAGAAAGGCAGCGACTACCATATTTCCATTAGTAAAGGACAGTTCAATATCAGTGACCAAATGAGCGATGCTCTCTGTTGTTGAGTAACCCTTTCTGAACCCAAACTGTGTTTCTGACAAAATTTGATTGCTTTCCAGCCATTTTTCCAAGCGAAATTTAATCATACGTTCAAATGTTTTTAGAACGCATGATGCTAATGAAATTCCTCTATATGAGTTTACGCTGTCTGGTGGTTTTCCATTTTTGAGGAAATTAAGTACTAAATATATTTTCCATGATCGTGGTATATAATTACTAGTATATATATAGTTGAAGATTTCTAGCAACTTATCTTTAGCACTTTGTGAAAGATTAGCTAACATAGCATAATGTACATTATCAAGCCCTGGTGCAGAGTTATTACTGCTTTTCAGACTATAATTGAGTTCCCCAATACTAAAGGCCTTGCTCAGAGGGTGCGGTACATTAGAAATAAAACTATTTTTGTTCGTGTGGTTTAAGACAAATGGTGGTGCTAGCTTGTCTAACATTTCTTCTGCCCATTCCGGATCATTGGGAAGTGCACGACAAACTGGTACACTGTTAATTTTCTTTATTTGGGTCCAGATGTCCGATATTTTTGTACTTCTGTTCAATTTTTCACAAAACTCTCTCCAACTTCTTCTTTTACTAACTAAGACTATTCGTTTTACAACTGCAGAACGTTTTTTAAATTCTATGAAATTTTGCGCTGAAGGGTTTCGTTTGTATCTTTGAAATGCTTCTTTCTTTTCTTGAATAGCTAACTTACATTCTTGATTCCACCATAATTTCCTGAATTTATTTACTTTCACTCTTGCCTTCTCTGGTATCGACTCATAACTCGCCAACAATATATTATTTAAAAATTTCTCATAATCAAAATTTTGCTGATTATTTAGACAGTAATCGTCAACCAGAGAAGTAAAGAGTTGCCAATTTGCCTCATTTAATTTCCACCTAATTCTACTATCTACATACGTTTCATTATTACCGTCTGTTGGGTCATTTAAACATGTAAAGGTTATAGCATAGTGATCTGATCCGAGAGCATCATCATGGGTTTGCCATGTAAAAAGTGAAGCTAAATCTGCTGTGCAGATTGTCAGATCAACCGCTGAACCATTGATGGAGCCTGGTTTGCGAATCAAAGTTTCGCATCCCGTATTAAGTATAACTAAACAGCATTCTTCTAAAGCAAGTAACAAATTTTGGCCTGCAGTATCGTTCCATCCACAACCCCAGGCCATAGAGTGACTGTTATAGTCGCCGCCAATAACAAACGGTCTTTTAAGATTGCTAAAAAATTGTACCCAGGCAATAATCGATACTCTTGTGGATGGTTTAACATAAATAGAATAAAGATATATACATTTTTGTCTGTTTATAATAACCTTGACACCCACACACATCACGTCAGTCGGCTGATGGTCGACTGGTATTTCTGAGAAAAGTATATTATGTTTTAATATTATTGCAACACCACCACGGCCATCATTCCTGTCGCCGCGGATCGTATTATAACCATTTACTGTAAAATTATAAGTGGATCTTAACCATGTTTCACTTATTAATGCTATATTTATCTTATGATCAAATATAAATTTTTCAAATTCCCCTTTATTTGAATAAATTGATCTAGCATTCCACTGCATCACATTAAACTCGAATTTTGTTGTTTAAGAATTAACGATACTTTGTCTTTCAATTCGTCCCCCGTAATTTTTACTGCCCCACTTATTAGGTTTTTAATTAATTCTAATAAAGAATTGCAAATTTTTTCTGTATGATTACCTTCCCGGAAATTGTAATGATATAGGGGAGGGTATGGATTTACTACAGGACGCGATAAGATGTTTGGAGTTGATAAAATTTGATTATGAGCTAACAATGTTGGATTATCTCCAACTACAGTGTTATCAGGTCGTTTCCGTTTAGTAGTGCTGACAGTTATGTAACTACTGTTTCTAGAACTGCTCTGGTTATACCTTGGTTCACTATTTTGATTATTTTTTGTTGCATTGGCGTAGCTATTTTGAAATTTGTTTGCAGCGTCTTTGTATGAAATATTTTCTGTGCCCATAATAATTTTAATATTTTTTTGTTTATTAAATTCTGGACATTGTTTTCTGTCTGTCGCCTCATGATCACCACCACAAGAAATACACCGAGGTGGTTCCTGCGATATGCATTCCAAGACCGGATGATCGCCCCCGCATTTTTTGCATCGATCTCTTCCTTTACATTGAGCTCTTATATGACCGTACTTAAAGCATTTATTACATTGAATTACCCTTTGTATGTAAGGCTCAACTTCAAAACGCAGCTTTTCAATAAAAACGTGCGATGGTAAATATTTAGTTTTAAATGATACTAATATAGTAGATGTAGGTACATATTCTGGAATTCCATCTTTTATTATTTTACGGTTCATACGGCGAACGTTTAGTATGGGTATGGAATTTATAGTTTGTATAAGAGATTCTAATTCTTTTTCAGTTATATCTAAGTCTATCCCTCTTATTATTCCTTGTCTCCTCACGAGAAATTGAGGAATATATACTTCATAATTTTTGTTAGCTAATAATTCCGATAAAATTAATTTATTTGCGCTTTTAACTGTGCGTAATTCAATTTTTAACCTATTTACGCCTACGCTAGTTATATAGCTAATCGAGTCACCTAAGTCCTGCACGCAACTTTTGATCATCCTAGCTACACCAATTCTATTCATTCTTCCAATATTACCTGTTTTACTTTGTATATATATTATATACGGGCCAGTATCTCTGTCAGAATAAAGATATTTCGTTTTGTTTATTTCTCGGTTCTCGATTGTTTTTTCTGTATGTGATTTATCAATCGTCTGTTCAAGAGATAATGACCCGTATACATTTTCACCTGCGTTAAAATGTTTTTGACTATTATTTGTTTGTAAATTTAAATTAGAATTATTAGTTTTATTACTTACCAATTCTTCCTTGCTCGTCATTTGTAAGGTGTTTGTAACTGTATTTTTTAAGATTGAGGCAGAACTTTCGCCTATATTAAGATTTGTGTTTACCTGCTGTGTATTTTTTTGTTTTTCCGTTACCTCTTCGTTATCCAACTCCATGATCCAGTCAAGGGTGCCTCACTTGTCCGGCGGGACTCTTTTATATTCTTTATTCATATTTTTTTCACTTATTATTAAGCTTATTCACTCACTAAGAACAGGAATATCACTCGCTATGACCGTTCACCTCGAAAGCCTGACGGTGTGTGAAAAAAATGCGAAAAACTGTTTTAAAACACAATAGGTTTTAAATTATTAGAAGTGTGAAACTAAAACTTTACACGCACGTAGGTATCGTACGAGTGGTCCTGTCTACCAAACTTATTCCTAATCGGTTCAGTAAATTATGTGTTATAACCAAATTAAAAAAAAAAAACGATATAACCTGAAATTATTACCTCTGAATGGGTGCCTATAATGTTAAACAGGGTCAGACAGATATATCTGGATTACGCTGTTGTTGCAAACAAATTGTATCCTCAACTAATTGGGCTAAAGAGACAGGCTTAACATATTATATATTTGAGTGGAGGGTGCTGTCGTCCACGCAACTGTGAACTGCGTTAGGTGTGCTAGAGAGGACGTCATTGTAATACATTGTGTAGTTGTCGATCTGGTAATAATCAGGACCAGCTACCCGCCAAGTTTCGGTCAATACAATACAATCCACATTTTTTAAGGCGCGTTAAGTAAAACCAAGAGCTTATCAAAGTGCCTGCTGATGGAACGAATATTTAAATGTATAATATTTAAGTTTAACCGATCATTCCAACTCCACCCATATACTCCCCCATATCCTCACACTGAGTTTCATTCACAAAATTATAGCCATATAATTCCTCAACGATGACATTATACTCACTATCCATTTTCGTACCAAAAAAGCAGTTGCTGACAGGCAGACCATCAACCAATATTTAATTTATGCTAATTTCCTATTCTCCCCCAAGGTACACAAACGGCTTACAAACAATAAAAAACAATTGTACCTATTTACAAATAAGCAAAATTAATAATCTGCAAAACAAACAAGAAAACTAAATTAGCGCACCTATATAAAACACTTAATGTATTCTCTTAAAACAAAAACACTTCTGCTTTCTAAAGTAAGAAACTAAAACAAATATACCTCTTCTATCAATTTAAATATCGCATTTATTTATTTATTTAAAGAAAAATTAATTACTTTCTAAACGAAGCTCCAAAAACAGCAATCCAGAGCAACAACACAGACGAATGATTATCTTATCACAACTTAAAGATAAAGATACCCTTTATCGCTGAAAATGACACTTAATCAATAAAACAGCTCAATAGTTTGACTACTTATATATAGATTTAGAATTAGCAAGAATATTATTCAATAATAAAGTTTACAATCCGACAACGCAAAACCCACCTTTATGACTTCTGGAAGTCAGACATTCACCTAATCACATGCTTCTTTCCATCTTTTTTGAAAAAAACTGTGCCTTCCCATGACCAGACATTCTCCTTACCCACTTTCTACTTTTTCAACTCCAATGAGTGGCATTCTTGTTTTCGTCAATTCTTCATATATATATATATATATATATATATATATATATATATATATATATATACATATATATATATATATATATATATATATATATATATATATATATATATATATATATATATATATATATATATATATATATATATATATATATATATATATATAGATCCCTGAACCTTTTATAAGCTTTCTTTTCATTAACACCAATAAGAAGTGCTTCAGTGCCTCGGTGGTTCAGGGGTAAGAACGTGTGCCTCTGAACCGAAGGGTACTTGGTTCGATCCCAGGGTACTCTTTTATCTTTTTCAGTACATACTGTAACATTCACATCAACCGAGGTTCTGGCATTGTATTTGATCAAGTTGAATGTCTGCACGTTCCGCCCTTCGGATGGGGCGTAAAGCCGTCGGTCCCGTGTCCATGCGATGTTGGGCACGTTAAAAATCCCTACCCTCCTTACATAAAGGCAGGGGTTCGGAAAAATTTCCAGGATAGTGAGGTAAAACTGCTCCCTGGCGTCGGTGATTGGCCTTAGTTGCGGAAATAGGCCGACGATAAAGAAAACAACACACCCACAAGTGCTTGAAATTTCTAAATCCAACCACTACTGACCTCCCCTTGTCACCTTGTCTTCCGGTTCTTGAATATCCAAGCTTATCAAGTTCTGTTAAATATAATCCCATTTTATATCTCACTATCCGAAGAACTGCATTTTTTTCGGTTTCATCACTTTTCTCTATGCCATATCTTCTAATTATACCCTTTTTAATATGTTGCTCTATAACATCCATTTGGTATTTCAAGTTACCATTTTATATTTTGAACTCAGTCACTTCCCTTTTCAGAGTTACTAACTGACTTTGAAGTTCAGCTATTTGTTGGGATATTTTTCGCGATATTAGCTCTGCTAATTTATTCAAACTTGTCTCCTGCTGGAATAATTCTTTGATAGCATATCTTGCTATATCAGCCAAGTCAGCCTCCCTTGTCTTGTTTGAAGCGCCGATTTTATTTCCGTGGAGAGAGCTATGTTTTATCCACGTGTCAAAACAGTATTGGATTAATTTAGTATTTAATTTTTATGTTTCAATTTAGTCTTTTTAGTGAATTTTCTTTAAAAAAAATCACTAATGAGGAGATCCCGACATTTGAATTTTGAAATAATTTCTTCAAATGAGCGCTAATTAGGCCCCCAGAACACACACACACACACACAGAGAGATATATATATATATATATATATATATATATATATATATATATATATATATATATATATATATATATAATATATATATATATATATATATATATATATATATCACAATGATAACTCAAAAAATAATGGGCCGATTTTGATTAAATTTGGTGAATGCCTTCCTTTTGCAAATGGCTTGAACAAGTTTGTTAGCCAGGAAAATCTACCTAGGTTTTCCCGGAAAATTTTTTGTTTTCTTAAGAAAAAAATTTATATCTCCCGAATTAACAAAGTAAGGGCAACCAAATTTGGTGCACGGGTTTATATTATTATATAAGTAAGTGACCTACCAAAATCTAGCTCTCTGGGTCAAAAAATAAAAAAAGTTATAGGCATTTAAATAAAAATAAATTGGGGTTTTTTGGCAACATTTAGGCAAAGGACTTGAATCTAATACGGGCTATGGAAAGAAAATGTCTCAAGAAGAATGTTTTGCAAACCCCGAATTCTTAGTTTAAACCATCATTGTCCCTCATTTTACTAAAATATTTCCAGAAATTTCATTTCAAATAGACCCTTTCTCCTCTGATGTTTGGCAGTAGCCTTAGCTATGGAATTTATCGTGTAATGGTATATAATGTTTGTCGAATTTTCGTAAAAAACAAGATATGAAAAAAAGTGGTATACATTAATTACAGGGTGTCTCGAGCTACATCTTTAAAAAATATTTCTACACTAACAGGGTGGCCCATAAGTCATTGCTGATACAAATTCTCTTTTTTTTTAATCAAACACGCCTTATGTTATTGCATTTTTGCATTTATCATCGAAATATAATGCATGTTTGTAAGAAAAGAAATTCTGGACGCAGCAAGTGCGTTATAGTAGCGAATTTTAATCAAATGCTTCATATTTGAATAGCTCAAATTGCTATTAACCTATGAGGTTTACCAAGAAACGAGTTTTTTCGGGAACACTTTTAGTTTACTTTGGGAAATTTGTACATTTTAAAACAATAAAGTTATTTTGATGAAACATGGCACATTTTTTACTATATTTATTTATATTATCTTCTAACTACTTGCATACGATATTTTAATATATGTATCGATATTTCAAATTTCCCGGCTTTCTGACTGCCCACAACTGAAATGGTATTAGTGAATCCTCTCTTTTTTAGTGAGAAAATCACTAATGAGGAGATCACGACATTTGAATTTTGAAAAAATTCCTTCAAATTAGCACCAATTATATGTTATATATATATATATATATATATATATATATATATATATATATATATATATATATATATATATATATAGGGCCTAATTAGCGCTCATTTGAAGAAATTATTTCAAAATTCAAATGTCGGGATCTCCTCATTAGTGGTTTTTTTAAAGAAAATTCACTAAAAAGACTAAAGTAAAACATAAAAATTAAAGACTAAATTAATCCAATACTGCTTTGACACGTGGATAAAACATAGCTCTCTCCACGGAAATAAAATCGGCGCTTCAAACAAGACAAGGAAGGCTGACCTGGCTGATATAGCAAGATATGCTATCAAAGAATTATTCCAGCAGGAGACAAGTTTGAATAAATTAGCAGAGCTAATATCGCGAAAAATATCCCAACAAATAGCTGAACTTCAAAGTCAGTTAATAACTCTGAAAAGGGAAGTGACTGAGTTCAAAATATAAAATGGTAACTTGAAATACCAAATGGATGTTATAGAGCAACATATCAAAAAGGGTATAATTAGAAGATATGGCATAGAGGAAAGTGATGAAACCGAAGAACATGCAGTTCTTCGGATAGTGAGGTATAAAATGGGATTATATTTAACAGAACTTGATAAGCTTGGATGTTCAAGAACCGGAAGACAAGGTGACAAGGGGAGGTCAGTAGTGGTTGGATTCAGAAATTTCAAGCACTTGTGTGTGTGTTGTTTTCTTTAACGTCGGCCTATTTCCGCGACTATGGCCAATCACCGACGCCAGGGAGCAGTTTTACCTCACTATCCTGGAAATTTTGCCAAACCCCTGCCTTTCTGTAAGGAGGGTAGGGATTTTTAACGTGCCCAACATCGCATGGACACGGGACCGGCGGCTTTACGCCCCCTCCGAAGGGCAGAACGTGCAGACATTCAACTTTATCAAATGCAATGCCAGAACCTCGGTTGATGTAAATGTTACAGTATGTGCTGAAAAAGTGAAAGAAGTACCCTGAGATCGAACCCAGTACCCATATTTTTTAGTGAAAAAATCACTAATGAGGAGATCACGACTTTTGAATTTTGAAAAAAATTCCTTCAAAACCAATTAGAACACCACCGCCCACCGCCACTACCACGCCCTCCACCAGAATATTTTCAGTTTATTTTCAACAGATTTGGGTACATTTTCAAACAGTAAAGTTATTGTCATGAAATATGGTACATTGTTTCTACTATATATGTTATACTGGTAACCAAATTTGATGTCTGCTTTCTTAAAAAAAGCACATATTTGATATTTAAAACATTTTTTATGAAAATTTACTATCATAACGCACTTGCTGCGTCCAGACTTTTTTTACCTAATTACAAAGTAGCACAACACATACTTTTAGAATGTCTGATAGTGTACACTCCAGCACATGAAACGAAGCTCACAATACCAGTTTTTTTACTCTAAATACCACTTAGTTTGACGAGTTTTGCGGAGCGGCTGGGATTCTGTCACTCTCTCATCTTTAATTTTTAATTCTTACGTTTCTACCTATCTATCCATCTGTAATAAGTTAATGTACTTCTAGTTGCCTTACTATAATTCTATAATTATATAATGTTAACTGACAAATAATTTTACAAATTAGTGTATAAATCAGTTTGGTGCTGCTAAAAATGTATTTTTTCTGCAAAACTCTATATTAGATTGGTTTGAATAAAAAGAGAATTCATCATCTGCTAGTCTTATGTCTTTCCACGCGCCTTTATGGAAAACACATTTGATTAAAGTACACAATAGAAACCTCAACAAAAACTCAGACGAAGCAAACCTCACAAAAACTCATCATTTCACGTAGACGTACAGTTCTGTACAAACATTCAACTTATCAGTAAAACGTTGACTTTTACAGATGACTTCCAAGAGTAAACACGTAAATAAATTTAACTTGTCTCCGGTTGGAAATAGAGGTAGAGAAAACTAACAAATAAACCTCATGTATAACTGTGTGCTTCCTATTTCTAGTTCAATTTTAATCAATAGAATAGCCCGAACTGTAACCGAGTGAAATCAAATAAGCAAGCAAAGAGAGAAATAAAGGAACCGGATAAGGTAAGAATATTGAGAGACATGGTCAAATTGGAACGGAAGAGTTGCAAGGCGGTCAAAGTAAATGAGGCAGCAACTGTTTGTCGGAACCACAATACTTTTCCATGAAGCGTATTTACATCACACACTGCAGTAGGAGACAGGTTGAACAATTTTTTTTTAAATATCCTTGTCGGCGCCTTAATAATAATGATAATAATAATCATATAAAAGTCGAGTAGCAGCAATTCTCTTTAGATGCGCTTAATTACTTATTTCAACAAATGTTGTAGTATAAATAGTTATATTACAAACACAAACACTGTAACGATTCGCATTTTACCTGGAATCATTACTGGTCAAAATACTTTTAGAAAGCCCCCAAGTATCTAAATAATACCAGAAACCCTATCTATAATAAATATTTCAAGTTTTAGGTTTCAAAATAATTTTGATGAAAATTCGCTAAGAAATTCGTTAGAACCGTACTGAATTCCGTATAATATACGTCGAAATCTAAATATTGAAAAACTTTGCATTTTTGTTGTAGAAAATGAATATCTCTATTGTCCTGAGATTCTAGGTAAATAACAGAAGCTGGCGTAATTATGATGAAAAATAGAAAATCGGTTACTGATCGAACGGATGAGTCCATTATTGTGGAGGTGTGTATAAGCGACGTCGTTACTTCGCCACCGATTGGAGGTCTCGTCTTATCTCATGCGAACAATGGATGCTAGAGAGAGCTCGCGCACAGCCACCAACGGTCACGACAAGAACTTTTGCGTGCAGGGGTTAGGAATTGCAGAACCCGACACATTAGCAGGGAGTCTCTGCCGAGCGTTCGTCAAGTGAACACCCCTTAGTTTCGGTGGCTATTAAATTATCTTAAAACGGGATTGTAATGTTCTTTCTGTTATCTATACTACCTAATAATTATTTTCAGTGATTGTTCGGAGTAATTCAAGAGATTTTCGTGTTTAAATAAACGTCGTATTCAGCATAAAAATACGAGCTAACTCGTGGTTCTTTGTTCTGACCTGTTGATTTCTTGCCGTAATCAGAAAGAATTCCTGGTTATTATCGAACTTTAACTCAATTGGTAGTTAATTTTACTTGAGAAAATTCACGTTTTAATTGCGATTTGCAAAGTTTCCATCAAGCGAATTCAGAACATCGACATAGGTATCAAATGGTCTTATAGTATTGGAGCAATAACATCCACCGGCCCAATAATCACTGATTGGAGGTAACAGTCGTTTTCTCCAGCTTTTCCGCTCTTATTGGAGTCTGGAATCTGTGTCAGGCAGTCATAATTGATCCCACTTGGAAGGCATCTTCATAGGGTCATCAGGTAACTTAATACAGGAACATTGGTTGAGTCTGTGTAAGTCTCTTTCTTTGAACCGGTAGAAATTTTCAGGCAAGAAATCTAATATCTGAAGCCTAATAACTTGAACTTTCCAAAATAACGTAAACAAATTCGAACTTGAACAGTGTCAGAGAGGTGCTATAGGGATAATTGTAAATTTCATGTTTAGTCTGTTGAATTTTATCTGTAAATTTAAACACATAGTTTTTGAAATTGTAATTAGTAAATTTTGCCTGTGAAATATCTAACCTGTACATTCTTTTCAATATCTCTTAATTTCAATAATTAATGCAGAAATTTCACGTAGGATTATATATTCTTTTTTTTTTGGAGCTCAAAGAACTGGCCAGTAAAAGTTATTGAAAAATTAATCAAATTGATTGACAAACGTCAAATGATTTACCTAATAATTTGTGTTTGCTTTTTAGCTGTAAAATACATTATTTCATCTTACATTATAAAATAGCAAAAGTCTGTGGCTGATGGAATTCTGTTCCAAGGTCATAAATACCTCCACCACCACCATCTCACATATAAAGCTCAAGTGGCTAACATCAGTATTTTAGTAACATGTAACCATCTTTATTTTATTGTTTTGTCATATGTGAGTGAATTGATAATTTCTTTTTCTTGAAGTTCTTGCTGTTTATCTGACTTTTATTTGTGTGCAGTTAATGTTTATTTGAGATGTACCAACCATTTTTATTTCATTTTGTTTGCTATTCCAAATTTAATTCATATGACTAAATTTATATATTTTGTTATATTAATATATCTGTTTAATTAAAGAGAAATTCCTCCCTAATATCTCCTTTCTTTTGACGTCTGCGCAAACAACTATTTCTTACTAACGATTATCTAGATATCTAAATTTCAATATTACCTGGCACTAGTCTGAAGAGCCCACAAATATAGGACTCCAGGTAGTGCAAAACAAACAAGGAAAAAGGACGTGAGTATCAAGCTACATCCAAATCTGTCAACCTCCTAAAAGTATTGCTAATCTTAATAAATATGATAATCTGATAAATAGCTATTTTAGGGTAGGGTATTATAGGCGATCGTGACCTCAATATTCAGCAGATCTATATCCACCTGAGGTCAATCACATATACCACGGTTCTTGTACTTAAAGCTCTTCCTTGAAGAAGGTAACAACACACACACAAATATATATATATATATATATATATATATATATATATATATATATATATATATATATATATATATATATATATATATATATATATATATATATATTTATATATATATATATATATATATATATATATATATATATATATATATATATATATATATTTATATATATATATATATATATATATATATATATATATATATATATATATATATACAGCGTGTAAACAAATAAGTGCAAAAAATTTCGGGGGTGATTCCTCGTTGAAAATTAAAGGGGTTCTATCATTAAAAAAAACTCTCCTACGAACCCTTAAAGGAGGTGGGGAAAAAGTAGTTTTTAACATTTTTCTCAAATGTGGAAGAAGTGACAGAAATTATATTAAGTATATGTTGTCTTCTGGAAGTGGTTAGATTGGCTGCAGAAATTAGCTGCCAAGAGGCTGGTACGTCGAACTTAATATGCTGGGATGTATGCCCCTTTTCACCTTATACATTTTAAGCATCAGAAATTATGGTTTAAGTAATTAGTGTCATTTTTGGGTTTTTAGTACTCTGTAATTTTCATTTCCCTCTAAGCACTTTGTTTAGATTGAATCGATACATACTTACCAAATTTACAGCTTATAGCGTAGCTAACAGGTTAAAAGTGAAGTCGACTCTAAGTTATTTTTCTGCCTACTGGCTAATTCAACTATAAATGTGAATTTAAAACTCAAATTTTGGTGAAGTGAAAGAGTTTTTGAACCATCGCTAGGCCTGTTGAGCGAGTGGCCTCATGTCTGATTTCCTGGCGGCCCAAAGATAAACTGACCTGGTCTGTACTTAATTAAAACACCTCCTTTATTATCCTATGATCGTGATAGGGACACTCAACAGATATAAAATAAAAAAAACGTGGTTATAGAAAGCCAAGCCCAAGAATGGGAATACGCATCTGGCAGAGGTTTTTCTTAGGATCAAGTTACCCTTATCGGGATGTTGGTAGTGTATCGATCAGCTTAGAGGTGGCTAGCTACACGCGTCTATCTGTAATGTCTTGTCTAGTAATAATCTTAAATTATTGGGGTAAGACATAAAAGGGAAAAATTGACAAGCTAAACTTAGACATTCTTAGGTTATCCCATACAACTTACTTTTATGTTAGTAGTACATTAACGAAATCATGTTGAGTTTTTGGGCTCATTTAGGTATTACTATTTTGCTTGTAGAAACATACCTACCAATTACAGGTTTAAATGATTTGTGGTGTAGTGGCATTTGATGAAAATAATATAGCTTTGGTGAGACAAACTATATCTCATCAGTGAAGTAACTTAGCTCAGTTACGTTCATAATTATATATATATATATATATATATATATATATATATATATATATATATATATATATATATATATATATATATATATACAGGGTGTCCCTCTAACAATGGGCCAAACCCATATATTCGGATAGAGCATCAAAAATTAAATAGACTTTCATCAATACGTTTTGTCCGATTGTTGCTTGTTTTCGATATACAGTGTGTTAAAATTGTCTTTGAAAAAATTAAATCGCTCGTTTTTCTGCTAATAACTGGAATATTGATTTGGAACTTTGTAATAGGGGGTTATCAAGGATGCCGCTTCCAACCGTGAAACCTATTTTGAGCTACATCATAGTTGGCGCTACCTACACTAAACCCGAATGTTTTACAGGGGCATAACTTTTACGATGATCAACTTTCTGCAAATCTGTTCAGAAAAACTGAAAACTACTAATTTTTTGTACGAAAAAGGTATACCTAGTTGAAACTCATAAAGTGAGTGGTTACCGAGATATTGCGGTTTTAATAATGGTGTGCATTGAAAATCTCTCAAATCTGAAATTTTATTCTGGCCCAAAGTTCATCTCTGGAGTTACAAACATTATTGTGTATGTACCAGTTGTTTCAAGTAACCCCAATGGAAAATTCTAGAGGATTGAGGTCGGTGTATTTTAATCATAATTTTCTAATTCTATATCAATTCCTAAAAATTGGGAAGTTTCTCTGGATTTAATTCGATTTCATAGAATAAGTATGTTTTTGGCAAATAAAAGATGTATTCCTGTGGACATATCACGGCGCTAATATCTATAGCAGTTGATTGGCCGGGTCAACAACTGTCAATAAAGTAGATGAAATATCTTTTGTTTTTCGTTTTCATAGGGATGTCATTTGCGTAACACAATAAACATAATCTGTCAATTTTGACAAGCACATGGTTTTTCAATTAAGAGCAGTAGGTAGTTATTATTTCTGAAATGCCTCGCCATAATGAGTTTAGCAATATTGAGAAGAGAGATATAATCTGCGTTTATGCGCAATCAAACTTCCGTAGCCACCAAGCCGCCGCCAGATTCTTGGAATTATATCCTAGTCGTAGACAACCAGATCACAAGACCTTTAGAAGATTATACGATAAATTAGGTATGTAAAAGAGTAATATGCACTCATTGCCATTGATTATTTCTGAAACGAAAGTTTTGACAAAATTCACACCTGAGGGCTGGAAAAATCGTGAAATACACATTTTGTTACACGGATCCGTATCATCTGGTCCTAATGTATTCGTAGGTGAAACTGGTTCTTTCAATTCGAAGTCGGAAGTTGGTGGACCAAGACGTCCTGTACATCAAGAGGAAGAGATATTAGTACGCCTTGCAGAAGATCCGGAAACAAGTGTAAGACGCCTCTCTGCAGCAACTGGAATAAATAAATCAAGTATTGGTAGACTTCTCAGAAAAGAAAAGTTACATCCTTACCACTTCACACCAGTGCAGAATCTTTTACCTCTAGATTTTCTATCTAGATTGGATTTTTGTGAACGCATTCGTCGGTATCAGAATGACGATCCGTTTTTCTTCAACAACATTCTATTCACTGACGAAGCGACATTCACAAGAAGAGAAGTTTTCAATTTCAAAAATGCTCACACATATGACAGCAGCAATCCTCATTTGACGCGAGAACACCATTTTCAACATGAGTTCTCCATTAATGTCTGGTGTGGCATACTAGGCGACGTGTTGTTGGGACCAATAGAACTTCCTGCAAGGCTCAATGTGGAGAATTATTCAATTTTCTTGAGAGATCAACTTCCTATTCTCTTGGAAGATGTCCCTCTAGACGTGCGCAGGAGATTATGGTTCATTCACGACGGGGCACCTGCCCATTATGGACTTTCTGTCAGAGAATTTCTGAACCAAAACTATCCGCGCCGATGGAAAGGTCGAGGTGGAGATTTTCCTTGGCCTGCACGTAGCCCCGACCTCAATCCTCTAGATTTCTTCCTCTGGGGTCACTTGAAAGAATTAGTATACAAGAATATTTGTAACTCCAGAGATGAACTTTGGGCTAGAATAATCGAATCCAGTGATATATTGAAAAACGATTATCAAATTTTTTTTAAGGTGAGGCAAAATTTTGGGTTGAGACTAGAAAAATGTATTGAAGTAGGCGGAGGCCATTTTGAGAATCTTATTCAGTGAATTGTTCGATAATTCCCAATTTTTTCTTATAATTTAGTGATAATATTAATGTTAATAAAATTTCAGATTTGAGAGATTTTCAATGCACACCATTATTAAAACCGCAATATCTCGGTAACCACTCACTTTATGAGTTTCAACTAAGTATACTTTTTTCGTACAAAAAATTAGTAGTTTTCAGTTTTTCTGAACATATTTGCAGAAAGTTGATCATCGAAAAAGTTATGCCCCTGTAAAACATTCGGGCTTAGTGTAAGTGGCGCCAACTATGATGTAGCTCAAAATAGGTATCACGGTTGGAAGCGGCATCCTCGATAACCCCCTACTACAAAGTTCCAAATCAATATTCCAGTAATTAGCAGAAAAACGAGCGATTTAATTTTTTTCAAAGTCAATTTTAACACACTGTATATCGAAAACAAGCATCAATCAGACAAAACGTATTGATGAAAGTCTATTTAGTTTTTGATGCTCTATCCGAATATATGGGTTTGGCCCATTGTTAGAGGGACACCCTGTATATATATATATATATATATATATATATATATATATATATATATATATATATATATATATATATATATATATATATATATATATATATATATATATATATATATATATATATATATATATATATATATATATATATATATATATATATATACATAATAATGATAATGATAAAATGGTCTTTATTTACACAGGAGATAGGATTTTATACTTAGAAATATATAAAAATAAATTAATTAAAATTAAAAAAATATTGATTAACCTGTTCAACTAAGTGCGAAGTTCAGATGATTGGTGTTGTGCGTTTCTAATGTTTCGTAGTATGTGACAGTTGTCGTATCCGTTTTCTAGCAATGTCTGACTTAAAAAGTTTAATTCTGTCTGTTTATTGTTCTTGTGCGTTAGTCTAAGGGACCGTGTTACTAGTGTTCGAACCACGGAATTGAGTTGCGATGGGTGATGGTGAGCTTGGGCGTTACGATAACAATTAGTGTCGGTTGGTTTTCGATACACAGTGTAAGAAAATCATCTGACTGGGTTATTAGTGATGCCTACATCTAAGGAATGCAAAGAAAAATTATTTTCTATTTCCATGGTGAACTGGATTTGAGGGTTGATGTTATTTAGGTATGAAAGGAATTGGTCTAGCGATTTTTTACCGTGTAGCCAGGCAGCGAAAATGTCGTCAACGTATCTTAGCCAACAGGTTGGTTTAATTTGGCATGAATTAAGGGCTTGTGTCTCGAAGTTTTCAAAGCAAATGTTGGCCAATGCAGGAAAGAGTGGTAAACCCATTGGAGCACCTCGAACTTGTTTGTAAAATTTGTTTTGTAAAAGGCAATAAGTGTTAGATGTGTTCTAGAAGAGCTAAGCTATCGTGTAAAATATTGTGTTTACTTTTGAGAATATCAAGGGTTTCACATAAAAGTATATTAGTGAATAAAGAAACTATATCAATGATAACTATGATCTTGCTTTGAGAAATGGTGTTGTTTTGCAAAAGGTCAATGTAATGGGTGGTGTTTTTGACATAGGATGTAGCGTTTTCTACTATATACATATATATATATATATATATATATATATATATATATATATATATATATATATATATATATATATATATATACATCTATATATATATATATATATATATATATATATATATATATATATATATATACATATACATATATATATATATATATATATATATATATATATATATATATATATATATATATATATATATATATATATATATATATATATATATGAAATTTTTTTAAAATTGATATTTCGACTATTTTGGAGCCATTTTCAAGAGGTTAAGAAACTATGGAAGGACATGAACTCTATGGCCTTAATCTGCCCACTCCATTGAGAGATGGATAATGGTAGTTGGGTTGTAGTTCGATTACGCGCCGCGAAAATGTGTCCTCAATAGATATTGATTGAAGATTGACTTTAAGGTCTCAGTGTCTTCAAATCTAGACCTGAGAGAGATCTGAACTTCCTGAGCACATATTTTTAAAATACTTTTCAATATACCGCCTGCCACAGACGTCTATAACTGGTTTAACATATGTTTTGCAAATAAGGGATGGTATTTTTTTATCCATTTTTAGATTCTCTGAAAAATTAACTCAAATTTTTCATTTATATATTACATGTTGAATACGGACCGTTTCCCAAATATTTCACTTTTCCAAAAGTTCTTCTTAAAATCGTCGCTCAACAAAATTAGGGGTACTTTAACCTATATGAAGCAAATTATTTTCAAGTTTTAGGCAGTGAATACCACCGAGGATTGTTACCAGGTTAGGTTACAATTTTTCACTTTTCATAACAAAAACCCCGTGGGAAGTGTCAGTTGAATTTTGCTCTTTTCGGTCATAGGCAGCTATATATATATATATATATATATATATATATATATATATATATATATATATATATATATATATATATATACTCTGGTTACAATATATACGCAGTGACTCGTCCCTACCGAAACAAACTATTATAGGAATTCCATAGGCGGAGAATTTTATTTTTAAGCAAACAATATTTAGTTAAAACATGTGTATTTCATATTGGATGAGTTCACCAGGCGCCTGCAACTGCCAGCAGTTGCATTGTTATGTCAAAAAATGTTGACGAATTTGGTTAACATTTTTTGATCGAACAATGCAGCTGCTGGCAGCGCTGGCGCCTGGTGTACCTGCCCATTGTTACCTTATTGGGGCTTGATATCTACGCACATGGGATGGGAATTTAAATGTTTTCTATACCGGCTCATCTGTCAGCGAAGTTACGTGCATGTTTAGGCCGGATTTCTTCGCCACTGCTCCATCGCCGTAGTTTGTAACTTACCGTTGCAGCTCGGCATAAACATTTTTATCTTGTTGAGAGTTAAATAGTCCGTATCATTATTTCTACTCTGAGCAAACTTCTTATGCCGATAGGTAGCGGGAAACTTACTGCAATTATACAGAGTGCTATTTCTGAATTGTGAGCCGATTTTAGAGATGAGGCATGTCATTTATTCTGGAACCCAAGTATAATTGTAGCCAAGTATCTGAATATCTGCACCATTATGTAAAATTAAAATCAATATATCTTGGAAATGGTAAGAAATAGGAAAATATCAACGTTTATTTAAAGACGCTTTAAGGCGCAATAAAGCCAAGCAGAAAAATATTGGGTGTTCAATTGAAATTATTATATTATGAATTAAATAAGTTGCTCTAGTTAGACACTCTCTATAAGTTACTAAAAGCATCAACTGTGCCTTGCTTAGAACCGCGCCTTCCCAGTCTCCCCAGCGCGGAAAAATCTCCGGCCTTGGTTAATACCGGAGAGATGTCTTATCAAATACAATAGTGGCATTTTGAAAATTCCTGTAAAACATCTAATTAACTTGACAATGTCTCATTTTTGACATATGGTTGTAGTTAGATATATCTAATACTTGCAACAATTCTTTACTTGTGAGTTCTACGAATCGAGGCAAGAAGCGATACGTACACAGTAATAAATTTTAAAGTATATTTTATTTAGACTAGTGTGTATAAAATGAAACAATTATACGTTTAAACAAACTCACTTAAAATTCTGGTAATTACTTGTACTTGTCCATAATAGTTTTCAAAGTAAATAATAATTGAACAAATGAAATGATATTTCCTGCGGCGGTAGATCCTCCGGTGGAAGTTGTGGCTTGCGGTGTCGACACCTTGCTGGATTGTTGGCAGAGTTCTCTGACTAACTTTAACCGTGGCGTACCTTGACTCAAAACAACAATAGTGTACCTAAACGTCAAAATGTTTGGGGTTGACATCTTTGGGTGATGAATAAAAGGCCTTTTATTTCCAAACAATTACTTTATTCCTTGTCCCGACGCGTTTCGACCTTACCTAACAGGTCATCCTCAGGGGAATTTATAATTTATAAAAGGCTTGTCAGAAAAACTGAGTTTTCCGGTAGGCTACTTCTGCGGGGGTACAACGCAGGAATATAAGATAAAATGAGGTAACAACAGCTAACCCCAACACTAAGTCAAAAAGGTTAATGGTAAACATGTCAAGCTACAAAGCTATAAGAACACAAGTATACAGTCACTAAGTACTACATGCAATAAAAATGAAAAACAACTACAATTTAAAATTGAAACACAATAAAAACTAATCTGTCTCTAGATCTTCAAAAAATTACAATACGTCTAATACTAAAACTCATAAAGCTTAAAAATTCTCCAAAATTTAAGTTTAAGCTGAAGACAACAACAGGAGTAAGAGCAGACAGCACAAACATCAGCAAGCCATGCAGCCGAGAAGAAACTTTCAGAGAAAATCAAACATATCAAGTGAATGGGAATTGAAACAGAAGCGAGTTTTTTACCGTTGTTTGAAACATGAAAAAAGCGCCAAGATGGCGAACTTACTTACTTGTCTTGTTAAACAGGACTAAAAACTATACAGTTGAATGCCCAAAAAACATGCTTCATCTGTTGTTACAGGATTGATCCATTTGGTATTAGAAGTGCTAACAACTTGGAAAATAACAACTCTGTTGAAATCAAGAAAGAATTTTTGTTTTAAATTTAAAAGGTGAGATATAACGTGCGTAACACGTGATGGAGAACACAAGCCAGCAGAACATCTCAGCGTAAGGTCGATTCTTAAACTGAAAAGGGAAAAATGACAAGTGACATTTGACAGAAGTGACATATCGACCACGGAAAGCAAAGACGCCAAAAACGAAGGACAGGTCCGGAGTGGGCCAAAATGACCTGACGTAGGGTCGGCTTCTTAATCGAGAATGAAAATGGCAACCAACAACTGACAGACGTGAAAAACGACTCGAAAATATACGGACACTAAAAACAAAATGGCAGGTCTGGAAGCCAAGGAGCAGATCCCCTGACTAAGTTGTCTCACGGTCCACTTGGATGGTGTGTGGGCTGGTGATCTGCTAGTTGACTATATAGGGCTAAAAAACTTGTGACGTCTGTATTGGAAACATTAAGTACGTTTTTGTTAGAACAATTGATATGTTTATAAATTTCCATCTTTTCAATGACACACTGTTCAATACCAAAATTTTCTGACAAGCCTTTTATAAATTATAGATTTCCCTGAGGATGACCTGTTAGGTAAGGTCGAAACGCGTCGGGACAAGGAATATTGTATTTGTTTGGAAAGAAAAGGCCTTTTATTCATCACCCAAAGATCTAAACAACAAGTTGTACTATACTATCGTACTCTGGGAAACTTCTTGATGTAATTTAATATATCAAGTGATAATATGCTGTACAACAAAAAGGATGGCGGGAAACATCACGGTGCCTAGCAACGTCTAGCTTGACGTTCCTCTACCTAATGCCTTTGGCGTCGTTTTTCCAGGACGCTCAGTATCTCTCACTAGCCCTGACGCATTTAGGGTGCTCACCAACCAGTCAGGCTCACTACATCGTGCCTTTATAAGGTTTGCTCTGGAATTCAATGCGGAATCTAAAAATTTTACAATAGATAGGGTGTTCTATTCAAAATAACGAAGTACATGGTACCTCCCGTTTAAGGGAAAGCGCCATATGCTAAAAAGTAATTTTTCCAACTTCCACATAACCGCTTACGATTAAACCCAAATTTTCTCTTAAGTATTCGAACGAGACGGTCATAAACTTACAATGAAAGCGACAGACCAAACACCCTGTATAATATCTGCTCTTCACTTTCTTATATAATTTATATTAAAATACATATCTTCCACTTCAGCATACATTTTATAATAAAAGATAAGCCCGAGTAGAACATGAACAGAAAATTGATTGAAAGCTTTGGAAACGTAAACAGATTTTTTGTTACATTTTTTAAGCAAGTTAGTCTAGCGAATACACAGCATATTTCTAAAGCAAATACTGAAATTACCAAGAGTGAACGAAATAAAATAATTTCTGTAAATAAGTACACAGGGGACGGCGAAACGAATAAGTCAAATCATCTTTAGCTCGGAAACCAATCTAGATTTGAATATTTGCAGTCAGCAAATTGGACGCAAATGTGAAATTGAATTTCTAGAAGAAGAGAGAAGGCGAGGAGAAAGATAAATAGCAAGATGAAAAAGAAAGAAATATCTATCCAGTCTAGTGTCTCGGATTTGAACTTTTAATTTCTTAAAAATGAGCTCGCTCCCAGATAACACTTGGCATCAAAATTAGACTAGGTATTTCTTATGCTTAGTGGATCCACCGCACCTTTTGATTGAAAAAGAAATTTAATCTTACCGCAGTGTTATTTCTTCCCAGTGCGGCGCTCATTATTGTTGGTTACCGCTCGCTACTCTTCAATTTTACAATATTTATTTGCCCGAAACGAAATGTTCCAATGAGGGATTCTCGCGAGTAAAATAAACAATAAACAAGAACTGGGCGGAAATCTCTCGCTGGAGACGCTTCACATTCATAGTCGCACAAGTGCCTCCACCTCTTTTCTTTAAAGGATTTCTCCGTGTCTTAATTGCCTCTCAAAATATTAATGCGTCTTTGTCTCCTATCATCTCCCAAAAGCTTACACTGAGTTGTTCAATCCGACGATTTTCATCTCTTGACACATTTTATTCAAGATCAAAGCATTCTTTAGGCTCAATAGCTGTTAGATGGTTCTCTGCATTTCATGGTAATAAATTTACGGATTCTACACGAAATTCCTCGGTTCGCAGCAAAAGTGGAATAATAAGAGACGTTTCTGATGTACAAGTAAATAATTAGTTTGAAAATTAATATCTTCCTACCTTATGTTTCATTCTCACAGTACGACAAAGTAATAGCTCCAAGCGGTATTCGGGATTACTAAGAGCACCTCGAATTTTCTATAATAATAACAGCACTAACGTAATGAAAATGTTTTTGGCTGATCCAGAAATTTCCGCAGCTACATAGGTATGTTAGCGAAATCTGGATCTCCGCATATTAGCTTACAATCTTACAACGTCAAAACTTGGTGAACCCAAATCACCACAACACATATTTTGAGAGACCTAACGATCGTTCCGCTAACAACGTTAGGATCATTAGAGGATGAAAAAATTCTAAACTAAATGACTGTTACAACTGTATTTATATAATTCTTAGGTAGACGAAAGAAACCGACTCAGAACATACGTTTGCACAAAAAAACGACTAGTTTGAATTTCTTGTTAAATAGATTGGTAAGTGTTTCGTTAAGTAAAAGTAGAATTAAAGTATATAAAAAACGTGGCGAGATATAACGGTTATTCCGATTGTTTAGTGGAAAAGTTGGTTAACAAACACAAAGCGAATAAAATGATCGCTGAATTCACTACATTCTAGAAAGATAAAACAGAGAAAAAATTGTATATCTACGTAATGAACCACGTATCCAAAAGGGGTTGGAAAGTATTTTTTTAAAGAAAGCCGAGTTACAGTTGATATTTTCGACGAAAAGTATTTTTTTTTTAAATTGTCGGGTAATACGAAAGACAAGCCCACTGAAATGTCGGGTATTTATGAGATGAGTTGCAAAGATTGTAATCCTAAATGCCTGGGTGAGACCAAAAGAAACATATCCACCCGATTTCGTGAACATCTCGCACATTAACGATATGGCACGGCGGACAAATCCTGTGTGGCACAACATACATGGGATAAAAGTCACCGCATTAACAGGGAAAATCTGACACTTGTCAAAAATGCTAGATATCAAATTACGCTGGACGGCGGGGTGTGTGGGACGGGGACAGGTGTTTATTCGGAGGACCGAGGGTAAGCCATAGTATTTCCCTCGGAGCCCATGTAACGGTCTTTTAGGCCGATATGTACACCATTCTGCACTGAATGCGGGAGAACAAGAGCAGGGGCTACACCAACAAGCGGATCCTCATAGCCACAGACAGACAGGCAGCCCTTAAGGCCCTAAGTAGCCCACGGGTAAATTCCTGGTTAGTGAGTGACTGCCTAGACGAGACGAGCGACCTAGCTGGACAGAATGAGGTCACCCTCATCTGGGTGCCGGGTCACTGGGGGATCAAAGGCAATGAAGAAGCTGACAGTCTCGCTAAGAAAGGGTCAGCAGAACCATTTATGGGACCAGAACCGGCTCTGGGCGTGACAAAAATCACTGCCAGGGGAGCCATTAAGTCCTGGGTCAGAAACCAACACGAGGTGTACTGGGCAGACTGTCCAGGGCTCAGCCATGGAAAGACAATAATTGACACACCCAGTTCAAAGAGCGCTGTGAAGCTGCTAAATCTTAGCAGAGGACAGCTCAGAAACATAACAGGTCTCTTGACGGGACACATGGCCGTCAAGAAACACCTGCATACAATGGGGCGGTTCGAGGGGGACCTCGCATGCAGACTCTGCGGCGAGGGGGAGGAATCTCTTATGCCTTAAGAATACAACTCTGCAACAAGAGATAATTGTGGAGCAATGCGAGGAATTCTTTCAACTATTGCCTCGTTTTGCAAGACAATATTCCTGTACACAAATTTTTTGACTCCCTTTTCAAATAACCCTCTTAAATTTATTTTTCATAAAACAATTTGTTATATTTGATTTGCAATTTAATTTTTCATATTAAAACATTGTCAAATTTTATACTGTCCTAAAATACTAAAATTTCTGCTAAGTTTTGAAATAAAATGTTTGAATTGATTTGCTTTACTTTAGTTGACTTAAATAAGACATGATAAATTAAATTAATATGGCTTTTTTAAAATGTCCTGATGCTGGATGGCTATTGAGTTTTAAAATTTTCTATGAAACTAAATTTATTTTGTCACACAAAAAAAAAATAATGCACCGCCGTTGGAACGCCAAAAATTGCTATGTTGGCGAACAAACGTTTATTTTAAATCATAATGGTATTAAAATTTTTGATAATTATATGATTTTTTTTAAAGCCCTGAAGTTGCGGTGCCATAAATGCTATTTGGCGACCAGCAACGTTTATTTTACGTTATGATGGTATTAATTATTTTTTTAAATTATGTGATTATATATCGAGCTTTTCGAGAAGCCCCACGTTTATACGACATAAATTGCTATGGTACTTTAATCAGAAATTTCAGTAGTAAAGCATGATAATTAAATGGTTGCGGATTTTTGCCCTTATTTATAATAATAAGAACAAATGCTAATATTGATGAACCTGAAAAATATGCCGATGTTTGTTCATTTATCGCCAAATTTAATATCTTTCTATCATCTCATGGGTGGAGTTCTTATTGGACTAGCCTTTTTTTATTTGATACATCTTATTAGAAAATTTTCATTAATCCAGAGTGTTTCGAGGAAAAAAAATATTGAATTGAGTTCTTTAAATTTTAATATACACTTTTTTTCTTGGCAATGAAAATAGCCTTGTTTTGTCATATTACCATTATGTGTTTGATTTAGGTGAAAATTAAACAGACGATCTAAGTACCAGCTAGTATGTTTTATTGTTATTGGTTGATCAAATTAGAAAAAAATTGCGTAAAAACCTAGCTATATTAAAGATTATCATCAAGCTTAAATGGAAACAATGAATCAGCTAACTATTATCTAGTGATTTGGCCTTTATCAAATATCTCCTTAGAATGCTAAAATTCGAGACACTCCTGTTTTTTTTTTCTGTTCACGTTATCGAACTTCTACTGTATAAGAAATGTGCCGATCTTTACAATAGCACTATTTTCCCCTGTTTGCCTATATACTTGTCCTTAGTTTTGTTTGTAATGAATTTTTAATAAATGATAACACATCAATTTCCAACAGACATACTTTTCTATGACCTCTGTATCTTTTTTAGGCGGCAAGAATTTAATAAATAATTTTATTTGATGCAGCATAGCTAACTCACATAAATAATGGAAATGGAAAAGCACTCAATTTCAACTCATGCTTTTACTGGAATAAAATAAAAGCCGGTATCATTCATTTTTAAATAAGTTTATCACTATCCCAAGCTACCCGTGCGTACTTACATTTTATTTTTTATTTCTTTATAAAGTATCTTTATCGCCCTTAATTGGCACGGGTACGTAAATGATGTCACCGTTTCAATAAAGTAACACGTGGCATCGGTAACTTGTTTACCCGTAAACCAGAGAGAGAGTAGCTGTATTTGAGTGCTTTTGTTGTGTATGTAAATTGAAAATATCTATAATGGCAGTATTCGGCTTCCATAGTGAAGCCAAATGTGCTGAATTGTCACTCAGTCACAGTGATTCTGTTATATTAAGAGCTGCCTCGATGAACAATTCAATCTACCAGCTTTTTCAGTGTTTGATATTTTACGTTATAATTTTGCTAAACAACTAACACACCACACTAAACAAAAAACTGAAAAGCAGTGAGTTTTTATGAAAATCATGGAAACATGGTAATGTACGGATAATACGGGGTAAGCCTAACAAATTAAATTAAACAGCTAGCAGTAAATAACGAATACCCTGTCGACTTAATAGACAGATTGATAAGAAAAAAGAGCCGTCAGCTCTTGAGAGAGACAAGTTCGAATCTCTCGCCAGCCCAATCAGAGAGTTCCTCATATTTTCCTCTTACATACTGTGGCCCAATCACTGCTGCAGTCTCTCGTGTCTTAAAGAGAGACAATATCAAGTTCGCATACAGGTCATGAGATATTGTTAAGAAAATTCTGGTTCATAATAAGGATTCTATTCCTCACCTCAAGAAGTCGGAGGTATATTGTCTCACCTGTGGAGACACTGTTTATATAGAAAAAACAGGAAGGGCACTAGGTACCAGGGTCTCTGAACATCTTAGAAGCAGAAATAACGTCGATAACATCACTTCTGTCTTCGGTTGCCACCTCAGAGATAGCGTCCACACCTTTGACAAGGAGAACGATGCTAATCCTTCACCCATCCATTTTTGGCATGGAACAGTTTGTCCTGGAGGAAATGGAGATCTACAAGTACATAAATGGCTCCAATAATAATGTTCCTAATGTTTTAAACACCAGCAGCATGAACTTTCCTTCCATTTATACAAACCTTATTGAATAAACTTTCAATGGTAGTGCTCTAGCCTTTTGGTACCAAGTTCAAGAATAATCTTCTTTTCACAGAGAGAAAAAAGTTCACATGTCACTTTTGGTTCTCATGTCACTTGTCACCTTCAGTTTGCATTCTTAAGTTAAATATCTAGAGATCCACGGGACTCCATTTTGTTCGTTTGATAAAATTAAACTAAAAAATAAGCGTCTTTTGCATTCATCCTCTGATTTCTTCAAGTCTTGTGATGTTCCTGCCTTCCTGTTTTACGCAGCTTCTGTTTGGTATCCTAAGTACAAGGGACGAAAAGCCAAACTTTGACAAAATTTCATACAGCATCTTTCTGTAATTAAGACAGAAAATTTGTAAGTATTAACCCAAATGTGGCATCCCTGTCCTGCTTTTCTTTCTGAATTTCACATGTTCAGATGTTCTCGGGGAGTTCTGCTCGGCTGTGCAGCTTGCTTTGCTTTTATGTTTGTGCTTATCTGTAGTTTTGTATGTAATTGACTAGTTTGAATTAAATTATTGCTTGTGACTCCATAATTTGTGGGACCCCAGTCCCGTTTTAAGTTTTTAAATCTTAAATTGTACATTTTTATAGAAATGTTTTATAACTCCTGACACTAATGTCAGTTTAAATGTTGCATGGCCGCTAGAGCTACTCTGTATTTGACATTTAGCTTTGCTGGACTTTGTATTATTTCTGTAGTTGCTGTCACTCGCATGGTAGACCTACCAGAAACATAGTTTCTGACAACCACCTTTTTACATTCTAGGTCTGAACCCCTGAAGATGGCACTATAATGTATTGAAACGCGTAGGGTTTTAAGAATAAATCAGTTTGTCTGGTAGTAAAAGCCTTTAATTTCCTTTAACCATGTCAAACCCAGACGTTATGACGTTCAGAAATAATAACAAATTTTGGTAAGATGATTCGAAAGTGGTGACGGACAACAAGATTGCTCTTGGTGAGGATTCCAAGCGATGGACCCTTGAAAGTGAAAGAATTATCAAAAATCTCGGGGCTTTTATATACAAGTGTACGAAGAATCGTCAACGAACATTTAGGTATGAATAAAGTTAGTGCAAAGTATGTCCCCGGACCTCTTTCAGCAGTTGAGCGCCAGCGTTGTGTTGAATGTGCCCGATCCTTTTTGGACCTTTGTTGAGAAATCGTGTGGACGCGTTGACGACAATTGTCACAGGGGATGAAACTATGGTTTTCTACTATGATCTTTTTTTCGAAAAGAAGACAATCAAATGGAGGCGTAAAGAAGAAGCACCGTCAGGAAAGTTTAAGGGCTGCAGTCGACAAAAAGTTAGGACTGCATTTCTTTGGGATTGTGAGGGTATCCTTCTCATGGACTTTAAAGAACGCAATAGCACTGTCAACCAGGCATATTATGCAACATTTCTGCATAAACTACGACAAAATATTCGGGAGAAAAGACGTGGGGACTCTGACCAGAGCCGTGAGTTTGCTCCATGACAATGCACCCGTGCATGCTGGAATTGCACAAGCCGCAATTTGTGACTGTTGTTTCGAACAAATTGATTGGGCTCTGCATAA
This sequence comes from Tillus elongatus, assembly GCA_964006375.1. Classification (NCBI taxonomy): domain Eukaryota; kingdom Metazoa; phylum Arthropoda; class Insecta; order Coleoptera; family Cleridae; genus Tillus; species Tillus elongatus. The sequence continues at coordinate 156,535,568 of OZ023264.1, read as the reverse complement.
TCCAAATGTGTCCCCAGTGACTACCAATTATTTGAAAATTTGAGAAAGGACCATCGCGTGAGCCATTTCAGTGACGACGAATGGATGAAAGCTGCAGAAAACTTTTAAGGAACATCGAATTGTTGCTGAAAGGATAAGCACACTTGGAGAACCCAAATCACCACAACACATTAAAAAAAAACCACACGATCGTTTGACTAACCAAGTTGCGTCATCAGAGCATGAATAATTCTAAATATTTTATACCCCCAAATTTATTTATATTCTTCTGCAGGCAGTCAGTCACTAACGATTTAGGGAGGTGCAACGACACAAAAATTAACATATTTTGTTTGGCGGAAATATCTGGATTATTTTATTATATACGTGACCTGCTTCTACCGGAATTTTTAGTAAAGTAATCTATCAGGAGACTACCCATAGGCGGCGCAGCGAGATGTATCCTTTTTCAATATTACCATATTTATCTATATATATATATATATATATATATATATATATATATATATATATATATATATATATATATATATATATATATATATTATTGCATGCATAGACCTAGCGATATTTTCAATAATAAACTTACTAATAAAAAAAGGACAAAATGATTATCTGGAAGTAAGAATCGACTTTGTTGTCACAGCTACATTCAGATACAGGGGATAAATTACATTGCAGACTATTATCCAACTGAACCTGAAATTTAAAATAAATAACTATATGTATTCGTCAATAAATGGATCATGATATCATTTAAAGTTACCAGATAAGACATATAGAAATTTTTATATTGCACATATGTTGTACAATTCAAGCCAATAAATGAACTGCCTAACAATGTACAAAGTTATAAAAGTGATATAAATCCCAGAGGCAAAACGTTATAGACAGATGTAAAACAGGTTTAATAAACTGTCTTCGACGAAGTAAAATCTAGTGACTTTTTTTAAGAAATGTGTTATAAATTTGATGAAAATTTGTGAATATATAAGGAAAAATTATGTAAGGGCAGGCAAATTTGTTAAATTAGTGAATAAGGAAAGAGTTTGTTAATAATAATAATAATAATAATAATAAGGATGATTAAGGATTGATTTTTGTTGATGAAAATATAGATAGGTTAGAAATTTGAACATATAAACAATTTTTGACTAACCTGACTAAAAAATTTAATTATTGAATTAATATGATCGAACGGCAATGACTTTCTTTTGACTCATTTGGTGAAATCTATGATGTTATTGGACATATCTGAAACAGAAACAGTAATAGGTTGAAACGCAAATTTAAATAGTAATTAATAAATTTGATTCGTCATATAAAACAAAAACGAGACGAATCTCAATTTCCGTGAGGATAAGGGGATTGTTAACAAGAAGCCCATGGAGACAACCAGCTAGTAGCTTGCTGATGAAGAAAAATGTTCAAAAAAGTTAAATAAATGCGTAAATAATAGTCAAAGTGCAATAAAAAAGTTGTACCTACCAGTAAACATCTTTAAAAGGACTCCAAGCAAGGATACCAGTACGTATATCGTAAATAACAGTGAATAATGGAAAATATCTACCCACACCACATTTTCAAATCCAGGTATTCCATCAAAGAATAATAAAAACTGCAGGATAATTCCAAACAAGATTGTAAACAACCATTAATACAATAATAATATATCAATTTGAGAAGTAAATGTCATCTATGAAGCAATTTTGCCAAATATAGGAATATAAATCCAATCTATATAGGAAGTACTCTAAAGAACCAAAAGATAGCGCTACGCAGGAGATCACGTAAGAAATACAAAACCCTTTCAACCATTTTAAGACTAAATCTCCTAGGTTACCAAATTTAGCCAAAGCGAGGTTGCTATGGTGATAGATATAACAAGTAAAAATAATTGGATTTATTATGAAAAGTAAAGTCAAATTTTAAGCATCACATTGATAGTAATAATAATAATAATAGTAATAATAATAATAATACTAATAATAATAATAATAATAATAATAATAATAATAATAATAATAATAATAATAATAATAATAATAATAATAATAATAATAATAATAATAACAATAATAATAATAATATTAATAATAATAATAATAATAACAATAATAATAATAATAATCAAAATTTGTAATATCATTTAACAAAAGCTGTCATATTTTATTTAAAATTAAGAAATAGAGTGGATCCCAATTAAGATTTAAAAATCTTAAAGAAAAACAAGGTAAAAAATAATTAAAGATAAGGTCATAAGAAATCTTGACAATTAGAATAAATGTTTTCAAAGTTTTGAAGAGTATATCGTTCATTTTTGTCTACCGCTATCAAAATGCGTCCATTGACTAATCAATCTTAAAGTAAGTAAATAGGTTCAGCAAATAAAATATAGCGGCTGCAAGTGTGAGAATTTTCGGCTTTGGGAAACCCAAATATAAAACATTCCCTGTAGAGAAACGACAAACTCAACTATAGCTAGCTGTGGTAAAGTAAATAAACCAATAAAAGGACCAGGTAAATATTTATTATATTACAAAATCTTTTAACAATATAAATATAATAAAAAATTAGAATATTGAAAGATGTACTTTGACATTCAAAAGAAATATGACTTTAGCTATAAAGGCAGAAGTAACGAGGGTCCTAAAATAAACAAACATTTGTGTATAAAATAGGAAATTTAATTCAATAAAAGTAAAAAACAAAAGGCGCCCAACATAAATACACAATCAAACATACATAATATTTGCAAACACATTTATTCAATATAAAATACACACAAAAATATACATTATTAACACTATAAATACATATAAACTTAGATAAAATACATAATATTCAAATATAAACCTTGAAACACTAGAGATACAATATAAATAATACAATAAATAAATACACCCTGCACATACTTTAATCAGCGAACAAAACGTAAAACAAACAAATACACACACACTACAACTACTATAATATATATATATATATATATATATATATATATATATATATATATATATATATATATATATATATATATATATATATATATATATATATAGGGGTTTTAAAAATTCTTGTTTGATCTGGTTCGGAAATTTAAACAACGAGAATTCGCTAAAAGTAGATTGATATACGTTGAGCATATTCTTAGTAAATGTATAATGTGAGTAAGGCTAGTTGTATTCTCACCATACTTAGAACTGCAGACCGGTTTCGCTCTAATTAGAGCTCATCAGTACGGTATACTAATTACAGCGAGAACACATCTATAAGGTAACCCGGCTATGGTAGCCAACCTCCTAGAACATTGTGAGATGTACGACAGGGTCGCCATTTCGCTGCGGAAGTAGGTAGTATGTTGTCACGACAGTTCCAAATAACACAAAATGTTATAAAATAGAGACTGTGTACAACCAACTAACAATTTTGTGAATTGTTAGCCCTGTCACATTTCTTCCCTAATATAGGGACAATATACGTAAGGGTAGATGTATTCTCACCATAATTAAAACCGCAGATCGGTTTCGCTCTAGTTAAAGGTCGCCGCCAGTACGGTATACTAATTACAGCGAGAACACTCCTATAAAGTAAAACGGCCAATGTAGCCAGCTTCCTACCACAGTCTCTATACTAAGGAAGAAATGGGCCAGAGCTGACAATTTAGAAAATTGTTAGTTGGTCGTGCGCGGTCTATATTCTATAACATCTTGTGTTATTTGGAGCTGTCGTGACAACATACTATCTGGTTCCGCACCAAGATGGCGACCCTGTCGTACATTTCACAATTTTCTAGGAGGCTGGATACCATAGCCGTGTTACTTTATAGGTGTGTTCTCGCTGTAATTAGTATACCGTACCGACGAGCTCTAATTAGAGCAAAACCGGTCTGCGGTTCTAATTATGCTGAGAATACATATAGACTTACATACATTGTTCTTACATTAGGGGAGAAATGGGCCGGTGCTGACAATTTACAAAATTGTTAGTTGGTTGTACATAGTCTCTCGTTTATAAAATTTTGTGTTATTTGGAGCTGTCGTGACAGCATACTGCCTGGTCCCACACCGAGACGGCGACCCTGTCTTGAATCTCACAATATTATAATGTGAATTTACTTAAGATCGTTAAAATTGATTAGTTGCAATATAAACCTTTATTCAAAGGAAAATATTTTGTTTGAGCTCTATTTCACCTGCTTATTACTTTTGTGGTGTAATATTTTAGAGGTTGTGTCTGAAGACGATTTGGATGAGGAAGGTGTAGTAAATCTACGGATATTTGATTAGAATGACATATGAAACATTTTTTCAGGTATAGAAAATTTGATAAAGTAGCATATACACTTTTCTAGGGAACGACTCAATTAGCGGGTTATTTTAAGGCAGAAGTGTGTAATCAAGTGAGTGTATAGATACACAATAAATACCATCAAGGTTTATGGATTACAACAGTGGCGGCTCGTCAGATGACGCACCTATATTTTTCGATTAAGCTAAATTTTTTTATTAAAAATCCACCATAATTTTCATTTTTTAATTCTCTCAAATTGATTTGGTACAACCACATAAACATGTCTTGTTACATCGCGCCGCAGTTGATAATCTATTTTTATAGTAATTTATGGTACGATACAATTTGCAAGCCCGCCTCTGATCACCGAATTGAATTTATACATGTCCCAACGCGCAGAGCTTACGTATTGCGAGCCACATACTAGTGTAGAGCGTCAAGCAACTGCGGACTGACTGAGCCAGATTCGTTCGTATACAGATGCTGCGTCTGCTTCGGGACGCTTGCATGAGACGGTTGCCATAGCAACGGCACGCAAACTGGTAGGTTGGTGTTTATTAGGGCCACAAAAGTGATGCAGTCTTCTGAGACTGCTTCAAAGCTTAGTTTCCATCGTTTGTTTAGAACGAGTCGGATCGTCGGAGGCGTATTTTTTATTTTTACTATATTGCCGTTAAATAGTCTGGTATGTGTCATATTTACAGACTTTGAACGGCTGGATTTTTCATGTTTCTTTTTGGTAAGTGGAATTGATTTGTTTATTATCACCTCTAAAAGAATAATTTCAAAATAGTAAAATATTAGACATAAAATTTCAAGTTGTAAAAAAATGAGAAGGGCCTTGAATTTGAAAAAAATATGCTTGTAGCTCGTCCCTCTATAAACAGATTTTTATATAACGCGCCGTTTTATATTACCGTATGCGTACGTGTACAGTATGTGTACAGTGTCCTCTCCTCGAATATTCCTTGTCATTATTCCGAAAATTATTCCTTGTGAGAGTCTTTATTTGTGTACAAATGGATTTTTCATTTAAATACTGAAGTGCCAGGAGAACGCGTGACCTTGAAAATTAAAAAAAAAACTGCGGCGTAGAGGGGGGTCTTCGTCTCCATAGACCGCCCTTTGGTTCCGCGTGGATTCTGCTTCACCCACTCCCAAAGTCACGAGCCGCCACTGGATTATAATTCATATACCTTGAAATACCACGCCTTTTTTTTTGACGGATTGAAATATGTATGCATCAATTTATAATAATAATAATAATAATAATAATAATAATAATAATAATAATAATAATGATAATGATGATGATAATAATAATAATAATAATAATGATAATGATGATGATGATAATAATAATAATAATAATAATAATAATAATAATAATAATAATAATAATAATAATAATAATAATAATAATAATAATAATAATAACAATAATAATAATAATAATAATAACAATAATAATAATAATCTTTATTGCTCATAATTATACAGCATGTCAATACATATAGTCGCTGACTTGCGCAGTATTTCGACATAACTTTACCAAACGTCATTTCAAAAATGTTTGACAGCTATCCTCTGAATAACATACTTCAAATTTTGACATACCAATTTTCAAATTTAGTTCTGCCTCTTTCTTTCTCCATCTAAAATTTCACCCAAAACCTTTACTGCCTCGTATTCGTTTCCGTATAACAATACTTCAGAACAAGCAACTTTCTTTTCTGTTCCATATTTTTGCCAAAATAACAAATTTTTTGAAGAGCCAAGTTACATTGACGTTAAAGAATATGCAGGAAAATCATGATTTTATTAAAATGTGGATGGGCGCTAAAGAGATGGAGGGGAAAATCGCAAAACAAATAATATTTTCAACACATGTATTTAACTCAACAAGGTCTTATGAAATAAAGCCAGCCATGGTGTAGTAGGGAACATTATTATTTTTTACCACCCTCTAAAAGAGTCTTATTTAATGAAATTTGAATTTGCATTTAAAGTCTCTTTTTTTTATAGCGAACGTTAAATTATATTTTTCAAAAGCACCAAATTTCACTTCCGCCTATAATAAAAATAAATTCACTTTGCCAGAAAACATCTATAAATAATGTTCAGCACAATAAATAAACTGCGATCTTTACTTTATATATAATGCACTTGCTGCGTCCAGACTTTTATTTTTGATGACACACCAGAAAAAATTAAAATGTAAACTAAATGTCAATTCTCTGTAAGATTGTTGTAGAAAGACGAGATAAATTAAGTTAGTAAAAATATTTTGGGTGTTTAGTTGAACAAAATCTGTTTGATCCATTGTTTTTAAGAACCTGCCTATGGTCCATAGTCTACTACTTAAGTATTGTCAATGTGGTGATTATTATCCCATATATTTTTGCCACACACGATATGGTACGGTAGACAAATCATACCTAACCCCTATTAGTTGCAGGTTCTTTATCTATAACATGTCAGTTTTGACGTTTCGAATCGCGATTTTGACGTTTTAAGAGAAAAAACTATATATTCTTTAAATGCTTATAACTTTTTCTTCTTTTAACTTCGATACCCAAATTTTGGTACATGGTTTTCTTTTTATGACATAAATCCGGGCAAACTATGGTACATAGTTTTCTTTTTATGACATAAACCAGCGGTTTAGATTTGGTTGCCATAGGTTTGTTGTTTCCCGAGATATGAACATTTTCCGAAAAGAAACACAAAATTTTCCGTGAAAAACTGGTTCGATTTTCCTAGTTAACGAAGGTATCCGAGCCACTTGCGAAAGGCAGGTGTTTACCAAACTTTATCAAAATCGGCTCATTATCTTTGAGTCATTGGTGTGACACATAAATATATATGCAACTTCCTTTCGCAAGTGGCTGTCTGAAACTGATTTTGGATTTGGCTTTTATATATTTAAATAGTAGAATGGACCATAGGCAGGTTCTTAAAAACAATAGATTAAACAGCTTTTGTTCAATTAAACACCCAATACATTTTTACTAACTTAATTTATCTCGTCTTTCTACGACAATCTTACAGATAATTGACTTTTAGTTTACATTTTATTTTTGTATGGTGTGCCGTCAAAAATAAAAGTCTGGACGCAGCAATTGCATTATGGTAGCGAATTTTCATAAAAATGTTTTTAATGGCAAATATGTCTTGTTTTTAAAAGAAGGACATCAAACTTGGATAGCAGTATAACCTATATAGCAGTAACCATAGACCATATTTGATTAAAATAGCTTTCTTGTTTCAAAAGAACATTTTCCGAAAATAAACTTAAAACGTTCCAGAATAAACTGGTACGATTTTCCTGGCCAACTTCAAGCTATTTACACACCTACCAAGATATAATTATACACAAACGAGCCTTATGACCAAAATTTAAACAAAATTATGAGAACTTTCAAACAATTTCTCTTACAACAGTTCACCAACAAGTACGCTTTAAGAACCCAAATCACCACAACACATTAAAAAAGCTCGATGATCGTTTCACTAACCAAGTGAACGTCTTCGCGGGATAAGTAATCCTAAATATGTTACATCTACAGCTCTGCTTATATTCTTAGGCAGGTAGTTGGTCCGTAACGATAGAGACTGGTCCAACAATACAAAAATTTACATATTTAGTTTTGTTTATTTGTTTATTTATTTGCGTAAATTATACAGTACGCTAATACAATAAGTCAAAGACTTGTGCGGTACAGTAACGTAATGTAATATATAATATTATATCCAAAATTGATTGTCAGTAAGAATCCAAATTTCGCACTTCAAATTTTGACATACCAAATAAAATTTCTTTTTGCTTCCGATTTTTTCCATCTGATGCGTTAACCATTGCCTTTATTTACAACAAATCTTTATATCTTTATTCTACTTTTCCGTTTACAATTCATCCTAACATATCCATATTTTTGCCAAGATAATCAATTTTATTTAAGACCAAAAATGGCACTAGAGTTTGACGTTACTATTTTGCCGGAAATACCTAAATTATTATATTATTTATCGGACGTGCTTCTGCCAGTCATTCCTGTGAAGTGATCTATGGACCGACTTGCAGGAAAATCATGATTTTATTAAAATGTGGATGGGCGCTAAAGAGATAGACGACAACTCGGAAAACAAATAATATTTTCAATACATCGATTTAACTCAACAAGGTCTTATGAAATAAAGCCAGCCACAGTGTATTAGAGAACATATTATTTTTTGCCACACTCTAAAAGAGTCTTATTTTATGAAATTTGAATTTGCATTTAAAATCTCTTTTTTTTTATAGCGTACGTTAAATTATATTTTTCAAAAGCACCAAATTTTACTTCCGCCTACAATAAAAATAAATTCACTTTGCCAGAAAACATCCATAAATAATGTTCAGCACAATATATAAACTGCGATCTTTACTATATTTTCGTTCCCGGTATCCTGCGGAGCCAAAACAGTTTTATTACCCTTTATTTTGTCTTAACGCCTTTCTAAATTATTAAACTCTCTACACAAGCTATTATGCCCTACAAGGAAAAGTAGAAGCTTCTGTATAATTCACAGGAGAAAACTAAGGATTTTCCAGTAGAGGTATTGGTTATTTCCCAGTAGGTATCTGCCACGATTTCCCAACAAGATCAGTTAATCGTCCCGGTTGACGTTTTTTCAGCTATTATTTACCAAAAGCGAAAGCAAATAACGGAACGAAAATATCTTTAAATTTTTATCTTGGAATATATATTATGTAAGTATATATTAAGCCTTTTCCATAAATTTATATGATTGGCGAGATATTACGGACTTATAGAAAAACGTGTGACTAGTTTTCTCATTTTGTTGACATACTAAACCTGTGAGAAAAACTCTGGACGCAGCAAGTGCGTTATGGTAGTGAATTTTCATTTAAAAAAAAATTAATAGCAAAAAAAGATGTTTTTTTAAGAAAGCAGGCATCAAATTTGGTTACCAGTATAATCTATATAGTAAAAACAATGTGTCATGTTTCATCAAAATCACTTCATTGTTTGAAAGTGTACACAAATTTCCGAAAGTAAACCTAAATTGTTCCAGAAAAAACTGGTTTCCTGGTCCACCTTATAGGTTAATAGCAAATTGACCTATTCAAATTTGAAGCATTTAATGAAAATTTGCTACCATAACGCACTTGCTGCGTCCCGAATTTCTTTTTTACAAAAATGTATTACATTTCGATTGAAAATGCAACAATGCAATAACATAGGGCGTGTTGGATTAAAAAAAAGAAAATTTGAATCACTAACGACTTATTGGCCACCCTGTAATTGTGGAAATATTTTTTTTGTAATGTAGCTCAAGACACCCTATAACTAATGTATACAATTTTTTTCGTAACTTGCATAATAACGGATATATTGAGCTTTAATGATTTTTTACGAATATTCGACAAAAACGATAAACCATTAAACGATAAACTCTATAGCCAACACTACTGACAAAGCATGAGAGAAAGGGTTTTTTTTTTTTTTATGTCAACAACACACCACGAGGGCTTACAGCCTAAATACTATCGTACCGTGGGTGTTGACAAGGAGGAAAGAGGCAGCTTGTTAATTCTGGACTTGAAGGTTTGGAGGTTCGGAGGAGAAGGAAAAACATGTGCCGGCAAGGAATTCCACAACTTGGAAGTCCTCGGGACAAAAGAGCGGGCATAACAAGATGTTCTATGTCTGGTGACCTGGACAGTAAAAGGGTGCATTCGCTCTGTTCCCCTGGTAGATCTGCTGGGGGCAGCAGGTGGGGGAATTATGGAGGAAAGCTCCTCTGAGCAGTGCCCGTGCAGATATCTATAAAAGAGAGAGAGGTCACCAACGGCACGTCGGTGGGCAAGGGATGGAAGCCTTTGGGTGAGGGTAGGGTCACCGATGAGACGTATAGCTCTCTTTTGAATGGAGTCCAGGATAGCGAGAATAGAAGCGGGAGCAGCACCCCAGATGTGGGAGCAGTATTCGAGGTTTGGCCTTATTTGTGAAGTGTATAAGGTATAGAGATTAGCTGGTGAAAAGTATTTGCGAGCCCGGAAGAGGAAACCCAATTTCTTAGCAGCCGCTTCTGCAATTGATGTAACATGTTGGTGCCAATTAAGATTTCGATCCACAGAAATGCCAACAAGAGAAAAGGACTCATTACTTTGAATAACTTGGTTGTTCATTGTGATGGGTCTAGGGCTGCTGTATCTCTTGTGAGAAAGAAAGCAAGACTTAGTTTTGGTGGGATTGAATTGTACAAGATTTCTACTTCCCCAGTCTAATATTTTTTGGAGGTCCACGGAGACAGAACCCTCCATGAGTCTGCGATCCTCATCTAATTGGGCTAAAGAGACAAGCTTAGAATATTGTATATTTGAGTGGAGGGTGCTGTCGTCCGCGTAACTGTGAACTGGGTTGGATGTGCTAGAGAGGAGGTCATTGATGTGGAGAAGAAACAAAGTAGGGGCTAAAGCTGAACCTTGAGGAACTCCTGCATTAATTGGATACAGTTTAGAGGAATGGCCATCCACAACAACAGATATGCTCCTGTTGGAGAGGAAATTTGCTGTCCAGGTACAAAGTTTTGGTGGTAGGCCATAGGCTGGAAGTTTATTAAGCAGCGCTGCGTGCCAGACCTGGTCGAATGCTTTGGATATGTCTAGAGCAACAATCTGGGATTCACCGTGTTGTTCCATAGACTTGTTCCAAGAATGGGTGACAAAGGAAAGGAGGTCGGCAGTCGATCTGCGCTGACGGAATCCATACTGCCTGTCGTGGATTAGACTGTGTTTTTCAAGGAATTTTAGTAGTTCGGTGTTTATATACTTTTCCATCACTTTAGAGATGACTGAAAGGAGAGAAATAGGCCTGTAGTTGCTAGGAAGCGCTTTGGATCCTTTCTTGGGGATGGGTTGTACTCGAGCAGTTTTCCAGTTACTAGGGAATATGCCTTTATTGTAAGATATCTGAAACAGACGAGTCAGGACAGGAGCAAGTTCTGGTGCGCATTTTTTGAGAACAATTGCTGGGATCTCGTCAAGGCCAGAGGCTTTCCTGGTATTAAGAGAAGAGAGCATCTTTCGTACTTTTTTAGTTTTGAAAATGATATCAGTCATTTTATGCGCGACATTGGGGACTGTTGGTGGTTGAACATTTGGAGGTGGGTTGAGAGTAGAATTTCCGGCGAACAACGAAGCAAAAACTTCAGCCTTGCCCAGGGCGGTAGAAACAATTTCATCCCCTGAGACAAGAGGTGGGAACGTGCTCTTGGAGAAATTATTCCCAATAGACTTAGCAAGAGTCCAGAAGGGTTTGCCGCCGTTGGAGCTTGAGAGGACTTTGTTTTTGATGTGGTTATTAAACGAGTTTTTTGCCTCAGAAAGAATGCGGACATAGCGGTTTCTTGCGTCGTTGAATGCTTGACGATTTTCTTGACTGGGATTGTGTAGAAGCGTTTTGTGAGCTTTGACCTTTTCAAGTCTGGCATTGTGACAGGATTTAGAGAACCAGGGCTTTTGAGTGGCTGAAGAGGTTTTCTGTGTACGTGGAATAAATAATTCCATGCCAGCTTGGATAATTTCGGTGACGTTTTGTGAGATATCAGAGGGGTCAGGATGAGAGAAGCAGACAGACGCCCATGGAAATGAGGAAAAGTGATCCCGCATTTCGTCCCAGTTTGCGGAGTTGTAGTGCCAAACGATACGTGGGTGTGATGACTGTGTCTATTTGAATTGAATTTTCTGCGAATATTTTAGTAAAATAAAGGACAATAACGATTGAAACCAAGAGTGCAGGCTTTGTAAAACATTCTTCTTGAGACATTTTCTTTTCATAGGTCATATTAGTTTCAGGTTCATTGCCTAAATATTACCAATTCTGACGTTTTAAATCGCGACTTTGACGTTTTGAGGAAAACCAAATATTTTGTTTAAATGCCTGTAACTTTTTTGTCCTTTAACGTACAGAGCTAAATTTTGGAAGGTAGCTTTTCTATAATAATGTCAATCCATGTACCAAATTTGGTTGCCCTTACTTTGTTAATTCCGAAGATATATATTTTTTTCGAATGAAAACTGAAAAATTTCCCGGAAAATCGGACACGGTTTTCCGGACTAACAAACTTATCCAAGCCATTTACAAAAGGAAGGTACGTGCCATATTTTATCAAAATCTCCACATTATTTTTTGAGTTATCGGTGTGATATATATATATATATATATATATATATATATATATATATATATATATATATATATCTATATATATATATATATATATATATATATATATATATATATATATATATATATATATATATAGGGTGTCTTATCCCTGGAACACTCACGTATATCCCGGAATGCGTCCTCGTTTCTAGAGATATGTAAGGTTTTAGGTCGTGCGTGCTTTTAAGACTGAAACTATGCCGGTATTAACTATAACTATATTATAAAACTCTATAAACATAACAATGGTGAAGTAATTAAATAACAAGTAATAGACTATCGTCTTTAGTTACTGAGTCCATCAGTTATGTTTATAGAGTTTTACAATATAGTTATAGTTAATACCGGCATAGTTTCAGTCTTAAAAGCACGCACGACCTAAAACCTTACATATCTCTAGAAACGGGGACTCATTCCGGGATATACGTTCCAGCGATAAGACACCCTATATATATATATATATATATATATATATATATATATATATATATATATATATATATATATATATATATATATATATATATATATATATAAACATATAAAAATTGAAAAACTGACCCCGTATATGTGTTCTAGGGGTCCTAGTTCGCGCTCATTTGCAAAAATGTTTTCAAAAGTCGGGATCTCCCCATTAGTGATTTTTTTAACGAAAATTCACTAATAATGATGACGTCATCATAAGTAGGCCAGTTAAGATTTAATACAATTAATAATTTTAAAAGATAGATTTTTTCTGAAATGCATTCAGAATTTTTGGACTATAATACTGGTATTCAGTGTTCTATAATAATAAACATATAAACGGCTAAATAAAACGAATGTGTTATGGTAACAAATTAAAATCTTCCAAATTCTAATATCTGAGTTTTACGTTAACTTTAAAATTTCAGCTTTTGTAGATACAGAGTCGCCTCAAAAACAGCATATCTACCAGATTTTGTGTTTAATCTCCAGCAGAAGCGTCAAATTATTATTCAGTGCATACTGTAAATTTACATAAACCGAGGTTGCAAAATGGTATTTGAACAAGTTGTATGTCTCCACCTTCCGTCCTTCGAAGGAGGCGTAAATTCATTGGTTCCATTTACCATGCGGTGGTGGATAATAATCCTAGCCTATATACAGAAAGGAAGAGATTTAGAACAGTTGTTAAAATAGTGAGGTGAAACTGCTGCCCGGTGTCGATGATTACCCATAGTTACGGAAATACGTATGGAAAATAAAAATGTTTTAAATATTTACATATCAAAGCATATTGAAAATTGAATTTGGAAAAAATTATGTTATAAATATTTTCAAAATATTATGCCAAAAAATTCAACGTCAATCTGAAATATGCGCGCTAACTGGATTGTAATTTTTCGTTTTGTTTTTGTACAAGGGTAGTGTTCTGAAAAGTTATTTTTATTGTTTGTATTTTTAAATCGTCGTCAAAAGTAATTTGAGAGTTTTTTTTAAGATTATTTTATTATTTAAGGTTTCACATTGCAAAATGTAAGGATAACGTTAATTCATATTATGGCCAACGAGGTTATGTTTAGAAGAAGTATAAGCTCTTTTTGTACGGATATATATATATATATATATATATATATATATATATATATATATATATATATATATATATATATATATATATATATATATGTATATAATATAATAATAATAATACGTTTATTTCAATACATGAAATCTTAATACATACAAACAAATCAACAATTAAGAGGAGAAAAAAAATAAACAATTAATCAATTAATCATACATGTGCTCTCAAAATTAATAACTAAAAAAGTTTCCTTCTAAATAAACCCATGTACCACAATTTCTCAAATCATCAGATAAGCTGTTAAATTCGCTGATACCTCTAAAAAAAAAAACACTGATTTTATTGCTCCGCTTGTATAGGTTCTATATATGTGCAGACCATCAGCACCCCTTGTATTGTATTGGTGAATGTCTCTGTTAAAAGCCAGAAATGAATCGAAATACGCCGGCAACAGATTCTTCGCAAGTTTGAAAACAAATATCATCGTTAAATAGTACAGTATATCTGCAACGCATTGCCAGTTCAAAGTCATGAGAATAAATTTTATAGGTGTGAGTTCAGAGAGTTCAGATCCATCACGTGAAGCAAGGTAGCACAGTAATCAAAATGAGGTTGCAACGGTGTGCGATACACCGTGATACTAGCTAAGACAGACAAATTGTGACTGTGTCTGCTAAAAAAAATTAATGTTTTCTATATTTTCTTGCTTATGTACTCAGAATGATTCTTAAAGCCAAGTGCCTCATCCCCAATAAAACCTAAATGTTTCATTTCTTTTACGAATTCAAACCTCTTGATTTCAATCCTCAAATTTATATTATTATCTTCTTCAGCCTATACTTACTACCCAATAACATCGCTTTCGTTTTGTTCGCATTCAACCCCAGTCTGTTCACATGCAGGTATGGAGCAAACCTACCAAGTTCTTAATTCATCCTTCTAACCATATTTGCAACATTGTCTTCAATACAGGCAATCAATGTGTCGTCAGCAAACAAACTTATATATTCAAAATCTCCACTACAATTAATATCATTCATTCATATATATATATATATATATATATATATATATATATATATATATATATATATATATATATATATATATATATATATATATATATATATATATATATATATATATATATATATATATATATACATATATTGAAATATCAGTAAATGTTTATTGGCTAAAAGACATCCCGACTTTTGAATTTTGAACAAATTTCTTTAAGCGAGCGCGGACTAGGCCCCCTATAACCGATTTCCAGGATCAGTTTCAATTTTTGAATTCGAAAAAGGTTTCTTAATTGGTCTTTAACCACTTAAGTCGTTTCATTTTATGCCTTTCAGGTTTTATTTCTAATTTGCGAAGAACGCTAAATTTTGTGAACCAGATTACAAAAACTCACAAAAGAGGTTTATTTACAGCATTTTAGCTAAAGTAGAGTGAAATTCCAGTTACTCTAATGTTTTCAAAAATATAGCGTATCCAAAAATATTTTTGTATTTTTTTTGTAGAAAAAAATACCCGTTATAGCTGATTTACAAATTCGTCAATGATATTAGTAAATTGAAGATATGTGCCAAGTTTCGTTCAAATCAGTCGAGTTTTTGTGTGTTATAGCTTGGATACATACATTATGTATATATTGCACATGGGTTTAGGGGCCCTAATTTGCACTTGTTTGAGAAATTTTTCCTAAGTTCTCACCATGGTTATCTCTCTATCATTTCTTAATGAAAATTTGCTTAAACCACTCCATCAAATATGATTTTACGAATATGAAAATAGAAACGCTCAACTCAGGTCAGGTAAGTGAAATGCTATAATTCCTGTCAATATTTTATAGACATGACTGGCTCTATAAAAATAGGGAAATAGGACACCCGAGATATACAGCACGCCTCCACTCTTTTCGGATAGTGTATAATAGCGGCTTCCCAACAAACACGAAAATTATCTCGATATTCCACTGGGTCAAACAAACAGAAGTACACTGAAAGTATGCAAAATTGAATTTCTGGATAAAGTTTGAGTCAACAAGAATTCTGGTAATATTCTTATCGATTGAAAAGACACATCGGTCAGATAACGTTTCTTCTTCATGGCTCATTCTGCTCCGTCTTTGGCGCCGCTAATATTACATCGATATTTCTCAATTCCTTATACAAATTGATTGAAAGTCTGTCCGTATACTCGCGTCTAGTCCTAGAGTCTAGACAAAAACGCATTCTTTTGAAAATTAAAAATTAGTACTCTACGATAAAAAGCATCAAAATGGTACGTCACAGAATGATGCTGCATGACAAATACACACAAACAAAACTCCAATATTCAGAATTAAATAACTTTCAATATCTTGCCTCTTAAAATTAACGGACTATGAATAGTCTTAGCAGAAGCAAACTTATTTTGTTGCAAATATTTGTCTTAACGTTGATATGCTTCTCCAGCTACGGTTAATCTTCAAAGTAACTTCAAAACGTTAAAATTATTCAAGCTACGGTACAGGGTGAGTATTATAAATGATAACTTCCTTTTATTTTCGTTATTTCTGGACGAATTGATTCGTTCAAAAACTTATTTTGAACAATTTTTAACGTAGTTTCTGAATCTGCTATATCTTTTCAAGAATTTTGAAAAATGTACGAGGTGGAACAAAAAATATAGTTTTTTAAATGGAATACCCTGTATTTATTTACATATTATAATTTGCCCATTTTTTCTAATTACAAAAATATAGAATTCTAGCTCATTTGGAAAAGAAGTTTTTAAGTTATGTTGAAATATGTAAAACGACAAATCTGTTTACGTATTACTCAATAATATACGAAGTAGCCTTTGGAAACAAAATTTTAATTTTGTATACAAACGTCAAACTATTGGTTTATCCTAAAAATATGATATGTCAATAATTATCTGATTATTATACAAAACTATCTAAGATATCTATTCAATGATTGTCACAACAAAATATATAACGAAATCATAAACAAGGAAACAAATAAAATAAAATATCAAACGTACAAAAATTTGAAAATGATGTAAAGACTTACATTGTATCTTCTACATAAATTCCGTTGTTTTCTAAGCATTTGAAACATCGCCGTAAAAAATTTGATTGCACATCTTCAGATACCGCTGCATTTTCGTTAAAAGAATTTGTTTCTCGTCGTATAAGCTGTTTGAATTGCACAGTGTCCCCCGACAATTCTTCACTATAAATATTGTTCTTGAGAGCACCCCAAGAAATCTAGCGGATTTAAATCGGGGCTTTTAGCCGGCCAATGGATGGGACCATTTTTTCCTATCCAGAGGTCATATTTTTGGTTTGAGTGGTTCGCCACAGGTCTAACGTTATGTGTGGGAGCTCCGTCTTGCTGTCAGATTGCTCTTAATTTTAGAATAACTGGCAAGTCATCCAAATATTCCTCAACTTGCTCTTGTAGCAAATGGAGATAAACTACACCTGTGAGATTTCTATGTAAAAAAAATGGATCAATTATTTTGTTTTGCTGTATCCCACACCACACGTTGACAGTTTTACGTCCTTGTTTTCTTATTTGCTTTACCATATGTGGATTTTCTGTAGCCCAATTATGTTTGTTATATCAATTAAACAAACCAGCTGTAGAAAAGGACGACTCATTAGTCTAAAACACATTTCGCAAAAATCATTGTTTTCATTATATTTTTCAATACTTTGTTGGCAAAACAGTATTCTCTGTCGACGATCATTTTCGGTTAAGTGTTGAACAGGAAGAATGTGAAAAGGTTTATACTTATTTCTTTTTAAAAGTTGCATAACGCTGCTTTGGCTTACATTTAAATCTTTAGCTGCAAAATTGTAGACCGATTTGGATTTTCTATAACCGATAATAGAATATTCATTTGTATTTCCTCTCCAATAGTATTCCTCGTTTTTCTTCTATTTGCATTCTTTAATGAATTTGTGTCACAAAATAATCCATACCATCTGAACCAACAATCGTGAAATCTTGGCCACAAATATCGGAAGTGACAGACAACATGAAATTAAAAATTTGCCAAGTACCTGATTGCTATTTAACTCGGGGGTTTAATCAATTTTTACAACATACTATATTTGTAGCTTTATTAACGGCCCCAAATACAGTTTTTAATAGAAAGTGTAGCAAAATATAGTGGAAATGTAAAAAAAATCAACTCAAGTCTCTATAGAAAGCTTTTAAAATAGTTTCTTTTTATCTTAAAACATAAACATAAGACGTTATATAAGATCGAAACAGTCATTGAATTTGTTTCAACGGCGATTCTCCTAATTCTTTAATTAATTGTTACGTATACTTTTAATATAACATAACATATCGCGGGCATAAAGCTCGTGCCAAGTATCATATAAACAAAACGTTAGTTAAAGTATCCTTAGATAGCTCAGTGGTAGCGTTCTTGTCTTCCACGCAAGTTACGTGATCGACTCCGGCTCGATGAATATGTTTTGTTATTATTTTATTTTGACATTTGGAGAAGCAATAGTGTACAGATTTCATACTTTTTTAACAAGATCTAATTTGTCACCTTTGAGTCTGAAATTATAATTTTCAGCAGACAGTTTGTTATTATATTATTTTTGATGTTGAAAAAGCCGGTTTGATTAGGTAGACTAAAACGAAAGCATTCAGGTGACTAATAAGGAAAAATGACTGCTACCTTTATAATTTGGCAGATACTTTACTTTTCTAAATATGAATAGAGTTTTCTTCTGGAAAGTTTTTTTAACTTTAATGAAATTTGTAATACAAGTTTCCTTTGAAAAGACTTACACAATCTATAGATATAGCAAAATTAAATTTTCTTTGGCTTCGTAGAAAATCGATTTTGGGCATTTTTCTTAAAAGGAGTTACAACACAAGATTTTTGTGATAATAGAGAGATATCGATGGTAATAACACTTTCGAAAGAATTCTTCAAATGGGCGCGTACTAGGACCTCTAAAATCGATCTTCAAAGTCTGTGTAAGTCTAAAATATTCATTTTATTAATTATAGTGTAAAATTCTTATGAAAATTCACTACTATAACGCACTTGCTGCGTCCCTAAATTTTTATGACTCTGCTAATGAGTCGTACCGTCATCTTTAAATTTCTTAGATTCCTTAGTGGTTATCGCAACTTTTTATCTTTGTAGATGTGAAACTTTACTTGAGTTTATGACGTCTTAAATAAAATATAACATTTTTTGCGAGAGTCTGGAATTAAAGCGATATTATATGTCGCTAAAGCAGTCTGTTTATTATGAAATATATCAGCCTTAGCTTTGCAATGCTGCAAAATATTAGCTTCTTTATCAGTACATAGATAACTATCAAATTTCTTGTAGCGTTGAAATATTCAGTGGAGCAATGAGTCGCAAGTAAATCAGATTTTATCTGTCTGAGCGTAATTACGCTTTACGTCTGTGGACACGTCTAGTAATATTGAACAATGAATGCTAGACAAGGCATTCTAGATCCTGAGGAGACAGATTACTCTATTGTGACGTATATCTCTCTAGTCTGCGGTAATGCTCAAGGATCCATTTAATATACCCCAGAGACCAGCGATTCTACCAGTGAGAACTATCATTACTAACATGGAAAATAATAGTAAAACGGTCTCGTATCAAGAAATCCCCATTATTTTCTATTGCGTCGGATTTTGCTCACTCTTCAGCTAACTTATAAACAAATGTTAGCCATTCGAGGCAGTCATTTGCTTTGAAACAGTCACTTCACTAAGCTTCTTGTCTTTTTTGCCGTATTTTCCTAGTGCTTACCAGGCAAGTCAGCATCAAAACTGGATTCAGCATTCTTCGCAAAACGATTCCTGTGCATAGTAATCACTGGATTATATTTCAAGTCATATGTATCATTCTGATTGCATTGTGTTTGCTCCGGGGGCTTAGCACTGCAAGACACCTTTCCTTGTCTAAATATTTATCTTACCTCTGCTATTAAAGAGTCAGGGAAAGTCTCATGCTATGACTTCGCTCGTTGTACAAAACAAATTTTTTAATGTGATTTATTGGATTGTATGTATTATGAATTTGTTTTAAATGGTGGTTCTTCCACTTTTATGAATTTCGATACATATTTGGTATTGTACAACCACTATACCATGTGTACCAAACTTGACGGGAATGTATATTGCTATTTCCGTTATTATTAGAGATAGGGAGACGGTTAAATTAGCAATGTTTCGTAGACTTTCATACTCGTTTCAAATATTACTTGTATTTTGCCCAGCCTCTTTTCGTTTTGAAGTTATTTTGAAAAAACAAAATTTGTCAATTTTTTTTTTCTTGAATATCTAAATAGGCGTTGATCTGACATGTCTAAAACTTGCATTATTTTTTGCATTTATTTTTATTACTTGCACATTATCAGGACACTTTTTACAGAGTGCCATTCTCAACTTTGGATTATCATTTGTTTTTGAGCTACATGTATCAACGTTTGTTTTTATTATGGCAGCCATACTGGATTTTTTGCTCGTGTGATAGCCTGTGAAAAGAGCTTTCTAATGATGTACAACATGCTTGAGAAATCTTCTAATTGCACTGACAATTTTGAGAAAAACCGTTTTGAAGATAGTAGGCTATGCAATCCAATACCAGAAAACAAATGACAAAAAAAGTGTTCAAAAACCAGTAGGCCATGGAGTCTAACAACAGACTTCTTCTTTTAACATAATTTGCCGTAATGATTTACGATAAAAAAATGGGAACTTTGAGCACACCAATGAATCGGCCCATTATTATAAATTATATTTTACATTACATTACCCTAAAAAAATTCCATAATTTAATTAAATAGGTAAACCTAATAAATAACTAAATTTACTAACAGAACTCAATAAAAAGCAGATTAATGATTTACGAAGACGCCTTTGAAAATCGTTTGAACAGAAGAAAGGTTGCTATGGATATAACACTATCGCGACAATTAAGAATACTGTTATTCTTAATTATCTGAACAATTTGAGGTGATTTTAACACGTTGCTTGAAATTTTGTACGAAATAGTTTGTTTCCTGTTTATTTTAAATATTATTCAACAATATGTTCAGTAATAAAGAATATTTTGAAATGTTGGAATGTTATATTCGTTCTAACCGAAATACTAAGGCAGCTGCAAATTCATATCCAAACAACCAGCCAGAAAGACGACAACCAAACACCAAAATATGTCGCATGATAGTGACCAATCTATTGAACGACGGTAGCTTCCACGCAAAGAAACTACCAATGCCTAGAAATGAAGAAAGAAATAATGCCGTCTGACATATTTCAAACGAAAACCCTCCGCAATATGTCCGCTTTTATGCTGAACAAATTGACTTTCAAAGAGTACGGTACACCATGTGTTAAAACAAAGTCATTACCATTAATACAAACCTACAATCATACAAGGCTTAAATGTTGACGATTGCTCTAAGCGACTTTAATTCTGCAGATGGTATCAAGGACAATCTCAGCAAGATGAAAATTTTTATTTGAAAATTATATGGACTGATGAATCCAGATTTACAAATTGTGGTCTGTATAATTGCCATAATAGGCATTATTAGGTAAATGAAAATCCCCATATAAAGGAAGAAAGACGATTGTAAGACAGATTTGGTATTAATGTTTGGTGCGGCTTATTAGGTAGAAAACTGTTATTTTTATTTGTAGATTCGACAGTTAATTTAAAAAAAACTCAGGTAACTTCATTGATGGTCCGTTCTTTTTTGAAAATAATGTAGCTGGGGAAAGGGATCTTAATCTATTAAGAAATGATATCTTAGCACCAATTAGAAGAGTCAAGACAAAATTTCTCGTCTAAACATTTATTTTAACTCGCTGCTATTAAAGAATCGATGAAAGTCACATGCTATGACATCCTCCCCTTGTACACAAAACTTCTTACGTGATTTATTAGAATTTATATGTCATTAATTTGTTTTAAATGGTGGTTATTTGATTTTTATGAAATTCGACAAATATTTGGTGTTTTAAAACCAAAAAGTAACCAAATATGCACTAGTAAGACATTGCTACGAGTCGATTCTATTTATCTGCAGTCAATAAAGAAGTCTGGAGGCAGAATAAACGTTATGGTAGCGAATTTTCATTAGCTTTGTGATGCATAACGCAAGTTATTTTATGGACTAAGAAAAAATTTGGGCGTGTTTAAACTGTTTGTTAATTTAGTTTTTGTATGATAATGTGGATGACATATTACATTTATTTAACTGATCTAATAAGCAATTGACTACAAAGTGACTGAATTTTTGTATCAATTTAAGATGTCATTCATGTGACATTATGTTGATTAGAAACAGAAATGATAAGGACAAAAGCATGTAATACAATAATATATCCATCTTTGTTTATTATATTTAACTTTATACAGTACAGTATTGCCGGTTTCTAAGAACAAGGAATATATTTCGCGACATTTTTTAAGTTGTATTAAATGTAATTCTAAAAAAACTTGGATTAAAAATTTTGAACAAGACTGAATTTTGAAGCATTGCATCTGTAGTTTCAAATCAATTATGACTCAAATTTCGTAAAAATAAATTGACGACTCACAGATATAGTATTTTTGAGAAGAAAGTTTGTAATTTTCCATGAAAAACTTGATTATCAGACCTATCCAACGAGGCTATGGTTTGGAAAGAATTTCCCAGTTAAATAGAAGAACAGAAATCTCAGGTGGCGTAGAAAAAATATTGGAAATATATAACCTATAAAATATAAAGTTGATCCTGAATATGGATTATATTAATTTATTAAGGCTAACTATTGTTGCTGAATTAACATGAACTCACCGTACCAACACCCTTTCACAAAATGGCGCCCAACGTGGGGCGCTATTTTGTGAAGAGATGTTGGTATATACATTGCCTGACAAGAATACATTAACTGTGCCGTTATATCAATAGTAATCTGAAATGTGAAGTAATTAAAGAAAATTGCCTGACTTAAACAAATGTACATGAATTCTTACATATTTTTAAGAAACTGGACAATTATCAATAAGTAGAATAAATAGTTTTAAAGCTATTTAGATAAGTCTACAATACCGATAAAAGTGGAAACCACTTTGTACTAAAAACGTAAAAATAGTGTACAAATTTAATTTTTGCGGAATAATAGAAATATTCCAAGAACGATTATAGTTGTTATTGTTTTTAGAATTGCGGGTCTTTGAATTTTTCACATAAATAAATTACTTTTCAAAATAAGTCTCATAATGTGAAATTTTGAAGTTTTTCAAAACTTAAAAAAGTTTTGGACGCACAAATGCGTTATGGTAGTGAACTTTTATTAAATGCTTCAAATTTGAATAACTCAATTTTCCATAAACCTAGAAAGTTAAGCTTTGGTGTGCAGTAAGGCCTTTCTCAAGGCAACATACTCGGCAAATTTGGTCAAAACACCTTTGGAATTTTCGGAGAAATTTTTTTTTTAAAGAAAACTCACCATTTTCCTGGAAAACCTTCGATTTTCCTAACTTACGAACTTATCCAAGACATTCATAAAAGAGAGGCACCTTCCGAGTTTCATCTAAATCTGTTATATATATATATATATATATATATATATATATATATATATATATATATATATATATATATATATATATATATATATATGTATATATATATATATATATATATATATATATATATATATATATATATATATATATATATATAAACATATAAAAATTGAAACTGACCGTCACGGCTTTCATTTCGAGGTCGAGGCGGTTTGGTGACGGAACCGAGTAGGAGTAGAGCATGGTTGCTGGGGTTGGCAAAAAGGGCCCATTGTGGCCTAATTGCTTGGCGTTGGCCTCCCCACCACTGCTGCTACTACTACTACTAGGTTCTAGAGGTCCTAGTTCGCGCTCATTTGAAAAAATTGTTGCAAAGTCTCACCATCGATACCTCTCTATTAGTGAATTTTTCACTAAAATTCGCTAAAAGAAAAATGTTTCGAAAACTTGGAATGAAAAAGTTATGTTCTCAATTTGGAATTATTCAGGGAGCTAGAACAGCACCACGATTTCGCTTGATTTCCGAAATATATCGCATTTTGTATTTTGCCTATTTCAAATAAATGCAATTTTTTAAAAACTTGAAAATTAAAAAAAATTTGGTCACTATATATATATATATATATATATATATATATATATATATATATATATATATATATATATATATATATATATATATATATATATATATATTGTTCGTCAAAGTTCTTGTTTTTTCTTGTTAGTTTTTTGTAGACTTCTGAAGAAGTGTCAATTTGACACGAAACATATAAAGCATGTTATAACAAAGAACTTACTTTTGCCCTTAACCGCGATTCTGATTTATTGGAACGAACGAGTGACGACTGTTACATCCTCCTTAGTGTGTATATATATATATAAAGTAAAAATAAATGAGAAAAAAATGAATCGTAAGTGTCCAAGTTCAAGTTAGTGTTAATTTGGAGACCTTTTTCAAACAATCTTAAAGTCGCAATCCCCTAACTAGCTAATTTATGCAGTTGAAATCTGTTAAAAAGTCGGTAAATTTTAACATTGGCTGAATCTAACTCTAAACTTGCTATAAGGTGCCCAACAAATCAACATTTTTGTCATAATATTTTAAACATACACAATATTTCAAATATTTCATTTTAGTACACTAGGAACCAACTTAGTTTCGTAGAGATTAAGCTTTCTCTACTTTAGAGGCTGGCGTTTTTAAGGAGGGACAGATTTCCCTTAAAATACTCATATTAAAACTTTAAGAATAGTTTTTACTTTACACTGCTAGAAACCTCATCTAATTTTTTTTTGGGCACTCAGCTCTCAACGAATTTTCCGCACTTCTACCTGATTTCTGTCTTAAGTTCTAATATCTGCTCGAGTACAACCCATCCCCAAGAAAGGATCCAAAGCGCTTCCTAGCAACTACAGGCCTATTTTTCCTAGCAACTACAGGCCTATTTCTCTCCTTTCAATCGTCTCTAAAGTGATGGAAAAGTATATAAACACCAAATTACTAAAAATTTTTGAAAAACACAGTCTAATTCACAAGAGGCAGTATGGATTTCGTCAGCGCAGATCAACTGCCAACCTCCTTTCCTTTGTCACCCATTCTTGGAACACCTCTATGGAACTACACGGTGAATTCCAGATTGTCGCCCTAGACATATCCAAAGCAATCGACCAGGTGTGGCACGCAGCGCTGCTTAATAAACTACCGGCTTATGGCCTACCACCAAAACTCTGTACATGGACAGCAAATTTCCTCTCCAACCGGAGCATTTCTGTTGTCGTGGATAGCCATTTCTCTAAACTGTATACAATTAATGCAGGAGTTCACCAAGGTTCAGCTTGCCCCTACTTTGTTTCTTCTCCACATCAATGACCTCCTCTCGAGCACATCCAGCCCGGTTCACAGTTACGCGGACGACAGCACCCTCCACTCAAATATACAATATTCTAAGCCTGTCTCTTTAGCCCAATTAAATGAGGATCGCAGACTCATGAAGGGTTCTGTCTCCGCGGGTCTCCAAAAAATATTAGACTGGTGAAGTAGAAATCTTGTACAATTCAACCCCACCAAATCACAGTCTTGCTTTCTTTCTCATAAGAGATACACCAGCCCTAGACCCATCACAATAAACAACAAAGTTATTCAAAGTAATGAGTCCTTTTCATTTGTTGGCATTTCTGTGTCGAATACTGCTCCCACATCTGGGGTGCTGCTGCCGCTTCTACACTCGCTATCCTGGACTCCATTCAGAAAAAAGCTACACTTCTTATCGGTTACCCTAACCTCACCCAAAGGCTGCCATCCCTTGCCCACCGACGTGCCGTTGGTGACCTCTCTCTCTTTTATAGATATCTGCACGGGCACTGCTCAGAGGAGCTTTCTTCCATAGTTCCTCCACCTGCTGCCCCCAACAGATCTACCAGGGGAACAGTGCGAATGCACCCTTTTACTGTCCAGGTCACCAGACATAGAATATTTTGTTATGCCCGCTTTTTTGACCCGAGGAAGTTCTGGAATTCCTTGCCGGCACATGTTTTTCGTTCTCCCCCGAACCTCCAAACCTTCAAGTCTAGAATTAACAAGTTGCCTCTTTCCTCCTTGTCGAAACCCACGGTACGATAGTATTTAGGCTGTAAGCGCTCGTGGTGTGTTGATGAAATAAATAATAATAATTTAAAAATCTGACATTACAGTTTACACTAGATATACAAACTAATCTAAAATCCATTTTAGCAGATAACTATGCTGGTTAACATTAAAAACAAAATACGAAACAAAACTCATAGAAGTATTCATCTAGTCGCTCAAAAAATTTTCAAAAGATGAGCCAGTACTGGAGCTCATTCTGTTGTTAATACAACACAGACACTATTCACTATTCGCTACTGCTCGTTAGCTACATCCCCAAAAGGAGAACGATGAGATGCATTACATGCATTAGCCCATTCACCAAAACATTGTAATGTGTACATCCTTTGAAGCAGATTAACAAGGTGTAACGTTACCCTTTGCCGAGCGCAGAATACAGCGAGGTACACACATACACAAGTGAGAGCAAAGACTTTAATGAAACGTCATGATTTAATTCCCGCTTCCGTTTCAAGGAATAAAAAAGGGTGTTTATTGGCGATAATTTAGGAATTATGGCACACATTCGGGCAGCAACTCAATCAGAGCAATGGCGGATTCCAGTGCTGTAGATTACAGGTAGGGAATTGAGTGGCTCACTATCGTAATTAACGAATGAGTGCGCGTGGACGGTAACACGTATGGCAGCTGATCCGCAGATAACAGGGCTTATTTACCTGCGTTGTTAAATGCTGGATTAACGCATCTGAATTTCACTGCTCTCAGCTCCGATCCAGACTCGTAAAGCAGTGAAACTGTACGATTGGGCTGTGATTTATATTTATGCATTACTGCTTTATATGGTCAATGTGGAATCAGCTCAGCGCCAGTCGAAGTTATTACGAAATATTGGTGCCATGAAAATTACTAGAAACGCTAATTTAATCTTTTCAAATTTTAGTGAGCATTCCAAGTTTATGACCACAATAACTGCTGAATTTGACAGGTAAATTAATTACGGCAGATAAAGCTCCGTTTCCAAACACATTCATAATTTCTATTGGCTACAAAGAAATTTGCTTCTGGTTATTCTTTTTGTGGCGATAATAAAACACATATAGAAAAATTTTACATTTAGAGAACAAATAGAGCCAAATATATTTGTTGTTTTGATTTACATCAAGCTTTTACATAATTTATCTATTATTTTTGTGTATGTAATATTTGATGTACCCGTCGGATTCCTTGATTTTATTTTTTTCTTGGCAATTACTTTTGCGCAATTGCCTTTAGACCACAAGTAATTTTCCACTGTAACGAAATAAGCCGGGGTCTAGGTGGCGTAGAACCTCAGCAAACTATGTTTTACATACATGTACATATTTATTTGTATGAAAATTACACATCGTGTTATACAAAAACTCGGGACGCAGCAAGTGCGTTATGGTATATTTTATTATAACTTTTTTTTCTTGTAACATGGAAATCTAAATTTTGGTGTATAGTTTACTTTTTATATCGTTAACCTACCTACCAAATTTGGTTATCATAGATTTTTTATTTTTTAAGATAAAAATTTTTTTCAAATGAAAACCCAAAATTTTTTCGGAAAACCTAGTCCGATTTTTCTGATTAACAAACTTGTCAAAGCAATTTACAAAAAGAAGGTACATGCCAAATTATATCAAAATCTGCCCATTATTCTTTGAGAAAAAAAATTTTTTCAAAAGAAAAGTCAAAATTTTCCCGGAAGACCTCGTCCGATTTTTCTGACTAACTAACTTGTCAAAGCTATTTACAAAAGGAAAGTACATGCCAAATTTGATTAAAATCGGCTTATTACTTTTTGAGAAAAGAATTTTTTTCGAATGAAAACTCAAAATTTTCCCGGAAAACCTCATTCGATTTTCCTGACTAACGAACTTATCCAAGCCATTTATAAAAGAAAGGTAAGTGCCAAATTTTATCAAAATCGGCTTATTATTTTTTGAGTTATCGGTGTGATACATATATATATATATATATATATATATATATATATATATATATATATATATATATATATATATATATATATATATATATATATATATGTATATATATAAACATATAAAAATTGAAACTGACCCCGGATTTGGGTTCTAGGGGTCCTAGATCGCGCTCATTTGCAAAAATTTTTTCAAAATTCAAAAGTCGGGATCTTCCCATTAGTGAATTTTTTCTACGAAAATTCACTAAAAGGTATTGTTTGCAACTGTACATATCAAAATTTTAGTTTTAAATGAGTCCAAATATAAGTAGATGCCAAACAATTTTGATATAAATCACTTCTTAAGTTTATATAATTTTCAGTGTATTGAAGTTCTATTTGGCAGCCAACATTTTCTCAGATGCACTAGGGTCCAAGCTTTTATTTATTAGAAAGCTTTCCTTTCAGAACACCAAAATTCTTTTGAAATGTAAATAATGGACCACGAACATTTTCACTTTTTTGACATAGGTTTAGTATACATATATATATATATATATATATATATATATATATATATATATATATATATATATATATATATATATATATATATATACATATATATATATATATATATATATATATATATATATATATATATATATTATATATATATATATATATATATATATATATATAGATTTTTGATATGGTATCCTATAATGGGAAGGTAAACATCCACATATAAACACACTTTGAAACAACCCATACAAAGCCTAAAACACACACTTCTTGGTGTGTACAATGTCTTGGCAGTGAAAATAATAAACATTTTACAGGCATATCGTAATACCCGATATAAAAATCTAAATTAAAATTGATTCCCAAATTATGACATATATATGGGTTAAAAGAAGGTAAGGCAAGTGCAAATGAGTTTGTAGAAATTGTTTAGATAGTTTAAGGTATTATTGTTGCTAGTTTTAATAATATTAATAAGTGGAAGTTATATCAAAGACAGAATAGACCTCAGAAAAATGATTTAACTTAGTGCGGACAAATAAGATACAAAGACTATAGAGCTAGATAATGTGAATATATGGACAGTGCGGACTGTATAAGTATTTTTAGGAAATTAAAGATGTTATTGATATTAGAATTAAGAATATTAAGATGTAATAGCCTAGGATTTAGAACATATGTTTTTGTTTAACATAAGACATCAAATTGACACTATAAATAATTTATATAGATTAAGGAATGATGTCAGATGATTAAATTTACCGGCAGATGTCAAACTGACAACACACACAATTTGTGTATAGGTTAAGGAAGTAAAGTCAATGCAACAACAATTAAAAATGAGGTAACCGCGGAAATAATAAAGAGGATTGTTGTAAAAACCTTGAGATGAATTTTGAAGTTGGCCAACACGAAATTTTCGATTGGTTACGGTCGTCATGTAAAAAAGTAAACAGCAAGAGATGAAAAACTATTAGTTTGGGAGGAAGAATAAAGT
Organism: Tillus elongatus; assembly: GCA_964006375.1. NCBI lineage: Eukaryota > Metazoa > Arthropoda > Insecta > Coleoptera > Cleridae > Tillus > Tillus elongatus. The sequence goes on along the minus strand of OZ023264.1, from coordinate 156,505,853 downwards.
TGAATAGGAAGAGCGGAATCTTATAAGTTTAGAACAAGATGTTAAAAGGCTGAGAGTTTGATCTAACAACGCACTGGTTCAACTTTAAAGGGTTTCCAACTAATTAAGGCAACCATATTTGTTTTGCATCAATCACAACAAGGTGCTTGTGGGGCTCTTTTTCGACCGTAAGACCAGTAGGCATACTTTGCCAAGAAGAAGCATCCATTGACTGCACATCAAAGTTAAGCATTTCACTTTGCTAAGCGGTTACCATTTCTTGTTGTTTTTATTAGTCTATAATTGTAGAATAAGAGACCTATTTTATACCTAAGCAATTTAGAAACTTTAGTAAACAAGGAAAAAACTGGCCTGTGATTTTCTTTCCGGGAGTTGAAATTTGTTAAGAACAAGAAAAAAAGCTTTAAAAAGAATAATATAGAATTGGGTATTTGTCATCTATATTAACGTTAATAAATAATTGAGTTTTGTGTAAATATAAAATCTTTGCTTTGTTTTGGTTTATGCATATATAAGTACTAGGGAAATTCATATATTTAAGGTCATACAAATTTTGAAGGACTTGAACTCACCAGTCCCTGTTTTGAGAGTCAAATTTATTCATGCGATCAATTGTATGTGGCATACAGCAGTATAAAGGCATTCAATACACCAAGGTGTAATACACACACAAACCTTTGGTGAACACACATTAACAACACATTACTCACTAAACTTTACAGGCAAATAAAAACTTAAAAGCTAAAATACTTAAAATCTAACTAAAAAACCAAATCTATATCAACTAACACCCAGTCGTGAGTCATACTCGTTAGTAAATCGATATCAATTATTTTAATATACCATTCATTATATTAAAACGTAAGTAAAACCAATATCAATTCTATATAAAATCAAAATACTAGACGTCAATAAAACCCAACCACTAAACCTTTCTATTTCAACTAACACCCAATCGTGGGGCAATTATACCTCACTATTTCAATATATATATATATATATATATATATATATATATATATATATATATATATATATATATATATATATATATATATATATATATATATATATACAGGCTGTCCCACGTAAGGCGAGCATTAGAAGTTTTCGAACTAGTACTAGGACTTGTAATCTGAAAATTTGCAACTGCATGTATCACCATCTGCTCATTATAACTAAAATATTTTGGTGACTGTATCACTTCCGGTTGTACCGGAAGTTGCCAACAACTTTCTTAATTTTAATAAAATACCCTATATATTATTGCACATTCGGAATGAGCATGCAATTCTGAGAAAAATGATATGCCACTTGTGCATACTGGCGTCAGCTGTTCTCAAGATAATCGATTTTCTATTGTTTTTCCGTCATAAAGTTGCCAATTTTGAAATGGCAATTCTCATGCATCTAGTATGTGATGGTTCTGAAACTTGGCAGAACTGTAGTCCTAGTGGTCAGAATTCTTCTCATTGCGAGAAAAATTACAAAAAGAATACAGGGTGTTGTTTAACAAAGATCAAATATCGATGATTTCAAACACGAAAAGGTATTTTTTTCCAAAAGGAACACCCTGTATATTTTTATCGCATATCCTTTGGAATGATATTCTTCTTCGATCTGTATTAGCATTCCTATACCTATCTTGAATTATTTCTGAGTTATAAGAAGGAATATGAATAAAACAGGAATATACTACAAAATTGGGAATCTACCTAGTCGGAGAGTAGGCTTTGGACATAATATGAAAACTTATGTCAAAGAGATGTATTATTAGTCTCGTTAGTTGTCATCGCAATAGAGTGATCTATTTCTTTGAAAGTATTGTGAGCTACACAATGGAAAATATTGTTGAAGAATATTCTGCTGACATCATTCTAAATTTATTTTACATTCACGGAGAATGCAGGAGAATCGTGAGTAGAACGTGCCGCTTGTTTAATGAGAGATTTCCATATTTGTCACCTATGAATAGGACAAAGTTTTCCAGGATTGAGTCAAATTTTCGAAATAACTGGAATGGTAATTTAAATCGAAATCGTCCCAGTAACATTACCGGCAATGAAACAAATGAAATCAATGTGTTAGGTTATTTCACGGCCTATCCACATGCTTCCATCAGGCAGGCAGTAGAAGATTTAAGACTAACTCGAACATCAATTCAAAGAATTCTTTCTAAGTATGGATGGCATGCATATGCCCAAAGGACAGTGCATGGATTACGGGAGGGTGACCACATTAGAAGGGTTGCATTTTGTGAATGGTTGATGGTACGGACCCAGGAAGACCCAGATATCTTAGATATGATTTTATGGACGGATGAATCAAAATTCACAAGAAAAGGTATCATCAATCGGAAGCGATGTCATTTCTTGGCAGATGAAAATCCTCACTTAATGCGTGAAGCGCATTTCTAGTATTAATTCAGTTTCAATGTCTTCGCTGTTATTGGAAATGGAAGAGCTTTTTTCCATATCTAAGAGGAAATGTTGACCTCAGAAAGTTATCGTAGAATACTTCGTGAAGTTGTTGCTGGTATCTTGACTGGTTTGCATGATGCAGAATTCTGGTACCAGTTAGATGGCGCTCCAGCACATTCTACGGCAGCTGTACACCAGGAGTTGACAAGAATGTTTGAGGATCGTTGGATATGACCCGGCGGTCCATGGCTTTGGCCTGCCAGGTCACAAGACCTGACTCCACCTGACTTCTTCTTATGGGGTTACATTAAAAATGAAGTTTATTCCAGCCAAATAACCCCCCTAGAAGAAATGGAGGCTAAAGTGCGACAAGCTTTTAATGATCTCGCTCCAGAAATGATCCGAAAGGCCACCAATTCTGGATTGCAAAGAAGATTATTGAAGTGTCTTGAAGTCAATGGTGGTCATATAGAGCATAATTTGTATTGAAACTCATACGCATTTTTAAAATTAATTCTATCACTGTTCGTTGGTTATTTTCTGTACTAAAACTCACTGATATATTTTCGTACTGATAGATGGCTCTATAACTTGTTTTCATTTTGAGTAATTAAGTTTCAGGGCGATTCATAAACATGCCTCACTATGATGGATTGAGTAGAGGATTTCTAATTTGTAAAACAGTGCCAGTCGAATCGGAATGTCTTCTTTTTAAAGGGTAAGAGGTGAAAACGTATTCGAACACACAGAAATGGAAAAATGAAATGGAAAAGATACTTCTTCGGAGTTATTCAATTAATCTAAAGAGCGACATTAATATAATAAAACCTAATACAGGTTTTCATTCTTCTCGTCCAGAATATTAATGGAATATCTACATGAAAAATTCTGGGTTCTCTTTGCCCTATACCCAAAGCTTACTAGTGGTATCTATTAACATTCCCCGATACCGTTGTATAGTTACGAGTTATTATTATTATCATTCTTATTATTACTATTGTGATTATAATAATTTTAATAATAATAATAATAATAATAATAATAATAATAATAATAATAATAATAATAATAATAATAATAATAATTATTATTATTATTATTATTATTATTATTATTATTATTATCAATACAAAGAAAAGAAAAAAGTATTATCTCGGATAATACAAAATTCACATATTTCCCATCATAACTCGGGAATCACCCGAGATAGGTATAGGGAATGCTGATACAGATCGAAGCAAAATATCATTTCAAATGATATGCGATGAAAATATACAGGGTGTTCCATTTGGAAAAAAATACTTTTTCGTGTTTGAAATCATCGATATTTGATCTTTGTTAAACGCAACCCTGTATTATTTTTGTAATTTTTCTCGCAATGAGAAGAATTCTGACCACTAGGACTACGGCTGTGCCAAGTTTCAGAACCATGACATACTTTATGCCTGAGAATTGCCATATCAAAGATTTGCAACTTTATGACGGAAAAACAATATAAAATCGAATATCTTGAGAACGGCTGACACCAGTATAGGCAAGTGGCATATCATGTTAGTCATAATTGCGTGGCCATTCTGAATATGTAATAATATATAGGGTATTCTATTAAAATTAAGAAAGTTGTTGGCAACTTCCGGTACAACCGGAAGTGATACAGTCACCAAAATATTTTAGTTGTAATGAGCGGATGGTGATACATGCAGTTGCAAATTTTCAGATTCCAAATCCTAGTACTAGTTTGAAAACTTCTAATGCACGCCTTACGTGGGACAGCCTGTATATATCACAGGAGGTTTAAATAGATAAGAAAGCACCATGCGGATGATGCTGGATTGGATCTAAGCCTCTTAACAGCATGTTTCATCACACACTGTTAATAAAATTGGAAAAGCTTACCCACAGGGGAATCTCTTTGAGCTTGATGTAGTCACACCTTTCTGTCGTAAGGCAATGCGTCACCTTAAGTGACCTTAAGACACGTAAATAAATGGCGTCTAAAACGAAGGCGATAGAACGTGGTGTGCCCCAGGGTTTGATCCTGGTGTCAGTCTTGTTCCTACTGTATATTAACCAACTGCATGGAGTACTTCCCCAAATGACCACACTGTCTGCCATTGACAAAGCGTTGGTTATGCGACCTTTTTTAGGCAGTGTCAGAATCATTTAGAATCCTGCAGTGATGGTATACTGAAATAAATTTGCAGTTAAATGTGATTCAAACTCAATTAAATTTAAATATTTTAAAGGGAACCAGATGGCGGAACCATTTAACACAGAAATGCCTGAGACACAAGGTAATATGATTATCAGCAAAATTGGCTCATGTTTGCTATTTATCAGAAAAATTTCTAGCATTCAACTACGCTTTACGAGTATCGTCAAGATTTAGTTGTGGTCGATGCTGTTCTCGTGGCATATTACACATATGTTGACTCGAAGTTTTGAAGTGGGGTTATAGTTTGATGAAATTCTAAGGAGGCGCTAGTGTCTTAAGGTTTCAGACATTCTGTCTCCGTAGTATGTTCAACCTGACGCCCTCGTGGCGCAGGTTGCTAGGTGCCAGCCTGCTAAGCGAGAGGTCCTGGGTTCGATTCCTGGGCGAGCCAAGTTGACTTTGTCTGGAAATTTAGTATAAATAGGAATGATGGGAAATGAATGTGCTAATGGCCTGAGATGCCGCAGCCAATAATATTTAATTTAAAAAAAAAGTTCAACCTGAACATTTATCAATAACAGAATGCCTACTTTGCCGGGTCCGTATATTTTGCGAAGTGCGTGTTTTGTTGGGGGTAAGTTTATTGTCACAATGTTAACAGCAACATATAAATGAAACTAGAATACGTTCAAATGATTATTTTGTATTAACAGACATGTAGAGACCATTCCTCTGGCATCACAAATGTCTTTGGGGACCAATTCCCCAAAATGTTACTATATATTCGGCCTTAGCATATACCTAGTTACGAAACGCCTCACAACCATTTATTAATAAACTGTTGAAATACACTTTGGTTTAGGGTTTTTTATGCTAAGAATAAAACCCCGGCATCTAATTCTAAAATTACTTTAATACAAAAAAATTCTGGACGCAGCAAGTGCGTTATGGTAGTGAATTTTCATAAAAATATTTTTAATAACAAATATGTGTGTTTTTTTAAGAAAGCAGGCATCAAATTTGGTTACCAGTATAACCTATATACTAAAAACAATGTGCCATGTTTCATCAAAATAACTTTATTGTGTGAAAATATACAAAAATTTCCAAAAGTAAACTTAAAGTGTTCCCGAAAAAACACGTTTCTTGGTCAACCTTATAGGTTAATAACAAATTGAGCTGTTCAAATATTAAGCATTTGATCAAAATTCGCTACCATAACGCACTTGCTGCGTTCAGAATTTCTTTTCTTACAAACATGCATTATATTTCGATGGAAAATGCAAAAATGCAATAACATAAGGCGTGTTTGATTAAAAAATATATAAAACATTTGATCAAAATTCGCTACCATAACGCACTTGCTGCGTTCAGAATTTCTTTTCTTACAAACATGCATTATATTTCGATGGAAAATGCAAAAATTCAATAACATAAGGCGTGTTTGTTTAAAAAAAAGGAAATTTGTATCACCAACGACTTATGGGCCATCCTGTGATTGTCGAAATATTATTTTAAGATGTAGCTCAAGACACCCTATAATTAATATATACAAATTTTTTTCGTCTCTTATATAATAACGGATATATTGAGCTTTATTGATTTTTTACGAAAATTCGACAAAAATTATATACCATTAAACGATAAACTCTATAGCTAAGGCTACTTGTCAAGCATCAGAGACAGGGTCTATTTGAAATGAATTTTCTGCAAATATTTTAGTAAAATGAAGGACAATGACGGTTGAAACTAAGACTTCAGGGTTTGTAAAACATTCTTCTTGAGATATTTTCTTTCCATAGCTCGTATTAGATTCAAGTTATGTGCCTAAATGTTGCCAATTTTGACATTTTAAATCGCCACTTTGACGTTTTCAGGAAAACCCCAATTTATTTTTCTTTAAATGCCTATAACTTTTTTGCCTTTTGAGCTACATAGCTAAATTTTGGTAGGTAACTTACCTATAAGGATATAAACCTGTGTACCAAATTTGGTTGCCCTTACTTTCTTAATTCCGGAGATATGATTTTTTTTCGAAATAAAATGTAAAATTTTCCTGGAAAACCTAGGCAGATTTTCCTGGCCAACGAACTTATCCAAGCTATTTGCAAAAGGAATTTTTTCGCCAAATTTAATCAAAATCGGTCCATAATTTTTTGAGTTATCGGTGTGACACATATATATATATATATATATATATATATATATATATATATATATATATATATATATATATATATATATATATATATATATATATATAAATATATATATAAATATATATATATATATATATATATATATATATATATATATATATATATATATATATATATATAAACATATAAAAATTGAAACTGACCCCGGATATGTGTTCTGGGGGGCCTAATTAGCGCTCATGTGAAGAATTTTTTTCAAAATTCAAAAGTCGGGATCTCCTCATTAGTGAATTTTTTTTAAGAAAATTCACTAATAAAATTTATACAGTTAAACATTTTAACGGCACAATACATTTTAAATAATTAATTAATCCAAAGGTTTTCTTAAGTTAAAATTATGACAATAAATCGGATAAAGTTCGGTCTATGTCAGACTAAAATTCCCAACTCCAATAACTCAAATTCTAAAGTTTATTGAACATCATTGTATGGGAGGTTTTTCTAATCTTTACAAAAAACAAAATTTTACGCAAAACTGATAACGTCGAAAATTGAATTGTTTTTTCCCCCTGTATCATATTTCATAAGTTCAGTAACTAACTTTTTCTTAACTTACTTATAGCACTCGAATTTAACTCCTTTCCATTTAAGTTCCCAACTAAACACTTATGGCTCCAAACCCTATCTGGCTCTTCGTATTATGAATTTCACAAAATTCCCATCTACTTGTTCATTTAAGGTTATTTTAAAATAATGCCGCTCTCGACTAAAGTCCCTCTAAAACAACATCTAAATTCTAATTTATTCCAGTTTACTGCAGTTCTATTCCAACGCCCTACGGCTCAAACATCTAGGCTAATATTCTTACAGCCTCATGACTCAAAATATCTATAAAAATTTTCTATAAAAATTACTTCAGCACTCGAGACAGCTAGCCTTTAATAAAAAGTCACTTTAAACATATTATGTCATGGAACATACCCACCGGGAAAATGGGAATAAAAGCCAGCCTTGTACCTTACCGCCACACTCACTAACTTTACGGAAAACCTAAATCCCTTCTTTTTTGGCTTCCTAGCTCGAACACTACTCCACTACCGTGAGCTCCATTACAGCTTCTAACTAAATTCTACATTTACTCCAAAACCCCATGATATAATCGCGAGTTCCAGCACCCTGTATAATGCTGTACTGATATCTCGTGTTAGTATAGTAATAGGATGGAAGCAGTCGTTCACCGCGGAAATAATAAAACCGCTGATTATATATAATCAACATAATTATTTAGTTTAAGTTGTGTTATTTTAATGTTAGCTAAGCATATTCGAGTTTATATATATATATATATATATATATATATATATATATATATATATATATATATATATATATATATATATATATATATATATATATATTATTATTATACAATATTATGTTAGAATATATTACGAGTGTTTCAACATTAAACATCGTGTATTTCTCCTTTGTTTTAGAATTATGATTAATCTAATTGTAATTTCGAAATAAAGTTTTTTTTGTTTTGGAGTGCCAAAAGGGCATTATCCAAACTCGCGACGCTCTGCCGATATTTTTTTGTCGCTTCGGGTAGTCCAAAACCCGAGCGGGGCTTAAAAACCACTTGCTTTCAGGCGGGCGCGAGGCCCACTAACTATGAATTCTTTCCTATGTCGCCGAGTGAAAAAACTCTGAGTTTGCGGTATTTTTTTCTGGTGAAACTCAAGTTACCTGATTTAGAGGTTGCCTACTTGTATAATATCACCCGCTGTGCCGTTTAGAGTACATTTATTTTACCATGCATCAAATTGACCTTTGGACAGCACCTTTTAGCTTGCTAAGGTGGTTTTTATTTATCAAATTAAATACCACACAATTTCAACATGCTCGCAGCCCACATATTTTTATGCACATTATGCCTGATATATTTATGATCGCTTGAAAATTGTCTGTATTGAGATTTTTCGTGAACTTTTTGAGATCCAACCCAGTAATTCACTTACATTCTGTTCCGAACATTTATGTATAGAGAAATTTCATAAAACTAGATACTTAAGCAGGTAAGCATCCTGCTGACACAAGAACAGAATTAGACATCAGACCCTGCATCCTGGACGCTTAATCTGAATAAGAGAAAACATTTGACGGATAGGTTCTAGAGAAGTAGGCAGCAAAACCGTAAACGATATGCTGGGGGTGCAGTCAGTTGGACTGAATCAAAATCCGTTCGGGGTGGAACAGCAAGGCGAGAATACAGTACTGAAACACGCAGATTGGGCGATTCAATTTTGTGGGAAATTCAAAGAGCCAAAAAAGAAAAAATATCAAATTTTGCGGATAGTACTTTATATGTTAGGAGGGCAGTATGTTTCCTTTGCGACGTTATTGAAATATTTCTGTGTAATGTGTATTTCAATACATCTTTTTAAAGTAAGTACACTGTCATAAAGAGAACGCCGGCTTCGTAAAAAAATTAGTCTTTGGTAAAAATGGGTCAGAATCTAAACATAAAATAAATGTGACGTGTCATCTAAGCCTCCATAAATTAATTGTCTTAACATTCTACATTTCCCACGCCTACTGCTTCACATTACATATAATTATTGAGCGGAACATTTTTGTGTTTAATATTACACATACTTTCCTCAAGGCTATTAAGCTAATATCTCTACCATTATCTCAATTAGAGGAGTTATCTTGCCCTTTGAGCAAATGTATCATTCCGGCAATTATCCCGCCATCTGCCACAATGCCCCTCGCGCCTCCTGCATTTATAATTTGCCATGTAATTTGTGTTTATTCTTTCAGAGGTAATCCACGTGAGGAGGATTTTCGTAATTAGCCTGGCACGTAAAAGGAATGAAAATGACGTAAAATTGCCACCAAAATGAGTCTGAATTTTATGGAATATCTATTGGCCCCAAAAGTGTTTTTTCTAGATCGTATTTCGTACATAGCCGTTGCAAATTTATTAACCTACGCTATTAATATTTTCTGGTTTTATGAACTTTGTTCAAATAAATTAATAACGGTTTCGTACGCTGGCAGGATAAATAGGGGAGAACCGTAAAGAGCCTCCAGTATGCCTCACAGTGTGTTTGTAAGAATCAAGTGAAAAACTCAAGCCAAATAGGACAAAAGTAATGGTAGGTATAGATGGAGAGTTCTAAGCTCTCCACTCTCCAACCGGCCACTGCGCATGCGCGCAGTAAGGTCAAAGTGACGTCGCTGGGTGGGAGACTATTAGGGGTCTAACCTAAGATAACGTCATCTAAGATGGCGTCCAAGATGGCGGTCGTCGAGCGCGAAAATTCAAAAATTTAATTTTGAACCGAGATTTGATCTAACCTATCCAAATCAGAAGACCTGTCATTTTGATTTTTATGAAAATGACGTGTGTGAAGATGTCTGTTTGCGCAGGCGCAAACCAACTTTTTTATTAAGCGGTGTAGAGGTATAATGTTTGGTATCCTGGTAATCGCCTCGACGAGTAGAATTCAAAAATTGCATCTTCCGTCGCTGGAGGCGGTCAGAATCGGACTTTTAGAATCTGAATCGAGATTTGATCTAACCCATCTAAATCATAAGACCTGTCATTTTGATTTTTATAAAAACGACGTATGTAAAGATGGCGGTTGGCGCATGCGCAAACCAACGTTCTTATTAAGTGACGTAGAGGTATAGTGTTTGGTATCATGGTAATCGCCTCCATGAGTTGAATTCAAATATGACGGGTTACGCATTCGCAAACTAACTTTTTTATTAAGCGGTGTAGAGGTAAGATGTTTGGTGTCATGGTAATCGTCTCGCCGACTCCAGTTCGGGAGTAGTCGGGGGCGTTTAAAGCTGCGGCGGCCAACGCTGGAGGCGGTGAGGGCAGTAGATTCTTAGAAGCAGATTTGCAGAATCCAGATTCGGGTATCAAGGGAACGGCTAGCTATATTATTAAATAGGAGCAGGTCAAGCAAAGAGATACAAGCGTTACAGAGAGAGGGAGAGAGAAAGAGAGAAAGATTAGCGGGAGTGTGACGGCTAATATTCCACCAGACTCTAAAGAGAAAATGGACCTATTAGGCCGTCTTTTTCAGGAACAAAGGAGAGATATAAATATGTAGAAAGAAGACCACGTTCGCGTTCAATGCACCAGACAAGCAACAATAGACAACGCCTCAACCAGAACGTATAAATAGAGAGCCTTCCATTCTGGCATAGCTTATTCTTTGGTTATCACAAGTTGGACTTGTGACACAAACATAAGTAGGTGTTCGCTCCTCGTATAGTGTAAAAGCAGTGGAATTTATAATCTTTATTTTGCGATAAGAAGAACAGACCAGAATTCCACGAATCGTCAAGAAGAACACAACTTAAGTAGTCAGCAACGCAAAACCGCGATATCGTATAGTACCGCTACCTTAAAATTATATGTGTGTGTGATACAGTCAAACCAGCCTTAACAAATCCATTAAACGCACCAGCAACCCAGGATAGCCTTTTCCGGGACACGCACGAGTTTCTGTGAGTCCAGTACTCGACAAGAGAAGAAATTCACAAAGGTAAGTGGCTTTTTGGTCATTCACGAGTTTGCATCAATTTCCACTGCTTTTGCCCCTTCTCTTTTCATTAAAAACGTTACTTAATTAACAAACGCAAATTACAGTCCACTTTGTTCGTAATAGCCCGCTTAACGCCATTTCTTCGCCCGCTCTAGCCTAATTCTTGGTCCTTCTCAGCCGGATAGTTTTTTTGTCTCGGAAATAATACGCAAGTAAATTTGGCTATTCAACTTTGTTAATTTTGAAAATAACTAAAGCGCGCTGGTTTAGCTGTATTCAATTCAGATTTTAAATTAATTTCCCGCAATTTTCATGTATATATCGCTAGAACCTTTATAATTATAGAATTTTTAAAAGTTATTTTCTTATCGCAAGAATCCGCCATTCAGTTAAATTTTGCTTTATTTTGAACAACGAGCACGGCTTTAGGAGTCGACGCATATCATTTCACGCATATATCGCTCTTTGCTTCTGTTTCATTCTTATCAATTTGTACCTGAATAATTCTTTGTTTCACATTGGTACGTATATCTGTTATATTTCCATATACGAGGCCTATTCAATTAATATCATGACTGACACTAAATTAAGGAAATACAAAAACCAACGCAATATTCAGCTATCTGAAATAGACACATTGTCTTCTCTAGCCCAGAAAGCCCAGTCAGATGTTTCGCTTTATAATTTACTTAGGGTTAGATCTTCCGAAATCGACTATTTAAGGGAACAGTTTATTCAAACGCACGAAAATCTCGTTTCTGTAATTTTAAGTAGTGAACATGGAAACGCTTCTGATGAAAACACTATTTACGCTGGATTTATGGACGCTTATTTTGAAATTAAAGCCATTTGTTCTAGGTTATTCCCTGACAATAAAACAAATGTCCAGGAAATTCTAAATTCAAATACAGCTGGTCTTAATGAAGGTGCTAAAGCAAGGCTAGCTAAAATAGAAATTCCTAAATTTAGAGGTGACTATAAAACCTTTAACACTTTTATCGATTTATTCAATGCCTTAGTACAGGACTGTCCCGCATATTCCGACATTGAAAAGTTTCATTATCTAACTATATCAGTAGAAGGCCCGCCGTTATCTCTAATAAGATCTTTGCCTCTGACCGCTGACAATTATCAGATAGCTTATAATACATTAGTCACTCGTTATTCTAACAAACGTCTGCGTGCCCAAGAGCACTGGCATGCTATAGATAGCATTTCGAAATTTAATTCTGATGACCACGTCAATATTCGCAATTCGCTAGACATTATTTCGGAAAATCTTTCTGCTTTAAACACTTTAGGCTTTCCTACAGACCAATGGGACTTTGTTATGTTTATGTTGGTGTCAAAACGCCTTGACAGGAACATGTTGACGAAATTTGAGTTAGACCACGCTTCCACCGAGGTCCCTACATTTACGCAATTGCTTGACTTTCTAAATAAATATTGTATCGCTGGTGATGCTATGAATCAGAAGTCATTCCTTTCGCACTCTCAAAAGAAATATTCTGACAAATCGCAAGCTAGACCAACGCCTCGAACTTCCGCTTTTTTCGCTGATAATTTAAATTGTAAATCTATCTTACATACTTGTGTGTTTTGCAAAGATTCTTCGCATTCTATTTATAATTGCTCCTCATTTTGTAATAAAACTCCAAAAGATCGCTATAATTTTGTTAAATCTTCTCGTCTTTGCCACAACTGTTTAAGTAGCCTACATTATCTTAACAAATGCAAATCTACCAGGTCCTGTCGCAAGTGTGGTCAGCGTCATCATACGCTCTTGCATTTTGATAAAAGCTCCGCGCCTATTCCGTCGCCAGTGTGTAATAACCCTTCCAGATCTCCAGTTCCTTCCGCTCCGCTCGACCAAGAGCAGGTCTTTGCTGCTTCTGGGATTGTATCTAATCAAACCACGGTCTTATTGGCCACTGCGCTGATTGAAGTTCTTGATAACCATGGAAATTATCAGATTATGAGATGCCTTTTGGATGGAGGTAGTATGATGTCTTTTATCTCGCAAAGGGCTTTTAAGCGTTTGGGGTTGCCTAAGCAAAACTGCATGTTTGCAATCAAAGGACTGGCATCTATGCAGACTTCTTCTCAGAGTGGTTGTGTAACGCTCACTGGAAGACCGGTTGGTCAAGATTCTTTCAATTTTACTGTCGACGCATTGATCTTGAACGCCATTTGTGATAATTTGCCAGCAACCGCTATTTGCTCTTCCAATTGGTCTCACATTCGCAATTTAAAATTGGCTGATCGCCATTTTAATCGTCCAGGTCAGGTCGATATATTGTTAGGAGCCGACGTTTTTTCTAAAATCCTTTTAAATGGACGCATTTCCGGTGGGGAAGGTCAACCTGATGCCGTCAACACCGTCTTTGGTTATGTGCTCATGGGTAAGATTGGCAACACAGTTCATTCTTCTGCTGTCTTTTCTTTCTTGTGCAGTAACTTTGAATCAAATCTCGATCGCACCCTTAGGGATTTTTGGGAAGTGGAAAGTGTTCCGACTTCGTCGCATCACTCTAATGAAGATATTTTTTGTGAACATCATTTTAAGACTAAAATATCTCGCTCTCCTTCTGGCAAATATATCGTTTCGCTCCCATTTAAATCTGAGTCGCTGCCTATTTTTCCTGGCATTCGCGACCTCGTCGTCCAAAGATTTCTTTCCCTGGAACGCCGCCTTGCTAGAAACATGGACTTGTATACCCAATATTCTGCTTTTATGAGAGAATATTTGGAACTAGGCCACATGAAACGTGTTTATGACAATAAAGATTCTCCCGACGCATATTATATTCCGCATCATTGCATTTTGAAACCAAATAGCTTGTCTACTAAACTCAGGGTAGTTTTTAATGGTTCGGCGAAACTTCCCAACCAAAGCTCTCTTAACGATTGTCTACATACTGGACCAAAACTACAACAAGATATTGCCACAATTCTGTGTCACTTTCGCCTTCATAATTATGTCTTGTGTGCTGACATCAAAATGATGTATCGTAACATTCTTGTCGACCAATCACAGCATGATTATCAAAGAATTGTTTGGAGGTTTGCTTCTGATGAACCTTTGGTGGACTATAACCTGGTTACGCTTGTATATGGACTAACGCCATCCCCCTTTCTCGCGATACGCACTCTTCATCAGTTAGTGAATGACGAAGGGGGCTCTTACCCGCTAGCTTCTGCCGCCATTTTAAACGACACTTATGTTGATGATGTTGTAACCGGCTGCTCTTCTTATGAAGACGCAAAGCTTTTACAGTCAGAGCTGATCTCGCTTTTTGAACGAGGCGGCTTTGAGCTTAGAAAATGGTATAGTAACTGTTCCGCATTACTTTCACATTTACCTCCGGAACATTTGTCGCAAAATCCGCTTATTTTTGGTTCACTGGCAAACGACACTCCTTTAAAAATTCTCGGTCTGCAGTGGAGTCCCTCTGAGGATACATTCTTTTTCTCAGTCTCGCCGTTGGGGAAACCCTGTACGAAACGCAACATGCTCTCGGAACTGGCCAGAATCTTTGACCCGCTTGGATTTCTTTCGCCTATTACTATTTTTCAAAAGATTCTAATCCAGTCGCTGTGGACTTCTAAATTAGATTGGGACCAAACCCCGCCCTCGCATATTGTTGAGGCTTGGAACCGTTATCGAAATGAACTCGGTTTACTAAGCAATTTACGCATTCCTAGAAAAATCCTTCCACCTCATTCTGGATGTGGTTATGAATTACATGGGTTCTGTGACTCTTCTGAAAAGGGTTACGCTGCCGTTGTTTATATACGATGCCTCCGCCCTGACAAAACAGTTTTTGTTCAGTTTGTTTGCTCTAAAACCAAAGTCGCTCCGGTTAAGAAACTAACCATTCCTAGGCTAGAACTGTGTGGTGCAGTTTTGTTGGCGAAACTCCTATCGTTTCTTCTGAACGTTTATCAGACTCGCATGACTTTCGAAAGAATTTTTGCCTGGTCAGATTCGCAAATCGTCTTGAGTTGGATCAAATCTTCGCCTCATCGTTGGAAAACCTTTGTGGCAAATCGAGTTGCCTACATTCACGAAAGGGTTTCTTCTGAATTTTGGCATTATATAGATTCTGCTAATAATCCCGCCGATATCGCCTCTCGAGGTGTTCATCCTTCTCAATTTCTCGCCCATGATATTTGGTTCAATGGTCCATCGCTACTATGTCGTTCTGAGCTGTCTGCCTACTCCCCGTCTTCAGAGCTGCAGTCTGAAGAGGTCTCTGTTGAGGAAAGGACAGTTTCGCTTTTAACATTTACAGGTGAAGAAAATCTGCTTGATGATTTGTTAGAAAATCATTCTTCTTTACATTATATACAGTCTATTTTGTCATACGTATTACGCTTCGCTTTTAATTCTAGACATTCTTCTATTGCGAAATTTGGACCGCTATCTCGGTTAGAGCTTCATGATGCTCTGACCCTTCTGGTCAAGCGCACTCAAGCGGTCTACTTTGAAAAGGAGTTATCTAGTAAAAAATTCCCTAAGTCCTGGAGAAAACTCGCCGTATTTCAAGACAGTACTGGTCTTTTGCGTGTAGGTGGTCGCTTGACTCACTCAAGTTTGTCTTATGAGCGAAAGCATCCGCTCTTACTTCCACAAAAGTGCCGACTCACGGTGCTTTTAATTGAACAATACCATAAAAGGTATCTTCATATTGGCCCTCGCACTCTTCACTTTTTGTTGTGTCAGAATTTTTGGATTTTGTCTGCAAGACGTGCCATAAACACTGTTATTTCGAAATGTATGCCATGTTGGAAAATAAAGCCTCAACCTTATCAGCCACCTATGGGTGACTTACCCCTTTCTCGAGTTTCGCAAGTCAAACCATTCTCGCATACTGGGGTAGATTTTGGTGGTCCATTCGCGATCACTATGAATCGATACCGAGGTGCTAAAACCTCTAAGGCATATATTTGCCTCTTTGTGTGTTTCGCGACTAAGGCTATACATCTAGAACCTGCCTGTAGTCTTTCGACTGACGCTTTTCTCGCTGCCCTCCAACGATTTATTGCTCGTCGTGGTCGATGTGATAATCTCTATAGTGATTGTGGTACAAATTTCGTTGGCTCCGCCAAGGAGCTTAAACGCATTTTTTCTGATGCAACTGCTAGGGAAGGAATCCATTGGCATTTCAACCCCCCTTCTGCCCCACATTTCGGTGGTCTTTGGGAATCTGGTATCAAGAGTGTAAAATCTCATCTCTCTCGTGTTGTTGGCCAACAAATCCTATCGTACGAAGAATTCTACACTGTCCTGACGCTTATAGAATCTGTCTTGAACTCCCGACCTTTAAATCCCATGAGTTCGGATATCGATGACATTCACGCTTTAACTCCTGGACACTTTCTTCATATGGAGCCAGTTTCTACGCTTCCAACTCCCGATTTGTCGTCTGTCCCCTTAACTCGTCTGTCAAGATGGCAACTTCTCCAACGTATGCACCATGATTTTTGGATTCGCTGGCACAAGGAGTACCTTCACACCCTACAACAACGAAGCAAGTGGCTTGACGCTGGTGCTCTTCCTACTATTGGGGCGATGGTGGCCGTGAAAGCTGAAAAACTTCCGCCTTCTAAATGGCTACTAGGTCGTCTATTGTCTCTAATTCCTGGTCCTGATGGTGTCGTAAGAGTTGCTATTGTAAAGACCTCGAATGGTATCCTTCGTCGCCCTTTGGTGAAGTTGTGCCCGTTGCCAACTAATGACTAGTAGTAGTAGTATTTGTTTCTAATTTAATTTAATTTTTTATTTTAAGTCTTTTTATTGTTTTGTGGATTCTTGCTAACCGGGATAATCATTTATTTTGTTTCTTGTTCTCTTTTTTCTTATCCGCCGCATGTTATCGCTTCTCCTTCGCGTTAATTATTTTTTTTGTGTAGAAAAATGTCTTGCTTATAGCAGCCATTTTGGCCGGGCGGGATGTTCGCTCCTCGTATAGTGTAAAAGCAGTGGAATTTATAATCTTTATTTTGCGATAAGAAGAACAGACCAGAATTCCACGAATCGTCAAGAAGAACACAACTTAAGTAGTCAGCAACGCAAAACCGCGATATCGTATAGTACCGCTACCTTAAAATTATATGTGTGTGTGATACAGTCAAACCAGCCTTAACAAATCCATTAAACGCACCAGCAACCCAGGATAGCCTTTTCCGGGACACGCACGAGTTTCTGTGAGTCCAGTACTCGACAAGAGAAGAAATTCACAAAGGTAAGTGGCTTTTTGGTCATTCACGAGTTTGCATCAATTTCCACTGCTTTTGCCCCTTCTCTTTTCATTAAAAACGTTACTTAATTAACAAACGCAAATTACAGTCCACTTTGTTCGTAATAGCCCGCTTAACGCCATTTCTTCGCCCGCTCTAGCCCAGTAGGTATCAATTTTAAAGTATAAATGTTTAACGTTTTTTAGCAATGTTATTATCGATGGCGGTAAATACAGCAAAGAACTGAGAACAGGGATCGTATGTACCAGTATGATAGAATAAAAAATATTGAGCTAATTTTATAAAACTTGGCACATATGTACATTCCGTTTACAAATGACTAGGAAAAAGTCCATTTTTTTTTAAATTACGTTTGGAGCTTTGGAAATAACAAAATTATTTTTATAAAATCTGGTAACTAGCGTTAATGGAGCCTTTAGTACGCACCAAATTTTACGTTTCTAATAACAGAACATTTGCTCTGCGATTGCTTGGCTCAGTTTTGCGGAAGGCTTAATAACCTTGAAGGGACACCCCAGAAAATTGGTAAAATAGCAGACTGCATAAAAAGTTTAAACTATTGAAATAATAGTCATGCACCACGTATCCATATCACAGCGTTGAGTGGTAAAAGGCCTATAATAGGACTCCCTAGCCAATTTACATTTCTGGTGTGATTTTATTTCTCCAAACTCTTTACCAGTGTCCTCGTCAATCAAGCACTGTTGCTTTATAAGTGCTTGCTTACCTTCCTCTTCGTTCAATAGTGAGCCACAAAAGGTTCATGCCCTGGTGAAAATCTGCTTCTTTCAGAACCTCTTTTTGTTCGATGATGAGATTTTTGTACAGAAAAATGATCTCTACATGAGTAGCTTTTTGTCAACCCCCTGCGCAGAGATTTTTATGAGTTTCTTTGAAATGAAACTGGTTTTCAGGGACTATAACCATCATTTGAGGTACATTTTATCCTAGCTCCGGTATGTCGACAACATTCTGGTGGTTTGGTCGGATACCACATAGCAGCTCCGACTGTTCCGGGTTTGGCCGAATAACCCTCACATGAATACCAATTTCACTATGGAGTTAGGAGTGGATTCATCGATCAGTTTCCTTGACCAGAACTTGAAGAAGAGTGGTAGTTCCGCAAATTTTGACATTTCACTTAAACCGATCATCTGGCTCCATTCAAATCCTGTAATCACACGTCCCATAAAATGGCTTTAATTAGATTCCTGATTGACAGACTATTAATAGTCCCACTGTCGGGGACTGGTTTCAGAAAAAAAAAACTAAACCTGATTAAACAACCTGCAGTCAATAATGAATACCTAGAAAATATTGTCTATGAGAGGATCAATAAGAAGGACCGTCAGTCTAATAAAAATGAGCTCCAGTCTACCTCTTGCTCAACCTCAGAGGATGTCATATTTTCCCATCACCTATGGTGGTCCTGTAACCAGCGCCATAATCAGAGCTCTAAAAAACGATAATGTGAAATTTCCTTCAAGTCTACCAACACAGTTAGCAACATGTTCACTCACAATAAGGACAATATTCCAGACCTGCAAAAGTCAGGCATCTACTGTTTAATATGTGGTGCCCCCCGCTGTAACGCTGTGTATATCAAGAATCGGTAGATCATTAAGTACCTGAATATCAGAGTACCTCAAAAGTAGAAATCAGATGGGTAACGACACGACAGTTGGTTGTCATTCAAGAGAGAGTGGTCACTGCTTTAACAAAGATGCCGATGCCAAGATTTTAGATCTCTAAAATTTTGGTGTAGAATAGTTTGTCCTTGAAGCGATGAACAATCTGTCAACTGATCCAGTTGTGAGGTTTTGAGCTTACCCAACATAAACTAAGTAAACTTTCCCTCATTTTAGAATCATCTAGTGGCCTAGTGCTCCTGAACTCTGTGAAATTTGTAACAAAGGATGTCATTAATATGAAGTTGGTTGTTCAGTGGCTCCTCCTTCCTTTAGCGTTGGTTTTGTCTGTCTACGACATATCATCTGCCACTCGTGACATGTCATTTTAATTCGTTGTTTTGTCATTTCGGTAGCTTCTTCATTTTATAATATCTGCTTGGCATGGCTGACTTTTCTTCTGTTGTATAGATTGTATTTCTATTTTATGTTAGTTACGTTATCCATAATTTGTGAACTGATTTCTGCTGCATTTGGATGCGATGTTGTCGGATCTCTAGTGCAACAGATAAAGCTCCAGCTTGGATAACCTTTGTAAAGTCTTCAACCTGAGTTCTCGAGAATTGAAAAGTAAGGATAGGAGCCATGTGGTTTTTTGATTTTGTTCCACAAATTAATGCCCCTAGAGTTTACATAAAGTTTCGGCCTATGGCCTACCACCAAAACTCTGTACCTGGATAGCAAATTTCCTCTCCAACCTGAGCATTTCTGTTGTCGTAGATGGACATTCCTCCAAACTGTATCCAATTCATGCAGAAGTTCCTCAAGGTTCAGCTTTAGCCCCTACTTTATTTCTTCTCCACATCAATGACCTCCTCTCTAGCACATCCAACCCAGTTCACAGTTACGCGGACGACAGCACCCTCCACTCGAATATACAATATTATAACATGTCTCTTTAGCCCAATTAGATGAGTATCGCAGACTCATGGAGGATTCTGTCTCCGTGGATCTCCAAAAAATATTATACTGGGGAAGTAGAAATCTTGTACAATTCAACCCCACCAAATTCCAATCTTGCTTACTATCTCATAACATACACCAGCCCTAGACCCCTCACAATGAACAACCAAGTTATTCAAAGGAATGAGTCCTTTTCACTTGTTGGCATTTCTGTGGATCGAAATCTCAATTGGCACCAACATGTCACATCAATTGCAGAAGCGGCTGCTAATAAATTAGGTTTCCTTCTCCGGGCTCGCAAATATTTTTCACCAGCTAATCTCTATACTTTATATACTTCACAAATAAGACCAAATCTTAAATACTGCTTCCACATCTGGGGTTCCGCTGCCGCTTCTACACTCGCTATCCTGGACCCCATTCAGAAGGGAGCTATACGTCTCATCGGTGGCCCTACCCTTACCCAAAGGCTGCCATCTCTTACCCACTGACGTGCCGTTGGTGACCTCTCTCTCTCTTTTATAGATATCTGCACGGGCACTGTTCAGATGAGCTTTCTTCCATAGTTCCTCCACCTGCTGCCCCCAACAGATCTACCAAGGGAACAGAGCGAATGCACCCTTTTACTATCCAGGTCACCAGACATAGAACAGAAACATAGAACATCTCGTTATGCCCGCTCTTTTGTCCCGAGGACTTCCAAGTTGTAGACTTCTTTGCCGGCACATGTTTTTCCTTCTCGTCCTAACCTCCAAACCTTCAAGTCCATAATTAACAAGTTGCCTCTTTGCTCCTTGTCGACACACACGGTACGATAGTATTTAGGCTGTAAGCCCTCGTGGTGTGTTGTTGAAATATATATATATATATATATATATATATATATATATATATATATATATATATATATATATATATATATATATATATATATATATATATATATATATATTTAAACATAATGTTCTGCTCAGCTGTGTGGCCTCCTGTTGAACTTGGTCCCAGTCGGTTGATTATGTAGCTTCTGATTTGAAATAGATTTTTATGTTTTATTATTATTTGCTGTGTAATAGTTTTCTCTGATGTTATTGTTTCGCTTTTAAATGTTTAATTTTCGCTGTAGGTTTTAACTTATTTCACTGTATGACTTTAATAGGTTAGCTTTGACACTTTCTGTATTGATTGTTTTGATACCTTTGTGCTTCATTCAGTAAAATTGCCTAAGAAAAGAACGTTTTCCGACAGACCTTTTTATTGTGATTTTAGATTTACCCCTGGGGATGGCTATGTAAATAGTCGAAACGCATAGAGAAATAATAAGTTTTAATGTCTGGGAGAAAATCTTATTCATTAAGTCTTTAATTTAATCTAGAATCCACCATCTACTATTATCCATATATTATTCATTTGTTTTATGAATATTTGTTCACATAGAGCACTTTCTGCGTCGAGACCTACAGATAATCTAAATTGGCTAAACTAACCATGACTATCTCAATATAATTTTCCGTGGAAACCAAGCTAATTAGTGATATAATAACTAAATTTTATTTCCTCCCATTACGTTATGTATAAGAATCACGAAATAATACAAGCGTTGGCGTGACAATGTATAGTTACATAGTTAGTTTTCCGCGGTTTAATAATGCAAACTACATGAGTTGTAAGTTGCTCCGGCTTATAGTGGTTAATGCATTCCTTGGATATCTTAAGATTTGTGAAAACTGGTGCCCTATAAGCTCTGACTTTCTATCAGGCTTAATATGATAAACGACTGCACTTAATTCTGACTTTAGACTGGATACTCTTGGAATAGTTTGGATTGCTGCTGATGTTAGTGGTTTGCATGACAAAGTAATTTATGTAACAGTTTTATACGAGTAAAAGCAAATTGAACTTACAAAATTGCACCAAATATTAGCGGCAAGACTAAGGCTTATAAAATAAAGTAACGTTTCCTATCATAATACTTATTATAATACTAAATAATGTATCTTTTCAGGAAGCGTTGAGCTTTTATTGCGACCGTTTTCGGTCGCTACCAAAATTTATCAAGCGTTCTCTGTTGTATAACGATTGGAGATTTTTTACCCAAGCATCATTAATTAATATGAGGAGCTACAGATCCTTCTCGCCGATTGTTTAAAGAACCAGGATATATGTGGTTAAAGCTGGCGAATTTTGTAAACACAATATTTATTAATAACTAGGCGACATGTTACGAACAAAGGTACTCAATGAAAATCAACCAATAATAGTTTCTAACAATAACATCGACTATATACAATTAGGTCAGATCTAATTAAACATATAAAAAAATTTCAATTAATATTTAAATATGAAGTAAAAAGAGACGGCTCTAGAAAAGTGTAAACTCATAAACATTAGGAATAAAAAAATACAACTGTTTGCAATTTTGCATATATAGCACAATTATTATAACACAAATGCTGAAGATGCATAGGCATCGGCCTTACCTTAATACCGTGAAATGGACGTGAGTCATTTGTCGAGTAATTCAATGCTGTTATAAATACTATTAGAATTGACTTTTTGGCAATTTTCCCCGAACACCGATAGAACGACGAATAAAAGTGTGTTAAAATATATGAGAGAGGAGCCTCGGTGGTTCAGGGGTAAGGACTTGTGCCTCTGAACCGAAGGGTACTGGGTTCGTTTCCCAGGGTTTCCCTTTTACTTTTTGAGTATAAATTGTAGTGAATTAACATCAACCGAGGTTTTGGCATTGTATTTAAAGCAGTTGAATGTCTGTACGTTCCGCCATTCGGAGAGGGCGTAAATCCGTCGGTCCCGTATCCATGCGATGCTGGGAAGGTTAAATATCCATACCCTCCTTGCAGAAAGGCAGGGGTTCGGCAAAATTTCCAGGATATTGGGGTGAAAGTGCTTCACTGGCGTCGGTGGTTGGCCATAGTCGCGGTAATAGGCCGACGTTAAAGTAAAAAGTTCGGGACGCAGCAAGTGCGTTATGGTAGTGAATTTTTATTAAATGCTTCAAATTTGATTAACTCAACTTTCTATAAACTTAGAAAGTCGGATTTTGGTACGTAGTAAGACCTTTCCCAGGGAAACATATTAACCAAATTTTGTTAAAATAACTTTGTAACTTTCGGAGAAATAAAAATTTAGATTTGAATAACTCAATTTTCTATACAGTTAGAAGGTTCAATTTTGGTACGTAGTAAGGACTGACACGAGATAACAATTTCATTAAAATAGCTTTGTAATTTTTGGAGAAAAAAAATTTTTTTGGAAAGAAAACTAAAAATTTTCCGGGAAAACCTCGTCCGATTTTCCTGAATAACAAAGCCATCCAAGCCATTAACAAAAGAAAGGCACTTGCTGAGTTTCATCGTAATCGGTTAATTATTTTTTAAGTTATCGGTTGGATATATATATATATATATATATATATATATATATATATATATATATATATATATATATATATATATATATATATATATATATATATATATATATATATATATATATATATATATATATATATATATATATATATATATATATATATATATATATATATATATATATATCACCATATAAAAATTGAAACTGACCCCGGATATGGGGGACTTGGGGTCCTAGTTCGCGCTCATTTGAAAATTTTTTTGCAAAGTCTCACCATCGATACCTCTCTATTAGTGAATTTTTTTAAACAAAAATTCACTATAAGGAAAAGAGATAAGAGAGAAGAAATATTCCTGTTAAAACATGTTAGGAGTACCTGGCCATATTCTTGATTATAATAACATTAGGTATACCAATGTTCTTGAAGCGCACACACTTGCAAAATACGTGTAAGCTGAAGGGGAGGCGTAAGAAAACACTGGCCAGATTGATGAAGTCCGAAAGCTACCAATAAATTAAAAGAGCTTATATTTAATAGAGTTTTGTGCAGGTTTCGTTAAGCCTTAACTACCACGGCTTTGGATGTTACTCTGATACCATGACAGGGACAATATGGGCCCCAATAATGTTTTTGCATTTGTGTTTGAAATAACTCAACCAAAAAATTTTGTAACATTTGGTGAGCTCCAAGAAAGAGTCAGTTGTTGAGAAAAAGCTATTTTTTTCATAACTTATTGAATACAGAATTATGTCTAACATAAAAAACAACATATTTTATACCCTTGATTTAAATAAATTTTCTATTTCACTTTGGCATAGGTTTTTTCAATTATTATAGAATTCCTAAAGATACAGAATGTGGGTAAAGACAAGGCAACCAGTGTAGAGTGAGTGCAGAGTATGGTGTTCAACAAAGAACTGTGGTTGAACCTTGCTTGCTTTCTGGGGGAGAATTATACGCTTTACCGAAGATACAGCCATCTAGCATATCTCTAAAACATCGACCTCCCTAATTAAGCTGGTAAGAATGACATCGTCATGATAAATGAGTGGTTTGATTTTCATCTCTTTACAACAAATCTGGATATATATATATATATATATATATATATATATATATATATATATATATATATATATATATATATATATATATATATATATATATAAACCGTTTGCCATAAAGATGGCTATGTTACCCAGCTTACCCCATCATTTATTAGACTCAGTAATGAGGTACTTGCAGTAGTGCCTAAAAATGAGATAAAATATTTTGGAATCACCCTGGAGAGTTGTCTACAGTAGGATACTCAATGGTTATGTTGTTGTACAGCGAATTTTGCGACGATTGTCAAGGTTGAGGTTGCACAGGATTATTTTCGATGCAGCTTATCTTAAAATTTTCTTTTGTGCTATTGTGAAGCCACATATGGGATATGTCAACTCTACAGGTTGGAAATAATATAGCTGTCAGATCTTGGAGTGATGCTGGATCAGGATGCGTTGTTTTGAAAAGCCCAGATATTAGATGTGGGACAGCTTTATTGCTTAACAATACTGATTAATCAGAAAAAAATATATAGCAACGCTAACAGGTCATCAACATAATACCAAGTACGGATCAGACTTGCCTCAACAAATATAGGGCTTATAAAACAATTTTTAAACGGAGCTTCTTGTATTTTCAACCTTGTGTATTTAATATATTGCCATTTGAAGTTAGAATAATCAACTTATATAAATTATTGAAGCAGTAGTTAAAATGGATTAAATCATCTAGAAGGTATAAAGCGCACAATCTAACTGATATAAAGAACACATACTATAGACGCTAGGGCTTGTTTCTACCTTCGATTTGAAAATTTTTTCTTCGATTGCTATAGGAATGATGTAATGTGGAGTGTGAATGGATCATTGACTTGAAGCAATGCATTGCAATCTGTGTCCTATTATTTTGCCAGTGTTGGTAAGGCTGTGTCATAGTTCGTTTAACATGCTGGAAAGTCGGTCATGTCGAAAAACGCAATAATGTCGATTATATACGACAACGATGGTTTGAAAATTAATTATGAAATGCGCCTGGTCGCGCGTCTGTGTGCAAACTCTTACTTCCAAATTATTTCTTAACTCTAGTTCATTATATGTAGAATTAACATATCAGAGCTTCTTATTTTTGATGGGTTACACGAACAGACATTTAAAGTCTTGAAATCTTTCTATATTTACACCGATGATTGCCATCTTGGCTACCATTTTATAAACCTTCTGCCCAACATGAAGCTGTAGCGACGCTGAGGAAAATAATACCTTATATATGTATCTTATCACTCAAAAACTAATGAAAGTTAAGTTTTTTCATGCGTTAGTCTCTATCTTTGTATACGTCTCTTTCAATATAATAAAAATGGTAAACTTTTCTATTTCGACAGGTCAGACCAAATGTAAACTTAAGTTTTAACTTCTTATTTTTCACACAGAATCGACCATCTTGGCAACCATCATGAATTACATCATCTCAGGTTAGAACTTACGTCAGACGCTGTCCAATTACCACCTTGGATTACGTCACCCGGGTAGGTGGTGGCGGGTGGCGTTCTCACAAGCCCTCATCTATACCTACTCGCAGTACTGTCTTTTTCTAACAGAAAGAAATATAATTGGCGCCTTTTTTCAAATCCTGTTAAATTTAATTCCGGAAATATCTTATTTACAATTATTTCACCAAACTTATATTTTACACATTGCATCTGTAGTTTGGTGGCTATATACGAGTCCAATTTCGTAAAAATAAATTGACCAGTTTCTAAGATATAACATTTTCGAATTGAAAATTTACTATTTTCCATGAAGAAACTTGACTCAGAACTGGCCAACGAACTCAGCCTCTAAAAAGTATTTTTTAATGTAACGAAAAAACCTGGAGGTCTCTGGGTGGCGCAAAAGCTTCGCAACCATGTTGTACATATATATATATATATATATATATATATATATATATATATATATATATATATATATATATATATATATATATATATATATATATATATATATATATATATATATATATATATATATATATATATATATATATATATATATATATATATTTATATTGGTTCTCGGGTTGAACCGCGTCCAGAATTTATGAACACTAGACGTTTCGGCTCATGTTTTGGAGCCATTTTCAAGGGGTAAAGGAAATATGTAAGGACACTAGGCCTCAATCTGCCTATTCCTTAGAGTGTGGGCAAAGGTGGATAAAGGAACTATGTAAGGACAATCTAAGGCCTCAATCTGCCTACTCCTTAGAGTGGTGGAAATATGTTAGGACACTCTAAGGCGTCAATCTGCCTACTCCTTAGAGTGGTGGACAAAGGTGGGTAAAGGAAATATGTAAGGACACTCTAAGGCCTCCATCTGCCTACTCCTTAGAGTGGTGGACAAAGGTGGGTAAAGGAAATATGTAAGGACACTTTAAGGCTTCAATCTGCCTATAATTAGAGTGGTGGACAAAGGTGGGTTGGGTTGTTTTAGCTCGATTACGGGGCCTCAATCTGCCTACTCCCCAAATCTCGCCAGAGATCGTCTGTGAGGTCTCAGTGTGTTCAACCCTAGGCCTCAGATCTCTTAGAGTGTCTTTACATATTTCCTTTACCCACCTTTGTCCACCACTCTAAGGAGTATGCAGATTGAGGCCTTAGAGTGTCCTTGCATATTTCCTTTACCCACCTTTGTTCACACTCTAAGGAGTAGGCAGATTGAGGCCTTAGAGTGTCCTTACATATTTCCTTTACCTCTTGAAAATAGCTCCAAAACAAGAGCCGAAACGTCGAGTTCTCATAAATTCTGGACGCAGTTCGACCCGAGAACCAAGTATGTCTCACATTAAAGACCGCGGAAATCTTTCTGAACATTTAATATACATATATATATATATATATATATATATATATATATATATATATATATATATATATATATATATATATATATATATATATATATATATATATATATATATATATGTTTGTGTGCGTATTTACAAACAAAAAACGTTTGTTGCAAATTTTAAAGTCGCGCCCTTCCTAAATGCTCATTTTTTTTTAATGAAGATTTGCTTAAAAGTTATTTTTGGCGTATTTTATTATTGATCTTACTCATGTCAGTCTAGCTAATATAGAATATCCGTAGAGACAACTGAAACACGTTTTATATCTCTTCGTAAAATAAAGTCCGCCTGTCAGTCGGTTTCTAAATAATTTTCTGGTTTCGAAGGAAATGCACTTTCATGTCAAACCGCTAAAACTTTGTCTCTATCAGGAACAAGATATTGAAATCGTAGTTCATCTAGGTTCACTTTCGTTCCAAAGGACGCGAACGCTTTGATTTGTAAAAAGCACGAATGCATGCAAGTGTCTGCAGGAAATGACTTCAGCTCCGTAGGAAATGATATGTAAATCAATGACAATAAAAAGAAAACCCCATTGCAAGAACTTGTTTAAAGATAACATAGGATTCAGTTATAACAACGTGGACTGCAGTCGGTGGAAAATCTTAAGATTACACGCATGATATGTGGTATAATTTGAACACTTATTACCTGAAAAGCCAACAGGACAAGGTCGAAATGATAATAGTTCTAATTTGTAATAATCTGATTAGAGATTTGAATACCCAAGTTTGTCATGGCTATTTTGTTTTCTACTCAAAATTTGTCTATGCAATTTAGTTTTGGGGGATGGTCAATCCAGTGACGTGAACAGATTTCTTATAACAAAATCGCTAATAAGGATTCTTAAAACTTTACTTCTGAAAACTGACAAAGTGGGCCTTGGATTATGGAGAAATATTGTGATTATTGCTCCAAAAATACAGTCTATCAAAATGCACACTTAAAAGGAAATCCAGTTAAAATCGCACTATAAAGAAAGATTTGACCAGGTGACTCGCAAACAAATGGGTCCGACTATATATATATATATATATATATATATATATATATATATATATATATATATATATATATATATATATATATATATATATATATATATATATATATATACTTTCACTTGTTTGCTGTACTTTCTGTGATTCTCTATTCGTTTACGTGGACTGCAGTTTCGAGCCTTCCTGGTTCATCATCAGCACACTATTGACTCTGATCGTTCCTGTTTGTTATATTTCTAAGGTTGTACGTGACGAATCTTTGTTCAGCTTTTATTGGTCGGTTTACAGTCTTTGATGTGCTGTGTTTTCGGTTTGTGTCGATTGTATCGGTGTCCTGTTTTGTATTTTGTGTTGTATTTTTTAGTTTGTTTATTATTATTTTTTAGTTTGTTTATCATGTCGCTTAGACCTTTTCGCTAACAAGCAAGTTTGCTTCTGTGAAGATGTCTAGGTCTTATAACTATTAGGATACCTGATTACTTTAGCATGTACGACATGCGCGTTTATTGATTTGTTAATTACTTCTTTGTATTGAACGTTTATTCTATATATTTTTTATTGTGTATATGTATTTGGTAACCTTTTGTATCTGATTGTAAATGTTTGTTGCAACTTATCAATAAACCTTATTATTATTACTGTGGTATGATAATTTGTCTATTTGTATGGCTTTTATTAGGTTTTGTTTAAATGTTTGCGCTTGGATGTATCCTGGTATAAATTGTTCCTTACTGTTTGTTTGTTGAATGTAGTATCGTTCTCAGATTTGCATTTTTTGTGGTCTTTAATGTGTTTTATTAGTTGTAATTGGTTGATGTCTGGTTTTTGGTGTTTTCTGTTGTGAATGTGTGTATATGTACGTTTTATTTGTAGCTAGTTATGTGGATTTTATCTAATGCTATTATATGTTACTTGAATCATGTTTATATTTTCTTTTCATTCCTATATATATATATATATATATATATATATATATATATATATATATATATATATATATATATATATATATTATTACATGCGTTACATTCTATTTGATATATTAGTTTAAGAACTTAAAATTCTTTAACTATTATAGTGACGATAATAATAAAAAGTACAAGGTAATGAAAAAACAACTTGAACTTAAACTTGAACAAGAAAAACATAATTATTATGCTGGTATCATTTCACAGTCTGATAACAAAAATAAGACACTCTGGCTACTTGTAAATACACGTTTAAATAGAATACATAAAACCAAAACAGAGATTAAATTAAAAATAAATAACGAAATAATTACTGACAAGCGTTTAATATCAAATTCATTAGCAAAGTTCTTTGCCTGTGGGGTAGAAGAAAAATTGACTGCTCATTTTGGTGTTCTTAACTACAAAGAGTGTACAACCTCCATACGGGTGCGCGATAGTTTTTATTTTTATCCAGTGACGGACACTGAAATAACAAACGTTATTCATAGACTTAAAACTAAAAGATCCACTGGCTTAGATGATATCGCAGTCACTGTTATTAAACAACTTTCCGAATTGATATCGCCTTATCTAACGGTAATCATGAATACCTCGCTTAAGTTAGGCGGGTTCCCTCGAAATTGAAAAATGCGAACGGGGTACCAGTATATAAAAAAGACGATCCGTTCTCGGTGGAAAACTACCGATCTGTAATGGTACTGAGTCCGTTTTCCAAAATCATGGAAAGAATTATGCATAACAGGATAACGGACTTCTTAAGTAAAAATAACGGGTTGGTTCCTAGTCATTATGGTTTCCGCGAGGGATATTCCACCGAACAGGCCTGCGCGGACATGGTGCAGCATATTGCGGATTGTATTGATAGAAAGCATCACACCGTGGGCATATTTTTTGACATGTCACGCGGTTTTGATACCATTAATTGTACTTTCCTCGAAAGAAAATTAAATGCGGTCGGACTTAGGGGACCTGTTAGTGATTGGCTTGTGTCGTTTGTAAGAGACAGGCGATTAGTAGTCTCAGTCGTCGGTGTTAGATCTGATGAGTATGAAGTAAAGCTGGGCGCTCCGCAGGGAAGCGTCCTGGGGCCGCTTGTGTTTATGTTGTACGTAAATGATCTTCCCAACTATCTGATAGGTGGGAGGTTGTTTATGTACGCTGATAACATAGCAATCGTAGTTTCGGATCCGGTATTGTCCGATGCTATGCGTAAGGTGAATAGTATTTTGTCGCACTTCGGTCAGTGGTGCTGCAGCAATCACCTGATTGTAAATAGTTCTAAGACAGTTTGTGTAGAGTTTATGGGAAGATGTCTAGAGCCTTCTATTGATATTAATTTTCATTTTAATGATAACTATATTGCCTTAAGTACCTCCACCAACTTTTTAGGTTGCATTTTAGATAATAGGCTCTCATGGAAGACCCCAGATAGAAGGAAAATCAAACAAATTGGGTAAGGCCTATTTTTGCATCATGAAGCTGAAGAACACCTTAAATGCAATTTCTCTAATTAATGTGTATTTTGCTTTAGTTTATAGTGTGCTGGCACACAACATAATAGTGTGGGGTCATGCAAATGATATTGTTGCGTTTTCTCCGGGTTCTGGATAAGTGAGACTTTTAATTTTAACAAAACAACTTTATTTACACTCTAAATATGGATACAATAAAATTTCTAGAATGTCTCTCTCACAAAACACTTCATTTACTGGCCTTACTATTACTACTCTCAACAAAAGTCACTAATCTGGTACTACAGTCGCTACTCTCTTAACACTTTACACTGCTTCAAGTCACTACCACATTCTCTTACTGAACTGAACTAACTCGGGCTGGCTTGCTTTCGCTTTTATATACTCGCCGTACCTTCCCCTCCTTTCTAGAACGTTCCATTCCAGAACGTTCCAGGACCTTCTTTTACTAGAAGGTTCTGTGAATACAGATCGGTCCCGTGTGTATACAGGGGGATGTATATACAGGATGATCCAAATGTGGTCACCACTCCTATGTTACACAAGAGGTGTTTCTCGAACTATAAGATCTCTTTGCGTATACAGGCTGTAAGGGTTCTCTGCGTATACAGGGTGTATGTACAGGGTGTTCGGAATGTGCAGACCTCAGTTATCCGTTCCGACGGGGTACAAGTTGGTAACTTCGTTATTTCTGGTCCTAGAGGGTTGAGACTTCGTCTGAGGGGGGGTCACCCCAGGCACCCCCAGGGGGGGGGGGTTGGGGAGGCGGTGTTGCCAGATTGTGCAAAAATTCCCAGATGTTGGGGAAGTTCTGGAGATGTGGCAACACCGCACCTACATCTGTTAAGAAGCTTTGTAACACTGCCCCCCTCCTTAAGACTGTTCGTCCCGAACAGTATTTGCCGGCCGCCAACTTGGGGGTTCGTTGCCCCGATAGGGACTCAACCTCTCTATGTGAACAACTTTGGGTTTAGTTCTTGGAGACAGCTGGATTCTGTAGACTAGGTCGTTAATTTTCTTAGTCACCAAGTATGGCCCTTCCCATGGTTTCTGAAGTTTGGGACTGAGGCCCTTTCTCCTTGTTGGTTGGTACAGCCACACTGCATCACCTTCCTTGAATGTATGGGGTGTTGCTCTGCGATCCAGGCGCATCTTCATCCGGTCACTGCTTAAGAGGAGCCTATCTCTGACACATCTGTGTATAGTGCGCAGTTTTCCTTCTAGGTCGGCGACATACTCAGGTAACGTAGCTAGGTCCGCTATGTCCTCGTTCGGTGGTGGTCTCGTCATGTCGATTGGTAACCGCATCTCTCTGCCGGTCAACATCATGGATGGAGTGTAGCCGGTAGATTCATGCTGAGAGCTTCTGTAAGCTAGGAGGAACAGAGGTATCAGCTTGTCCCAGGTTCTCTGATTCTCGTCGACAAACATAGCAAGATACTGATTGATGGTCCTGTTATGCCGTTCTACCATGCCGTCTGATTGAGGGTGGAGTGGCGTTGTTCTCGTTTTCTTTATGCCTAGCAAGTCCATTAGGCTCTTCCAGACCTCTGATTCGAAATTCCGGCCCTGGTCGGTGTGAATCTCCAAGGGTACGCCATGCCGTGATATGACATTTTCCATCAGGGCTTCTGCTACGGTCGTTGCCTCTTGGTTGGGAATCGGCGCAACTTCAGGCCATTTCGAGAAGTAGTCCATCGCCACCATTATGTATCTGTTCCCAGACTCTGTGATGGGAAAAGGTCCTGCGATGTCTACGGCAACTCTCTCCCACGGTGTACCTGAGATGTACTGCATCATTTTTCCTCTGGATCGGGTCTTTGGTCCTTTCTTTGAAGCACATTGGTCACACCTTTTGCACCATTCTTCCACGCTCCTTCGGCAGTTTATCCAATAGAAGCGGTCTCTCACTCTGGCAAGAGTCCTGTTGACCCCAAAGTGGCCTCCACTTCTACTATTGTGTAACTCTTGAAGAACACTGCTTATGCACTCACTTGGCACAACGGTCTGGTATATACAGTCTCTACCATCGGCAGTTTCCCATTTTCGAGTGATCATGTCATTCTTTAGACACAATGAGTCCCATTGTAGCCAGTAGCCTTTAACCTCCGCCCCAAACCGGGACACATCGTGCCACTCAGGTCTTTTCCCCTTTTGTAGCCATTCTCTAATATTTTTCAAGTCTGGATCTGCCTTCTGTGCGTCTCTGATGTATTCAAGATTTACGTCTAGATCGGTGTTATTCTTCTGTCCTGCCACCAGTTGTTTGATCTGATGAGTTACTTTGTCGATCTCTTTGTTCTCTTGTCGCTCGCAAAATTTACATTCATGCACTGAACATGGTCTTCTCGACAGGCTGTCTGCATTGGCGTGACTTCTTCCTCTTCGATGTTCAATCCGGAAGTCGTAGCTCTGCAGTTTCTCTATCCATCGTGCTATCTGTCCTTCAGGATTTCTAAAGTTCAAAAGCCATTGCAGAGCAGAGTGATCTGACCTCACGCGGAATGTTCTTCCGTACAGGAAGCTGTGGAAATGTTCGATGGATCTTACAACTGCCAGCAGTTCTTTCCGGGTTACACAGTAATTCCTTTCTGCTTTTCCGAACGTTTTGCTGAAGTAGCCTATCACGACTTCTTCTCCGGCTTGGAGCTGCGAGAGTACTGCCCCAATGCCATACTGGGAAGCATCGGTGTCCAGTATGAACAGTCCTTCGTCCTGAGGATAAGCCAGTATAGGAGCAGTGAGAAGACGATGTTTGAGTTCTCTAAAAGACTCTTGGCAATCTGGTGACCAGATGAACTCGACCTTATTTTCAGTCAGGCTATGCAGAGGTTTCGCAATGCTGCTGAAGTACTTCACAAAGCGTCGGTAGTAGCTGCAAAGTCCCAGAAAACTTCTGACCTCATGTTTGTTCTTCGGCACAGGCCAGTCTCTTACTGCCTTTATTTTCTCTGGATCAGTTTCTATCCCTTTCTCAGAAACGACATGTCCGAGGAAACTCACTTTCTTCTGGAAGAGGACGCATTTCTTGGGATTGAGTTGCAGATCGGCACCTCTCAGCCTGGAGAAAACCTGCTTCAGATTCGACAGGTGTTCATCGAAAGTCCTTCCAATCACCATGACATCGTCGAGATACACCAGGCATGTTTCCCATGTAAGTCCTCTCAGCACTAACTCCATTAGTCGCTCGAAGGTGGCAGGAGCATTACATAAGCCGAATGGCATGACCTTGAATTGGTACAACCCATTCCCGGTTGAAAAAGCAGTCTTCTCCTTATCGTCTTTATGGAGTTCTACTTGCCAGTAGCCACTTTTCAGGTCTAATGTAGAGAACCACTTTGATCCGGCCAAAGTGTTCAAAGTGTCGTCGATCCGGGGCAGGGGATAACTGTCTTTCTTGGTGACATCATTCAGCTTCCTATAGTCCACGCAAAATCTCATAGTGCCGTCTTTCTTGGTGACCAAAACTACTGGGGACGACCAAGGACTATTAGACTCCTCAATCACACCATCTTCCAGCATTTCGTTAACCATCGCCTTGATTTCTGATTGCTTGGCAAAAGGCAGTCTTCTCGGCGGCTGTCTAATTGGTCTTGCGTCGCCAGTATTAATTCTGTGTTGCACTAGACTCGTACGACCTGTGATTTTATCTTGAGCGAAAATATCGGCCTCCTCCAATACGAACTTCAGGGCCATTTCCATCTCCATGTCGTTTAATTGGCCCCAAGAATTCTTGAACCGCTCTACCATTTCTACTGGCAGTCTTCTGTCTAATGCCGTGGGTGTCACCTTTCTTGACAACGTCACTCGGTCAATGGGCTCGCAAGTGGCGATAACCTCACCTTTCTTCAATGTGACCCTGTTAGTTTGCACGTTAGCCACTCTTATGGGTATTGTCCTCTTCGGGTCTACTAAGCATCGTGCGACGAGGGCACCATCATGTCTATCTTTTAGGGGCTCCGCTATGAGAGCAGACATACCATCAAGTTTCTTCTCTAGTCTGGCTCTGACAATCTTCTCACTGTTACCAGGAATCCGTGTATCCTCGTCGACAATAAGTCTCACCCTGGGATTAGCTTCGCCTGCTGTTGGAGATAAATACAACTCTTCGTTACCGATTTTCAAGATCTTATTCTGGAAGTCTACTGACAGGACATCGAAATCTTCCATTAAATCTAGGCCCAGAATAAATTCGTCGACGATTTCTGCGACGACAGCCCTTACCTGTAGCTCAGTACTGCCCAGCCTAATGAAAACAGTGGCCTCTCCATGCACAGGTATCCTATCTCCTTTTGCCGTCTCCAACACAGGCTGTTTGTTGGTCGTGAGTGCGGACCTGTTTGGCAACATGTCTGGACGTACAACGGATCTAGTGGCACCAGTATCGACGGTGAAACTGCATTCTCTTCCGTCTATGCTGCCAGGTATAACGAGGCTCTCGCGGTAGCGTCGGATAGTGGAGACCCTGACCTTGGGGCCCTGGGTCTCGCATGCCACGTGTCGCCCACCTACACTGGCGTCAGGTCGTTTTCCCTGATGGCGCTCCCTGTTGGTATATTCTTGTCTTCTGCGAGCCACCTGTTGGGTTTGTAAGCACTGCCTACTTATGTGGCCCTTCCTACCACACTTGTAACATTCTATGTCTGACCAATCTGCTTTCGTCCTACGTGTCCCAACCGGTACAGTGAGCTTGCTTATGGCTTCTTTTATCATTTTCATTTCTTGCCTTAGTTCCGCTGTCGTGTCTGCAAATTCCTCTATCTCCTTCACCTCGCGCAGCCTGTTGCGGCGAGGTTGAGATGCATTCTTCGCTGCTTCAAATTCCAAGCCATAAATTACGCAGTCCGTAAGTGTTTTCAACCTTCCGAGCCTTAAAGCTTGTTGCATTTTATTATCAAATACCCCATCGATGAAGGTCTGGACGGTTATCTGGTTGACAAATTCTTCTGGGGCTTGGGGATATGCCAGTCGCACAAGTTTCTCCACTTCGGCACTAAATTCTTGCAGCGTCTCATTTGGCTTCTGGACCCTTGACTTTAGTTGTGTCTGGTAGACCTGGCTCATGTACTTGTTACCATATCTCAAATCTAGGGCCTGTATCACTGTTAAGTAGTTTTGCTGTTTCGACTCCGGGATGTTCTGGAGGATTTCTAGGGCTTTACCTCGAAGCGAGAGAATTAGAGCAGTTGCTGCCTGTTGTTCGCTCCACCCATTGCTGAGAGCTGCCGCCTCAAACTGCCTCCTGTACATGGGCCACGATGTTTCTCCGTCAAAAGTCGGCGGCTTCAAGGTTCCATGAGGCTGCTGCACGATTGGCATATCTTCTTCCGGCCGATTTTGAACTGGGGACATTCCAGTAACTCCTCTTGGTTGAGTTCTATCAGTTTGGCCCATCACCTGTTCTGTCAGTTCTCTATGTCTGACTTCTGTGCCTTTCATCATCATCTTCATTTGTTCTTTCAACCCTTCAACTTCTTCCCATCGTTTATTCAAATCCTCTGTTACATTATCTACTTTCCTGTCCACATTTTCTATTTGTTCGTTGATCTGTTCAATTTCTTCTTTTACATCGACTCTCATATCATGGAACATACTTCGGATGTCTTCTTTGTCTTCTTGTCGCCGTTTTTCGTCTTCTTCGCGTTGCTTCTTGAGTTCTTCTTTATCTTCAAGGCGCCTCTGTTCTTCCTCTTGTCGTCTTCTTTCATCTTCTTGTCGCCGCTGTTCGTCTTCTTCGCGTCGTCTTCTTTCATCTTCTTGTCGCCGCTGTTCGTCTTCTTCGCGTCGTCTTCTTTCATCTTCTTGTCGCCGTTGTTCGTCTTCTTCGCGTTGCCTCTTGAGGTCTTCTTTATCTTCTTGTCGTCTTCTCTCGTCTTCTTCGCGTTGTCTTTTCAGTAAGTCCATCAACTCTTTGATTTCAGCCATCTTGTCGTAGTCAGTCGATCTGGTGTTTACCATTTACAACTAGCTTAATTGTCCACTTCTTCACTCACTTATCCCACACTTCTGACACCAAATTGTTGCGTTTTCTCCGGGT
The DNA here is from genome assembly GCA_964006375.1 of Tillus elongatus. Lineage (NCBI taxonomy): Eukaryota > Metazoa > Arthropoda > Insecta > Coleoptera > Cleridae > Tillus > Tillus elongatus. Next base: position 156,468,867 of record OZ023264.1, on the reverse strand, counting down.
TCTGGATAAGTGAGACTTTTAATTTTAACAAAACAACTTTATTTACACTCTAAATATGGATACAATAAAATTTCTAGAATGTCTCTCTCACAAAACACTTCATTTACTGGCCTTACTATTACTACTCTCAACAAAAGTCACTAATCTGGTACTACAGTCGCTACTCTCTTAACACTTTACACTGCTTCAAGTCACTACCACATTCTCTTACTGAACTGAACTAACTCGGGCTGGCTTGCTTTCGCTTTTATATACTCGCCGTACCTTCCCCTCCTTTCTAGAACGTTCCATTCCAGAACGTTCCAGGACCTTCTTTTACTAGAAGGTTCTGTGAATACAGATCGGTCCCGTGTGTATACAGGGGGATGTATATACAGGATGATCCAAATGTGGTCACCACTCCTATGTTACACAAGAGGTGTTTCTCGAACTATAAGATCTCTTTGCGTATACAGGCTGTAAGGGTTCTCTGCGTATACAGGGTGTATGTACAGGGTGTTCGGAATGTGCAGACCTCAGTTATCCGTTCCGACGGGGTACAAGTTGGTAACTTCGTTATTTCTGGTCCTAGAGGGTTGAGACTTCGTCTGAGGGGGGGTCACCCCAGGCACCCCCAGGGGGGGTGGGGAGGCGGTGTTGCCAGATTGTGCAAAAATTCCCAGATGTTGGGGAAGTTCTGGAGATGTGGCAACACCGCACCTACATCTGTTAAGAAGCTTTGTAACACTATAGACAGGGTTTTCGTATGCCAAAAACGAGTAATCCGCCTGATTTCTGGACTACAACAAAAAGAATCATGCAGGAGTACTTTTAAAACAAAAAAAAACTGTTAACTGTCACGGGGGTGTATTTGTATAAACTCCTGAGTTTCACATATGCACGTAGGAACAGGTTTACTAAAAATAGTGCAGTTCACAGCTACACTACCCGGGCAAGAAATGACATCCACTTGCCAAATTACCAGTATATGGCATACAAGAAATCACCTGTGTATGCTGGCTGTTTTTATTTTAATATGCTTCCTCAGGAGATTAAGGCTGCGGATACACTGAGCTGCTTTAAACATAGGTTGAAATTATTTTTGGTTGAAAATTCTTTTTATCATATCAGTGAATTTACTGAAAGGTGTACAGGCCCTGAGCAACGGAGAGAATGACCGTTGTAACTGTAAATTTAGGTTTAATGTAAACTGATTGTATATGTTTGTAGTTGGTTCTGTATGTAAAGTGCTGTTGTTATTTTTTGACTTCTGTTTTTGTATACCGGGTGTCAACGAATTTATTAGACAAGCCATAATTTCTATAGTATTAGGTGTATCAAAATGAGATTCGGTACAGGCAAATGGTACGTGAAAAGGATAGTTTTAGCATATTTTTCACTTTCCGCTCACTTCCGGTTTTACCGGAAATGGTCCAGGTTTTGAATTTTTAAATAGAACACCCTGTATATTTTCACATTTTCGGATTTCTGAGACAATTATTAATCAGAATGTGATATTTTCAAAAGTTTTTACGCCTACTTGATTTTGAGACACTTTTAATATTGCATCTAGGTGGACATGATCGGACCAAAACTAATCTAAGTACCTTAGGTGATCTCAGAAAACTACAATCGCAAAGTTTTAGTGACTAGTATGATAGATATGAATAAGACAAGTTGGCAAAATTACATTTTCGTTTTTATTATTATTTATCAAATGGCGACACTTTTTTGACAAGCATTTTCCGAAAAAAGGATTTTTGACGAATATAACGATGATAATTTATTTGCGATTGGATAAACAAATTTAACAAACTAACAAGTTAAGAAAAGAAAAATCAAGAGAACTAACAAAGTTAACAAGAAATAGCAACATTAACTAATAACTTCAACGACGAACTTAAATTATTTGAAATTACAATATCCGATTTTATTAAAATTTTCACTGCAGTAATTGTTCAAACTGCATTCCTTCTTGTTCACGACACATTTCAGCCCGTTCAATTGTTTCTCTACACACGTTTTCTAACATTTGAGGCGTTATACTTCTAAATGCGTGTAGAATTCTTTCTTCTAAGATTTCAAGAGTGGCTGGAGCAGTTGCATAGTATACCCTTTCTTTAACATACCCCCAAATAAAGAAATCGAGCACAGTGAGATCCGGTGAGCGTGCAGGCCACCGTACGGGACCATTGGTTGCAATGACTTGATTATTAAAATGTTCTGTTAAGTAATTAAGAACTTCTCTGGCATTGTGAGGCGGTGCTCCATCTTGTTGGAAGTAAATTCGCCGTAAAACTGCTAAAGGTAGATTATCAAGATGATCTTCGATTTCATTTTGAAGAAAACCTAAGTACCTAACCCCTGTTAACTGACCTTGAAACAATATTGGCCCAATTATTCTGTTTCGAATGATACCAGCCCAGACATTGACGCCAAACCTTTCTTGAAAATTGCCCTCTCTCATTTGGTGTTGATTTTGTTGGGCCCAGTACCGAGTATTTTGCTTATTGAACATACCATTATTTGTAAATCGGGATTCGTCGGAAAATAGAATGAAGTTGATAAAATTTGGGTTAACTCTTTGATTTTGAAGCAGCCAATCACAAAACAATACCCGTCTATCGCCATCGTCACCATACAAATGTTGATGTATCTGATACTTAAATGCTCGATACCCGTGGTTTTTCAGTATTTTTCTTGCCGATTCATGACTTATCTGCAGTTCTCGACTAATTTCTCTTAAAGAAACCGTTTTATCAACCTCAACCATGGCAAGAACGTCAATCTCAGTGTCTTCATTTATGATAAACCTCTGTTCCGCATCTCGATTTCCTCCTTGTCTGAAACGATTCTCAACATACGGAAAATATTGATGGGATGGATGTTGCCGATTGGGATATCTGTGAGCATACAACTCGGCAGCATTCCTTGAATTTCTATGACACTCTCCAAATATTAATAACATGTCCACTTTCTCACTTTGAGTATACATAATTGTGACAAGAAATTAAACTGAAATTTAACTAAACTTAAGTAACTTCTATGTCTGTTCAAAAAGCGTATGTCACTGTCATTGTGAAAATCAGTGTTTTGGTTACCAAGGAAGTCTCGATGAAAACAACGGCAAAATATAGATATATGCAATATTAAGTGGCTATAAAAAAATCAAGTAGGCGTAAAAACTTTTGAAAATGTCACATTCTGATTAATAATTGTCTCAGAAATCCGAAAATGTGAAAATATACAGGGTGTTCTATTTAAAAATTCAAAACCTGGACCATTTCCGGTAAAACCGGAAGTGAGCGGAAAGTGAAAAATATGCTAAAACTATCCTCTTCACGTACCATTTGCCTGTACCGAATCTCATTTTGATACACCTAATACTATAGAAATTATGGCTTGTCTAATAAATTCGTTGACACCCGGTATATTTAAGACTGACATTTTATGGTTTTCTAATTCTTTGACGTGCCTGTAGTATGTATGTACTTGATCAAAGGGTAATAAAGTTATCTATCTATCTATCTATATTCTGCTTAATTTATGTGGGTTGTGTTCTTGTGTTTTACTTATTTTGCTTATTATTTTGTTATCGGTTTTGTAACTTATTTTTTAGCCATATTGTTTGAGTGTTTGTGTTATTTTTTTGATGTGGTGCTAATAAGTGGATGCTGTGTATTTTGTGTTTGTTTCTGTTGTTTTGTTTTCAGTTTAGTTGACTTGTTTGTTTTTGATACCTTTTTTTCTATTGTTTTCTTGTTGTATTCACTTCCCTGTGCTATTTGTACTATGATGTTGTATTTCTTTTTCCGTTCGTCATTATGGAGTTTAGAATTCTGTTTATTAAGTATCTATATGCGGCCATTTTTTGTGTGGGTGGGTATATTGAGTGTTTAGGTATAGTGATGTCTGGTTGTGTAGGTTTTCTATATATTTTGTATTCAATCTGGTTTTCTTTTCTGATTAGTGTTAAGTCTCGGAAGTTTATGATGTTGTTTGATAAAAAAAAATTTTGACTCCACTTAGGAAAATTTTTAAATTGATTCTTAAATCTGGAACATGCCCCGCGATTTGGAAGTTGTCACGGGTTTTCCCTGTCTTCAAGGCGGGGGACAGAGGTGATCCATCAAACTATCGACCAATAGCCATACTATGTGTCTTCTGTAAGATATTCGACGCCCGCCTTTTTCAGCGAATACTGTTTCACATCAAAAACAGGCTCTCCATTTCTCAGCATGGTTTCATTCCGGGGAGATCAACCGTGACGAATTTAGTTGATGTTACACAGTTCATAGCGTCCGCTCTCGACCACTCTTCACAGGTTGATGTAGTGTATACTGATCTATCTAAGGCCTTCGATTGTCTAAGTCATTCTATTCTAATTGACAGGATGAGGGCTATCGGATTCTCTGAGGGCCTGCTTGGCTTATTCAGATCTTACCTGGATGGAAGGAGGCAATTTGTCGAGGTTGGGGGCTTTAAATCTAGCACATATCACATTGCTTCGGGAGTGCCACAGGGTTCCATACTCGGTCTACTACTGTTTAATATATTTATTGACCCAGATAAACATGTTTTGCATGTCCCGTTTTTAATGTATGCAGATTATTTTTGCAAATATTTCGAGTGTTGTTGACTGTTTGCAGCTTCAGAACTGTCTTCAGATGCTTGATGAATGGTGCTGTAAGAGTGGTCTTTCTGTGAATGTTTCGAAGTGTTGTCTGATGTCCTTTACTCGAAATAAGCACACAATTACTTTCAGATATAATATAAGGGGGCTTTCGCTTGATCGACCCGGGACGGTTAGGGACCTTGGAATTGTTTTTGATGGTACTTTATCTTTTAAACCACACTATGAGCAGACTGTCAGTTCCGCTTACAAAACTCTTGGGTTTCTGATAAGGAACAGCAATAATTTCTCACTGACTGACACCCTCTTCCTGATCTTTCGTTGTCTGGTTAGGTACCGACTAGAATATGGCTCAGTTGTGTGGGCTCCTACTTATGAGATACATGTGGCAAATCTGGAATCTGTGTAAAGGAAGCTTCTGAAGTTTCTTAGCTTTCGTGAGGATGGTCATTATCCTTCTATTGGTTTTCCTCAGGAGAGTTTACTTTTTCGCTTTACTCTGCAGAGTCTGTGGATGCGCAGGCAGTGCAGTCTCGTTATATTTTTATACAAACTGGTTAATTCTGTGTTCGACTGCCCTCATCTGCTTTAGCAACTTAATTTCAATGTGCCTCGTGTTGCAGCACGTTTTCCAGGCACATTCTATCTCCCGACTGCTCGTACGCGATTGCTGCGGTCGTCTCCAATCTACCAGATGTGCAATGATTACTCTGTACTCCAAGACCGCCTTGATATCTTCTCATGTAATATATCAGAGATAAAAATGTTTTTCAAAGAGATGTAATTTATGACTATTGTGTATTTCCTTTGATTATTGTTTGTTATTACATTTTGTGTAACGGCCCATCCTTAATTTGGCTTTTAAGCTATTGGATGGTGTATGTATAAATAAATAAATAAATGTTTCTATCGTGAATTTTATATTGTGATTTGGTTGGTTTATTTTCTCGAGGATATTGTCTACGTTGGTTTTTTGATTGTCATATATTACCAATATATAATCGACGAATCTTATTAAGTTGACGTGGGTCTGTTTCTTTTATGATGGTGTTGATTTTATCTTCTAACTATATATATATATATATATATATATATATATATATATATATATATATATATATATATATATATATATATATATACCATAATGCTTGATAGTGGCGATCCCATTGGTAGTCCTTTTTAGTAAATTTTTATTAAAAAAAAAAATTCACTGATAGGTATCGATGGTGAGAGTTTGCAACAATTTTTTCAAATAAGCGCCAATTAGGACCACTATAACCCATATCCGGAGTCAGTCTCAATTTTATATGTTTATATATATCCATCCGATAACTAAAAAAATAATTAACTGATTTCGATAAAACTCGGCAAGTGCCTTTTTTTATTAATGGCTTGGATGAGTTTGTTAGCCAGGAAAATCTGACATGGTTTTCAGAGAAAATTTTGAATTTTTTTTTTCGATTTTTTTTTTCTCCGCAACTTACAAATTTGTTTAAAAGAAATTAAATGGGTATGTTCCCCTGGGAGAAACCTTACTACGTACCAAAATTCAACTTTCTTAGTTTATAGAAAATTGAGTTATTAAAATTTTTAGTTTTCTTTCAAAAAAAAATTTTTTTTCCGAAAAGTACAAAGACATTTTAATTAAATTTGGTGGATATTTTGCCTAAGTAAACACCTTACTACATACCAAAATGAAACTTTCTTTGTTTATAGAAAATGGAGTTATTCAAATTTGAATAATTTAATAAAAATTCGCACTTGCTGCGTCCCGAACTATTTCTTGGATGTAGTATTCTCCGTTGAATTCAAAGTTATTTTGTTCACATATGATCTTTAATAATTTGTTGATATGTTGTTTTGCATTTTATTTTTGATTATATTTGTGGTTTCGTTAATTGGTGTATTGGTGTACATATTTTGTTATGTCGGATGAGGCGAGTCTTGTGTTTTAGTGAACTTTTTAAAAAAATCCACTAATGGGAAGATCTGTGTTTATATATATATATATATATATATATATATATATATATATATATATATATATATATATATATATATATATATATATGTATATATCGTACCGATAACTAAAAAATAATGGGCTGATTTTGATAAAATTTGTTAGGTACTTTCCTTTTGTGAGTGGCTTGGATAAGTTCTTTAGCCAGGAAAACCAGACTAGTTTTTCCTGGAAAATTTTGAGTTTTGTTTTGGAAAATTTTTGTATCTCCGAAAATAACAAAGCTATGGCAACAAAATTTGGTACTCACCCTACATGCCATAATTCAGATCTTTGGGTTGAAGGAAAAAAATATAGATATTTAAAAAATAATTTGGGTGCCACTGATGACCAGAGAAATGCACAAAAACAAAATATTTTGTATGGATAACAAAATCTATTGTATAGTACCGGCAAAACTTAACTTTTCTTGATGCAGAAAGGTCATGAAATACCCAAAAAAAAATTTTGAAAATTTATAGTTTTTCTTCTCAGAACGTTAAAGTAGCGATTCGAAACGTCAAAATTTGCAACTTTTAGATGCCGAGCCTGAAGCAAATGCGTGGTATGTAGAAAAAATGTCATAATAAAGGTTTTTTACAGCCTCAACCATCATTGTTCTTCATTTTACTAAAATATATGCAGAAGATTCATTTCAAGTAGACCCCTCACTCATGATTTGGCAGTATTTTGAGTTGTAAAGTCAATAGTTTAAACTTTTTCGCTAATTTTCGTAGAAAAATTCTTTATTGAGACTTTAAAATTTTTAAAATATGTCCAGTCCTCTCCCCCGGGGTCTATTTAAGTTTTTACATATTAACATATATCCAGAGTGGTGTGTGTATCCAAATTTAATTATTAAATTTTTATTTTGCCAGTATTTTGTTTCAGTGGCAAATACATAATTTTCATATACATAAACCGCTACGTGTTGAAAAGCCGCGGTAGTCTCACAACGAAAAATGCTATAAAGATATAACTAAAATAATAATTCAAAGTTTTCATTCTCAAAGCTTTATCTTATAAAAGGGGGCGGTTTTTATTATCATCGTAAACAACTGGAGAAGATGTCACAGAGATTATGCGGGCAACAGTCAGTCTGTGATGATGAAAGAGCTGCACTTGATAAACGTTCTAATTTTAAGGTTTGTTAACTAAGCAACTAACGAGAGATTCCGCAAGATTTACAACAAACTGTAGAAAACAATAATAGTCCTCTCGTTCTGAAGGAAGTAAACGGCGTAGTTAATAGCTACCGTAATCACCTCTAAAACACGGTCTAATAACTTATCCTGGTAGTTTCAGTCACGGACCTATAAATTACAAAACATTAAACTTTTCCTAAACTGTCCAAGAAATAATTGCGACTGTAGGCGTGTAATTGGGAACTAGAAACTTTCTACCTATCTACTATTTCCTGAAATTCCTTCAGGACTCCCGGCTCAGGAGTCTGAACAGGAGCGCACCCTTGCGAGCACGGTACGGTGCTAATACTTTAAAGATTTACATCGGCGCTGGTTTAGGACCAGTTCACGTTTCTACTTACTTCATAATTTATTTACGCCAGTCTCGACCTAAACGAAGATAATGCATACAGATAGCAATCTCCCAACATCTGTCTACATGAATTAGAAAATCCAAGCAAACCGGGAACTGAATCTTTAACAAAATGATTTAGTTTCGCAGTAACAACTGTTAGGTCTTGATGTCACACGCACATTTAAGCTACAATCATACAAATAGCTTATTAGGAAGTTGCCTAAATTAACCCTTTTAAAGCTGTTAGCGAAATTTCGTAACAAAACCTAGCCATTGAGGAAATCGTGATTTTTCAGTTGTGAAAAAAATTCCGCAAAAGAGCGCGAATTAAGACTTCCAGAAGGTATGTATGTATGTACAGCAGAAGATATAGACCAGTTTCGTTCTTGTGTGGATTTTTTTATATTCCAAGAACACACCACGAGGGCTTACAGCCTAAATACTATCGTACCGTGGGTGTCGACAAGGAAGAAAGAGGCAGCTTGTTAATTCTGGACTTGAAAGTTTGGACGGTCAGAGGAGAAGGAAAAACATGGGCCGGCAAGGAATTCCACAACTTGGAAGTCTTTGGGACAGAAGAGCGGGCATAACAAGATGTTCTGAGTTTGGTGACCTGGACAGTAAATGGGTGCATTCGCTCTGTTTCCCTGGTATATCTGTTGGGGCAGCAGGTGGAGGAACTATGAAAGAAAGCTCCTCTGAGCAGTGCCCGTGCAGATATCTATAAAAGATAGAGAGGTCACTAACGGCACGTCGGTGTGCAAGGGATGGCAGCCTTTGGGTAGAGTCACCGATGAGACGTATAGCTCTCTTCTTAATGGAGTCCAGGATAGCGAGTGTAGAAGCGGCAGCGGCACCCCAGATTTGGGAGCACTATCCGAGGTTTGGTCTTATTTGTGAAGTATATGAGGTATGGAGATTAGCTGGTGAAGCGAGCCCGGAAGGGGAAACCTATTTTTTTTGGCAGCAGTTCTGCAATTGATGCGACATGTTGGTGCCAATTGAGATTTCGATCCACAGAAACACCAACAAGTGAAAATGACTCATTACTTTGAATAACTTGGTTGTTTATTGTGATGGGTCTGGGGCTGGTGTATGTCTTATGAGAAAGAAAGCAAGACTGAAATTTAGTGGAGTTGAATTGTACAAGATTTCTACTTCCCCAGTCTAATATTTTTTGGAGATCCACAGAGACACAACCCTCCATGGGTCTACGATCCTCATGTAATTGGGCTAAAGAGACAGGACGAGTCAGGACAAGAGCACATTCTAGTGCGCATTTTTTGAAAGGATTCTTCAGTATGCCCTTCCTATGCTGTAAAAAGTCGGTCTTAAGCAGGCACTGTCATATACAGGATAGAAAAATTGCCTATATTTCTAAAACTACATATTTTTTTGGCGCTTGGTATATTGATGTACGTATGTTTAATACTCTGTTGACATGTAGAGCACTACGTGTATAATTTTTTTTCGAAAGAAAACTCATAATTTTCCTGGAAAACCTTATCAGATTTTCTCGGATAATGAATTCATCCAAGCCATTAATAAAAGAAAGGCACTTGTCGAGTTTCAGCGAAGTCGATTAAATATTTTTTGAGTTATCGGATGGATACCTATATATATATATATATATATATATATATATATATATATATATATATATATATATATATATATATATATATATATATATATATATATATATATGGATTCTAGGGGTCCTAGTTCTCGCTCACTTGAAATAATTTTTGCAGTCTCACCATCGATACCTCTCTATTAGAGAACTTTTTAATAAAAACTCACTAAAGGTATGTGTAACTATACAGTCTGGCCGAGAAATAATACCAACTTTGTTATTTTAAATGAAACAACTGTATATTTAGCAGATTCTAATAAGCATTTAAGAGATAAATTCAATGATGTAAGTTTTAAGCAGTTTATTCGTCTACGTAAACTGAATTTAGTTATACTGATTGTTAAAATAGGAAGACTGTAAAGATGGTGATAATAAACGTTATTATTATTATTATTATTCGTCTACGTAAACTGAATTATGGTATTCATATTACAATTTCAAAGTGTGAACATAATATCACATAACACCAAAAAAACTACGATAATAAACAGGTAAAAATTAGATTTTGTTACTTTACGACATGTTCAAAATGTTGACCATTAGTTGATAAACAAAAGCCAGGTCTGTGTCTAAATTCCCGTAAGACGTTATCAAAAGTATTCTAAATTAGAGCAATCTGTTATGATTTGTTGTACCGTTAATTGGCTATTGCATAACTGACACAAGGGTGGCTCTTTTTGGCGTGGTAGGTGTTGGTGGGTTAGTTTGGTCTGTTCTGTTCTTAACATTGCTATCACAACTTGATAGCGTCTATTTAAGTGTTCATAATGGGCATGAAACCCATTTAGATTCCACTTTAGTAATAATGTCATCAGTATGTGTGTGAAATTCTTAAGGCTAGTAATGAATCTGTATTTTCTGATGTTATTCCTCGTGTTGCTTTGTTTATTTACTTCATAATTGTTTGATGATCCGTGAGCATCTAGCTTTTAACGCTTTATGTTGAAAGTCTATGCTGATTGCAGATAACGTTTCAAGTAGTCCTGTTATGTTGTATTGTGTACAACAGAGCCACACTAAGTGAGTCTGGATTGTCTTGCACATGTTCAAGAAAATTAGGATGCTGATCAAAGTTTAGCAACAATTTTGTAGGGTTATCTTTAATGACTTTTTTGCAGGAGCAAGCATGTCTTTGAGGGCTAGAGTTTCTACTGAAGTATTTGTTATTTCTCACAATAACTTTTGCTTTGGTGTTTAAAGCTACAGGATCAGTAGGTGAATCATTTGTCAGGTTTTCTGTACCATTGCTACTTGTAGATGTTACACCTAGTTTTTCTCCTGTTGTCTGTATCGCTAAACCTGGAAGTATGAGGTCAGATGAGGTTCTGGTGTGCATTTGAACAAGCTTGTTATTTGGTTGGTTAATGGTATCTAAAGTTTGACTTGGTGCTGTATTATTCTTATCATTTACTTTTTGAGAATTCGTTTCTTGAGGTATGTCATTTATTGTGTTTAAACAGTTCTGATTTGGGCATTGACTCGCTATGTGATCATCTTTTTTGCAAGTGAAACAGACCACTTCATCGTAGGTCAAAAAAATTAAGTAGTTTTTTCTTGTAATTTTATTACAATTGATGGGGGCAATATAAAGGCTTCGCCTGGTTGTACGTATATTGGTAGTCTAAAGCTTAGTACGTGGCTGTAAAGTTTATTTCGTATGAATGCTCGGAGAAAAGAAAGTGTTGAAATAGTTTGGAAACCCATATGTTTGATCGGTGTCTCTAAATAATGCTGAGGTATTGCCCTATGATTTCACCTACTGCAATAACATAATCTTCTAATTTGTATTCGTCATTTATGGTATTAATTATTATACCTTGTTCTATTTCGGGGATGTATTTGCTGGTGTTGACTTTATTGCGTTTACATAACTAACTGTGGTGTCTGCGCTAATAATTTGTGATTCGCACTGATTTTGCTGGAAATCTCTTTCTACAGAGGTTCCCATTTTTGTGCTGAGTAGTGTATCTGTCAAGTAAATGAAAATAGATCATTTAAAATATTCATATTGGCGATAAAAATTACCAAGATAAGATGTTTATATATTTATCAAGGTGCAGTGGCTATTCGAATGTGACGCTTGTTACCTACTCTTAGCTCTTAGGTTTACTGTGAATCTTGTTAGGACAGAAAGGCCAAAGGAAAGTAAAGAACTAGTATACCCAAACCTAAAAATTTCGTTATTTTAAACAGACCGGTAACATTAAAAAAACGTTATTCACTAACTTGAGACTCAAAATCGCACAAAAGTTTCAACAATCCTATCTGTATAAATTATTATTACACCTCTATAATTTTTATCTAATACAAAACTCGCGATTTCTTCATTAAGCCATTTTCTACACAGGAGCTCTTTAAAATGGTAAAAGCGTAGGGCAAATATCAAATAAAACTCCTAAATCTTAATATTAAAAAGCCTGGAGGCAGCAAGTGCGTTATTGTAATGAATTTTCATAGAAATGATATGACACAACATATTTTATTATAACTGTTTTTTCTTATAACATAGGAATTTAAATTTTTGTGTATAGTTTACCTTTTATATGCTAAGCCTACCCACAAAATTTTGTTATCATAGATTTTTTATCTTTTGAGATAAAAGTTTTTTTTGAAGGGAAACTCAAAATTTTCCCGGAAAACCGCGTCCGAATTTTGTGACTAACAAACTTATCCAAGCCATTTACAAAAGAAAGGTACACGCCACATTTTATCAAAATTGGCCTAATATTTTTTGACCTATTAGACTTATATATATATATATATATATATATATATATATATATATATATATATATATATATATATATATATATATATATTTAAGTATAAAGATGTCAAAATTTTGATACTACAGAATAATGTTTTTTTTCTGAAGTTTTGGTGTGAAAGAAGGAATAGGTTTTTTATTAAATGGATTCTAAATATCTATGGTTGCAGCAGTAATGTTGGTGGGAATAGAAATCGCAGCTGAAGAAAAACTTTGAAAATCAAAAAGTGACAAGAGCAAAATAATTTGACATTTATACGTTTAGGGAAAGACTGTTCAAAATCGTGTCCTAGTGCAAATACAAGCATAGCGTTTTTGTATGGCATAATGTATAATTTGAATTAATAATAATAAATAATATATATATATATATATATATATATATATATATATATATATATATATATATATATATATATATATATATATATATATATATATATATATATATATATATATATATATATATAAATTGAAACTGACCCGGATATGGGTTCTAGGGGTCCTAGTTCGCACTCATTTGCAAAAAAAAGTTTCAAAATTCAAAAGTCGGGATCTCCCCATTAGTGAATTTTTTCTACGAAAACTTACTAAAATATTACAAGCAAAAGAGTCAAAGTAAAAGCAAACAAAAACTACTAGATTCCTATTTTTACGAAAAAATATCAAATGAAAATCTGCAAATGTGTCACCATGCCACAAATTAAATCTTAAGCTTAGTGTTAAAAATTATGCCGTACTTTAGGAAAATAATGTATTTTTAGTTTAAACAAATGGTGCTATTATATCACTGAGCTTTTGAATATTCCTTTACAAACAAAATTAAATTTAAACCATTTCAGAAGTAATTATTTTAACGCAATTAAAACTCAGTTGGCGAGGTTATCTTTTTGTGAGCCTCACTTTTTAGTTTCGCATACTTCAACTCTGAAACACGAACATTATGATGTATTGCGATTTTTCTTAAGTTGGCCATTGAAATCTACAAAACAATATTAATATAAGCATTAAAATTTGCTTCAATTAGAAAAAGCGCACATGATTTTATATAATATACGGTCGATCATTCAAATTTTAAAGCCGTAGAGGCACCCACGGTTAATTAGCACAACTAGTGAATAACACATAACAGACAAGATATTATCTAAGCTCTTTAGGAGTAGGCTATCAATATCTTAATCTTAGTACAGGTAATACATACAAGATCTACCCACTAGCATTTAAAACAAAGACTCTCTAATATATAGCAGCAAGGTTCTTCGTCATGCTTTCTTCAAAATTGAGCTGATATATTATAAGTGTATTTTACGCAAATTAGAAATCTTACTTGTGTTACTTGTGTGAAGAATATGGAAAAAACAGTTTAATTGTATATATTGTAGAGTTGTATATAGCTTGTATATAGTGTGAAATTGTATAATTGTGGAAAAGAAAAGTAAATATATACCTATAAAAAAAATCAGTCAAAAAGATAATATAAATAATAAAAAAAAGATCAATTTAATATATATATATATATATATATATATATATATATATATATATATATATATATATATATATATATATATATATATATAAACAATAATATAAAAATAAATAAAATTTATATATATATATATATATATATATATATATATATATATATATATATATATATATATATATATATATATATATATAAATAATAAAAAAAAAATTAAAAAAAGCTATAATAGGTATAACATAAGTATAAGTAAATACTAGAATTGTAAGTATAGGTCTAGATGACTGAAATTTGTGTGATATGGCATTTCTGCATGAAAGTGCAATCTTCCCACTTTAATTGGAAAATTAAAGTACCTAAAAAAAAAGTCTGTGGCCAATGAGACTACAAGCTCGAGGCCAAACCACTCTTCACACACACACAGAAATCTTACTCCCTGCATTTCTTTAAACCTTATAATCTTTATATATATATATATATATATATATATATATATATATATATATATATATATATATATATATATATGGTTTGATGCTAACTTATTTCTTTTTATGTTACTCCTTCGAATAAATTTAAACTTTAGCTTAATAATTTATTTAATCAAATAAAGCAAAACATATAGCATAGTAACATATAGTAGCATTTTTTTAACCTTGGAATCTTATATATATATATATATATATATATATATATATATATATATATAATTGGGTTCTTTTAATTTTACTTTTAATTGACGGTGAAAAATAGCCTTACTTTATCATATAACTAGTATTTGTTTGATTTGAGATCAAAATTAAACAGATTATATAAGTACAATCTACAATATTTATTTCTGATTGATTAAATTCACAAATTGCCATTAAAACATAGTTATATCAAATTTATCATCGCTGATTGTCGAAAATTTAATACAAATCAAATTTATTTAAAACAATGAATTAACTAACTGATCTAGTGATTCGGCCTTTATCTAATATCCCCCTTAGTGAGCTAAGGATACATTAAAATCATCAATGGGACTGAAAAATTCTTAAAAACTAATCACACTATAGAAAAAAGTCTGGACATTTATTACGATAAAGTTCACAAAACGACTTGCTGAATGATGTCTAATTGATTTTTCTATTGTATGTGTACTAATTGCTTTCCATTTGATCTACTGTTTGGATTTTGTAGCTTGCCTGTGATTAATAATTATTTTCTATTTTATTGAAACGGTCTCAACAAACCGTGTGCCAGATACTCCCATTTCAAACTTAATATTATTTTATTATGATGCACTTCTTCTTGCTTAATTCTCAACTCCCATATTTACAGTGTCGCCGTACGTCAAACGAATTCCCGCAATTCATTTACCAATGGTCCTGCCGCCGTCTTCTTAAATAATTACACCTGTGTTACAAAAAAATATTTTCTCGCTGTACCTGGGTAATACAAAGTTCATAGGCCCTGCATTTTTCCCATTGTCCAACTTCTTGTTCGTTTCACTCATTGGAAGCAACCACAAAAAAAAAACTATCCATATTAACTAACACTGCGTATCTTTTCTTATAATTTGTAACTGACAAAAAAAATAATTTTTTACTTAACACTATACATTTATTTACTGTCTAAAGATAAAATAAAAATCATTAGATTCTATTAAAACTCTATAAATAAAACAAGGCTATTGTTCTGTGTTCTATTGTATTTCAACGACTTTTGCTTAGTGAACTTAAAATGTACTACATGTAAAAAAAATCATTGTTCTGTATTAGTTTACCTGTTATGCTATTCCTTATTTAAACCTTAAATATTTTATACTCTCAATTATACAGGGCATTTAAATATTAGGACGTATCAATTTGATTACTCCACAATAAAATGTTTCTAATTTTCTGACACATTTGCTATCTATAGCAATATATATATATATATATATATATATATATATATATATATATATATATATATATATATATATATATATATATATATATATATGATTTGATGCTAACTGATTTCTTTTTATTTTACTCCTTCGAATAAATTTAAATTTTAGCTTAATTTATTTGATGAAATAAAGTAAAAAGTAACTACTCTCCATGTGCTATCGGGGCGGCAAGGCCGCGGACGAGCCCTGAGGGAACAAAAAAAAAAAACTATTCACCATCGAACCATGAATACTAGTGGCCCAGGTATGCATTAAAAGAAAGTCTGGGCGCTGATTTTGTAGCGCGCATGTCACCTAGCGCACTAACCAAGCCGACGTTTGATATAATATACGAAATTAGGAAACTTAATTGTGTTAACTATTAATAAAATGGACGACAACTCAACAAAACGTATTTCTCTAAACTTGTAATGAATCTGCTTGAATTCGGAGCTTTTGGAAACCTCGGTCTAAGAATTATGAGAAGGATAGTGAAAATCGTGACAGAAGTATTCAATAATATTTTAATGCGAATCCTATGTCCTTGGGATTTCTGGCAGGGAGCTACATATTGCTAAGTCAACAGTTCACGACGTTTTGAAAAAACAACATTATCGTCCGTATAAGCCCACCATCATACAAGGACTTCGAGAAGGTGATTTTAACAGAAGAGTAACTTTTTGCAATTGGTACCAGGGAAAAGGTCAAGATAATTTGAACTTTGAAAATAACATTGTATGGACGGACTAAACTTATGTTACAAATTCCGGAATATTCAACAAGCATAATCGTCATTATTGGGCTACCGAAAACCCTCAGCTGCGGGAACAGCGTATATTGCAAGTTCGATTTGGCTTTAATATTTGGTGTGGTATGTATGGTGAGATATTTTTCGCTTTATTCTGAAAAATAATCATTCTTCTATCCTTTAAATTATTTTAATATTCCTATCGTAAGAAGAAATTAAACTATTTTATTTTAACAGGAACTCAACTAATTGGGCCCTTTATTTATGATTAAACATTCATTGGAGAAAGATACGTTGCAATGTTGCAAAATGTAATAGTACCAGCAATTATGAAAGTTCTACCAGATATTGAGTTCCGTAATGTATGGTTTCAACATGACGGCTGCCCCGCCCATAATTCCAGGGAAGTACTTTTTTTTATCTGAAACATTTGGTGAAAGATTAATATCTAACAGTGGCCAGCGAGGTCTCCCCTCATTCCATTAGACTTTAGTTTGTGGGGACATGTTAAAAACTAAATTTGTGAATTAGATTCCCCAGAAAGCAAAGAAGTCCTCGAACAGCGAACGCGGGATGTTCTGTCCAATGTTAACCGCACATACATCATGGTGTTACCAAATCGGTGATAAAAAAATGTGCTAAATGTATGGAAGCAAATGGGTCGCATTTTGGACGTTAA
The DNA here is from genome assembly GCA_964006375.1 of Tillus elongatus. Classification (NCBI taxonomy): domain Eukaryota; kingdom Metazoa; phylum Arthropoda; class Insecta; order Coleoptera; family Cleridae; genus Tillus; species Tillus elongatus. The sequence goes on along the minus strand of OZ023264.1, from coordinate 156,451,477 downwards.
ATTAGACATTTTATTTTGGTAGTTATTATGTCATTTGACACATTATTGTTTTTTCTTTTCTTTTTGTGTTAAAATTTCAAAAAGGGTAATATCTATGTTTTCAAAGATCTTCGCACAGGAGAAACCATTACTTATAAGGATATGTTGTTATTAATTGTAGTTAAGAGATTAAATGCAGTAGAATCACCTTTAGTGTAAGTGTTTCATCGTGCGACGTTGCCAAATTCGTAACAAAATCATATTTTTTTCGTTTTTCAACCCATAACCTAACTTTTTTTTACAAAGTGTGACACACATGTGTAAAGGCAAAAAGAGGGGTTTTTCAAAACCCTAAAAATCCAATATGGCGCCCATATGAAAAAACAAAGTTGATGATAGTTTCAAACTATCGAAACGTTGGAAATAAAATCTGACTCCACAAGCGTTTCCTACGTAAAAAGTTGCTCTGAGAAGATTTTTACAGATTTCAGAAATTTTCATAAATGAAGAAAATACGGGGTATTTTCGAAAATGCGTCATTTCAATTTTTTTCAAATATCGTAAAAACCAAAAGAGATGAAATCATAAACTAAACGGTATTCAATTTAAAACATAATTGTCTAAAACTTTCCCTATTTAACTGCTTTCCTATCTCTAACAGTTTCGGAGATCGCAATACATGCATCACCAATTTCGGGCACACTGGATAGTTTGGAACCATCATCAATTTTGTTTTTTCATATGGGCGCCATATTGGATTTTCACGGATTTGAAAAGCCCCTGTTTTTTCCCTTACAAATATGTGTCACACTTAGTGAAAAAAGGTAGGTTATGCGTTGAAAAACGAAAAAATATGATTTTGTTACGAATTTGGCAACGTCGCACGATGAAACGCTCACACTTAAGGTGATTCTACTGCATTTAATCTCTTAACTACAATTAATGACAACATATGCTTATAAGTAATAGTTTTTCCTATGTGAAAATCTTTTGAAAACATAGAAATTACCCTTTTTGAAATTTTAACACAAAAAAGAAAGGAAAAAACAATAATGTGTCAAATGACACAATAACTACCAAAATATTGAATTACAAATAGAATTGTCTAAAACTTTTCCCATTTAACCGCTTTCCTATCTCTAACAGTTTCGGAGATCGCAATACATGCATCACCAATTTCTAGCACAGGTCTAACCATGAAATTCTCTAGCGTGAGATACTTACCGTTTCCAGACGTTTTCAATTCGCGGGCTGATAATAACGTCCAGCTTTTCGCCTCGTGTAGTGTGATTACCTCAGGTTCAAGTTAGATGCTTATTGGTCAAAAAGGTAATTGTCTATTGAATGTCTGCGTCCTATTTTAATATTTTTGTTTACATTTACCATTATTTTAATTACCACTGCCAATTTGCGTGATTATTTATACTTTTAGTGAATTTTCTTTAAAAAAAAATCATTAATGAGGAGATCCCGACTTTGGAATTTTGAAAAAATTTCTTTAAATGTGCGATAATTAGGCCCCCTAGAACACAGATCCGGGGTCAGTCTTAATATATATATATATATATATATATATATATATATATATATATATATATATATATATATATATATATATATATATATATATATGTATATGTATATGTATATGTATATGTATCACACCGATAACTCAAAAAATAATAGGCCGATTTTGATAAAATTTGGTGAATACTTTCCCTTTGCAAGTGGCTTAGACAAGTACGTTAGCCAGGAAAATCAACGTAGGTTTTCCCGTAAAATTTGGTGTTTTCTTTCGAAAAAAATATATCTCCAGAAATAACAAAGTAAGGGCAGCCAAATTTGGTACGCGGGTTTATACAATTATAGGTAAATTACCTAGCAAATTTGGCTCTGTAGCGCAAAAGACAAAAAAGTTATGGGCATTTAAGGAAAAATAAATTGGGGTTTTCTTCAGATCGTCAAACTTGCGATTTAAAACGTCAAAATTGGCAACATTTAGGCAAAGAACTTGAATCTAATACGGGCTATGGAATGAAAATGTCTCAAGAATAATGTTTTACAAACCCTGAAGTATTAGTTTCAGCCGTCACTGTCGTTCATTTTACTAAAATGTTTCCAGAAAAGTCATTTAAATGCTTGGAAGTAGCCTTAGCTATAGAGTTTATCGTTTAATGGTATATAATTTTTGTCGAATTTTCGTAAAAAATCAATAAAGCTTAATATATCCGTTAATATACAAGATATGAAAAAAAAATGTATATATTAATTATAGGGTGTCTTGAGCCACATCTCAAAAAATTATTTCTACAATCACAGGCTGGCCCATAAGCCATTGGTGATACAAATTTTCTTTTTTTTTTAATCGAACACGCCTTATGTTATTACATTTTTGCATTTTCCATCGAAATATGATGCATGTTTGTAAGAAAAAAATTCTGGACGCAGCAAGTGCGTTATGGTAGCGAATTTTGATCATATGCTTCATATTTGAATAACTCAATTTGCTATTAACCTATAAGGTCGACCAAGAAACGAGTTTTTTCTGGAGCACTTTAAGTTTACTATCGGAAATTTTTGTACATTTTCAAAGAAAATTTGATGCCTGCTTTCTTTAAAAAAAAAACACACATTTGCTGATAAAAACATTTTAATGAAAATTCACTTTCATAACGCACTTGCTGCGTCCATACTTTTAGATGTATTTTTCCAGTGCTATTAACTAATTAGTTACTGGATTTTCAATGAAACTAATCAATTATATTACTGCCCAATACATTGGAAAAACTGTGAAATCCAAAGAAATTAAAAGGGATATAACTTGAATTGGGCTAGAAGATACAACATCAGTTTTAGTGAATTTTCGTAGAAAAAATTTACTAATGGGGTGATTCTGTCTTTTGAATTTTGAAATTTTTTTGCAGAGAACCCATATCCGGGGTCAGTTTTAAGTTTTATAGGTTTTATATATATATATATATATATATATATATATATATATATATATATATATATATATATATATATATATATATTTATTTATGTTTATTAATGTATGTAGCACACCGATAATTAAAAAGTAAAGAGCTGATTTTAATAAAATTTGGCATGTGCCTTTCTTTTGTAACTGGAAGCTTGGATAAGTTCGTTAGTCAGGAAAATCGTACGAGGTTTTCCGGAAAAATTTTAAGTTTTTATTCGAAAAAAAAAATTATCTCAAAAAAATGATAAAGCTATGATACCCAAATTTGATAGGCAGGTTTACGATATAAAAAGTAAACCATACACCAAAATTTAGATTTCTTAGTTACAATAAAAAAAGGTTATAAAAAATACTTTGTGCCAGATTATTTCAATGAAAATTCACTGCCATAACGCACTTGCTGCGTCCAGGCTTTTTTGGTTTATCACGTGGCGTAGCTGTAGCTTCAGCTTTGCATTATCATGTCTTGTCATCCTATTTATTTTTTATCCATTTCCATGACGCTCCAAAATTCAATTTGTGTTGGGGATCAACTCTATGATAGTACAACACAAAAAGTAAATTGATTTTGTTCAGGAAACAAACAATGTTTACATCATAGGTCAGTATAGTTGTAATTTATTGAAGTATACGAAGGAGCAGCGGTTTTGACACATATCACAACCATTACATAGAAAATACAAGATTTCGCCCATAAATTATAAAGGAATGCCGAATCCATTGATGCTATACCGATATCAGAGAGATCCGGGTGAACGCGCCTGTCCTATATCACGGGATCAGAACAGAAATAGCTTTACTCCTGCATGAAGAGTGCTGCATGTTACCAGCAAACCATGCCACTGAGTCGATAACCCAGTTTGATTCATGTTAACTCTCCTCTGATACTATCCGGCTTTAAATTTTTATCCTTTAGCATTCATTGATTGTAACGGCCTTTACTAGGTTAAATATTAGCTTTCTTTTGAAAGGAGGGACTGTGATTGTATCAATTTTGTGACCGTGTAACCTCGATTGTCTCTGTCTTAGAGAGTTTTTTCACCAGCAATTTGCTTTGAATCTAGTCATTAGCACACCTTCTTACGTTCGGTTTGGCTAGGACACGATAGGTTATGCGCGAAAAGTATGGAACAAATAAAGTAAAAGCGAAAGGGTATATTTTTGGGACGAATTCTCGAACACATCTATTTTATATAATAAAAATACACATTCCTCTGAAAGTGGATTTTCTACCATCACTGGTTTTAGAACAATCAACTCCTTCTTAGTTGGCAACTCCTTAATTTCTTTATAGATATTTTTTGTCGAACTTGCAGTACAAAACTGTCGCCACCTTACATTAGAACTTTTTAGAAAAAATGGCAACTTAATGTGAGAAATTTTAAATTTGATTGTTAACAAAACTCAGCAAAGCTAATTAGGCAAGCATATAAAATTGTTTCAAAATGCCAGCCGCCAACTTCTTGACAATACGCAAGTCTGTATAGGAATTCTTCTACATTTTGAATTATTTCTGGGCGAATTAATACAGGGCTTTCATTAATTCCCGAACCCCACGTGGCCGGATTCTGTCTCTCTCTCTCTTAGTGGAATATGATTTTATGGGTTGGTAGTCCCAAAAGTAACCAAAAAAACTACTAGACTAGGGACCCTAAAGTTACTAAATCAATTGACAATTGACAGTTCAGTCCATTGGCGCTCAATTCCTTTTGACGGTTATTTTGTATGTATATTGTGCATTTTCCAAATTTGACTAGTGTTTACCTTCTTCAAATAATTTTCTATCTGTTGTACAATAAAAATAAACAGTTTTTATCCAAACTTAGCATTTTCATTCCGTTTTTACGTAAGGTAAAAGTGTAGGTATGTTAAGGTTATGTTGTTGACGATATTCAACATCGCATGGAATGAAGCCCTACCAAATCTGTTCGTCGGTAATCTGCCCAAATAGGTACATATTTGTTCAATGTTACACAATACACATTCCCAAAACCGTAAATTAGAAGTCCGGCCTCATTTTGTTTACGTACATTACAAAATTTTGATATCTATACAAAATAAAAGTAAAATTTTATTGTTTTCAATTTATTTTTTAACAATCAATAACAGTAAACCATACATGAACAGACTTGCTGTTAAATATACTAAATAATATATACATTTAAGACATTTACTGTTTCACCTTATTATGATTTTTATATTTTTTATGAAACCCCAAAGGTGTTGTGAGACAACACTGCCATCTTATAGGGATTTCATAAGTTCAGGTTGTACAACCGTGTATGCCGGGTTGCCTAACTTAAGCGGTCACGTGTAGTTCGGGGATCAATGAAGACCCTGTAGTAACTAATATTTATTCACCAGTCAGATACATTAATATGTAGAAATGGTAATTTAGAATAAAACAAACAACGAGTCAACAATGCCCATCTAAACGTCCAGTGGTAAAAACAACAATTTTATATAAAACAAAACATTCAATATAATAACGCTAATTGTAGCACAGTCAAAATATTTCTGCAAACTATGCAATCTCAGCTTAGACAAAAAACTCTTTGAGTTACTTAAAAACTGGAAATGATATCCTTCTCTCTTACAGAACCTGGCAAATTATTGCATAATTTTGCTGCCATAATTAGGGGTCCTTTACCAGTTTTGGTTAGACGATGAGCAGGTTCATGCGTGTCATCAAATTGTCTTGTCTTATGGTGGTCTACCATACCGCAGCTTTATTTTGTTTAACAAAAGCGCAGCAACTGGATATGTAGAGGGATCTAACTGTAGACATATTATAGTTGTTTCATAGTTGACGATCCGAACGAGTTAAGGACACCCCAACAATTGTTCTCATATTTTTTTGTCACAAGAACAGCTAAAAATAACATAGCTTAGCCTAGATTGAATAAAGGCATGGTAGAATGTCAGTAAAGTGGACATGCTCACAAAACAAGTGGTCGGTAAGTGGGTTAATAACTTTGCAACATGGGTTATCCAAGACAGTTAGAGTCAAAATAAACACCAAAAAATTTAGCAGATTTTTGCTGCTGTAGAAATTTTCTATGGGGCGTCACCAGTACGCTATAATCTCTATCATTGCCGACGCTGTTAAAAACCATTATCGTTGATTTACACTGATTTAAGGTCAGTCGCGTTTTTACCACTAAGTCTGCATAGTGTCCCCCGAACTACTGAAATCCAACCCACAGTTCATTATGCTCCACGCTACGAATAATAGCATATGTGTTATTAGCAAAGAGAAACAATTCGTCCAACATCTGGATCCCAGTCGTCAAGAAAAAGAATAAATAGAAGGGGTTCCAGAATGCTACCCTGTGGCACCTCAGAATGCACTGCCAGATCTTGTGACAGCATAAGTTTTTTTATGTAACTCACGCTGCACTTGGGGTATTCAAGGAAGGCCAGCCTTGATGTAACCACTTAAAATGATGTAACAATAAATAAATAAATAAATAAATATTAAAAATATTATTAATTGTCGCACCTACTGAACTCTATTGTGCCGTGGTTGCTTCTTACACTGCTATTTCACTGACTTATATAATGAATTTGGCACACCGGCTCGTGTGTCGAGTGTCAACCTATAATCTAATATGTTGGGTTAGAAACTAAGAGGAAGTGTTCAAAAATACTGTGGGCGCAAATAGTTGCAATGTAAATATATTATAACATAAATACAATAGCTGTGTTATTAAATAGTCATAGTGGTATGTGTGCATAGTACATAACAAAGCTTTTTTAAAGTATCGTACTAGTATTTGATGGTGAACAACCTATTTTACCGACCTGTGATCACAGACGTTTACATAAAATAATAAAACTATGTTATGCAACAGCAAATGATGCAATAGTGGCTGTTATGAACGGTAATGTGGTTAATATGTTTTAAAAGGGAGGTTGAAACTTATCTGCCTCCTATCAGCTATGGTGTTTATTATACTCACACGTCTTTGTTGGAATTAATTAAGCAGCAATCCAATTGTGAGGCAAATTGAAGTCACACAAGAAGTCAGCATAGAAAAATCCAGAAACGTCCAATCTATTTTAAGTAAAATTACCAGTCTGTTTGCAATTTATAAACCAGTTTAAAAAATACAAGTCTGAAAAAAATACCAGTCCGGAAAACATATATATATATATATATATATATATATATATATATATATATATATATATATATATATATATATATATATATATATATATATATATTGTGCTGAGAATTGCAAAGGCCATATAAAGCTATAAAAACAAAAATGAAAACCCTTACGGAAACTACTATGATAATGTTAAATTCTGATTATTGATTAAAAAAATTGGGTGACCAGATTAGTAATGGGGGGTAGTAGTAGTACCACTGGTCAGTAGTAAGTAAAATACTTACGGTTTACACGTAATGCATATGGGTTATCTGTATATTGTATACATATCCACATCGTTCGACATATTTTACTGTACACTAAAACAGAAAACAAAATAATAACATTAAAATACAAGCACATTCACTATTATTGTTAGTCAGTGTTATTTGGAGAAGCAATGAAAGATAAATAGCCATAATTTGTTGGAATGATCATTAAATGAGTCTTAAAAAGTATAACTAGCAATTTGGAAAATATCTCAGATAAAGTGAAATTAAAAGAGCCAAAAATCTATATGTAGATAGATTGAAATATTAAGCATGAAATACATACTGTGGCGACCGATTACGGAGCATGATGATTCACCAACAGGGAACGTGGACGGAGGACGAAGCACGAACGTTGGGGGAAATGGATTCATTGTTGAATGTAACGCGGTCTAGTTAAGATATAAAATAACTCACTGTGTAATCGAGATATATTTATACATTAATAAAACTATTTGTGACTATAGAACATTGTGTATGTTATTGCGAATGCTAAGGCACCACAAGTGGCGACGAGGATTCTTTGAACCTGTTATATACGTCTAATTATAAAGGTAAGAATTCTTAACTGTACAGACTGCAAAAAGATAATAATTTAATTATGAGATGTTTTTTGCCACACTAAACATGTGGCTACATCTCTGAATATTAACTTTGATTCCGATGCCTACAAGATGCATGTGTATATGTGTGTATATATATATGTGTATTATTGTGGGTATCGAGGTAGGGCTGTGAGCACCAAAAGGACGGCTGTGAGCGCCAAAAGTAGGGCTGTGAGCACCAAAAAAAAAAAGAAAAAAGTAGGGCTGTGAGCACCAAAGAGTAGGGCTGAGAGCACCAAAAGGAGGGCTGTGAGCACCAAAGAAAGAGAAAAAAAATAAACAGAGCATGGCTGTGAGCCAAATATGTGTTTATGTGTGTGTGTGTGTGTACATATATGTGTATATATGTTTATATAAAAGACTCCCAGTTATGAGAACCAACGAGTATGAAACATGAGTTTGCTTTTGTTTACAATAAGAATGCACACGCGAATAAAAATATATATATTTAGAAATGTTCTTATATTTTAGTGAAATATTTACTACATATTCCTACGATAAATCGAGATAAGATCAATGCGACTTGATAAACATGTTTTATTAAAATGAGTCAATTTGTGAATTTATTGGAGATTATATTGTAAACAAAATCAGGTGAATGAAATCACTTAAAATACATTTAATTGTATTTATGTATGTATATAGTAACAATATCGGCAAGTTTGAACTAAATATCAACCATTACACAACACTATTTTATTTTGTTTATATTTTGCTTTATTGTGTGGCGATACCTATTTAACCGAATGTTTTTGCCAACTGTTGACGTATGTTAAACGGAGAAAATTCCTTTTTTTGAGTAATGTTTATCTTAACTTTATGTTAGGTCTTACGTAACCCGTAAGGTGTTCGATTTAGGCATCTTAATATTACATAATATGTCATAAAAAATTGGTACAGTAAAAACCGTACTTTGGATTGATAACATTATAATTTTTCTCGCGTACGCATGGAGATTGATATAACACACTTTTGATTATTTATCCTTTGTTTATCTTCTTCTTTTATAATCAGTTATGACAGAGACAGGAATCAGACCATTTTTAGGCGATACCATCGACAAGGCTTTACTTAGAGCGGAGTGGGAGAAATGACTCAGAGCGCTGGATCTATACTTAGCCTCAGAAGATATCGCCGATGTCGTAAAGAGAAACAAACTTTTGCACCTGGGCGGTCCACAGTTACAAGAGGTAGCTTACAGTTTACCGGGAGCTATTGAATCAGTCAATACGGAAGGAAATAACGACGTTTTTAAAACACTACTGGATAATTTATCAGACTACTTTTCTCCCAAATAAATTTCTACATTTCAGCGCCATGTATTCCGAACTATCAAGAAACACGAAAATGGAAACTTTAACAAATTCTTGTTGAAGATAAGACAACAGGCGAAGCGTTGTTTTTTCGGTAGTACTGTTATGGAAGCTAGTGAAATAAACATGAAAATTAAAATTATTGATAGTTGAGCTTCACCATATTTAAAAAGTAAACTTTTGAAAAAGGAACGCACTCTCAACGAAATTATTGAGCTTTGTCAGGTGCGCGAACAAATATCAAACCAATCAACGGCTATGGGTGCAGGTTCAAGTGGCCAAAGTACCTCATTTCTGACAGTAAACAAAATTGGAACAAAGCACAACAGACCGGTGTACCCATGTTTTAAGTGCGGGAAAATTAACTTTATAATAATATAAAAGTATGCCCGGCCCAAGACGTCAAATGTCGAAAGTGTGGCTTCCAAGGTCATTTTACTAGATGTTGTAGAACGCACGATACACCTAAAAGACCATTGCAGTCCAAGTTTCCCCGAAGTGATAAACGAGTTAGATCGACGGTAAATTTTGTGGATACTGAAGAAATGGAAGCGGACCCAACAGGGAATGACAGCAATAATTTTGACTGTTTTAGTGTCCATAAAGCAACGCAGTCCAACCAAGGTGATTCGTCTGACGACTTGGTCAAATCTTTAGCAGGTAGAGTTGAATTAATATTGCTTATAGATTCGGGGTCAAAAGCCAACATAATAAGAGGAACTGACTGGGAATCACTTACTTCACATAACGCAATTATTTGGGATCTTGCCACAAAAAATACGGATTTGCTAAAACCATATGGCACTAGTAGTTCACTTGAAATTAAATACAGATTCACAACAACAATCAACATCCAAGGTGAAAGTGAGCTTATTACAACTTTTTATGTGGTAACAAATAAAGACATTTCCATAGTGGGAAAAGATACAGTCAAGGAATTGGGAATATTAAAGTGAGGACTTAATGTAAATAAAATAGAGAAAACAACCGCGTTTCCCAAAGTAAAAGATGTTTTAGTAAAACTATGTAATAGACCCATACGTAAAACCCGTACAACAACCAGTAAGAAGAGTTCCAGTCGCAGTCGAATCATAGGTCGAAGACAAACTGAACGAGGCCTTACAAAATGACATAATTGGAAAAGTAATGGAACCTAGCGCCTGGATATCACCGGTAGTAGCGTAGAGCGAGCGAAGATATCTAAAGAGAGAACTACCCTTTGCCGGCATTTGACTCCTTAACTAAGCTCAGAATTGCAAACTATTTTTCACGCCTCGATTTGTTAAACGCCTATCACCAACTTGAGTTACACCCAGATAGCCGTCCTATTACAACATTCATTACTCACAAAGGAATGTTCCGATATAAACGATTGATGTTTGGAGTCAATTGGGCACCCGAAATATTCCAGCGAATCTTTGAAGCGATGCTACCATCGTGTAAAAATTGCTTAAATTATTTTGATGACATAATTATATTTGGCTCTTCTAAGTTAGAACACTACAGATGTGTTAAGGAGGTTCTAAATGTCCTTGAGGAAAACAATGTTGCGCTAAACAAAACGAAGTGCCTAATAAAGGTGCAAGAATTTGAGTTTTTTGGTCACAAGATAGCTAACAGAGGTATAGACGCGGACGAGAGGAAAGTAAAAGCCATTTGATGTAGGAACCGAAAGACACATTTTCTCAGTGATAGAAAGAAGCACACATAAAGCGTTGAAGATATATATCACAAGTTTGGGGAAAGCAGAATAGATGAAGAAATAACAAAAGCAATAAACAAACTTAATAACAACTCTTGGCCCACTGCAGATAAAAACATATACTTCCCGTTCAAATCAGAGCTATCTTCTAGGGATTCAGTCTTGTTGAGAAGTAATCGTCTCGTGATGCCCAATCGTTAATAAACCAGGTCTTGGAACTAGCGCATGAAGGGCACCCTGGAGAAACAGTCATGAAAAGGCGTCTACGTGCAAAGGTTTGGTGGCTGTTGATAGATCGACATACGGAACAATTCGTAGAAAATGCCGAGACTCTCTCTTGGAATCACAGCCTAACACACCACCTCCGATGTCACGCCACAAGTTTCCAGAAGAGCCTTGGCAATGTCTGTCCATAGAGCGTATGGGGCCTCTGCCAAACAGAGATATGGTACTGGTTATAATCGATTATTATTCCAGATACCAAGAGATCAAATTTCTAAAATCCACAACATCATCCATAATCATCGACCATTTGACAGAGATGTTTTCAAGACTGGGTTTCCCAAGGCGCATCAAAACAGATAACGGGAGACAATTTGTGCGTAAAAAATTTGTAGATTTTTATCACAACACTGAGTTAATAACAACTCAACCATGTTGGCCCGAAGCTAATGGCAACGTCGAAAATGCAAATAAGTCAATAATAAAGATACTTCAAATTGCGCATGCTAATAAACGAGACTATCGAACAGAAATAAGAAACTTCATTTTGATGTACAATGTCCCCGTCAGAGCTACTATTGGGTAGAAATATTCGTGACAAATTTCCTTCTATATCCGACCTTGTAAAGAGCGAGGGCGATCAAGAAGCCAAAGACAATGATATGAATATGAAGCAAAAAGAAAAGGAGAGAGAAGATAAGGTTAGAAGGTCAAAAGAGTGCGATATACAGCCAGGGGATAAAGTAATAGTACAGAACATGGCGATGGCAAATAAACTAAAGGGTAGATTTCGCGACGAAAAGTATGAAGTGGTAGAAAGTAAAAGGAATGAAGTTACACTAAAGAAAGATAGGAAAACATTTAAACGCCACACGGCACATGTAAAAAAAGTACCTGGAGAATCACCAGAATATTTTAAACATTTAACTTTTGTCCCAACCAGCTCTTCAACCGATCACGCCGCCTCCAACCATTCCACACCAGCCGGTGGCTCCGTTATCGAGCACGAGGACGACATCACACCTACAAGGATACCACCACCGAAGCTGAAGAAAAAGGAGGGATTGTGGCGACCGATTACGGAGCATGATGATTCACCAACAGGGAACGTGGACGGAGGACGAAGCACGAACGTTGGGGGAAATGGATTCATTGTTGAATGTAACGCGGTCTAGTTAAGATATAAAATAACTCACTGTGTAATCGAGATATATTTATACATTAATAAAACTATTTGTGACTATAGAACATTGTGTATGTTATTGCGAATGCTAAGGCACCACACATACCAAAGAATTATGTTATAAAATCAATTACCTGAAGGTAATGAACAAAACAAACCCCTGTATGATGTTTTCAATATGTAAGTTTAGTTTAATTTATGTGAACAATGAACTGGAAGTTACTAAAAAACAGTGTTAAGTGTTGTGGACCTTTTTAAATCAAGATTACAACATGAACTGAATTAATGTTATAAAAATTATTGTTGGTTATGTTATGTAGAAATAAGGTTAGGTCAGATGTCAATTTTAAGAATAGAATATTCAACTTACTCGACGGTTCAAAGGTGAATATCTGTCAAACATGTATTAATTAATTGGAAGAGAGAATGCTCTGATCAGACAGGAAATACCAAATGTTAGATGAATTTGGGCAACATTTCCGCTTTTGTTATGAATTATTGTTGGTTGTTGATGAAATTGAGATGCCAGAGAGCGTCATTCTTGTTTCCCATTTAAAAATAAAATATTTTAAAGTATAAATTGTGCAAGGAAAGTTCAATTTGCCGATAAAACAAAGAAGAGACGTTACATCAAGTTTTTAAAGTACGAGATAAGCAGTAAATATATGAAGAATACTTACATTTGAGGATACCCACTACCATTAGCGAGGAAGCCAAGGTTAGAGATTTATTTTGTTTAATGTATATCAGCTCAACAAGACAAATATTTCAATAAAAAGACAGCCCATTCTGTCAAATATCATTTTAAGCAAATGTGTTTATGGGAAACTAAGATTTAAATGCATAAAATAGAAATCTTATAGGATAATTTAACCATAGTTCAACATTGCGAATACAGAGGGAGTGCAGGTCAAGGATCCAATATTTATTAATCAGAACATTTGAATGACAGCCGAAAATTCGGGTACTAAGATTAATCATTGTAAATTGATAATATAAGTTTGATAAATTATAACGACGGATCCGTTTAGATTTTAAATTTGAAATTGTGCCAATAAAATTTGTTTACGAATTTTGAAACATAATTCTTTGAAACAAAATAAGATAAAATAAGGTTACTATAAATATTTGCAGGCTATTTTTTCCCTATTTTAGCAGAACTCACCACTGAGATAGTAAGTATATTAAAATATTTGAATACAATTTATTTGACATAGATATATATATAGTAGAAGGATAGGCAACCCAAATAACCCTGAGATAGCTTAAATCACAATTAATACAAGAGTCATAAAACATTTTATTCAGATAAAGTTTCACATTATAAAATATACAGTCACCCATAACACATGGTGAAATAATTTTTTTTTAATATCACTTTTCCATATATAAAATAAATAGAAATATAAAAACATTGAATTAACATAATAAAATATAATAAAATAAAATATATAAAATATAAAATTAAAGCCAATAATAGAATAATATATATATATATATATATATATATATATATATATATATATATATATATATATATATATATATATATATATATATATATATATACGTATACAGATGTTTTAATTACTTAATGATGGTGCCTTGTGATCAATTTAATAATTCCCACTAAAGTGGCATATTGTACAACGCTTGCGGTACAAATATTTAACAAGAAACTTGATAAGATCCAGCAACTGCTGCAGGTACTTTCAACGTATGTTTTCCAAGTTCATTTTATCATCGTCTTTTTTCCAATGTACCAATTATTTAAACTATTTTTCCTTTTAAACCTGCAAATTTGCGAATAAGGATATAAGAAGTATGCCGATAAAGATAAGGCTGATAACAACAGGCAGTTGGATATATTTCGGTAAACAGAAAATTTTAAGTTCCTTACCTATTGTTCTCTTATAGTCTGTTTCTCAACTTATTGCTGTAAATATACTGATAGTCGGTGCCATCTTTTATGACTTCATACCCCAGATTTGTAACCTAACATCGAAGGCCTGAGAATGCGATAGGGTAGTAATATAATTTGTCAATCATAATTTAAGGCATTGAAAGGGTGTACGTTACGGTGCCATATCAAAGCGACTGACTACGTCGATTGTGTTTATTTGATCATACAAAACTGAAGCTGTTTTAAATTTGCAGTCAATGCCTTCAAGGATAAACGATTATAGGACAACAAATGCATTCTGCGTGTAATGTTTGCAACGAAACCATACTGATCAGGAAATTGAATTTTTCAACAACTTCTCTTTTACACTTCTCAAATACTCCAAAAAATTGGGTGCCACTGGTGATCGCGATTTGGAGCGTTAAAATTGATGATTTTTTAACAAAGATTCTGAAACCAACGCGGGCTATGTAGAATAAATGTGGTAAAAGGTGTGTTTTAGAAAGCCGTCAGCTTCAGCTTCAATTGCCATTGTACTTAATTTTGCTAAACTCTTTGTAAAAAATTAATTTAATTAGACCGCTTCTCTGATGCTTGGCAATAGTTTGAGTTATAGAGTTAGTGATTTAATGACGAGTATTATTAGTAAAATTCACAACTGAGGAGAGCAAGACTTACAGCAAGGCGTTATGGTAACGAAAAAGATATCAATATATACTATGAAAGAAAGGTTGCGGTAGAAAGTGAGTTACGGCAACGAATAGTATATCAATCAATACGCACTTCTTGCGTCTAGATTTCTTTATTTTAAAATACTCTCGTGGCTGCAACACTAACAATTGCTCTTCATAAATGCACTGTGCTGTTCTCTTTATTCATCACATTTCCCAATCAGTTTAAAGTATTTTTCTTTCATATTTATATCAACGTTTCATTGTTAGTTTGTCAACACCAGAAGTTTCCTTTGGTCCAGGATCTGTAGAGGGTTTCTTCAGTTATTTCCCTTGACTGTGTGCAAATAGATCACCTAGATATATCTTACAAATCTCACTTATATAATACCATTAATCTCTTCTTTTAGATAGGCTTGACAGTATTTAGTAAGGTTTGTAATTTCTAGTAATATATTTCCGTTGTTGCCGTTTATATAATTATTATATATTTATGGTTTATATTATATTCTTCTAACCTGTTAGTACATTTCATGCAATGGTTATTTTTTATGCACTTTTCGATTAATTCACTGTTTCTTTGCAACCATACTTCCTTTGCTTTCCTAGGTCTCTTTGCGTCCATATCTCCCTTGCTTTCCTATATTTTTGTAGGCCTATATAAGTGGTTCACTCAGAATTTGCTTGCGGTGATTCAATTGGAGCATGCTTATTATTTTCCAATTGTAAAGGTTATTGAATACACTTGGCAAAGGTAGCAATGTATAAACTAGACGTTGTGTATACAGAATCCATTGATGCTGTTTCAATAATAACGATAATCCCAGATCAATGAGTCTTAGTATTGGGATAAATTCCGATCAGGAGGAAGGGTGTTACATGTAACCCCGTAGATCATTTTGAAACTGTGCGAAATCCCGACTCGCTACATGCAGGACGCAAACTGGAATGCAGATTGTAGCCGCTGATTACCGGTACAGAATCGATTTCTGTTCTGGACTCGCTGTTATGGCATTTCAATAATAAAATGAGATTGGAGTCATATCAGTGTAAATACAAACAAGCTAGACCGTTATGTTTAAAGATTGGTAGTTTGGATGATGTAAATATCAATTCGTGTTCGCGGCGTAATAATCGCTATGAGCACAACATTATCTTCTTCATGGCGCCGATATTGAATAATCATGGATGCTGTTTAATTAGGTCCAGGGATAAATGATTGGGAATTGAATATTTGCAATATGTGATATCTATTAGGGTTATGAGGTTTTTATTGTTGAACACAAAGGCTGCAATCCGAAAAAAGAGAAGTAGGTATTTAAACATTCAAAAATTCAATCTGGCGCCAATAAGAAGAAAATTAAGTATAAGATGTTTCCAAAAAACATAAACGTTTTTTAAGAATCTTTATTTAACAATCATGTTTTGAATTGAAAACTGTTTCAAAAATCCGTAAATCCCATTGATAGTACCTCTAATAAAAAATGTCTGTGCGCAGCAAGGGCGTTATGGTAGTGAATTTTCATAAAAATGTTTCTACTAGGAAATATTTATATATATATATATATATATATATATATATATATATATATATATATATATATATATATATATATATAAGAAAGCTTGCATCAAATTTGGTTATCAGTTTAACCTATATAGGAGAAACAATGTAGCATATTCCATCAAAATAACTTTACTGTTTGACAATATACAAAAATCTTCTGAAAATAAAGTTAAAATGTGCCCAAAAAACTGGTTTCCTGGCGAAAGAAACTTAGGTTAATAGTAAATTAAGCTATCGAAAGAAACATTTAATGAAAAATCGCTACCATAACGCATTTGCTGAATCCCGAATTTATTTTCTCACAAACATGCATTATCTTTCGATGAAAAATGCAAAAATTGCAATAATATAAGGCGTGTTCGATTAGAAAAAAAAAAAGAATTACCTGTGACTGTAAAAATAATTTTATAAGATGCAGCTCCAGACATTGTATAATTAACATGTAAAAATTTATCTCATATTTTGTATAATAATGGATATGTTGAGCTTTACCATGGAAATGTGTCACCCTGTATATATGAAAAGAGATAAAAACTGAAACTAACCCGGATATGGGTTCTAAGGGGCCTAGTTCGCGCTTATTTGAAGAAATCTTTTCAAAATTCAAAAGTCACTAAAAGTGTATCCAACTCTATGAGTAAAATTGTGATGGCCAAAAATAAATATGAATGTAAGAAGAAGAGTATGCCTACATTTGTATTACAAATGACAGAAAACAAAATACTTATATACATGTCACTTTGAAAGTAGATCTGACTTTTATCAAAATAATTTGTTAGTTGAATATGACATGTACTGTTGCCGTGGACAAGTTGTCAACTTGTCAAATGTTACAATGTATAATCTATCTCAATAAATATTACTATTACTATTTCTATTATGGACTATTGTATTACGCCTTATAAGAATCTTGTTTTTTTTTTGGATTACGAAAGCTTATTTTACTGTTTAAACATTTTTCGATCCCTTAACCTGAAATGGTTTTGGTCTCACTTAACGTTTTTTCATTATAGCGTTACAGTAGATTTTAGAATCTAGAAAATATTATATTTTGTGTGAATTTTTTCGTTGCATACCTAGAACAAGTTTTATTTTCCTTCAATTATAAATGACAATTTTAAGTAAATTCCTATATTTTCTGTGCCCAATGGGTTGAAAAAATGCGAAACGGGAGAAGGAAATTTCATTTAAAGTTAAAATGACGAAGAGAACTTTATTCGAGGAACGAGCGTTTCTTTCATTTTTTTTAAATATTAATAACATTTATAGGTAAATTAGCAGATTAGCGTATTGTTCGTTTTTTGAAAAAAATCAGAAACATGCATTAACCATCGGACAAATGCTGTGATCTCAACTCCAAAATACAGTTAAGAGACCTAAAGTAAATTTGAGGTTCTGTGCAAGGTAAACATGCTACAACGGAGCTATAAATGCAAACTGTAAAAAACTCACCTTACAGAAGTCCATATAAAGGAGAAACTACTTACCAACACCGTTTCTCCATAAAAACTTCCACTTTGCCCAATTGAAAAAAAAACGCTAAATAATAAGCGCAATCTGATTCCTTAAAATTAAATAAATAACTGAAACTGCTACCAAAGCATCACATAAACGGTCTATTTTAAATTAATTTTCTGCAAATTATTTAATAAAATAAAGAACAATGAAGATTGTAACTAAAACTTAAGGCTTTTTAACTTTTTACGATATTTATGCTGCATAGCCGTTCATGTAGGCAGAACAAGGTCAATTTTGACGTTTTAAATCGCGATTTTTTAAGAATTAAAACTAAAAAGCTTATAACTTTTTTTATTTTAACGTAGAGATTCAAATGTTGGTGCGTGGTTTTCTTTTTACGATATAAACCTTCGCACCGATTTTCCGAAAAAAAAACCGCAAAATTTTCCAGGAAAAACTAGTCTGATTTTCTTGTCTAACTTACTAATCCAAGCCACTTACAAAAGGAAGGTATTCACCAAATTTTATCAAAATCGGCGCATTATTTTTTGAGTTATCGGTGTGACACATAAATATATAAATAAATAAATAAATAAATATATATATATATATATATATATATATATATATATATATATATATATATATATATATATATATATATATATATATATATATATATATATATATAACATATAAAGTCTGAAACCGACCTCGGATTTGGGTTCCAGGGGTCCCAAATAGCCCTCATTTGAAAAAAAATTCAAAATTCAAAATTCAAAACTCACGATCTCCTCATTAGTGAATTTTTTAACGAAAAGTCACTAAAAGTTATAGCGAAAATAAATCATCCTAAAAATTTTGTTTCTCAGAATATTTCAGACACCAGAAAAGCGAGATGGGAGTTTTGACCTCTGTTTTTTCAGCGACAGTTGTTGTGTTGTACGTGTGTGGACTTGGAATAAGAGCACTATACTCTATATAAACGGATAACAGTATAATTTATATAATTGGCTAAATCGAGCTACTAATTCGCTATATTCAATCAACAGAGGGACCTAATAAAGCCCGTAGCGTCTGTATAGTTTCACCAACAAGGTTAGCGTCATCAGAGGATGAAAAATTCTGGGTCTTTAAAAGAGGTGTTATAGCGATTTGGGTTCCCCAAGTATACTTATCAGTGCTCATCAAAGGTTTCAATCTTCGCCTGTGTATTTAATAGATTAATTAACAGATTAATTAAACATCCTTTCAAGTAGGACGGATTGTTATAATCAACTTATTCCTTATTAAATTTAAAATTTTCCTAGAACAACCTTTGTCCTATCTAGATGTAGGTTTGCAAGCCATTGGCTTTAGTAATTTATATCCCTTTGCGCTTCGGCGCACTGTATCCCAAGATTTCCCTTGGGATAATATTATTACAGTTGTATCCGCAAGTGAGAAGTTACGAGTTATATATATAAATGTAAGAATTTTATATCTGCAGATACCACATCTTGAAATAATACACGGATGTAAGCCGTGAAAATATGTTTATTCAAGTCTGAAGAGAATGATTTTGCGGCAATATATTTTTGCTAACTGGATTTTCCTAAAGAAGTTCGTATTTTTCTTGTGTGTTAAATAATACTAATTTACATAATATCTGTTTAACAACCCTACACAAGAATTTTAACTGAGTCTTTTTCTTCCTACAACACAGTGTTTGAAATACATCAAATAGAAAACAGCAGAGGAGACAGAATGTTATCAAATATGTTTTATCATCACCAAGCAGTGGCGGGGTAGCATAGGTTGGCACCCGGGGCGGTTTTCTATTGAGAACCCCCAAAAGAAAACCACAAATGAAATACTAAACATAGTTTTTTTCCCCTCAGGGTCGTTGGAACTGTACCACGAAGTTGTTCTTCTGTTGACGAAAGCAAAATTTTAGGCTGACCAACACCATATGTTATGAGAATGTCATCCATTGTCTTGTAACGATGGTCTAGTTCTCCGTAAAATCTATCAAGACCTTCTAAGATAGCTCTCTGCAGCTCTTCTGTCAATGTTAGTCCAGCGTCTTGATCCATTTCTCCTGGCATAAGTTTTTGAAATCTCGTCCTTCCTCTTCTTTCAATCGAAATATCCAAGTCCTCACATTTTTCAGTTGCGTAGGAAAAAGCTATTTTCACTATTTGGATACGTTGGCTTCGAAGAAAATTTTTAGGGCTTTGATTTTTATGACACACTTTTCCAGCGATAGCCCAGATGTTTGTATATACTCTTGTGTCTGATTAACTTCTTTTAGGACTTCACACCAAAAAGAAGGGTAGCGTAAAGAACGGAAGTCATACAAAGCTGCTAAGAGAGCTGCTTCTCTTGTATCGGCGTTTTCCCTGCTGCTGCGGGATCAGACATCTCTTCGAGTGTTAATACAAATTTTTCAAAATTATTCTTCAGTGGTTTAACAGCGTCGTGATGAGAACTCCAACCTGGTTTCTACTAGTCTTTTGACCGATACGCCGATGGGTGGATGATAAAAAGAACGTGTAAACTCTTTCTACTGTTCCGAAAAAATTTACTCTTGAATTAACACTCCAGAAATAGTGCACTCCACATAGATTTAGTGAATGATTAACACAAGGCTTAAAAAACGCTTTATGATTGTGTTCTTTGATTTTTGCTTGTACACCACTAGCTCCTGCGATGGTTGCAGCGTTATCATATCCTTGAGGCCGACATAGATATATGTCTATGTTATCCCTCTACAGCTGCGTAAGGATATTTTCAGAAAGTTCGACTGGAGTCTTTCCAGCTATTAGGAAGAAACCTAGGAATGATTCCTTTACTTCAACTGGATCGCCTTCAATAGGAACATATCTGATTATATAACACATCTGATCTGAACACGTAATATCTCTGGAGTGCTATCGAAAATAATTCCAAAATATTTTGCTTTCCTATTGTCGTCCACAATGTTATTTTTCACCTCTTCCCCCAAAAGGCTGATGAACTCATTTTAAATACCTTTGGATATATAAGAATCTACCCGTTTTCTTTTTGTAAGCATGTTAAATCCTTAGCATATGCTTTTTTAGCATTGGGTCATATTTCGACAATAGATTAACTAATTCTAAAAAATTCCCTCCAATGTCTGATGAAACTCCCTCTCTATGCCCTCTAAGAGGAAGATTTTGGCGTGCCAGGAAAATAATAAGATCTAAAAGGCCACTCAAAATGTCACGCCGCTTCGTTTTTTCTTGGTATAAAAGGATTCGATGTTCAATAGTTTTTACAGCATCAATCCATTTCCCATTTCCCCATGTTTCGCCCTACCAAGACATCGCACTGAGTCACTGAGCGAATACGCCACTCGCGACTGATGTGAAGTATACCGAGAATTCGAGGCGCGTAGGTATAAGGCGCGTTTCGGCCATTTGTATGTATGAAGACGTTATACGACTTGTTTTACTTGTGCCGTGATTATACAAGGTCTAATACTGACTGCAACTTAAATTCAAATCGGCCCAAACCGATAATTTAACTTGACTGACTTTTGTGATAAAACAGGTATGTATTTAAAATCAAACCCACCTCTTGATCTCTAGGCTCTATCTACTATCCGCCAATACACTCACTCGCTCCTTTGTTACATATTTAGTGACTATTGACTATCGACTTTCGACTACCGTCGCGGGACGCGAAGATTGTAAACAATAACACTGACTGTGATTATTTGTTTTAATTGACAGATGGCGCGGGGCTAAGGTTACGGCGCGGGTCGAGGAAGGGGGGTGAAACATTTGCCCCTTGCGCCCGCGCCGTCCTCGTTGGGCAGTGCACCAGTGGCTGGCTACTAAGCTACGCGAGGGAGTTGTCACCACGTTGTCACCCCTTGGTGCTTAGCATCCGGGGCGGTACCCCCCCCCCCCCTTTACGCCGCCACTGTCACCAAGATGTGTCACTCAAATCTGTTTAACTCCAACTACGCATACCCTGGTGCAGATATTGACAGTTATCATAATCTGGCACTAGCAACATGCCAAAAGGCGATGAGAAAAACCGTAAACTAGAACTAAAAATAGTATGTAGAAAACACGTTTTTAAAAATATCGCTAGTGTTTTGTAGGTTTTATTAAATTTTAGCAAAAATAGGTCTCCCAAGTTGATCAAACTATTAGGTTATTTTAATATTTATTTTCAAAAATATGCATATTTGAGCCAAGTGAAGACTGGAGCCTGTAGTGAGCACTGCTAAGTACACTTGAAGAACCCAAATCACCACAAAACAACCTCTTAAAGAACTGACGATCGTTTCACTAATAAAGTTTGCGTCATTAGAGGATGAAAAGGTCTAAACTACGTACTACTAAACATCACCTTTTATAAGTACACTTGGAGAACCCAAATCACCACAACACATTTTAAAAGACCTGACGATCGTGTTACTAACCAAGTCATCAGAGGATAAAAAAAAATTTCATCCTATGATGACGCTAACTTGGTTAGTGAAACAATCGTCAGGTCTTTTAACATGTGTTGTGGTGATTTGGGTTCTCCAAGTGTACTTATCAGTGCTCATCACAGGTTCCAATCTTCACGTAGTGAATCACCTTTTATATTGAGTCTTACGTAAAGACCAATACCGAGAGAGAGACTCAAACGCAGGCAAATGTTCTGTGTAGTACATTTTAATTGCAGGACGAGGTTTTTAAACTCCCCCTATAACTTTACGTGACAAGTTTCGGAATATGTACCTGTATCAAAGACAGAGCGCAAACAAAGAAGGATAAATCAGTGGCAGCGCTCGGTTTAAGGAACTTTTGTTTTTTATTGCCTTAGAAATAAAAATACTTTCGTACATCACTAGCTTCGCTATGGTTTGATACGGAATATTTCTAAAACGGCTCATTTAAATATCACATGATTATATTTTTTAAATCTGAAGAAAATGAACTTCCATTCTTAGCAAACGTATATAGTGGCTTCTATTTTTAAAAAAAGTGAAGTTAGGTGTTTTTTTTAATTTTGTGATGTTAATTTGGTTTTTCCAAAAGAAAATTTTCACAGCTTGTGAAAAGTTCTACAACTTTTATTTAGAAATATTTATTCTATCTCCAGAAATAAAAGTAGCACAAGATGCACTAATTATAAGGAACAGACCCAGTACATATAGCCTTACATACGAGACCTTGTCCCGGTATTGGGGAACAAAATTGGCCAGGGCTGACAATTTACAAATAAAACTCGGGACGCAGCAAGTGCGTTATGGTAGTGAATTTTCATAAAAATGTTTTTAATAACAAATATGTGTGTTTTTTTAAGAAAGCAGGCATCAAATTTGGTTACCAGTATAATCTATATATTAGAAACAATGTGCCATGTTTCATCAAAATAACTTTATTGTGTGAAAATGTACAAAATTTTCCAAAAGTAAACTTAAAGTGTTCCCGAAAAAACACGTTTCTTGGTCAACCTTATAGGTTAATAGCAAATTGAGCTGTTTAAATATGAAACATTTGATCAAAATTCGCTACCATAACGCACTTGCTGCGTCTAGAATTTCTTTTCTTACAAACATGCATTATATCTCGATGGAAAATGCAAAAATGCAATAACATAAGGCGTGTTTGATTAAAAAAAAAAGGAAATTTGTATCACCAATGACTTATGGGCCAGCCTCTGATTGTAGAAATATTATTTTAAGATGTAGCTCAAGGCACCCTATAATTAATATATACAAATTTTTTTCATATCTTATATAATAACGGATATATTGAGCTCTATTGATTTTTTTACGAAAATTCGACAAAAATTATATACCATTAAACGATAAACTCTATAGCTAAGGCTACTGCCAAGCATCAGAGAAAGGGTCTATTTGAAATGAATTTTCTGCAAATATTTTAGTAAAATGAAAGACAATGACGGTTGAAATTAAGACTTTAGGGTTTGTAAAACATTCTTCTTGAGACATTTTATTTCTATAGCCCGTATTAGATTCAAGTTATTTGCCTAAATGTTGCCAATTTTGACTTTTAAATCGCCACTTTGACGTTTTGAGGAAAACCCCAATTTATTTTTCTTAAAATGCCTATAACTTTTTTGTCTTTTGACTTACATAGCTAAATTTTGGTAGGTAGCTTACTTATAAGGATATAAACCAGCGTACCAAATTTGTTGCCCTTACTTTGTTAATTCCGGAGATATAATTTTTTTTCGAAAGAAAACACAAAATTTTCCGGGAAAACCTGGGCTGATTTTCCTGCTTAACGAACTCATCCAAGCCATTTGCAAAAGGAATTTTTTCACCAAATTTAATCAAAATCGGCCCATTATTTTTTGAGTTATCGGTGTGATACATATATATATATATATATATATATATATATATATATATATATATATATATATATATATATATATATATATATATATATATATATTTATATATATATATATATATATATATATATATATATATATATATATATATACATATAAAAATTGAAACTGACCCCGGGTATGTTTTCTGGGGGGCCTAATTAGCGCTCATTTGAAGAAATTTTTTCAAAATTCAAAAGTCGGGATCTGCTCATTAGTGAATTTTTTTTAAGAAAATTCACTAAAATTGTTGGTTGTTTGGTACACAGTCTCTATTTAAAACATTGTGTGCTAATTTGAACCGTCGTGACAACATACTACCTGGTACCGCACCTAGATGGCGACCCTGCCGTACATCTCACAATATTCTAGATTATAGCATTTCAACTAATAGAAGATATGCTAAGTGAGTGGTAAGATACGAACCAACGTGCCGCCACCTAGTTGCGGAACCAAGTAGTATGTTGTCACGCCAGCTCCAAATAACACAAAGTGTTAAAAAATAGAGACTGTATACAACCAACTAACAATTTAGTAAATTGTCAGCCCTGGCCCATTTCTACCCTAATATAGGGACAAAGTATGTAAGACTAGATGCATTTTCACCACACTTAGAACCGTAGACCGGTTTTGCTCTAATTAGAGCTCGTCAGGACGGCATACAAATTGTAGCGAAAATACACCTATAAAGTAATCCGGCTATGGTAGTCAGCCTTCCAACATTAAGTGAGTGGTAAGACACGAAGCAACGTACCGCCATCTAGTTGCTGAACCAAGTAGTATGTTGTCAAGCCAGCTCCAAATAACACAAAGTGTTAAAAAAGTAGAGACTGTATACAACCAACTAACAATTTAGAAAATTGTCAGCCCTGGCCCATTTCTACCCTAATATATGGACAAAGTATGTAAGGCTAGATGCATTCTCACCACAATTAGAATCGTAGACCGGTTTCGCTCTAATAAGAGCTCGTTAGTAATTGTTCCGAAAATACACCTATAAAGTAATATGGCTATGGTAGCCAGTCTTCCAACAGTAAGTGAGTAGTAGGACACGAAGCAACATGCCGCCACCTAGTTGCGGAACCAAGTAGTATGTTGTCACGCCAGCACCGGCTTCACTCTAATTAGAGCTCGTCAGTACGGCATACTAATTGTAGAGAAAATACACTTATAAAGTAACAATTAGTAGTAGCTCTACAATTAGAGTCCCGTACTAAAACCGGTCTACGGTTCCAATTGTGGTGAGAAAGCATCTAGTCTTACATACTTTGTCCCATATTAGGGTAGAAATGGGCTAGGGCTGACAATTTAGTAAATTGATAGTTGGTTGTATACAGTTTCTATTTTTTAACACTTTGTGTTATTTGGAGCTGGCGTGACAACATACTACTTCGTTCTGCAACTAGATGGCGGTACGTCGCTTCGTGTCTCACCACTCACTTAGTGTTAGAAGGCTAGCTACGATAACCGTATTACGTTATAGGTGTATTTTTGCTACAATTAGTATGCCGTACTGACGAGATCTAATTAGAGCGAAACCGGTCTACGGTTCTAATTGTGGTGAGAATGCATCCAGCTTTTAATACAAGATATCATAATGACAAAACTAAAGTTGCATTTTAATTTATAATGTTCATGTTACTAATTTCTAAATTTTGTTTCAGGTAAGATAAAAGTCATCTCATACTTGCAATATAACAATCTACAAGTAAGTTTTTTTTTTGTTTTCTGCATCTTCTTTTTTATAACTTTCTATTGTGAAGCTAATGATTAATTATTTCATTTTAATCCAGTTGTATATTCACATTAAATTTGCAACCTGTATAGAATTCTCAATCCCACTTTGTTTTCCGTGTTAAATATTAAAGAACATAGGAGAAAATTCGCCACACATTTTGTAAATTGCTATAATATGTCATTACATAATTTCTGATGTTTCGTAGTATATGATGTTTGTAAAGAACAGATAGGACAAAAATCACATACTATGAAACATCAGAAACGCACAGCACACAGCCACTGCACCTCAACAAGAACAGACCGAGTCCTTACAACAGCACAAAGTCTTCTTACCATATGTTACAGGTGTCTATAATATCAAAACCATATTCACTATAGAGCAAAAACTGATTCGATTCCAAAATAATTGCACGGAATTTACGGCATTCTTCGTTGGGACTGCTCCCAAACTTATATCGGACAAACGTGTACACGTATATATTTTTTATTTCAACAACACACCACGAGGGCTTACATCCTAAATACATTTGTACCGTGGGTGTCGACAAGGAGGAAAGAGGCAACTTGTTAATTCTGGACTTAAAGGTTTGGAGGTTCGGAGGAGAAGGAAAAAAGTGCCAGCAAGGAATTCCACAACTTGGAAGTCCTCGGGACAAAAGAGCGTGCATAACAAGATGTTCTATGTCTGGTGACCTGGAAAGTAAAAGGGTGCATTCGCTCTGTTCCCCTGGTAGATCTGTTGGGGGCAGCAGGTGGAGAAACTATGGAAGAAAGCTCCTCTGAGCAGTGCCCCTGCAGATATATATATATATATATATATATATATATATATATATATATATATATATATATATATATATATAAGAGAGAGACAGGTCGCCAACATCACGTCGGTGGACAAGTGATGGTAGCCTTTGGGTGAGGGTGGAGTCACTGATGAGACTTATAGCTCTCTTCTAAATGGAGTCCAGGATAGCGAGTGTAGAAGCGACAGCGGCACCCCAGATGTGGAAGCAGTATTCGAGGTTTGGCTTATTTGTGAAGTATATAAGGTATAGAGATTAGCTGGTATTTGCGAGCTCTGAAGAGGAAACCCAATTTCAGCTGCTTCTGCAATTGATGTGACATGCTGGTGCCAATTGAGATTTCGATCCACATATCGATAACTCTCTATTAGTGGAGTTTCTTAATGAAAATTCACTAAAAACCGATATTTATTCATATGTCATCACAGTTCTCGTTAATAGCAACTCCTTTTTAACACGGTCAGGGCTTTAGTAACTCTGTTAGGAAGCTCAACAGACGACAGATTGACCAGACAAGGGTGGTTATAGAATGTAGCCCACCTTGTGAGAGAAAGCCCAACTTCCGCATGTTTTCACGTTTGACCGTATTAAAAACGTTACTGTACTTAGATATTTGTCTGAAGTGGAATTCATCGACAACATGTGATGGTAACCATTGACTGGCCTTAGCCTTACTATTTTAAATATAGTGTGAATGTATATATATATATATATATATATATATATATATATATATATATATATATATATATATATATATATATATATATATATATTAACCTTAAAAATAGTGTATTTGCGTAAGTGTTTATAAATTACGTAGCAAAAAAAGAATATTTAGCACTAACCTCCAGTGTGATAAAATCACACTGTGCAGATTTTTATGATTACCTGAACGCTTACAATTCCTGCTTTTATTAGCCGGTATCTCTGTTGATTGATATGACCCCTGCGAACAGTCAAAGTACAGGAACCAGAGTTTAAGGAGAGCGTCTTTTGAATATTTTGAAATAATATTTAATAATAACCGTCAGCGATCAGCGATCTTTCTTCATTATAAATGAACCTATCATTTATAGGTGGTGATATGCCAGCTGTTTATTAGCGTCGACGGATTTGTCCTGCTTCATTCGACGATGCTGCCTGTCAGAATGATTAATGGGCCAGTTGTTAAACAAAATGGCATTCATATTAATAAATGGCGGCATGGGGCAATGGCGTCCCAGTCTAAAAACAATCGTCCATTGACTAATAGATATTTAAGCCCGCGTTATAATTGCTACATTGATATTTCATGTGTATGGCCAAATGTATATTTGATGCTTTCAAATTGCTTATCGATTAATTTTGGCATTTTACAGCCGTTTTAAAAATGGCTGTCACAATATGTAATGGATTTGTGACATTTAAGGAAAACTGTAATACAGATACCGTATTACAGTTTTCCTTAAATGTCACAAATCCATTACATATTGTGACAGCCATTTTTAAAACGGCTGTAAAATGCCAAAATTAATCGATAAGCAATTTGAAAGCATCAAATATACATTTGGCCATACACATGAAATATCAATGTAGCAATTATAACGCGGGCTTAAATATCTATTAGTCAATGGATGGCGATGTATGTGCAGCGGAATTAAATGAAAACATTTATTAATGACCTGCTTTGATTGCCTTGCTGAACAGAGCAAATGCGTCATTAGATGTTCGTTGATATGTATGTTATCCTGAATGCTAAAGGACCTATTATTGGATTGCAATTTATGTGCTGGTAAGGATAATAGATAATAGTACCCAAAATAACAAAACCCAAATCGGCCAAAAACTCAACAAACCTATACACAGCATTCGGCGAACTGTTGAGGCCCCTCTTCTTTGAAATTCACCATGGACAAAGAAATATTTAAACTAAGACAATGACAGAAGTATAAGGTCACAAAAAGCATTCATATTGTGTGCTATGCAGATGCATTAGTAGCCAAAAACAGAGTTGATTAAATGACACTTAGCAAACATAATTTCTACCGGCCGAATAATAAAAATTCTGAAAAGGTGTGACAAATCTAGAAGATGTGTGGTTTTGGTATGCATGTTTAGTGCATGTCGATAGTTAACAAGTAATCAAAAAACGACAGACGAAATAAAGCTGTTTGCTAATAGATATTTTCTCTCATATAGCAATTATACAACCAAGTTATGCAAAGTAATGAGTCCTTTTCACTTGTTGGCATCTCTGTGGATCGAAATCTCAATTGGCACCAACATATCACATCAATTGCAGAAGCGGCTGCTAAGAAATTAGGTTTCCTCTTCCGGGCTCGCAAATATTTTTCACCAGCTAGTCTCTATACTTTATATACTTCACAAATAAGACCAAACCTTCGAATACTGCTCACACATCTGGGGTGCTGCTGCCGCTTCTACACTCGCTATCCTGGACTCCATTCAAAAGAGAGCTATACGTCTTATCGGTGACCCTATCCTTACCCAAAGGCTGCCATCCCTTGCCCACCGACGTGCCGTTGGTGACCTCTCTCTCTTTTATAGATATCTGCATGGGCACTGCTCAGAGGAGCTTTCTTCCATAGT
The DNA here is from genome assembly GCA_964006375.1 of Tillus elongatus. NCBI lineage: Eukaryota > Metazoa > Arthropoda > Insecta > Coleoptera > Cleridae > Tillus > Tillus elongatus. The sequence goes on along the minus strand of OZ023264.1, from coordinate 156,421,958 downwards.
TCTTCCACCTGCTGCCCCCAACAGATCTACCAGGGGAACAGAGCGAATGCACCCTTTTACTGTCCAGGTCACCAGACATAGAACATCTTGTTATATCCGCTCTTTTGTCCCGAGGACTTCCAAGTTGTGGAACTCCTTGCCGGCACATGTTTTTCCTTCTCCCCCGAACCTCCAAACCTTCAAGTCCAGAATTAACAAGTTGCCTCTTTCCTACTTGTCGACACCCACGGTATTTAGGCTGTAAGCCCTCGTGGTGTGTTGTTGAAATTAAAAAAAATAGGGCACAGGAAAAACAACAACCCACCAAGGTAACGCAACAAAGTATCTACTGCACAACATAGATGAATCAATATGTTGGAATAGAAACAAAATGAGTATTCTATACATTTAAATGTATGATGTAGAGACTTATTCCCTGGCTTCACAAGTACTTGGTTTATTTTGTAGTCGGTTTCGAGTAAATTTTATTCATTTATGCGCATTCTTGAAAACCATGAATCAAAATACGTTAGGGTGTTTTGATCAAAAGTTTTTATTCATAAATTAAAAATTACAGATGGCACCTTTCAAAGTTTATGTGACGTATGCCGATATTTAGCGTGAAAAAAAAACAACTGTAGAGATCTATGCCTTTACTCAAAAACTAATTAACACACCTTAAAAAACAAAACGCTTCGTTTTCAGCATAAGAAAGGTGAATGGTAAAGCTGCTTATAAATGGCAGCACGCTGTATATAAACTAGTAGAATACATGTGTACGAACAAACTTACTTTAGCAAAAGAAATACATACTGTACGACTGAACAAATAATTATTATTTTTCGCAAATAACATCAACTATATACACAACTTATTTAGGTCAGGTCTAATTACACATAAAAATACAATTATTGTAATATTGCTAATGCATGTAAAATACGAAGATAAACAAAAAATTCGATTACTCTTTAGAAAATTGCAATCTCATAATTATAAGTAAAGTAATCAACACACTTGCAAAGTTGCAATCCAATACTTTCTTTGCACACAATGCTGAAATGCATGGACAACAAATTTGCCTGAATAACAAAGACACATTTTATAAATATTATAACTGGGTCAATTAAATGCTTCTCGCTAAATAATATGATATATTATATCTAATATTATGACAAGATATTGTTCCTGGACATACTGCCGAGTCAAATGATTGGTTTTCCCGGCACCTGGGGCAGGCAAACGTGCGTTTGATTATTGGCTGCGCTTTTTTTATGTTGTAAGTCACTGCATTTACAAATACTACTGGAATGGCGATTTTGGCAAAATATTGTTCCCGAACACTTGCAAAGACCTGTCAATTAGTGACTGTAAACAAGTTAGCATTAGGTAGCAAGAAATGGCGAGAGGAGCACCTCTATGGGACGTGTCAGAAGGGATTAGTGACTGGAGCATAAAACTAATTACTATCAGAAGGAGAAAGTTTGGGAAAAATAAAATACGTAAAAAGCCCCCTGTTAAAGAAAGACACGGGGCAAAAGAAAAACAGGCAACATGCCTAATAAAATGGAAGAATAAGCTGACCGTGGTAATAATAATGATGATGATGATGATCATGACGGTGATGATGATAATGATGGTGGTGGTGGTGATGGTGATGGTGATGGTGATGACGATCGTGTTAGTGGTAGTAGACGCGTATATATAGCTAGGGGCAAAGGAAAAACAGGCAACAGGTTAAAAAAAGTAAGGGACAATAAGCTGACGGTGGTAATATGAGTACTAATAATGATGATGACGGTATTGGTGACGGTGATGACGATAATAATGATGATGGTGATGATAATCATGATGAAGATGATAATGGTGATGATCTTAAATATGGTGGTAGCGGTGGTGGTGATGATGATGATGATGATGATTATGGTATTATAATGATGGTGAAGATGATGATGGTGATAATGCTAATGATGGTGATAGTGGTGATAATGATGGCACTGATGACAATGATGCTGATGATGATGATGATGACGATGTTGAGGTTAATGTTTCTCTTGATGTTAATGTTGATGTTTATGCCGGTGTCGGTGACGACCTAAAAACAATATACCTATTTATAAAATGTTAAATAGATATATTTATCGTTGTTTATTCCGACATATCGAGTTTACACTACACTCTACACACTTCACAATAACCAATCGCAATTTCAATTGTACATTTATTTATTAAGATAGCAGAGAAAATAATAAATAATCTGCCAACTAATTTAGTAGTATTAGGGTAAAAATGGATAGCCTTTAAGAAGAGCCTGGTGAGTAAGGTAAGTTCTCTTAAAGTACTGTTGATGTATAATATATACTGCCTTGTTTTATGTAATGTTGACCGCAATTCCAGTTCTAAATATAGCAAAAAATGCACGGCTAATTTGTAGTCCTGGTTTGTTACATAGTAAATAAATACTATACTGTATGGCCTGATTTCTGCTCCTGAGATGCTCTGACACCCTGGTGCTTAATGATCTTCCTGTTCTCCCGAATATCATTAAGCACCAGGGTGTCAGAGCATCTCAGGAGCAGAAATCAGGTAAACAATGACACGTCAGTCTTTGGTAGTCATTTAAGAGAGAGTGACCACTGCTTCAATAAGAACAATGATGCCAGGATTCTACATCCCTCAAGTTTTGGAGTAGAACAATTCATCTTAGAAGAAATGGAAATTTTCAAACATGTCAAATGTTCCAACAACGAAGTTTTGAACCTGTCCAATACAGACATTTCGAATTTTCTTTCATTGTATAATCATTTAGTGAACTAATATTACCAGTTGTCTATGGTTCCTCTATGGCTGAATCATAACGTATACGAAGTTGGCTGTTCTGTGGCTCCCCCTCCTCTGCGCGATTTGTCTCTGACATTTCCGCTGTTCTGTCCTTGCTTTTGGTTCACCGTTTCGCCGTCTAACCAGCGCCATCTGCTTTATTGCAGTTTTCATTAATGGCCGACGTTCACTCTCGTCTTGTGTTTGAGTTGTCGTTTGTATTGTTTTAATGACACCATGAGTCGATTTTCCGGCACATTTGGGTATGTTGTTGTTGGACCGCTGGTGCAATAGATGAAGACTCCAGCCTTGGCAACCTGTGTATAGTTTGAATCTAATTTTTTCAAGAATTAGAAAGTAAGTATTGATGCCACTTTGCTTTTCTCGTATCACTTCTTTATAGAATTTTTCAATATCCTTATGAGTTCTCATGGGGTTTCTGCTTAACTGTGTGGCCTCCTGTCATGTTTTGCTCTGTCAGTTCACTCCACTGCCTTTTTCGCTTTGTAGATTCAATTTGACTTTTTTAGCTGTTGCACTAAATAACCAGCTTTTTAACTCGTTTAACTTATGTTCTGTTTTGATAAGGATGGCCTTTAGCCCGTTTTGACTGCATGTTTTTGACTTTAATGGGAATTAAGTAACCTTTTGGTTGTAACTTGTAGTTTTTACTTTGTGTTCGGCATGTAACATTGCTTTTTTAACCTATTTTAGACATGTTTTGCTATGTGACTGTAGATTTTTAGTCTTGCTGATGTATGTAAAGTTTAACTTGAGATCATTGTGCGTAAACCAGCACAATTGCCTACCAGAAGACAATGTTTTCTGACAGACCTTTTATTACAATTTTTAGATTTGCCCCTGATGATGGCTATTGTATAGCCGAAACGCGTAGGGCACCTCGTCAATAAAATTTTGCTGTCTGGAAGTGACGTTCAGGAATGAAGAGCAGTAAACTGAGACGTACCAGGAGAAAAACTTTCGGTAGCACCACTTGTAGTCGCTTTTATTCTCTTTCTAGCGACGTAAGAATTAGAATCTGAAGACCAAGAACTAAGATTACTTCCGTTATAACGTTCGGATGAACATTCATATGGTTCATCATCAGATAGAATTTTACCAAACAATGCTTGTAAACGACGTTGCTCTTTTTCATAGTTAGGGCAATTTATAATAGAATTTATTACTAGAACAAATTTATTCAACGGACAAAACAATAGATACACATAAACTGTTCGAAAGCGTCATCGATATACAAGTTTGAACTTGCATAAAGTGCGAATCACGTGGTCACCTTGGCCCAGTCAGTAGGTTGTTAGGTTGTTTGTGAGTGGTCCATACCGGACCTTCCACCGCGACCCAGTCAGTAAGTTTTGATTCTAAGGCCGCGCCGTGCACCTAAAAAGCTGCAAAAAATAAAATAAAAGTCATGCAATACGATTGTTTTATGTTATTTGCAGCAAATTGCAAAACAAAAAGTTGGCAGGGGGAACATTTTTTTTTTACATTACTGCACTCAACGTGTTAATTAAACTTTTTTTTGTTGCAAGAACATGGAAAAAATGTTATGCAACAAAGAATAGGTACATCCATTAGGGGAACTTAAAAACTGCACCATTGTAAAAGTCGTCGATTAGCCTTCCTTCTTTGGCGCTGACAAATGATTTCTACTTTGAGTTTGCTCCTTTGTAGTACAATTTCCGCTTTAGATTGCGCTTGTGCAGAAAACAAGATATCTAACATACCTTTTGTATTATGAAAAATGTCTCAATGAATTTATCAATGAAATTGCCTCAAACCCTCATATTGGATTACCAGTTACAAAGCCTCTATTGTTGTTACTACATACCTGCTTATCAGATCTCTGAAAACCACCGGTATTTCCGTCCCTGAATGCGAGAGAAGGAGAGAACAACAAGGTCACTAAAGTGAGAAAATCCTGATGCCGGATCAATATCCAGATTAATCATAGTCAGCTAAAGATGCAATCTGATCAAGCTCCGGCTGTAATGTTCAATTATAATAAGCGGAACTTCGTGCTGGTTTCGCATACATGTTCTGCTTTTATGTGATAACGTCTCTTTAATAAACCATTCAAATTTAACGTGAGATCTTACTCGATCTCAGAAATTATATAGCTGTAGTTATAGTAAAACGATCTAGTTATACATCTTTTATTTATAATAAAAAAAGGAAATTCACTAATGAGGAGATCCCGACTTTTGAAATTTGAAACAAATTCTTCAAATGAGCCCGAATTAGGCCCACTAGAACCCATATCCAGGGTCAGTTTCAATTTTACATGTTTATATATATATATATATATATATATATATATATATATATATATATATATATATATATATATATATATATATATATATATATATATATATATATATATATATATATGAGACATACTTGGCTCTCGGATTGAACCGCGTCCAGAATTTATGAAAACTCGACGTTTCGGCTCCTGTTTTGGAGCCATTTTCAGGAGGTAAACGAAATATGTAAGGACACTCTAAGACCTCAATCTACCTACTCCTTAGAGCGGTGGACAAAGGTGGGTTGGATTGTTGTAGCTCGATTACGGGGCCTCAATCTGCCTACTCACCAAATCTCGCGGGAGATCGTCTGTGAGGTCTCAGTGTGTTCAACCCTAGGCCTCAGAGAGATCTGACAGTTCGTTGCAGGTCTTGTATTATATATGTCGTTCCGTCTACCTGCTTCGTTATCAGTGAAAGTAGTAATGCCACGGTCAATTAAGCGGGGAGCTTTGGTCACGGTACTTAGAGGATGAGGAGGGTTAAGAGGGTCACCGGCATTTGTTGAGACAGATAATGGGGAAATAAAATTGTCTGTGGAACTTATTTTCTTTTGTGTGTTTGTAATGAAGGTATAATAGGTTTTCAAGTAGTCGGAAGACGAAGACCATCATCTCTCTTATTTAAGCAATCGGGATGTTTTTCAATCTCGATTGCTTCGCGGATAATTCTCGTTTTGAAGTTGTAAACCGGTACTATTGTTATGTAATTATCGATGTCTATTTTGTGTCCAAAGCTCCCCACTTAATTGACCGTGACCCTACTACTTTCACCGATAACGAAGCAGGTAGACGGAACGACATAAATAAGACAAGACTTGCAACGAACTGCCAGATCTCTCTGAGGCCTAGGGTTGAACACACTGAGACCTCACAGACGATCTCCGGCGAGATTTGCGGAGTAGGCAGATTGAGGCCCCGTAATCGAGATACAACAAACCAACCCACATTTGTCCACCGCCCTAAAGAGTAGGCAGATTGAGGCCTTAGAGTGTCAGGGTAATACGTCACCTGAAGTCTAAATGCCAAAAGTTTAAGTTTGGCTTTGGTGCCTAAAATAATATTGATTAGAAATTTAGGTAAGTTTTAATACGTTTGCTAAAAATTTTTCGAATACGATCAGTTACAGACATATTTTACTGTTTATTTTGTACGAAATAGCATTTAAATCGAAACTATTTTATTAAAGACTGTATTTTGTTTTTTAAGGTGTTTTGTGGTAATGTTGTAAACATAAGTATACAGTGAATCAATCTTAGGACGAATTGGACGTTATTTAATTAACAATTAAATTGGTAATTCATCATATATGTGTTTAATTTCAAAACATAAATTATACATACTTAAAAAAAGAAGCCAATAGATACGTTAACCTAAATATCTTTCTAGATGCCCAGTGGAACAATTTGTAACGTATAAACGTACAAAAATAATGCTAAAACAGCAAAGGTAAGTGGAAAGACCCTTTCCATCTTTTCTTTTCTTAAAGGGCCTAAGATTCAAAAAGAATGGGTTAGAAAATGTTATCGCAAAGGTGTGTGACATGTTGCAAATAAGATAATTTGCAGTAAGCATTTTAAACCTGAGGATTTTGAAGATGAGTTGCGGGCTAGGAAAATGAATACACAACCGACGCATCTAAACAAATGAGGTGCAAAGTTTGTGTTTGTTGGTTTTGATTATTTATGTATTTTGTGTAAGAGTATGTAGTACCTACGTATTATTTGAAGTTTGCCTAAGACCTATGAGGGTACCTATTATACCTACTTGTAATAAATTTATAGTTTCAGCTGTGCTTTCATTATATCTGTTGAACGGGCAAGAAAAGCATAATGAGAGTGAAAGGTCCGAAAGAATGATGCATAAAAATAGGAAAGCTATTGTGGAAAGTTTAATTAGCAGGAATGAAGAACCATCATTGAACACCACAGAACCAGCTAATGTAATTAAGCGTCAAGAGGAAACTTTGAGCATAGACTTGTCAGAAACACCACCCCTTAGTAAAGAAACAGATTATCTTAAGAAGAAAATATGAAGAATTGCAGATCGAAAACCTGCGTTTCAAGAAAAAAAAAATAGATTGCTATGAAAATCACCAAAATTTGCTGCAGGAGCATATTTGTGATCTATAATTGGGGCTAAAAGAAGCTGGCATTAATTTTGAAGATAGAGTGAAATAGCATTTAAAGATCTTTTAACTTCTAAACAAATAAAAATTATATAATAGCACAATATAGTATTATAATATCAAATATAAAATGTATAAGTTTTTTGCTTACAAAGTGATTGCAAGAATTATATAGCTACGATTTTATATGTGTACAAATAGATACCTACCTAAATATTATCTACAAAAATTATTTACTTATTGCGCTAACCCAGTGAACTATTTTACTATGAGTTTGCTTAGAAATTGATTGTAAAAATTATAAACCTACGACTTTGTATGTGTAGAAGTGAGTACCTACCTATTATGTACTAAAATTATTTACTTATTATATATAGTAGCCCAATGTATTATTATTTTACAATATGTAACAAGATGTATGGTTTTTTTTGGTTTGAAATTGTTTGTAAAAATTACAAACCTATTATTTTGTATGTGTACAAATAAATACCTCCTTAAATATTACATACAAACATTATTTACTTATTGTGCTAACTCAGTTATCTTTGGAGTTGTAAAAAAGTAATTTTACAACTCCAAAGATGTAGGACTTTTGTGGTTGTAAATTGATTTCAAAAATTATAAACCTATTTTGTATCTGTACAAGTACATACCTACCTAAATATTATAAAGTTAAAAAAATTACTTATTGTTAAAGTTGCATGTTATTAACTGAAGCTTATCAAGTAAAATAGAAAAACAATTGAGAAAAAGAAACCAACAACCTAGATTGCAGTTCAGAATAAGAAAATTATGTCCAATTTGAGGCATTATAAATTTATAATTTCATAAATATTATTTAATTTTTAATCCTTTTCAAAATAAACCAATTTACTGAATCCATTACTTTGAAATCGAATAATATCCTAAAACTTCAATACTTTCTGTTACTATGTGAACAAAATCTTAATTTCAAATTATTATTAAATTTTTAATCTTGTTACAAGTTTAAAAAACATAACTTTGTAAAGACGGACATATAAATGCCGGATGGTTTCTTTATTCAATGCACCATTAATCAACTAGATTTAAATTCCGACTTCATGTGACGTATTCCAGCGCCACTTTCTGATTGGTCGAAAGTTACCAGACAACCTGTCTAATCCATAAACCTTGAGCGCTGCCGCTAGAGGCTTAAACATCGTAAACATTTTCACAGATGCGTAATACAATTATTTATATCCAATATTTGCAATATTTTTCCGTTAAAATTGATTTTACAAAAAAATATGTCCCTAACTGCGGTCATCTTACTGTTAGGGTCACTATAAATACTAAGCAGATATTAATTACCCAAAATGGTTTGCTAACGAAACGAATATTGTGCTTGCATCATTTCAGAAGCTACTAATTTGACTAAAAGCTGTTATACTGACAGCGGTGTTCATGTAAATATACCCTTATAATATGCATATTATACCCTTAAGACTCAGTAACAGACTTTTTCAGTTTTCTTTTTTTATCAATACCGAATAATGATGAATATCATTAGCAGAGGATCCACCATTTGTGCTCGTCATTACCAGGATGAAGCTTTTTAAAGAGAATTATTCTTCGACGGCGTTCCTTAAAAAGACGCTGTTCTCTTTACCTTCGTAAGAATTTCTGTTAACTTTATTTTCTCTCCAGCAGTAATTCTAGTATTCGCATCAATTTTTAATTCATTTTAAGAAGCTTTATTACTTACACAGCACGTTCTAATTTAATCAGTCCACTAAGATAAATTATTTTTAGAATAAAAACCACAACCAATGTAATTTGGTTGGCGGTAGTAACTTCTTACTGCAACATTATTGAAAAAAAGTTCGGGACGCAGCAAGTGCGTTATAGTAGTGAATTTTTATTTAATGCTTCAAACTTGGATAACTCACTTTTCGATCAACTTATAAAGTTAAATTTTCTCCAAAAATGGCATGCACAATCGCCACAATAGTCACTTCTGGTTAGATGAGAATCCCCATGTTACCAGAATCAACTATTTCCAAGACAGGTGGTCATTCAATGTGTTTTGTGCAATTAAGAACGATAAGATTATAATATACGATGAAACTCTCACTGGTATGAGTTATAATGATATTTTGCACGAAGTAATTCTAGTTTCTCTCAACACATTAAGTTTAGAAGAAGCTAGAACAAGCTGGTATCAGCAAGACGGAGCACCGCCCCACAGTTTCCATTTAGCTCATGTGCATTGCCAATAATGGCCCACATAGATGGCCACCACAGTCCCCTGACTTAACACCTCTGGATGCAAGCATCTGGGGCTACATCAAAAATAAAGTTTACCACGAAACTGCCACCACAAAAGAAGACATGGTAGGTAGAGTTTTACGTGCCTTCAATTCACTGAATTCGAGACAAATCAGAAAGGCTACGAACCAAAACATTATAAGACGAATAACAAAATTCCTCCATGTCAGTGTGGGTAATTTTGAGCATTTGTTATAAGTTCCACAATTTTCTTATTTGTTTATGTGTTTTAGCTTTCCAATAGCTATTCGTTAAGTTCTGTACTCATTTATAATAAATAACTACTTATATTGTTGAGTTGTATTTTGGTTTTACAAGCTAGTTAATAACACATCGATTGTACAGAACTAAAACAAGGGAAATGCAGCGATTTGGATGCAAATACAAAGTATTCTCTTTTTTACGGGAGAAGGCCCAACAAATGTTATGTTCTCATTTGTGAGGGGTGGGACTTGACATGTAGACGTCAACAAGCATATTATCAAGTTCCAAAGCCTGCTTTAAATCTATTGTGACAACTTGAATCAAATAAAATTGAAATATTCGGGAAACGATGGAATTAAGGTATAGGGAATGCTAATACACGTTGGAAGGGAAACCAGATGCGAACCGAAATATCTCATAAAATAAAGGGTGTTCTATTTGAAATATACGAGTAATTGTGATTTCAATTTTACCAAATAATTCTCATCACCCTGTATACTTAAAAGAAACGCTATCAAACGTGTCGTTTAGGTGCCAATCTGAGGGTAATCTGTACAAAAACTGCGTCTTCTCATATATATATATATATATATATATATATATATATATATATATATATATATATATATATATATATATATATATATATATATATATATATATAAACATATAAAAATTGAAACCGACCCCGGATATGGTTCTAGGGGTCCTAGTTCGCGCTTATTTGAAAAAATTTTTGCAAAGTCTCACCATCGATACCTCTCTGTTAGTGATTTTTTTTAAATAAAAATTCACTAAAATATACGTGATACAATATAAAAGCCTGGGCTTAGCCAGTGCGTTATGGTAATGAATTTTCATAAAAATGTTCTTAATAGCAAGCATGTATTACTTCCAATCGTCACGTGTGGAAGTATCGCATCGGCAACAAAGATGTCATTTTTTTTTCTTTTGCTTTAACCTCGAAAAAGGTATCAAAACATATATAAAACATGATTTGGGAACGAAATTTTTTTTTGTCTGTCGGTCTCTATATCTGTCTGTTTGTAGCCACGATAACTTTAGAACAAATTGAATGTACATCTGTCTGTTAATAGGCGCAATAACTTCCGAACGATTTATGACATTCAAATTTTGTCTCCAGTTAGCACGCAGCAAAGGAACGTTTCGAATTTTTTTGGGAAAGACCGCTTCAGGGCGTTATATTAAGGAGTGAATTTGTGAAAATTGTTGTTTTTTTTCAATGAAACTCAAGTAATATCACGTTTCAAAAGTTTATTACAGGAATACAAAAAATATTTTCTTTGTGGTCAGTAGTAGTAGCAGTGGTGGGGGGGGAGGGGGGGGGTGGGGGGGGGCAACGCCAAGCAAGTAGGCCACAATGGGCACTTTTTTCCAACCACAGCAACCCAGCAACCATGCTCTACTCTTCCTCAGTTCCGTCGCCAAACCGCCTCGACCTCGAGATGAAGACCGTGACGGTCTTCAATTGGGCGGTACTTACCTGATTCCTCTGCAGACTCCTCGATCCGAACAATTCTGCTCGAAGACTCCCAAAAGCCTCGCATTCACACAGGTAGTGGTAGGACGTTTCTTCATCCTCGCCACATTCCTGGCAAATGGGATCCCTCTCTACGCCTATCAATGTGAGGTATCTTATTAGGGCGCAGTCGCCTGTCAGCACCCCAAGGATGCGGCAAAGCGTAGGTCGACTCCTGCCGAGTAGCCAGACAGTTTTATCTCTGTCCGGGCCCTCCACTAAATCCCTCGCCTGCCTGCAGCCACCAACCGACCCCCAGTGCCTTTTCATTGCTTCCTCGGTCCACCTGTTTAAGGCGACAGAGACTGTCTTCCTACTTATGCCTATCGGAGGCTCCGGTCCACAGAACGGCCGCCGGGAACCGAGTTTTGCGAGATTATTCGCCACCTCATTCCCCGCTACGCCACAGTGTCCCGGAACCCACACCAGTTGCACCTCCTTCTTTGTGTTCAAGTCATGGGCCTCAAATTCATTCCATGAGAATGTTTGTCTGAAGAGAACAAATTATCGCCGCTATGTGGAATGTGGAAGTTATGATTTGATTTGCAGCACTATTTTTTAATGGAAGCAGGCATCAAATTTGGTTACCAGTATAACTTATATAGCAGAAACAATGTACCATATTTCATCAAAATAACTTTATTGTTTGAAAAATCACCAAAATTTTCCGAAAATAAACTTAAAAAGTTCCTGAAAAAACTGGTCCGATTTTTCTAGCTAACGAACCTCTTCAAGCTCTTTAATCCCAAAAAGGTTTTATACAAAGCTCGCAAAAGGAATTTCGCATGAAAATTTGCAAACAATTTTTCAAGAAAATCCGAAAAATATTTTTTTACAATACCTTGATAAATATTTTTATATTAAATTATTGTACCTTCACTTCTGAAACACAAAATACAGGATGTTCCGTTTAGAACAATTGAGTTACGGCAGTTTGACATTTTTTAAATTTAGTCATTATTTGAGAGCGCCCTGTACACAGCTTTTGAATTTTTCGTCGAATAAAATAAACGAAAATCTTTTTGAGTGGATCAGTTTTATGGAAAGTATAATTTTTATAGCAGAAAAAAAATCTTGGGACGCAGCAAGTGCGTTATGGTAGTGAATTTTTATTAAATGTTTCAAATTTGAATAACTCAGTTTTCTATAAACTTAAAAAGTTTAATTTTGGTACGTAATAAGGCCTTTCCTATAGAAAGATATCCACCAAATTTCATCAAAATAACTTAGTAATTTTTGGAGCAAAAAATTTTTTGGAAGGAAAATTTAAAATTTGAATAACTAAATTTTCTATATACTTAAAAAGTTAAATTTTGGTACTTGGTAAGGGCTCCCATAAGGCAACATATATGGTAAATTTCACTAAAACAGCTTTGTTATTTTAAAATTTTTTTTGAAAGAAAACTCAAAATTTTCCCGGAAAACCCCGTCCGATTTTCCTGGCTAACGAAGTCACCCAAGCCATTAATAAAGGAAAGGCACTTGCCGAGTTTCATTAAAATCGGTTAATTATTTTTTGAGTTATCAGACGGATATTTATATATATATATATATATATATATATATATATATATATATATATATATATATATATATATATATATATATATATATATATATATATATATATATATAAACATATAAGAATTGAAACTGACCCTGGATATGGGTTCTAGGGGTCCTAGTTCGCGCTCATTTGAAAATTTTTTCGCAAAGTCTCACCATCGATACCTCTCTATTAGTGAATTAAGGAAACTACAATACCTAACCACATCAGGACAAGATACCAAATACTGCAAGTAATCATACAGGGAAAAATCATGGGAAAGCGCAGTGAGGAGAATGTCGTGGCTTCGCAGTCTGCGAGAGCGGTTGAACTGTTCATTAAATCATTTTTCAGGGCAGCAGTCAACAAGCTGCAAAAATCATGATGATCTCCAACCGTCGACAGAATATAGCACCTTAAGAAGAGGGTAGCTCATCACTTGAGAACGGCTGGACTGATTTGGCCAATTTTATTTGTAAAATACTCGTAATAGTCCGACTAAGGTTTTTGGCAAAAGAAAAATTGCAAAATTTGCCAAAAAAATTGGAAAATTCGGGGAAAAACTGAATTTTTTCGCTACGTGCGCGTTGTTTAACATATTAAAATTTGGAGAGGACATTGTCTATCTGGTAAGCTAGTTCCTAAGAAAAACAGATAAATATAAGATCTGCAACATTATGTAACGCTCGTTTCTCTAAAATATGACCTCTATTTTCATCTAAAGAAGCCCCATTGTTTCGTTAAATATTCCAAAATGTATTTAGGTTTAGGGTAGTAATAATTACACTGCTTCCCATCACGTCTCTTTAGTTAATGGATGGAAACTATCAAATAAACTGACAATTTGTTCTAATTAAACTATAATATTCTGCTATAACGGTCGAAACTTTACGCTACTCGTATTATCCATCTCATATAAAATAAGGCCTACTTGATACACCAGCTACGTCTGAGTCCTGCTCTCTCAAACTTGCTGGCTGACTACAATGACATAACACAATTCTGAAGTTTGGTGAAACGTTTGAATTCGATAGTTTGCTTTATGTAACAGTTGATATAATTTCCCAAAACATTTAGCCAATAATTTAAGCTTTGTTGTGTTCTAAATGATCGCATCCGAATGGAGTTCGTTGTTGCATTTAGCATTGCTGGATGATGAATACCTATATATTTCAGCTCTCTTTTTTTTAATTTCAACAACATACCACGAGGGCTTACAGCCTAAATACTATCGTACCGTGGGTGTCGACAAGGAGGAAAGAGGCAGCTTGTTAATTCTGGACTTGAAGGTTTGGAGGTTCGGAGGAGAAGGAAAAGCATGTGCCGGCAAGGAATTCCACAACTTGGTAGTCCTCGGAACAAAAGAGCGGGCATAACAAGATGTTCCATGTCTGGTGACCGGGACAGTAAAAGGGTACATTCGCTCTGTTCCCCTGGTAGATCTGTTGGGGGCAGCAGGTGGGGGAACTATGCGGGAAAGCTCCTCTGAGCAGTGCCCGTGCAGATATCTATAAAAGAGAGAGAGGTCACCAACGGCACGTCGGTGGGCAAGGGATGGCAGCCTTTGGGTGAGGGTAGGGTCACCGATGAAACGTATAGCTCTCTTTTGAATGGAGTCCAGGATAGCGAGTGTAGAAGCAGCAGCGGCAGCGGCACCCCAGATGTTGGAGCAGTATTCGAGGTTTGGCCTTATTTGTAAAGTATATAAGGTATAGAGATTAGCTGGTGAAACGTATTTGCGAGCCCGGAAGAGGAAACCTAATTTCTTAGCAGCCGCTTCTGCAATTGATGTGACATGTTGGTGCCAATTAAGATTTCGATCCACAGAAATGCAAACAAGAGAAAAGGACTCATTACTTTAAATAACTTGGTTGTTCATTATGATGGGTCTAGGGCTGGTGTATCTCTTGTGAGAAAGAAAGCAAGACATAGTTTTGGTGGGGTTGAATTGTACAAGATTTCTACTTCCCCAGTCTAATATTTTTTGGAGATCCACGGAGACAGAACCCTCCATGAGTCTGCGATCCTCATCTAATTGGGCTAAAGAGACAGGCTTAGAATATTGTATATTTGAATGGAGGGTGCTGTCGTCCGCGTAGCTGTGAACTGGATTGGATGTGCTCGAGAGAAGGTCATTGATGTGGAGAAGAAACAAAGTAGGGGCTAAAGCTGAACCTTGAGGAACTCCTGCATTAATTGGATACAGCTTAGAGGAATGGTCATCCACAACAACAGATATGCTCCTGTTGGAGAGGAAATTTGCTGTCCACATACAGAGTTTTGGTGGTAGGCCATAGGCCGGAAGTTTATTAAGCAGCGCTGCGTGCCAGACCTGGTCGAATGCTTTGGATATGTCTAGAGCAACAATCTGGGATTCACCGTGTTGTTCCATAGACTTGTTCCAAGAATGGGTGACAAAGGAAAGGAGGTCGGCAGTCGATCTGTGCTGACGGAATCCATACTGCCTGTCGTGGATTAGACTGTATTTTTCAAGAAATTTTAGTAATTCGGTGTTTATATACTTTTCCATCACTTTAGAGACGACTGAAAGGAGAGAAATAGGCCTGTAGTTGCTGGGAAGCGCTTTGAATCCTTTCTTGGGGATGGGTTGTACTCGAGCAGTTTTCCAGTTACTAGGGAATATGCCTTTATTATAAGATATCTGAAACAGACAAGTCAGGACAGGAGCAAGCTCTGGTGCGCATTTTTTGAGAACAATTGCTGGGATCTCGTCAAGGCCAGAGGCTTTCCTGGTATTAAGAGAAGAGAGCATCTTTCGTACCTTTTTAGTTTTGAAAATGATATCCGTCATTTTATGCGCGACATTGGGGACTGTTGGTGGTTGAACATTTGGAGGTGGGTTGAGAGTAGAATTGCCGGCGAACAACGAAGCTTAAAGATCAGCCTTGCCCAGGGCGGTAGAAACAATTTCATCCCCTGAGACAAGAGGTGGGAACGTGTTTTGCAGAAATTATTCCCAATAGATTTAGCAAGAGTCCAGAAGGGTTTGCCGCCGTTTGAGCTTAAGAGGACTGTGTTTTTGATGTGGTTATTAAACGAGTTGTTTGCCTCAGAAAGAATGCGGACATAGCGGTTTCTTGCGTCGTTAAATGCTTGGCGATTTTCTTGACTGGGATTGTGTAGAAGCGTTTTGTGAGCTTTGACCTTTTCAAGTCTGGCCTTGTCACAGGATTTAAAAAACCAGGGCTTTTGAGTGGCTGAAGAGGTTTTCTGTGTACGTGGGATAAATAATTCCATGCCAGCTTGGATAATTTCGGTGACGTTTTGTGAGATATCAGAGGGGTCAGGATGAGAGAAGCAGACAGACGCCCATGGAAATGAGGAAAAGTAATCCCGCATTTCGTCCCAGTTTGCGGAGTTGTAGTGCCAAACGATACGAGGGTGTGATGACTGTGTGACCTCGGGCTGCATTGCGCAGGAAGCAGTGACCATGCCGTGGTCTGAGCGACCAAGGAGGGCGGTGACTGATATCTTATAGCATTCAGGTTGTGTAGTGAGAAGGAGATCCAAGGGATTTGAGCCGTGTGTTGGGATACGAGGAAAGTAAGTAGGTTGCTGAACCATATTGGCTAAAGAATTGCTGACTGCAAAGGCCTCCGCTGCTCTCCCTTGTGGATCGGTTTTTGAAGATCCTAGCCATTCCTTATTATGGACATTGAAATTGGGGAGTCTGGTGCAGAGTAGATTACTACGGACACGCCTCCATGCAATCTAAAGGAAGTAAGGAGCTCATACCCCGGGAAATTAAGGTGATTAGTGGCTGTTTTGGCACTGATTTGGGTTTCGGTGAGGAAGAGGAGTTGGGGCCTGTTAGCCTGGAGTAAATGGTGGACGGAGTTCAGGTTAGAATTTACGCCACATATATTCGAAAAGGATATGTTAAATCTTGATGTTGGCGCCCCCTGTACACCCCTCTCCCGGAGATCCGAATGGAGGGGTATTTTGCCTCCGGAATATTTTGTACAAGGAGGAGCCATCATCATTTTTGTTCTCACAGCAACATTATTAGGATTAAGTTAAGCATGATTTATGATACCATCCTTGTTAATTCATAGCACAAAAGTAAGCAGGGCAGTTAAAATTTGAGTTTCGCAGACATAATGAAAAAGCAAAATTTTCAAAATATGAAAAATTTAAAATCAAGTTTTGGCAAGTGTCTGATTTCAGTGCCTCAAGAATGTTATATTCTGCAACCCCAAGCTCTTTGAATGTTGCGGTTTATAGAAAATCGCTCTACATACAGTCATTAACAACCATATTAAATTGTGAAATCAAGAATCATATACGAAGTTATATTTGTTTTTTTTTTATAAAATCATCAAATAGAACATTTGCTTAAAGGGGGTAACGGGAACTAGAGGCTTCCAAACTAGTGATGGGCAAAACGGTTATTTTCTATTAACAGTTGAACATGTTAACGTTATTTAATAATAAACGTTCAAAATAACAGGTTCAGTTATTTATCTGTTATTTTGAACTGAATAGTCGATCGATAGTATCCTACGTTCCCAAAACTGTGAGCGAAAGCGAGCACACTAGTATAAATAACGGTTAAGTAATATGTTATGAAGTAAAGTCCGCTCTATACTGCATAGCATACCCATACATATTTAGCATTCCCAGTCTCATGTCCATTCATCCCGTTAAATTTAACGGTTGCCGATGAAAACGGATGTTTATTCATCGAAACTAGTTGCACTGGAAAAGAAACAGATACGAGTCAGAATTCTAGTTTAGTGTAAAGCATTATTTTGTACCTGTTATTTTTATATATCCATAACAGGTGATTACCGTAGCGGCTCAGCAACCGTTAAAAATAACAGATTGTTATATAACGACCCATCACTATTCTAAACCAATATCCTAGGTCAGTTTCATATTTGTATGTTTATGTATTGTGACGAGTCTCTACTTGCAGATCTTTTTTCGCTAGAATTGGCGGTTTTAATCGTAGGATTTCGGACGCCAGATTTTAGAAGGTTTACTCCCTGTTGAGAATGCCTGCGACCTCTTCACTAAATTCGAACTAATGTAACGGTCAGCGTAGAGGGCGGGTCAACAAGTCCGTAACTTTTTGAATGAAACACAGGTTTTTTGTTAAAAATCATTTTATTTCCCAACATAATCTCCTTTGAGCTCTATATACTTAGTCCAACGTTTCTCAAATTTTTTTATCCGTTCCAAAAAATAAGATTTGTCTAGGTCCTCAAAATAGGTAATTGTTTGTGAGATGATTTCATCTTTGGAGTTCAATTTCTTTCCTCCGAGCCATTTCTTTAAGTTTGGAAACAATAAATATTGACTCCGGGCTAAATCTGAAGAATAAGGCATATGAGCGAGCAATTTGTAACCCAATTCATGTAACCTTGCCATAGAGACTACACATGTGTGCACCCTTGTATTGTCTTGGTGGAAAAGAACTTTTTTCTTGATCAAATGCCTTCGTTTTTTTTTTTTCAAATCGTCATTGAATAGGTCCAATAAGTTGGTATAATATTCGCCATTAATTGTTCTTCCCTTTTGAAGGTAATTACTGTGGATCATAACCGCGTGCATCCCAAAAAACTGTCGCCATGACTTTATTGGCTGACAAACCCACCTTGGCCATCTTCGGCACCGATTCGCACGGAGAAACCCACTGTTTTGACTGCTGATTGGTTTCTGGTGTATTGTGGTGAATCCATGTTTCGTACACGGTTACAAAACGGTGCAAAAACTCGTCCCTATTGCGGTTGTACCACGCCAAACACTTCTTCGAAATTGTCACACGGTTGCGTTTGTGGTCGATTGTTAGCAAACGCGGCACCTATCTTGCGGATAGCTTTCTCATACCCAAGTGATCATGCAAAATCGAAACCACTGAGACATATGATATGACTATCGCTTTCACAATCTCCCGCACTTACAATCTCCGATCGTTCAATACCATGCCGTGAATTTTTTCAATTGTTTCTCGTGTAGCGACTTCAACTGGGCGTCCAGAACTTTCGGCGGCATTTGTGCTTGTACGGCCGCAACGAAATTCAGTAAACCACTTTTTTACCATGGAAATTGATGGTGTAGAGTCGCCATAGTATTCATCAAGCTTAGCCTTGGTTTGAGTGATGGTTTTTTCCAGCAAAAAATTATGGTTGATGAGCACACGAAATTCACTTTTTCCATTTTCAACTCGAGAGGTTGTCTGCTTTCAACAAGCAGGTAGACGGAACGACATATATAAGGCAAGACTTGCAACGAACTGCCAGATCTCTCTGAGGCCTAGGGTTGAACAGATTCCATTTTTAACTCGAGAGGTTGTCTGCTTTCAATGGCTATCTAACACAAACTAAATGACACAGCCTGTTCAAAATTTGACAGGAGTCAACTGACAGATGCTTATTGACAGGAGCAGTGTTGCCCTACCTGTGTAGAGGCGGGAAATTCGAAAAGTCATGGACCTATTGACCCGCTCTATCTGGGTAACTTTGTAGAGAAGAATTCGGTAGCGTCCAGGCAATACCGGCTAGATTAGTGTTCCCCGAGTAAGCGGTCTTTAATCGCTGACTCGGTGTGATCTGACCAATTCTGTTCTTAGCGAATTTTTTGTTAAATTCACTAATGAGAAGATTGTGTTTATATATATATATATATATATATATATATATATATATATATATATATATATATATATATATATATATATATATATATATCCGACCGATAACTCAAAAAATAAGGGACCGATCTTAATCAAATTTAGTGAGTACCTTCCTTCAGCCAGTGGCTTAGATAGGTTCGTTAGCCAAGAAATTTTGGCCGGGTTTTCCCGGAAAATTTTGTGTTTTATTCCTAAAAAAATTATATCTCCGGAAGTAACAAAGTAAGGGCAACCAAATTTGGTACGCGTGTTTGTATTATAAAGAGTGAACCCTGTACTCTCTAGCTTTAAAGATAAAGAAGTGATAGGCAGTTAAAAAACAAATTTTGGAGTTTTCCTCAAATGTCAAACTCGCAATTTGAAACGTCAAAATTGGCAATGTTTAAGCAAAGAACGTGAAACAAATACGGAGTCTAAAAAGAAAATGTTGCAAGAGGAGTGTTCTGCGAACACTTAAGTTTCAGATTCAACCATCATTGTTGTTAAGGTTATGGTTTAACGGTTTATAATTTTGATTTAGCTAATTTTCGTAGAACAAATTCGTTAATGCATTTTTGCATTTTTGATCTAAATATGATGCATTCGTAAGAAAAAAATCTGGACGCTGTAAGTGGTTTTGTAGCGAATTTTCGGTAAATTTATAGTTTAGCCTCCGAACGCTTTTCAAAAACTGTTTTTAGAAACCTGCATAGCACACACACACACACACACACCCCCACCCCCGAATCCACAAACCCCAAGAAAAATTTCTTGTTCACACCCCCCAAGTAAGTTACGGGACCAGGAGTGAGTAGGGGTGCTGGGCAGGGTAGGTAGTTAAAAGGAAATATGAGCAGAAAATTTGAAAAAAACGGGCTTAAAAGCTGTATTTTTCACATCTTGAAGCCATATCCCCTTAAACCCTACCTACCCCGCACAGCACCCCTATGCCCCAGGTGTCGTAACTTCCTTGGCGGGTAGGAACAAGACATTTTTCTTGTGGTTTATTCAGCAAGGGTGGTTTGTATGCACGCGAGGACGAAGCATCCACCCCCAACCCTCACCTCTACCGCAAGTCGTACCGAGGGGGAGGTCTGTTTTGTCCTAGACATTTTCCTTCCCCCCTCGTGTGCATACAACCACCCTCGTTGCATAAACCACAAGAAAAACTGCTTGTTCATACCCTCCAAGGAAGTTACGTGACCTGAGGCAAATAGGGGTGCTGTTCGGGGTAGGCAGGGTTTACTGCGAAAATGGCTTCAAATAGACAGCTTACAAGCAGTTTTCTTCGCATTTTCTCCTCATATTTCCTTTTTACTACCTACCCCGCCCAACACCCCTATTCACTCCCAGTCCCATAACTTCCTTGGGGGGTGTGAACAAGATTTTTTTCTTGTGGTTTGTCCATCCACGTGGGGTCCTAATAATGTTTCTGAAAACAATTTTTTGAACAGCGTTCGGGAGCTAATCTGCAAATTTACCAAATCCTTCAAATTTCAATAACTCAATTTGCTATTAACGTAAACTTTGTTGGTTAGGAAACCAACATTTAAGTTTATTTTCGGAAAAATTTTGGTATATTTTCAAACCATAAATAGTACATTGTTTCTGCTACATAGGCTATACCGGTAATCAGATTGATGCCTGCTCGCATTTGCTATTAAAAACATTTTTATGGAAATTCACTTCCATAACACACTTGCTGCATTCAGACTTTTGAAAAATGTTTATATATTTTGCACCAATAAAGTTATTTTGATGAAATATGGTACATTGTTTCTACTATATAGGCAACCAAGCTTGATGCCTGACATTTGCTATTGAAAAATATTTTTTTTTTTATTCGCTGGCATTACGTACGTGCTGCGTCCAGACTTTTTTATTGTTTACAAGTTGTAATTAGAAATGACTAAAGCTGCCGTTCCCTAGAAAACCAAATTTCTCTCATTTATGTCCTTTTCGAACGAAGTAAT
This sequence comes from Tillus elongatus, assembly GCA_964006375.1. NCBI lineage: Eukaryota > Metazoa > Arthropoda > Insecta > Coleoptera > Cleridae > Tillus > Tillus elongatus. Next base: position 156,400,519 of record OZ023264.1, on the reverse strand, counting down.
TATTAAGTCACATTACGTGTAACATAGGATCTTTCCTTTGGATACTTTCCCTGCGTTTTCGCAAGTCAGGAAAGCTTGAGGAACAGTGTCCTCAAAATAAAGTCATGTCCCGTCCAGATCACATCTCCCTCATACATCTTTTCGAATTGTTTGTCGTTAGGTGAGTCGATCTGGATGATCGCAGAGGTGGTGGCCGTAGGGGAAGCAGAGGGCACGGTTCGTGTTTCTCGGCACGATCTCTCGGTCACGTGACCGGCTGGTTGCTGTCGCCTAATTGACACCATTCAGTGACGAGTCGCGATTAACTTAATTGGATTGCACACAAAGAGCATCGCCACCGATTGGCAATAACGAACCGATGCGTGCAACCCTGGGATCGAGCCGCTTCTGCAGCCCACCTGCTCCTGATAGTAATGCTGCTAGCGCACACCTACTGTCGCTGCCGATTCCTGCAACACCGGGACCGGGACAAGCGTCGCAGGCACCAATCCACTTGATGAAAGTTCCCTGCGTTCTAATTACAGTCAGTTTTCATAGCTGCACGGCGGCGTTTCAACATCACCACATTTACTTAATTACTGAATTCAGCGTGGAGTAAGCCGTTGTAGTATAACACCGGCCGTGCTAGGGAGGTTTCGAGAAAATCATCAAGTACAGGAAAAGGGAATGGAGAATTAGTACCGAACCCGCCCTTTCAAATTATATATCATCTATGCTGGCAAAAATACAGGAAATATAATTTCGACGACTTGTCGATTATTTACCAGGCCTACTTTACGTTTAATTCTTGTTAAGATAAAACGATTTTTAATTCATCAGCTCTAAGAGCCTCGTTTAAATTTCTAATTTAATTTTCTTTATTATTGTATAATTAGTAAGCCTCCTAAGTGGAGTCATTAGGAGCGGCATTTTAAATATATTTTAGTCATTTGTTAAATATTGAACAACGCGAGACCCCCTTTTAAAGTAATTCCTAACTTTAATTATTTCAAAGAAACCGAGCAAATTATTAAACTGAAGATTTATAATTTCTATGTCATTATAGTATGTTTTTAAACTCAGATTTTTGCAAGTGGGTTTTTCGGATGGTCCTTATAACAACTCAGCTAGCTAAAGACAAGAATATTGCAATAAAAAAATGTTAATTAAAGCAGATACTTTCTATGTTTAGAGTAATTTTGCCTGAAAGCTCATAGTCTTCAGACCCCCAGTGCAAAATTTTTGTGTTTGCTAACGACTGTTATTAATTAGATATCTAGATAACGTAATAAATTAAAAAAATGTTGAACTTAGGACACCGTATTAAAAATATTGATTTAAAAAATGCACAGACGTAAAACACAATAATAGTACTCTATTAAATCCTCCAGTGCAGAGAACAGGGACATATATATTTTATCAAGTTGAAAATTAATTAATTACCAAATACTGAATTTCAAAACGTGCCTTATAAGTTAAAACTTCTTAAAAGTAAATATGAGTAGATATTTAACCTGGCCAGCTGCTTTAGTCTACTTGTCAAAGTTGCATGCCCTGTCCCAAAATACAATGAATCGGAGTCTACGGTTCCGCGTTTTATTTCTGATAATTTACTTAAATTTGGAAAAAATAAAAAGGATATATATATATATATATATATATATATATATATATATATATATATATATATATATATATATATATATATATATATATATACAAATATTATGATCTTAGAGGCAAAAAAATTTTATGAAAACCTATTATTAGCAATGTCAGTGAGAGAAATACAAAAAAAAATTTGATTTTCTTTTTGATCTATTTCTGTCCAGAAGGTTAAGAACAAGAAAACTTGTGGTGGGTAATTCTGTTCAAAAGAGTCAGTTGTTCCTTTTAGTGAAGTTTCTTTTAAAAAATGTACTAATGAGGAGATCCCAACTTTTGAATTTTGAAAAAAAATCTTCAAATGAGCACGAACTGGGCCCCCTTGAACACATATCCGGCGGCAGTTTCAATTTTGATATGTTTATATATATATATATATATATATATATATATATATATATATATATATATATATATATATATAAGACATACTTGGTTCTCGGGTTGAACCGCGTCCAGAATTAATGAAAACTCGACGTTTCGGCTTCTGTTTTGGAGCCATTTTCAAGAGGTAAAGGAAATATGTAAGGACACTCTAACACCTCAATCTGCCTACTCCTTAGAGTGGTGGACAAAGGTGGGTAAAGGAAATATGTAAGGACACTCTAAGGCCTCAATCTGCCTACTCTTTAGAGTGGTGGACAAAGGTGGGTAAAGGAAATATGTAAGAACACTCTAAGGCCTCAATCTGCCTACTCCTTAGAGTGGTGGACAAAGGTGGGTAAAGGAAATATGTAAAGACACTCCAAAGCCTCAATCTGCCTACTCCTTAGAGTGGTGGAAAAAGGTGGCTAAAGGAAATATGTAAGGATACTCTAAGGCCTCAATCTGCCTACTCCTTAGAGCGGTGGACAAAGGTGGGTTGGGTTGTTGTAGCTCGATTACGGGGCTTCAATCTGCCTACTCCCCAAATCTCGTCGGAGATCGTCTGTGAGGTCTCAGTGTGCTCAACCATAGGCCTCAGAGAGAACTCTCTGAGGCCTAGGGTAGGGTGTTTGGTGAATACCTTCCATTTTCAAGTGGCTTGGACAAGTTCGTTAGCCAGGAAAATCGGCCCAGGTTTCCCCGGAAAATTTTATATTATCTTTCGAAAAAAAATTATATCTCCGGAAATAACAAAGTAAGGGCAACCAAATTTAAAGCGCGAGCTTATATTATTATATGTGAATTACGCACCTAAATTTAGCTCTGTAGGTTAGAAGGCCAAAAAGTTATAGGCGTTTAAAGAAAAATAAATTGGGGTTTTCCTCAAAACGTCAAAGTCGCTATTTAAAACGTCAAAATTGGCGACATTTAGACAAAGAACCTGAAACTAATACGGGCTATGGAAAGAAAACGTCTCAACAAGAATATTTTACAAACCCTGAAGTCTTAGCTTCAACCGTCACTGTCCTTCATTTTACTAAATTAGTTCCACAAATCTCATTTCAAATAGACCCTTTCTCTGATTCTTTGGCAGTAGTCTTACCTATAGAGTTTATCGTTTAATGGTATATAATTTTTGTCTAATTTTTGTAAAAAATCAATAAAGCTCAATATATCCGTTATTGTAAATTTTATGAAAAAAATTGTTTACTTTAATTATAGGGTGTATTGAGCTACATCAAAAATATTTCTTCAATCACAGGATGGCCCATAAGTCGTTGGTGATATAAATTTTCTTTTTTAGTGAATTTTATTAAAAAAAATTCACTGATGAGGAGATCCCGACTTTCGAATTTTGAAAAAATTTCTTCAAATGAGCGCTATTTAGGACCCCCGGAACCCAAATCCGAGGTCAGTTTCAGACTTTATATGTTTATATATATATATATATATATATATATATATATATATATATATATATATATATATATATATATATATATATATATATATATATATATATTTATGTGTCACACCTATAACTTAAAAAATAATGGACCGATTTTGATGAAATTTGGCACATACATTCCTTTCGCAAGTCGCTTGGATAAGTTCGTTAGCCAGGAAAATCCGCCGGGGTTTTCCCGGAAATTTTTGTGTTTTCTTTCGAAAAAAATCGAAAAAAATTTATGTCTTCAAAATTAACAAAGTAAGGGCAACCAAATTTTATACGCGGGTTTATATCATTATAGGCAAGTTACCTACCAAAATTTAGCTCTGTAGGTCAAAAGACAAAAAAGTTATAGGCATTTAAACAAAAATAAATTGGGGTTTTTCACAAAAGTTGCGATTTAAACGTCAAAATTGGCAACATTTAGGAAAAGAACTTGAATCTGATACGGGCTATGGAAATAAAATGTCTCAAGAAGAATGTTTTACAAACCCTGAAATCTTAGTTTCAACCGTCATTGTCCTTCATTTTAATAAAATGTTTCCAGAAAATTCATTTCAAATAGACCCTTTCTCTGATGCTTGGCAGTAGTCTTAGCTATAGAGTTTATCGTTAATAGTATATAATTTTTGTAGAATTTTCGTAAAGAAAATCAATAAAGCTCAATATATATGTTATTATACCAGATATGAAAAAAATTGTATATATTAATTATAGGGTGTCTTGAGCTACATCTTAAAAAATTATTTCTACAATCACAGGGTGGCCCATAAGTCGTTGGTGATACAAATTTTCTTTTTTTCTTAATCAAACACGCCTTATGTAATTGCATTTTTGCATTTTCCATCGAAATATAATGCATGTTTGTAAGAACAAAAATTCTGGACGCAGTAAGTTCGTTATGGTAGCGAATTTTGATCAAATGCTTAATATTTGAATAGCTCAATATGCTATTAACCTATAAGGTTGATCAAAAAACGAGTTTTTTCGGGAACACTTTAAGTTTACTTTCGGAAATTTTTGTACATTTTCAAACAATAAAGTTATTTTGATGAAACATGGCACATTGTTTTTACTATATAGGTTATACTGGTAACCAAATTTGATGCCTGCGTTCTTAAAAAACACACATTATTGCTATTAAAAAATAGTTTTATGAAAATTCACTACCATAGCGCACTTGCTGCGTCCCGAGATTTACTAGATATGTTATACAGGTAACCAAATTTGATGTCTGCTTTCTGAAAAAAAACACATATTTGCTATTAAAAACATTTTAATGAAAATTCACTACCATAAGGCACTTGCTGCGTCTTTGATAATTCATTTACTGTATTATGAATCTAACACAAAATACAAAATATTAGTTTTTTACAATATTAAATTTTTCTACTGTAACATTTAGATGAACTACTTTTACACTATTTTAACGATCTTAATAATTGCTTTTCCTATCTTAATCGACTGACAAATACATAAATATAAGTCCGTTTACCTTTCAGTGTGTGAATCAGACTGTAGAATCAAAGAATCATTTGTAACTTAGTACTTTGACCAGTTTAATATCTTTATCAACAATAATAGGCCAAAAGTAATTACGAAGATAATTAGTGACGCTACCTACGCAAATCTTAAATACTTACAAGTGCATTCCGTAGGCGGGATTGCAATATGTTGCAATAATTCCCCCAAACTAGAAACTTATTATAGTGCGCATATTTAAAAGCCAAATTGTGACTTTTACTGTTGATTAAGGCTCTCGTATTCAAGGTAATGCGATTTTTTTAATTTCAACAACACACCACGAGGGCTTACGGCCTAAATACTATCGAACCGTGGGTGTTGACAAGGAGGAAAGAGGCAACTTGTAAATTATGGACTTGAAGGTTTGGAGGTTCGGAGAAGAAGGAAAAACATGTGCCGGCAAGGAATTCCACAACTTGGAAGTCCTCGGGACAAAAGAGCGGGCATAACAAGATGTTCTATGTCTGGTGACCTGGACAGTAAAAGGGTGCATTCGCTCTGTTCTCCTGGTACATCTGTTGGGGGCAGCAGGTGGGGGAACTATGGAGGAAAGCTCCTCTGAGCAGTGCCCGTACAGATATCTATAAAAAAGAGAGAGGTCACTAACGGCACGTCGGTGGGCAAGGGATGGCAGCCTTTGGGTGAGGGTAGGGTCACCGATGAGACGTATAGCTCTCTTTTGAATGGAGTCCAGGATAGCGAGTGTAGAAGCGGCAGCTGCACCCCAGATGTGGGAGCAGCATTCGAGGTTTAACATTATTTGTGAAGTATATAAGGTATAGAGATTAGCTGGTGAAAAGTATTTGCGAGCCCGGAGGAGGAAACCTAATTTCTTAGCAGCCGCTTCTGCAATTGATGTGACATGTTGGTTCCAATTAAGATTTCGATCCACAGAAATGCCAACAAGAGAAAAGGACTCATTACTTTGAATAACTTGGTTGTTCATTGTGATAGGTCTAGGGCTGATGTATCTCTTATGAGAAAGAAAGCAAGGCTGAGATTTGGTGGGGTTGAATTGTACAAGATTTCTACTTCCCCAGTCTAATATTTTTTGAAGATCCATGGAGACAGAACCCTCCATGAGTCTGCGATCCTCATCTAATTGGGATAAAGAGACAGGCTTAGAATATTGTATATTTGAGTGGAGGGTGCTGTCGTCCGCGTAACTGTGAACTGGGTTGGATGTGCTAGAGATGAGGTCATTGATGTGGAGAAGAAACAATTAGAGGCTAAAGCTGAACCTTGAGGAACTCCTGCATTAATTGGATACACTTTAGAGGAATAGCCATTCACGACAACAGAAATGCTCCTGTTGGAGAGGAAATTTGCTGCCCAGGTGCAAAGTTTTGGTGGTAGGCCATAGGCCGGATGAAATAATAAATCTTTCTGACAGTTTTTTTAAAATATATTTTCAAATTTTAATGTACTAATTTTCTGTCAATCAATACAATCCAACTTTAGCATGTAACAAAGGCTTTATAAAGACAGTTTCATCAAACCAAAATTATTGTTTTCGGAGGTACAATTTTTTTACTTTTCGATGATTTTTCATTTGAAGGTTTTTATCAAAATTTGCTATTACAACGCACTTGCTACGTACAGACTTTTTTAATTTAGAAAAAAACACAGAAGCATGTTGAAGTAGTTCGATTCTGCTGAAATTTTACTAGTACATTTGACAGCTACGAGGATTGTATGTATCAAAACTGAAACCATTAAAACAAGGCTTGATTGATAGATAATTAAGTTAACAAAATATGAAAAAGGTTGATGAAAATGCGCTACCATAACGCACTTGCTGCATCCGAACTACCGTGGGGGCTGCAAGATGTGACAAAGACAGCTTTCAAGGCATTTTCTTCACATTTTCTGCTGATATTTCCTTTCAAGTACGTACCCAGCCCAGCACTCCCCTTCGGTCCTGCTCCCGTAACTTCCTTGGGGGGTGAGAATAAGAAATTTTTCTTGTGGATTGTGCATCCAGGGGGGTCCTAGGCATGTTTCTGAATTTTTTTTTGAAAAGCGTTCGGGAGCTATTGTGCAAATTTACCTCAGTTTTTTAGGAACACTTTAAGTTTGCTTTCGGAAACTTATAATGATGCCTGCTTTCTTAAAAAAACACATATTTGCCATTAAAAAATATTTTTGTGAAAATTCACTACCATAACGCACTTGCTGCGTCCAGACTTTTTTTTTTAGTCGAACACACCTTATGTTATTGCAATTTTGCATTTTCCATCGAAATATAATGCATGTTTGTATGAAAAGAAATTCGGGACGCAGCAAGTGCGTTATGGTGGAGAATTTTGATTAGATACTTCAAATTTGAATAGCTTAATTTGCAAATAACCTATAAGGTTGACCAAGAAGCAGGTTTTTTCGCGAACACTTTGAGTTTACTGTCGAAAATTTTTGTACATTTTCAAACAATAAAGTTATTTTGATGAAACATAGCACATTGTGTTTACTTTACAGGTTATGCTGGTAACCAAATTTGATACCTGCTTTCTTAAAAAAACACACATATTTGCTATTAAAAACATTTTCATGAAAATTCACTACCATAGCGCTCTTGCTGCGTCCAGACTTTTGTAATAATATGCAGCTGAGATTCACAGCAATAATCAGATACAATCGTATTTTAAGACACTCTAACACCTCAATCTGCCTACTCCTTAGAGTGGTGGACAAAGGTGGGTAAAGGAAATATGTAAGGACACTCTAAGGCCTCAATCTGCCTACTCTTTAGAGTGGTGGACAAAGGTGGGTAAAGGAAATATGTAAGAACACTCTAAGGCCTCAATCTGCCTACTCCTTAGAGTGGTGGACAAAGGTGGGTAAAGGAAATATGTAAGGATACTCTAAGGCCTCAATCTGCCTACTCCTTAGAGCGGTGGACAAAGGTGGGTTGGGTTGTTGTAGCTCGATTACGGGGCTTCAATCTGCCTACTCCCCAAATCTCGTCGGAGATCGTCTGTGAGGTCTCAGTGTGCTCAACCATAGGCCTCAGAGAGAACTCTCTGAGGCCTAGGGTAGGGTGTTTGGTGAATACCTTCCATTTTCAAGTGGCTTGGACAAGTTCGTTAGCCAGGAAAATCGGCCCAGGTTTCCCCGGAAAATTTTATATTATCTTTCGAAAAAAAATTATATCTCCGGAAATAACAAAGTAAGGGCAACCAAATTTAAAGCGCGAGCTTATATTATTATATGTGAATTACGCACCTAAATTTAGCTCTGTAGGTTAGAAGGCCAAAAAGTTATAGGCGTTTAAAGAAAAATAAATTGGGGTTTTCCTCAAAACGTCAAAGTCGCTATTTAAAACGTCGAAATTGGCGACATTTAGATAAAGAACCTGAAACTAATACGGGCTATGGAAAGAAAACGTCTCAACAAGAATATTTTACAAACCCTGAAGTCTTAGCTTCAACCGTCACTGTCCTTCATTTTACTAAATTAGTTCCACAAATCTCATTTCAAATAGACCCTTTCTCTGATGCTTTGGCAGTAGTCCTACCTATAGAGTTTATCGTTTAATGCTATATAATTTTTGTCGAATTTTTGTAAAAAATCAATAAAGCTCAATATATCCGTTATTGTAAATTTTATGAAAAAAATTGTTTACTTTAATTATAGCGTATATTGAGCTACATCATCTTAAAAATATATTTCTTCAGTCACAGGATGGTCCATAAGTCGTTGGTGATATATATATATATATATATATATATATATATATATATATATATATATATATATATATATATATATATATATATATATATATATATATATATATATATATTTTCTTTTTTTTTTTTTAGTCGAACACCCCTTATGTTATTGCTGCAATTTTGCATTTTCCATAATATAATGCATGTTTGTAACAAAAGAAATTCGGGACGCAGCAAGTGCGTTATGGTGGCGAATTTTGATTAGATGCTTCAAATTTGAATAGCTAAATTTGCAAATAACCTATAAGGTTGACCAAGAAACAGGTTTTTTCGCGAACACTTTTAGTGTACTGTCGAAAATTTTGGTAATTTTCAAACAATAAAGTTATTTTGATGAAACATAGCACATTGTGTTTAGTTTACAGGTTATGTTGGTAACCACATTTGATACCTGCTTTCTTAAAAAAACACACATATTTGCTATTAAAAACATTTTTATGAAAATTCACTACCATAATCAACTTGCTGCGTCCACACTTTTTTAATAATATGCAGCTGAGATTCACAGCAATAATCAGATACAATCGTATTTTAGGAGAGCCATTAATAAACCGGAGATTTGAATCAAAATCAAAAATTTGCGATTAGAGATCCAGTTATTCTATGTGGCAGCAACTGCCCGATAATTACTTTTTAGTAACCAGAGTGGTATTTCAGTATTCACTCCAAAAAAAAAGGAATCATAAAAGCAAAAGCCTCGGAAAAGCTCAGAAAGGTCGTAAGGTTCGGGAAAGACTGAGGATCGGAGGACCTCTGTAATTCAAAATAGAAAAATACTTTCAAAATTCTGAAAACTGATATAAAAAGAAAAACTTTTCTCTTACCATCTAATGTAAATGAGGTGCCACTAAAAAGTTCGCTGCCACAAATGTATCGACCACTAGTGGAAACGTAACAAGCAGTAATGACCCAAGCAAGAAATTAAGTCATGTTAACCAGCACTCTAGTCCAAATAACCTACCCACGTTGTAATTTAGTCATAATTAGCTAAAATGTTGACTTCATTGTCACAATCACAACAAATTTGAAAACGGATTTCGCAATTATCTTGTTTTTGACTATTAAAATAACTCCAAAATCATTAACTTACATGTAACTAAATTGGGAAAAATTTTTACCTATAAAATATGCTTCAGTATACTTTTGAGTTTTAATTCCACCATTGGTAACTTTTAGGTCGAAGTGTGCCTTAAATTGGACTGAAAACTGACTACCAAGTCCAGATACCTGAAACACCTATACACCCGAATTGTCAAAAATATACAGGGTGTGCTATTTAAAAAATAGTTCTGCAGTGACTCTGAAACACATGCGCAAGCTCCTCGTGTATTTATTGCGATCTACAATGCCTGCCGATGGCCTCGGTGCATTGATGCTGGTGCTAGCGGACCATTCTACTTAAACTTTGTTATCTAAGAGTTTTTTGTGTTAATGGTGACCGAGAACTCTGCCTGAGCTCTTCTCTTATGCCTTTTGATACCGTTGTAGGGGTGGGGATGCTTAACTGAAGTAGTAGGGCTAATTGATCCTTAAGGATTTACTCGTTCGGTTTAACCGTTGGGCAACGTGAATCGCTGGTGACATGGTAGATTTTTTGATAATTGCGCGTTTTAATTTACGAAACTATCAGATATTGTAACAGAGCAAGCCACAAATTGTTTTATATGTGCAGTTTGTTGCACAATATATTAGGGATAATAACCACCATATTGATGAAGACAATCTATACCGAGCTTCGCCACAGGTTTGTAGGCCTCTGTTTGCGCTCTGTCTTTGATGCAGATAAACATTCCGAAACCTGTCAGGTAAAGTGATAAAGATAGTTCAATAACCTCGTCCGGCAATTAAAATTTAATACACTGAGAAATTGCCTGCGATTTAGTCTCTCTCTCTCGGTATCGTTCTTTGCCTAATACTCAGATATATAAAAGATGATGTTAGTAGTAAGTAGTTAGAATTTTTCATCCTCTGATGACGCTGACTTTGTTAGAGAAACGATAAAGCTTGCTCCAGAAGACCTGGATCAACTTTCGACCACAAAGATTATCGACCTCTGCAGGAGGCTGGATTTGTTGGGCGAAATATAGACTTTAGGCGTGAGCCACAATAGACCTTAAGGTCGCGGTGGAGGGCCGATATGGCCCACTCACATACAAACCTAACCTAACCTAGAGAAACGATCGTCAGGTCTTTAAAATGATGTATGGTGGTGATTTGGGTTCTCCAAATATATATATATATATATATATATATATATATATATATATATATATATATATATATATATATATATATATATATATATATATATATATATATGTATTACACCGATTAACTCAGAAAATAATGTTCGATAAAATTTGGCACGTTCCTTCCTTTTGTAAGTGGCTGAGACATGTTCCTCAGTCAAGAAAATCGGACTAGGTTTTCCGGGAAATTTTTTTGTTTTCTTTCGAAAAAAGATTTTATCTCAAAAAATAAAAAGGTAACCAAATTTGGTAGTTAGGTTAGCGATATAAAAAGTAGACTATAGACCAAAATGCTGATTTCTATGTTACAAGCAAAAAAAGTTATAAAAAAATATTTAGTGCCAGATCATTTCTATGAAAATTCACTACCATAACGCACTTGCTGCGTCCAGACTTTTTACTTTTGATTTACTGTAATATTATAACAGTAAAAGAAAAACAAAGAGCAAGAAAGCACGCTGGCGCTACATACTTGAGATTACCGCACAATTGTATTATACCTGGTATTGATTTCACGTATAATGGCAGGAAATTTAAAACCAAGTATACATTCCTAGAAAAGCTTACAAAAGTCTTGGGTTGAGTTTTGTTCTGTTCATTTTATAACTGATGTTCGGAAAATAGCGAGCCCAACGCTTGGATATTTCCAAGAAATCCAAAGTTAAACGTCTTGCCTGAACATTCATCATTACTGAAGCCAAGTTGAATGCTTAGCTGGATACCACAGCAAGAAATAATTCATTAAATGAAACAAAATCATTCCGACGTCATGATGTTATTGAACTTGCGGGTTTCTGTGTTTATGTTGAATTACTAAAGCAATATTTGGCTTATGGAGGAATGTTAACATACCAGGTTTTGTACTTTCTCTTCATACTATAACTTGTACCAAATGTTAGCCAAAACATTGAAATCCGTGTGTTATTAATATCGCCTACAAGCACAGTTCGGTGTCAAGTATTGAAAGATATTTAGACATACAGATTCTGGCATATACAGGGCGCCTCATAATTAATTGGACATTGGCAAAGGTGTGATATCTGGCACGAAAATAAAGCGATTGTGCTCAACATGCCTTGGTAAAATGTCACTCGTTTACGTTTTACAGCGTGCTTAAATGATTTTTCTAAAAATTATTTTTTCAAATATCTTGAAAGTGGTTCAACATATTATTATGAAATATGACATGGTATTATTAAGCATCATGGGTAATACCATGACGGTATCAATTTCACTACTGTCTCTAGGTGGCGCCACCGACAGCAACACTGGTTCACTAACATAGTCATAATTTGTTGTTCTCGCGAAAACCAAGGTGAACGTTGAACTCTCTCCCTCTGTGGAAATACAACTGAGAAGACTCAGTTTTTGTACAGATTACCCTCAGATTGGCACCTAAACGACACGTTTGATACGTTTCTTTTAAGTAGACAGGGTGATGATAATTAGCCGTGCCATTTGGTAAACTTGAAATCACAATTACTCGCTTATTTCAAATGGAACACTCTATATTTTATGAGCTATTTCGGTTCGCATCTAGTTTATCTTTCAACGTGTATTGGCATTCCCTATACCTAAATTCCACCGTTTACCGAATATTTCAATTTCATTGGATTCACTTAATTCAAATTGCCACAATAGATTTAAGGCAGGCTTTGGAACTTGATAATATGCTTGTTGACGTCTAGATGTCAAAAGAGCGTCAATCGAAGCTTATTATCATAAAAATCGAGATACTATCAGTCAACGCGGTGCAAAAATATCAAATTTGCAGTACACAAACGACGATTTTTTGGAGCTTCTAATTATTTATGATGAGTGTCAACGAATTGTCGGCCGAATATGTCGTGCATTTGCAGAAAAGTACCTCAATAAACCGAAACCCAGTCACGACATGATAAAGAGGTTGCTGCAAAATTGTTCACAGCATGGAAGTTTTCGCCCAAAAGTACAGAAGCGTAAGCCATTCGTCGATAGCGAGGTAAACGAAATGAACGTATTGGCATTTTTTGTTGCTGATCCCAAAGCATCTATCAGGGATTGCAAAAAAAATTACGCTTGTCAGCGAGAACGATTCACAGAATTTTGTAAAAGCATCATTGGAGACCCTCTCTTACCACCCGATATATGGTTTGCAACCAAACGATCTTCCTAGACGTGTTGAGTTCTGTGAATGGTTCCCATTTAAAACACAAGAAGATGAGAATTTCTGCAAGAAAATTATTTGGTGCGATGCCGCGAAGTTCTCCAAAAATGGCATGCACAATCGACACAATAGTCACTTCTGGTCAGATGAGAATCCCCATGTTACCGGGATCAAATATTTCCAATACAGGTGGTCATTCAATGTGTTTTGTGCAATTAAGAACGATAAGATTTTTGGGATTAAAATATACGATGAAAATCTCACTGGTATGAGTTATAACGATATTTTGCACGAAGTGATTTTATTTTCTCTCAACACATTAAGTTTAGAAGAAGCTAGAACAAGCTGGTATCAGCAAGATGGAGCACCGCCCCACAGTTTCCATTTAGCTCATGATTTTTTGCAACAACATTTTGAAGACAGGTGGATTGCCAATAACGGCCCACGTAGATGGCGACCACGGTCCCCTGGCTTAACACTCTGGATGCAAGCATCTGGGGCTACATCAAAAATAAAGTTTACTACGAACCTGCCACCACAAAAGAAGACATGGCAGGTAGAGTTTTACGTGCCTTCAATTTACTGAATTCGAGACAAATCAGAAAGGCTACGAACCAAAACATTATAAGACTAATAACCAAATGCCTCCATGTCAGTGGGAGTAATTTTGAGCATTTGTTATAGGTTCCACAATTTTCTTATTTGTTTAAGTGTTTTAGTTTTCCACTAACTATTAGTTAAGTTATGTACTCATTTATAATAAATAACTACTTATATTGTTGAGTTGTATTTTGGTTTTACAAGTTAGTTAACAACACATTAATTTTACAGAACTAAAACAAGGGAAATGCAACGATTTGGATGCAAATACAAAGTGTTCTCTTTTTTTACGCGAGAAGGCCCAACAAATGTTATGTTATCATTTGTAAGAGGTGGGACTTGACATGTAGACGTCAACAAGCATATTATCAAGTTCCAAAGCCTGCTTTAAATCTATTGTGACAATTTGAATCAAGTGAATCCAATAAAATTGATATATTCGGGAAACGGTGGAATTTAGGTATAGAGAATACTAATACATGTTGAAAGGGAAGCCAGATGCGAACCGAAATGGCTCATAAAATATAGGGTGTTTATTTGAAATAAGCGAGTAATTGTGATTTCAATTTTACCAAATGGCACGGCTAATTCTCATCACCCTGTATACTTAAAAGAAACGCTATCAAACGTGTCGTTTAGGTGCCAATCAGAGTATAATCTATACAAAACCGAGTCTTCTCAGTTGTATTTCCACAGGGAGAGAGAGAGAGAGAGAGAGCGTTCAACGTTCACCTTGGTTTTCGCGAGAATTTTCAAAAAAGTCGAAAAATTTCGAAAACGGTTGATTTTTGACATATGGTGTATTAGTAATAATTTATCTCAAATTCAATGTAGAATTCGAAAATATAATGAAAATTACCATGTTGTATTTAAAATAAGCAAGTTGATGGTCACTTCCGGTTAAACCGGAATTTTGACATAAAGTTAACTATTTTCACTGAAGTGGAATTTGTCTCGGTCGTATGTGTGTAAATTTTCAAATTTGAAATCGGTGTAATTATTGAGAGATGGCTAACTAAATATCTTGGCGCCACACCCTGTATATATTAAGTTAATAAATGGTATCTATGTATCTATATATCTATGAATAAATTTGTTTATCGAACTTGTAAAACTATATAGTTCTACTAAGTATTTTTGTTTTTATTATTTATTTTTTTTTACTTCAAGAAAATGCTTAACCAGGATCCAAGCGGAAATTTACTTTATTTTATATCCAGTCCATAAAAAAAGAAGCCTTAACAATATAAAACTTTTACAGTCAGTGGCGAAATTTGGCTTTTAACACTAAAAAATATCGAGGGTTAATAATAATACTTTTTGTCACATGACAAATGAAGTTCTTGTTATTTTAAAATAATATAAATATATTGAGTAGTATCATATAGCATAGGTAAACTATATTTTACCTAGGCTGCTCCAAAAAAATATATAACGGGATGCTCTAAGGGTTATGTTGTATGTTATATGGACAAGCGAGATTGGATACACAACCGGATGAGTAAAAAATTGTGGCGTCAGTTCGCCTGGAGACATT
The DNA here is from genome assembly GCA_964006375.1 of Tillus elongatus. Classification (NCBI taxonomy): domain Eukaryota; kingdom Metazoa; phylum Arthropoda; class Insecta; order Coleoptera; family Cleridae; genus Tillus; species Tillus elongatus. The sequence continues at coordinate 156,385,272 of OZ023264.1, read as the reverse complement.
CCTATAAAATTTTATATCACCAGATTCATTGCCTGACATATAAAGTTATGTTTCGAATTTGTTTATTTATATGTTTCTGCGTGAAATCTGACGACACGTTAACTGTGTGACTTTCTGAAGGTTACAAGTAATTTGTTTACAGGGAAACATGATTTTTTATGTTTGTTTTTGAGGATCTACAAACTCCTTTTTCAACTTTTCTTCTACGACCTCTCGACGCTTTGCTTGTTTATAAAGAGTCTAGAAACTTTCGTAGGTATTTATGTGCAGTCAATCTAGACCAAACTAACTAAATTACTATAGAATTCTGTACATTGGTAAATAAGAAGTTCCGACCTCACAAGCACATTATAATTTAGATAAATAAACAAATTGATTTACACCAATTTATAAAATGTGTAACTGCAGTTTGGTTGAAGTTCTCAGCTTTGTCAAATACAGAATGAAAGTAAGATTTTGTAGGACTCGAGACCCCTTTTTAAAGTAATTTCCAATCTTAATAAAACCAAAGAAAACCAGCGATATTATTAGATCGTAAATTTAGAATTTACCCGTCAAAATTGTGGGATTTTAAACTAAAATTTTTGTCAGTGACTTTTTCTCGCATTTTGTATCAATTTAGATAACTAAGGACGATGACGATATATATATATATATATATATATATATATATATATATATATATATATATATATATATATATATATATATATATATATATATATATATATATATATTTCTTAAATTTCATCAAGATAAGTTTATTGTTTGAAAATGTACAAAAATCTTCCGAAAATAAACTGTTCCCGAAGAAACTGGTTGACTGGCCAACGAAACATTTTATGTAAAATTGCTACCATAAGCGCTCCCATTTTATGAAAAATTGCTATCATAAGCGCTCCGAATTTATTTTCTTACAAACACGCATTATATTTCGATGAAAAATGCAAAAATGCAATAATATAAGGCGTGCTCGATGAAGAACTTAAATTGTATCACCAGTGACTTATGGGCGACCCTGTGATTGTAAAAATAATTTCATAAGTAACAGCTCCAGACGCCGTATTATTAACGGTTACATTTTTTTCTCGCATCTTGTATAATAATGGATATATTGAGTTTTAAGGTAAAAATGCGTAACCCTGGATATATGAAAACATATAAAAAAACTGAAACTAACTCGGATCTGTATTCTGTGGGGCCTAGTTCGCAGTCATTTGAACAAATCTTTTCGTAATTCAAAAGTCACTAAAATTATAACCCACTCTATGAGTAAAATTGTGATGGCCAAAAATAAAGATAAATGTAAGAAGAACAGCATACCTATATTTGTATTACACGTGTCAGATAAGAAAATACTTTTTTACATGTCACTTTGGAAGTAGATCTGACATTTGTCGAAAAAATTTGCCAGTTGAATATGACATGTACTGTTACCATGAACTATTATGCACTATTGTATTACGCCTCATAAGAATCTTGTTTTTTTTTTTGAGTACGAAAGCTTATTTTACTGTGTTAATATTTTTCGATCCCTTATATATTTTGTTCAAGTTGGTGCATATTTTTTTCAAATTTCCTGCATACATATGCGCCTATTTCACCTAATAAGTTTGCATATAAATCCGAGCCCTAGCTATTATATTACGCCTTATAAGAATCTTGTTTTTGTTCTACGAAAGCTTATTTTACTGTTTTAATATTTTTGGATCCCTTAACCCGAAATGGTTTTTTTTTTCTATAAAATTACGTCAATTGTGTTTACCATGCAAACATTTTTCGTCTTGTCTCCTCATGTGGCCACCAGAGCAACCGAAATTTTTGGTATTAAATGCCTAAAACGTTTTTCTTTTTAACTTAGAAATCTAAATATCGGTACATAGTTTAGCTTTAATTATACAAACCCGTACACCAAATTTTAATACTATAGAGCTTTGTTATCTCCAGAGATATAAAAATTTTCCGGAAGGAAACACAAAATGTTCCTGGAAAACTGGTCCGATTTTCTTGGCTAACGCACTTGTCCACGTCGCTTGCAAAAGGAAAAAAGAAAGATACCCACCAAATTTTATGAAAATCGGTCCATTATTTTTTAAGTTATCGGTGTGACGCAAATATATATATATATATATATATATGTATATATATATATATATATATATATATATATATATATATATATATATATATATATATATATATATATATATATATATATATATATATAGATCTCGGAGGTCTAGTTTGCGTTCAAATTAAGAAATTTTTTCAAAATTCGAAAGTCGTGATATCCTCACTAGTGATTTTTTAAAAGAAAATTCACTAAAAACAAAAAAAATCGGGCCGCAGCTAGTGCGTTATAGTAACGAATTGTCATTATAATTGTACACTATTATTATACGGCATATTGGTCAGGTTAATACTTTAAACTTACAAAGACCTTGAAGATCGATCTAGAGGTCCTACCAAGCGCGCATTTGCAGAATTATGTCGATAGTCTCACCATCCATATCTCTCTATTATTAAAAAAAAGCTTGCCAGAAGATTTCCAGAAGGAAACTTAATTCATATTTAGAAAAGTAAAGTAAACGTAGTAGATATTTTTCCTTATTAATCGCCAGTTTGATTTTGTTTTAGTCAACCTAATCAAACCGGGTTTTTCAATATCAACAACAACAGAATTATAATTTCAGACTGAAAGGTGACAAACTTATTTAGGTCTTTTAAACAAAAATGAGACCTTGTTCAAAACGTATAGACACTATTGTTTATCCAAATGTCAAAATAATTCGATCGCGTAACCTTCTGCTTAGGAGGCAAGCGCGGTGCCCTCTGCGCCATCTAGGCACAGGTAAACTAACGTTTTGTTTGCGTTACTTTAGATCTGCTTCATTCACAGGATATTATGTTCAAAGTATACGTAACATTTATTACGGAATTAGTAGGATTACCATTGAATCACATCCCACGACTCTTGGTCTTATATGACGTCTTATATTTAAGTTTAAAAATAAAGAAACTCTTTTAAAATCATTTTTATAGAGACTTGGCTTGATTTTGTTTACATTTCTGCTATATGATGCGGCAGCATAATATATCTATGCTGCGCTAAAACTGTATTTGGGGCCGTTAATAAAGCTACAAATATAGTGTATTTTAAAAATTGATTGAATCCCCCCGTCAAATAAAAATCACTTGGCAAATTTTTAATGATTTGTCGCCTGTCATTTTCCATAATTGCGGCCGACATGTCACGATTGTTGGTTCGGGTAGTATGTATTATGCCTGGTACATATTTAGTTTGGTTACCGTTGATGTATGGTTGATACCTGTTGTATGAATCAATCTGTCTGTCAGGCATTGGACTTTAACCACTAAGTCGTTTTAACGCCAATTTTTGGGAATTTATTTTTAATTTGACACGTAAAGTCTCATTCCAGTTACTATATATATATATATATATATATATATATATATATATATATATATATATATATATATATATATATATATATATATATATATATATATATTTATATATATATATATATATATATATATATATATATATATATATATATATATATATATATATATAAACATATACAAAATTTTAACGGACCTTGGTTTTGGGTTCTAGAGACCCACGTTCGCGCTTATTTGAAGAAATTTTTCAAAAGTCTTTCGTCGTGGCGTCTCTATTAGCGAATTTTGCTTAATGAAAATTCGCTAAAATACAGAAAATCTACTAAACGCTCAAATTGACCAACATGTTTGTACGAATTAATAATTAAGCTAGGAGTGTTTGCCGACCTGACTATGCGATCAAAACAGGTAGTTCTGAGTCGATACCGTTTACCCGACGAGAGATAAATGTTCATTTAACACGAAGTAGATATTGGAATTTTAAAATATTACTTACATTTGTATTTGAAAAAGCTAGGAACTTCAGCGAAACTGCAGTTATACGTTTAATAAAATAGTGTAAATGAATTTCTTTATTTATCTAAGTTGACAATGGATCTACTTCAAGTATCGGCCACCATAATATCACACATTATAATAGTTACTATCATTTCCATTCGTTTAGGGGAAGCGGAGGATAATTATAGAGATAAAATCGTCGAACTAAGCATATATGTAGACATAGATAACAGTATATTGATAACGAGGTTAATTCACAAACTTAATATTTAAAAATTATTATATAACAAAAAAAGACTTACATAGTTACTGATATGCTGACTATTAAGGTTAACAGTGTTTACGTTTATATAATTAAATTATAATTATCGCGGCGTTATTTAAACCGACTACATTGCAGAAGCTTATTTAATTAACTATCGCTCTTACTAAAATTGATCTCCTTTATATTTACCAAACAATAACATATTTTGATTCTTCATTAGTTTTACGACCTTGCTGACGGCAACATTCTTGTATCTTGCAAATTTGCTTGTTATTAGCGAATTTTTTTTTAAAAAATTCGCTTATGGGGAGATCTGTGTTTATATATATATATATATATATATATATATATATATATATATATATATATATATATATATATATATATATATATATATATATATCCGACCGATAACTCAAAAAATAATGGACCGATCTTGACAAAATTTGCAAAGTACCTTCCTTTTGCAAGTGGCTTAGATAAGTTCGTTAGCCAGGAAAATCAGACCAGGTTTTCCCGGAAAATTTTGTGTTTACTTTATAAAAATTCATATCTCCGGAAATAACCATGTAAGGGCAACCAAATTTGGTACGCGTGTTTGTATTATAAAGAGTGAACTCTCTAACAAAATTTAGGTTCCTAGCTTCAAAGACAAAGAAGTTATGGGCAGTTAAAGCAACAAATTTTAGAGTTTTCCTCAAAACGTCAAACTCGCAATGTTAAACGTCAAAATTGGCAATGTTTAGTCAAAGAATGTAAAACAAATACCGTTTGTGAAAAGAAAATGTTGAAAGAAGAGTGTTCTGCAAACCCTTAAGTTTCAGATTCAACCGTCATTGACCTTCATTTTACTAAAATATTTACAGAATATCCATTTCAAATAGACCCTTTCTCTGATACTTTGGCTGTCAGTTTAGTTAAGTTTGGTGGCTTTTTGGATATTTATTTGTAGGTTTAGTGAAGTTTATGGTTTAACGGTCTATAATTTTTTTTAGCTAATTATTGAGGAAAAAATTTGTTAACGCATTTTTGCACTTTTTATCGAAATATGATGAGTTTGTAAGAAAAAAAAATCTGGACGCAGTAAGTGCGTTTTGGTAGCGAATTTTTGATAAATTTGCAGTTTAGCTCCCGAACGCTTTTCAAAACACTGTTTTCAGAAACCTGCCTAGGGCTCCCCCCCCCCCCCCCTGGATCCACAAACCCCAAGAAACATTTCTTGTTCACACTCCCCAAGGAAGTTACGGGACCAGGAGTGAGTGGGGGTGCATAATTTTTTTAGCTAATTTTTGTAGAACAGATTCGTTAATGCATTTTTGCATTTTTTATCGAAATATTATGCGTTTGTAAGAAAAAAATCTGGACGCAGTAAGTGCGTTTTGGTAGCGAATTTTTGATAAATTTGCAGTTTAGCTCCCGAACGCTTTTCAAAACACTGTTTTCAGAAACCTGCCTAGGGCTCCCCTCCCCCCCCCCCTGGATCCACAAACCCCAAGAAACATTTCTTGTTCACGCTCCCCAAGGGGACCTGGAGTGAGTAGGGGTGCATAATTTTTTTAGCTCATTTTTGTAGAACAAATTCGTTAATGCATTTTTGCTTTTTTTATCGAAATATGATGCGTTTGCAAGAAAAAAAAACTGGACGCAGTAAGTGCGTTTTGGTAGCGAATTTTTGATAAATTTGCAGTTTAGCTCCCGAACGCTTTTCAAAAAAATATTTTCAGAAACCTGCCTAAGCCCCCACCCCAATAGCTCTGGACCGGAAAAGACAACTGATCTACGGTCACTCTAGACCGGAGACAGAGCAATGTAAAACTTCACCCTACCAATCGCTGTGCAGACTAGTTCAAGGCACAGTGATCTTGGAATGGGTGGAGTAAGACTAAGGGTATGCACAATCAACCAAGGGTTGCGGTGCTATCGGGCGGCAAGGCCGCGGACGAGCCCTGAGGGAACAAAAAAAAAAAGCCCCCACCCCCCTGGATCCACAAACCCCAAGAAAAATTTCTTGTTCACACTCCCCAAGGAAGTTACGGGACCAGGAGTGAGTAGGGGTGTATAATTTTTTTTAAACTAATTTTCGTAGAACAAATTCGTTAATTCATTTTTGCATTTTTTTAGAAATGTGATGCGTTTGTAAGAAAAAAATCTGGACGCAGTAAGTGCGTTTTGGTAGCAAATTTTTGGTAAATTTGCAGTTTAGCTCCCGAACGTTTTTCAAAAAACTGTTTTCAGAAACCTGCAGGTGGGGTCCTAGTAATGTTTCTGAAAACAATTTGTTGAAAAGCGTTCGGGTGCTAATCTGCAAATTTACCGAATTTTCATTAAATCCTTCAAATTTCAATAACTCAATTTGCTATTAACGTAAGCTTTGTTGGATGAAAACCAACATTTAAGTTTATTTTCGGATTTTTTTTTTATATTTTCAAACCATAAGTAATTTTGATAAAATATAGAACATTGTTTTTACCACATAGGCTATACAGGTTATCATATTGATGCCTGCTCGCATTTGCTATTAAAAACATTTTTATGAAAAATCACTTCCATAACACATTTGCTGCATCTACACTTGTGAAAAATGTTTATATATTTTCAAACAATAAATTTATTTCAATGAAATATGGTACATTGTTTCTACTATATAGGCAACCAAGTTTGATGCCTGCTTTCATTAAAGAAAGACATTTGCTATTAAAAATATTTTAAAGAAAATTCGCTACCATAACGCACTTGCTGCGTCCCGAGATTTTGTTTATATACTGAACGTGATAATTTCAATGTCAATCCATACAATGCTGACCTCTTATTAATTGAAATGTTTACATACCTTCCTTACAGAATTAAACTGAACTACTTTTACTAATTATTTTAGTGTTTTTATCAATTATGTTTCTAAGGCTATTACGGCCGATATGAGACATCCTATGTTCTCTGAACACCATTACTATCGTTAATCGACTTAGTCTAACCAAGAATCATACTGCTTTCAAAGGAGTATACACTTATGATGAGTGTTTTAAAAATAAAAGGACTTGAGCTCACATGAAGCCCTTTCCAAGTTCTGTATTGCCTAAGGCCCAGATGACAATAAATTTGCATCAAAAGCTAGTCCAATTGTGCTGACCTAAAAACTTACTTGATCGTACTAGTTATCAATTTAATTGTCAGCTATGAAAGTAGATACGTAATTGTGAAAACATTTTTTTGGCGACACAAATTTACTTAATCATAATATGAAGCAGGGCAATCGAACAGAGTGCAGAAAAAAAAAGCCAAACATAAATAATTTATTATAGGCATTTTTAGAAAATAAATAAATCAAATACCTATTATCAGAGGCTTCTTTAAGTCATTTAAAGACTGGCATGGCTAACTCCAAACAAACACAAATAAAAAGTATTTTATTGTTCTTTTACAAGCACGACTGTCCATCCAATCCTGATAAGTATAGTTTGTGTAACTGCTATACAAATAAATCAGAGTATACAGAACGGAACTCTCAACCAAATTAAAGTCACCCTCTGTCTGACACATTTCAACACAATGCTCGGTGGCTAGTTTCAGTGATCGACAGAATTCGATTCTATTGAAATTACTCGCTTAAAACCTGTGTCAATTTATTACCGCAGCTACTACGATTAAACACATGACACGCAGCGGCGTCTCGTGACTTTGGGAGTGGTTGAAGCAGAATCTGCGCGGCACCAGAGGGGGTCCAGGGAGACGAAGACCCCCCTCTGCTTCACAACCGATTTTTTTAATTTTTAAGGACATGCATTGTCCTGGCACTTCAGTATTCAAATGAAAAATCTATCTGTACAAAAATATAGACTTTCACAAGGAATAATTTTAGGAATAATGACCAGGAATATTCGATGAGAGGACACTGTACACATACTGTACATGCACGCATACGGTAATATAATACGGCGCGTATTACCTCAGAAAATCTGTTTATAGATGGACGGGCTACAAGCAGCTTTTTTTTTAATTCAAGGCCCTTCTCTTTTTTTTATAACTTGAAATTTTATAGCCAATATTTTATTATTTTGAAATTATTCTTTTAGAGGTGATACACTTACCAAAAAGAAATATGAAAAATTCAGTTTTTCGAAGTCTGTAAATGTGACACATACCAGATTATTTAACGGCACCATAGTAAAAATAAAAATAGGCCTTTGACGATCCGACTCGATCTAAACAAACGACGGAAACTAAGTTTTGAAGCAGAGTCAGAACTCTGCATCACTTTTGTGGCACTAATAAACACCAACCTACCAGTGAGCGAGCCGTTGCCATAGCAACCGTCTCATGCAAGCGTCCAGAAGCAGACGCAGCATCTGTATACGAACGAATATGTCAGTCCGCAGTTGTTTGACGCTCTACAGTAGTCTGTGGTCCGCAATAGGTAAGCGCTGCGCGTTGGGGCATGTATACATTCAATTCGGTGATCAGGGGCGGGCTTGCAAATTATATCGTTCCATAAATTACTATAAACATACATTATCAACCGCGGCGCGACGTAACAAGACATTTTTATGTGGTTGTATCAAATGAATTTGAGAGAATGAAAAAAATTGATATGGTGGATTTTCAATAAAAAGGTTTAGCTTAACCGAAAAATATAGGTGATGCAGCGCTTCACCTGCGTCACCCGACGTGCCGCCACTGACGACACGTATCTCCTGCTCCAACGTTTTATCTCGCGCGTTCCGTTTATCAAGCTATTTTTTTCCGTGGTTTGTTGTATAAATAAATATTATAATAACTAACTGGATTCATATTATCAAACATTCCGACCATCAGTATTGTGGATGGGTGTTCACTGGCTCCTTGAATAGCAGGCGATCATATACCTATCGAGAGGGCATTCTAAAGCTTGTACGCTTTAGGAAACACCGGGGATTCGTTGCGAACTGCTTAACGAATGACTGAATTGATACGAAAAACGTGTGCACTTTTTGACTTAGGCAAGTTTGGCAATCGAAAGCCGCAAACGTGGGTAGTAACTTAGAAATTTCTGAGGAGCAGTGTCGATTTTTTTTAATTTTAACGTCGGCTTATTTCCGCGACTGTGGCCAATCACCGACGGCAGGAAGCAGTTTCACCTCACTATCCTGGAAATTTTGCCGAACCCCTGCCATTTTGTAAGGAGGGTAGGGATCTTTAACGTGCCCAAAATCGCATGGACACGGGACTGGTGGATTTACGACCACCCCCCACCCCCCTGAAGGGTAGAAAGTGCGGATATTCAACTTTCTCAAATATAATGCCAGAATCTCGGTTGATGTTCATATATTACAGTTTGTACTGAAAAAGTGAGAGGGAAACCCTGGGAATCGAACCCACTACCCTTCGGTTCAGAGGCACACGTTCGTGCCCCTGGACCAACGAGCCTCTGAGTAGTGTCTATAACAGTATCGTTAGAAGATGAAGAGATATTCAACCCTTGGCCTGGGCCTAGAAAAGTAATATTCGCGTCGGTAAATAAATCTGGTATAAAACGAGCAGATTCTTTTTGAAAAGAATCTAGGAAAGACAATTGTTTCGGGCAGCATCCCATGGGAACGATATTTCAACTGTAAAAGGATATATGCGTTTTACGGCGCAGCACGCTGCTGTGACGAAAATGAACTTGTACTCAGAAACAGAAACGCAACCATTTTTGCTGCTGCCTTTTGCAATATTGGAAACATGCAAATGCCAAAATTATCTGCAACAGTTATCCCCAATGTAGAGAGTGTGGATTTTCTATGCAGTCCTCTGAGCATCTGAACTTCGTAGGGCACATTTTCGAGATAATATACAGTTCTGTATTTTTGAATTATTAAACATACATTAAACAAACCTAATTTGTTGCTGGACAAACTCTTACGGAGGCATGCGGAAAACTAGTTGAGCTCCCGTAGGCAGGAAGGTAAATCAAAGAGCATAATTATTAAGACTGGAGGTCCGCAAGGAAGTGACTTGGGACCAGTTTTATTTATTTTTTATATATAAATTATTCGACAGATTGCTTGTCATAATGTTTCATGACGCTTGCGACTAACGACACCTAACCTGTGAAATTTGGTAGGAACATTATAGAACTTAAAGAGGAAACAAGCCCTTGTTTGCATATAATATCAGAAGAGTATTGTAAAAGCAGCCTTGTTTTAAACGCGGAGAAGGAGAAATGTTTATTGTTTTCACCGCTTTGCAGCAAAGACGATGCTGCAAAATGCTGAGATCAGTATCTGTTTAAGGGACTGCCAGATCAATAATAAGATTGTCAGTATCAGGACGTATATAAATATTAGTTATAGAAAATACTACTTTTTGTGTTGATATCTGGTTATGTCTCGCATCTCAAACTTTAAATTGCGTGAAATCTATCTGAAATAACTACCTACACTGTAGTATTGTTTGCCAGCTGTGTTAGGTCTCATATATTATTGATTTACTATTGATGTTACGTATAACGATGTGGTGCAAGATTTCAGTGGTATGTTAGGAAGGTATAAATGGAGTGAATTGACTCCATTCCTTGGTGGTGGTGGTAAAAAAGATGGTATGGCCTCGACGGAATTGTCATTAGCCACAGATTTTTTAACTTCTCGTTTGAGATTTGTATTTTTTCCTTTATTATGTCTCTTATTTTTAATAACGTAAATACAATCTCAGCATCTACACACTTAATTACGCATACCTACACACAAATGTACGTATATATTTTAAAATAATTAAAGTGTAACATTTTCCTTTACACTAAGTTTGTAAATACACACATATATACATACTTACATATATACACATATTTATTATAAATAAGAAATATTTTTTTTTCCTTTTTTTGTTTTTTTGTTTTTTTTTGTTTTTGTTTTTGTTTTTTTTTTTTGTTTTTTTTTTGCTTTTTTGTTTTTTTTTTGGTTTGTTTTTTTTGTTTGTTTTTTGTTTGTTTTTATGTTTTTTTTTTGTTTTTTTTTTGTTTCTTTTTTTTTCAATTTATATAAGGATTAACAGGGACACTTTAACGCCTAGGGGCCCTTCAAGGCATAACAGACAGACAGACTGGACCTCGGAGAGGAGGGATTCACATAAAGGAAAGACAGTAGGACCCTTAATCTAATTAACAGTTTTATTATAAATATATGCATGATGTTCTATTATAATATTAAATCTATTTGTCTACAGAATCTATACAACAATAGGAATACATTTTTATCATGAAAACTTAGCAGGTATGTTACATTTGCCGGGAATTTAATATTCACTGTTGTTTTTAAAGAATTTATAAGGTTAGTTCGTTGGGAATTGAATCTGCAACATGAAAATACTACGTGATCCAAGTCGCAGATAGACGTTCCATCGCAGTTGCAAAATGGAGAGTTCTCGATGCCAATTCGGTGTAGATGAGATTTATATCTACCGTGGTTAAATCTCATTCTAATTATCGTGGTTAAGATTTTTCTTGGGAAATTGAGTTCTTTTATTTGATTTCCTGATGGAAATTGTGGGTAGAGCAAGTTATATCTGTTGCTTGATTTTTGGACATAAAGTTTCCATTCTTTTTCCCATAAAGCTCTTATATATTGTCTAATTTCTGGGTAGAAGTCAGTAAACGGGATATCTATTTCTTGCGATGATGTTTTAATTGATGCTTCTTTGGCAATTTTGTCCACCAATTCATTTCCAGTTAAGTTAGAGTGTCCTTTGCACCACAAAAATTTTATTGTGCAGTGTCTTTTATATTTATGGCAGAGCTGTCTAATTTTTTCTATAATGATGTTATTAATGTACTTTTTATGACTATTTTTTAATGCTATTAATGCCGACTGTGAATCACTGATGATTACAACCTTTTCTATCTTATTTTCTGTTGCCCATTCGATGGCTTTCTGGATCCCGATCAGTTCAGCTGTGAAAATGGAAGCCTTCCCGCATATGTTATATTTTCTGGAATCGTTGAGTTGTGTTAAGAAAGCTGCACCACATCCATCCCGATTCTTTGAGCCATCTGTGTATACCTGTAAATGATTCTGGTACTGCTTAATAATGTCATCAAAAATCATTTTGTTCACTAATTGATTTACTTCAAATTTGGGAATTTCAACATTTAGAGCATAGTAGGTGGTCTCGTATTCAGAAGTAAATCTAATTGGAATTGTTATTATTGAAATATTGTGTTCATATTTTATAGTATTATAGTAAGCGTCTACAAGAGGAGGATTCTTCTTCTTTGCCCAAAACTTGTTGGTTAGTGTTTCTATAAAGAGTAGGTGTAGTGTATTTATCATTTCTTGATTTCTGCTTCTCAGCTTTAATGTATGCTTCTGCGCCAGTAATTCTAATCTTAGATGATACGGTGGTTCTTGAGCTTCAGCAAATATTGCATGAGTGGGAGTTGATTTCATGGCTCCCATGCATATTATAAGACATTTGAGTTGAATACGCTCTATCTTCAACATATTGGTTTTTGATGTTCCACCATACACTATACATCCATAATCTAATATGGACTCTGATAAATGAACGATAAAATAATAGAGCCACGCTAAAATCAGCTCCCCACTTTTGATTAATCGTGGATCTAAGCACATTAATGCCTCTTTCGCATCTTGATAACACATACCTAATATGCTCTGTCCATAATAGCTTTTTGTCGATAATGATGCCAAGATATTTGTAAGTGTCTACTGTTTTAATTTGATAGGTTTGGACCTGAATACTATTTGGCATTTTTGTTCTATGTCTAGTGAAACACATGACGGCTGTTTTGTTACAACTTATTTGGAGTTGACGTTCACTTAACCAGCCAATGACCACATTTATTAACCGTCTAAGTTGTAACTGAGCTTCAAAATAGGTTGAGGCTGCTGTGTATACGCAGAAGTCATCTGCATATTGTAAACATTCCTAAATTAGGTGAAGCATCGGAAATATGAGAATTAAATATGACCGAGGGTTCAATAAACATTATTATTATTATTAACAAATAAGTCTCTTAGTGAGGACTACTTGAAGAAAATGTTTAGCTCAGAGTGAAGAAGTTCAGTTTCTCCGAATTGAAACTGCTTACCAATTTTCAGGGGAAAAGTAGGACAACAATCTCTAGGAAGTTGGCGGTTTGAAAAATATTGCTGTTTTACAACTGAGGAAATCTTTGGATATGCTGGCGTTAACCCCTGTGGGTCCGGGGACTAACTAAAAGAATATGCCCAAGGTAACTCCTGCTTGTCATAAGAGTCGACTAATCGGAGTCAAACACTAGCGGGGGTCTTGTCCAGGTGGGCCTGGAGGGAGGCGGATATTTCTGGGGAGTGATGTGCACCCGGATTTTGAGGTCTCCACTTTGGGCTTAGAAATGGACAATTGACCTCGCCTGGTTGTTACTCGCGAGCGGGTATCCAGATGATACCGCCTTCGGTTGAGTGCTGGCGGTGAGATATCTGATGAGTGGTATACACCCGGAGTTTGAGGCCCCCACTGTGTGCTTCGGAACGGACGGACGGCGTCGCTTGGGCGTTGCTCGGGAGCGAGACTCGATGGGATGTCGTCTTGAGTCTAGCACTGGTGGGTGTCCAGTCTAGACGAACCGGAGAAGAACTGAAATCTTTAGGGGTGGATTACAACTAGAGATTGAGGCCTCTTGTGTGAGCTTCGAAACGGGCAAACGAGCTCACTTAGATGCTGCTCGAGAGCGGGACTTCATGATACTGCACAGAGTCGAACACTGCCGGATGTCTGTCCCAGACGAACTCGGAGAGAGTGTATCTCTCTTTGAGCTTTGAAACGGGCAAGCGACTTCGCTCAGGTGGCAGTACATCCGTCAAACAAACTTTCACCTCACAAATATCGTCTCCTGCAGGAAACTTTATTTGTTGGGTGAAATTTAAGCAAACGCTGGCGGGTATCGGGTCTGGACTAACCCGGAGGGGGGCTGAGATCTCTAGGAGTGGATTACATCTGGAGACTTAGGCCTACTCTGTATATAAAATAGTATCCTATGTATATATTTCCAGAATGAACAAGGAGATTCCATGCCGGAACAAATTACCATCATAAATATAAACACATAGCTTGAACAGTAGTCTTATTCTGTTGTGAGCTTGTGGAAGTGGAAGCAGCCCCATGCACTGAAATTGCATTAGACGCCTGCTTTTGTTGTACAGTTTTTTTGAAAGAATGAAGTTTTAACACCATTTAGAATACGCTGGATTCTTGTAAACATCTCAGCCATTAGGACAATCATAAATATTATAATTGATAATTTACAACGTGTCTAATAAACCGTTTATCTTGAATAACAATCCACTAACAATCAAAGTTTCCAGACACCACGTGCAAATTGAAACGAGTGCAACCAACAAATCGTACACGACGGCTACAAGCAATACTCTGAGCATTACAGCCGTCATGCGCCACCCGTGACTCATGGGGTTTTACCATATAGCCGTCGTGTATCACTGGTGGCGCACCACAAATAACATGGTAGGCTTGATACGGCCGATGCATATTCTATTCAAAAACACAACGTGGTGAACGTGTTAATGAAAATTCGCTACCAAAACGCACTTACTGCGTCTCGATTTTTTCTTACAAACATGCATCATATTTCGACAATAAATGCAAAAATGCAATAACATAAGGGATGTTCGGAACAAAAATTCTAGCTGTCACCAACAACAAACGGGCTGTGATTGTCAAAATAATTTTATAACATGCAGCTCAAAATACCTTATGATTAACGTATACAATTTTTTCTCGTATCTTGTATAATAGCAATTATATTGAGCTTTACCTGTATCACCCTGTATATGAACAGACAAAAACCGAAACTAAACCCGGATATGGATTCTGGGGGGGCTAGTTTGCACTCACTTGAAGAAATCTTTTGAAAAATCAAAAGTCGTGGTCTCCTCTTTAACGATTTTTTTCTACGAAAATTAGCGTCAACCCATAAACATAACTAAAACTACAGCCAACGCATCAGAGAAAGGGTCTATTTGAAATCAATTTTCTGGAAACATTTTAGCAAAATGAAGGACAATGACGGTTGAAGCTGAAACTTAGGGATTTGCAGAACGCTCCTCTTGCGACATTTTCCTTACATAACCCGTATTTGTTTCAGGTTCTTTGTCTAAACATTGCCGATTTTGACGATCAAATCGCGACTTTGACGTTTTGAAGAAAACCTTTTTTTTCAAATGTCTATAACTTTTTTGTCTTTAAACCTAGGGACTTAAAGTTTGGTAGTTAGTTCACTTTGTACAATACAAACAACGGTACCAAATTGGGTTGCCCTTACGTTGTTAGATTGGTAAGTCATATAATTTGTGGAAACAAATAAAGAATTCAGGTTATTTAACATGCGATCGTATCGCCCTAAAATTTTATACCAAGATGGCAGGATATTTCTTAGATTATACCATTTACTTTTGTTGGTTTCATTAGTGTTTTATTCCTGAAGGCTTACGTTTTATTTTTTCTGGTCTACAAAGACCATGATGTATGGCGTCTGTTTGTAATAAAGTTAAATAAAGTGGTCGACGTAATTGGATCTTTTGGAAACTATATGGGATATAACAGAGCTTTAAAGAGTGGAGTATATGATGGCAAAGACTGGTGTAATATCTTGTATATTGTTGGAGTTTACGAGAGTCGGCTATAGGGGGAGCCAGTGTTGCGCAGCGCTTCCCAGAGTTATCATAAATTGAAGCTGGTCCAGCGGCTCGTGACCACAATAATCCGGAACCTACACGAATCTAATCCGAGACGAATACGGCCTCGTTGCGACGCATTTGCATCTACATAATTAATTGCGAAAGCAGCTTGAGAGATTATTGCATGCAATATTGTACCGAATTGACGTTTGCGTTGGCCAATGAATGCTACCGAATAACTCTCTTAAAGCTGCTCCTAATCCTCGTTATCGAACGTTTTATGTTCGCGTCGAACCCGTTTAAAAGCATAACCGAGAACTTGATTACAGCTTTCCAAATTAGCCATCTGGATTCTGTTGGTTTTTCTGTTAGAACATTTATGTTTGAACACATAAGAAGAAGCATTGGTGTTAGTACGTATTTAGCAAGATCTACATTACAAACCTAAAACCTACAAGGATTTGTATACTAAGTGAAGATTGGAACCTGCGATGAGCACTGATAAGCACACTTGGAGAATGCAACTTAACACAGCACATTTAAAAAAGCCTGGACGCAGCAAGTGCGTTATGGAAGTGAATTTTCTTTACATGTTTTAATAGGAAATATGTCTCTTTAATGCAAGCAGGAATCAATTTGGTCACCGGTATAACCTATATTGTAGGAACAATGTAGCATATTTTACCAACATAATTTGTTCGAAAATGTACAAAAATTTTCCGAAAATATACTTAAAACATTTCCGAGAATACTCGTTTCCTAGCTGACGAATCTTAGGTTAATAGCAAATCGCGTTATTGAATTTTGAAACGTTTAATAAAAATTCACTACTAAAACGCACTTACTGCGTCTCGATTTTGTTTACAAACATGCATAATATTCCGATGAAAAATGCAAAAATGCAATAAAGAATGTTCAAAAAAAAAGTAGGTATCACCAACGACTTATGGGCCATCCTGTGGTTGTCAAAATAATTTTATAGCATAACACCCTATAGGTAACGTATACAATTTTTTGTCGTATCTTGCATAATAACAATTATATTGAGTTTGCTGCTATTTAAATTGAATTAAGGCTTAATAATTTTCATCTCATCTCTAGTGATTTTTTTATACAAACATTCGGTAAAAAATTCATCGGAACTACAGATAACGGTAAAATAATAAAATAAGAAACAAAAACATTTTAAAAAAGTCAAGTCACTACTAAGGATTAGAACTCGTCTCTTAGGATTATATTATCTGATGACAAACTCTTTTTCATTACGCCATGCTCCACGTGACAGATGTGGTGTACTAACAGGTAGATACCGTCGCGAGTTAATTTTCTACCGTACTTATAATTGGCAACCAATATGCATTTCAAATGGAATAATTTTGGCACTATTTTAATTAAATGAAGGAAAGTATCAGCTGATATACAAATCTAGGAGCTTGTTAGTCATTTCATTCGATACTTTTCACTTATAAAGCATTAGTAGGCCTACTAGAATTATCAATTTGGACATTTTAAAGGCTTACAACTTTTTCCTTTTAATCTAGAAATATGAATTTTGGTACATAGGTACTCTTTAAGATAAAAACCCGCGCCCCAAATCTGGTTGCAGTAGCTTTGTTATTTACGGAAATATGATTTTCTTATGAAAGGAAACCAACATTTTTTTAGAAAACCTGGTCCGATTTTTCTGGATAACAAACCTATTCAAGCCACTTACAAACGAATGGCACCTGCCAATTTTTGTCTTGAGTTGTTCGTGTGATACATATTATATATATATATATATATATATATATATATATATATATATATATATATATATATATATATATATATATATATATATATATATATATATATATATATATATATATATATATATATATATATATATATATATATATATATATATATATATATATATATAAAACCATTTAAAAATTTAAACTAACCTGGGATATGTGTCCAGGGGGCCTAGTTTTCGCTCACTTGAAAAAATGTTTTCAAAATTTAAAAGTCGGGATCTCCCCATTAGTGAATTTTTTCTAAGAAAATTCACTAGTAAGTGTTTAAAATAGTGATTTTTTTTAAATGTTTTAATAGTAAACATGTCTGTTTTTAATGAAAGCGGGCATCAGATTTGGGTAGCTGTATAACTTATCTAGTAGAAACAATGTACGTCGTTTCATCAAAATAATGTTATTGTTTGAAAAAGTACAAAAATTTTAATGGGACTCCGCTATTCGTTGGTAAATACGTCGTATCATAATTTTTAAAAAGTGCCAAAAATTTGAAAACTAGCAAACAATTGAAATAACGCAAAAACGATGAACGCTATCAATTTCTTCTTGCCAATATGCCTTATAATTCTATGGAAAATTCAAAAATTCAATAAGTAATATGAGGGGTGTTCGGCTTAAAAAATGCAAATTTGTATTAGCAACAACTTATGGACCACCGTGTGATTGTCAAAATAATTTTATAAGATTAAGCTCACGACAC
This sequence comes from Tillus elongatus, assembly GCA_964006375.1. Classification (NCBI taxonomy): domain Eukaryota; kingdom Metazoa; phylum Arthropoda; class Insecta; order Coleoptera; family Cleridae; genus Tillus; species Tillus elongatus. Next base: position 156,366,939 of record OZ023264.1, on the reverse strand, counting down.
CCTATGATTAACGTATACAATCTTTTTCGTTTCTTGTATAATAACTGATATATTAAGCTTTACCGTAGAAACGCATCACCCTATAATATACAGATAAAAACTGAAACTAACCCCGAATTTGGGTTCTATGGGGACTCATTTGAACAAATATTTTCAAAACTCAAAAGTTGCATTCTGCTCATTATAGATTTTTTCAACGAAAATTCGCTTAAAATTATAGAGTATTAAACAATAAACCATATAACTAAAACACTGCCAAAGCATCAGAGATCTATTTGAATCAAATTTATGCAAATATTTTAGTAAAATAAAGAACAATGACGGTTAAAGCTGAAATTTAAGGTTTTATAAAACACACTTCTGGCGTTATTTTCTCTACATAACCCGCATTTGTCTCACGTTCTTTGCCCAAAAGTTATCGATTTTGACTTTTGAAATCGCGACTTTTTAAGAAGAAGAACTATAAAATTTTCAAAGCAACTTTTCGGGGATTTCCTGCACTTTTTGCGTCAAAAACTTAATTAATTTTTTAAATGTCTATAACTTTTTTCTTTTAACTTAGACCTTATGGTCGCGGTGAAGGGACCGGTATGGCCCACTCACATTCAAACCTAACCTAACCTAACTTAGAGATCTAAATTTTGGTACATAATATACTTTCTATAACATAATCCTGCCTTCCAAATATGGTTGCATAGCTTTTTTACTTCCGGAGATACAAATAAACTTAAAATGTTCCCGAAAAAAATGGTTTCCTAGCCAACGAACCTCAAATTGATAGCAAATTGAGTTATTGAAATTTAAAGCGTTTAAGGAAAATTCGCTACCAAAACGCCCTTGTTGCGTCCCGAATTTCTTTTCTCACAAACCTGTATTATATGTCGATGAAAAAGGCATAAGAGGTGTTAGATTTTAAAAAACAATGTAACATATTTTATCAAAATAACTTATTATTTGAAAATGTACAAAAATTTTCCGAAAAGAAACTTCAAATGTTTCCGAGAAAACTGGTTTCCTAGTCAACTAACCTTAATAGCGAATTAAGGTATTAAAACTTGAAGCATTTAATGAAAATTCGCTACGAAAACGCACTTACTGCGTCTCTTTTTTACCAACATGCATCATATTTCGATGAAAAATGCAAAAATGCAATAATATTAGGATTTAAAAAAGATGTAGGTATCACTCACGACTTATGGGCCACCCTGTGATTGTGAAACTAATTTTATAAGATGCAGCTCAAGACACCCTATAATTAACGTATAAAAATTTTTCTCCTGTCTTGCATAATGACAATTATATTGACGTTTACCGTAGAAATACGACACCCTGTATGTATATATATTGATATGGTTACTAAAGGGGGCCACATATACATATATACACATACATATACACAAACAACAACTTACCTTTGGTGTATGCAATGTTTTTGCACTGTAAGGCAGGGAGAAGCTAAATTTTACAGATATATATGTGTTGAAAGGAGGCAAGGCAGGTGTAAATGTATGACCAGTTTAATTAGATAGTTTAAGGTATTATTGTTTGATAGCTGTTAAGTAATTTAAGATGTTATTGTTAGAATTAAGGATATTGTTAGCTTTAAGAATAGTAAGATGTCAAAATTTGAGTGTTAAATTGTAAGAAATGTCATGTCATAACCTATGTTTAAGTCAGCTGTTTTTTATTTAGGACAGACGTCAAACTGACACTAAAATTATAGTTAGGTTAATTATTCTCTCATTGACTAACAACAATCAGAAGTATGTATGTATCCGAGGAGATGATGAAAAACGATTATTGTGTTAAAATTTGTTAGGATATTTTATTTGAAGCAGGCAGATAACAGTTTTTTGATTAGTTACGCTGGTTACGTATGAAAAATAATAAACAGGGAAAAATTTGGATAAAAGTATCAGATTAAAATTTTTGAGATGAAAAAATTTGAAATTGTCATTAAATTATTAGATGGGAATTTTTGGTAATAAGGATATAGTTTGAGAAATTAGATAGAAAGGGTTTGAAAAGGGATAGTAGCAAGAGGAGAAAATTTAGTCTAGAGGATACAAAAATCTAGAGGGTCGCTGATCCGATAGTCCGACTCAGCAAATACAGGAGAGGCAGCAGAGGCAGCAGCAGTCTGAGTGAGTAGTGTAAAACTAAAAGGAGTAATAAAACTCGCTAAAAAAATAAGTACATAAACTGTGCTTTGGTTTTTATACGACATTCAAGATACTTATAGAGGCAGGGGATCTTTTGGCTATAACTAACTGATAGTCAGCGTGGAACTCTGTGTCTATTGACTAAGTGCCACAATACAGTGGAATTAATATAAACACCAATAGGTGTCGGTACCGTTAACATTTATTTTATTTTCTTTCGTTCCCTTTTATAGTGTAAAATTCAAATAGGTATAAGTAATACATAAGGTTTAGGTTTTTTGTCATATATATTTAAGTGTAATAAATATTAAGTTTGGTGATCATTTGAAACCTTTGCCTTATTTTGTTTTCTTTTACACATATATGAGTATTTGGAAGGAAAGAACTGAAATTAGATAGGGCAGAATATTTCGAAATTACAAAAAATAAAAAAAAAGAAACCAAAGGGGACTGGAACCCACTTGCTTACTAAGCTCCCTGAGTTGAGAGGCAGTTCATATATGTGATTGGTTGTTTTCTGTGTGTTAAACAGGGAAAAAAAATACATTGAGTACATCCAGGTGTAAGTTACATACACAAATACATATATTTCATAATAACAACATTTACAACACATTTCACTAAACTTTACAGGAAAATAAAAGTTAAAAGCTAAGATACCTAAAATATAACTAAAAAACTAAATATATATATATATATATATATATATATATATATATATATATATATATATATATATATATCAATTCTATATATTAAATTAAATTTAAAATCCATAGCTTATTACATTTTTTGAAATTCTATAACAATTGGCACTAAACGAAAGGGCTTCGAAAGTCTGTGCAGCAAATAACTTACTATATCAATATATATATATATATATATATATATATATATATATATATATATATATATATATATATATATATATATATATATATATATATATATATATATGAACAGATAAAAACTGAAATGGATATGGATTCTAGGGGGTCAGGGGTCAGGTTTGCACTCATTTGAAGGAACCTTTTTAAAATTCAAAAGTCGCGGCCTCCTAGTTAATGAATTTTTTGTATGAAAATTAGCTAAAAATTATGGACCGTTAAACCATACACTTAACTGAAACTTCTGGACACATTTTAGTAAAATGAAGGTCAATGACGGTTGAAGCTGAAACTTAAGGGTTTGTAAAACACTCTTCTTGCAACATTTTCTTTACATACGCCGTATTTGTTTCATGTTCTTTGCCCAAATGTTGCCAATTGTGACGTTTTAAATCGCGACTTTCACGTTTTGAGGTAAACGCGCAAAATTTTTTAGACGCCTATAACTTCTTTGTCTTTTAACGTACATACCTAAATTTTGGTTAATGATTCGCTTTTTATAATACAAAACCCGCGTACCAAATTTGGTTGCTGTAGCTTTGTACTGTGTTATTTTCAGAGATATAAAAATGTTCCGAAAGAAAAAACAAAATTTTACGGGAAAACTTGTCCCGGTTTTCCTGGCAAACGAACTTATCCAAGCCTCTTGCAAAAGGGAGGTACTTACCAAATTTAATTAAAATCGACCTATTTGTTTTTCAGTTATCGGTGTGATACATATATAAACATATAAAAATTAAAACTGACCCCGGATATTTGTTCTAGGGAGCCTAATTCGCTATCATTTCAAAATGTTATTATTATTATTATTGTTTTTTGGCAAAAATTATACATTATGTCAATACAATAAGTCTTATGCGACTTGTGGTGTGATCCTAAATAGTTTGACAGTCCGACACTAAATTCAATAAACTTCAGATTTTGACGTACCATACTTAAATTCTTTTTCTCTTCTATTTCGCACCTTCTAACACTTCAACCATCACCTTCATTTACCATAAATCTCTGCTATTCCATAATGTCTTTCCAACTGCTATTCTTTCCAAGCAACCCATATTTTCACCAAAATTTTTAAATTTGTAGGAGATAAAAATTACTTTAGTTTGTCAAATGTCATTACACAATAGGTATATATATATTTTCAAAATTCAAAAGTCGTGATCTTCTCATTAGTGATCTTTTAAAGAAAATTCGCTAAAAGAATAATCACTTGTTAAATGTAGACCTCAAAACAAATTTACTAAAGCAAACCTCAGACTATAATAGTAGTTGGATCTAACCCCTCTAGCATTTAATGTTAAAGCACACAATTTCTCTAATTGCACCGGGCATCCGGGGACAATGGATAGTTTATAATACAGCGCTGCAAGTGACTACTTGCCCGTAATTGATAAAGCCCTTTCACAATATAACAGGCAAGTTGTTCCAAGAAAGGGCATGCAAATAGGCCTAGTGTAAGATCCTGGCGTTGATCTAATAACAAACTTAACTCATGTTTGCGGTTGTATAATCATATAAGAAAACTTGTCCATTCGACCCCAGTGTTGGAAGGACCGAACTCTCACTGAGAGATGTCTTGCAGATAACTAATATTATAATTGAATTCTGGAGGTATTTTGGGTAAGTAATTCAATCAAGATCACAATATCGTACGGTACGCATAACAATAATATTTAATTTGTTTTTAGAGATGCTAAATTTTGTTCCGCTTTACTATTTAAATTTGTCGCTTATGACTTATATATCCTCGAATTTGACATATGCATTGTCACGGGTTTTCTTGGTAAAATAATGAAAGCTTGCCCGGCTTCTGGCCCGTCACAATTTAGAAAAAAGGAAAAAAAAATAAAGAAGAGAAACAGAAATTAAACAAAACACAGAGACGAGTAAAAGAGAAAGAATAGAGAATCGTTTCACGCTACACCCGGGAATTGGGACTTTAGCGTCGGCAGTTGGTATCAGGCTCCGTAGATGGGTCACGACTGCTCGCCTATTTCTAATGACAAGTGCAACGTGAAACAGAAACAGATATACAAGAACAGTTTTAGGGTTAGTGATTTATAAATTATTCGACAGCTAAATAAATACAATGGTAAGTGAAATTTTAATCGCTGGATTTACAACAATATAAGTGTGGAATGGTTTACATTAAGTAACTGTTGTCTTTTTAGGCTGACAGCGATGGTAAAAAGTGCGATACTGTGTCCGCTATAAATGTTAATTTCACTTATTCTAACAAAGACGTAGAGATCCCCCCGTACAGTCGACTGTTCGAGTTTACACACACAATTACAAAGTTCAAATATTACGGAAAAAAAGTTCAAATATTAACTTAAAGGCAGGTATGGCGTTATAGTCAGCTGATTGTAGTTGAAATCCAGCAACAGTTATACAGAACAGACAAACAAAACTTCGTGGACTTATCTGGGTGTACGTCCGTGTCTTTCCACGTCTTTGGGCTCGCAGGTGTGAGTGACTGACCCAGTAAAGGTAGAAGACCACTAGACTTCAGCCCCCGACAAGAAACCCTACAATGAATAAATGGTTTTCTTAGCAGGTACTACGTATTTTAATTTTTCTTGTTTTTATTAGGCCGAATAAATGAAAGGAAAATTTAATTAACTATAACAGCTTACCCAAAATAGATGAGGTTTCTTGTTCCACAAAAAAAAACAATCTTCACTGAATAATCAAAGTTATTAATTGTAAAGCGACAAAATCCAGCTTCTAGCTGCAGTCAACCTTACTCTTCAGTTATAGGATTATTAATAAAAATATCATTTCATGTGGATACTAATCATTTTTTAGAGAACAAAAAACCTTTTGATAAGAAGTGATAAGAGATGTTGATATTTCATTTTAAGTGAATTTTATTAAATTTCAGAATTATACCTGGTAGAAAGAGAGAGAAAGAAAAAGATGACACTATAACTGAAGACGGAGATAGACAAACATGGATAGTTAAAAGAGAGAAGGAGACAGTACATACATAAGGACAATTGCTTTTGTTTAAAAATGTAAACAAAACCTCCAACTTTTTTGCTTACATTTTGGACTTAGGTTAATTTTTACCAGTGAACTTAGATGAAGAGGGTTGTTTATTTCTATTTAACCTTAAGCTACAACAGAAGTGAAAGCGTAATTGGTGCATCTTTAAGGTTTTACAAGTGTGCAATACAAACAAACTATTTATAAAGCAAAACTTGCAAACTGTTATCAACAAAGTGTTCACAAGTGAGTATTATGCCCCTATATTTACTATGTTTTTCCACCCCGGAAGTTAACAAGCTGGTAGAAATCTTAAGAGAGGTTTAGAACCGTCTCAGCATTTATACACTCTATTCGTTATAAATATGCATCATAGACGGTCATGGCAATCTGCTTTTAAGTTGTCATAACACCTAATAAGTGATGTCTAATTTGTTGCCAAACATTCTTTTAAGATATGACATTTGTACGGGAGAAAAATTTTAACGTGTAGGCAGTACTAATATAACGTGATTTAATAAAAATTAAAATGGTTATTGACTGTTTTAAAAATGTTACTATATATGGCCAGACTGTATACAGTGTGTCCACAACTGGATGGGAATGTATTGCTATCTCCGTTATTATTAAAGGTAGGGAGACGGTTAAATTAGCAATGTCTCATAGAATTTCATGCTCATTCCAAATATGACTTGTCTTTTGCCCTGCCTCTTTTCGTTTTCGAGTTATTTTGAAAAAACTAAACTTTGTCGATTTCTTTTTTCTTCAATATGTAAGTAGGCGTTGATCTGACATGTCTAAGACTTGCACATGATCAGGACACTTTTTACAGAGTAATATTTTTGTGCTATTCTCAGCTTTGAATTGTCATTTGTTTTTGAGCTACAGGTATCAACAGTTGTTTTTATTATCTCAGCCATATTGGATTTTTTGCTCATGTGATAGCCTATGAAAAGAGCTTTCCAATGATGTACAACATGCTTGATAAATCTTGTAATTGCACTCACAATTTTGAGAAAAACCGTTTTGAGGATAGTAAGCTATGAAATCCAATACCAGAAAACAAATGACAAAAAAAAAAGTGTTCAAAAAGCAGTAGGCCATGGAGTCTACTGTCTCTGTTTACATATTGAAGCTTAATAGGTACAATTAGTTTTGTTACAAATAAATATTTCATTGTGATTATCGGAAATAACTAATCTTAACTTTTCAATTAGGTTTTAAATTTTCTAACGCAATGTCAAACTGTCTTAAGCTTTGTATTATAGCAATATATATATATATATATATATATATATATATATATATATATATATATATATATATATATATATATATATATATATATATATATATATAAGAATGGGTTTATCAAGGTTTTATTGATGATGAATTGACCCTAGATTAGGTGTCAATTGTTCTAGAAAGGTTATGTGAGGTTTATATTATTATATTTTGGTGTGTTAAATTATATTGTTTGACTTAATATTTATGATCATTGTGACACTTGATATGGTCACTGGTTTAAATATATATTTAGTGCTTCTTGTGGTGTAAATTTCTAAGTATTTTAGCTTTTAAGTTTTGTGAAATGTCGTTAGAATATACTTGTGAAAATAAACGTGTATGAGACTTACACCCTGGTGTATCCACTGTCTTTTATTGCTGCCTGGGACCTAAATAAATTTATAGCATGGATGAACTTACTCTTAAATCAGGGAGCTTCTTTAGCTAGTGGGTTGAAGCCCTCAAAATTCTTATTATTGTTTCAGACGCACAATTACATCTTAATAAAAACACTTTATTTCGTTATTTACAAATCCAAAATATATATTTGTTTCTTTTTAAATTTTGTAATATATTGCCCTATCTGATTTTAGTGCTTTCCTCATAAATACTTATATACGCATAAAACAAAATAACGCAAGGATGTTAAATTCTCACAGAAATTAAATGATTATTGAACTAATGTAACTGACAAAACCCTAATACTTATTTACTACTTATAATATGCTTCTTACTTTTGAATCTAGAGCTCTTTCTATAATTTTTTTAACAATAAAAACCACCAAAAAAGACTTGTCAGTATTATCTATTTAAATTTTACGACCACTTCTATGTATACTAATTTCACGCACTTCTTAAACCAAAATATAACGACACCTATTGGTATTTGTATGGTTTATACAATGCCGTATTACGGCGCGCAGTCAACGGACGAGGCCATTCACTGACTGGGTACGCTTACTGATGGTTAAGGTCAAGAGCTGGTCGTGCAAGCACCTTGATGTTTTAAATACAAACAAAATGGTTGTTTTCACGATGGGCCCCCTGTATTTTCTTTTGATTTGTGAAAATTTTGGCGATTTACTTATTACTCTTTTGAAGTGGTGGATGTGTCTCACAATAAAGGTGAGTTTTACTTTACTCACACAGTTTCATTCCCTGGAACTTGGTCTGTTCTGAGCTTCCGTGTTGCGGCTACTGACTGACCTGTGACTCATGTTGATTGTTTATTTCAACTTGTTTCAAAACTTTTTCTAAATCCTCCCTCTAATAACTTTTTCTCAATCTGTTTTCTAATCAATAAATTTCCAATCTCCCTTTTCTAATAAAAATGTTCAATCCCCCTGTTTATTATTTTCTCGTAGCGACCGTTACCTAAAAAAATGTCTTTAGGCCGCCTTCACAATCTTTCTATCCAACAAATTTTCCTACAATCATCCTCCTCTTGATTATTTCCCTGGATACATCATTTCTAATTGTTGTTGGTCCTTGACTTTCCCTTGATTGATTAGTTAACCTATATTCTACAATTCCATTGTCAATTCAACATTTTTCGTAAATAAGCATCTGACTTTTATCTAGGTTATGACATGACATCTTAATATCCAACAGACAATATTCTGACATCTTAATATTCTTAAAGCTAGCAAACAATAACACCTTAAACTATCTAAACAACTAGTCATACATTTCGCATTGTCCAACATATTTACATTCTCTTGCTTTAGAGTCTTTCATTTTTTTTTGTTTATCTGCACTACGTTACATAATTTCATGCAGTCTATTCTGTCCTTGATATAACTTGCACTCTTTCAAACTAATTTACAATTGCCATACGCTTGCCTTATTTTCTTTGATATATATATATATATATATATATATATATATATATATATATATATATATATATATATATATATATATATATATACAGGGTCCTTCACGGTAAATGTCCTATTAGACGTTTCTGGAGAACTACATCTATTTAAATTGTGAAAATTAGTATCCGTACGTTTTTGATACTGATATTTCTAAATAAAATATTTTCAATTAGCCTGCACTTCCGATTATACCGGAAGTCGACACACTTTGTTTTTTTTTAAATGGAACAGCCTGTATATTATTAGCTTTTTGAATTACACGTTCAATTTAAGGGCCACTTTATAACAACACATTCGGGCTAGTTCGTACCGTTTCGGATTTATTCACCATTTTGTAGAAAATATTACGATTGGAGCGCTTTAGAAAAATTCCCATATCTTTAAAGACATGCAAGATAGAAACATGCGGTTTTAACTATCCTATCCTATAACTGTTATTTATAACATGCATTTGAAGTTGAAAATTTTCAATCAGAGATAACTTGATTTTTTTTTTAATGGAACGGTATCCAGATGTCTCCAGCATCTGATTCAGCGTTAAATTCCCTATCTTTTAAGTATACATTACTCTATACCTATCTCTTATAGTTTTCTTAGAAAATTGATTTGAAAATATTAATTGTTAGCAGGGCGGTGTCATTTTTTTTGTACGTAACAAAAAAATACAGTAGAAACAAAAATGTTTAAAGTTACTGTGTTTGAAAATTATGTATTTAATATATTTTTTAAAAAATTAAAAAAAAAAAATCTGGGGATAACAACAGTGATATTATTACCTTACACAATCTTATAAATCCAATAAGTATTATTACAACACGAGTAACAAAACAACTCACACTCATAAACTAGTAACTGCTCAAAATGTTGTCCTTTAACACTCAAACATTTTAATATTCGTGTCGTAATGCCGCTAGTGGTTGCCGACAGAATCTCATTCCTTTATAACTCTTCAAACGCCCTTCTTACTCTGATCTCTAATTCTTCGCGTGAATTGACGGGCGTTTCATATACTTTTGTTTTTATCTTTCCCCCAAAGATGGAAATCAAGCGGGGTAAGATCTGGACTTCTTGCGGGCCATATCCAGGGAGCGCACTTTCCAATCTATCTATCTTCAAATAGATCGTCGAGTGTGTTAGATATTTTTCGTGTAGAGTGAGCAGGAGCTCCGACATGTTGATACCAACAAGTTCTTTATTCTGATAATGGTAAATTGTCTAAAAAGTCTGTAACTATTGTTCTTAATATTTACATGTAACATTTAGAAGTTAAGGTTCCATCATAAATATGATAATAAAAGTTATTACCTTTCAATAAACAAAACACATTGAAACTAAATTCTACTTGAAATCCCCTTGCCCTAATAGCGTGAGGGTATTTTTTTGCCCAAACATGACTGTTATGTCTATTGAAAACTCCTTGATGAGAAAATTTTGATTCATCGGCCCATATAATTTTTTTAAAGTCATCATCTCCTTGAATATGAATTAATATCGTTTCACAAAACTGGACCCTTTTACTAGCATCTTCTGGATGCAGAGCTTGCACTAAAGTAAACTTATAGTTGTGCATTTTGTGCTTCCACAAGATTCTTTCCACAGAGGAGTAAGGAATACCTATGTCGTTCACTGCAGTGTAAATAAAGCTATGTGGATATGCTTCGAAATAAGCTAGGACAGTTACTCCGTTATCTTCATCTCTAGTCACTGGACTGGGATTCACTTTGGGTGTTTTAAAAGTACCAAATTCTAGGAAATTTGACTCAATCCTTCTAAACTTCTTTCCACTCATGGGTGGCAGATTAGGATTTAACTCATTAAACCTTCTACATGTTCTACTAATAATTCGGTTACATTCTCCATGGATGTGAAATAAATTCAAATAATCTGCATTGGAATAATAATTTTCCATGTTAACTGTGAACATTAGTACATTGACATTTATCGAATAATTTAGAATGACAAGTATGTAATATAAATTGTTCATCATGATACACTTGCCTTAACGTTGACGTTCAACCATAGTATAAGGAAAACTTATGCTGTGTTATGTTTTTGAATGTCTCTAAATACCTCAAAAACTGTCCTTTTTAGCTATAGGAAATACCCAATATAGGTCGGAAAGTTATCAAAAAAGAAATCGGTTGGAACTGCAAGTTACTGTATGTCCCTTTTAAAATAAGACACTCATTAAAGGCAGAAGTAGTCAAAGGTTTGCGCTACCCCGCTGACCATAAATATTTTCTAATCAATTTTCAAAGAAAACTATAAGAGATAAGTATAGGGTAATGTATATTTAGAAGATAGGGAATTCAACGCTGAATCAAATACTGGGGACATATGGGTACTATTCCATTAAAAAAAATCAATTTATCTCTGATTGAAAATTTTCAAATTCAAATATATTTTATAAATAACAGTTATCTTAAAATCGTATTTTGTTTATAACAGTATGTAGAAATTTGTACGCTCTATTGGATAGTGAAAACCGCATGTTTCTGTCTTGCATGTCTTTAAAGATATCGGAATTTTTCTAAAGCGCTCCAATCGTAACTTTTTCTACAAAATGGCGAATAAATCCGGAACGGTATGAACTAGCCCAAATATGTTTTTATAAAGTGGCCCTTGAATTGAACGTGTAATTCAAAAAGCTAACAATATACAGGGTGTTTTATTTAATAAACAAAGTTTGTGTCGACTTCCGGTATAACCGGAAGTGTAGGCTAATTGAAAATACTTTTGTTAGAAAGATCAATATCAAAAACTTGCCGATACAAATTTTCAGAATTTAAATGGATGTAGTTCTCCAGAAACGTCTAATAGGCCACTCACCGTGAAGCACCCTGTATATATATATATATATATATATATATATATATATATATATATATATATATATATATATATATATAAGAAAATTCACTTCCATAACGCACTTGCTGCGTCAAAACATACAGACACTTATACACTTAAATTGTGTTAAAGCGGTATCACAAGGCAACATAAAACTTAATTGCTTATTTCTTATGCAAGCTCCAGCTGCATGCACAAGACGACTCCTTATAAGATGCATCTAAGTCCTGATGAATTTACGATCTATTTTGTGATCTAAAGGAACAATCATTTCAAAGATAAGCAACAAATTAGCTAAACAAGAGTTAATAACCGGACTAAAGCTTGCTATTTCGCAAATCCTTGTTTTACTAAAGACGTCTCTACTCGTGTTAATGCTACAGAACTAATGGGGGATTAACTCCCGGGACTAAGTATACATTTACACATGTTGAGGCTAGATCAAAACTGCATCTAGGAGGATGTTGCAAGCTGATGCAGCAGACTGACAGACGTAGATTAGAATATTAAGCTAGCTGGATTTATGATTTAGTGTAGCAAATTACTGAACTTGTACATTTCGTCTGTGGAATTAGCGGTTACTTGAAATCCACGAATATTCATATTACACATTAGCTTAGTTGAGATCAACCTGTATACGTGATAATAATTGCATTATACAGGGTGTCCCTCTAACAATGGGCCAAACCCATATATTCGGATAAAGCATCAAAAATTAAATAGACTTTCATTAATACGTTTTGTCCGATTGTTGCTTGTTTTCGATATACAGTGTGTTAAATTTGACTTTGGAAAAAATTAAATCGCTCGTTTTTCTGCTAATTACTGGAACATTAATTTGGACCTTTGTAACAGGGGGTTATCGAGGATGCTGCTTCCAACCGTGATACCTATTTTGAGCTACATCATAGTTGGCGCCACCTACACTAAACCCGAATATTTTCCAGGGGCATAACTTTTTCGATGATCAACTTTCTGCAAATCTGTTCAGAAAAACTGAAAACTACTAATTTTTTGTTCGAAAAAGGTATACTTAGTTGACACTCATAAAGTGGGTGGTTACCGAGATATTGCGGTTTTAATAATGGTGTACATTGAAAATCTCTCAAATCTGAAATTTTATTAACATTATTATTATCACTAAATTATAAGAAAAAATTGACAATTATCGAACAATTTACTTAATAAGATTCTCAAAATGGCCTCCGCCTACTTCAATACATTTTTCTAGTCTCAACCCAAAATTTTGCCTCACCTTAAAAAAAGTTTGATAATCGTTTTTCAATATATCACTGGATTCGATTATTCTAGCCCAAAGTTCATCTCTGGAGTTACAAATATTCTTGTATACTAATTCTTTCAAGTGACCCCAGAGGAAGAAATCTAAAGGATTGAGGTCGGGGCTACGTGCAGGCCAAGGAAAATCTCCACCTCGACCTATCCATCGCCGCGGATAATTTTGGTTCAGAAATTCTCTGACAGGAAGTCCATAATGGGCAGGTGCCCCGTCGTGAATGAACCATAATCTCCAGCGCACGTCTAGAGGGACATCTTCCAAGAGAATAGGAAGTTGATCTCTCAAGAAAATTGAATAATTCTCCACATTGAGCCTTGCAGGAAGTTCTATTGGTCCCAACAACACGTCGCCTAGTATGCCACACCAGACATTAATGGAGAACTCATGTTGAAAATGGTGTTCTCGCGTCAAATGAGGATTGCTGCTTTCATATGTGTGAGCATTTTTGAAATTGAAAACTCCTCTTCTTGTGAATGTCGCTTCGTCAGTGAATAGAATGTTGTTGAAGAAAAACGGATCGTCATTCTGATACCGACGAATGCGTTCACAAAAATCCAATCTAGATAGAAAATCTAGAGGTAAAAGATTCTGCACTGGTGTGAAGTGGTAAGGATGTAACTTTACTTTTCTGAGAAGTCTACCAATACTTGATTTATTTATTCCAGTTGCTGCAGAGAGGCGTCTTACGCTTGTTTCCGGATCTTCTGCAAGGCGTACTAATATCGCTTCCTCTTGATGTACAGGACGTCTTGGTCCACCAACTTCCGACTTCGAATTGAAAGAACCAGTTTCACCTATGAATACATTAGGACGAAATGATACGCATCCGTGTAACAAAATGTGTATTTCACGATTTTTCCAGCCCTCAGGTGTGAATTTTGTCAAAACTTTCGTTTCAGAAATAATCAATGGCAATGAGTGCATATTACTCTTTTACATACCTAATTTATCGTATAATCTTCTAAAGGTCTTGTGATCTGGTTGTCTACGACTAGGATATAATTCCAAGTATCTGGCGGCGGCTTGGTGGCTACGGAAGTTTGATTGCGCATAAACGCAGATCATATCTCTCTTCTCAATATTGCTAAACTCATTATGGCGAGGCATTTCAGAAATAATAACTACCTACTACTCTTAATTGAAAAACCATGTGCTTGTCAAAATTGACAGATTATGTTTATTGTGTTACGCAAATGACATCCCTATGAAAACGAAAAACAAAAGATATTTCATCTACTTCATTGACAGTTGTTGACCCGGCCAATCAACTGCTATAGTTATTAGCGCCGTGATATGTCCACAGGAATACATCTTTTATTTGCCAAAAACATACTTATTCTATGAAATCGAATTAAATCCAGAGAAACTTCCCAATTTTTAGGAATTGATTTAGAATTAGAAAATTATGATTAAAATACACCGACCTCAATCCTCTAGAATTTTCCATTGGGGTAACTTGAAACAACTGGTACATACACAATAATGTTTGTAACTCCAAAGATGAACTTTGGGCCAGAATAAAATTTCAGATTTGAGAGATTTTCAATGCACACCATTATTAAAACCGCAATATCTCGGTAACCACTCACTTTATGAGTTTCAACTAAGTATACCTTTTTCGTACAAAAAATTAGTAGTTTTCAGTTTTTCTGAACAGATTTGCAGAAAGTTGATTATAGAAAAAGTTATGCCCCTGTAAAACATTCGGGTTTAGTGTAGGTGGCGCCAACTATGATGTAGCTCAAAATAGGTATCACGGTTGGAAGCGGCATCCTCGATAACCCCCTATTACAAAGTTCCAAATCAATATTTCAGTAATTAACAGAAAAACGAGCGATTTAATTTTTTTCAAAGTCAATTTTAACACACTGTATATCGAAAACAAGCAACAATCGGACAAAACGTATTGATGAAAGTCTATTTAATTTTTGATGCTCTATCCGAATATATGGGTTTGGCCCATTGTTAGAGGGACACCCTGTATATTTAGTTAATATAAATTTGGATAATTTTATGCTAAATGAAAAGGGACCGGTGATGAGACCCCAAGTTTAAAACCACAGAAGTGCTATGCATATAAAATGGAGCACAAAAGGCATGCATTGAACTAACTAGATTGGCTTTTTAAGCAAAACATTAAAGCATTACTTTATAACAAAATTGTGTTAACTAGAAGCAAAAGTCTATTAGCGAATTTTCATTAAGAAAACTTTGCTATTAGAGAGGTCATGAAAAAATTTCTTTAGGTGAGCGCGAATTTGGGTCCCTAGAACCCAAAACTAAGGTCTGCTAAATATCTATATGTTTATATATATATATATATATATATATATATATATATATATATATATATATATATATATATATATATATATATATATATATATATATATATATATATATATATATATATATATATATGTATGTATGTATGTATGTATCCGATCGATAACTCAAAAAATACTAAACTGATTTCAATCAAGCTTGGCAAAAATCTTGCATGGGCGAAAATCGAGGTCGAGTTCATTAATCAGCCTTTATACTCAAGTTTTTCTGGTGGAAAATCGGAAAAACTTGTCGGAAACGCTATATTTTTGTTAGTATCGGCGTAACTGGAATGAGACTTTACATTTGGATAGAAATCGTGCAAATAAACCTATGTTGTGAATTTTAAGTAATTTAGTACATAATATTTAGACTTTTTCCAAATTAAAAACAAAATCCCAAAGACAAGCGTTGAAACGATTTAGTGGTTAAATTCCAATCCCTGACAGATAGAGTAGTTAACTGCCAAGCGTAGATTGATTCATACAACAGGTATAAACCATATATCAACGGTAACCAAACTAAATATATACCAGGCAGAAAACATACTACCCGAACCAAAAATCGTGAAATCTCGGCCGCAATTACGGAAAATGACAGACGACATGAAATTAAAAATTTGCCAAGTTATTGTTATTTAACTGGGGGACTCAATCAATTATTAAAATACACTATATTTGTAGCTTTATTAACGGCCCCAAATACAGTGTTTGCGCAGCATAGATATTTTATGCTGTCGCATAATATAGCAGAAGTGTAAACCAAACCAAGCCAAGTGTCTATAAAAATGATTCTAGCAGAAATGTAAACAAAACCAAGCCAAGTCTCTATAAAAATGATTCTATCATTTCAGTCTATAAAAATGATAGAATCATTTTTATAGAGACTTGGCTTGGTTTTGTTTACATTTCTGCTATATGATGCGACAGCATAAAATATCTATGCTGCGCTAAAACTGTATTTGGGGCCGTTAATAAAGCTACAAATATCGTGTATTTTAATAATAGTTTCTTTTATCTTTAAACTTAAACATAAGACGCCATATAAGACCGAAACAGTCGTGGGATGTGTTTCAATGGTAAGTCTACTAATTATGTAATTAATTGTTACGTATACTTTAAATATAATATCCCGGGCATGAAGCCGATCTAAAGTATCACGCAAATAAAACGATAGTTGACGTGTGCCTAGATGGCGCAGGGGGCATCGCGTTTTCCTGCTAAGCAGAAGGTTACGCGATCGAATCCAGCTTGATGAATGTATGTTTTTTTAATATTTTTTTTATTTTGACATTTGGAGAAACAATGGTGCACAGATCTCATAGGTTTTGAACAAGATCTCATTTTTGTCTAAAACTCCTAAATAAGTTTGTCACCTTTGAGCCTGGAATTATAATTTTGTTATTGTTGATATTGAAAAAACCGGTTTGCTTATGTTGACTAAAATGAAATCATACTGGCGATTAATAAGAAAAAATAACTGCTACGTTTATAATTTGGCAGATATTTTACTTTTCTAAATATGAATTAAGTTTCCTTCTGGAAATCTTCTGTATAACTTTACTGAAATTCGTTTAAATATACACTAATCAACAGGGCTATTCCCAAATAAAGAGTAAGGTATTCCACAAAAAATATACACAAATTATCTCGTGAAGTTTTAACAGATAACAACATTTCTCGATAAACAGAACTGCATAGAAATACATTGTCAGAGAAGTAGTGAATGTTGATTCTAATTTGCTACAACTCAGAATATTTATAGAGCGATGTAGTGGCACACATTCTTACTATTGGCCAGTTTACTCGTACATTGGTCCTAGGAGAAAATATTTAAAAAAAGTATGGGCGCAGCAAGTGCGTTATGGTAGTGAATTTTCTTTAAAATGTCTTTAACAATAAATATCTCTCTCATCGGTGACCCTACCCTCACCCAAAGGCTGCCATCCCTTGCCCACCGACGTGCCGTTGGTGACCTCTCTCTCTCTTTTATAGATATCTGCACGGGCACTGCTCAGAGGAGCTTTCTTCCATAGTTCCCCCACCTGCTGCCCTCAACAGATCTACCAGGGGAACAGAGCGAATGCACCCTTTTACTGTCCAGGTCACCAAACATAGAACATTTTTTTATGCCCGCTCTTTTGTCCCGAGGACTTCCAAGTTGTGGAATTCCTTGCCGACACATGTTTTTCCTTCTCCCCCGAACCTCCAAGCCTTCAAGTTCAGAATTAACAAGTTGCCTCTTTCCTCCTTGTCGACACCCACGGTACGATAGGCTGTAAGCCCTCGTGGTGTGTTGTTGAAATTAAAAAAATGTCTTTTTTTAATGAAATCATCAAATTTGGTTGTCAGTATAACCTATATAGTAGAAACAATGTATCATATTTCTGAATTTTTATTGATTTTGTTTCACCTTCAGCCTTACCACAACTTACTCCAGCACAAATATTGTTAAGGTTCGAGTATGTTTCGCCATGTTTGACCCTGAAGTGACACTCAGTGATGTGTGAACAACGAATTTGGCTTATTTGCTTATTTTCTGGCTTGTATTCCAGGACCTGGTGCCACACCTGTAAAATGCTTTTGCCACATCTAATAATATCGGTGCGCAGATATTTTCCCTTCTAGAGCTCTTTCAATGACATTCGTGATTTCGTGGTCTTATACCATAGTTGAATATTAGTTACAAAATCCAAATCGACGGTACGAAATAAACTGCTTTTGAAAAACCAGGATTAAATGTATCTACGCAAAAAATTTATGAGTCAATGATACAGAAGCAAGTGCGTTTATCCAGCTGAAATTAATATGTGAATATATCAGCTTTTAAAATAACCAACAACGCTGCTTAGGGAATAAACCTAATGGTTTTAATTATTTTCATTAGAAAAGTTTGCATCTAGAGGCATGGACGTTAATAAGACCTACAGAAAACGGCTGCAGGTTTTCAGTTTCCAAATGGACTCCACAATAAAAGTATTATAATTAATAGGGGTTTATACGTTATTTGCAATCTCCGCCAGAAAATGTAGATATAACTGTAGATCGTCAGCATGTACCTGAAGTTTGCACTTATTTCTTTTTTTAAGAATATTAGCAGTATATATGAAAAAAAGGAAAGGCCCAAGCACACTACCCTGAAGCATCCCTGAACAAATTTTAAGCAAAAAAGGCACTTCCCATTTGAATCCATTGTATATTTCGAAGAAAGTTTGTTAGCCAGCTTTCGACCCAAGTTTATTTGAGAAAATATTTTGGCTATGTTTTAAAAAATATAGCCAAGAATTCACAATTACGAGCTTATTTCAAATAGAACACCCTATATATTATGAGTAATTTCGGTTTGCAACCAGTTGTCCTTTCAACGTGTATTAGCACTCTCTATACCTAAATTCCACCGTTTCCAGAATATTTCAATTTTGTTGGATTCACTTAATTCAAATTGCCACAATAGATTTAAGGCAGGCTTTGGAACTTGATAATATGCTTGTTGACGTCTAGATGTCAAAAGAGCGCCAATCGAAGCTTATTGTCATACAAATCGAGATGCTATCAGTCAACGCGGTGCAAAAATGGCAAATTTGCAATACACAAACGACGATTTTTTGGACCTTCTAATTATTTATGGTGAGTGTCAACGAATTGTGGGCCAAACATGTCGTGCATTTGCAGAAAAGTACCCGAATAAACCGAAACCCAGTCACGACATGATAAAGAGGTTGCTGCAAAATTGTTCACAGCATGGAAATTTTCCCCCAAAAGTACAGAAGCGTAAGCCACTCGTCGATAACGGGGTAAACTAGGTGAACGTATTGGCATTTTTTTTCTGATCCCAAGGCATCTATCAAGAATTACGCTTGTCAGCGAGAACGATTCATTTTGAAAAAGCATCATTGGAGACCCTTCTCTTACCACCCGATACATGGTTTGCAACCAAAGGATCTTCCTAGACGTGTTGAGTTTTGTGAATGGTTCCTATTGAAAACACAAGAAGATGAGAATTTCTGCAAGATAATTATTTGGTGCGATGAGGCGAAGTTCTCCAAAAATGGCATGCACAATCCCCACAATAGTCACTTCTGGTCAGATGAGAATCCCCATGTTACCGGGATCAACTATTTCCAAGAAAGGTGGTCCTTCAATGCGTTTTGTGCAATTAGGAACGATAAGATTTTTGGGATTGAAATATACGATGAAAATCTCACTAGTATGAGTTATAATGATATTTTGCACGAAGTGATTCTAGTTTCTCTCAACACATTAAGTTTAGAAGTAGCTAGAACAAGCTGGTATCAGCAAGACGGAGCACTGCCCCGCAGTTTCCATTTAGCTCATGATTTTTTGCAACAACATTTTGAAGACAGGTTGATTGCCAATAACGGCCCACATAGATGGCCACCACGGTCCCCTGACTTAACACCTCTGGATGCCAGCATCTGGGGCTACATCAAAAATAAAGTTTACCACGAACATGCCACCACAAAAGAAGACATGGTAGGTAAAGTTTTACGTGCCTTCAATTCACTGAATTCGAGACAAATCAGAAAGGCTACGAACCAAAACATTATAAGACGAATAACAAAATGCCTCCATGTCAGTGGGAGTAATTTTGAGCATTTGTCATAAGTTCCACTATTTTTTAATTTGTTTTTGTGTTTTAGTTTTCCACTAGCTATTAGTTAAGTTCTGTACTCATTTATAATAAATAACTACCTATATTGTTAAGTTGTATTTTGGTTTTATAAGTGTGTTAACAACACATTGATTTTACAGAACTAAAACAAGGGAAATGCAGCGATTTGGATGCAAATACAAAGTGTTCTCTTTTTTTACGCGAGAAGGCCCAACAAATGTTATGTTCTCATTTGTAAGGGGTGGGACTTGACATGTAGACGTCAACAAGCATATTATCAAGTTCCAAAGCCTGCCTTAAATCTATTGTGGCAATTTGAATTAAGTGAATCCAATAAAATTGAAATATTCGGGAAACGGTGGAATTTAGGTATAGGGATTGCTAATACATGTTGAAATGGAAACTGGATGCAAACCGAAATAGCTCATAATATATAGGGTGTTCTATTTGAAGTAAGCAAGTAATTGTGATTTCAATTTTACCAAATGGCACGGCTAATTCTTATCACCCTGTATACTTAAAAGAAACGCTATTAAACGTGTCGTTTATGTGCGAATATGAGGGTAATCTGTACGAAAAATGAGTCTTCTCAGTTGTATTTCCACAGAGAGAGAGCGTGCAACGTTTACCTTGGTTCTCGCGAGAATTTCCAAAAAAATCGAAAAATTTCGAAAACGGTTGATTTTTGACATATGGTGTATTAGCAATAATTTATTTCAAATTCAATGTAGAATTCTAAAATATAATGAAAATTACCATGATGTATTTAAAATAAGCAAGTCGATGGTCACTTCCGGTAAAACCGGAAGTTTGGCATAAAGTAAACTATTTTCACTGAACTGAAATTTGTCTCGGTCGTATGTCTGTAAATTTTCAAATTTCAAATCGGAGTAGTTATTGAGAACCGGCCAACTAAAATTCTTGGCGCCACACCCTGTATATGAACATATCAATTTTTTTTCATCAGTTCAAAGTTTGGTTTTTCTCACATAAAACTTTTGACATGCATTTACGTGTGCATAAAGCGCTAGATTTAAATGAGATAAAAATGACGTTTAATTTCATCGTCTGAATGTTTGAACGTTTGATTTTACATTTATAACAAGTCGACATCGTAAGTCTCAGATAGCTTCAGTGTCCTCGGTTCCAGTGCGCTTAGGTCGCGAACATAAAAAAATGATCAACACTCTAAAATCGCGGTCTCTTTCAAACCAATTTGTTTTTACGAAAATTTGCTAAGAACGAAAACATGGCATTTAGGTAACCTCAGTTTAATAACAAAATTAATAGAATACACAAATTATATTGTATGGCAGGGTCATGAAATTTGAAAAAGACGTTAGGCTCAGCCTAGGTATTGTTCTTCTAAGAAAACCTTATAGGCTTTCCATAAATACTAGACTGCCCGGAATTAAACTAAACGATGGTGCATAGAAATTTATGTTTAAAAATATAGGGGGCTAAATGAAACTAGACTAGGATGCTAGTTTTTTTTTATTTTAGAGTGTCTTGATTATTCAAATAATATAGGGTGCCTGAAATAAGCTTGAACTAGGTTGCCTAGATTTATCTCAAACAAAGGCGCTATAATAATTACTATCATAACATAAGGAAAGTAAATTTTGCACTCAAAAATCATAGCCTTGCAAAAAACTACTTAGTTATTTTTTATCTTTTATTTATTTCTTCTACATGATTATATGATACGCCATACAAAAAGGGTTACGTTTGTGGATAGACAAGGGTGTAATTTTAGGAGGATACTTTTTTAATGGTTCCTTGTCAAAAATATACATACATATCTCTGTTGAATTCAACCGTATATTTTTTTTAACGTCGGTCTATTTCCGTGACTATGGCCAATCACTGACGACAAGGAGCAGTTTTACCTCATTATCATGGAAATTTTGCCGAACCTCTGCCCTTCTGTAAGAAGACTGAGGATGTTTAACGTGCCCAACATCGCATGGACACGGGACCGACGGCTTTACGACCCCTCCAAAGAGAGGAACGTGCAGACGTTCAACTTGCTCAAACACAATGCAAGAACCTTGGTTGATGTTAATGTTACAGTATATGCTGAAAAATTCGGGACACAGCAAGTACGTTATGGTAGTGAATTTTTATTAAATGCTTCGAGTTTGAATAACTCAATTTTATATAAACCTAGAAAGTTGAATTTTGCCATATAGTAATGACTTTCACAAGGCAACATATTCACCAAATTTCATCAAAATATCTTTGTAATTTTCAGAGACAAACATTTTTTTCGAAGGGAAACTCAAAATTTTCTAGGAAGACCTTGTCCGATTTTCCTGGCTAACGAACTTATCTAAGCAATGATTAAAAGAAAGATTCTTGCCGGGGTCCTAGTTCGCACTCATTTGCAAAAATGTTTGCAAATTCTCACCATCGATACCTCTCTATTAGCGAGTTTTTTTTAAATAAAAATTCACTAACAAAACGAACCAAACAGTATATCCCCCGTGCTTTAAGTAACCTTACTATGACAAGCAGATACACCATTTTAACGTTTTAAATAAAGTGGTTGAAGTATTTGACATAATATGTTGATAATTAATTAATTTATAGAATATAATATGATCATTTTCAAACACTCTCCCAGTATACAACACAATATTACTCCTCAGTCAATAAATTCACTTTTTTCATTCTGCTTTATCAAAACTACATTTAGTGAATTTTAATTTTACACTACAATAACGACTTGTTAATGCATTCTCCAGAGCACACAGAAGCACAGAAACTAGATAAGGTTATGAGCAAAATATATAGTAGAAACAATGTGTCATATTTTATCAAAATAACTTATTGTTTGAAAATGTACAAAAATTTTCCGACAATATACCTTAAACGTTGGTTTCCTAACCAACAAATCTTAGGTTAATAGCAAATTGAGTTATTGAAATTTGAAGCATTTAATGAAAATTTGCTACCAAAACGCATTTACTGGTTCTTGATTTTTTTCTTACAAACATATTTCGATAAAAAATGCAATAAAATAAGGCGGTTCGAAAAAAATAATTGTAGGGATCACCAACGATCAACTTGTGGGCCACCCGGTGATTGTCAAAATAATTTTATAAGATGCAGCTCAAGACACCCTATAATTAACTTATACAATTTTTTCTCTTCTCTTGTATAATAATAATTATATTCAGCTTTACCGTAGAAACGCGACACCCTATATAATATCAGCCCTTTCGTAAAACTTTGATCCTTTATATTTATTTATTTATTCAATATGCAAATACACAGTTTATAAACCATTTACGTATATATGTTTTGATAAAACATAACAAACACTGTTTAATCCACCCACTAACATTAATAAAGGAATAATTTGCACTTGTATATAAAAATTTCCCAAACAAATAAACATAATATAAACGATCTCATATCATACAGTAACTGTCAGTTACAGCGTCTAACAGACCTGCGCAATAATACCAAATGTTACGTTACTACGACAACCACAAACTAGATCTCATATAAACGATTCAATGAAAGGCGGTGAAATTAAACATAAATGTTTCAAATTTGAATAGCCTAATTTTGTGTAACCCTAGAAAGCTGAATTTTGGCACATAGTTATGTCTTTCCCAAAGCAATATGTACGCCAAATTTTATCGAAATATCTTTGTAATTTTCGGAGAAAAAAATTATTTTCGAAAGAAAACTCAAAATTTTCCTGGAAAACCGTGTCAGATTTTTCTGGATAACGAACTCATCCAAACTGTTAATAAAAGAAAGGCACTTGCCGAGTTTTATCAAAATCGGTTAATTATTTTTTGAGTTAACGGTTGGACACACACACACACACACACACACACACACACATATATATATATATATATATATATATATATATATATATATATATATATATATATATATATATATATATATATATATATATATATATATATAAACATATAAAAATCGTGACCCCGGATATGGGTTCTAGGGGTCCTAAATCGCGCTCATTTGCAAAGTCTCACCATCGATACCTCTCTATTAGTAAATTTTTTAATAAAAATTCACTAAAAAGGGAAAGGAGAGCGCTGGGATCGAACCCAGTACCCTTCGGTTCAGACGCACACGTTCTTAGCACTGAACCACCGAGGCTCAACCATATTTTAAAATGCAAATCACTTGTACTTACAGGCAAATATTACAAATAGTTGGATATTCACTTACAAATCTTTCTGTCGTGACAAATTTAGTAAAAGACAGTTATAAAATATTGGTTTGTTGTGAAATATCATTTAATCTTTATGAAGCTTAATACCTGTCCGTTAGATTTGAAAGCGAAATATTTGTAAATGTAAAATCTTGGGTACTTATATAAGAAGCAATATATAAAATGTTTTATTGGCTAAACTGTAGGAAATTGACTAACATCCGACCTATATCAAAGTGGGTATCTTAAATAATTTATTATGATCGGATAAAAACCGGAGCTTCCGTTCTATATTTCCCACAGAATTAATAATTTAAGGCAAAGAGCCGAGGTGCCGTATCAAGGAGAGGTGAGTTGTTTGCAAGACGAAATTGTAAATACAGCATGGTGTTTTCGGGAGTTATCTTTTAGGCTTAGCTCTTTGATCTTTCAGATTACTTACATTAAGCTTGAAATTCCTTTTTAGTGAATTTTCTTTAAAAAAAATTCACTAATGAGGAGATCGCGACTTTTGAATTTTGAAACATTTATTTCATATAAACGCGATTTAGGACATCTGGAACCCAAATCCGTGGTCGGTTTCAGACTTTATATGCTTATATATATATATATGTATATATATATATATATATATATATATATATATATATATATATATATATATATATATATATATATATATATATTATTCTGATTAATTGGCTTGACTTTTTATATTATAATTTTTTATTATTATATATTTTATTTATATGAAAATTCAATGTTTTTATATTTCTATTTATTTTATATATAGTAAAATGATATTAAAAAAAAATATTACACCATGTATTATGGGTGACTCTGTATATTATTTGTGTGAAACTTTATCTGAATAAATATGTTTTATGACTCTTGTATTTATGTGATTTAAGCTATCTCAGGGTTATTTGGGTTGCCTATCCTTCTATTATATATACATATATGTATGTCAAATAAATTATATTCAAATATTTTATTTACTTACTTATCTCAGTGGTGAGTTCTGCTAAAATAGGAAGAAAGTAGCCTGCAAATATTTATAGTAGCCTTATTATCTTATTATGGGTTTTCAAAGAACTACGTTTCAAAATTCTTAAACAAATTTTATTGGCACAATTTCAAATTTAAAATCTAAACTTTAAACGGATCCGTTGTTCTAATTATCAAACTAATATCAATTTACAATGATTAAATTTAGTATCCGAATTTACGGCTTTCATTCAATTGTTCTTATTAATAAATATGGATCCTTGACCTGCACTCCCTCTGTATTCTCAATGTTGAACTATGGTTAAATTATCCCATAAGATTTCTACTTTATGCGTTTAAATCTTAATTTCCCATAAACACATTTGCTTAAAATGATATTTGACAGAATGGGCTGTCTTTTTATTGAAATATTTGTCTGGTTGAGCTGCTATACATTAAATAAAATAAATCTCTAACCTTGGCTTCCTCGCTAATGGTATTGGGTATCTTCAAATGTACGTATTATTGATATATTTACTGCTTATCTCGTACTTCCTTACGTTAAAAACTTGATGTAACGTCTCTTCTTTGTTTTAGCGGCAAATTGAATTTCCCTTGGACAATTTATACTTTAAAATATTTATATTTAAAATGGGAAGCAATAATGACGCGCTCTCGCATCTAAATTTCATCAACAACCAACAACAACATTTAACAAAAGCGGAAATGTTGCCCAAATTCATCTAACATTTGGTGTTTCCTGTCTGTTCAAAGCATTCTCTCTTCCAATTAATTATTTAATGTTTGACAGATATTCTCCTTGGAACCATCGAGTAAGTATAAAATATTCTATTTTTAAAATTGACATCTGATCATCTGATCTAACCTTACTTCTACATAACATAAGCAACAATAATAATTTTATAACATTAATTCATTTTATGCTATAATCTTGATTTAAAAGTTCCAGAACACTAAACACTGTTTTTTAATAACTTCCAGTTCATTGTTTTTACAAACACAGACACATATATGGGTACATTTCAGTTCATTGTTCACATAAAAAATAAACTAAATTCACATATTGGAAACATCATACAAGGGGTTTGTTTTGTTCATTACCTTTTGGTAATTGATTTTGAACATAATTCTTTGGTATGTATTTCATGCTTAATATTTCAATCTATCTACATATAGATTTCTGGCTCTTTTTATTTCACTTTAACTGAGATATTTTCCAAATTGCTAGTTAAACTTTTTAAGACTCATTTAATTATCATTCCAACAAATTATGGCTATATATCTTTCATTGCTTCTCCAAATAACACTGACTAACAATAATAGTGAATGTGCTTGTGTTTTAATGTTATTATTTTGTTTTCTGTTTTAGTGTACAGTAAAATATGTCGAACGATGTGGATATGTATACAATATACAGAGAACCCATATGCGTTACGTGTAAACCGTAAGTATTTTACTTATTACTGACCAGTGGTACAACTACTACCCCCCATCACTAATCTGATCACCCAATTTTTTTAATCAATAATCAGAATTTAACATTATCATAGTAGTTTCCGTAAGGGTTTTCATTTTTGTTTTTATAACTTTTATATGGCCTTAGCAATTCTCAGCACAACACCCCCCCAATTTTGCAGACATTATTTCGATTCTCGAAAGTAATGGAAGCAAAATTTACATACGTGCTGATATTTTATTTTCATTGTTATTGATAGAAGTGGAATATATCTTGTATATTAAATATTCCTCTAATTTTTCCTGTGATTGGGTCTTTGATTTCACAACTATTAACTGGGTTTTCTGTTGTGATCTCGAATGGACCCTCAAATGGCATCATTAATGTGGCACTGATATTTTTCTTATAGTTCGAGGTTCGCAATGCCCTTATGATTACTAAATCTCCTCTTTTAAATGTCGATTTCTTAGATTTCTTTTTCAAAAACCTTTTTGCACATTTCTCTGCACGTCTCTCATTTAATTTATTGACCATTTTTACTACTTCTTCGTAGGTTTTACTATTTTGTTGGAGCCATTTTCTTTCAGGCATGACACCTTTGAATAGATAAATCGGTGATTGTCCAGTCATTGTATGTGGACTATTATTAAGTAATTCTTCTATTATATTTAGCTTATCTTGCCACTCTTTGTGATCGCTGTGTACCATTATCCTCAAATAGTTGTTAAGTTCTTGTATATATCTCTCAGAAATGTTTGATTGTGGATGACGAATACTTGTAAATCATAATGTCACTTGGTATTGTTGACAAATTCTTTTATTTACGGTTTTCCTAGTTTCACGTTTGGTTTCTCGGGTCTTCTTGTTCATACTTTTCTTCTCATCAGTGTACAACGACGTTTTATTTTATTCAACTTTATTTTCTCGGATTAGCAGCTTTTTAATAAATATTTTCTCCATCTGGTATAGATATATCTCAATTTATTTCTTACATGGTTTCCTTTTTTTATTTGTACCTTATCATCTATCCCCTAAATCTTCTTTATTTTTAACATTTCTTCATTTTAACACTATATTTCTATATTAATTCATTTTTATATACTTATTTCAATATTTATTATTCATTTTACTCATCATAACCTCTCTTGGGCCTTTTTTCTTCTTTATACTGGTTTCGCTACTCCAACTATAATTCTTTTCCTCATTCTTTACCATATATCTTTAGAATTCTTCAAAATTTTATCTTCTTATCCATTTTCTTATATATATATATATATTTTTTGCTTGCTTCATATGATCCTCTGCGTTCACTGTCATTGTCATTTTCTTATTTCTCTTTCTTATTATACGCCTCGAGTTTTCCCTATACGTTACTTCTCTTTTGTGCTCACAGCCCCTTTTTATATATATACATATATCTTATTCCTTTCTTTTGCCTCCTGGCCTTTTGATTTTCAAAATTATTTGTCTCTTTCTTTCGAAATTGTTCAATTAATTCAAAATCCTTGCTCTCCTGGTCTTTTTATTTGGTGGATTAATTTCCTTTATTTAAATTCATACAAGTCGTTTAGGTTATTTTATTGTTTCGTCTGTTCCACTTACTATTTGTTTAAAATTTTGAATTTTGAATGGTTATTTATCCGAAAAACTTTTAGTTCAGTTTATAGACGTGATCTTGGTCTATGATTGTTGTAATTTTTAGTAATTTCCTTGATCATTTCTGTTTTTATCCCTGTTTTGATACTGATAATTTCTTGGGTTGCTATTGTTCGATACCCCAGGTCTTGTTTCATTCTGGTTGTAGCGTGGCCTATTGTCATACGTGTTACCTCCATATCTTTGATTCTCTTGATAATTTGTTCTTCTGTAGTCTGGTTTGTTTTCCCCTTTATTTCTTATATTTCTTGTCCTTAGGGTTCTCTCAATTCTTGTCAAATAAGTTAATAGTTGCTCCATCGTTTTGATATTGTTTATCGCAATTGTCTCCGTAATCTGGTTTTCGAAATGTCTGGAGATATACATGACTATTTCTTCTTCCTCCATTCTCGGGTGTAGGTACTGCGCTGTATTGTACAAATGCAGACAATAGTTGCTAAAATCTTGATTTTTATTGTAATCTAACCGTCCAAAGTAAAGTTTTTCTCTGAATATCCCTTGATGGAACTCTCCCCAGTAAAATTTCATAAAAAGATGTTCAAATTCTTCTATGTTGTGGATTTCGTTTTCTCTACTGGAAAACCATAGTAACGGATTTCCTACCAGCTGCATCCTTATCACATCCTTTACATCGTTGATATCAGTTATATATCTTACTTTGTTTTTTATGCTGTTGATAAACACTCTGGGGTGTAGTTTGTTTATATTTCCATCAAATTTTGTTCCTGTATCCATATTTATTGGCATACCGTAGCTTCTGGTGTTTTGACTGTTTATTTTGTTGAAGATTTCTTCTCTCGTCTTGCCAATTTGCTCCTCTGTTTTCTTTTTTATGTGTGTTATTTCTGAATCAACCATTTGTATTTGTGTTTCGACTTTTGTAAACTCTTCTCTGGTCTTTTCGGCTTGATTATATAAGTGGTCGTGGATTTCTTGCAGTCCTGTATTCATTTCGGTTTCTATTTTCTGGCAATTTTGTTGACATTTCTGTTTTGCCTCGTCCACGTCACTTCTTATTTGTATAATTCTCACCTCATTTTCCTTTTCCAAGGTGCTTTGTTTCCTGTTCATTTCCTCCATGAGATATTTCTCACTCACTTCTATTTTTTCTGCCATCCTGTTTTCCATATCTTGCTTGAGTTTTTCTATATTTTCTTTCGTTTCTTCTCTGAGATCTTGAATGTTTCTATACAATATAGTATCATTTTCTTGTAATTTATTCATATCCATTTTGATTTCTGTTGTTACATTCTGTATAAATACTTCTAGATTTTTCATATCTTCTTGCTTTGCCATTTTATCACTCAGGTTTTCTTCTTGTTTCGTCATTTTATCACTCAGGTTTTCTTCTTGTTTCTTCATTTTATCACTCAGGTTTTCTTCTTGTTTCGCCATTTTTTTTTCTTGCTTCGCAAATTTTTCATTCATACATTCCATATTTTGTCGAAACATACTTGCCATTTGTTGCAATAAATTTTGTTCCATACTTGGCGTTTCTTCTTGTGCATTCGGTTCTACCGTTTCAGTTTCTTCACTCTCCTCCGTTTTATCTGGTATTTCCTCCTGCGATACGGTTTCTTTTACCAATATTTCTTCGGTTTTCTCTTCTCCTGTGTCTCCTTCATCAAATTGTTCCTCCTGCTGTATTTCTTCAGTCTTCTTTGTTTTTCTAGCTCTTGTTTGCTTTTGTTGCGACATTTTTATGTTTAAATTCCTTTATTTAGGATGGTCAGTAATTAAATTTTTGTTTTTCAGGTCTGGTTCTACCAATGTTAAGAATTCCTGTGCCCAGATGTTGCAGTTTGATCCCCTGTTTTGCTGTGCCTGGACGTTATGGCTAGTTTCCCCTATTTTTGCTGTGCCCGAACGTTGCGGCGCCAATTATTCTGATTAATTGGCTTGACTTTTTATATTATAATTTTTTATTATTATATATTTTATTTATATGAAAATTCAATGTTTTTATATTTCTATTTATTCACATATTGGAAACATCATACAAGGGGTTTGTTTTGTTCATTACCTTTTGGTAATTGATTTTGAACATAATTCTTTGGTATGTATTTCATGCTTAATATTTCAATCTATCTACATATAGATTTCTGGCTCTTTTTATTTCACTTTAACTGAGATATTTTCCAAATTGCTAGTTAAACTTTTTAAGACTCATTTAATTATCATTCCAACAAATTATGGCTATATATCTTTCATTGCTTCTCCAAATAACACTGACTAACAATAATAGTGAATGTGCTTGTGTTTTAATGTTATTATTTTGTTTTCTGTTTTAGTGTACAGTAAAATATGTCGAACGATGTGGATATGTATACAATATACAGAGAACCCATATGCATTACGTGTAAACCGTAAGTATTTTACTTATTACTGACCAGTGGTACAACTACTACCCCCCATCACTAATCTGATCACCCAATTTTTTTAATCAATAATCAGAATTTAACATTATCATAGTAGTTTCCGTAAGGGTTTTCATTTTTGTTTTTATAACTTTTATATGGCCTTAGCAATTCTCAGCACAATATATATATATATATATATATATATATATATATATATATATATATATATATATATATATATATATATATATATATATATATATATATATATATATACAGGCTGATTTATAAGTGGTAACCAAAAATGAAACCCCATGCTCTTTGAACAATTTTAGAGAGGGTATGTCCTATAAAAAATTTTCCTACAATGCTTCATTAAAAAGATACAGGGTGTTGAAGTTGAATTTCAAAAAAAAAATCCCTATTTTTTTAAAAGTAGCACATATATTTTTCTGAAACTTCGCACGTGTAGGCTGTTATGGAAGGCGCGTATTCTACTATAACAATTTAATCGGCTAATCCAGCAGTGGCGCGCGTACCCACATGTCATTGGTTATCCCTCAAAGAAATAACGAGTACGCCAATGATATTTTTTTTTTTGAATCTTGCTTTCATTCGTGAACAAAATGACTCTCTTGATAATTTTCTGTACGACGCTTATTTTAGGAGTAAACAATGAATCAAGTAAGTGTTTAAGAGCACAGTTCATAATTTTTAAACAGTCGTTGTTTGGTAGAAAATCGCAATGATACACTTTTATCAGGCTTATAGTAATTTATTTATTACAATAAATGTTCAAAAATGCCTCCATTGGCCTGAATACACGCACGACATTTTTTTAATATGGAAAATTTAATGTCTTGAGGATTCATTGTTGTTTGAATATGACGAAAAGCATTATTTATCAGTTGTTGTAGCTGCTCTGGTGTATTTATTTGTTCACTGTAGACCAGTCGCTTAAAATCACCCCAAAGATAGAAGTCAAGTGGGTTTAAGTCCGGTGATCTTACAGGCCAATGTATTGGTCCAGTTCTGCCAATCCATCTTTCATTATAATGTTCATGTAGCCATGTAACAACGTTTCGACTATGATGCGGTGGTGCACCGTCATGCTGTTACCACATTATTCCTCTTGTTGCTAGTGGAATGTCATCTAGAATGTTTTCTACACTGTTTTCTAGGAGCGATAAGTACGAAGATCCATTTCAACGTTGTGGCAGGACTTCCATGAACAAGTGATCCGTTAAAATACTCCCATAAATTAATGGAAAATCTATGTTGAAATGTGCGAGTCCTTGTTGCATGTGGATTTTCCAATGACCAGACATGCTCATTATGAGAATTATAAATACCATTTCTTGTAAATATTGATTCGTCAGACCAGAAGCTTAGATTAGGGAATAAGATATTTTGATTGTTCATTTCCAACATCCATTCACAAAGGACTCGTCGATGCACATTATATCCAGGTAGAAGGCAATGAACATTCTGTTGATGATATATATGTAAGGCTTCTCGATGTAAAGTTCTTCAAAAAAAGCTTTGAGAATATTGTAACTGCGTGGCAATCCTCCGAGTACTTGTAGAAGGTTGATCCATCACTGCATCCACCACTCTCTATTCGTCTTCAAGTTGATGTTGTCTTCTACCATTAGCTCTAGCGTCAGGACGTTGTCCAATACCACACTGCCGAAGTCTTGAAAACGATAGAGAAAAAGCCCTTGGTGTAGGTTGATGGCGAGTGGGAAACCTACGTTGATATTCCCGACAAGCAGCTAGAGCATTTCTATCAGCATATCCGTAAATAAAAATTATATCTGCATACTCTTCTGAGGTGTACTCCATTATAAGAAGTAAAAGAGTAGAAAATTTTGCAATTTTATAAAGTTTACCACTTACACCTATTCAAAATAATAACTTGTTAACCTAAACGTCAAGTGACACTTAATGACAACTTTGGCAAACCAGACTACTACTTACCAAAATATAACAAAGGTAATCGTCGTACAAAAAATTATCAAGTCATTAAATTTTCCATATCAAAAAGATGTCGTGCGTGTATTCAGGCCAATGGAGGCATAAAAGTGTATCATTGCGATTTTCTACCAAACAACGACTGGTTAAAAATCATGAACTATGCTCTAAAACACTTACCTGATTCATTGCTTACTCGTAAAATAAGCGTCGTACAGAAAATTATCAATAGAGTCATTTTGTTCACGAATGAAAGTAAGATTCAAAAAATAAAAAATAAAAAAAAACATCATTGGCGTACGCGTTTTTTTCTTGAGGGATAACCAATGACATGTCGGTACGCGCGCCACTGCTGGATTAGCCGATTGAATTGTTATGGTAGAATACGCGCCTTCCATAACAGCCTACACATGCGAAGTTTCAGCAAAATATATGTGCTACTTTTTAAAAAATTGGGAAACTTTATTTTTGAAATTCAACTTTAACACCCTGTATCTTTTTAATGAAGCATTAGAGAGAAAAATTTAATAGGACATACCCTCTCTAAAATTGTTCAAAGAACATGAGGTTTTATTTTGGTCACCACTTATAAATCACCCTGTATATATATATATATATATATATATATATATATATATATATATATATATATATATATATATATATATATATATATATATTATAGTATATAGTATTGAGGAAAGATGGGTTTCTCTAGAAACATCCATTCCTAAAAATAAATTTCTTGAAATAGTTTATTTTATTTTTAACTCAAGCCATTTTGTTTTTGAAAACACATATTATAAACAAATTTTTGGGACTCCAATGGGTGCTTGTATCTCTCCAATTATTGCACAATATGTTATAGATAATTTACTTAAAACATTTATACCAATATTAAATTTCAAAATTCCTTTTTTTTAAATATGTTGACATTATTTGTAGTATTCCTCTAAATTAAGCAACACACATTTTAGATGTTTTTAGTTCTTACAACCAATTTATTAAATTTACATTAGAAGAGGAAACAGATAACAGTGTACCATTCCTAGATACAAAATTAATTAGAACAAACGATGACAACATAATTTTAGATTGGTATATAAAGCCACATAATTCTCAAAGATATATTAATTTTCATTGAGATCATTTATTTAAAACTAAAATTAACATTTTATTAGGTTTAAAAAATAGAATCTTAAGGATGTGCTATCCTTCTTTCCACGAAAAAAAATTAAGAAAACTTTTTAATATTTTTGTTAACAACCCTTATCCTCCCAAACTACTTAATAAACTTTTATACAATTATTTAAACAATCACCATTACAAAACAAGACACTCTACAAACAGTATCAAATTTATCTGACAGACATAACATCCAAATAATTTCGAGTTCGGGAACATCCAACTTTTTTTACATATTTATCCCATACATTAAATATTTCCAATAGGTTGAAGTTTGTATTTAAAGACGAAACCAATTTTAAAGTAACGTTTCGATATTCAAAAACAATTAATAACATTTTCAGTAAACTCAAAAGTAAGGATGAAATTTCCAAAGTGTCTGGAGTGGTATATTGTATTCCATGTAATAATTGTAGTTTAAGATACATTGGCCAAACAAGCAGAGTCTTTAAAGATAGATTTACACAGCACAAAAGTGACATACCTTTACAAAAAAGAACTTGCGCTCTGTCAGAACATAATCTCGACGCTGGCCACAATATAAATTTTAGTAATGTTTCTATTTTACACTGTGAAACCTTAAGTAATAAAAGAATGGGTTTAGAAGAATTTGAAATTACTTTTAACGACAATTTAATAAACTTAAAGAAAGATAATAATTTTATAAATCACTACCCCTATTTATATTTTCTTGACAAAAACAAACAACAAATTCAATTAAACAATAGTTAGCTTTATATGTCGGTTTGGCACTTTTCGACTTCACTCAAATTTATAAAAAGGTTTTTCTTCATGTCTGTTATTGAATAATTAGTTTAGTAAAACTCCCGTTATATGTAAGTATTTTAAACTTTTGTATTTTTTCTATGTAAATTGTAAACTTTTTTCTCTTCATGTTGTAGCCTTGAGAATGGAATAAATTTTTGCGAAACTCGGCCTATTAATAAAGAGTTTTATTTTGCAACTGACGGCTTTCCCACAATTTTTTGAGTTAATAACACTATTACTACATTAATACTATGTATATATATATATATATATATATATATATATATATATATATATATATATATATATATATA
Source organism: Tillus elongatus (assembly GCA_964006375.1). Lineage (NCBI taxonomy): Eukaryota > Metazoa > Arthropoda > Insecta > Coleoptera > Cleridae > Tillus > Tillus elongatus. Next base: position 156,331,706 of record OZ023264.1, on the reverse strand, counting down.
TTATATTTCACACCGATAACTCAAAAAATAATAGGCCGATTTTGGTAAAATTTGGTGAGTACTTTTCTTTCGTAAGTCGGTTGGATATGTTTGTTATCCAGGAAAATCGGAATAGTTTTTCCCGGAAAATTCTGTGTTTTCTTTCGGAAAATATTTAAGTCTAAGAAAATACCAAAGTTCTGATCACCAAATTTAGTACGCGAGTTCATGTCACAAAAGTAAATCCATGCTCGAAAATCTGGATCTCTACATTGAAAGATAAAAAAGCTATAAGCATTATTGTTTTTCTTAACACCCCAAAGTTGCAATTCGAAACGTCAAAATTTACATGTTCTACATAAAGAATCTGAAACTAATACGGCTTATGTGCAAGAAATGATGTAAGAAATGTGTGCGATAAAGCCTTAAGTTTCAGCTTCAGCCGTCATTTTACTTAAATACTCGAGGAAAATTAATTTCTAACAACTAGACAACAAATAGATCTTTTCTCTGAAGGGTTGGCTGTAGTTTTAATTATAGGGTTATAACACATAAATAAAAACATTGTACCACTTTTTAAGCACATTGCGCACCCGGCACACGTTATGAATAATAAAATCTTACAATTGTATTTTACTTCTGCTTTTCAATCGGATAACGATTTTCTTACCAAGTTCTCACAAGCACAGCAACTTTATAATTTTGAGACTAAACAATATCTAAACAATAATATCTTCAGAACCAGCATCTTGAGCTGAAGGACTAAGAAATGTGAGAAGGGTTTGCTGCCGTTGGAGCTTGAGAGGACCTAGTTTTTGATGTGGTTACTAAAGGAGTTATTTGCCTCAGAAAGAATGCGGACATAGCGGTTTCTTGCGTCGTTAAATGCTTGACGGTTTCCTTGACTCAGATTGTGTAGAAGCGTTTTGGGAGCTTTGACCTTTTCAAGTTTGGCCTTGTCACAGGATTTAGAGAACCAGTGCTTTTGAGTGGCTAAAGAGGTCTTCTGTGTACGTGGAATAAATAACTCCATGCCAGCTTGGATAATTTCGGTGACGTTTTTTGAGATATCAGATGGATCAGGATGAGAGAAGCAGACAGACGCCCATGGAAATGAGGAAAAGTAATCCCGCATTTCCTCCCAATTCGCTGAGTTGTAGTGCCAAACGATACGAGGGTGTGATGACTGTGTGACCTCAGGTTGCATTGCGCAGGAAGCAATTAGGTTGATTAAGTTTATTTGATTTAACTGTCAATCAACCTGACAAAGACGAGACAGATTTTTTATTGTCAATAACTAGGCAAATAACAGAGTACTTTTTTACAACTTGGCTTGAGCAAGGTTAATCATGATAATTCAGCAAAGCTAAGATTAAGAGGTCACTATGTCAGTTTATAAGAAGCATTAGACAAAATACTTAGTAAGTGAGATATAAGACACGAAGCAGGTGCATGGCACAATAAAGCCTTCGTTCATCTGTGAAAAAGGGCAAGTGGCGTGTCTAAATACATATACCAAGTCATTTATGATGAGACCAAAAAAGAGTGGAGACAAATGACCGCCCCGAGGAACTCCGGAAGTGACTAATATTGGTTTGACTTATATGGACACAGGATCACAATTTAATGGCAATATTTCAAGTAGGATTCAAACCAGGTCAACATTCTGCCCGCCACTCCATAAGCAATAATTTTTTTTATTAACAGGTCTTGGTCTACACGATCAAACGCCTTTTGAAAATCAGTATACAGGGTCGCTGATAAGTCTGGAAACGGTCGATTATCCGGGAAAATATACAAGGTGTCGAAAAAAGTTTTATACAAAAGTTTTTGGGTTCTTCAATGTCTACTAGGCGGTGATAATTTCATTTATACAGGGTTGGTCATACAGGCGTGGCACACCAATATTAATTTTTTTTTAATGGAATACCCTATATATTATTCGATATTTCAATCCTTCTCTTAATTTTGAGCAACATTTATCAGAAGCATAATGTACCTAAACTCAATCGTTTCCGGGTAAAAAAATAAATAAAAATAAACGCTATTGTTTTTAAAATCTATTGGATGAAGAACAAAAATAAATGAAAAGTAGAATATCTCTTGAAAACAATCTGTGAGTGTGAAAAGAACCGGTTGCGATGTTTTTAACATTGTTTGAAATCCTATTTTATAAGATGTTCAAAGTGTTCTCCATTGACCTCCTGACAATAATGAATTCGCTTAACAAAACATTGCACTGCATTTACAAGAGCGTTTTGAGGAATGTTATTAATTTCATGCACAATCCTTGCTTGCAACTCTTCAATATTCTGCGGTCTATTTTGGTAAATTAAATTTTTTACATGACCCCACAAAAAAAGTCAAGCGGCGTCATGTCGGGAGACCTAGCTGGCCATTCAATAGTTCCCCTGCGCCCTATCCATCTGCCAGGAAAGGTTTGATTCAGATATTCCCGTACCTCAATTCCAAAATGAGGGGGTGCCCCATCCTGCTGAAACCATATTTCTTCCGCTGGTAGATTTGGGTCGTTATTGTTCGGAAATAATCGACTAACGTCTGGAACAATTGATTCTTGCAAAAGTAGCAGAGTTCAAATTACCGTGTATAAAATAAGGTCCTATGATATGTCCACCAATAATAGCACACCAAACATTTACTTTTTGCGGTCTTTGGGTGTGAATTTGTTCCATCCAATGTGGGTTTTCGTCTGACCAGTACCTACAGTTGTGTCGGTTGACTTGTCCATTCAAACAAAATGTAGATTCGTCGGAAAACAAAATGTGGTTGGCAAAGTTAAAATTTTGGCGTAACTTCTCCATAATAAGTTCACAGAACTCGATTCTGCGATCAAAATCGTCTTCACTCAGTTCTTGCAATAAATGAATTTTATATGGACGGAACTTTTCCCGCTTCGTAATCTTTTGAATTGAATATCGACTCATATTGTGATTTAAAGCCAATTGCTGTGCCGAAGTTTTCGGATTTTCCACCACATCCAATATTACATTCAAAGAATTTTCTTCATTTGTAACGGTTACTGGCCTTCCAGTTCTAGGTTTATCCTTGATACCGCCAGTTTCGTGAAAACGATGCAAAGTTTTCGAAACTGTGGATTTGGAGATCGATTCCCGCTCAGGATGCAACTCATTGAACATAATCACCACTTGAGCAAAACTTCGTGTTCTATCACCGTACCCTATCATCATTAAAATTTCGATACGTTCGGTTTCACTTAAACTTGCCATTTTGCACAAAAACTGTTGACACTAAATTACTAATGTTTCAAAACTGTTGACACTGAATGAATGTTTGACATTCGTTGTCCTGGAAACATTTTAAAACAAAAGAATAATACTGCGTTTCTTATGGGCATCTTATCTTATCTTGGGATTCCAAACAATGTTAAAAACATCGCAACCGGTTCTTTTCACACTCACAGATTGTTTTCAAGAGATATTCTACTTTTCATTTATTTTTGTTCTTCATCCAATAGATTTTAAAAACAGTAGCGTTTATTTTTATTTATTTTTTTACCCGGAAACGATTGAGTTTAGGTACATTATGCTTCTCATAAATGTTGCTCAAAATTAAGAGAAAGATTGAAATATCGAATAATATATAGGGTGTTCCATTAAAAAAAAAATTAATATTGGTGTGCCACGCCTGTATGACCAACCCTGTATAAATAAAATTATCACCGCCTAGTAGACATTGAAGAACCCAAAAACTTTTGTATAAAACTTTTTTCGACACCTTGTATATTTTCCCGGATAATCGACCGTTTCCAGACTTATCAGCGACCCTGTATATATATATATATATATATATATATATATATATATATATATATATATATATATATATATATATATATATATATATATATATATAATCCACTTGCTGTTTTTTTCAAGAGTTTTATTATTGCTTGTTTTTTTATTTTATTATTTTAATTGTCGAGAGAGTCTAACATAACGCTGCACGATGACCTAGTGCCTAGTGGATTCAGCGCTCTGCCGTATGAACAATCACCTGATGAATAATTTGGTATAGTTAAAGTTCATATAAAGAAAGAGAGCAGAAAGATAAAATGTAGGTATACAATATGTGCTACAAATAGATTAAACAATGATTTGCATTAATTAGACAGTGAGATTTCTAGTGCCAGGTTTGAGCTGACATATATTAATATGTCAATGTAAAACACGTATTACTCTATGATCGAACAGATTTATATGGATGCGTTCACTAATATAAGGAGATCGCGACTTTTGCATTTGGAAAAATGTCTTCAAATGAGCGCGTACTGTTAATTATCGTTGTTTCAATTACGTAATATTTTGCTGTATACAAATCAATAATAACATTGCTTTAAGAAAGATAATACGGTCCTAGCGATAAAATGAGCGATTACGCCTGTGATTCGAGAACATCATAACTGCATGCCGAGTCCCACCCTGGTCCGTTAAGCTGGAGCGATGTGTGCAAGGTCAAATATTCTATTCTCGCAACATCAAAGGACCGCCCTACAAGATTCAGTGCTGGGTCTTATTATTCTGTGCTGCAAGTGTGGCATTTTAAATCGCACAACGGGATTGCTTATTCGGTCGTTTTTGACGAAGATAGTCGATCATTTCGCATTGAAGTTTCCCATTTAGTTAGAGCGCCGAAGAATACACACCGACGCAGGACTCAGTGTATATGGATCTATATAACGTCGGCAGCCATTAACACACTATACTTCTTCTGATTCTGTATTAATGGCTGCCGACTCTGCGATCCTCGATATACTAATTTTGCTTGTATTTGTAGAATGCAGGAGGTAAAAAAAAATAAAAATTTAGCATAGCAAAAAAATATAGCACAGCAGGCGGCAGTGCGCGTGCACCGGCGCACTTATTGAGGAGCCGCCCCTGTTATACACTGAGTTTTTTACGCATCCCACAAACAATCCGAACCGTTCGTTTGTCTAGTGCTAACTGTATGCTAAATTCCAAGACGATATCTCAATTATTTGTAAAGTTATCGTGACTACAAACAGACAGACATACAGACGTACAGACCGACAGACAAAAAATGTTCGTTCCCAAATCATATTTTTATATATGTTTTGATACTTTTTACGACGTTTAAGGAGGGAAAAAACTTTTAAAATTTTTGTCGCCCATGCGATACTTCCACACGTTGTGACGATGTGGAAGTAAAAATATTTCCTGAATTATACTCGTAATAGCCTTTTGAATGGCTATTTTTCTAAAGCTCTAGTTGCCATAGCTACCGATATATGAATGTCGCTCACCTAATTAATCACCCTGTGTATCTAAGCTCCGATGCACTTTCGAAGTCTTTTTTAGCACTATGACATATGTCGTATGAGATATTGTCAAAGCATGCCAGTTTTGTTTGTCCGCTAACAAAAGTGGTCATTTGAGACCCTAATTTAAAACGACCATACAATTTTAGTTATTTTTGCCGATTTAAATTTTTTTAATGAAAATTCGCTACCATAGCGCACCTCCTATCTTGAAGCGTTTGATACATACTGTAGATAAACTTGCTAAGACAAAGTTTATAAAAGAAAAAACTGTTAATAAGCAAGATTTGTAGTAAAACGTAGCCTAATTTCCCTTCTGTTTTTAGTGAATTTTCTTTAAAAAATTCACTAACGAGGAGATCAAGAGTTTTGAATTTTGAAAACATTTCTTCAAATGACCGCGAACTAGCCCCCTAGACATGCACAATCAACCAAGGGTTGCGGTGCTATCGGGGCTATCGCGGACGAGCCCTGAGGGAAAAAAAAGCCCCCTAGAACCCATATCCAGGGTCAGTTTCAGTTTTTATATGTTTATATATATATATATATATATATATATATATATATATATATATATATATATATATATATATATATATATATATATATATATATCACACCGATAACTCAAAAACTAATAGTCCGCATTTGATCAAATTTGGCAAATACCTTCCTTTTGCAAGTGGCTTGGACAAGTTTGTTAGTCAGGAAGATCGGCCCAGGTTTTCTGGAAAAATTTTGTGTTTTCTTTTGAAAAAAAATTATATCTCTGGAAATAACAAAGTTAGGGCAACTAAAATTGGTACGCTGCTTTCTGTCATAAAGGTTATTCAAAATTCAGATCTCTATCTTAAAAGACGAAAAAGTTAGATGTAGATTAATTTTTAATTAATTAAATCTGATTCAAGAAAGTTAAAACGTAAAAGTTGATTGATTAGAATGTGAGTGAAAAATACTACAAGAAATGACTGACAAGCTCCTAGATATTTATCTAGGTCGTTATTTTTCTTGATTTAGTTAAAATATAAGCAAAAAATCCATTGCAAATCAAAATGGTTTTATGTAAATTGTAAAACCTTGAACAATAGGATATTCCTGCTAGAAAATGCATATGGTGCGTAGCTCAGTGAGCTAGGTCCCTGTACACCGTATAATCGACTCCAAGATGACGAGTTCTAATCCTGGTTAGTGACTACTTTTTATCAATTTTTTTGGCCTCATTTCAATTTACAGTTATCTAATTTGATTGATGTTATTCCGATTAATTTTTTAGCGAGTTTTTGTATAAAAAATAATTTGATAATGAGGAGATGAAAGTTTTAAGACTTAATTCAATTTGAATAGCATATCTGGTTGTTTGTTGTTGCCCTAACTTAGTGAGACCGTTCCATATTTAATACAGTCGTAGACTTTTCCCGTGGCTTCATAAGTGCTTGTTTTAAGGCATTTTCTTAAAAAAATTCACTAACGAGGAGATCCAGACTTGAATTTGAATTTAGAAAAAAATTTCTTCAAATGAGCGCGAACTAGGCCCCATAGAACCCACATCCAGGGTCAGTTTCAATTATATATATGAACGGTGAATAATTTACCAAAATTTAGGTCTGTAAGTTTAAAGACAAAAAAGTCTGAACGCAGCAAGTGCGTTATGGTAGTGAATTTTAATAAAAATAAATTTAATGGCAGATGTGTTTTTTAATGAAAGCGGGCATCAAATTTGTCTAAATATTTTTTACACAAAATTCTGTTAAAAGCATACATAAAATTCAAATTATATATTAAATCTATAATTAAAATTGAAAATAAAATAATTTGTTTGCACGAAAATCCATTAAAACCTCTTCATTTAAAAAATGTTCCATCAATTGAATAGTTTTTCATACAAATATTATCAAATGTTTCTTTAAAGAAAATTCCCAAAATTATTTATAAGAAAATTCCTTATTAAAATAACATTTTGTACTAAAAAATTCGCTAACATGAATAAATTAAATAAATAAAATAACCCATATAGTAGGAAGAACGTACCATATTTTATCAAAATAACTTGTTTGGAAATGTACAAAAATTTTCCGAAAATAAACTTAAAACTTTTCCGAGAAAACTGGTTTCCTAGCTGACGAACCTGGGTTTAATAGCAAACTGCCTTAGTGAATTTTGAAGTATTTAATGCAAATTCGCTACCAACACACACTTACTGCTGCCGAGCCTTTTTTCTTGTGCACAAAGAAAACGATGTTTACACACCAAATATTTTATTTCCATATATTTCGCGAAGGACTCAAAAGATGGTCAAAGGTACATAAGCTACGATACGAAATATATATCTTTCTAGACATCGTACAAAAATTTCATTTTATGTTGACCTGTTATTTATTTTACAAGTTTCCAATCTGTTCAGGGAACAACGAAAAGCGATTTGCCGAAACAAAAAATCCCCCTTAAGAATAAAGAGAGTAACATCCTCTATTCATCTTCGGAATTACTGCATTTCCTCAGCGTGTATCTTGTTCTAGATGCCATCATTCACTTTGATCACTGGAGAGACATTTTTAATTCAGAAGGTTTTCGGACGCAAAGGAAGGTTTATTGGGAATTCTGATAACAACAGATGCGTGACCATGTTTTATCATCTTGATCAACACTGACTTTTGCTAATTGCATAACTCTTATTAAGAAGCACGTAACTAGAAAACGCCTTGACGTCGCTTTGACGTCGCCTTGACGTCGCCTTGAAGTGCACAGTTGTAGCAATGTTTTGTAGGATATTTTTATAGAGCATCGCTATTTAGTAAATGGATACTATTAGAACTACAGATCCGTTTCAGTTAATTGCTGCTTTTTGATAACACAGGTATTTTATCACTTCCTTGAACCAATAGAAAATAAAACGGAATAGAAAATAAAAATTAAGTATAATCTTTTTATTTTATTTCAACAACACACCACGAGGGCTTACAGCCTAAATACTATCGTACCGTGGGTGTCGACAAAGAGGAAAGAGGCAACTTGTTAATTCTGGACTTGAAGGTTTGGAGGTTCGGGGGAGAAGGAAAAACATGTGCCGGCAAGGAATTCCACAAATTGGAAGTCCTCGGGACAAAAGAGCGGGCATAACCAAAACTATGTCTGCGGCCTGGACAGTAAAAGGGTGCATTCGCTCTGTTCCCCTGGTAGATCTGTTGGGGGCAGCAGGTGGGGGAACTATGGAAGAAAGATCCTCTGAACAGAGCCCGTGCAGATATCTATAAAAGATAGATAGGTCACCAACGGCACGTCGGTGGGCAAGGGATGGTAGCCTTTGGGTGAGGGTAGGGTCACTGATGAGACGTACAGCTCTCTTCTGAATCGAGTCCAGGATAGCGAGTGTAGAATCGACAGCAGCGCCCCAGATGTGTGAGCAGTATTCGAGGTTTGGTCTTATTTGTGAAGTATATAAGGTATAGAGATTAGCTGGTGAAAAGTATTTGCGAGCCCGGAAGAGGAAACCTAATTTAGCAGCAGCTTCTGCAATTGATGTGGCATGTTGGTGCCAATTGAGATTTCGATCCACAGAAATGCCAACAACTGAAAAGGACTCATTACTTTGAATAACTTGGTTGTTTATTGTGATGGGTCTAGGGCTGGTGTATCTCTTATGAGAAAGAAAGCAAGACTGTGATTTGGTGGGGTGGAATTGTACAAGCTTTCTACTTCCCCAGTCTAATATTTTTTGGAGGTCCACGGAGATAGAACCCTTCATGTGTCTGCGATCATCATCTAATTGGGCTAAAGAGACAGGCTTAGAATATTGTATATTTGAGTGGAGGGTGCTGTCGTCCGCGTTACTGTGAACTGGATTGAATGTGCTAGACAGGAAGTCATTGATGTGGAGAAGGAACAAAGTAGGGTCTAAATCTGAATCTTGAGGAACTCCTGCATTAATTGGATAAAGTTTAGAGGAAAGGTTATCCACGACAACAGAAATGTTCCGGTTGGAGAGGAAATTTGCTGTCCACGTACAGAGTTTTGATGGTAGGCCATAGGCCGGTACTTTATTAAGCAGCGCTGCGTGCAAGACCTGGTCGAATGCTTTGGATATGTCTATAGCGACAATCTGGGATTCACCGTGTAGTTCCATAGACTTGTTCCAAGAATGGGTGACAAAGGAAAGGAGGTCGGCAGTTGATTTGCGCTTACGGAATCCATACTGCCTGTCGTGGATTAGACTGTTTTTTTAAGAAATTTTAGTAATTTGGTGTTTATATACTTTTCCAGCATTTTAGAGACGACTGAAAGGAGAGAAATAAGCCTGTAGTTGCTAGGAAGCGCTTTAGATCCTTTCTTAGGGACAGGTTGTACTCGAGCAGTTTTCCAGTTACTAGGGAATATGCCTCTATTGTGAGATGTCTGAAACAGACGAGTCAGGACAGGAGCAAGTTCAGGTGCACATCTTTTGAGAACAATTTCTGGGATCTCGTCAAGGCCAGAGGCTTTCCTGGTATAAAAGAAGAGAGCATGTTTCGTACATTTTTAGTTTTGAAAATGATATCCGTAAGTTTATGCGCGACATTGGGGACTGTTGGTAGTTAAACATTTGGAGGTGGGTTGAGAGTAGAATTGCCGGCGAACGAGGCAAAAAGTTCAGCCTTGCCCAGAGCGTATAATTGTAGAGCCTCGGTGGTCCAGTGGTAATAACATGTGATTTTGAACAAAAGGATGCTGTGTTCAATTCCCAGGGTTTCCCTTAAACTATTTGAGTGCATACTGTAAAAATTAACATCAACCGAGGTTGTGGCATTCTATTTGAGCAAGTTAAATGTCTGCTTATTTTGCCCTTCGGAGGGGAGGTAAAGCTCTCGGTCGTGTGTCCATGCAATGTTGGACACATAAAGATCCCAACCCTTCTTACAAAAAGCGAAGGATTCGGCAAAATTTCCAGCACAGTGAGGTGAAACTGCTCCATGGCGTCGGTGACTGGCCATAGTCGCGGAAAGAGACCGAACTTAAGGTACAAAAAAATATATACTATTGTGATATCGTGCGTTATGGTAGTGAATTTTCATAGAAATGATATGGTACCAAACATTTTTAAATGCTAATAACTTTTTTTTCTTGTAACATAGAGATCCATATTTTGATTTTCCTGGCTAACAACCTTATCGAAGCCACCTACAAAATCATTGTACCTGCCAAATTTTATTAAAATTGGCCCATTATTTTTTAAGTTATCGGTGTAACACATACACACACATATTATATATATATATATATATATATATATATATATATATATATATATATATATATATATATATATATATATATATATATATATATAAACATTTAAAAATGTTAACTGAACTCGATATGTGTACTACGGGTTCTAATTCGCGTTCGTGTGAAGAATTTTTTTCAAAATTCAAGAGTCGTGATCTCCCAATTAGGGAATTTTTTCTACGAAAATTAGCTATAATATTCTACCCACAGATCTACCAAACAAAAAAGGCTGGACGCAGCAAGTGCTAGATGAAGTTTTCTTTCAATTAAATGTTTATTTTTTTTTGTAGCAGAGAGATCTAAATTTTGGCATAGTTTACATTTTATAACGTAAACTTACCTAATAAATTTGGTTATCATAGCTTTGTTATATTCGGATATACAACTTTTTCTGAAAGAAAACCCAAAATTTTTCCGGAAAAGCTGTTCTTTTTTTCCTGGGTAGCAAACTTATCGAAGCGACATACAAAAGGAATGTACCTGCCAAAATTTTCAGTTATCGGTGTGACACACACACAGACACACTGACCTGACCTGACCTGACCTGACCCAGGACTTAATGGCTCCCCTGGCAGTGCTCTTTCTCACGCCCAGAACCGGTTCTGGTCCCATAAATGGTTCTGCTGACCCTCTCTTCGCGAGACTGTCAGCTTCTTCATTGCCTTTGACCCCCAAGTGACCCGGCACCCAGGTGATGGTGACCTCATTCTGCCAAACCAGGTCGCTCGTCTCGTCTCGGCATTCACTTACCAGCCTGGAATTTACCCGTTTGCTACTTAGGGCCTTAAGAGCTGCCTTGCTCTCTGTGGCTATGAGGATCCACTTGTTGGTGTAGCCCCTCCTCTTGTTCTCCCTCACACAGTGCAGGATGGCGTACATTTCGACCTGAACGACCGTTGCATGGGCTCCCAGGGAAACACTATGACTTACCTTCGGTCCTTCCGAATAAACTCCTGCCCCCGTCCCACGCTTCCTGCCGGATCCGTCCGTGAACTAGACGAAGAACGACGTGGTAAGCCTGGCGTCTCCTCCCGCCATGCGTGGCGGTTGGGGATTTCCACTGTAAACATTTTGTCCCTACAGATTCGCGGGCTCGCGAAGTCTGACATCATTTCAAGCATGGGCTCCTTCACGATCTCCTGAATATTGCAGTCGCCCCTGCAGCCTGGGTTGATCTTCAGTCTACCATTGCAGGCTAGTCTGTATAGTCGCAGCCTCTCCTCCCCCAGGATAACTAGGCGTAAGGGGGGCAGATCCAGCAACACCTCCACGGCGGCTGTTGGGGTTGAAGTCGTGGCCACTATGATGCCCAGGCAAGCCATCCTTTGGACCTTATTAGTTTGGGAATAACAAATAATTTTGTCAGTTATATTTTCTATCGGCAATACGTGTGTAATATATTCCGAGTAAAATAATAACAATAATACTAATAATAATAATAATAATAATAATAATAATAATAATAATAATAATAATAATAATAATAATAATAATAATAATAATAATAATAATAATAATAATAATAATAATAATAATAATAATAATAATAATAATAATAATAATAATAATAATAATAATAATAATAATAATAATAATAATAATAATAATAATAATAATAATAATAATAATTGGGTACATTAATTAGGTAGAACTCGATGAATAATCCAAGCATACAAAATTGTTGAATGTACTGCTAATATTTTTGGTGAGATATATGGTATATTTGATCCACAGGAGTTTTATAGTGGCTGTTATAAAACGATACATTTTTCTTTCTTTATAATTCTCTCTAGCTTCTTGTCATAAATCACTCAGCAAAAAAATAACTGTAAAAAATGTTTTCAAGTAGCCGGTGATTTAAAGCAAAAACTTTTTTATGGAATAAACTGTTCCGTTATCAGAGTGGTAACGAAAAGCGGAGTCATGAACCATGTGTTTATCGGCCCATAAAACATACTTTCCCTTGTTACTAAGTGCCGAGTAAATCAATTTATTTTCGGAGGCGCCCTAATCCAATAATCGCCACCCCGTAATCAAACAGCAAATATTTCACATTACGCAAAATGAATTTCGTCTCATAAATAATCAAATTTGATTATCCAGGAATTGTCTTGCCTCCAGTTTTAAAACGGAAGAACCTGAGATAAAACAGTGCACAAAAGGGTAGTGCGTTCCACTTTACTGACTCTTGCCAGCATTAGATGACACAGAGATATGGGTGATCGGGGAAGACAAATAGAAAATTACAGCTTAGAGGGGAAAAAGTAAAAAGAAAAACAAAATACGTTACGTTTTAACGTAGGGGAAACTGTGTGGGAGAAAGCGTCGCGTGACGAGTTTATTTTTCTTGAGATTTGCTCCACTTCTTTTACAATAAAGAAACGAAGTAATTGAAAATGTTATTGTATTGCTTCCTTTATTGCAATATGCAATTAGGTTAATGAAAATATACAGGCATCGTTGTATATGTACTGCAACATTGTCATTATATTATTATACAGGGTGTGTAAAGAGTATTTCACCAGACAGAAATATGCAGAACGGTTTGACATTCAGTTGAGATTTGGTGTGGTTATATTGATGGCTCGGATTATACGCAATTCGCATATTTTTGCATAAGTTTCATATTTTAGTGTATTTTGCCTAAATTGCATATTTTCAAATATTTTGCATTATTTGCATATTTTACAATTTTTAGGGGTTTCCGTGTATAACAAAAGCCATATACTTGTTTCAATGTAAGCAACTGCTAAGGTAAATTTATAGGCCGTTCAAATGCAGCTGGAGGAAAGGAGATTCCAAATTCCTGGTATTGTATAGTTCGAGCGCTTTCCTCAGATATACGACAGTGCGCTAGACAGAGTGAGCTATCTCTGGGTTCTAAGAATCTCCGCCTCCTAGTTTTGTACGTGCTATACCTAAATGAAACTAGTAGCTAGTAGATGAGAGTATAAAAACAAATTCTTGTGGGGATTGTCGGTAATGGCACTCTTTTCTTTGCACTTTACATCAGCGTGAAATAACTAGCAAAATGCAATTTGTAGGTGTAAGTAAGGCAACAAGGCCATAACTTTTAAACCGAGGAAGGGATCGTACTTAAAATTTGTAGGATTGCATTACAGATTTTTTATTATCATTTTGTGGCATTATCAACATTTTCGGAACACCACTAGAATCTGAATGAAAAGGCTTCTTACCAGGCAACAAATTTATTGAATCAATCACTTCCCAACGCGTTTTGACCTCCAAGCGGTCATCCTGAGGGGATAAATCTATAATCACAATAAGAAGGTGTGTTAGAAAAACATTAGTTTTTCCGGTGGGCAATTGTGCACGTTGGAGCACATTGATGACAAGATATTATCTACAGAAAATGTCAAAAGTTAAAAATCACAAGCCACACAGTAAAATGTTAACCAACAGTCACGCTAAAATCTGAGAGAGCTACAAAATAACACAAGCAGATACAGTAACACAAGCTAAGAACTTTGTTAAAGCTATCTTTGTTATGAATGAACATATTGTTAACGATGCTTTAAGATTTGAATGAAAACTTGACATTGTCACATTTGAGAGCCTTGACCATGGCGTGGGACACAGGATCACAATAGGTGACAAGGAAATATGATATCCTCTCAGGTTGAGCAAGGGACAAACTGGTGCTAGCTTCAATCAAGAGCTGACGGCTCCTTCTGTTGACCATCTTATCAACTATGTTGAGTGGGTACTCGTTATTAACTGCAAGTTGTTTAATGAGGTTAAGTTCTCTGAGGAAGTCGGTCCCCGACAGTGGGACTCTAAATAATCTGTCAACCAAAAATCTGAGTGAGGCCATCTTGTGAGACATATGATGGCAAGACTTGAATGGAATAAGATGGTCGGTCTGAGTGGGTTTTCTGTAAATGTCAAATGATATGTTGTGGTTACTCCTCTTCAACTTCAGGTTGAGGAAGCTTATGGACGTCCATAACATCGCAGATCTGAAGAAGTCAGGTGTCTATCGGTTGAGATGTGGTACCCCCGGTTGTAAAGCTGTCTATATTGGAAGAACAGGAAGATCGTTGAGCACCAGAATCACGGAACACCTCAGAAGTAGGAACCAACCCAACAATGGTACGTCAGTCTTTGGTTGTCATTTGAGGGAAAGTGACTATTGCTTTAATAAAAATATAGATGCTGAGATTTTACACCCCTCAAGTTTTGGTGTAGAACAATTGGTTTTAGAAGAAACTGAGATTTTCAAACATATCAGCCACCAAGCCAGTGAAGTTTTGAACCTGTCCAACACTGATATAACTAACTTTCCTTCCTTCTATGGACAATTAGTGCAATAAGTGCTGCTGAACTCTATAGTTTTCTATTTGACCAGAAGTATGGTGTCTTGAAGATGGCTGCTCTGTGGCTCTCCTTCGATTTTCTACTCTGTTTGTCATTGACATGTGATGCTTCTGACATTTGTTTCTTATTCACTATTCTGCACCTGCGCCGTCGCCCCGGCATGTTCAAGGTAGAACAATGGCTACCCCTCAACAATGCTGTCGTTTAAATCGCCGATCTTTCTTATTGATTTTTGTTTAGAGACAAATTTTCTGGAGAATTCAGATGTATTGTGGCAAGCCCCCTGGTACAAAGGATGAAGTCTTCGCCTATTGAACCTTTTGTATAGTTTTCAAGTACAATTTTTGAGAATTGTTTCAAGTAAGTGGTGTCCATTTTGTTTTGTTCACTAGTAATTTTTCACAAATTTCTTTAAATTAGTGGTTCTCATTGAGTTTATGCTTGATTTTGCCGCCTGCTTGTGTTGTTTGACCTGTCAGCTTTACTCATTGGCATTGCTTTGCTTTCTACTACAGACTTTAATACTTAGTTGTTTCAGACAATAGATTTTTTGCAATATTGTAGCTTTCAACACTTTTCATTTTGCTTTGATACTTAGCTTAATTTGACTTTAATTGCATGTTTTTAGCTTTAACATAGTTTTTAGCTTGTGTTACTGTATCTGCTTGTGTTATTTGGTAGCTCTCTCAGATTTTAGCGTAACTGTTGGTTAACATTTTACTGTGTGACTTGTGATTTTTAATTTTTGACATTTTCTGTAGATAATATCTTGTCATCATTGTGCTCTAACGTGCACAATTGCCTACCGGAAAAACTAATGTTTTTCTGACACACCTTCTTATTGTGATTATAGATTTATTCCCTGAGGATGACCTCTTGGAGGTCGAAACGCATTGGGAAGTGATTGATTCAATACATTTGTTGTCTCGTAAGAAGCCTTTTCATTCAGATTTTAGTGATGTCTATCCCAGACTGTGTGACGTTCAGAAATGAAGTTTTCGGAACACTCCCTTTTTGAAAAGTGACAACTCTTTAATTTCTTAAGTAGCAACATTGTTCATGCAGCACATCTTTGAAAAGCTGATTTGGCGTATATTTTAAAAGTATTAAGTATAAAGTATTAAGTAATAAGTATAAAAGTATTTTAGGTTAGCTTTGGCAAGAACGAAAACAATAGGCTTTTGATGATAATAAATATGGACGATTCAAGTAATTATATCTCTGTCCAAAAAAGCTGTAAATACATGGCCTTATCAAACATGTAATTTATTTAAGTGATAACATAAGTTACACTGTAATAATATTACCCAGAAAATCAGTTAGAGGAGATATATGTAGCTTATGTACGATGGTGCTTTATCACATTTTTTTATTAAATGCTGAAAACCGCTTAAATCACCATTACCCAAACAACTGTATAAGTAGGGGTGATTGTGCCCCTGTAAATTTCTTTTACCTAACTCAACAAATACCTCTTGCCCGCTTAGTAGGCGAAGTACGGTTACTAAAACACCTGGCTTAATAAACCTTACCGACCTGAACAATTAACCTGAAAATAAGCCAGGTAGATGCAACGCTATAAATAATACAAGGCGTCCGACGAACGGTTAACTGTCTCTCAGGTCTAAGATTGAACCCATTGAACCCTTACAGGCGATCTTCAGCGAGATTTGTGGAATGTGATGTGTGATCCATTATATGTCTCTCTGTACTTGTAATCTTATTTTTTACTTATTGGTTTTTGTTTAAAAATTAATTCTTAAATTTTTTTACAGGTAAGTGAAATTCAAATTTATCTAATCGAGATCATCTTTTTGCACCACGAAAAACGTAAGTTCTTTAATTTGTATCCTATTTTTACTTACATTTACACTTTTTACAATATATGTGGTCCATATTCCTCATTAGTTTCAGGATCTTTGTTTGAAATTCAACAATTTTGACGTTTATTAAAAACCATATAATTACGAATATATATATATATATATATATATATATATATATATATATATATATATATATATATATATATATATATATATATATAGTAGAGCATGAGAATTCAAGTTGCGTCTTTATTTAGAAAAAAACGCTAATATTGATGAACCTGAAATTATGCCAAAAATTGTTTCCTTACTGCTGTGTCTTTAAATTTTTCTCTCATCTCATGGATAGGGTTCTGTACTTGGGGCTAGCATTTTTGTTGGACATATCTTATTTATAAATTATAGTACTCCTGACTGTTTGGAAATTTAAAAAAATATTATATATAATTGGGTTCTTTTGAGTTTACTTTTAACCAGCGGTTAAAAATAACCTTACTCTATCATATAACTAGTATTTGTTTGATTTGGGTTCAAAATTAAACAGATTATGTAAGTACAATCTAGTATGTTTTATTTCTGATTGATTAAATTCACAAATTTCCATTAAAACATAGTTATATCAAATTTATCATCGCTGATTGTCGATAAATCAATACAAATCAAATTTATTTAAAACAATGAATTAACTAACTATGCGCTAGTGATTCGGCCTTTATCTAATATCCCCCTTAGTGAGCTAAAAATACATTAAAATCATCAATGGGACTGACAAATTCTTAAAAACTAATCACACTATAGAAAAAAGTCTGCACATTTATTACGATAAAATTGATAAAACGACTTAGGTTAGGTTAGGTTAGATTGTGAGTGGTCCATATCGGTTCCTCCACCGCGACCATAAGGTCTATTGTGGCTCACGCCTAATGTCTATATTTCGCCCAACAAATCCAGCCTCCTACAGAGGTCGATAACCTTTGCGGGCAGAAGTTGATCCAGATCCTCTGGAGCAAGCTTTACCTTTCCAAAGAGCAGGTGTCTAGTCCTATCCGCTGCCAGACAGGAACACAGCACGTGCTCTGCTGTTTCGTCATTCTCCATACACAGCCGGCACTCGGTCTCCTGACCGATCCCAATACGGTGCAAGTGATGCCGCAAGCGACAGTGTCCTGTATACAGGCCGACTAGAGTACTCAGTTGTTGTCTGTTCAACTCTAGAAGTTTCTTAGCCCTTGACTCAGACAGGCCATTTATGAAGGCCTTAGAGTGAGCTAATCCTGGAAGATTTTGCCAATATTGAATTGTCCTTCTATCTATCCAGGTCTTTAAGGTGCGTTTTGCTGTGCAAGATGTTATTCCCAGCACCGGTTCTGGTCCGACAAAGTCAGACTGAGCACCACTCCTGGCAAGCGCGTTTGCCGCAACGTTACCATCATGGTCCGAGTGACCCGGTATCCAGACCAGCGACATCTCATTACAGCTGCCCAATTCGTTAAGGGCAGATTTACAACTCCATACCGTCTTTGAATTGCACCGGTAGGAACCAAGAGCCTTTATTGCAGCTTGGCTATCTGCATATATCTTTATCGATTTGTTTGTGCATAGGTCTTTTAAGCTTTCCCTTGCACACTTCTC
Source organism: Tillus elongatus (assembly GCA_964006375.1). Taxonomy (NCBI): domain Eukaryota; kingdom Metazoa; phylum Arthropoda; class Insecta; order Coleoptera; family Cleridae; genus Tillus; species Tillus elongatus. The sequence goes on along the minus strand of OZ023264.1, from coordinate 156,313,355 downwards.
GATGGCATATACTTCTGCCTGGTGTATGGTTGCGTACTTGCCGAGGCTAGCTGATAGTCTAGCATCGGTGCTGCCCCCATATGCGCCGGCTCCTACTCCCATATTGGTTTTGGAGCCGTCAGAGTACCAGCAGAGGTCCGCTCTCAACAGGGTCGATTGGTTCCGGTCCCAGTCCTCCCTTTCCGGGAGGACGGTCTTGAAAGACAGATCTCTGCTGATTTTTGTAGGCATCAAGTCCGAGACCATTCCCAGAATCCTGTGACAATCACTGTCATCAAGGAGTCCGGACCCCCTCAGACTGACTTCCCTCGGCATGTTATCTGCCGTTTGTATTAGTCTGTACGTTGTCCACCTCGCCACCCTCTCCAACCATATGTGAAGTGGGGGAATATTGAGGAGGACCTCCAGAGCGACTGATGGTGCGGTGCTTATCGCTCCCGTTATCATCAGACATGCTTGGCTCTGTAGATGAGCCAGTTTGGCCCTCGCGGTACCACGAAATACCTTAGGCCACCAAACTATGGCTCCATATGTTATCATAGGTCTGATAACCACTACATAGAGCCAGTACATCTGTTGGGGGTTTGTTCCCCAGTTGTTCCCACAGTTCTCCGGCAGGTCCACAGGGACATCTTAGCCCTGCGGATAACATTTTCTAACTGTCTGTCCCAGTTGAGCTTCTTATCTAGGATAACTCCCAGATATTTTGCTTGGTCCGAAAATGGAATGTTTTCCCCCATAAGATTAGGTGGTTTTAATTTGTCCAACCTTCTTCTTCTGGTGAACGGGACAATGATCGTTTTGCGAGGGTTCACGGCACCAATCATTTACTACATTTAGTGCTTCTTGAAGAGTACTAGACAGTTCCTCCTCAGATTTGCCTCTAACCATTATGACGAGATCATCCGCATACGCCTGGCCCTCAACCTCCCAGAGTCCGAGGATAGCCAGCAGGTCGTCTACAAAGAGGGACCACAACAGGGGGGATAGAACGCGTCCCTGAGGACACCCTCTCGCAGCCCTAACGCTGACCACCTCTCCCCGTAATGAGGTAATAATGGTCCGATTGTGCAGCATGTTTCCGATCCAGCCACAGATGGTAGGTTCCACCCCCCTAGCGATAGTGGCCTCGTAGAGGGAGATCGGTAATGCATTATTAAATGCTCCTTCTATGTCGAGAAATGCCGCCACCGCAACCTCTCCATTTTCCAGAGAGTGTGTGATCTTCTCGACGAGGTTATTGAGCGCTAACTCAGTTGATTTGCCAGTTTGATAGGCATACTGGTGGGTATTTAGGGGGTTCTTGGGTAATATGTTCCCCCTAATGTGTCCGTCCAGTATTTTTTCCAATTCCTTCAGGAGGAATGATGTAATACTGAGAGGTCTCAGTGAAGTAGGTAGGAGGTCATTACGTCCCAATTTGGGAATGTAAACCCCCCTAACCACCGTCCAGCTGGAAGGAATATAGTTCCAGGCCAGACTGGCTCTGAACAGCCTGATAAGGAAGGGTAGGAGAATCTCCAGTCCCTTTTGTAGTAGGACTAGTACCACCCCATCCTCCCCTGGCGACTTGAATGGCTGGAAATGATTCACAGCACATTCCACTGCCGCGGCTGTAACTACTCTCCGAGCAACTAGCCAGTCCTCCCTTTGGGGGCGTTTAGATCGTCCCTCAGCTGGTAGGACCTCATTGTTGCTCAGGATCAGACAATCCGGGAAGTGTGTGTGTGCTAAGAGCTCTAACGTTTCTTTCCGAGATTCAGTAAAGGAACCATCTGGTCGTTTTATCGATCCCAGTTCCTGTATACGGTCGCGTGAGACAATCCTGTGGATTCTGGCGCTGCTGGGCAAATTATTAATGTCCCCGCAGAACCTCCTCCAGGAGGCGTTCCTGATCTCTTTATTATAATGTGTTAGAGCAGTTTTATATTGCTCCCAGTTGCCTGTAATCTTAGCACGATTGAAGAGACGTCTAACTTCTCTTCGTAGTTTATCGAGGTTATTATTCCACCAAGTAGATCCCCGACTGTCACTCTTTGACCTCAGTGGACAGTTTTCGTGATAGGCAGAGACCACAGCTTCCCTAACCTGTTTGGCCGCAATCTCGATCTCATCACGATCCCTCACTGTGGGGATTGCGGACCCAAGTCTGCCTGCGAGGGACTGTTTGTATCCCTCCCAATCCGTCCTCCTCGGGTCCCGATACTCCACCACAGGTCTAGGGCCTGTTTCAATCTCAAATAGGATATGGGCATGGTCTGAACATGAGGGTTCAGACGACACCCTCCATTTGAGGATTTTTGAGCTCAAAAGCCTTGAGCTGATCGTAAGATCTAAAACCTCTCTCCGGTTAGCTGTAAGAAAGGTGGGTGCCGAGCCTATGTTGTTGACAACCAGCTCCTCTCCTAAAATGTATTCAAATAGTGATTCACCTCGTCTGTTAGTGTCCGTGCTCCCCCAAGCCAAGTGATGGGAGTTCGCATCACACCCCATTACGAGGTGATAGTTGTTCCTCTTGCAGTAGGCGATCAATTTCCGCACCTCTGCTGGAGGTGGTTGTTCTGCATCTCTGTCTCCAGGGAAATAGGCCGAACAGGCCACTACTTCCAGCCTGGTCCCCCCGGATGTGATCACGAGATGGATGGATGCCATGTCCTTGGTGCAGTACTCTGAAAGTGTAAAATACTGCAAGTTGTTTCTGATCCAGATACAGGCTCTGTGGTTAGTACCAGAGCCCACCTCTACTATCTTACCAGAAGTGTTACCCAGCCCTTTAGTTCGTTCCGAATTAGCGGTCCAGGGCTCTTGGAGAAGAGCAATATCTATTTGCTCTTCCTTTAATTTCATGCTAAGGAGGTATGTCGCAGCCTTAGCATGATGCAGATTATCTTGAGTGCACCTTAAGTTGGTGGGCATGGGGGTAGGAATATAGGAATGTATGGAGGAAAAAGGATTAGTTTAAGGAGCTTAAAGGAAAAGGGAATTATGGTGCAGGTTCCTCCTCCTTTTTAGGAGCTCGATAACCAAGCTTCCTATAGGAGGGTCTACCTTTGGTAGTCATCCTAGGGGTGGACTTTCCTTTCCCCTGTTGTTTCCCTCTGGAGGTTCCAGTGGAAGGTTGAATCCTGCCACCTCCTCTATTGGGTCTGTGTAAGTCGTGTCCATGTTTGGTCCCACGAGCAGCAAGGGAAAATAGACCTCCATGGAAGAGCCCCGCATCCCATGAATAGGCATTTACACAGGGAGGTCGCCCGGTTTCCCTGGGGAGGGTTAACGTTAGCGACAGAATTACCATCCTGCCAATGCCCGGCCATATCGGCCAGAAGCATCATCGCCTCGGCACCAACCCGCCAACGACCTTGCGATGTGGGTTTTTTATAGAGGACTCTCCTCGCAATGCCGGCCAATTAAGGCAAGCATTCCCGGCCCTCCTAAGACATGACTAGGAAGGGTTACGGTTTGGTTAGTTCATTTAGTTCACGTCTAATAGTAGACGCTATCCAGGGTGCACCACGGGGAGGGGAACTAACTTTACACCCCCTTATAAAACGACTTACTGAATGATGTCTAATTCATTCTTCCATTGGATGTATACTAATTGCTTTCCATTTGATCTACTGTTTGGATTTTGTAGCTTGCCTGTGATTACTAATTATTTTCCATTTTATTGAAACGGTCTTAACAAACCGTGTATCAGATACTCATATTTATTTTTCCCATTTCAAACTAAATATGATTTTATTATGAAGCACTTGTCTTCTTGCTTAATTCTCAACTTCCATATTTATAGTGTCGCCGTACGTCAACGAATGAAGTTTCACTTCCCGCAGTTCTTTTACGAATCGTCCTGAAAACATTTTCTCGCTGTACCTGGGTAAAGCAAACTTCATAGGCCTTCCATTTTCCCATTGTCCAACTTCTTGTTCGTTGCACTCATTTGAAACAACCACACAAAAAACTATCCCTAGTAACTAACACTGCGTGCCTTTTCTTATAATTGGTAACTGACAAAAACTTATTTTTAACTTAATACTATACATTTACTAACTGTCTAAGGATAAAATAAAAATCATTATATTCTGTTAAAACTCTATTAATAAAAACAAGGCTATTGTTCTAAGTTCTATTGTATTCCAACGACTTTTGCTTAGTGAAATTAAAATGTACTACATGTAAAAAAGAAATCATTGTTTTGCATTCTTTTACCTGCTTTGCTATTCCTTATTTAACCTAAAATATTTTATACTCTCAATTGTACAGGGCATTTGAATATTAGGACGTATCAATTTAATGTACATGGCCCGTTTTACTCCACAATAAAATGTTTCTACTTTTCTGACGTATTTGCTATCTATAGCAATATATATATATATATATATATATATATATATATATATATATATATATATATATATATATATATATATATATATATACAGGGTGTTTCATCAGCAAACCGACATAGCTGAATGGAAGGTGTATTTTTTCAAGGCGATTCAGGATCCGGTATTGAAATTTTTGTGAGGCCCTTCGTTTCGATGTTACAGGGTGATTCATGTATTTTGTCGAAATTTTTGATGATCAGTATCTTTTGAACGAATTGATGGAATTGAATGAAATTTTGTACGTATGCTCTGTCAATGACACTCAATGCACTGCATTTCCCGCCGATTCGAAAAAATGCAGTGGCGTACATAATTTTCTGACCACCTTGGGTTTTGTTAAAAAGATCACCCTGTATGCATTTTATTTAAATGTTTATCCCATCTGAGAAAACTACATGAGAATAGCTACTATTCTGGCAAAAAAAAAAGTTTGGCACCATCAACTGAAACGAGAAAAGATAGGTAGACTTTATCTAATCAAAAACGAAAATCCCGATAGTGAGCAATGGAAAAGTATTCATTTTTGTTTAATATCTGACATTTCCTGTCAGTAGATGTCAGATTTGATTCACTTGCCTCTCTCACTTATTAAGCGTTTGTTGATTTACTTAATTTAATAATCACTGACTGGTAAAAGCTTGCTGAAGTGATATTTATTTGGTGTTTAAAATGCCGTATCATTATTCCAACGCAGAATATGCTGACATTTTGTTTATTTACGGATTTGCCGATGCCAATGGAAGGGCTGCCGAACGAGAGTACCGAAGACGGTACCCCGAACGCCGTGTGCCACATCATGAAACTTTCTCCAGGGTGTTCCAATTTTCAAGGGAACACGGAAAGTTTCCCTCGAAATCCATTAGAGAACGACCCATCAGACAAGACGCAACTCAGGTTCGTTTTTTGGTTGCTTCTCGATATTATTCATTGCTCATTATCAGGATATTTAAATTTTTAGGTAGAAAGCATCATTCAGATGGTTCAACAGAATCCCCAAACAAGCACGAGAAGAATAAGTGCTGCTGTTGGAGTCCCTCATTCACAAGTTTGGAGGATAATCAAAAAGGAACGTCTCCATCCGTATCATATGCAGAAAGTCCAGAGGCTCGAAGAAGGTGACGAAGTTGCTAGACGGGCATTGTGTCGGTGGATTGTAGGACACAGACGCAATATTCCTAGAATTCTTTTCACCGATGAAGCCCGGTTCACGAGAGATGGGGTGTTTAATACTCGAAATTCACATGTTTGGTCACATCAGAACCCCCATGCAACGAGAACGACTCAGTCGCAGCATAGATTTTCTGAGAATGTGTGGTGTGGCCTAATTGGTGACAAACTGATTGGACCCCACTTTTTCGAATCAAGATTGACTGGAGAGATCTATGGCAATTTTCTACAAAATGAGCTGCCTGGTTACTTGGAAAACAGGAACGTGAATGAGAGGGGACTGATCTTTCAACATGATGGAGCGCCGCCCCATTTTTCCTTAGCTGTCCGAAATCATCTTGACACAAGGTATCCAAACAGGTGGATAGGTCGTGGAGGTCCCTATGCTTGGCCCCCCAGGTCGCCTGACCTAACACCAGTAGATTATTTCTTGTGGGGTTACATGAAAGCCATTGTTTATCAAGATGAAGTGGACACAGGTGAGGAGCTGAGACGCAGAATTATCGCGGCAGCTGACCAAATAAGAGGCAACCCTGAGGCGATCAGTAGGGCAACCGAAGATTTAATGAAAAGGTCAAGGAAATGTCTCGAGTTTGATGGCGGCCTGTTTGAACATCGTCTTCACTGAACTGAATTTTTTTTCCAACATGTTTTGATGTTTTTCTTTATGTTTCATTTATGTACTTTTGTTTGGAAAAAAATATAATTTCTCCGTTGAGTTGTCTTTTTTTTTTGATTTTCACTTATGTTTAGCTAACAAAAATCTAGAATGGTGCCTAATGATACCTGAATCAGTAGAAAAAACGAATTTATTTGAAATAAATACAAAATACGTACCTTTTAGGAAATCACATATGATTTGTCGAAAATTACGAACAAACATGATTTGAAATCCTAAAAGCAATCAAAGTCTACCTATCTTTTCTCGTTTCAGTTGATGGTGCCAAACATTTTTTTTTGCCAGAATAGTAGCTATTCTCATGTAGTTTTCTCAGATGGGATAAACATTTAAATAAAATGCATACAGGGTGATCTTTTTAACAAAACCCAAGGTGGTCAGAAAATTATGTACGCCACTGCATTTTTTCGAATCGGCGGGAAATGCAGTGCATTGAGTGTCATTGACAGAGCATACCTACAAAATTTCATTCAATTCCATCAATTCGTTCAAAAGATACTGATCATCAAAAATTTCGACAAAATACATGAATCACCCTGTAACATCGAAACGAAGGGCCTCACAAAAATTTCAATACCGGATCCTGAATCGCCTTGAAAAAATACACCTACCATTCGGCTATGTCGGTTTGCTGATGAAACACCCTGTATATATATATATATATATATATATATATATATATATATATATATATATATATATATATATAATTTTATTTTGGTACTTGTACATCTTTATATCCAAAAAACTTATTCTCCGCCTGTAACATTTAATAGATTTCGTTAGCCACATCTTGTTTTGGTCTTCCCGTTTCATTGCAATAAATTTAAATTTCGCTACCATAACACCACTCTGACAGTCCTGTTAATTTATATTATTAATAAATATATATTCATAAATTGCCAGTGAAAACGAAAAATCCATACAAAACATCTCTCCTTTTATCATTAAGAATTCGATAAATTAAATTCCGCAGCGTTGTCAATTATATTACACAAAAAAAAAATATACAAAATTCAGCAAATTTCCACTTTAAAATTTTTACGTTCCCTGTGAGTTAAACAGAGAGAATAAAAACTTCTAAAATAAACAAAGATACCTAATTTTTACTATATAAAACCAGACCGACATGCCAAGAAATGTCAGTTCCGTGCAGTCCGAGTTCCATACAGTCTGTGTTATGTTGAGTTAGTTTCCGTCTCATATCTTCCGAATAATCAAAAACCTGAAAAGCATTTTCAGCTGCGTCTTCTCCTGTGTAAGTTGAAAACCGTCAGATCCGTCCCTTCCGCTATTATAACTTTGGTAAGAAACGCAACTTTTAATTTAACCTTTGATATTTATATTTTCTGAATTAGTTACGGCCAATTTTATGTAGCTGTCCCCCCAAGTTAACCGATAAACAAATTATAATCTTATTTTTATTTCTCCGTGCTTCCACATATGGGAGTTCCTAATATCCAGTATCACCCAAACAGAATTGACAGAGTGTTGCCGGGCTCATATTTTTTTCTTTATTTTACTTTGTCTAGGTACGCACCGAGTAACCGATAATTATAGTAACATTACGATTTCTTCTCGCTTCTAGCTCTTTTAGTAATAAAACCTTAATATTTCAGAACAATTTTGTACCGGGGTGACTCCCGGCGTCCAGTTAAAATAACTTGGGAGTTCCAAGGACTATATATATTTTCCGCTGCTTTAACACTCACTGTTGTTCCCAGGTGGGAAACGAGCGTTGAAACAGTGTAAAATGTTGTCTCCTTATTGCCGTGGTAGGAATAGACACCTCTCCTAAATTTTGTTGAAACCAAAGCAAGCTAGGAACAAAAGAAATTCCGCGATTTATTTTCCGGGGAATCGCCTGTCTAGTCAGAACTAGAATAAGGTTCAATATTCCGGTTTTTTTTTGGTATAATTCACATTTCACCAACCAGCCCTGGTAAGAACCATATTCTAAGTGATAATATATATTGTAAATATTTTTAAGCTTTAGATGAGAGTTGTCGTGAATGGCAACCCCGCCGATTGCTTCTTGTGACATATTTTTTTCGTAGCCTCTCCGTTTAAAACTGAATTTGGGGATTTTGCTTGCAATGGCAGCGGAACTCTGATTTGTCTGCCTGACCTTGTCTAACATTATAGGCATCCATTTCGAGGTAATTTCAGCTCATATAGTAGATAATTGATTTTTTATTCAGTCATAACTCAAGATCTACTGAACCAATCGAGTTCAAATTTGGTGGGTAGGACAACTTGTACAATGTGTACGTGTTTATTTAAAATTTCTAGTAATTTAAAAGATATTGCATTTTTTTTCTTTTTTCTAAAAGTATTTCCGCGTCAAAACTGTCTAACGAATTCATCCAAGCTGTTAACAAAATGAACGGAATTGCGAAATTTGGTTTGGCTTGGTGAAGTATTTTTTAAGTTATTGGTTGGATATATATATATATATATATATATATATATATATATATATATATATATATATATATATATATATATATATATATATATATATATATAAAACACGTCAATTTTAATATTGAGAGGGACATGTTGTGACACAAAACTCAACTTTGTCACATCAACCCCTTAAGGGTGGTGATAACACCCCTTATATTTTAAATAGGGAACATGGGTCGAGTTTTACATCATTTGAAACCTCTTTCTTTTCTAAACTCAGCACACTAGTTTTTTTGGAAGTTTTGTCAACTCGTTTAAAAATTATTCACAGTTAAAGATGCAAAAACGCATTTCGCTCATTCCGATAAGAAATGTGCTGATAGTCAATGTTTTGTTGGTTTGTAAACAAAAAATTGACTATCAGAACATTTCTTATCGGAATGAGAAAAATGCGGTTTATTATTTCAGTTTATTGGTCGGTTTGATACTTGATAGTACTACCGAAAATTAATTTCACAATGGTGTATTCTGTAGAAGAAAGAGTTGAAATATCTACTCTTTTTTTCAAAAACGATGACTGTGCCAACCAAACCGCAAATTTGTTTAATGAACGACATCCGAATAGACATGTTAACAGAAAATACATTTTCGAGTTAGTTGCAAAGTTTCGACAAAGTGGTTCAGTAGCCAACAAAAAACGGGATCCTGAACGTGAATTTCCGGTTAGAAATGAGACTACTGAGATTGAAGTTTTAGGACAAATTGCTGCAGACCCAACTTTGAGCACGAGAAAATTGACCACTGTTTCAAACATCAAAAGAAGAACTATTCAGCGAATATTGAAGCATCATAAATTTCACCCGTATAAAATTCATCTTGTACAACAACTGAATGGAGATGATTTTGATCGGCGGCTGGAGTTTTGTGAAGTTATGACTGCACGAATAGCTGATAACGGGAAGTTTCTGTTCAATATCTGTTTTTGAGACGAGTGTACTTTTTTTTACTAAACTCTACAATTAATCGTCATAATTGTCGTTATTGGGCAGATAATAATCCAAGACATTTTCACGAAGTCCACACTAAACTCCACAGGAATTGAATATCTGGACTGGCATTTTTGGAGACCGTATAATCGGACCAATTTTTTTTGATGGGAATTTGAGTGGCGAAGAATATTTGGAGTTACTAGAAGATATATTTCATCCTCTACTAATTGACAATGTTGAAAATGATCGATATCAAGAAAATAAATTAGTGTTTCAACAATATGGAGCTCCTCCGCATTCTTCACAACGTTTTAGGGAGTTTTTGAACAGATATTCCCCAGAGCAATGGATTGGGCGTAGAGGTGCTATTGAGTGGCCCCCTGAATCACCAAATTTAACTCTTTTAGATTTCTTTCTATGGGGCCATTTAAAGAGTAGAATTTACGCAACAGAACTGGAGTCTCTGGAAGAATTACGAAGACGCATTGTTGAAGAATGCAGTCTAATAACTCCAGAAATGCTCTACAATGTCAGAGCTCGTTTTGAACAAAATTTTTACTTTTGCATGGAAGCTGGTGGTCAACAATTTGAACACTTACTTAACTGAATAAACATTTTTGAACGTTTGGTTTTTTAGTTTTTTTTAACGAAAAATTGACTAATTAGTGCATTTCTTATCACAATGAATGAAATACGTTCTTGCAACTCCGACTATGAATAATTTTTAAACGAGTTGATAAAACTTTCAAAAAAAATTGTGTGCTGAATTCAGAAAATAAAGTGTTTTCAAATGATGTAACACTCGACCCATGTTCCCTATTTAAAATATAAGAGTTGTTATCACCACCCTTAAGGGGTTGATGTGACAAAGTTGAGATTTATGTCAAAACATGTCCCCCTCAATATTAAAATTGACGTATTTCAGCGTTTCTTAAAACAATATTCTCTGGACGCAAATCGGTCTGTTTCGTTTTCAATGCGCCACCCTAAATGTGCGAATGCTCTGACGACCGCAGCCATAAAACACGACAACACACACACTATAAACTTTTTAACTGACTTTGGATTTGGGTTCTAGGAGCCTTAATTGGCGCTCATTTGAAGAAATTTTCCAAGAATCTCACCATCGATACCTCTCTATTAGTGAATTTTCAAAATACGGTGTCAGAAAGTGTGTCGCGTGGCTCATGTTCCTATTTAAGTAATTAAAGAGTTGACGAGGTGCGTGAAAAAATGTCGATAATGCCAGCAAATAGTGGCAAATGCTCTGTTGTGGCCTTATTGCGCTACCCGTAATCTTCGGCTATTCAAGAAGTGACAAAACGTGCATCTTGTGGCACAACAATTAAGTCCATGATGTCTACGCTCTGCATTTACCATTTCGAAAGAAAGCCACTAAAAACCTGTGGCGGTATGCAGTCGCAAATTACTGAACCTTACAATGAAAATAAACACCACAGGATGCGTACAGTGTTTAAAATCATCAAAGCTAACAGAACGGCAACGTTTGCTTATTAAACAAACTTCCGTGATTTTATTTGCACATGAACTTGAACCTACTCCACTTAGGTCGAATTGAAATATTAGCTTGCTCCAGTATTTAAGTACTTGATCACCTTGTATTACTCGCTGGGTAAATTCCTTAATTATAAAGCTAATACGAAGATGGGGATAATGCGTAGCTTTACACTTGTTCTAGCCACAGTTACTGCTGGTATAGTGATATTTAATCTATGTTTATTCAACATTAGCACTGAGTAAAGCACGTTCTTATTGTAGAACGCCCCGCAAAATGAATATTTTATTTGCAATTAAGATTCTTAGAGGCAGCTGTTTTGGATAATGGGACTAACTAGAAAGGAAAGTGAACAATTTACGTAATTAATTTACACGGTTTTAATTTACTTTGATGTTACATATTTGGAAAGAGTCAAGCTGAAATCAATTTAGGCTGACAGGAGTGAAAATATTCTTAGTACTTGACAACACTTCCTTTTATACTTCATATAATAGCAAAGGTCGCAGAAGGTGCTAAATTCACAACAGTGAATACAAACAAAAAATCTGGACGCATCAAGTGCGTTATGGAAGTGAATTTTCATAAAAATGTTTTTAATAGCAAATATGTCTCTTAAATGAAAGGAGGCATCAATTTGGTCACCGGTATAACCATTATAGTAGAAACAATGTACCATATCATATGAAAATAACTTACTGTTTCAAAATGTACAAAAATTTTGCAAAAAGAAACTTGAAATGTTATCGAGGAAACTCGTTTCCTAGCCGACGAACCTCAGATTAATAGCAAATTGATTTAGTGAATTTTGAAGCATTTAGCGAAAATTCACTACCAAAACGCAGTTACTGCGTCTCGCTTTTTTTTACAAGCATGCATCATATTTAGATGAAAACGTCAAAAATGCAATAAGGAGTGTTCAAAAAAAAGTAGGTATCACCAACGACACTTGTGATTGTCAGAATAATTTTATAAGATGCAGCTCAAGAAACCCTATAAGAAGCGTATACAATTTTTTCTCGTATCTTGCGTAATAACAACTTAATTGGGCTTTACCGTAGAAATGCGTCACCCTGTATATATATATATATATATATATATATATATATATATATATATATATATATATATATATATATATATATATATATATATATATATATATATATATATATATATATATATATATATATAAACAGAAAGTAAACTCGGATATGGATTATACGGGGCCTAGTTTGCGCTCATTTTAAGGAATATTTTTAGAATTCAAAAGGAGCGGTCTCGTTATTAACGAATTTGTTCTACGAAAATTAGCTAAAAATTATAGACAGGTAAACCATAGAGTTAACTAAAACTACTGCGAAAGCAGCAGAGAAATGGTCTATTTGAAATGAATTTTCTGCAAATATTTTAGTAAAATGAAGGGCAATGATGGTTAAAGCTGAAACTTAAGGGTTTGCAAAACACTCTTTACCTAATCCGTATTTATTTCAGGGTCTTTGCTTAAATCTTGCCAATTTTGAAGTTTAAAATCGCGTCTTTGACGTTTTGAGGGAAACCCCAATTTTTTTAATGCCTATAATTTAAAGAAATTTGTTCTAAATTCAAAAGTCTCCTCATTAGTGAATTTTATTTTAAGAAAATTCACTAAAACAAGCACTTGTGAAGCCATGGGAAAAGTCTACCACTGTATTAAATATAGAACGGTTTCAATAAGTTAGGGCAAGAACAAACAGCCAGATATACTATTCAAATTGAATTAAGTCTTAAAAGTTTTCATCTCTTTTTTTATACAAAAACTGGCTAAAAAATTCATCGGAATAACAACAATCTAATCAGGTAGAGGTAAAGTGAAATGAGACTTAAAAAATTGATCAAAAGTGGAGTCACTAACTAGGATTAGAACTCCTCATATAGGACTCGATTATCGGATGAGCAGAGCTTAGCCCACTCGGCTCCGTTTGACATGGCATAATAGCAGGTATATCCGGTAGTATGTTAATTTTCTAACGTCCCTCTGTTTACACCAAACAATTTTTTACAATGGCTTTTTTGGTCATATTTTAACGAAATGAAGAAAAATAACGACATAGACACAGATATAGGAACTTCTTAGTCATTTCGTGTCGTGTTTTTCACTCAAATTCGTACTCCTACCATAATTATCAATTTTGACGTTTTAACGTTCTTACATTTAATTAAATAAATATTAATTTACCGCAAACTTTTTGATTTTTAACATACAGATCTGAATTTTGGTAAATAGGAATCCCTTTATGACAGAAATCAGCGCACCAAATCTGGTTGTCCTTACTTTGTCATTTACGGAGATATATTTTTTTTTCGAAAGGAAACACAAAACAAGCTTATCCAAGCCACTTGCAAAGGAAATTATCTACCAAATCCTATCAAAATCGGCCCGTTATTTTTTGAGTTATCGGTGTGATATATATATATATATATATATATATATATATATATATATATATATATATATATATATATATATATATATATATATATATATAACTGACCTGGATATGGGTTTTAGGGGGGCTAGGTTGCGCTCATTTGAAGAAATTTTCAAATTCAAAAGTCGAGATCTCCTCAATTGTGATTTTTTTTAAGAACACTCACTAACAAAATATGAAGGCAGCGAGTGCGTTATGAGAATTCTCATAGAAATATTTTAAATGTGAAATCTGTCTATTTTAAATAGAAGGGATCAAGCTTGGTAGATAGGAACCTTTTGTAGTAGAAACCCTCTACCATATTTCATTAAAAAAATTATCTAAATCAATAAGATCAGACTGAAATGCATAGGCACCACAATCCTACCAAGTGGATATCTAATGTTACAGCAAAACTCCGACATTAACCACCACAACCACAAAACAAAACACATCATCCTCAAATGCCTTGTCATATCGAACCGTGTCATCTGGATCATGCTAAAAATAAATAACAAATGCAGCATGCAGGTCATTCATAGCTATGCTCCCACCGACATATTACCTGATGAAGAAGTATAGCAATTGTATGACAACCTTTCCATATTAAAGAATGTCGAGAAGACAAATACCAAGTGCCTCACTGGAGACTTGAGTGCCAAAAATGATGAAAGAGCTGCAGCGGACCTCACTGCAGTTTCGGACTGTGCACACAAAACTCAGAGAGCAAATGATGCTGAACTTTTTTTGCATGGAAGCGATGTATTACACGAAGACCTTTTGGGGGAGACCTTCAAAAAGAAAGTGAACTTAAAGAAAGCGTGGCGATGAAGTGTTGGTCACTCACATGAGCATATACTATGACGTGTTGGTCCTAAACTATTTAAACACAGAAAGCGACCATCGATCGAAAAGAAAGCTAGAGGACTGAGTTTGAGGAAAAGCAGGAAGAACTCTGCAAAAAGACTAAGCGAAAGCTGAAATATTTCAACATTTAGCTGGAAGAGAAGAAACTGAGACTTACGGAAACTGCGTTGAAGGAAAAGCAGAAATGAGCAGACAGATTAAGAAAAAGTTTGGACGCAGCAAATACGTTATGGTAGCAAATTTTAATTAAATGCTTCAAATTTGTATAACTTAGTTTGCTATAAACCTAGAAAGTTAGGTTTTGGTAGAGTAAGCTATTTACAAGGGCATTATCCAAGGACTGACCACGTTCGAGGTTGCTTAACTTCGCTGATCGCACGAGACCGGTTTTTCCAACGTGTTATAGCTGTTCAGTTGAAATGATTATTTATCCAAGGTTTATATATTCTTGATTAATTTTTAAGTTTACATTTCAAATAAAGAATTAAATTATTTTCAAATCTTGCAATATTTACACAATTTTTAACAGTCCTGATTGCATACGTACTGTTCCTGTGTAAAAGAATTTAACATAACTTATTTTAAAGGTTAGGGTCTTGGACAACTTACCTATTTCGCAATATGATCAAACAGAGCAATTATTTAATTCACAATCTTTTTATATAAACTAAAATTATTAATCGAAAAACAACCTATTCTCTTATTACCCTAAAATTTAAAAAAATTGATATGACATATGACGCTACATAAACCGCGCCATTTTTTATAAGAATGCAAACAACAAAACAAACGAATAGCAATTTAATTTCTGACCACGTGACCAAGAATTGTGTTGGTCATTTCAGAATGCCAAATCTATAGATAAATCTCCCTAGACTAAATTCACCAAACATGTTATAATTGTAAAAGTTTTAATCAACTTATGAGGTTTTTATTTAGTTATGGTTTGGATCACAACATAAAATCAGGATTGAACTCTTTAGCTGCGGATTTTACCATTCATCTTTTTGAATAACAAATCAATTCTAGAAATAAATATTACCGTTAATTTTCCTAACGAGGGAAACTTCCCAACTTTGTGTAATAAAATTTTGAAACTGAAAACCTTAGCTGTTTCAATTTGCTAGATAGATTTTGTAGCTTTACAACAGTCAGAGAAAACAAAATAAGACATCCATTATGTCAACCCCTCTCATACACACTGCACAACGCCTTAATAAACTTTTAGGAGCGTGTCGTAGCTACTAAATTTCTTTAATTCAGGATAACTGAAATTTGTGTAGTGGGAAACGCCCCAAAATTATTATTTAAGAAGATGCACAACGCCTTAATAAACTTTTAGGAGCGTGTCGTAGCTACTAAATTTCTTTAATTCAGGATAACTGAAATTTGTGTAGTGGGAAACGCCTCAAAATTAATATTTAAGAAGATCTTTGAATGCTCTATGTATCTTAAATATTCCATTCCACTCACTTTAATAATTTAAAAAATATAGCGTTTTCAAAAAGTTTTCCCTGATTTTTTACCGGAAAAACTTGAGCATAAAGGCTGATTAACGAACTCGACCTCGGCTTTTGCTCAAGCAAAATTTTTGCCAAGTTTAATTTAAATAAGTTTCGTATTTGTTGAGTAATCGAATTTTTCTTAATGAAAATTCGCTAAAAGGCTAAAACGGTCGAACTCACTAAAGAGCCTACGTTTAGATGAGCTGACAAAAACATTTTTGAAAGGCTTGGTGAGGTAGCCGAGAAGCCTTTTCCAATTGGAAACTTGTAGACCCGAAACATACTTCTGACTTGTGGAAAAATTTTGTGACGCATCGCAGTATTGGCAGTTAAGGAGAACAGCAAAGGAAGAAATTCGTAGAGACTTGAAAGCTCCCAACGCGCGAAATATTTGAAAAGCTGTCGAAGGTATCATAAACTTGAGGGTCATTTGCTCCAAAATGGCTGGGGAAGACACCATATACACTGGATGAGGAGTGAGCGACGCGTAGTTGTGTCAGAGAAAGATGAAGTCGTGATAATCAAAGATAACTTCTATTGTAGACTTTGGAGCCAGTCTAGTACCAAGACCCAAGCATATCCGTTAGGATAGCAGCCTAGTGATCAAAGACAGGATATTTGAGAAATCTACCAACAGAAGATGAGGTTTGCACTGAAGGAAACGAGAAACTGCAAGGATCGCGAAGGACACCAACTGACGAGTCAGACGCTAAAGACTTAGGAAAAGTATCTAGAAGATGCATTTTTCATTCACCTTAAAAAATGCCTGGAAAAAGGAAAAATCCCCGATTCATATAGAAATGTTAAGGTTACCATACATTTTACAAAAGGCAACTCCACAAACATCAAAAATTACCGACCAATTAGCTTCCGTCTATGTTGTGCAGATCTTTTACAAGAATAATCATTAGCTTTCTCACCAATAAGCTCGATATCTATCAAAACATGTAGAGCCAGCGGGATTCATGAAAAAGTACAGCATGATTGACCACATCCAGGCAATGCCTACAATTATCTAAAGATCCACAGAGAACAACGTCACACTATATATGGCATTCGTCGGTTCTCACAAGGTTTTTGAGTCGGTGGAGATCTGTGCAGTTTTGCTTTCGGTGATACCTGCAAGGATTGACCAAAGATATAAAAATTTCATCAGGACATCCATGACCACGTCACTCAGTACGTCAAAGGCGAAGAAGATCTAGTCGCTGAGAATATTCCCATTAACAGAGGAGTCAGACGAGACCACTCTATTTCGCCGAAGCTCTTTACTATTGGCCTAGAAGTTGTTCTCAAAAATCTGTCGAGGTAACGGAGAAGAGTCAATATCGACGGGAGATTTCTGAGTCACTTGCGCTTCACTGTGACATCCTTCTAATGAGCGTCGATGCCGACGAGCTTAGAGTCATGCTGAGAGAATTAAACAAAAATTAAGAGGCTGTGAGCCTTAAGATGAACCTTCAAAAGGCTAAAGTAATAACTATCAGGATTACGCTCGGCAGCCAGAAACTTAATGTGGTTAAAAAATACAGCACCTTAGCCACAACAAATGCTTGACAAAAACAGTCAAGCCGCATAAATACAGCCAGAATTCTGTGCTTGATGTGGGTGGTGTTTGGAAACCTTGGCCACATTCTACGAAAACCAGACATCCCCACCAACCAGAAGCGGAAGGTCTTCGACTTTCACATATAACTTCTCATGATATATAGTCTTCCGACTGTAATCCTAACATAGAGCAGAAGTTACCGTTTTTGGGTTTGCAAAGAGCAATGGAACGTGCAGTACCGGAGTTTAGCTTGACGGAAGAAGTCAGGAACGAAGCCATAGGGCATCGAACAGGAGTTTTCGAAGTCACAGGACCTGTTGTAAGTAATTAACATCGCCAAAGATAGCATCATGTGTACCAAGACAATAATAATGGAGACACAGGGAAACTAGGTGAAGTGTCGGGTCCTCATAAAAGATGGAAAATTGACGTTCAGAAGCAAGCCGGCAGAAACTCTCAAGAGTGTTCCCGATAAACATCACTGACCAAATATAAAGGAGCTGTCTTTCCATGAGACGGTATCCAGCTAAAGAGCAGAGCTAATATAAAATATTATTTTTATCGAAGCAACCATCAGCGTGGCAAAGGGATTACTGTGTGATTTTATTTCCATTTTAGTATGCGTTGTCTAATACTGATCACTATTTCTGAAATCTTTATTGTACGATATAAAATTTCTAGAAATTGCAAATATTAGTTCGTTTGTTCTTATGTGGCCCCATGCGAGTATAGAAACTACTAAAGAAAACTGAAATACATAACTTCCTTCTAAAGGAAGTATAAAACTTTGTCTTAGGAAGTTTTCAGTTCATTGTTCTGCTATTCGAGACTTGATATGTTGTCCTCCTCTCGTCGTTTTAATAAATACTTCAAGTGAGAACCTCGATTGTTGAATCAAAACTAATAAAATAGCCCTTTTTGTTCTTGTTAGTATTGTGCAAACCACCAGTTTATAAACTAGTTGTGAGAAGGTTTGATAAATTCACAAAGTTGCAGCAATAATGGGACAACTTGGAGATCCCATTCGAGTGGACTTGAAAACATGGTTCGCTATTAATCTCAATCGACAACAGTTTGAAGGCGCCACCGCAAGCTTAGCTCAAGACAATTCTAAGGAGAGGAGATCGATAAGATATTCCTGAAATAATATATAGGTTTCATTAAACTTGGAAACACACATATAAAAATTATACTGAGAAATTCTTGTCGAACTGTTAATGCCAGTTTCCTTGTTTGAATGGGAAAATCGGATTCTGTTGAAAAAGTTCTACAAGTAACTGAATACGTCCATCTCAATCTTTTCTGGTCCCTTTCCTTAATAACCATCAAAATTGAAATCCACTCAGCGACTTAATCTTGGAAGTTCATTTTTTGTTTGTTTTTGCTATAACTCTAACAGCTTACTTAACGGTTAAGTATTACCGATATCCACTCTATTTTCGAGACTTCGCCATGTTTAGTTTTAAAATGTCGATTTTGGAGTCACCAAAACGTTATAATGTGAATAAATAAAATGATATTTTGTTAGTTATGCGTTTTTAAATATTCTTGGTAATAAAAGATTTATTTCTAAAATGGTTATCTTCTATTAACTTATACATTTCCGCATATTTGGACCTATTAGTGACTTTTCATTAAAAAGATTAACTAATAGAGAAGTAACGATGGTGAGAAATTTTGTAAAATGAGTGCCAATTAGGGCCCCTAGAACCCATAGCCAAGGTCCGTTTGAATTTACATATATATATATATATATATATATATATATATATATATATATATATATATATATATATATATATATATATATATATATACCTATATACTTATTTTTATTTATTGTTATCTTAATTATACAGCATGTCTCACAAAAAAGCTTAGCTTGTGCTTGCAAATGACATAATTTTAAACTTCTTCCAAAAAAATCAAACTGTCAAACGGTTTTCTTCTGTCACTTTCCAAATTTCCTCTGAACTTATCTCCCCTGCAATCCCAAATCTCACCAATATATCCACTGTAGCATTTTATATTTAAATTTACTGTGGTATAAAAATAATTACTTTTCTACAACTATATCTCTCCAAAAATTTAAATTCTTCTACGACAAAAATTTGACATTACGTTTCTGACATTATTATATTAACATGTATATATATATATATATATATATATATATATATATATATATATATATATATATATATATATATAGAGAGAGAGAGAGAGAGAGAGAGAGGGAGAGAGAGTTGGCTCATAACACAAACACTGGATGATTTCAATTTAACACAAACTTTATTCACCTATTTATTTACTTTACTTTTACTAAACTATTATTACAATTATATACAAGAAACTTCAACAAAACAATGCATTTGCTAGCGCTAATGATACCGACAGATAATATTTGCGTCTTTCGTCTTTCGGCTCTCTTGGCCTTCTCCCCCGATGCTACCTTCTAGCTTTCATATTTACCCCCTAAGTGATTCGTGAGCGCTGTTGCCACACGTTACAAACTAATGATATAACTAAATAAGAAAATAAAAACTAATTGTTAGCCAATGGTAAGTCCCACAACTCGGTCATCCTACATTTCATCCAATCCGGAAGAATCAGAATCATATATCCATGGCTTCATATAGTCTGCGCTGGTTGACGTAATTCTAGGGCCTTCTCCTTTGCCTATCCTTTCCACATCGTAGCGGTCGTTACGCTTGACTTTTATTATTTTGTAAGGTCCTAAAAATGTTGGGTACAGTTTCGCCTGAGTGCCAAACTGGGTTCTTTTAATAGCGATAATTTGGTTAAGACTATACGTGGTCGCTTCTCTTCGCTTCTTGTTAAAAGTATTGGCGTTCTCTCTTTGCACGGTCTGGATTTGGGATTTTGCCCTTTCTCTGCATTCTTCCCTCTTTTTGTCAAACAACTCTCGGCTAGCTTCTTCAAGTGCTTGCAGAATATCCAAGTTTTCCCTCTTTCGCATCTCGGTTCCAAAAGTTGCCTGTATCGTTGATTGACGCTCCAATACCTGCCTGTTTTCTGGTATTGCCAGTTGACTGGAAGGTTGGTAAATGGGTTCCTCGTCTTTCAATATAACCTTCATTTCCAGAATAATCGATGTCTAAAATGTGGCACACTGCTACCATATCGACTAATTCCAGCTTAGATTGTACGACCTCTACCTTCTCTCGAAATTCTGCTGAAGAAACGTTAAAGGAAAACTCACTGAACTGCTTTAAGTCTCTTCTTATACCACGGCCCTGACCTTTTTCTCCATGAGTCACCACATGAAGCACTTTAACCGCCCTGAGACTACCATTAGCAATATTATATCCCACTTTGGGAATTCTAAAGTCGTCATCTTTCCTTATTAAAAGAAAAACGCTCACCGAACACAAAGGTGTAACTTTTGAATAAAGCCTAATTAAATGTGTTACTTCTAAGCTTCAAATAAATACAAATCAGCTTATTCACTACGTCTTCCGTCTCAAAATTCGTCTAAAGAAATTAAAATTCAATTGATTTTCATTAATTTCGTCTTAATAAAAATAAAAGTATCAAGCTACTCGTCTAGTACCCTATAAAATCGTTACTGATATCTTTATACTATAAAATATATTTAAATACCATTATATAAATTAGACTGTCTTAAAAATCTAAGTAAACAGTTTACATTAGTAAAATTTAGATTTAAAATTTCAGACAAGTTTCTTTTACCAAAATTTTCAAATCGTGGACAAGCATATAAGGGACATTCTAATAGAACGTGAAAAATTGAAATTGGTCGGTCACATAGGTCACAATAATGGCGTTGCTTTCGATTTAAGAGATTTAAGAAATGTAGAGAGTGGCCAATTCGGAATCTTCTGATAATCACTTCTTCCCTGCGAGATAAATCAGCAAGTTTCTTGATTACTACAGTTGGTTCAATTTCTCGCAGATTGTTGCTTAGCGAAGACTAATGTATATCCATTTCTGTCTATTAAAATTTGCTATCTGTGCAGAAACGTCGGAGTAAAGTCGAAGACGAATTACAGTATTCTTGAATGTGCTATATTTTTGAAATTATTAAAGTAACTGAAATGAGTTTTTACATATAGCAATAAATGAAGTGAGTAAACCTCTGTTATGAATTTTAAGTAATTTGGTTTACAAATTTTTGAGTTTTTCCCAAATTAAAAATAAAATCTGAAAGACATGATGTGAAACAACTTAAGCGGTTAAAGTATGTGGCCAGACAAAGACGGAGTAGTCACTTTCTACGCGTAGATTGATACATATACCACAGGCATACGTCATAATGCAGCGATAGCGAACTGTGGCAATCCCACTCTAATGACCGTCTTCGGGTATATTCGGATTCGCGGATATGTAGGGGAAAATAATAAAAATTCAGCTGCTTGAAGTAAAAACAAGATGGGATAGTGTGTTTTGTTATTTATTATTGTTTGTCTCTTCTGTTTTGAGATTAAGTAAATGATTGTACATTGCTTTTAATATTGCAAACTAAAGAATAAGAACGTGTTTTGTTTATGTATTATTATTTGTCAGTTCTGTTTTGAGGTTAAGTAAATGATTTTACATTGCTTTTAAAATTGTAAACTAAATAATAAGCACGTGTTTTGTTTATTTATTATTACTTGTCAGTTCTGTTTGGAGATTAAGTAAATAATTGCACACCGCTTTTAAAATTGAACACTAAAGAAAAAAACGTGTTTCGTTTATTTATTATTGTTTGACAGTTCTGTTTTGAGATTAAGTAAATGATTGTATATGGCTTTTAAAATTGCAAGTTCAAGAATATGGTCGTGTTTCGTTTATTTATATTAGTTTGGCAGTTCTGTTTTGATGTTAAATGACTTTATGGGAATCAAAGAATAAAAATATTAACGTTAATATTCGTTGATTAATTGTTCAAGTCGGTAAGTTAGTTGAATAAGCTTTTGTAACTTTAATAAAATTTGTAATACAAATTTCTTTTAAGGAAACTTACAATACCTAGATTCACCAAATTTTCATTTTCTAGCATCATGGATAATTGAGTTTTGGGGATTCAAAGTTTTTTCTTAAAAGGAGCTAAAACACAAAATTTGCATATTTTTTATGATAATAGAAAAAGAAATTCTTCAAATGATCTTGCAGTAGGACCTCCAAACCCGAACTTTAACGTCTGTTTAAATGTAAAATATTGCTTTTAGTGACACACCGTACTAATAGTGTAAAATTCTTATGAAAATTCACTACTGTAACGCACCTGCTGCGTTCCGAAATTTTTCTTTAATTAATTGCATGTCTGTTTTAATTACACTTTACAAATTTTTGCATAGTGAAATTTTTATTATAAATAAATATGTATAAGTGAAGATTGGAGTCTGTGATGAGCACTGATAAGTACACTTGGAGAACCCAAATCACCACAACACATCTTTTTAAAGACCTGGCCATTGTTTCACTAACAAAGTCAGTGTCATCAGAGGATGAAAAATTCGAAATAATTACTACCAGCATCACGTTTTATACTGAATATTAGCAAATAACGATGCTGAGAGGGAGACTAAATCGCAGGAAAAATTTTCAGTATATTGTATTTTAATTGCCAGACGAGGTTTTGAACTTCCTTTATCACTTTACCTGAAAGGTTTCGGAATGTTTATCTTCATCAAAGACAGAGCGCAAACAGAGGACTACACACCAGTGGCAGAGCTTGGTTTAAGGAATTTTTGTTTTTTTGTTGCTCAAAAAATATGAATACTTTCATATGCATCTAGATTCGCTACTGTCTAACATTTTAGTGAATTTTCGTAGAAAAAAATGTACTAATAAGGAGATCCCGAGTTTTGAATTTTGAAAAAACTTTTGCAAATGAGCGCAAACTAGGACCCATATGGGTTTTCCTACCTGCAGCAGTTGCACGGTGTCTTTCCGCAGTGTTAGTTTAAGCGTGAGAATAGCTTTAGGTCCATTAGACCCAACCCGTCCCAATAGTAAAGTATTTCGAAAGATGTAGTGTGAATGGTTTTTATTATTTCCTTACGAATTTCAGGTCGAATATTCAGTCTAAAAACAAATGTTGCCTCAGGTTAAACAGAGAGCAGATAATAAACAGCCTACTTAATATAATGAACGAGCAGCTGCAACAGTGACTGATCCATTCCAAATAGAAATAGATAGGTTACGAAAGATGTGGAAGGATCTTAGCAGTGACATAGAGATTAGCGAGGATGGCAGTGGGGAAGAGGATGGCGAAGTGGACCAGCAAGAAGTAAGCTACCATATTTCGGATACCGAGCAAGAGTGTTCCGATGTAGATGTAGAAGAAGGTAATGCGGAAGAAAATCATCTAATTGTGGGGTGACGGCGTCATTTGCAGTATAATAGTAAGCCAGGTATGGTATGGAATAAGATCTGCAATCTACTAAACGTCTGTACGAGACAACGCAATATCGTTTTAAAGTTGCCAGATGTAAGAGGAGACGCAAAAAATGCTAACGATCATATTTCTTGTTGGGAGTTATACTTTGATGATATAATTTTGCAGAAGATTGTGGAATACACAGATATTTACATAGACAGGATGTCTATTGCCTGTAAAGAGAAACATGACTGTCGACCAACAGATCTTATAGAAACAAACGCTATGAGAGCACTCTTGTACATGGCTGGAGTTTTGCGCATTAATCATCTTTTCACTTATAAATTGTGGGCTCGGGATGATACAGGAGTCGACATCTTTCCAGCCACAATGGCTTTGCGTAGATTTCGTTTCCTTCTTAGCTGTTTAAGATTTGATGATGTGAGGACAAGATGTGGTGGTGGTAAAAAAAAAAAGATGATATGGCCTCGACGGAATTGTCATTAGCCACAGATTTTTTAACTTCTCGTTTGAGATTTGTATTTTTTCCTTTATTATGTATGTTATTTTTAATCACGTAAATACAATCTCAGCATGAACACACTTAATTACGCATACCTACACACAAATGTACGTATATATTTTAAAATAATTAAAGCTTAACATTTTCCTTTACACTAAGTTTGTAAATACACACACATATATACATACTTACATATATACACATATTTATTATAAATAAGAATTTTTTTTTCCTTTTTTTGTATTTTTTTTTGCTGTTTTTTTTTTAAATTTTTTTTGTTTTTTTGTTTTTGTTTTTTTTTTGCTTTTTTTGTTTTTGTTTTTTGTTTGTTTTTTTGTGTGAGGACAAGAGGAATGATAATTTGGAACCTATTAGAAAGAATTTTGAAGGTGTAAATTCAAAACTAAAATTTTACTACACTCTCGTCTTACATACGACCATAGATGAAATGTTACGGGCATTTAGGGGAATGTTGCTGTTCTTTTAGAATCCACACACCAAACAATCCTAATCGCTATGTTACTAAAGTATTTTCTGTGACAGATGCCAGAACATATTATACAGCCAACCTGGAGGTTTATACAGGAAAACGTCCAAATTTGGCCAAAGATATAGCTGAAACATTATGTATCCCAATATCTTAAACCAATCAAAATATAACAACGGATAATTGGTTTATATCTGTGCAGTTGGCAAGGTCTACTACGAGGCTTGTTCAATTGAAACCCATCTTTGGTTCAGAAAACATTTATTGGCAAATATATTTACAAATAATTACCACTATTATTAAGGCACATATCCCATTGTTTCACCAACCGATGTATACCCTGCTTAAATAATTCTTATGGCTGCTGCTAGAAGAATTCTTTTACGGCATTTTGTACTTCTTCGTCCGACTAAAAAAGACTACCTTTTAACGCCTTTTGCTGTAACCTAGTTTGTGTATGATACTATGGACAGATCCTATACTCACACCAACATTTTGTGAAATTGCTCTGATTGACATTCGACGGTTTTCTCTAATCGGGCCTTCTACACATGCCACACACCTGTCTGTTGATGTAGTACTCAATGCACCTGGTCGAGGGTTATCATTCGTCTCCTCTCTTCCACTCCTTGACAGTTTAATAGAAAAAAGATGCGTTATCATACACTGCTTGCATTCGCGTATGAATTTGCAATGGTTGCAAACCTTCAGCACACAAAAGTTGAATGACCGCACGCTCATTATATTTGGACGGATTCTTAACAGCAAACGCCATTTTAAAGTCACAATACTTTAAATCGCTGTCAAATACAAATGATAGGAACTGATCTCTGTGATGTTTACAAACACAACTTACATTGCAAAACGTCAGTTGAGTGATTACAACTGTTTCTAAGGCTGACCTGACCAAATATGGGTTTCAATTGAACAAGCCTCGTAGATAATCACAAATAAACTTGGTACAATAAGAAAGAACAAACCACAAATTCCCTCTCAGCTTACAATTTGCAGACCTCTAAATATGAGTATGTTTCCCTTCACAGTAGATTTGGCACTCCCTCCATACATGCCAAAACAAAATAAAAATGTGATCTTATTGCCAAGTTCGCATCATGACGACAAAATAGATGAGTCTACGGGAGCTATTCGGAAACCCAACATGATAACACTATATAATGTTACTAAGGGTGGTGCTGACACAGTAGATCAACTGTGTACAACTTATATTGTAGCTCGAGGTACAAAGAGGTGGCCAATGACAGTATTTCATGGACTGCTGAATGTCACTGCCGTGAATGAATTTATCATTTACAGAACCAATACGCTTGAAGCAACATCGGAAGAAGAATTATTTTTTAAAATTGCCTAAAGACCTCATGAACCGGAGTGTATAGTCTAAACTGCCGCCTAAGGATACCAGACAAACACCGGCAAGGATATACGGGGTTCCCTTCCAGGAGTCTGTTCAGATGTATACCAACAAACGAGATAGATGCAACAAGACATACTATGGATAAAATTCTCTCTCAGGGCTGCAACTAAATTCATCTGTTGCATTTAGCGGTCACCTATTGACAACAACTTTGTGCCAACTCTTTGACTACCTTTCTGAAAAAAGCGACCATCTGATTTCTGAATATCCTTCCTCCGAGGTCACTATTCTTGGTGACTTCAATGTCCATAATAAGGAATGGCTAGGAGCTTCAAAAACCGATCCACAAGGAAGAGCAGCGGGGGCATTTTCAGTCAGCAATTCTTTAGCCAATATGGTTCAGCAACCTACTTAATTTTCTCGCATCCCAACACACAGCTCAAATCCCTTGGATCTCCTTCTTACTACAAATCCTGACTGTTATAAGATATCAGTCACCGCCCGCTGGCTCGCTTAGACCACGGCATGGTCACTGCTTCCTGCGCAATGCAACACGGGGTCACACAGTCATCACACCCACGTATCGTTTGGCACTACAACTCCGCAAACTAGGACGAAATGCGACATTACTTTTCCTCATTTCCATGGGCATCTGTCTGCTTCTCTCATCATGACCCCTCTGATATCTCACAAAACGTCACCGAAATTATCCAAGTTGGCATGGAATTATTTATTCCACGTACACAGAAAACCTCTGCAGCCACTCAAAAGCACTGGTTCTCTAAATCATGTGACAAGGACAGACTTGAAAAGGTCAAAGATCACAAAAAGCTTCTACACAATCCCAGTCAAGAAAACTGTCAAGCATTTAACGACGCAAGAAACCGCTATGTCCGCATTCTTTCCGAGGCAAAAAACTCGTTTAATAACCACATCAAAAACAAAGTCCTCTTAAGCTCCAGCGGCAGCAAACCCTTATTGACTCTTGCAAAATCTATTGGGAATAATTTCTGCAAGAGCACGTTCCCACCTCTTGTATCAGGAGATGAAATTGTTTCTACCGCCCGGCAAGGCTGAACTATTTGCCTTGTTGTTCGCCGGCAATTATACTCTCAACCCACCTCCAAATGTTCAACCACCAGCAGTCCCCAATGTCGCGCATAAAATGACGGATATCATTTTCAAAACTAAAAAGGTACGAATGATGCTCTCTTCTCTTAATACCAGGAAAGCCTCTGGCATGGACGAGATCCCAGCAATTGTTCTCAAAAAATGCGACCCAGAACGTTCTTCTGTCCTGACCCGTCTGTTTCAGACATCTTACAATAGAGGCATATTCCCTAGTAACTGGAAAACTGCTCGAGTACAACCCGTCCCCAAAAAAGATCCAAAGCGCTTCCTAGGAACTAGATTACTATTTCTCTTCTTTCAGTCGTCTCTAAAGTGATGGCAAAGTATATAAACTCCGAGTTACAAAATTTCTTGAAAAACGCAGTCTAATCCACGACAGGCAGTATGATTTCCGTCAGCGCAGATCAACTGCCGACCTCATTTCCTTTGTCACCCATTCTTGGAACAATTCTATGGAACTACACGGTGAATCCCAGATTGTCGCTCTAGACATATCCAAAGCATTCTACCAGGTCTGGCACGCAGCGCTGCTTAATAAACTTCCGGCCTATGGCCTACCACCAAAACTCTGAACGTGGACAGCAAATTTACTCTCCAACTGGAGCATTTCTGTTGTCGTGGATGGACATTCCTATAAACTGTATCCAATTAATGCAGGAGTTCCTCAAGGTTTAGCTTTAGCCCCTACATTGTTTCTTCTCCACATCAATGACCTACTCTCTAGCACATCCAACCCAGTTCACAGTTACGCGGACGACAGCACCCTCAACTCAAATATACAATATTCTAAGCCTGTCTCTTTAGACAAATTAGATGAGGATCGCAGACTTATGGAGGGTTCTCCGTGAATCTCCAAAAAATATTAGACTGGGGAATCTTGTACAATTCAACCCCACCAAATCACAGTCTTGCTTTTTTTCTCATGAGAGATACACCAGCCCTAGTCCCATCACAATAAACAACCAAGTTATTCAAAGTAATGAGTCCTTTTCACATGTTGGAATTTCTCTGGATCGAAATCTCAATTGGCACCAACATGTCACATCAATTGCAGAAGCGGCTGCTAAGAAATTAGGTTTCCTCTTCCGGGCTCGCAAATACTTTTTACCAGATAATCTCTATACCTTATATACTTCACAAATAAGACCGAACCTCGAATACTGCTCCCACATCTGAGGTTCTGCTTCCGCTTCTACACTCGCTGTCCTGGACTCCATTTAGAAGAAAGCTATACATCTCATCGGTGACCCTACCCTCACCCAAAAGCTGCTATCCCCTGCTCACCGACGTGCCGTTGGTGACCTCTCTCTCTTTTATAGATATCTGCAAGGGCACTGCTCACAGGAGCTCTCTTGCATAGTTCCTCCACCTGCTGCCCCCAACAGATCTTCTAGTGAGACAGAGCGAATGCATACTTTTACTGTCCAGGTCATCAGACATAGAACATCTTGTTATGCCCGCTCTTTTGTCCCGAGGACTTCCAAATTGTGGAATTCCTTGCCGACACATGTTTTTCCTTCTCCTCCGAACCTCCAAACCTTCAAGTCCAGAATTAACAAGTTACCTCTTTCCTCCTTGTCGACACCCACGGTACGATGGTATTTAGGCTGTAAGCCCTCGTGGTGTGTTGTTGAAATAAAAAAATAAAAAAATCTTTTGCGGTGATCGTATAGCGAAATATTCATGTTTTTCATGCAAAAGATACATTTGCTTGGAGCATTCAAAACAAATATGTGGGAACTGTGCAAACTAAATCTGAATAATTTGTGATATACATGGTGATATTTATATTAAGGCAATTTAAGTAATGTTTTCAGATTTATTGTTAATAATGTTTATTTTATGAATAAATCAGTTTGTTTTTTGTATAGACACATTGTAATCATTTTGTTTAGTGAAGTAATACCCATCACACATTGAAAATCGTTTTATGAATAAAAAATATGTAAATTTTTTTGGGTCTCATAGAGCCCACCCGTGCCTATTCGTAAAAAAGATTTCACCCGTGCACCGAAGGGTTAAAGTTTTTAAAAAAGTACAATAGCGCTTCTGATTGGCATAATCAGATTTTCTATAGGTTCTGAATCTACATTTAAGACGCTTTGAAAATACCCGAGCTGGCGAGTGGTTTACGTAGAGCTGAACATTTCTTGTTGGATTATATGGAATTTATTTGTACATTACATTTGTTCCGGGTACCTGCCTCTCAAAGAACACGCTATAATAGCAAGGAAAAAGCAAAAGGACACCGGCCGCGCTTTCTTACTATGAACTCACCGGAACAGCCGATACATTTATTGTATTTTGACAAGTGTTTATTTGATATTTTTCATAACTTTGCAGTGTCGTAGATAAGGCACGCTCTCAGTGGTTAAATGATATATAAGAGTAGCGTAAATCGAAAAATTCATTCACATATAGTTTCAATTTTTATATGTTTATATATATATATATATATATATATATATATATATATATATATATATATATATATATATATATATATATATATATATATATATATATGTAGGTATCACACCGATAACTCAAAAAATAATGGGCCGATTTTAATAAAAATTTGGCATGTACCTTCCTTTTGTAAATAGCTTGGATAAGTTAGTTAGTCAGGAAAATCGAACGAGTTTTTCCGGGAAAATTTTGAGTTTTCATTCGAAAAAAATTGTTATCTCAAAAAATTAAAAAGATATGATAACCAAATTTGGTAAGTAGGTTTACGATATAAAAAGTAAACTATACACCTAAATTTAGAGTTCTATGTTACAATAAAAAAGTTATAATAAAATATGTTGTGCCAGATCATTTTTATGAAAAGTAACTACCATAGCACACCTGCTGCGTCACGGCATTTTTTTGAGTATTTAAGTATTAGAGTATTAAAATGATTCGATATCATTTGAATCTTAGAATGTATAACAACGGACATTACACATATTCGTAAATATTGACGACAAATGAAAGTTTGTTGAAAAATTAAATCCATCCAATAACTGGTTAATGCCCATAAATTTTGAATTACAAATTTCTCATTATACGCCAAAATAATATAAATTAATTTGTTTATACTATCTGTCAAGTCTGTACCCCTGTCATTTGGTTTCTAGTATCTTTGTCAGTCTGTCAATGTCAGTCGCCCATCAACAAATGTAGAACCTCGGTGGTTCAGGGGTAAGAACGTGTGCCTCTGAACCGAAGGGTACTGGGTTCAATCCCAGTGTACTCCTTTCACTTTTTCAGTACAAATTGTAAAATTAACATCAACCGAGGTTCTGGCATTGTATTTGAGCAAGTTGAAGGTCTGCACGTTCCGCCCTTCGGAGGTGGCGTAAAGCCGTCGGTCCCGTGTCCATGCGATGTTGGGCACGTTAAAAATCCCTACCCTCCTTACAGAAAGGCGGGGATTCGGCAAAATTTACAGAATAGTGAGGTGAAACTGCTCCCTGGCGTCGGTGATTGGCCATAGTCGCGGAAATAGGCCGACGTTAAAGAAACTAAACACACACACATCAACAAATGTCAAGGGTTTATTATGTATAATAATTTGTAGGCGCCGTAGAATATCGTCTTATTTTATTTTGCAAATTGGTGATAGAAACACGGTAAATAAATATTCTTTGAATGAATTTTGGTATATATAATGTATATTTCTAGGTTACACTACATACCGATATTTGATATATACGATAGAAGGTAATTTGCTGTGTCGCTCACGGACAGTTTCAGATAAGTCGACTGCCGATAAAGTTTGGCATCTTACATGTACGTTGACACTCTCTTTACCCTTTGCTTCTTTGTCTTTGCTGAGTTAAGTATTTACATCTAAACATCTTTGCTGGCCTGATGCACTAACTCAAAGATTTGTAAGTTTGCAGTTTAGCACACGGAACGCTTTTAAAATTTTTTTTTAGAAACTTGGTTAGAATTACCCCCCCCCCCCTCTGTATGCACAAGCCACAAGAAAAATTTCTTGTGAACAGGCCCCGAAAAAGTTACCGGACCAGGAGTGAATATGGACGATGGGCTGGAAAGATAAAAAGAAAATATGAGCGAAAAATGTCAAAAAAAACCTAATTAGTTGGACCTCTAAAAGCTGGCTTTTTTACGTTTTGTAGCCATACATCCTTGAAAGGCTGTCTACCCCGCATTCGGACAAAGTCCCTTAACTTTCTTGGGGGGTTGTTCCCAAGGAATTTTTCATGTGGTTTTGAGAAATAGATAATAATAGGTAACTGCAGGGAAAGGGGTGTAAAGAGAAGCGGCATGTAACATAGCGGCGAAAAGTAGAGAAATTGTAAAAAATGTTAATTTTTAGGTAAATTTGTAGATTAAGTCTGGCAGGGTTTTTAGATTTTTTTACAGAAACAGGCTTAGAACACCCCCCCCCCCTGATTACACAAATCACAAAAAATGACCTGCACGCAACCCCCAAGAAAGTTATGGGACCAGTAGTGAATAGGGGTGCTGGTCGGGGAAGAAGATAAAAAAATAAATATGGGCGGAAATGCGAAAAACAGCTTAATCGAACCTCTATAAGGCGCCTTGATCCTATTTTGCAGCTATACCTCCTCAAAATCCTGTTTAATACTACGCTAATGTAGAACTTTAAAAATTGTCTTGTCTAAGAGATGAACATTTTACATTCAACTGATCTTTCAAGTTTTTTAAATAATATATCATCACTGTTAAAATTTATTTCCTAATGGTTTTGCTGAAATGGAAACTGATACATAGGTTATCGTTTACAATTAGGATCTGAATAACTTCTACGTCAAATATGTGCTTTTGGTAGTTTTCCATTGACATATTTTCCAGTACTGTGGCAGAGTTAACAAAACATACATTATGGTTGGTTGGTAACCTATATTCTGCCAACAAACCGCCTAGCCTGGGATATGATAAAAAATTCAAAAGCACATATATGTTATAAAATCCATATTGAAGTTATTCGCCGTTTTTGCGTTGTTATTTGCAGGGTTACATTGTTTGTTATAATGCTTTATGCTATGGGTGTGATATTTTTACAGCCAGTGCTATATACATTCTGCTGAATAGAAATTTTTATCGCATAGAATCAATTTGCGTAATCCGGAAACATTACGTGAGTAGTGTGCATTTATTACAAATGTTTTTGTGATACCAGATTATAATGCAAGTTTGAATTTTTCGCATGATCTGAAATTTATACTACATTGTTGAAAATGGTCCACAACTTTTAGTATTTTCAAACTTGTCGAACAAAAACTAATCAGTTTTCTAAAATGTTGAGATGACTTTTGCGTTTATACAAAACAAATCACTTATGATAATTGCTAAACTAAACTAAATCAATCAATTTAATATATTAAAGTTTACTTGTCCCAGAACAATTTTAACTTATCTCAAGAAAAATCGGTAGTTATGATATTGACAAGACACAGAACCCCACTACAAGAAAGTGTTATACGTGATAGTGAATAAATCCCGTATTCAACTTGCTACCAATATCTGGGACTCATTCAGGACAAAAAACTATCGTGGAAACAGCATATAGAGAAATGTGTCACCAAGGAAAGAAAAAGCCTGAACATAATGAAATATACAATGAAGAAACAGTTCGACGCTAAAATAATCATGGCTATGATGTTTGTAAAGGTCACTGCAGTGGAAGTTGATTTAACAATTGGTCAATATGAGATCTTCATCTTAGCAGTATATCGTCCTCCTTCCACGGACGCTGGGCGTTTTAACTTGCATTACAAGATGATTTACTGCATCGTAATCTAAACAAATAAACTTGATCTTGGGCGATATAAACATAGATATACTGTCTGGTAATTCTGCTGTACACGACTACTTGTTCTGGGGGATATGACTCTATGGTCAACAAATATACTAGAATTTTTAAAAATTCGAAGAGTTGCATAGACCCCATATTCCTGAGTCCTAAAGGCAACTTGCACGATTTTATACTAGTTGTCTTAAAATCCTACATAACCGACCATTTTTCCACGGTGTTAAGGGTATTATTATCTTCTGAAGACAGAGAAAGTACTTTGGATCGGTATAGATCTAGCTTAAATATAGCTGAACTTGAACAGAGGTTGTTTATTAAGAACTAGACATACGTTTATGTGTCAGATGACATTGAAAATGTAGCCCAGGTAGTTGTAGATGATCTGGTCAACATGATCGGGCAATGTACACGAAGATATAAGTTAAAGATAAGGAAAAAGAAAGATTGGATCACCCGGGGAATTATTGCATCTATACAACATAAACAGCATTTATTTAAAAAGACACAAAAGAAACGAGCTAAGTAGGAATTCATTGACCGATATAATAAGGGCTGTAATAAGGTCATACTTCGTTAACTTAATTGATAAAAGCAGAAATAGATCAAAAAGCCTTTGCAATGTGGTTAAGAAAATTAAAGGCGAAAAGAAAGCGTACACAAGGGTAACTAAGATGAAAGGCGATGACGGAGAAATACCGAAAACTTTCAGCGAGATTGCAAATCGCTTCAATGAGTATTTTTCTTCTGTCGGAGGGAATCTATCGAAGGTAAGATGGCATTTTCTGGTGCATTTAAGACGGGAATTATTATACCAATATTCAAAAATGGTGACAAGCTAAATGTGGAAAACTACAGACCTATCTCATTAATAAGTACTATAGCAAATGTTTTTGAGACTCTATTGAAGACACGAATAAATAGGTATCTGAATAAATATTAACATTTGCCGAAAAACTATTTGGCTTCAGAGATAAGGTCTCTACACAGTATGCCATTAATGAAATCACGAAAAATATCTATCTAGCCTAGATAATTCTGAAAAATCATTATGTGTACTGGTAGACCTAAAAAAATCTTTTGGCACTGTCGATCATGCCAGGTGTCCAGCCTCAGTGTCCAACCCTAGTCTTTCATGCCATGGAGATAATCAATGTTTTTTAAGTAGTCACGGAATTGGGTCTTCTAGAGCTGTGCTTATTTTTGATAGTTTTACTTTTTGATTCCTTATCGGGTTTTTATGCGAAAATTCGCTAATAGGCAACAATTCAGTAAAATATAATATTTTTAGAATTTTTACTAATCAGCAATGTAAATGTTTTAAACCTTCAGTGTTGTCTACAATACAATGGTAAGCACTCCAGAGGTCTCTGTTTTTCCTTG
This sequence comes from Tillus elongatus, assembly GCA_964006375.1. Taxonomy (NCBI): domain Eukaryota; kingdom Metazoa; phylum Arthropoda; class Insecta; order Coleoptera; family Cleridae; genus Tillus; species Tillus elongatus. The sequence continues at coordinate 156,278,806 of OZ023264.1, read as the reverse complement.
AAAAGTCCTAACCCTAGAAATTGTTACGGCAGTCAATTTTCGTTATAAATTCAGATACTTCTAAAAACATGAGGTGTTTGCCAAAGAGAAAAAGAAACCGAAAGATCACAGATGTACAAATTTTACCATTCTAAAAGAGCTCGAACTGTAGTTGCTTAGTTTGAACATCAGCATAAATAAAATGCAAAGCATCTAGCAAATATTCATATGTTTTTAGAGAACGGAACGTCACGACATGATGGTGTATCGGCGTGGTGCAAGCTTTGCCGGAAATTAAGGCCTTTGCCTGTCGGAACGGAAATTCACGTGCGCTGCAGAATCTACGTAGTCTGCGGACGAATTATTCAATTTTTACACATGTAGATCGTAAATAGCACATGACGTATAAAATTCCAGATATCTGCATAAGGTGCGGGTAAATGTAACCTACAAACTCCAGCACCACTGCATTTGGCTAGAGCGCTGGCCAGTAAAACGTTGTTATTTTCGCTTCCTGCATATATTTGATTTCGTTGCTAAAATATAAGTGTTCTGTGGTCCCAAATACATGATGTTACCTTGCTTATTCAGTTTTATGAAGTGATATCTACTTATGCACGCTAGTTAACACTAACACTATAGGTCTAGGTAACAAGTGAATAATAAATGGCCGCTTTCCTTAAGACAGTTTATCATGAACTAATTATACAATTATTCTAAGTCTTTCAGGTTTAATTGCTTCAGGTGCCCTTTAGTTATTACTATTTTATTGATGCCTGGCGTTAGACGATACGGTAGGAAAAGTTGCTATACAGAAGAAGAATAACGCCACGATATTTTAAATTAGGTAAAGTCATGAGAAATTAGCCAGACTTCTCGCAAATATGATATTCATCGTAATACCATAATATAAGCTTAGGAACATAGAATAAACTTAGGGGAAGAAATTAAAAGCCTGTGGAGAGATCAACGATATATTTCAGTGATGAGGAAAAACTTTTATTACGTATATTGTGTCTTCAAGCGATATACGAATATACCTAACCCACTATATGACGTCCGATGTTGCTATAAATTATCCTGGCAGTCAGGGTAAAACAGTTTGTCAGGTAAACTCAGATATGGCTGCATGAGAATAGTCCCAGTTGTTTCTAGCTAGACACAAATCTAAACTTGCAGAAAGGTCTGAGAAAAATATTGGCCGAAAATGTGGACAGGTAAACGAAATACTAGTTAACAAGTTTTGCAACTACTTGCAGAAAAACTGACTATGATGAAACAGCTTTTCACGATATTTCTTGGAAGTAAAAATTACTGTTTGGATGGAATTGCCGTAATCTAGGAAGAATTAGGAATGAGTGAAAAGTCGTGTTTTACTACACTGTTTTTCAGGAATACTACGATTAGTTTTATTCCACCCTACGTTATTAGGAAAGGCCACCAGAAGGAGTCTAAATGGGATTGTGGCGCTCCTACCGTCTGTTTGATGACTAATTAAGTGCAACTAGATAACTTTAGTAATTTATTTGTGGATATTAATGCGAGTTATATCTGACATATTCCTACCTATCTAGAATCTTTACACAAAAGAGGAATACGTAATTTTAGATAATAATCCCTTTTCGTTGACTATTCTACTTCTGCAATGCATATACTGCATACGCCTTGCGTTGAGCAGATGTTAGATCTTTTGAATTCAGATCCAATCAATTGGCAATGCTTTGCTGGAGTCACCGTCAGCAGATTGTAACTGCAGCTGTATCTCAAAGCCCAACATACGAATAGACTTCTTGTAATTGCAAAACATTCCATTAGAGTGAGAAACTTACACATCTTGTGAACTTTGCTTTGCGTTTATTTCGTTGAGACATCGAATTTAGCTGAAATAAACTTGGTCGATGTAAAATTAACCTTACTCTATTAGGGAAGAGTTACAATTTTTTTTCTGTTACTGAATTTTCTGAATTAATTAACAGGAACAATAAAAAAGTTTAGGATGTAGCAAGTGCGTTATAGTAGTGAATTTTCATAAGACTTGTACACTATTAGTAAGATATATTATTAAAACTAATTATTTAAATTTTAATGGACCTTGGAGATCGGTTTTAGATTCCCAGTTAGCGATTATTTGTAAAAAAACTATACTTTATATGGAGCTGAAAAATTAAAAATTGGTTTTAGATATAATATGTAAGTACTGCAAGTGCCTTTAAAAAAATTGTGTTACAAATTTCATTAAAGTTACAAACGTCTTTCAAAAAAAAAAATTATTTACAAAGGGAATGTACCTGTCAAATTATAAAAATGGCAGGTATTTTTTCTTATTAATTGCTTCGATGGTTTTGTTTTAGTCAACCCATCCAGTTTTTGCAAAAAATAAACAACAACAAAAGTTTTTATGTTATAGTAGAAAATGTTCGTAAAAATATTTCAAATCCGATAGTTCAATAAATTTCCCATTAAGCCAGCATCTACAATCTTGAACCATAGTAACACCTATGTAAACGCAAGTGGGTAATAAATTAAAGAAAAATCACATAATGAGCTTTGCAGATAACTACAAATTTCTTTTAGAAAACCTTTTTTGATGTTTATTGTTTGCACAAAATGGATGAATTGACTAAAACAACACGATCCAAGCAATTAATAAGGAAAAATACCTGCCATATTTATAATTAGACAGGTACATTCCCTTTGTAAATAATTAATTTTTTTCTGAATAAACTTTTGTAGCTTTAATGAAATTTGTAACACCATTTTTTAAAAGGCACTTGCAGTACTTACATATTATATCTAAAACCAATTTTTAATTGCTCAGCTCCATATAAAGTATAGTTTTTTACAAATAATCCCTAACTGGGAATCTAAAACCGATCTCCAAGGTCCATTTAAATTTAAATAATTAGTTTTAATAGTCTATCTTACTAATAGTGTACAATTTTTATAAAAATTCACTACTAGAACGCACTTGCTGCGTCCAAAAATTTTTTATTTTTAGTTTTGAACATTTTAGCTGACCCTGGAAATAGGTCCCAGAGTCCCTAATTCGCGTTCATTTGAAGAAATTTTTCAAATGTCTTACCACGGATACCTCTTTATTAGTGAATTTTTCTTAATAAAAACTCATTAAAAATGGTAATCTAAAACAAATTCATCGTTGCCTGTGAAGCTCATTGTTGTGTTATTTTTTAAATGTAGTACCCACGCTGCTTTTATATAGGTTTTTGTATGTATCAAAATGGAAGATTCTAGTTTAATGAGAAATTGAATTATCACCATTTGGAACATTTTTACGAAAATTTGCTACCATAACGCATTTGCTGCACTTAAACCCTTTTTAACATTTATTTACTGTTGCTCTATCCATACTTTGAATACAAAAAGCCTGGACGCAGCAAGTGCGTTATAGTAGTGAATTTTCATAGAAATGATCTGGCACAAAATATTTTATTATAACCTTTTTTTCTTGTAACATATAAATCTAGATTTTGGTGTATAGTTTACCTTTTATATCGTTAACCTACCTACCAAATTTGGTTATCATATCTTTTTATTTTTTGAGATAAAATTTTACTCGAATGAAAACTCAAAATTTTCCTGGAAAACCTCGTCCGATTTTCCTGCTTAACGAACTTTTGCAAGCTATTTACAAAAGGAAGGTACATGCCAAATTTTATAAAAATCGGCTTATTATTTTTTGAGAAAAATTTTTGTTCGGATGGAAACTCAAAATTTTCCCGGAAAACCTCGTCAGCTATTCCTCACTAACAAACTTATCCAATCCATTTAAAATTTAATTATTTACACTGAACCAATGTTTATAGGTATAGATTAAACTACTGCATGATACTATGTAGTTTCATTTACCTAAAATTTTCCATATACGACGAAGAGTAAGTAATAATGAAAATTCACTAAAAACTAAAACTAAACAATAAGTACTTTATTCTCAGATTCTAAGGTATTAGCTGAGCCTTATTATTTGTTTATGACGTATGTAAACAAAGAAGAAGAAGATAACCCCCAATTCGACTCCTCCCACTGACAGTTTGCAAAATAACAAATGACAATGGCAAATAGCTAACTGGGGTTGTCAGATTTAACTAGGAAATGACGATGGGTTTTAAATACCTTGAAGAATGGGAAGCCTAATATTTATACATAATAAAATGTAGTTCTAGATTGCCTTTAAACAAATTGAATCACTTTCATTAAAGTTTTTATGTATTACTATATATTTTTCAGACATCTTAAAATTCAGATGACACTTTTGGCAAATGTCAACCCCGCTGATTGTTTATTTTAACATATTTATGTAGCCTATTCGTTTGAAGTTCAATTTAGATCATTTGTTTCCAATAGCAGTGTAACCCTGATATATCTGTATGACCTTGTCTAACACTATAGGCACCCATTCAGAGGTCATTTAAGGTTATATCGTAAATTATTTATTTTTATATGATTATAACTCAGAATTTACTGAACCGATTAAGTTAGAATTTGGTAGATCGAAGAACTGATACGATATCTACGTGCTTGTAAAGTTTTAGTTTCATACCTCTATTCGTTTAAAATATATTATGTTTTTAAACAGTTTTTTGCATTTTTTTTTCTGAATGCATGTGTCAAAACTGTCTAACGAACTCCTCTAAGCCATTAGCCAAATAAGGGTAAGTCCCAAATTTGGTCTAAATCAGTGAAGTATTTTTTGAGTTGTCGGTTGGATACATATATATATATATATATATATATATATATATATATATATATATATATATATATATATATATGTATATATATATATATATATATATATATATATATATATATATATACATTTCAGCTGACCCTGGAAATGGGTTCCAGTGGTCCTAATTCGCGCTCATTTGAAGAAATTTTCCGAAAATCTCACCATCGATACCTCTCTACTAGTGAATTTTTCTTAATGAGAATCCACTAAAAATAACTGCTATAAATTATATTTTCAGCTCAATGGTGACAAAGTATTCCAGACGTTTTATAAGATAATGAGATCTTTCTTGAAACATATGAAATCTGGACACTATTGTTTCTACCAAATATTAAAGTTCGTGAAACAAAATATTACACGCATCAGGTGAAAATCGAACCTGGGCCGCCCGCGTATCACGGGAGTATCTTACCACTGAACCACACATGCTGGCTAATAGATTCCTTAACGTGGTAGTTATAGAAACGGCAACTTGCTGCTCCAGGAAATTGTATACTCTATCCTAAAAGTAAATATAGGTAAACAGCTAATTACAGAACTAATTGAATTGTGACTAGTTCGCCGGTCTTCGAAACACATTCGACTGTTTCGATCTTAGATGACGTCTCATTTTCGCATTTATTTTATTCTTTCGCATTTTTTCATATTTGTATAATATGACACTTACTTAATAATGAAACATATAATGTCATTGAATTTGCAACAATTTAATTTTTAGCGCGTTATCTCTTACATAACGGATGATTTACAAATGACGGGAACGGTCGCTACTTTCAGCAGCCATTTTCATGAAATGATTTAGGAATAACATAATATATTACGTTTCAGTTTGATATGCGCTTTCATTTAAAATCGGAAAGGCCTGAAATTTATCAAAATTATTTTTGGATATATATTCTAGGCGACTGTTTTTGAACCAATTCTGTGACAAAAGATTGTCAAATCGTGGTTTGGCAAAAACGTCATGTCTTCTTTATAACAGCAATAGTTCCTTAAAACTTTTTGACCGCCTTCTTTAGACCCTGATCTTTGCACTATATACTATATTTTGAGTCTTAAGCGTTAATTGGGGACGTTCATCAAGCTACGGATATGTTGTGTTTTTACATTTTATTGAATCCTCGCTTAAAAAACAATCACTTTATAAATAGTTTAGTTTCATTTCATCTGTTATAATAACTTCATCAATAGTGGCAAACGATTTACTTGGTTTTCGGGATTTTAGTGGTCTAGATCTTTCGATCGCTAGTTCGGTTAGTATTTTTCCGCGTGTTACTTATATTGTTTGATTATCGTTAAATTATGATTTATGCATCTAATATGTATCAATATACTCCGGGCAGCTAACTACTCTGTCTTTATATTGCATTGGACTTAAACCACTTAAGTCGTTTCAATTCATGTCTTTTTAATTTGGACAAAGCTTTACATTTTGTGAACCAAATTACTTAAACTCTCAACAGAGGTTTACTTACACCATTTCTAGCAACATGTAAAATGTCATTCTAGTTACTCTAATAGTTTCAACAATATATCGTTTCAGAAATATTTTTTTGAATTTTTCGGGGAAAATGTCCCTTATAGCTGATTTACGTACGCGTTGATGATATTCACAAATCAGTTTAGTATTTCTTCGGTTATTGCTTGGATATATATATATATATATATATATATATATATATATATATATATATATATATATATATATATATATATATGTGTGTGTGTGTATGTATAATCCATTGGAAATAAAAAGTGTTTGGTGTAAATAGTAAAAAACATATATATATATATATATATATATATATATATATATATATATATATATATATATATATATATATATATATATATATATATATATATATATGTATATATGCATTAATTGGATACAGTTTAGAGGAATGGCCATCCACGACGACAGAAATGCTCCGGTTGGAGAGGAAATTTGCTGTCCACAGTGCAGAGTTTTGGTGGTAGGCCATAGTCTGGAAGTTTATTAAGCGGCGCTGCGTACCAGACCTCGTCGAATGCTTTGGATATGCCTAGAGCAACAATCTGAGATTAACCTTGTAGTTACATAGACTTGTTCCAAGAATGGGTGACAACAGAAAGGAGGTCGGCAGTTGATCTGCGCTGACGAAATTCATACTGCCTGTCGTGGATTATACTGTGTTTTTCAAGACATTTAAGTAATTCGGTGTTTATATACTTTTCCATCACTTTAGAGACGACTGAAAGAAGAAAAATAGGCTTTTAGTTGCTAGGAAGCGCTTTGAATCCTTTCTTGGGGACAGGTTGTACTCGAGCCGTTTTCCAATTACTAGGGAATATTTCATTTCTGAACGTCAAACCGCCTGGAGGAGAAGCCGTTACATTCAACGTTTAACTAGGAAATATGCCTCTATTGTAAGATGTCTGAAACAGACGAGTCAGCACAGGAGCAAGTTTAGGTACGCATTTTTTGAGAACAATTGCTGGGATCTCGTCAAGGCCAGAGGCTTTCCTGGTATTGAGAGAAGAGAGCATCTTTAGCACCTTTTTAGTTTTGAAAATGATATGCGTAATTTTATGCGCGACATTGGTGGTTGAATATTTGGAGATGGGTTGAGAGTAGAATTGCCGGCGAACAACGAGGCAAAACGTCCAGCCTGGCCCAGGGCGGTAGAAACAATTTCATCCTCTGAAACAAGAGGTGGGAACGTTCTCTTGCAGAAATTATTCCCAATAGATTTAGCAAGAGTCCAGAAGGGTTTGCTGCCGTTGAAGCTTGAGAAGACTTTGTTTTTGATGTGGTTATTAAACGAGTTTTTTGCCGCAGAAAAAATACGGACATATTGGTTTCTTGCGTCGTTAAATGCATGACGCTTTTCCTGACTGGGACTGTGTAGAAGCATTTTGTAAGCTTTGACCTTTTCAAGTCTGGCCTTGTCACAGGATTCAGAGAGCCAGGGCTTTTGAGTGGCCGAAGAGGTTTTCTATGTACGTGGAATAAATAATTCCATGCCAGCTTGGATAATTTCGGTGACTTTTTGTGAGATATCAGAGGGGTTAGGATGAGAGAAGCAGACAGACGCCAATGGAAATGAGGAAAGTTAATCTCGCATTTCGTCCCAGTTCGCGTAGTTGTAGTGCCAAACGATACATGGGTGCGTTGAGTATGTGACCTCGGGTTGCATTGGAAGCAGGAAGCAGTGACCATACCGTGGTGTGAGTGACCTATATATATATATATATATATATATATATATATATATATATATATATATATATATATATATATATATATATATATATATATATATATATATATATATATATATATATATATATATATATATATATATATATATATATATATATATATATATATATAAATCGAAACTGAAAATTCGTGTTCATTTGAAGAAATTTTTTAATAATTGAAAAGTCGGGATCCCATCATTAGTGATTTTTTAAAAGAAAAGTCACTTAAAACTCAGAAAAGCATTTGTTATGTAAAATTCAACTCGCTCTAACGTACTAAATATCATACGTTTTTAGCGCAAAACTTTTCACGGAAATAAAATGTCACATACACATCTATAACGGGGCATACATTCGACTTTGAAGCCACTATAGCCAAGAGCAATCGTTTTCAAATGTGTAAAGACCTGTCTATCATCTCGTCCCATAAACAGAGAACTGTACATTTAAACTCAAATGGCTTCATCTAGATAAGGGGGCTCGCGCATTCATGTATGGTGGTTTGTAACTTTAATTAGCAACATCTATTACGAATGAAAGCGTTTGAAGTTAGAGAGTGATTATCTCTCTTTTAAGCCGGAAAACTACTGACGAATGTAATACGTTTTATAACCACATGCGCTTAATTTGTTTTTGATGAGTTTAAATGTTACAAACATAAAATAATGAATGCAAATTTACTTTAAAAACTATGTAAACTTCAAAGAAAACATTATAATACCTATAACGATCTTAAACCTTTTAAAAAGTAAATACTAGTTTATGGAAAATGCAGATATTTGTTATTCAATGTTTTCATATTCAGAGATAAGATCATCTTCAAAGGTACCACTTAGTTTTGCCATTTACTTAAGAAACAGCGAGATGTAGATTCTAAAATGTAGATGCCTGGTTTCTTGAATTATCTAGCTGGGTAAACATAATGAAAACTGTCTAGTTTTTTAGCTGTTAGTTAGTTGAGTTTTCGCTTTCACGAGAAAAGTAACAAATGCTGCTAAATAATAATAATAATAATGATAATAGTACATTTATTGTTAGAATACATTCTACAGCTATTACATACATACATATACAGTGTGTCCCAAACTGGATGGGAACGTATTGCTATGTCCGTTATTATTAGAGATAGGGAGACGCTTATACTATCAGGGTTTTGTATAATTTTATGCTCGTTCCAAACATGGCTTATATTTTGCCCTGCATCTTTTCGTTTTCGAGTTATTTTGAAAAAAAACGAAATTCTGTCGATTTCTCTTTTCTTCAATATCTAAGTAGCCGTTGATCTGACATGTCTAAGACTTGCACATTATCAGAACACTTTTTACAGAGTAATCTTTTTGTGCTATTCTGAACTCTCTCAACTTCTCAAAAAAAGTGTTCAAAAGGCAGTAGGACATGGAGTCTAAAAATAGACTTCTACTTTTAACATAATTTTCCGTAATGATTCACGATAAAAAAAACTAGGAACTCGGAGTACACCAATGCATCGGCTCATTATTACAAATGATATTTTACATTACATTACCATAAAAAAATTCATAATTTAATCAAATAGGTAAACCTAGTAATTAACTAAATTCACTAACAGAACTCAATAAAAAGCAGATTAGTGATTTACGAAGACGCCTTTGAAAATTGTTTGGTGTTTAAACGTAAGTCAACTGAAAAACAACAGAAGAAAGGTTGATATGGATATAACACTATCGCGACAATTAAGAAAACTGTCATTATTAATTATCTGAACAATTTGAGGTGTATTTAACACGTTGCTTAAAACTTTGTACTAAATAGTTTATTTCCCGTTCATTTTAAATATTATTCAACAATATGTTCAGTAGTGAAGAATATTTTGACATGTTGGAATGTTATATTCGTTCTAACCGAAATACTGAGGCAGCTGCAAATTCATATCAAACCAACTACCCAGAAAGACGACAGCCAAACACCAAAATATTTCGCAAGATAGTGACCAATCTATTGAACGACGGTAGCTTCTGTGCAAAGAAACTACCAATGCCTAGAAATGAAGAAAGAAATAATGCCGTTTTACAGGTTTCAAACGAAAACCTGCCGCAATTTGTTCGGTTTTATGGTGAACAAATTGACGTTCCAAAAAGTGCGGTGCACCGTGTATTAAAACAAAGTCATTACCATCCATACAAACCTACAATCGTACAAGGCTTAAATGTTGACGATTACCATAAGCGACTTCAATTCTGCAGATCGTATAAAAGACAATGTCAGCAAGATGAAAATTTTCATTTGAAAATAATATGGACTGATCAATCAAGATTTACAAATTGTGGTGTGTATAATCGCCATAATATGCATTATTGGGCAAATGAAAACCCCATCTAAAGGAAGAAAGACGATTGTAAGACAGATTTGGTGCGGCTTATTAGGTAAAAAACTGTTATTTTTATTTGTAGATTAGACAGTTAATTTTTTTAAAATTCAGGTAACTTCATTGTTGGTCCCCTCTTATTTGAAAATAATTTAACTGGGGAAAGGTATCTCACTCTATTGAGAAATGATATCTTACAAACAATTAGAAGATTTCATGATAATTTAGACGAGATTTGGTACCAACAAGACGGTTGTCCAGCTTACAATGTCAAAGAATGTTTGTACCAAAATTTTAATAATCGTGTCATTTGTAACAATGGACCGGTTCATTGGTGTGCTGGAAGTCCTGATATAACACCCATGAATTTTTATTTTTAGGGTACTCTGAAGAATGATGTTTATAAATTCGATCAACCACAAAATATCAATGAACTACGAGACAGAATCACGGAAGCTATAAATAGTATTAACCAAAACACCCTCACCAGAGTTTGCAGGCATGTTTCAAAAAGGTGTATAAAGTGCATTGAACAAAACGGTGGCCATATTGAACAATTTTATATTTAATGTATTTTTAAGTTTCTATTTTATTATTTGGTGAGTTTCGTTTCTAATTGTGTTGTTTTGTGGAGTTTAAGTTTCTATTTGTTATTGCCGGGTAACGTTATTAAACTGTTTCACATAATATTACCTAACATTATTACCTAATTTAGTATTGTAAATTAAATCACAATATTTTTTTATCGTGAATCATTACGGAAAATTATGTTAAAAGTAGAAGTCTATTGTTAGACTCCATGGCCTACTGCTTTTTGAACATTTTTTTGTCATTTGTTTTCTGGTATTCGATTTCGTAGCCTACTATTTCTCAAAATTGTCAGAGCAATTACAAGATTTCTCAAGCATGTTGTACATCATTAGAAAGCTCTTTTCACAGGCTATCATATGAACAAAAAAATCCAATATGGCTGCCATAATAAAAGCAAACGTTGATACCTGTAGCTCAAAAATAAATGACAATCCAAAGTTGAGAATAGCACAAAAAGATTATTCTGCAAAAAGTGTCCTGATAATGTGCAAGTCTTAGACATGTCAGATGAACGCCTACTTAGATATTGAAGAAAAAATAAATCGACAAATTTTGGTTTTTTCAAAATTTCAAAAAACGAAAAGAGGCAGGGCAAAATGCAAGTCATATTTGGAACGAGCATGAAATTCTACAAAACATTGCTAATTTAACCGTATCCCTATATCTAATAATAACGGAGATAGAAATACATTTCCATCCAGTTTGGGACACACTGTATACTAATTAATCTTATTTCTAATTAGCATACAGCGGGAAAAGGGCAGATGTTCAATGTAAACACAGAACTCTGTACTTCCAGTGCCGCGATACTTACCTAAAATATTTGAGAATCCGTAATATAACAACCACGCAGGTTAGGTAATCGTTATTCGAAAAACTTAAGTTCCCACGCGATGAAACAACATTACAAAACAAGAACCGTATTATAAAATTCGGTTTTACAGCTGAGTTTGCTCGTCAAACAGGCTTTGACTAAAATGATTTTTAATATGAGAAGGGAGCTATGAGTGGTAACCACACAAAAGGAGCTAGGAAGAGACGCAATATTATATGAAAGCGGCTTTTCCAACAATTCTCAATTATGCTTAGGAATAGTAAGTAATGTTTTACAATGGATATCCAAATAGATATGTCAGACAATCATGAAGATGTGAAGGAGCTTAAGCATTTATTATCTTAAAACAGAAGCATAACGTATGTACACAGAACACCCCCTATAGAAGGGAAACGCCAATGCTGACGTTTTGAACAATATTGCAGCGCCTCTGGCGGATGCGATAAATTTTAGTCACACGCGGGAAATTTGATTTTATTTTCATTTAGCAAATCCAAATAAATTCTATTTAATTTTATACCACTGCCAGTAAAGAGGTTAAATTAGTCAAATAATTTTTTTTAATGGTTTTTATAGTGAAAGCAAAACAAGTTCTGTTTTAATAACACACATATGCCTGTTTTAAGCTTTGCAATCATAGGAAAAATTAATTGGCAATTTGCACCTTCTAACACTTGCAGCTTCAGTTTTTCCTATCGATATGATTAATGCAAAATCAAACAAGATTAAATACACTTGTGTTTTATTAGAACAGTATTACTTTTACATTTCAATTTAAAAACCTAGAACAGTATTCCTATTACATTTATTTAAAAACTATTTTAATTCTGAAAGTAAGATGAAGTATATATGGCCATTCCTTATCCATAGGTAGGTATATTACAGCAGTCTGGTGCTTGTACACTATTGCATTTATATGCTCACATGACCACAATTTATGGCAAGATTGGTTTTGCCTTCTTTTAGGGTATGTATAAATGACGTCATATTGTCATTTATTAGAAAAACATTTGTGCACCCTTTAATTTCCTTCTTTATTTAAAATGACACTTGGTAATATTCATCTGACAACAGTGTACAGTATCTAGTCGCCTTCCGAATCCACCCGCTCCATTGTTTACTTCCGAGATGTTGTATAAATAGAAATAGAAATTTTTATTTGCACTTTAAAATATATGAATACTTACTCATAGGAAGATGTAAATTGGGAACAGCAGTTCTTTTCAAGCCTCTTCTCATTTCAGGTACTTTATCCTCATCAACGAAATGACGACCACAAATATAAACTCTATCGTAAATGGCTTGTAAATATAAACAAAGCATCTTAGGGTTATGTATAGCTTTCACCTAGTCTGTAAGACTAGATGCATTCTCGCAACAATTAGAACCGTAGACCGGTTTCGCACTCATTAGAGCTCTTCAGTACGGCATACTAATTGCAGCAAAAATGCACCAAAAATAACACGGCTGTAGTATAGCCAGTCTTAAAACACTAAGTGAGTGGTGAACGTGTCGCCACCTAGTTCGGAACCAAGTACTATGTTGTCACGCCCGCTCCAAATAACACAGAGTGTTAAAAATAGAGAACAGTATACAACTAACTAACAATTTAAAAAAATTGTTAGCCCTGGCCCATTTCTACCCCAATATAGGGACAAAGTATGTAAGACTAGATGCATTCTCGCAACAATTAGAACCGTAGACCGGTTTCGCTCTCATTAGGTGGCGACACGTTCACCACTCACTTAGTGTTTTAAGACTGGCTATACTACAGCCGTGTTATTTTTGGTGCATTTTTGCTGCAATTAGTATGCCGTACTGAAGAGCTCTAATGAGAGCGAAACCGGTCTACGGTTCTAATTGTTGCGAGAATGCATCTAGTCTTACATACTTTGTCCCTATATTGGGGTAGAAATGGGCCAGGGCTAACAATTTTTTTTTAATTGTTAATTAGTTGTATACTGTTCTCTATTTTTAACACTCTGTGTTATTTGGAGCAGGCGTGACAACATAGTACTTGGTTCCGAACTAGGTGGCGACACGTTCACCACTCACTTAGTGTTTTAAGACTGGCTATACTACAGCCGTGTTATTTTTGGTGCATTTTTGCTGCAATTAGTATGCCGTACGGAAGAGCTCTAATGAGAGCGAAACCGGTCTACGGTTCTAATTGTTGCGAGAATGCATCTAGTCTTACATACTTTGTCCCTATATTGGGGTAGAAATGGGCCAGGGCTAACATTTTTTTTTTAATTGTTAGTTAGTTGTATACTGTTCTCTATTTTTAACACTCTGTGTTATTTGGAGCGGGCGTGACAACATAGTCCTTGGTTTCGAACTAGGTGGCGACACGTTCACCACTCACTTAGTGTTTCACCTAGTCATCAAAATGGTCTTTTGATGATTTCAACGAAAAACGATGTCTTTTGCTAAATAATTCCAGGCACCCCGAAACACAATTAACAATAAATCGTTTTCTTCGTTGGTATCATATTTATATCCACAAAGCTTCTGTAAGAAAACGTTATTTACTTATAACTTATGAACTATTAAAACGTTCTAAACTTGCATGAAAACTAAAACAGTTGTAATTATGTTTCACCAAAACACCTTGAACTATGAAAGCACCTTGCTTTTTTGATAAGAAAACTGAAAATAGAATTAAAATTACATGATTGTTTAAACACAAAGCGTATGATAATGATCATATTTTGATTCCAAAAAAAAAAAACGCACTCTAAAACACGTGCAAAACAGACGAACAATGAAAACACTGTAAAGTATCCACTAAAAGTTAATATAGGTAAAACTTAATTAAAAGAAACGTTTAGCAACAAACTTGTCTTATAATTATACAATGAAAGAACTAGAAGCGAACAAAAACTTTTTTGCATTCAAAATATTTAAATTTTGAATGTATGATAAAATGGAGCACTGAATTGCTTGTTCAGTATAATTGTAGCACTACTAGCGACATCTACTATATGCGATGTCCGAACTAGAGCCCTAATAAAGTCCAGGTTAGCTCCATTTAGGTGAAACTTCTATAGGGGGTGTTCTGTGCGTATGTAAAATTTAGTCGATTATAGCTATTTAATTAACCGCCCTGCGCCAGCTTACTTGTTTTACATTGATGACGCCTCACGCCATAGAATAACCAAAGACACATATTTTGATGCGCTGAATCCTCCCAGTACATTTACTATCAAGACAAGTTTGATAAATAACAACATTTTATAATGTGGAATATATTACATAAGGCAACATAGGAGGACAACTATATAAAGAACGCAGTGATATCATCCATGCCTACTACCTTTGTCGCGATTTATTGAGCGAATTTTCATTAAGAAAAATTCGCTATTAGAGAGGTCACTATGAAAAGCGTTTGAAAAAAATTATTCAGATCAGCCTTTGTATAAAACAAAATATTTTCCAATTTAACAATGACTTTTTTGAACAAACTGAAGGCACAGCTATGGGCAATCCATTATCTCCTTTTATTGCATATTTTTTTATGAGTAGATTAGAGACGGATTTTAAAAATAAAAATGGGTATTTCCCTAGAGTTTGGTTTCGTTATGTCGACGATATTTTTGCAGTGTTTGACCCAAATATATGTAAGGTTGAAGAATGTACTGAAAAACTAAATAGTCAATTTGATTTAATAAAATTCACCCACGAAATAGAAATCAACAATAAACTTTCTTTCCTAAATGTACTAGTTATTAAAAATAAAAATAAGGGCTCGCTTGAATTCTATGTATATAGGAAGGAAACGGCTACTATTAGTTATATTCCCAACGACTCACATCATACTTTTGCACAAAAAACGGCTAGTTTAAATTTCTTAGTAAATAGATTGATTAAATTTCCGTTAAGTAAAAATAGATGTAATACAGAATTTAAATACATAAAAAATGTGGCGAGATATAACGGTTACTCGGATGGTTTAATAGACAAATTTGTTAACAAACACAGAACAAAGAAAATGATATCTGAATATACGACATTTAAGAAAGATAAAATAGAGAAAAAAATTGTGTGTTTACCTTATGAACCACGAATCACAAAGGTTTTGGGAAGTATTTTTTAAAAAGCCCATTTACATTTGACTTTTTCGACAAAAAGTAATTTAAAAAATTTGTTGGGTAATATGAAAGACAAAGACAAAGTCACTGAAATGTCCGGTATTTATGAGATTAGTTGCAATTATTGTGATCTTAAATACGTGAGCCAAACTAGGAGAAACATAGCCACCAGATTTCGTGAACATCTCGCACAGGTACGATATGGTACGGTGGACAAATCATGTGTGGCACAATATATATATGGGATAATAATCACCACATTGACAAAGAAAATTTTAAACTTGTCAAAAATGTTAGACATCAAACTATGCTTGATTCATTAGAAAGTATTTTTATATTAAGGTCTATTAAGAACAAAACTTCATTGAATCGTGCGGCACCTTTAATTTCAAGTCCTTTATTTTCACTTTGCATTTGACCACCTAAACACTCCTAATTTGTCTGGTAGAGTAATAAATTGCTGTCAATAACTAGGCCGGTTTATACATATACTAATCTCTACGTTTGTCTCGACTTAAAGACCAGTTCGTTTTGTTTGCATCTATGTAGTCAATATAAATAGTTTCACGAAGAATTAAAATCAATATCAATATAGTTTTTATGTAGTATTTTAGTGGAATTATTTATCCTTTGTTAGAGTTAACATGGTGAAACAGACACTTGGGTTTAGTTTTATATTTAAAAAAGATGAGTTGAGTTGATGTTGTTTATCTCACCAGATGTCTTTGTCAGCATGATCCAATATCCACATAGTAAATTTCTAGATCGAAAGCGAACGTGCAGATTCCTTAAATAACTCGGTTCCTTTAAACCTATCTTAGATAATGGCTCATAAATTTGTCGACCAGAAGATTAAAGCAGATCTTCGAGCTCAGAGTTTCACTACACAATAAACAAACGATCGTTCTTGGACGACAATTTTACTTCGGACTAGTTCGTTTACCTTGACGCGATATAAATACACGGGAGCTAGTTTTTTAGTTTAGAATTTTCTTCCTCTGAAGATGTTGACATTGTCAACGAAACGATCGTAAGGTGTCTGAAATATGTGTTGTGGTGATTTGGGTTTCTCCAAGTGTACTTATTAGTGATCATCACAGGTTCCAGTTTTCACATATCGAATTTGGATCCCTAGAACCCAAAACCAAGGTCCACTAATATATATATATATATATATATATATATATATATATATATATATATATATATATATATATATATATATATATATATATATATATATATATATATATATATATATATATACAGGGTCGCTGATAAGTCTGAAACGGTCGATTATCCGGGAAAATATACAAGGTGTCGAAAAAAGTTTTATACAAAAGTTTTTGGGTTCTTCAATGTCTACTAGGCGGTGATAATTTTATTTATACAGGGTTGGTCATACAGGCGTGGCACACCAATATTAATTTTTTTTTAATGGAACACCCTATATATTATTCGATACTTCAATCCTTCTCTTAATTTTGAGCAACATTTATGAGAAGCATAATTACCTAAACTCAATCGTTTCCGGGTAAAAAAATAAATAAAAATAAACGCTACTGTTTTTAAAATCTATTGGATGAAGAACAAAAATAAATGAAAAGTAGAATATCTCTTGAAAACAATCTGTGAGTGTGAAAAGAACCGGTTGCGATGTTTTTAACATTGTTTGGAATCCCAAGATAAGATAAGATGCCCATAAGAAACGCAGTATTATTCTTTTGTTTTAAAATGTTTCCAGGACAACGAATGTCAAACATTCATTCAGTGTCAACAGTTTTGAAACATTAGTAATTTAGTGTCAACAGTTTTTGTGCAAAATGGCAAGTTTAAGTGAAACCGAACGTATCGAAATTTTAATGATGATAGGGTACGGTGATAGAACACGAAGTTTTGCTCAAGTGGTGATTATGTTCAATGAGTTGCATCCTGAGCGGGAATCGATGTCCAAATCCACAGTTTCGAAAACTTTGCATCGTTTTCACGAAACTGGCGGTATCAAGGATAAACCTAGAACTGGAAGGCCAGTAACCGTTACAAATGAAGAAAATTCTTTGAATGTAATATTGGATGTGGTGGAAAATCCGAAAACTTCGGCACAGCAATTGGCTTTAAATCACAATATGAGTCGATATTCAATTCAAAAGATTACGAAGCGGGAAAAGTTCCGTCCATATAAAATTCATTTATTGCAAGAACTGAGTGAAGACGATTTTGATCGCAGAATCGAGTTCTGTGAACTTATTATGGAGAAGTTACGCCAAAATTTTAACTTTGCCAACCACATTTTGTTTTCCGACGAATCTACATTTTGTTTGAATGGACAAGTCAACCGACACAACTGTAGGTACTGGTCAGACGAAAACCCACATTGGATGGAACAAATTCACACCCAAAGACCGCAAAAAGTAAATGTTTGGTGTGCTATTATTGGTGGACATATCATAGGACCTTATTTTATACACGGTAATTTGAACTCTGCTCGATATTTGACACTTTTGCAAGAATCAATTGTTCCAGACGTTAGTCGATTATTTCCGAACAATAACGACCTAAATCTACCAGCGGAAGAAATATGGTTTCAGCAGGATGGGGCACCCCCTCATTTTGGAATTGAGGTACGGGAATATCTGAATCAAACCTTTCCTGGCAGATGGATAAGGCGCAGGGGAACTATTGAATGGCCAGCTAGGTCTCCCGACATGACGCCGCTTGACTTTTTTTTGTGGGGTCATGTAAAAAATTTAATTTACCAAAATAGACCGCAGAATATTGAAGAGTTGCAAGCAAGGATTGTGCATGAAATTAATAACATTCCTCAAAACGCTCTTGTAAATGCAGTGCAATGTTTTGTTAAGCGAATTCATTATTGTCAGGAGGTCAATGGAGAACACTTTGAACATCTTATAAAATAGGATTTCAAACAATGTTAAAAACATCGCAACCGGTTCTTTTCACACTCACAGATTGTTTTCAAGAGATATTCTATTTTTCATTTATTTTTGTTCTTCATCCAATAGATTTTAAAAACAATAGCGTTTATTTTTATTTATTTTTTTACCCGGAAACGATTGAGTTTATGTACATCATGCTTCTGATAAATGTTGCTCAAAATTAAGAGAAGGATTGAAATATCAAATAATATATAGGGTGTTCCATTAAAAAAAAATTAATATTGGTGTGCCACGCCTGTATGACCAACCCTGTATAAATGAAATTATCACCGCCTAGTAGACATTGAAGAACCCAAAAACTTTTGTATAAAACTTTTTTCGACACCTTGTATATTTTCCAGGATAATCGACCGTTTCCAGACTTATCAGCGACCCTGTATATGTGTATATATATATATATATATATATATATATATATATATATATATATATATATTTATATTTGTGTGTGTGTGTGTGTATGTATGTATCCGAGCGATAACTCAAAAAATACTAAACTGACTTCAATCAAACTTGGCAAAATCTTGTTTGGGCGAAAACAGAGGTCGAGTTCGTTAATCAACCTTTATGCTCAAGTTTTTTCGGTGGAAAATCAGGGAAAACTTTTTGAAAACACTATATTTTTGTAAATATCAGAGTAACTGGAATGAGACTTTACATGTGGCCAGAAATAGTGCAAATAACCCTATGTTGTGAATTGAAAATAATTTGGTGCACAATATTTAGAGTTTCTCTCAAATTAAAAATAAAATCCCAAAAACATGCGTTGAGACGACGTAGTAATCTTCTTATGTGTAACGCAGTCAACAGAGCTGATTGAGACAGACATTCGTTGTCGCAACAACAAGACGACATTTGAGGCAAATTTTAAAAATATGGTGTCAGTTTTACCAGGATTTATGCAACCAGTTAAACAGATTTATAAAAATTATGTCTCAAGGCTAAATATTAGTTCATGTGTTTGACTAAAAGATTTTATATTTTAATGCTGTAATATCTTGACAACCCCTTTTACAATAAATCCGAGTAACTGAGTCGTTTTACCGTTTTATGCCGCTTTATAATACTAACGATAAGATAAAACTTACAACCCCGAACATGAGCAGGTCCCTATTGATGGATGCGTTCGGCTATTCAAGTTCCTGATCTCATTTCGGGATTTATAACACGCAGCAGATTCTCGAAGAGTATACTATCCAGATTCTATACGATCAGGAATATTGAACGTGAATTTTCCTATAGGGATAAATTTATGTAGGTTATTGTAGTGACATTATATAACAAACTCGATGGAGCAGAGTGGTGTTATAAGCAGTGATCTTACGATGGAAGCAATTGCTTTATAGAAAATTCGTCTGCATTTAAAGCAAATGCTTAACACTATGTGCCTCTGGTAAATTGCTTTTAGT
The DNA here is from genome assembly GCA_964006375.1 of Tillus elongatus. Lineage (NCBI taxonomy): Eukaryota > Metazoa > Arthropoda > Insecta > Coleoptera > Cleridae > Tillus > Tillus elongatus. Next base: position 156,258,604 of record OZ023264.1, on the reverse strand, counting down.
AAATTTTCTTAGCAAAAATTCACTAATAGGGAGACCTCGACGTTTGAATTTTGAAAAGTTTCTTCAAATTAGCGTACACGAGGACCCCTGGAACCGATATCCGGGATCAGTTTTAATTCTTATATGTTTACATATATATATATATATATATATATATATATATATATATATATATATATATATATATATATATATATATATATATATATATATATATATATATATATATATATATGAGACATACTTGGTTCTCGGGTTGAACCGCGTCCAACATTTATGAAAACTCGACAGTAGGTAATGCGCCACTTGGGCTAGACAGGAAGTGACGTCACGGCGCCGGCGCCTAGCCACGCCCGGCGCCTAGCCCGGCGCCGGCGCCTAGCCACGCCCCGGCGCCGGCGCCTAGCCACGCCCCCCGGCGCCAGCCCCGGCGCCTGCCCCGACGCCTAGCCACGCCCCGGCGCCTGCCCCGGCGCCTAGCCACGCCCTGGCGCCACGCCCTGGCGCCACGCCCTGGCGCCACGCCCTGGCGCCAGCCCCGGCGCCGGCGCCTAGCCACGCCCTGGCGCCTGCCCTGGCGCCACGCCCGACGCCTGCCCTGGCACCAGCCCCGGCGCCGGCGCCTAGCCACGCCCGGCGCCAGCCACGCCCTGGGGCCCAGACAGTCACATTTACATTTAGCCGTGTTATTCTGCATTCTAAGGTCATTGACCTGTCTTTGGCCAGACAGTGACGTCACACGACTTGTGCCAGACAATCACATAAGTGTCTAACCTATTACTTCAAATTATTTTGAAAAAAACCATTTGGTGCAGGTGAGTTTCGAACCCGGGGCATTCAGATGGGAGGCAACGATGCTACCCGTTAAGCTAAGCAGACGCTTGTTAATTTATTGTTTTAGGTTGGTATATATATATATATATATATATATATATATATATATATATATATATATATATATATATATATATATATATATATACGACTTTTAATTACAAACAAACCATACATGTAACATAATTAAAGTTTATTATTAGACAAATGGATGATTTACAAAATAATGCTTAATATTAGAGGCTGAACCAAAACGGAGGAACCAAAATGACGGAATGAAAGATGAAAGCCTGTGATACCTTAAGCTGACATTATAAAAATGGCGGCTTTCGTTCTTAAAGATGGTGCGCTGATAAAGAATGGCGGCTTTCGTTCTTAAAGATGGTGCCTTTTGTTGATAAAGATGGTTGAAGACTCCATTATTTAAAGTTACGTCACCCCAACCTTTAGAGCCGACAAATGAGAGTGAAGGTTGATAAGCGAGAATAATGGTAACTTCTTATTGGAGGTCACTGTATCTTCAAGTATTTGGAATGCCATTGTTTCGTGCTACACAACTGACTGTGTTGGTTAAAGGACCGAAGTTTAGCCTCGTGTTTATTAAAGACTAAAGTTTAGCAGGTACTAATTGTTTTCACCTTCACTGTTGGCTACCGACTGAACCTTAGCTCCTCGTCTTAATATTCGACAAACAACACAGACAACACAACTTATTGTTTTCACCTTCACTGTTGGTTAACGACTGAACCTTAGTGGACGCTTCTGAGTCAAACAAGAAGAAAACAATTTAAAACACATCTACGATGACCATGAGGCAGCCGACATGGACTTTGAACAATTTTTAAAAATAGATGCGGCCAGGTTAGTTGATCAACCATCCAGGTCAGTCTTCACCTTCACTGTTGGCTACCGACTGAACCTTAGCGGAAGCTCCTCGTCTTAATATTCGACAAACAACACAGACAACACAACTTATTGTTTTCACCTTCACTGTTGGCTACCGACTGAACCTTAGCGGACGCTCCTCGTCTTAATATTCGACAAAACAACACAGACAACACAACTTATTGTTTTCACCTTCACTGTTGGTTAACGACTGAACCTTAGTGGACGCTTCACGTCTTAATATTCAACAGACAACAACGACAGCTGTCATACAGCCGTCTGACATGACAGACAGCTGTCATACAGCTGTCATACAGCTGTCATACAGCTGTCTAACACAGCTGTCTAACACAGCTGTCTAACACAGCTGTCTAATACAGCTGTCTAACACAGCTGTCTAATACAGCTGTCTAACACAGATGAAAGCTGCTTGGAATTGTTGTGCTGAAACAATGTGTGACGAAAACGATGGTCCTGATTTCCGTATGTACCAACCAACCAATCAACCAACTGTTTTTGAGGTGTAGCCTTTATGTATGTATGTATGTAATTTAATTTTCGATAGTGTAAAATAAAATTAAAAAGTGTGATATATGAAAAAATAAGAAAACTAAAGAGTTGATTGTCTATTACAACTGTCAGCTAAAGAAGCATTTAGGTAGCCGGAATACCGATATTCTAAATATTTCAAGAGTAATCTTAGTCATACAACACTCTTAACTAACTGTCTTGAGATGTGGCTTTATGTGTCATTGGTTGGAAAATAAGAAAACTAAAGAGTTGATTGCCTATTACAACAGTCAGCTAAAGGAACATTTGGGTTATCGGAATACCGATATGCCAAATGTTCCAACCGAAGGAGCCCACTTAGAGTCACATCTAGGGGGCCGGAATACCGGCCCCCTAGATGTGTCGGAAGCAACATCTCAACTAACGCCTACAACCGCTACATACTTGGTGGACTTTGGTGGAACACAGACTGAAAACAACTTGATATCTGGTACATATGTCTGTAAAGATTTCATTCTAAATTTAGCCTGTTGGATATCCAATCATTTCTATGAAAAGTGCAACCAACCAACTAACCAACCACCCAACCAACCAACCAATGGGCCACGCAAGAATGAATCACTTATCATGAATTTGCAAACAAACAAGGAACCTGGCAGTCATTGGGTTGCAGTTAAGAAACGTGGTGACACAGCCGTGTACTTTGACTCATATGGAAACTTGAAGCCACCAGTTGAGCTGCAGCGTTACCTTAAAGACTCTACTCTAATGTACAATCATGATGTGTATCAGAAATATAATACTTATAATTGTGGTCATTTATGTTTAGACTGACCCGACCATTCCACCACCCGACTCTTAGCTGACCCGACTGGTCCACCACCTTGTCATGGAGCTAACCCGGTATAACCTGGGCACATGCACCACCGTTTCTTGTGACGTCACTCGCTTCCAGCATCGTTTTTATTTATAGCGTCAGCTGTAACTGACCTGGATGGTTAATCACCTAACCTGGCCGCATCTATTTTTAAAAATTGTTCAAAGTCCATGTAGGCTGCCTCATGGTCATCGTAGATGTGTTTTAAATTGTTTTCTTCTTGTTTGACTTAAAAACATTCAGCTTGTGTTCCGCAAAAGAGTGACTGTTACACATTTGCTAGACATATCTATTTTTAAAAATTATTCAAAGTCCATGTAGGCTGCCTCATGGTCATCGTAGATGTGTTTTAAATTGTTTTCTTCTTGTTTGACTTAAAAACATTCAGCTTATGTTCCGCAAAAGAGTGACTGTTACACATCTGCTAGACATGTGTCAGACATATGTCTGCCCTATTAGACAGCTGTGTTAGACAGCTGTGTTAAACAGCTGTGTTAGACAGCTGTATTAGACAGCTGTGTTAGACAGCTGTGTTAGACAGCTGTGTTAGACAGCTGTGTTAGACAGCTGTGTTAGACAGCTGTATTAGACAGCTGTGTTAGACAGCTGTGTTAGACAGCTGTGTTAGACAGCTGTGTTAGACAGCTGTGTTAGACAGCTGTATGACAGCTGTATGACAGCTGTATGACAGCTGTCTGTCATGTCAGACGGCTGTATGACAGCTGTCGTTGTTGTCTGTTGAATATTAAGACGTGAAGCGTCCACTAAGGTTCAGTCGTTAACCAACAGTGAAGGTGAAAACAATAAGTTGTGTTGTCTGTGTTGTTTTGTCGAATATTAAGACGAGGAGCGTCCGCTAAGGTTCAGTCGGTAGCCAACAGTGAAGGTGAAAACAATAAGTTGTGTTGTCTGTGTTGTTTGTCGAATATTAAGACGAGGAGCTTCCGCTAAGGTTCAGTCGGTAGCCAACAGTGAAGGTGAAGACTGACCTGGATGGTTGATCAACTAACCTGGCCGCATCTATTTTTAAAAATTGTTCAAAGTCCATGTCGGCTGCCTCATGGTCATCGTAGATGTGTTTTAAATTGTTTTCTTCTTGTTTGACTCAGAAGCGTCCACTAAGGTTCAGTCGTTAACCAACAGTGAAGGTGAAAACAATAAGTTGTGTTGTCTGTGTTGTTTGTCGAATATTAAGACGAGGAGCTAAGGTTCAGTCGGTAGCCAACAGTGAAGGTGAAAACAATTAGTACCTGCTAAACTTTAGTCTTTAATAAACACGAGGCTAAACTTCGGTCCTTTAACCAACACAGTCAGTTGTGTAGCACGAAACAATGGCATTCCAAATACTTGAAGATACAGTGACCTCCAATAAGAAGTTACCATTATTCTCGCTTATCAACCTTCACTCTCATTTGTCGGCTCTAAAGGTTGGGGTGACGTAACTTTAAATAATGGAGTCTTCAACCATCTTTATCAACAAAAGGCACCATCTTTAAGAACGAAAGCCGCCATTCTTTATCAGCGCACCATCTTTAAGAACGAAAGCCGCCATTTTTATAATGTCAGCTTAAGGTATCACAGGCTTTCATCTTTCATTCCGTCATTTTGGTTCCTCCGTTTTGGTTCAGCCTCTAATATTAAGCATTATTTTGTAAATCATCCATTTGTCTAATAATAAACTTTAATTATGTTACATGTATGGTTTGTTTGTAATTAAAAGTCGTATATATATATATATATATATATATATATATATATATATATATATATATATATATATATATATATATATATATATATATATATATATATATATATATATATATATACCAACCTAAAACAATAAATTAACAAGCGTCTGCTTAGCTTAACGGGTAGCATCGTTGCCTCCCATCTGAATGCCCCGGGTTCGAAACTCACCTGCACCAAATGGTTTTTTTCAAAATAATTTGAAGTAATAGGTTAGACACTTATGTGATTGTCTGGCACAAGTCGTGTGACGTCACTGTCTGGCCAAAGACAGGTCAATGACCTTAGAATGCAGAATAACACGGCTAAATGTAAATGTGACTGTCTGGGCCCCAGGGCGTGGCTGGCGCCGGGCGTGGCTAGGCGCCGGCGCCGGGGCTGGTGCCAGGGCAGGCGTCGGGCGTGGCGCCAGGGCAGGCGCCAGGGCGTGGCTAGGCGCCGGCGCCGGGGCTGGCGCCAGGGCGTGGCGCCGGCGCCGGGGCGTGGCGCCAGGGCGTGGCGCCAGGGCGTGGCTAGGCGCCGGGGCAGGCGCCGGGGCGTGGCTAGGCGTCGGGGCAGGCGCCGGGGCAGGCGCCGGGGCTGGCGCCGGGGGGCGTGGCTAGGCGCCGGCGCCGGGGCGTGGCTAGGCGCCGGCGCCGGGCTAGGCTCCGGGCGTGGCTAGGCGCCGGCGCCGTGACGTCACTTCCTGTCTAGCCCAAGTGGCGCATTACCTACTCTCGACGTTTCGGCTCCTGTTTTAGAGCCATTTTCAAGAGGTAAAGGAAATATGTAAGGACACTCTAAGACCTCAATCTGCCTACTTCTTAGAGCGGTAGACAAAGGTGGGTTGGGTTGGTTTCAAGAGGTATAGGAAATATGTAAGGATACTCTAAGGCCTCAATCTGTCTACTCCTTAGAGCGGTGGACAAAGGTGGGTTGGGTTGGTTTTCTTAATCCTCCTGATCCTCTAAGTACCGTAACCAAAGCCCCCCGCTAATTTACCTTGACCCTTCTACTTTCACTGACAACGAAGCAGGTAGGCGGATCGACATATATAAGACAGGACTTGCAACGAACTGCTAGATGTATCTGAGGCCTAGGGTTGAACACACTGAGACCTCACAGACGATCTCCGGCGAGATTTGGGGAGTAGACAGATTGGGGCCCCGTAATCGAGCTACAACAACCCAACCCACCTTTGTCCACCGCTCTAAGGAGTAGGCAGATTAAGGCCTTAGAGTGTCCTTACATAAAAGTTACTAGGGAATATGCCTCTATTGTAAGATGTCTGAAACAGACGAGTCAGAACAGGAGCAAGTTCTGGTGCGCATTTTTTGAGAACAATTGCTGGGATCTCGTCAAGGTCAGAGGCTTTCCTGGTATTAAGAGAAGAGAGCATATTTCGTACCTTTTTAGTTTTGAAAATGATATCCGTCATTTTATGGGCGACATTGGGGACTGTTGGTGGTTGAACATTTGTAGATGGATTGAGAGTAGAATTGCCAACGAACAACCAGTCAAAAAGTTCAGCCTTGCCCAGGGCGGTAGAAACAATTTCATCCGCTGAGACAAGAGGCGGAAACATGCTCTTGCAGAAATTATTCCTAATAGATTTAGAAAGAGTCCAGAAGGATTTGCTGCCATTGGAGCTTGAGAGGACTTTGTTTTTGATGTGGTTATTAAACGAGTTTCTGGCCTCAGAAAGAATGCGGACATAGCGGTTTCTTGCGTAGTTAAATGCTTGATGGTTTTTCTTGACTGAGATTGTGTAGCAGCGTTTTGTGAGCTTTGACCTTTTCAACTCTGGCCTTGTCACAGTTTAGAAAACCAGGGCTTTTCAGTGGCTGCAGAGGTTTTCTGTGTACGGGGAATAAATATTTCCATACCAGCCTGGATAATTTCAGTGACGTTTTGTGAGATATCAGAAGGGTCAGGGTGAGAGAAGCAGACAGACACCCATGAAAATGAGGAAAAGTAATCTCGCATTTCGTCCCAGTTCGCGGAGTTGTAGTGCCAAACGATACGTAAGTGTGATGACTGTGTGACCTCGGGTTGCATTGTGCAGGAAGCAGTGACCATGCCGTTGTCTGAGCGACCAAGGGGGGCGATGACTGATATTTTATAGCAGTCAGGATTTGTAGTGAGAAGGAGATCCAAGTGATTTGAGCTGTGTGTTGTGATGTGAGGACAGTAAGTAGGTTGCTGAACCATATTAGCTACCGAATTACTGACTGCAAAGGCCTCCGCTGCTCTCCCTTGTGGATCAGTTTTTGAGGATCCTAGCCATTCTTTATTATAGATATTAAAGTCACCAAGAATAGTGACCTCGAAGGAAGGATATTCGGAAATCAGATGGTCCGTTTTTTCAGAAAGATAGTCAAAGAGCTGGACAAAGTTGTTGTCAAAAGGTGACCGGTAAATGCAACAGATGAATTTAGTTGCAGCTCTGAGAGAGAGTTTTATCCATACTATGTCTTTTCTTTCAGCTTCTAAATTGGGGAGTCTGGTGCAGGGTAGATTGCTACGGATGTACGCGCACACGCCTCCATGCAATCTAAAGGAAGTAAGGAGCTCATACCCTGGGAAATTAAGGTGATTAGTGGCTGCTTTGGCACTGATTTGAGTTTCCGTGAGGAAGAGGAGTAGGGGCCTATTAGCCTGGAGGAAACGGTGGACGGAGTTCAGGTTAGAATTTAGGCCACATATATTCGAGAAGGATATGTTAAATCTTGATGCTGGCGCCCCCTGTACACCCCTCTCCCGTAGATCCGAATGGAGGTGTATTTTACATACGGAATCTTTTGTACAAGGAGGAGCCATCATCATTTTTGCTTATAAGGGAAACCGACTCACACACCAGAACCGGAAACGTCCGTTGTGACTTCACCGGCCCTTGATGTAAGGGGTGGCACCTCCTCGGGCGTTAAAATAATCCTTTACTATTACGTAAAGGAAAATTCCACTACCACCTACCATATTGCAAATATACTACACTAGCCAACTATTAAAGAGCTGACCAGCTCTAGAACTTGCGTAGTTAAGTTTTAAGACAATTGTGTTTTATATTCGCTTGATTAAAATAGTGATTAAACAGGCAAAGTAATAATCAAGGATAGTTTACTGATACAGGAACATTTTAAATTGATTTAAACTTTAATTAATTTTGATGGATGTAATCGCGGCTAAAATATTTCGCACCTCCAGCAGAACACCCTGCCTAAATAAACGATTATTTTTTTTATCATCAAAAATTCTCTTTAAAAGACTGACACAATGTTTCGCCACTTGGGCGCTGTCATTTTTAAAAGCCTAAGTCAGTGTTTTTTGCCTTTTTAAATATAAATCCTTTAGAGATACTTTAACAAAGGGTGCAGTAACAAAATTAAACCTAAGTGTTTCAAACCTCACAGGCTAGGGCCGAAAAGTACAAATAATAAGGAGTGAGACACTAATTAGGAGACATAAAGTGTATACGTTCGTTATTTTACCTGAACAGACACACTGCAATATAGGGGCTGTCTGAAAAGCTCTCAGCTCTCTAATTTGATTTTAGAATAGCATAATGGTCGTGTTGTTTCTGTCTCGCCCTGTTCATTAATGTTGTTACCGCGTGTATGCATGCGCCCCCTTAGAGTACATATTCAAAAAGACATCGTTTTGAACTGCTCAAAGTGCCAAAGGTTTTTCTATCTTTATATGTGCGTACGAAGAACAGCTTTAACGTAATTATAGAGGGTAAGGACCTAAACACGTGTCAGGGTAAGCCAACGGGATCTACACTTTGAACACGTTACACTTTCACATTTTCCAGTCTTTTGAAGTTTTGCTTAGACCCCTCTAAAAAGCTGGCAGTTAAACCGATTTCTTGCTTTAAAGCATTTCATGTTTTCCTGCTGTCATGATGTTGAATTGAAGGAGTTGTGCTTTTTATTATCTTCAGCATTGTTTCTGTGCAGTTCTTATGCACGCTTGGAGTTAAATGCAGCAGCGGGAGTTCCTAATGCGGGTATTTACTCTCTTTAATGACTTAAAACACCCTTGTTGTAAATATAAAGCATCGTGTTAGGCAAACACCTTTGCTAAATCTGGTAAATTATAAATTCTTTTAGAAAGAAAAAAAGTCTCTTATGTTTGTGAATTTTTTTTTCTAAAAATTGAGAGTATAATAATATTAAGTAGATAATTTTTGTGTTGTTTTGTACTTTGTTTGTTTAACATTGGTGTGTTTCCATGAGTATGACCAATCGCTAACGCGAAGAAGCAGTGAAGCCAAGGAAACAAAATCTCTAATGTTATGATTTTTTTAAAATGGAGAGTAAAATGGTGTTAAGTAGGTAATCTCAGTGGTGTTTTTTGAGTTTGTATCTTTAGCATGAGTATATATCTGCGAGTATGGCTAATCAGCGACACGCAGAAGCAGTTTCACCTCACTATCCTTGAAATTTTACCAAACTCTTTCCTTTCTGTAAAGATGGTAAAAGTACTTAACGTTCCCTATATCGCTTGGTACATGAGACCGGCGTACTTACAACTGGACAACCGAGGCTGCTACAGTTGCTTCAGGATAATTAGTTTTCAGTAAAGCAACCACATCTTCAAGTAACTCCATTTTTTGTGCGTATTTCATTGTTCAATATAGAATTTATCTTCATTACGCTATAATCTTTCAATAAACTTTTTGTAAACAAGAATTGGTATATTATACTTTTGGTGGTTGTTTGGACACATACAAAAAAATTAACAAACTCCTAATGTAAATTCAACACAACTCTAACGGGAATAATTGTTTTATAATATATATATATATATATATATATATATATATATATATATATATATATATATATATATATATATATATTCTTATGTTCTTAGAGTTGTGTAGTTTTATATTTCTGTTTAAGGTGTTTAAAACGTGAGCTGTCAAAACCCACTTTTAATGCGCTATATCTTGTTATTATGGTTCTTATTAATATTATTATTATGCGATTTATAGTTTTGTAGTTTATGTAAGAGCCTCAGTGGTTCAGAGGTAAGAACGTGTGCCTCTGAACCGAAGGGTACTGGGTTCGATCCCAGGGTTCTCCTTTCACTTTTTCAGTACAAACTGTAACATTAACCGAGGTTCTGGCATTGTATTTGAGCAAGTTGAATGTCTGCACGTTCCGCCCTTCGGAGGGGGCGTAAAGCCGACGGTCCCGTGTACATGCGATGTTGGGCACGTTAAAGATCCCTACCCTCCTTACAGAAAGGCAGGGGTTTGGCATAATTTTCAGAATAGTGAAGTGAAACTGCTCCTTGGCGTCGGTGACTGGCCATAATCGCGGAAATAGGCCGACGTTAAAGAAACAAAACACGCACGTTGTTTATGTAGTTTTGGTGTTGTATAATTTATGTAAAATATTGTTTTGTTGTTAATTTATTTTTCTAATATTCAGAGAAAGCCAAACAAAGGGTAAATGTTCTTTTCAAATATTTGAGCTTTATGACATACACTTACCTTCGATTCTTGTCTCTCTACGGCTGACTCTATTATTATCATGGGAGGACCAAAGTTGACCTAGTTATCTCTTTATTGGAACAAATAATTTCCCTCTTATCACGAATACTTTTAATCGAATAAGTAGTAAATATTTTGGAAAGTTTCATTTCGAATAAGAATTTTTCTTTTAATATTAAATTACTGTGAGACCGTTTTTTAATTTTCATTTTTTGTGTCAAATTCAACTGAAATGCTCTCTCATTCTATATATACTTAAACTATAAATACCTTAATACATTTTCTAGAACCTGTCTGTATCTCTTTGTCTTTCCAAAACTATAAAAAACAAACAAGCGCCTTTGGTTCGGATGCTATTTCAATTGTTGCATAACAAAAATCTCGAGTTAAGTAACAATGGGTCCAATGACTAATGAACTTGATGAAAGAAAATGGTCAGCAATCATTGCCCGTTATATTTTATAGTAGCTTCTTTTTCACTCCTTTCGTACAAACTTTCTACCTCGAAAGGACGCTGCTCTTCGTCTCCTTATTGAATTCTCTCCAAACTGACTTTTTCTTTTCAATGTCTCTCTTAAATTCTCTCCCAACTCACAAAATCTCTCTAAGCTGACACCGCGTTTCAAAAATTTCTACCTCTCAAATTTTCGTTTCCATGACAGTTCCCCGTTCTAACTATTATAGTTACTATGATAATTATACCATAACAAATTCTTATAACTAACATCTTATTATATTTTAACAAATTATTGTCTGTACATCTTAACATCTAAATTTCTTAGTCTCTTCTACACCACTTATTTACACTCTCTCGCGCTTATTATTAATTGCTTAATAATAACTTATATATTAAGAGGCGTATCATTGGCTATTTGAGACCATGTTGTGTTTTATTGAATTTGCCTTTTATTGTTTATAAAACGTACACAATCTCGGTACTGCATGGCACATACTTTGATGAGTGCAGATTGGAACCTGTGATGAGCAGTGATAAGGACAATTTGATTCCAATTTTTTTTTTAATATTTTGATGGCTATTAAATTTGTAATTACCAAATGTGTTGCACCGTCTCTTTTAAAATTTTGTTTTTATCGATAGTAATATCATTATAGATAAAAACAAAATTAATATATATATATATATATATATATATATATATATATATATATATATATATATATATATATATATATATATATATATATATATATATATATAAATATATGTATATATATAATAATAATAATAATAATAATAATAATTTATTGAACAATATACCTCTTTTTACAAAACAACTTACAAGATTAATCAAGAGCTTGATTGAACAAAATTGAACAAATATACATTTCTCACAAAATAACTTACAAGGCTAATCAAGAGCCTGGTTGTTCAATAACGTTAAAAGTCACCTAAGTCGAAGACTTGTTGGTGATACTTGTAACATCATTCTCTCTAAAGATAAGCTAGTGCACACTCTGACACTGTAAAGAAATACAAACAAAAACCAAAACTGCAGACGAACTCCAGCGATTCGCGGAAAATATAAAAAAAACATAACTATGCTTTTTGACTATAGATAAAATCTCTTTTACCAAATGTCTTAAGCCACACTATGGGTAACCTACACACACACACACACACACACACACATGCGCGGGCCCCACAGGTCAGACGCCAGGCACAAGAAACAACAAAATACAAAGGAAAGACCACTACACCAGCATATTAACCTCCACGACCCTGTGGATTACTTCACGATCTAGTCCAACTATCCACTTTTTTAAACCGACTTTAAAACCTCGAAGTCCATGCTGCTGGCGAATTTGGGCTGGTATAGAATTATATATTCTTACGCAAAGGTAAGCATAGGAACGCTGTGCAATTGTCTTCCTAGCTCTTTCTGTTTTAGATGCGTGTGCGCAGTGTCTCGTATTATAGTTGTGACTCAACTCCTTCAATTCACATCGATGAATATGCTGGTATACAGCAGCATTAAAGTAGAAAAGCTGCCTAATACCCAGCAGTTTTGTCTCAGCGTATAAAACATCCGTAGCATATGTGCGTTCTTTACCATAAATCACCTTGATGAGACAATTTTGAGCAATCTGTAATTGAGATATATGACACCTTGCAGCACCACCCCAAGCTATTCTAGCATATCGTAAATGACTCTCCACTAAAGAATAATATAGAGTCCGCAGGTGTTTGATGTGTAACATCTCTTTCAATACTGCAAATTTTACCATCACAGAGCGAATCTTTTTAGTTACATTTAAAATGTGGTGCTCCCATTTCATGTGTGAATCTATAGTAACACCCAAATACACCGCATGCTTCACACTTTTTATCTTCATGCCATCACATATTTCCAAGGTGGTAAAAGTTGGCAAGTTCCTTTCGTAGCATGAAAATGGTATATACACTGTCTTCGCCGCATTTACAGTCAACAATCGGTTTTGAAACCATTCCAGGATTTTTCGAAAATCCGATTCAACTGTAGATTTGAGTATATCCCATGATTCTGCGTTATAAAATATAGCAGCATCATCCGCGTATCCAACTATCTTTCCTAACGATCTAACATAAAAAAGGTCGCTTATATAAATATTAAATAATAAGGGTCCTAGAATGGTTCCTTGCGGAACACCACAGTTCATTTTTACCACATCACTCAGAACACCATATATATATATATATATATATATATATATATATATATATATATATATATATATATATATATATATATATATATATATATATATATATATATATATATATATATATATATATATATATATATATATATATATATATACAACAGGGTGTCCGTTGCAAAAGGTTGCACTAGGCTTTTCCCGAGGAATACCGATAGTTTCGAAAATTCTTAAAACACGTCGATTTTTCTCGCGTAAACACTCGTTTAGACCTTAACACTGGTTAGAATTTAACCCTGACTTTACCGCCTTAATTTGAATAGGAAGATTAGGTCGAGTGGCAATATTTTGGAAAGCTTTTTTGATTCTCTATTCAAAGCTGCGAGTTTAAAATTTATCGGTTAGTTTTTGGTGAATTTTCATTCACTTTTGGAAAATTTCTTCAAATTAACGCAAATTAGGGCCCCTAGAGCCCAAATCCAAGGTCAGTAAAAAGTATATATATATATATATATATATATATATATATATATATATATATATATATATATATATATATATATATATATATATATATATATATTTGTGTGTGTGTGTGTATCCAATCGATAACTCAAAAAATACTTCACCAATCGAAACCAAATTTGGCAATTCCCTTCATTCTGTCAATAGTTTGGATGAGTTCATTAGACCGTTTTGGCACTTAAATATTTTTAGAAAAAATGCAAGAAACTGTTTGAAGACGCAATATCTTTTTAATTACTGGAAATATTAAACTAAAACTTAACAAGCACGTACGAATTGTACAAGTGGTCCTACGGACCAAATTTGAACTGAATTAAGATATCTTGAGTTATAAAATAAAAAATCGATAATCTAAGATATGACCTTAAATTACCTCTAAACGGGTGCTTATATGTTAGACAAGGTCAGAGAGATGAATCAGGGTTTCGCAGCCATTTAAAAGAAAATCTCCAAATTAAGTTTTAAGCGAACAGGCTACGAAAATATGTCACAATAAACAATCGGCGGGGTTGCCATTTACGACAACTCTCATCTAAATCTGTAGATGTCAGAAAAATGTAAATAGATAGAAATTTAAATAAAATTGCGTCAACTTGCTTAAAAGCAATCTAAAACTACGTTTTACTATGTATAAATATTAAGCTTCCTATTTTCACGGTACTTAAAAGCCTTCTCCATCTCTCTAATTCAATCTGACAACACAGCTATTTGTCATTTGTTAACTGACAGGAGTCATGAGAGAAACGTGTAAGTTCTTCGCATAACCTCGAAATCGACTCCGCTAATACCTTAGAATCTCAGAATATAAAACAACTACCGATATTTTAAGGATGACACAAATAGTAGGTAAATAATAACCCATCTTTTCGTTTTAACATATTTTTAACAAATGCTTTTGGCCGTTGATTGTCACTGTAGTATATTATGATTTTAACATCATATCAAACAAATCAGAAGATGGTTGTGTACATCAGATTCAGGTTCTTAATCAATGCCTGTAGGTACTGTATTACCAAAATGAAACAAAATTACTTCAAGAAGAAATAATACCTAGGATACCTAGGTACTTATGGTTTTCTTTACTCTTAGCTTTTACTCTTTATGGAACATTTGAAGTGAATGAAACTACATCATACCATAAATCAGTTAAAATTACATATATAATCAGATGTACAGTGTAAATTTTTAAAATATTAATTTCAAAATTTTATATTGTTTATATTTATTTTATTTTAAAAAAGTATGGATACAGTAATAGTAAATAAGTGTTTTTTTAATTGACCTTATCTGTCAATTTTTTTGAAGAAACTCGAATAACTCAAAAAACCTCTTTTTTACCAATAATGTCTCAATATATATATATATATATATATATATATATATATATATATATATATATATATATATATATATATATATATATATATATATATATACAAAGTATGGGTTTCAGCGATTTGAAGAAAATGTTACCTTCTTTTAAATATTCACTCTAGTAAATCGTTTATTAAAACTAGTGGTTTAAATTCAAGATGAAAACTGAAAATGAACATTTCCTAACATGAAAGTGTGAAATAAATAGCTTTTCTATGATAACATAATGGCAGGGGGAGTTAATAATATTGCCATAAATTTGGGTAAACTCCCACAGGCTTTCATCCAGACGATCGGTTTCAGTTTTTCTCATAATGTTACGAGGTATTAAGTTTCTATGGAATGCCTAAGAGAAATCTGAGTATTAGAGTTACGTCAGTTTAAGGTTGACAGGGGTCGATCATAATTGACTTAGTTGGGTGCCTCGTGCCGTTGCGACTAAGTTTTCTCAACACGCTCCAAATTTAGCGTCATTAACACAAACTGAATACGGTTATTATAACCTGCTGCTATGTTTGATCAATAAATATTTTGATATTGCTACATGAATAGGCTTTGCGTTTATGTTACACCCAGGAAATTATAACTTTAGTTGAGATATAGATGTCATCAGCAGCTTTCCACAAACTTTTCTAAAGAAGAACGTTCTCAATTAGACGCATATGCCTTTTTGTGTTTCCTCAAGAGGTGCGTCTGAATGATGTAAGTAATCTAAATAGTTTTGACTTTGTTTGTTTCTGTAAAATTCGATGGTGTATCAATTAAGCTCATTTTATGTAAGGTAATGAATTTCAAAATTTATTAATAAATAACGAAAATAACTTTACCAACTATAAATTTAGATCCTTGTTTCTCTGACAAATAAATCAGCTAATATGGGGAAAATCGTCCTAAAATGGCATATCTATTATTAATAATAATAATAATAATAATAATAATAATAATAATAATAATAATAATAATATTAATAATAACAATAACAATAAGCCGAGAGAATAAAACGAAACCTACATGTATGCTACATCGACTACAATAAAGCATTTGATTCTGTACCCCACGATTGGTTAAAAAGGTACTTGAAATCTACAAGATCTGCCCAAGGATCAGAAACATCCTTCAACATACCATGACTACTTGGAGAACAAACATATGGATGACCAATAAAAATTGTGGAAAAGTGCAGATCTGGAGGGACATTTTTCAGGGGGACTTCCTGTCGCCGGCGTGGTTCTGCTTGTCACTGAACCCCATGTCGACTGTCCCAAACAAAACTGGAGCCGGGTATAAACTCAATATGAAAAACCGAAGAATAATATCCCACTTACTATACATGGATGAACTTAAATTATACTCTGAGACACAAGATAAGCTCCACTCACTGATTAATACTGTTAAAATCTTCATATAAAAATGTCGTTTGGACTCGACAAATGTGCTATAATCAACGTCAGGAGAGGGGCAGACAAAAGTCCCCAACAGCCCCTCTGTGATATTGAACAACTACCGCTTGAAGAAACATGTCGCTACCTAGGGAGTCCTCAAACCTAGCGCGTGGATCATATCCGGCTAAAGTGAGATTTCCACAAGAAATATAGAAAGCGAGTCACAAAGATCATAAATACTACGCCTTTCGGAGGTAACCTCTGTGCTGCTATCAACTCAAAGGCGGTATCAGTATCGACATACTCTTTTGGAGTTTTCAAATGGTCTAACACCGACTTGGGTGAACTGTACAGACTCACAAGAAGGCTTCTTACGAAATTCCGGTGCCTTCACACCAACTCATCCGTTAGAAAACTCTACACACCTCGGAAACAAGCCGGCAAAGGATTAATCCATATAAAGTACCTCTGTTTTAAGCAAGAAAGAATCATGGGACAACATTTTCTTGTATCGCATAATTAACTGATGAAGTTCGTGCGAGGATAAGGATTATACCCCACTTAGGCTGGATCAGCGCAACTATGAGTTGGACGTCCCAACTAACCAGGACAGTGTGGTCCAGTGAACTGACCAGGCTATGCACGAAAGGTACCCCAAACACCTGCAGGCAGATAATGTTGATAAAACCTCTTTGCTTATATGGTTGGTTGGGGGGCAACTCTACCCGGAGACGGAGAGTTTTGTAATGGCTATTTAGGATAGGGTTGTAAAAACTACAAAGTACGAGAAGCATTGTCTAAAATTAGAAGTGGTGGATAAATGTCGAAAATGCGCAGCTGTTGGAGACACCATTGAACACGTCATGGCAGCATGTCCTGCCCTCTCAGACTTAGTTTACTTAGGCCGGCATAACCAGCTCACTAAGATTATTCACCAACAAACTGCTTTGAAATACACCCTCCTGAACCCGTCAACAACACCAGCCTACTACAAGTATTCTCCGGAGACGGTGCTGGAGTCGGCGGACTTTCTTCTGTACTGGGACCGACCCATGATAACGGACCGCACTGTGCACGTCAATAGGCCAGACATTGTCCTAATAAATAAACAGATGAGTCTTGCTGTGATCATAGATATTGCTGTACGGCTGTCCCGTAACATTCAGAAAACTGAAATTGAAAAGATCACCAAGTATGAAAAATTGGCATATGAAATAAAAACCTATGGAAACTCCAGAAGGTGCCTATAAATTCTTTCGTAAGGTCGTCGGAAGGAATAGTCACCAAAAATTTCATGGGAAATCTAAAGGAACTTGGATTACCAAATAACATCCCCAACGTAGGGCAGAGGGCGGTTCCGCTGCAAACATGTCACATAGTCCGAAAATTCCTCAGTTAAGTTGCGACCTCAAACACGACTGCTGTGTTGGAGCACCAGAATTCAGACTGTAATAATAATATCGGCATAATGAGATATAATGAATTTCATCCTCATCTACCGAGCCGATCCTCAAATCGCGCACGGTGGGTCGGTCATAAGGTTTCCAGTAGTAATACGTGTTACGTTTATATGAAATATTAATAATAATAATAATAATCCTATTTATCCTCTTTTTCCTTAACCATGTTACCTTACTCCTTTCTCCATCCCCTACCTGGGCCACCAGGGTTAATTGGTGGCATAACCATGGAAACGAAGCAAAACCAAAGCCTCGGAAAAATGCCGATGCATGGGGATCGCCAGGGCACGTTTGGAGCCGGCGCTGGACATGGCAGCATGCGGGACGTAGGTGGCGGGGTGCTGATGAGGCGGGTCCCTGTCATGAAAGAAATTACAGCCCAAAATCAACAACAGGGGAGCCTAGTAAGACCAAGAGTTCTACCCACTGAGGATGTTGCACAGGAAAATACGACAGCGCTCACACAGATGGGATTACCAAGACGGCGCATGAAACGGACGACGATGGATATGAACGAAACAATTATGCGCATTTACTACAGAGTAACACGACCGGATATAGGCAACAACTTCACACTGCATTTCTCCAAATGTACTTACACATACAGGTGACTTAACAGAGAGTAGCGGATCAGTATCGTGTCATACTTAGGAAAAACCTTATTCCACAAACGACACTGAATACCAACAAACAGGAAGTTGAATATAAAATTAATAACCTAGCGGTTACGGAAAATAACGAGATGTTGTTTGATGGTAATAATCGGCAACCTGTTAATACTGAGCAAGAAAACACGTCTAGGGTACGCAAGAAAATGAGGACCTCATCAACAAATTGTCCACAGAATTGTGCAGTCGCGGGGTATTAACGAACAAATCCTCTGAGTAGACCACCATTACCTAAGCTAAATCATCTAGAAAGCTGGCAATTATATTGGAACTTTTGAACAGAATAATTTTGCCATCGCACCTTCTAGAGATCAACACATTTGATCACATGCATACGCTGATTTACTTTGCAGCAAGTGCAGCAATTTAAATTCTAGGCTTTAAGATTTCTGATCGAAAGTCCAATGACAGACACTCGCGTCAAAGAGTGCCCCCGTGGGAAAAAGGTTAGGTCGAAAAAAATTGGACAACTGACGCAATACATTGGGGGAGTAGACAAGAAAATTGCAAAAACTAGTAGAGGATATAATAGACCGAGTTCGACAACACTCATCACAAGATCCAGTCAACCACACTGCACAATAACAGAAGCTTTCTATATATGCAGAACGCTTGAGGAGATATAAAGCGAGCAATAATAGGAAGTGTCACAACAAATTTTTTGAACGCTCTGAAAGGACCATTTACCGTCAGCTTAATTTAGCTACTAGTGCAGCCACTAATACTTTTTCAAATAAGGAATACTTTTTCAAATAAGGAACAAATTGAAGAGTTCTGGAAAAGTCAACTAGTCACACCAACCTCCTGCAATATTGGCGCCAGCTGGGTTAACAAGGAACACTGAGCTTGTCAGCGTTATAAACAAATGCATCGTAAGCCGCTTACCACAGATGAACTCTCTGAGGTTATTAAAGAGCTTCATAATTGGAAGGCACCTGAAGAAATTTGGGTGTACACATTATCTATTAGCGGTGTTAATTAATGATGTTATACTTGTCTGCACGTTCCGCCCTTCCGAGGGGTCGTAAAGCCGTCGGTCCCGTGTCCATGCGATGTTGGGCACGTTAAAGATCCCTACCCTCCCTATAGAAAGACAGGGGTTCGGCAAAATTTGCAGGATAGTGAGGTGAAACTGCTCCCTGGCGTCAGTGATTGGCCATAGTCGCGGAAATAGGCCGACGTTAAAGAAACACAACACACATACACACTATATATATATATATATATATATATATATATATATATATATATATATATATATGTAATGTGTATATGTATGTGTGTGTGTGTATATACATCATGTCAACTAAATCTCTTAGCTCTATGTGGACCACAAGCAAGTGGGGGAGAAGGAGCTTGTTTTCTAGCCCCAATGTTTTGCAGGTGGATTGATCCCACCCTCGCTAATTAGCGTTGAAGAAGAATATGTTGAAGATGTGGACGGTATGTGGACTGTATTTATAACTCTAGGTGCACTGGATTCCAGAATATTTCAATAATACACTTTTTTATATTTATATATGTTGTATTGTTCCTATATACACTTTGAACCTACATTTATTTACAATTTGCGGTTTTACACTTTATTCAGGAGATTTCACAATCTTATTAGCTGCTTGCTATTGCATTTAACTGCGCGTATACTTTCTAATTTCGAAGAAAACACTGACTTTTCACTGTATCACTCTACGAACGGATTTTCTGTAGGAAGATTTGAGCTTGAGCTGAAGTGGCGTAATCACACTAGCGATGTTTAGGTAGAAGATCGGGATCTTAGAAGACCCAAAAAGCGATGAAGATGAGACTCGTTGTAGAGCGGCACTTTAGAACTGAACGGGCTTAAACACACGAGCGATGGTTAAGTGGAAGATTTGGAACTCAAGGAGCGAAGAAGGAGCGAAAAAGATTAGATCTGGCGTAGAACTGACTTAAACACGCGAGCGGTGTTTAAGTAGAAAATTGGGAACTCGGAGTCCCAAGAATTTAAGAAAAGAAGATTCAACGTAGAACTGACTTGTATCTTGCGAAAAGCTTGCTTTTATCGAGCTTTCGCGTAACGCTAGGTCACGTAGTTGACATAACATAATGTAAGTAATACAGATTGGCCAACTAGGTAGAAGCATTATTCCTAGTGAAGAAATTCCACTGGGTGTATCTAAAGAATACGTCAAAGACAGCTAAAGCTATTTACAATAAAGAACCTAAGGGTATATAAGTATTCTTTGTATGGCATTGTTCATGCGTAAACCTAATGCGATACAGACGTCTAGAGGATAAAGATTACCAGCAAATTGGAAAAGATTGTGAAATCCAGAGATAAATAATTCCAGGTAGAAACTTAAAGGATATTGCAATTGAATGAAAATAAAGAGACAGGGGCGTACCAATTATGTTTCTCCAAAAGCAAGTAGTTTGTGTTTGTTTTGAATTAATGATTGCTAATGTTTTAATTGTATAATATTTATCTCTCCTTGAAGTGTACGCTTTTGAAAATTATGTGTGATCCCATGTTTATTTCTATAAAGATTTGCCCTTGTTATACTGGTCTCCTATTAAATAAGACGACACTCTATATATCAGTCCCCGACTATAAACTTGAGTTAGAATTTGGCACAAAAGCTAGTTGCCATATTATCCCATATTAAAACTAAAAAAATTTTGTGAAAATTGAAATTAAGAATAGTTATATTTCCAATCTCAATTGACGACATTTCAACGGGCCAATTACTTACGTGTTTTTTTTATTGATAAATCGTCACCTTTTTTTCGCATGATATACGCACGCAAATTATCCGTTTTACACGCATGCATATTTATATAAATATGTACGCGCACATCTCATACATATATTCATGGTTATACATACATATTAATATGCAGTAGGCTTATTTAGTACGAGCCGGTTCATATCATACGATATACAACTTGATCATTAAATGTGTATTAAATCTCGGGCACGAAAATCTGTTCCAACTTTAGCTCTGCTCGTATGATAAATGGCCTGAGTTGGAAAGAAAAATAGAACTAAGGAATATGAAATGTCACGGTAGTCAACTAAACAGCACGACATCGATTATTATGTATAACATGGATTGACAAGCGCTAGCTACGGACAAGTGGTACATACGGGAAATCTACTGGAGGTACATCATAATATTACATACGTGTTTTTAGTGCATTTTCTTCTTCCCGACTTCTGAATTTTGAAAAAATTTATTTAAATGACCGCGAACTAGGCACCCTAGAACCCATATCCAGGGTCAGTTTCAATTTTTATGTTTTGTGTTTTCTTTCGAAAAAAAAATATATCTCCGGAAATAATAAAGTGAGGGCAACCAAATTTAGTAAGCTGGTTTCTGTCATAAAGTGTATCCTGTGTACCAAACTTCAGATTTTCACCTTGAAAAGGAAAAAAGTTAGAGATCAATTAATTTTTAATTAATTAAATCTGATTTAAGAAAATTCAAACGTCAAAATTGATTGAGTACGAATGAGAGTGAAAAATACTACAAGAAATGACTAACAGGCTCCTAGATATGTGTCAAAGGCGTTATTTTGTTTGATTTTGTTATAATATGAGCAAAAAATCTATTGTAAATCGAAATAGTTTTATGTAAATTTTAAAACATTGGGCAAATGTACGACGGGATATAGCTGCTAGTAGACACATGTCGAGTATAGTTCAGTGGTCTAAGTCCCTGTAAATCCGATAATAAAACTCAGTTGACTTCTGCATGACCAGTTTGAATCCTAGTTAGTGACTTACTTTTTTCAATTTTTTTAGTCTCATTTCACTTTACCGTTATCTAATTAGTTTGTTGTTATTCCGATTTTTTAGCGAGTTTTTTTATAGAAGATAATTAGGCAAAGCGGAGATGAAAGTTTTAAGACATCATTCAATTTGAATAGCATATCTGGTTGTTTCTTCTTGCCCTAACTTAGTGAAACCGTCCCATATTTAATACAACCGTAGCTTTTTCCCGTTGCTTGACAAGTGCTTGTTTTAGTGAATTTTCTTCAGAAACGAGTTGCAAAGTTTTGAATTTTGGAAAAAATTCTTCAAATGAGCGCGAACTAGGCCCCCTAGAACCCTTATCCGGCGTCAGTTTCAATTATATATATAAAGGGCGAACAATTTACCAAAACTTAAGTCTGTAAGTTTAAAGACAAAAAAGTTAGAGGCATTTAAAGAAAAAAATAGGGTTTTCCTCCAGACGTAAAAAGTCGCGATTTGAAACGTCAAAATTGGCAACATTTAGACAAAGAACCTGAAAGAAATACGTATACTGCAAACCCTTAAGTTTCAGCTTCATTTTAATAAAATATTTCCAGAAAATTTATTTTAAATAGACACTTTATCTGATGCTTTGGAAGTAGTTTTAGTTAAATTTATGGTTTAGCGGTCTATAATTTTTAGCTAATTTTCGTAAAAAAATTCGTAAAGTGGAAGCCGCGGCTTTTGAATTCTAAAAATATTTATTCAAATAAGCGCAAACTAGGTCCCCTAGAATCCATATCCGGGTTCACTTTCTATTAACATATATACAGGGTGACGCATTTCGAATTTCGAAATTTTTGAGGGTAGGGTAGATTTTTGAAAAACCAATTTTGCCTGCTTAAGAAAGAGTTACTAAAACTGACCGAAAACTGTGTTCTGCGATTTTTTTAGCGTCAGTCAATTTCCATGGCTATAGCCGATCACCAACACCAAAGAAGAGTTTCATCTCACTAAAAATTTCACTGAACCCCCCGTTTCTGTAGTACTATGATTTTTAAGGTGTCCAACATCGCATGGTCCACGTGATCGACGACTTTGATCGAAGGCCGAAGGACAAAACTTTTAAGCACTCAACTTGCTCAAACACATTGCTGGTAAATTTACAGTATGTGCTGTAAAAGTGAAATCACCCCCCTAGAGTGAATCGAACCCAGGATCCCAAAGGAACACATTCTTACCACTAGATCACAGAGTGTGCAATGTACAAAGTTATTCGTAGCTTTAGAATTTAGTATCTCATAAAATACCATTCTAGATTATTGATTTGGTTCAAAAATTCAAAATTTTTTAAAATTGCTCCAGCATTTGAAAACGTTCTGTATCTGCTATTATTAATTTAAGACTGAAATAAAAAAGTATATAGTGAAGAGTTCTTTTTAAACAAGAAATTTAAGTTTTACATTAAGCCTGTCCGTTTTGCTATATCTATCTGAATTTTTTAAGTATCTGAAAAATATTGAAATAACGACTCTAATTGTATTTTAAATAATTTGATTATGCCTGAAGTAATAAAGATATAAACGTCTAAAAAATTAAGAACTGGAATTGGAAACTTAACCGAATTTTCGCTGATTAATCAATACACCCAGAAGACAAGGAATAAATTCTGGAGTGATTTTTATATAACTTTCCCAATATCTCATAGAAGTGGGTTTTGCAAATCACACAAATAAAGCTGTCCCGACCTATATTCCTGTGATATAGTAAAACCATTTAGCAAGAACAGCGTGGAATGTAAGAAATGGATACTATACTTCACATATCGACCTGTCAAAACTTTATTCGCTAACCTCAAATTGATATATCTGACAGAACTCTACTAGTATCATATATTTTCTATCTGCGTAACATACTATCATTGAATAAATTTTGCTTTTTTCATTTTCCTCTAAAATAAGATGCTGAAGTGCCAATATACGAGGCTTGTTCAATTGAAACCCATCTTTGATCAGGTCAGCCTTGGAAACAGTTGTAATCACTCAACTGACGTTTTGCAATGTTAGTTGTGTTTGTAAACATCACACTGATCAGTTCCTATCATTTATATTTGACAGCGATTTTAGATATAGTGACTTTAAAATGGCGTTTGCTGTTAACAATCCGTCCAAGTATAATCAGCGTGCGGTCATTTAATTTTGATGCGCTGAAGGTTTGCAACCGTTGCAAACTCATAAGCGAATGCAAGCAGTGTATGGAAACGCATGTTTTGCGTATCCAACTGTCAATAATGGTGTCGGAAATTTAAGAGTGGAAGAGAGGAGACGAATGGTAAACCGCAACCATTGAGTACTGCATCAACAGACAGGAATCTGGTATGTGTAGAAGGCCTGATTAGAGCAAATCGTCGACTGTCAATCAGAGCAATTTCAGAAAATGTTTGTGTGAGTATAGGATCTGGCCATAGTATCATACACAAACTGGGTTACAACAAAAGGCGTTAAAAGGTAATCGTTTTCAGTCGGACAAAGAAGTACAAAATGCCGTAAAAGAATTATTCGAGCAGCAGCCACAAGAATTCTTTAAGCAAGGTATGCATCGGTTGGTGAAAAAGTGGGATATGTGCCTTAATAATAGTGGTAATTATTTGTAAATATATTTGCCAATATTTTTTTTCTGAACCAGAAATGGGTTTTAATTGAACAAGCCTCGTATTACATCAGTAACCTTAAAAATCATTTTTTTTATTCTTTAGGAGGGGCACTCGGTAGAGGGCTACTTGTGCCACAACACCAATTCAATGTAACTTCTCTCAATTATTTTTATTAAACAATAAACGCCGATAGAAATAATTATATCGCTCCATCCTAAATCTTTTGTTTGTAATTAAAAAAAACTGGTTTTATAATACGTATAACAGTGGGTTTACACCCAATATAGACTCAAGATATAGTTCCTTCTAAAAAACCGAAAATGTAGACAGAATAGGTAGATAGATAAAAAGATAGATATTTATTGCACTTTAGCTGTCAGTATACAACAGTTGTGTTCATCAAAAGCTACATACACAACTACTGCAACAAGGCCTAAAGCACACAAAATATATACAATTTTAAAAGCTACATATAAACCTACACATCAATTTAACAGTACAAGAAAAACAATAGAATAAAACTCAGGTCAATGCACGGCGTTTATGAACGTATATTTATATTGAAAAAATTTACGTTTTAAGGACTCAAAAATATCTTACCCTGATTTCTAAACCGTCGCGGCTCGTTAATTTACCTCAAAGTACGGGGCAGGTAATTATACAATCTTGTGGCAGCATAGTATGGCGAGTGCTCGTAACCAGCCGATCGATGTCTAGCAATATTGACAGTAATATATATATATATATATATATATATATATATATATATATATATATATATATATATATATATATATATATATATATATAATACTGTTAATATTGCACATAGCATTGGTGGTCATAAACAAGACTATGGAGGACTATGGACTGTTCCTGATATAATTTGGCAGCTGAAGGTTTGGAGATCAAAGTTTATCAAAATTGTGTTTTGGTGCAAGCACAAGCCTATGCTTTTTGTAAGGCACGATGTAAAATTAAACTATAACGCAATATATATATATATATATATATATATATATATATATATATATATATATATATATATATATATATATATATATATACTTTATTTGTTTGCTGTACGTCTGTGATTTCTTATTGGTTTGCGTGGACTGCAGTTTCGAACCGTCCATGTGTGTGCTGATGATGAACCGGGACGGTTCGAAACTGCAGTCCACGCAAACCAATAAGAAATCACAAACGTACAGCAAACAAATAAAGTGTATATTTAAAAGTGATTACAGTGTAGTGCAATATTCCTAAATATATATACTTATATAACTTTCACAAATAACCCGAAATTGTTTCTATGAAAATTAGCTACCACAACGCACTTGTTTGTGTCCAAACTTTTTTTAAATAATGACATCATTTACAATTTCATTTGGTCCTTGTTCTCCTTCTCTACGTATTATTTATAAAATTGTACAAATATATAAGCTAGGGTCAGTTTTTGCCAGATCTTTTGATATCCGTGATATATATTTTTAGTTACGAAAGTAGTGCAAATATTTATCGAATAATACAGTGCAGATTTGCATTTTATAAATATTTTTCCCATTTGAAGAGGAAATAACTTACATTTGTTATTTAAATTAATGCACGAGTTCTATTTATAAATGATTAATTAAAAAGCAGCATGCTAGGAAAGGGAGGTTAAAGCATATATAATCAATACATTGGTACAACTAAATATAGTTTGCCATAATACGTAGCAAGAGTAAGTTATATTTATCATATTTTTTTGACAGGAAATAATTTGAATTTCGCTTGTGAACTATTCTAAATATTTCAAAGCATGCACATTTTACACGGCAGAAATATCAGCATCTTAAGCATACTACCCGAACCAACGATCGTGAAATTTCTGCAACAAATATCGCAGCTGAGAGACGACATGAAATTAAAAATTTGCCAAGTGATTGTTGTTTAACTGGGGGATTCAATCAATTTTTAAAATACACTATATTTGAAGCTTGATGAACGGCCCCAACTACAGTTTTAGCACAGCATGGATATAATATGCTGTGGTCTTAGACTGAAACTGTAGCATAATATCGTAGAAATGTAAACACAATTTATTCAAATCCCTATTAAACTAAAATAGTTTCTTTTGTCTTTAAATTTAAACATAGGTCGTCATATAACACCCAAACAGTCGCTGAAGATATTTCAATGCAAATTGTTACGTATACTTTTAATGTGATATCCCGGGCATGAATCCGGTGTCAAGTATCATGTAAACAAAACGTTAGGTAACGTATCCTTATACAGCACAGTGGAAGCGTGCTTGTCTTCTACTCAGAAGGTTGCGTGACCGATTCCAGCTTGATGAATGTATGTTTTTTTGTTTTATTTTGACATTTGGAGAAACAATAGTACACTAATTTCATAAGTTTTGAATAAGATCTCATTTTTCTTTAAAACGCCTGAATAACTTTGTCACCTTTGAGTCTAAAATTATAATTTTCAGCGACATTTTGTAATTGTTGATATTTAAAAAATCGGTTGATTAGGTTGATTAAAAAGAAATCATTCTGGCGGTTCATAAGATAAAATAACTGCTACGTTTATAATTTGGCAGAGACTTTACTTTTCTAAATATGAATTAAGTTGAAGTTTAATTAATTTAAATTAATTTTCTCAAAAAATAACAAAGTTAGGGCAACTAAATTTGGTACGTGGGTTTATATTATAAGGTCGCAATTTAAAAACGTCAAAATTGGCAACTTTTAGGCACAGAACCTGGAAGGAAGACGGGTTAAGTCGAGAAAATATTGCAAGAGGAGATTTTTACAAACTCTTAAGTTTCAGTTCCAACTGTCATTTTCCTTTATTTTACTAAAATTTTTCTAGAAAATTCATTTCAAATAGACCTTTTCTCTGATGCTTTGTCAGTAGCTTTAGTTTTAGAGTTTATGGTTTAATAGTCTATCAGTTTTTGCGAATTTTTGTAGAAAAAATTCGTTAATGAGAAAAGGCGACTTTTGTATTTTGAAAAGATTTCTTCAAATGATCGCAAACTAGGACCCCTAGAACCCATATCCGCGGCTGGTTGCAGTTTTTATATGTTTACATATATACAGGATGATGCATTTCTGCAGTAAAGCTCAAAATCTCCGTTATTATACAAGATACGATGTTTATTATATGGTATCTTGAGCTGCATCTTAAAAAATTATTTTAACAGGCTGGCCCATATATCGTTGATGCTACAAATTTTCATTTTTTTTTTTGGACATCCTTTATATCAGTGCATTTTTGCATTTTTCGTTGAATTATAATGGAAAATTTGATGGCGTTCACAGTTTTCAAATTATTTCAATTGTTTTACAGCTTCTAACATTTTTGGCACATACCAAAAATTATAATACGGCGCTTTAACCAATAGATAACAGATTCCCATTAAAAAATAACATGCCGTATAATTATAGCGTACAATTCTTATGAAAATTCACTACTATAACGCACTTGCTGCGTCTCGACATATTATTTCTTATTTAAGTAGACAATGGTACTCAGAAATGTTCACATTAATGTTATTTATTTTATTTCTCTAAATAGCTTTTATTATTTTATTGGGATCCAGTTCATTCAACACACGGTCCTTGACACCAGCTTCTGTTAATATAAAAGCATTCACTTGTGCTGCGTCAAATTTATATACAACATATTGGAAACGTATTTCCCGAATACAAAAAATCTTTTTATATTGATAACCGTCATTGATGTCAATTGGTTCGTTTGATCGAGCTCGAAATCACATCAGATTCTCTCAAATGAATAGAAAATAAAACGGCGAGCCCGTCTTATTCGGGTCCTAATTTTATAGTGAAAAATCTGAGGCCGTAGTTGGTCTTTCGACACTGGTGGGTTCGATTAATTTATTATCGGGAATAGGAGCTTTTGCTTAATGTAAACAGGCCCGCAGGAGTATTACTACAATGTTTCACTTTGCATTCATTAAAGCAAGGAACGGTTCGTTTCACCTTAGCCTACTGAATGAAGTGGTGATAAATTTTGTATTACTAAACTCTAGCAAATGGAGCCAGGTACATTTATTATTCTTGGATATCGTAGGCAAAACAACAGGCTAATACTAATGAAAAATAAGTTTGTTTTATGATTTATTGTTTAAAACTATAGGGTGATTCTGCTTTCAAATACATATTCTTCTTGTCATGTTTTTAGTAAAGTTAAAAAAAAACAATGAGGAGATCGCGACTTTTGATTTAAAAATTTTGTTTTAAATGAGTGCAGAACACATATCCGGTAAAATTCATAAGTCGCGGTCTTCTCAATAACGATTTTTTTCTACGAAAATTAGCTAAAATATAGACTATTAAACCATAAACTCTATAGCTGAAACTACTGCCAGAGCATCAGAAAGAGGGTCTATTTGAAAAGAATTTTCTGACAATATTTTAATAAAATGAAGGACAATGATGGTTGAACCTGAATCTTAAAGCTTTGAAAACACACTTCTTACGTTTACATAATGCGCATTTGTTCCAAATTAGTTGTCTGAAAAAAACTTATCCAAGCCGTTTACAAAAGGAAGGTACACACCACATTTCATTATCATCGGCCCATTATTTTTTGAGTTATCGATACGATATATATATATATATATATATATATATATATATATATATATATATATATATATATATATATAGGGTGGCGCATTGGAAACGAAACAGACCGATTTGCGTCCAGAGAAATTAATTTTTTTTTTAAGAAACGCTGAAACACGTCAATTTTAATATTTAGTGGGACATGTTTTGACATCAAACTCAACTTTGTCACATCAACCCCTTAAGGGTAGTGATAACAACCCTTATATTTTAAATAGAGAACATGCGTCGAGTGTTACATCATTCGGAAGCTATTTCTTTTCTGAATTCAGCACACTAATCTTTTTGGAAGTTTTATTATCTCGTTTAAACATTATTCACAGTTGAAGATGCAAAAACGCATTTCACTCATTCCGATAAGAAATGTGCTGATAGTCAATGTTTTGTTGGTTTATAAACAAAAAATTGACTATCAGAAAATTTCTTATCGGAATGAGAGAAATGCGGTTTATTATTTCAGTTTATCGGTCGGTTTGATACTTGATAGTACTACCAAAAATTAATTTCACAATGGTGTATTCTGTAGAAGCAAGAGTTGAAATAATTACTCTTTTTTTTTAACGATGACTGTGCCAACCGTACCGCAAATTTGTTTAATGAACGACATCCGAGCAGACATGTTAACAGTAAATACATTTTGGAGTTAGTTGCAAAATTTCGACAAAGTGGTTCAGTAGCCAACAAAAAACGAGATCCTGAAAGTTAATTTCCGGTTAGAAATGACACTACTGAGATTGAAGTTTTAGAACAAAATGCTGCAGACCCAACTTTGAGCACGAGAAAATTGGCCACTGTTTCAAACATCAAAAGAAGAACTATTCAGCGAATATTGAAGCATCATAAATTTCATCCGTATAAAACTCATCTTGTACAACAACTGAATGAAGATGATTTTGATCGGGGGCTGGAGTTTTGTGAAGTTATGATTGCACGAATAGCTGATAACAGGAACTTTCTGTTTAATATCTGTTTTTTAGGCGAGTGTACGTTTTTATTAAACTCTACAGTCAATCGTCATAATTTTCGTTTTTGGGCAGATAATAATCCAAGAAAATTTCACGAAGTCCACACTCAAACTCCACACAAATTGAATAGTCTGGACTGGCATTTTTAGAGACAGTTTAATCGAACCATTTTTTCTTGATGGCAATTTGAGTGGCTAAACGTATTTGGAGTTACTAGAAGAGATCGTTTACCCTCTACTAATTGACCTTGTTGAAAATGATGATCGCTATCAAGAAAATCAATTAGTGTTTCAACAAGATGGAGCTCATCCGCATTTTTCACAACGTGTTAGGGAGTTTTTGAACAGAGAGTTTCCAGGGCAATGGATTGGGCGTAGTGGTGCTATTGAGTGGCCTCCTAGATCACCGGATTCAACTCCTTTAGACTAAAGTAGAATTTACGCAACAGAACCGGAGTCTCTGGAAGAATTACCACGACGTATTGTTGAAGAATGCCGTCTAGTAACTCCACAAGAATGTCAGAGCTCGTTTTGAACAAAATTTGTACTTTTGTATGGAAGCGGGTGGTCAACTATTTGAACACTTACTTAACTGAATAAATATTTTTGAACGTTTGGTTTTGTTTTTTAGTTTTTTTTAACAAAAAAATGACTAATTAGTGCATTTCTTATCACTATTCACTATAAATGAAATACGTTCTTGCAACTCCAACTGTGAATAATTTCTAAACGAGTTAATAAAACTTCCAAAAAAATTTGTGTGCTAAATTTAGCTCCCATGTTCCCTATTTAAAATATAAGGGTTCTTATCACCACCCTTAATAGGTTGATTGACAAAGTTGAGTCTTATGTCAAAACATATCCCACTCAATATTAAAATTGACGTGTTTCAGCGTTTCTTAAAAAAATTTATCTGGACGCAAATCGGTCTATTTCGTTTTCAATGCGCCACCCTGTTGATATATATATATATATATATATATATATATATATATATATATATATATATATATATATATTGTTATAGAATCGTGTTTTATGCTAGGGTTGTTAGTCCCACGTTGGGGCGCTAATTGATATTGAATGGAGTTTTATTAATGACGAATTAAAAAACTACAAAGATTGGGAAGAAAATTGTTAGGTGATTATTATATAAAAAAAATTTAAGAATTAAGATTTCCTTTAGGTTTGAAGCAAGAACTTCAAATGCAAAAAGTTCAAATAGACAATCTACTGGAGTAAGAGGTCAACCGGACATCACGGAAACTCAGAGTAGAGCAAGTTCCAGGAAATAAAACTACGTGAGTAAAGTAAAAAAACTTACCTTTATTGTGCGACACATCCACAGCTTCAAAAGAGTAGTAAATAACTCGCCAAAAGTATCATAAATCAAACGAAAATAAAGGGGCCCCATCGAGAAAACAACCATCTTGGTTTGCATTTGCAATATCAAGGTACTTACAGGGTCATCTCTTGACCATAAAGACCCATAACCGTACCCAGCCAGTGAAGGAACTCGTCCATTAACTGCGCGTCGTAATAAAGCATTGCATAAACCATACGAATACCAATAGGTGTCGTTACCTCTGGGTTTATGAAGTGCGTGAGACTCGTCTAGATATATAAAAGTGTTGTTAAAATTTAAGCAGATAATACTGATCAGTTTTTTTGGGGTTTTTCATTATTAAAAAAAGATTAAAGAAAGAGCTCTAAATTCAAAAATTTAAAGTACAGTATAAGTAGTAAGTAAGTATTAGGTTTTTGTCAGTTGTCTTTGCTTAATAAATATTCAAGTTCTGCGTGCATTTAACATCATTTCTTTATTTTGCTTTATAAGCATATAAGTATTTGGTAAGAAACAACAAAAATCAGAAGGGGCAACATATTACAAAATTTAAAAAGAAACAAATATATATATATATATATATATATATATATATATATATATATATATATATATCGGATTTGTAGACAACGAGAAGAAAAGAATCAGTGTTTTAGAAATTTGGTTGTACTTATGGAATAATAAGAATTTTGTGGACTTGAAGCCACTAGCTAAATAAGCTCCCTGTTTTAAGAGTAAGTTCATCCATGCTATAAATTTATTTAGGTCCCAGGCAGCAACAAAAGATATTGGATACACCAGGGTGTAAGTCACCTACACGTTTATTTAACAAGCATAATTTAACAACATTTCACAAAACTTAAAAACTAAAATACTTACAAATTAACATCGCAAAAAGCACTAAATATATTTAAACTAGTTACCATATCAAGTATCACAAATAGTAAGTCAAACAATATATTTCAATATACCAAATATTATAATATAAACATAGCTTAAACCGTAATATTTTAATTGACACCCAATCGTGGGTCAATTGGTCATTGATAAAACTCCATTCAATATCAATTAGCGCCCAAACGTGGGACTAACAACCCTAGCATAAAACCCTTTCTAATATATATATATATATATATATATATATATATATATATATATATATATATATATATATATATATATACATCGCACCGAAAAAATAATATGCGGATTTTCATCAAATTTGGTGAGTACCTTCCTTTTGCAAGTGGCTTGCATAACTTCGTTATCCAGGAAAATCTCCGCTTTTTCCCCCGAAAATTTTGAATCTTCTTTCGGAAAATTTTTATATCTCAAAAATAACACAGTTGTGTATTTTCGGAAACTATCGGTACTTTTTCAAAGAAT
This sequence comes from Tillus elongatus, assembly GCA_964006375.1. Lineage (NCBI taxonomy): Eukaryota > Metazoa > Arthropoda > Insecta > Coleoptera > Cleridae > Tillus > Tillus elongatus. The sequence continues at coordinate 156,225,500 of OZ023264.1, read as the reverse complement.
AAAGTTATGCACAATAATCCAAAGGCGGTGGTGCTATAGGGGCGGCCAAGTGGCGGACGAGCCGTAAGGGAAAAAACCCATAAAGTTATTTCGTTGAAATGTGGCATATTGTTTGTTTATATAAGTTATACTGGTAGCCAAATTTGATGTGTGATTTCATTAAAAACGACATGTTTGCTATTAAAAACACTTTAATGAAAGTTCACTACCATAACGCACTTGCTGCGTCCAGACTTTTTAATTTACTTACAGTTTCTGACAAAAGACAATTTACTCAAAACGTGATATATCATTCCAGCTCTCTCGTTAAGTATCTAGTGAATTTCATAGAAAACAGTTGCTAATTACACAATATACATATATAATATAACATTGTGAGATGTACGACATGGTCGCCATCTCAGTGCGAAACCAGGTAGTATGTTGTCACGACAGCTCTAGTTAACACAAAATATTATAAAATAGACTGTGCACTACCAACTAACAATTTTATAAACTGACAGCCTGGCTGGCTGCCATACACGTAGTGCTTTATAGGTCTGTTCTCGCTATAATTAGTATACCGTACTGAGGAGCTCTAATTAGAGCGAAACCGGTCTGCGGTTCTATTTATGGAGAGTGCATCTAGCCTTACATACGTTGTCCCTATATTAGGGAAGAAATGGGTCAGGGCTGAGAATTTACAAAATTGACAGTTGAAAATTGTCAGTTGGTTGTACACAGTCTCTATTTTATAACATTTTGTGTTATTTGGAGCTCTCATGACAACATACTACCTGATTCCGCATCTAGAGGGCGACCCTGTAGTACATCTCCAATGTTATAAGATAATGGCTACCATAGCCGTATTATTTTATAACTGTGTTCTCTTAGTACACTTAGCATTGACGAGCTTTAATTAGAGCGTCCAAACTTTTTATTTATGGCGGACTAGCTTTGCTGCCAAACATAATATTGTAGCTACTATAATATATAACAATAATTATGTTATCAGATATTGGGTATTTCTGTAACAAAACATTCAAAATTTTCATAAAATTATGTCAAGCAAAAAAATCTAGTTTTATTTAGTTTAAATATTCAATTTAATTATTTATTCGATTAGTTTATATGGCTATGGTAACCAGCATCGCAAATCTAAGTGAGATGTAAGACACGTTTTTACACGTGTGTACACGCTCTAATTAGAGCGAAACCAGTCTACGGTTCTAATTATGATCAGAATACATCTAGCCTTACATAGTTTGTCCCTATACTGGGGAAGAAATGGGCCAGGGCTGACAATTTACTAAATTGTTAGTTGGTTGTATACAGTCTATATTTTTTAACATTCTCTGTTATTTGGAGCTGCCGTGACAACATACTACTTGATTCTGCAACGAGGTGGTGACACGTGTAAAAACATGGGTCTTACATCTCACTTAGTTTTAGAAAATATGTGTTTTTTCTAAAGAAAGCAGGCATCAAATTTCGTTACCAGTATGACCTATATAGTAGAATACCATATATCATCAAAATAACTTTATTGTCTGAAAATTTATTTAAAAAATTTTAAAAATAAACTTAAAATCTTACCGAAAAAACTAGTTTCCTGGCCAACGAACCTTGTAGGTTAATAGCAAATTGAGATATTCAAATTTGAAGCATTTAAGAAAAATTCGCTACCATAACGCACTTGCTGCGTCCCGAATTTTTTTTTCTTACAAACATGCATTATAATTACGTGGTCGAAATTCGATACATTAAAGGTTAGCTCAGAACTGACACGGACCGGGTGAATTCGACTATCTAATTAAAAGAAAGCATTGTTTAATCTATTTGGACTGAGCAGATTTTATTAAAAATTCGCTACCCCATAACGCACTTGCTGCGTCACGAATTTCTTTTCTTACAAACATGCATTATAATTACGTGGTCGAAATTCGATACATTAAAGGTCAGCTCAGAACTGACACAGACCGGGGGAATCCGATTATCTAATTAAAACAAAGCATTGTGTAATCTATTTGAACTAAGCAGATTCTAATAAAAATTCGCTGCCATAACGCACTTGTTGCATCGCGATTTTCTTTTCTTACAAACATGCATTATATTTACGTGGTAGAAATTCGATACATTAAAAAACTCTGGACGCAGCAAGTGCGTTATGGTAGTGAATTTTCATTAAAATGTTTTTAATAACAAATATGTGTGTTTTTTAAGAAATAATAATCAAATTTGGTTACCAGTATAACCTATATAGTAAAAACAATGTGCCATGTTTCATCAAAATAACTTTATTGTGTGAAAATGTACAAAAATTTCCAAAAGTAAACTTAAAGTGTTCCCGAAAAAACACGTTTCTTGGTCAACCTTATAGGTTAATAGCAAATTGAGCTGTTCAAATATGAAACATTTGATCAAAATTCGCTACCATAACCTGGGCAGATTTTCCTGGCTAACGAACGCATCCAAGCCATTTGCAAAAGGAATTTTTTCACCCAATTTAATCAAAATCGGCCCATTATTTTTTAAGTTATCGGTGTGATACATATATATATATATATATATATATATATATATATATATATATATATATATATATATATATATATATATATATATATATATACTTGCTGCGTCCAGAATTTCTTTTCTTACAAACATGCATTATATTTCGATGGAAAATGCAAAAATGCATAAACATAAGGCGCGTTTGATTAAATAAAAAGGAAATTTGTATCACCAGCGACTTATGGGCCACCCTGTGATTGTAGCAATATTATTTTAAAATGTAGCTCAAGACACCCTATAATTAATATATACAAATTTTTTTCATATCTTATATAATAACGGATATATTGAGCTTTATTGATTTTTTACGAAAATTCGACAAAATTATATACCATTAAACGATAAACTCTATAGCTAAGGCTACTGCCAAGCATCAGAGAAAGGGTCTATTTGAAATGAATTTTCTGCAAATATTTTAGTAAAATGAAGGACAATGACGGTTGAAACTAAGACTTTAGGGTTTGTAAAACATCCTTCTTGAGACATTTTCTTTCCATAGCCCGTATTAGATTCAATTTATTTGCCTAAATGTTGCCAATTTTGACATTTTAAATCGCCACTTTGACGTTTTAAGGAAAACCCCAATTTATTTTTCTTTAAATGCCTATAACTTTTTTGTCTTTTAACCTACATAGCTAAATTTTGGTAGGTGACTTACGTATAAGGATATAAACCTGCGTACCAAATTTGGTTGCCCTTACTTTGTTAATTCCGTTTTTTTTTCGAAAGAAAACACAAAATTTTCCGAGAAAACCTGGGCAGATTTTCCTGGCTAACGAACTCATCCAAGCCATTTGCAAAAGGAATTTTTTCACCCAATTTAATCAAAATCGGCCCATTATTTTTTGAGTTATCGGTGTGATACATATATATATATATATATATATATATATATATATATATATATATATATATATATATATATATATATATATATAATATATATATATATATATATATATATATATATATATATATATATATATATAAATTGAAACTGACCCCGGATATGTTTTCTGGGGGGTCTAATTAGCGCTCATTTGAAGAAATTTTTTCAAAATTCAAAAGTCGGGATCTCCTCATTAGTGAATTTTTTTTAAGAAAATTCACTAAAAAGGCAGGCTAAAGTAAACTAAGTCCAGAAACTGTGTATTCAGTAGTATTTACAAATATTTACACAGCTAAAAGATATAGCTCAAAACCAGTTGGTGTTTTTAATTCAACTCTCTTCAGATAAAATGAAAAGATAGCTGAAAAGAAAGCGTTTACAGAGAGGGTAAGGCTGTCCAAAAATATGAAGAATTTAAATCTTGACAGCAGATATTTAGAAAAGTATGATCGACAGACCGTGAAGAAAGCCTCCTGACAACCAAAAAATGAAGTATGAAAGTTACAATAACATAAGAGTGCTAGCAAATGCAGTAAGGTACGACAATATATCCTCGTATTTAGACTGGCCCTGCTTAAATTTGAATATTGCACTTGAAAGTAGGTACTTAATTATTTCCTGACATTACTGCAAAAGCAGTATGAGTACAAGTGAAACATTATTGTTATTATTATGGCATGTATGCTTGGGCACACTCTACAACATCAGGAATGTTCAATATAGCAATGCAGCACTAGAAATAATTAATTAATTTCCACAGTGACTTCTGCAGAGTAAGATTCGTGTTTCTGCATGGAAACAATTAATCAGGAAGTCGCCATGATAAATTGTAAATGAGTTACTAGAGAAGCTGCTTATTTAAGGAATATAAATGCATACAAGTGGAAAGTTACTACGATGATTGTTCAGAAATAGATATCTACTGGCCTCAACATTCTATAAATCATTCGCCAAAAGCTCCTAAATATCTATGCAGTTATTTCTAATTATTAGTTCATGTCTCATAATATCTTGACCGTTATTATGCTGTCACTATAACCGATATAATATTACGAAAATATGTCACTAACAATCTGCCAAATTATGTATATACTATTTATTAATATAACACCTTGACGTAGCAATCGATGGTAATAATAATTTTCTCAAAGTGGGATAAATAATTTTTCGATTACTACGTCCGCCTCGTCTGCATATGAGTATCATTTTAAAGGAAAAAAAAGAACTCATTTGTGTCATAAATTTGCAAATAACTAATTGTTTAGACTAGTAGAGTGCCTTTTCTCTAGAAGATATAAAGAAATTTCTATTAAGAAAAGATGATCGAAACGACAAGCTGAGTAGGAATACAAAATTTTAAAATCCTAGGCCTACTTTGTTATTTCGCATAATTTTCATTCAACGCACCCTCCTTACTGAAAATATTTAGAAAATTCGTTTACAAAATTTGTACAGAATAGTACATAAAACACGATAGCCTTCTTTTTTTTCTCTATTAGACATTTAGATGGTTAAAGAAAGAATAAAATAGTGTTATAAGGTCTGGAAAAAATTTTCGGAAAAAACTGGGCATCATTTTCTGGCTATCGAACTTATGCAACTATATACAGACTTGAAGAACTTTTTTGGCTTCACTGTTGGGTTTCGTTTCTGTAGGTGAAGGGCGTAGACAGCGCGTACGCTAACTGGAGCAAGAGGCCCTTATGAATTCTAGATGTTCCCGGATGTTCTTCAACGTTTCTGTGACTAGTTTCGCTGCTTGACAGAAGATATATATATATATATATATATATATATATATATATATATATATATATATATATATATATATATATATATATATATATATATATATATATATATATATATATATATATATATATATATATATATATATATATATATATATATATTTCTGTGGCTAGTTGCTCTGCAGACAGCAGTCAAACTAGTCACAGAAACGTTGAAGAACATCAGAGAACATCGAGAATTCATAAGGGCCAGTTAGCTTACGCGCTGGCTACGCCCTTCACCTACAGAAACGAAACCCAACAGTGAAGCGAGAGAAGTAGTATCCAAGTCTGTATGTAGTATGGACCAGTTTCACCAAATAACGGCAACAAAAAACAATGAACTTATTCAAGCCATTTGCAGAAGGTACCCACCAAACTTAATCGAATTCGCCCCATTAATTTTTAGTTATCGGTGATATATATATATATATATATATATATATATATATATAATATATATATATATATATATATATATATATATATATATATATATATATATATATATATATATATATATATATATATAATATCAAACTCACCCTGGAGATAGTTTCTAGGAGGCCTCCTTCGCGCTCATTTGAACATTTTTTTTCAAAAATCAAAAGTCGAGATCTCATTAGTGATTTTTTTAACACACACAAAAATTTTAACAAAATGGAAAACCGACTTCACAAAAAAATATTCTAAAACAAAAAATGCACTAAAAAGTAAAAACTAATTGCGTATTATTCTGTCTACAACTTACAATCAACTTTTTTTTCCACTCAATGTACGATCTATGCATTTACCACTCAATAATGTAGGTACCCACTTGAACTTAACCTCAACTCCACACATACCTATGACTTACAGACAATTATCAAAATATTTATTTAGAGTTCACCTAAGCAGAAAGTTTTAAATATATGTGTAGACTGCTTAAAAGACAATCAAATTATTAGGTTCATATAATGTAAAATTATTGTTATTTTTGGAGTCGGTGTCAGCCAAGATGGGTTTGTAACTACTTAACGTGAAATGTTTTACTATATAACAATTGGCATACACACTTTACACACATAGAGGCAGCACGCAGCGTGGCAGGGTCGATTGCGCGCGCGCGCCCGGAAGAATGGTTGGGGGGGTATAGCCGAGTGAGCGAGGCAAACGCGTACGCCGACCATACTAGTGATGGGAAAAACAGTTATTTTCTGTTAACAGTTGAAGCCGTTTACGTTATTTAATAATAACCGTTGAAAATAACGGCTTCAGTTATTTTAAACTGGATAGTCGATCGATAGTATCCTACATTCCCAGAGCTGTGAGTGAGAGCGAGCACACTAGTATAAATGCATTGTATTTTTACCCCGTTATTTCACGTAGTGTATAAATCTCAAATTTTGTCGATATGAAAAAGAAACAAAGAGTTAAGAAATTATAATAAGCGTGTCGTAAATCTTTTGCCACTCTGAAGTGAAACTTTTAGAAATCAGAAAGGAGTCTTCTATAAGAATTTACTTAGATGTTTTAGGAATTATAAACTAGTCATTTCTCACAAATTTTGTTTATCAGGGTTTTTACGTAAATGTCAATGCCACAGCAAGAATCAATAAATATCATTATTTATCACGCCTTGGGACGTTAGACAAACTTTTATTGCTACACCGGGAGTGATTCTAAGAACTCCATAACATAACGCAGCTAATAAAATTTCGGTAAAGAAACAGTATAAAAAATTGAGTTTGAGTTAAAAAAAAAATTGGAAGATATATAGTATTAATTGTTTATTTACTTATTTTAATATTCGTTGTTTTAAAATTAGTTTCAAAAATTTCAAAGGGCTGTAACTTGGAGGAGAAGGGGTTTCAAGAAAAACTTAATAAAAAGACACCCCTTATTTTTCGCCAAAGAATCACCCTGTAAAATTTTTCGCATCAATTTGGAAACAGCCTGTATATATATATATATATATATATATATATATATATATATATATATATATATATATATATATATATATATATATATATTCATTTAATTTTTATATTGAAATGTATATAGATGTTAAAAAATGTTGTATAATTATATTTTTTTAATCAATTTGATAACTATTATCAGATAAACGAAAATGACGTGTTAACTGTTTTCTTAGGTAATGTATATAAATTTAAATAAATAAGTACTTTAATTTCACGTGAAATAACCCTATTTTGCGTTGTCTATAGTGAAAGTAATAACACGTTTTTACAGAAATTCATCTTTTCACCCAACATTTTTTATTATTAAATATTTGGCTTTACATACTAGTGGGAAACTCAACTGTTTCAAAAATAATAGCTTCTCAGTTTAACAGAATAACTCTGTGTAGTAGTGTCCGTATGCCGTATCCCCATCAACAACCGGTTAAAGTTAAAATTAAAATTAAACCGTTTTATTGTACCGAAAATCCTACGGTCCTAAAGCTGTTAGGGAGAGCGAGCACACAGTATAAATAACGTGTTTAGCATTCCCAATCTCAAGGCTATTCATCCCGTTAAATAGTTAAATAAACAGTTGCCGATGAAAGCCGATGTTTATTCATCGAAGCCGAACTAGTTGCAGTAGAACTGAAACAGACACGACTCCGAAATCTAGTTTAGTGTAAAAAGCGTTATTTTTTAAGCTGCTATTTTTATAAATCCATAACTGGTGGTTACCGTTACGGCTCGGTAACCGGTTAAAAATATCTGACAGTTAAATAACGACCCATCACTAGGCCATACGCCAGTCAGTCAAGAGAAAGAAGCGATAGGAGTTACTTGATTATATTGCTTGATTGCGATTCTTTTTCATTCTACACCGTCTTTATTAAGATAATTCTTTATGTTTATTATTATAGCTACATTTTCGTATCAATGTTGCTTGATATTGTCCTATTAAATTTTGTTTGTAAGTAGGTTGAATTAGGTAATGGTACTTCGTCTTGAGAGAGGTATTGTCACAGCATAATATCTTATTAAAGTTCATTTGTAAACAGGTTTAATTAGGTGTGTGTGTCTTGTTGCATTCAAATTCATTTGTACAAAGGTTTCATTAGTTATTGGTATATTGTCGTTTCAAGGTCCCAGGATATTGTCACAGTATATTGTATAAAATTTCATTTGTGAAATAGATTTCATAAGGTAATCTCGTATTATTAATTTAAGGTATATTGTCGTATTTCCTTGGCTGACACCAACTCCAAAAATAACAATAATTTTACATTATATGATCCTAATAATTTGATTGTATTTTAAGCAGTCTACACATATATTTAAAACTTTCTGCTTAGGTGAACTCTAAATAAATATTTTTTTGTGAAGTCGGTTTTCCATTTAGTTAAAATTTTTGTTTATTTCTTTATTTTTAGTGAATCTGAAGCTTTATATCTGATTTAATTAGACGGAAGCGGAACGGTGTCATCCACAATCATCATCAATGTAGTCGAAGTCAATTATATACGCATTATTAAGGATAACTCAAAAACAACTGCTTGGATCCTGATCACATTTATATGAGACTACAGGAGAAGCACCAGCTTTTAAATAAAAACAGAATCATCAAAATCGATTCACCTAGAAAACAGTTCTGAGGTAACACACAAGAACATCATCAATGTAGTCGAAGTCAATTAAATACGCATTATTAAGGATAACTCAAAAACTACTGGTCAGATCCTGATCATATTTATACGGGACCACATGAGAAGCACCAGCTTTCAAATACAAAAGAATCATCAAAATCGGTTCACCTGAAAAAAGTTCTGAGGTACCACACACATAAAAAACATACAGTCGAATTGATAACCTCCTCCTTTTTTTGAAGTCGGTTAAAAATGAACTAAATATTTAACAAATATTATATGTCTGCCTTTTAGTGAATTTTCTTAGAAAAAATTCCCTAATTGGGAAATTCCGACTTTTGAATTTTGAAAAAATTTCTTCCAATGAGCGCGAACTAGGGCCCATAGAACCCACATTCGGGGTCAGTTTCAACATATCATATTTCATACATATATGTATATGTATGTATGTATCGCATCGATAACTCAAAAACTAATAATCCGATTTTGATAAAATTTGGCATGTGGCTTCCCTTTGTAAATGGCTTGAATAGGTTCGTTAGCCAGACAAATATAACCAGGTCTTCCGTGAAAATTTTGGGTTTTCTTTCGAAAAAAAAATTATTAAAAAAATAAATTAGCTATGGTAGTCAAATTTCGTACACAAGTTAAGTCATTAAAGGAAAACTTTATACCAAAATATATATTTTTATGTTACAGGAAAAAAGTTATAAAAAAATATATATCGCTGCGTCCAGACTTTTAATTATTATATATGTTTCTAATTAATACCCTCATTCTGTAGCTAATGTTATGTATCAATGCCATTTTAAATTAAACCAACCAAACAACTTATGTGCTTGTATTTAAGATTATTTTTGTCAAGAAAATGGTTATCATATATATTAACGATAATTACCCCTAGCAATAACTAAATATTTATGAGGTTATCCCTGGCAATACATTTCTGTCCGAATGATGTTCTGAAGACAATTGAATATTAAATGTATTCAACGACCCAAATTACAAACATTATGTATCACAATAACATGCCGTAATGAAGTACCTAAAGCAATAATAATGAATAATTTCCAGCTTTAATAAATTCCAGTCTGGTTTCAAGGGGTTAAAGTATTATGGCTTATAAATATTTATCAAAATACACAGCGTCGGTACATTCATAAAGGAAAAATTGGTGTCACCGAAAAAGGGGCTGCATTGCTCGCTCACAGCCCGAAAACATCCATACTTTATTCTCCCATTTACCGCGTGTAAAAGGCGCACATTCGTCATAGTAGGCGCTGTTGGCTTTATGAATAGCAAACACACACGATCAACGAGAATATTTGCCCGGAGCTGTTATATTTCCACCAAGTCGTGTTTCACCACGATTGAAATGTATGATGAACAACATTAAAATAAATTACCCCTTTAATTAACGAATTTGAGTGGTTGAACTTTTTTAGGCATTCTCTTCTAAGGCAAATTAAGAGCGAAGTAGATAAATGCTTAATTAATCAGCTGCTTTTTCGAGTGGGTTTGTATTTAAAAATTAATTATTTGTAAATGTTGTATTTCATTGCATTTTGTTTCTTTAACGTCGGCCTATTTCTATGACTTTGCCTAATTACCAGGGCTCGGATTTATATGCAAACTTTTTAGGTGAAATATGCGCAAATATGCAGGAAATTTGAAAAAAAATATGCACCAACTTGAAGAAAATATGCACAAAAATATCGATATATGCAATGCATAAATATTCGTAGTATATCCATAAAGTTTTTAAAGGTCTAAGCTATTAATGTTATGCACAATCAATACCACGTAGAACCCTAATTATATTATTAATTAATTATTCATTAATATTATTATTACAATTATTACTATTAACAGATATTATTAAGTGGCGCTCTAAATTATCTTTCTTTAAGTGAATTTTCTTAAAAAAAATTCACTAATGAGGAGATCCCGACTTTTGAATTTTGAAAAAATTTCTTCAAATGAGCGCTAATTAGGCCCCCCAGAAAACATATCCGGGGTCAGTTTCAATTTTTATATGTTTATATATATATATATATATATATATATATATATATATATATATATATATATATATATATATATATATATATATATATATATATACGTATCACACCGATAACTCAAAAAATAATGGGCCGATTTTGATTCAATTTGGTGAAAAAATTCCTTTTGCAAATGGCTTGGATGAGTTCGTTAAGCAGGAAAATCTGCCTAGGTTTTCCCGGAAAATTTTCTGTTTTCTTTCGAAAAAAAATTATATCTCCGGAATTAACAAAGTAAGGGCAACCAAATTTAGTACGCTGGTTTATATCCTTATAAGTAAGCTACCTACCAAAATTTAGCTATGTAAGTCAAAAGACAAAAAGTTATAGGCATTTTAAGAAAAATAAATTGGGGTTTTCCTCAAAACGTCAAAGTGGCGATTTAAAATGTCAAAATTGGCAACATTTAGGCAAATAACTTGAATCTAATACGGGCTATAGAAATAAAATGTCTCAAGAAGAATGTTTTACAAACCCTAAAGTCTTAATTTCAACCGTCATTGTCCTTCATTTTACTAAAATATTTGCAGAAAATTCATTTCAAATAGACCCTTTCTCTGATGCTTGGAAGTAGCCTTAGCTATAGAGTTTATCGTTTAATGGTATATAATTGTTGTCGAATTTTCGTAAAAAATCAATAAAGCTCAATATATCCGTTGTTATATAAGATATGAAAAAATTTGTATATATTAATTATTGGGTGTCTTGTGCTACATCTTAAAATAATATTTCTACAATCACAGGGTGGCCCATAAGTCATTGGTGATACAAATTTCCTTTTTTTTTAATCAAACATGCCTTATGTTATTGCATTTTTGCATTTTCCATCGAGATATAATGCATGTTTGTAAGAAAAGAAATTCTAGACGCAGCAAGTGCGTTATGGTAGCGAATTTTGATCAAATGTTTCATATTTGAACAGCTCAATTTGCTATTAACCTATAAGGTTGACCAAGAAACGTGTTTTTTCGGGAACACTTTAAGTTTACTTTTGGAAAATTTTGTACATTTTCACACAATAAAGTTATTTTGATGAAACATGGCACATTGTTTCTAATATATAGATTATACTGGTAACCAAATTTGATGCCTGCTTTCTTAAAAAAACACACATATTTGTTATTAAAAACATTTTTATGAAAATTCACTACCATAACGCACTTGCTGCGTCCAGAATTTTTATTTAATTAATCAGTTGCTTTTTCGAGTGGGTGTGACTTTAAAAATTAATTATTTGTAAATGTTGTATTTCATTGCATTTTGTTTCTTTAACGTCGGCCTATTTCTATGACTTTGCCTAATTACCAGGGCTCAAATGTATATGCAAACTTTTTAGGTGAAATATGCGCATCTATATGCAGGAAATTTGAAAAAAATATGCACCAACTTGAACAAAATATGCACAAAAATATCGATATATGCAATGCATAAATAATCGCAGTATACCCATAAAACAAGTTTTTAAAGGTCTAAGCTATTAATTTTATTCACAATCAATACCACATAGGACCCTAATTATATTATTAATTAATTATTTTTTAATATTATTATTGCAATTATTACTATTAACAGATATTATTAAGTGGCGCTCTAAATTATATATTTTGAAAGATTGCCTTCTCTCAGTTAGTAGGTTTTTATACGAAGAAAAATTTCGTCGTTCTACGTCGACTGAGGTAATTGGAGCATATTTTAAGCTTGGCATTGTTTAAATTGTCTGAAAAATCTCCATCCAGAGCTTTTGCAATCTCCGTTAACTTGGTAAAACCCTCATTTTTTGTGAGAGTTTCTGATAATTTTTTTGTAATTTGTTTTGCAACAGGCTCATTTGCTTTATCAATAGTTTCTTTGAAATGTTCTATTAATTTAACTGTGTCACTTAGCAAAACATTTTGCTGCTGAAATTGTTATATAGTTTCTGTAACTATTTTATAATTACTGTTTATAAAACATAATTGCTGACTCAATTTGGTGTCGTTTATAATAATTTTTGCTTGTTTCACTGACGCACTTGCTTTCTGCAAATTCAAGCATAACCTCCTTGTTTCTCTAAAATGTTAAAAATAAAATAAGGCAGCCTCGATCCAGGTTCCCCATCGCGTGATTACAGGTCTAGGAAGTAATGGTACCCCAGGCAGAACTTATTTATATCTTTGAACTATTAAGGGAGCTTTGGCGAACACTTTTTTCGTATTATTAATAAATTCATTGACGAAAGGAAATTGCTGTCTAATTTCTTCTGCTAGTCTGTTTAACCCGTGAGCCAGACACGTACAGTGAATTAAGTTGGGATAAAATATTTTTTAAATGAATTCCATCTTTGACCATATATGAAGCAGCATCAGTAAGCAGTAATAACACTTTATCAACTGGTACAGCATTTGGTAAAAGCACGTTTGACAGACCCTCTTGAATAAATCTTGTTATAGTGAAATTATTTGTTTTTTATAATTATTTGACTGCAATTAAATAAGGTCTAGATGAAAAAATTTCAGTTAAGGTGCCTATCATTAAATTAGCAATATATCTACCACAAACATCTAGAGTTTTATCTACTACAACGTAACAAAAATTATTTTTAATAGGACTTTTAACTTATGAAAAAGTTTATAAATAGAATTTTTCAACCATATTTTTGCTCAAAGTACTTTTATCTGGTATAGACTGTTTACAATATTTTTCAAAAATGACTTGATGACGATGATATTTTATTTATTCAATGGAATGTTAGAAGCAACCATTGCCTTGCATAAATCAAATTTAAAGGTATCCTCTTCTGCTTTCTTTGTTTGGTTTCCCAAACATTTACGTATTGATGCTTGGGATGCAGGCGTGTCTTACAGTGTTGGTCTATGAGACATTTCCTTGCGCTTGAAATCTGTTCAAAAAGAAATCAATATTACTACAGGCATCTACATTTTTTTTTCGAATAAGTAGAAATTTTGTATTGTTTTTATACAATATCCGTGAATTAAGTCATAAAAATAAAGAAGTATATTTTTAATTTGTATTTCAGTATTTTTTAAGAACTGCAAGGTATTTTTTAAATATTTTATAAATATATTTTATAAATTTCGATTGTAGGTTTGTATGGATGGTAATCACTGTTTTAATACACGGTGTACCGTACTTTTTGGAACGTCAATTTGTTCACCATAAAACTGAACAGATTACAGAGGGTTTTCGTTTCAAACCTGTGAGTCGGCATTATTTCTTTCTTCATTTCTAGGCATTGGTTTCTTGGCGTGGAAGCTACCGTCGTTCAATAGATTGGTCACTATCCTGCGAAATATTTTTGTGTTTGGTTGTGGTCTTTCTGAGTAGTTGTTTTTATATGTATTTGCAGCTGCCTCAGTATTTCGGTTAGAACGAATATAACATTCCAACATGTCAAAATATTCTTCATTACTGAACATATTGTTAAATAATAGTTAAAATAAACAGGAAACAAACTATTTAGTATAAAATGTTAAGCAACGTGTTAAATACACCTCAAATTGTTCAGATAATTAAGAATGACAGTATTATTAATTGTCGCGATAGTGTTATATCCATAGCAACCTTTCTTCTGTTGTTTTTCAGTTGACTTACGTTTAAAAATCAAACAATTTTCAAAGGCGTCTTTGTAAATCATTACTTTGCTTTTTATTGAGTTATGTTAGTAAATTTTGTTATTTACTAGGTTTACCCATTTAAATAAATTATAATATTTTTTTAGGATAATATTGTAACGTAAAATATCATTTGTGATAATGGGCCGATTCATTGGTGTGCTCAAAGTTCCTATTTTTTATAGTGAATTATTACGGAAAATCATGTTAAAAGTAGAAGTCTATTGTTAGACTCTATGGCCTACTGTTTTTGGAACACTTTATTTTGTCATTTGTTTTCTGGTATTGGATTTCATAGCCTACTATCCGCAAAACAGTTATTCTCAAAATTGTCGGTGCAATTACAATATTTCTCAAGTATGTTGTACATGATTGTAAAGCTCTTTTCACGGGCTATCAGATGAGCAAAAAACCCAATATGGCTGCTATAATAAAAACAAACGTTGATACCTGTAGCTCAAAAACAAATGTCAATTCAAAGTTGAGAATAGCACGAAAAGATTACTCTGTAAAAAGTGTCCTGATAATGTGCAAGTCTTAGACATGTCAGACAAGGGAGAGCAGCGGTGACTCTTGCAGTCAGCAATTCTTTAGCCAATATGGTTCAGCAACCTACTTACTTTCCTCGTATCCCAACACACAGCTCAAATCCCTTGGATCTCCTTCTTACTACACAACCTGAATGCTATAAGATATCAGTCACCGCCCCCCTTGGGCGCTCAGACCACGGCATGGTCACTGCTTCCTGCGCAATGCAACCCGAGGTCACACAGTCATCACACCCACGTATCGTTTGGCACTACAACTCCGCAAACTGGGACGAAATGCGGAATTACTTTTCCTCATTTCCATGGGCGTCTGTCTGCTTCTCTCATCCTGACCCCTCTGATATCTCACAAAACGTCACCGAAATTATCCAAGCTGGCAGGGAATTATTTATCCCACGTACACAGAAAACCTCTTCAGCCACTCAAAAGCCCTGGTTCTCTCAATCCTGTGACAAGGCCAGACTTGAAAAGGTCAAAGCTCACAAAACGCTTCTACACAATCCCAGTCAAGAAAATCGTCAAGCATTTAACGACGCAAGAAACCGTTATGTCCGCATTCTTTCTGAGGCAAAAAACTCGTTTAATAACCACATCAAAAACAAAGTCCTCTTAAGCTCCAACGGCGGCAAACCCTTCTGGACTCTTGCTAAATCTATTGGGAATAATTTCTGCAAAAGCACGTTCGCACCTCTTGTCTCAGGGGATGAAATTGTTTCTACCGCCCTGGGCAAGGCTGAACTTTTTGCTTCGTTGTTCGCCGACAATTCTACTCTCAACCCACCTCCAAATGTTCAACCACCAACAGTCCCCAATGTCGCGCATAAAATGACGGATATCATTTTCAAAACTAAAAGGGTAGGAAAGATGCTCTCTTCTCTTAATACCAGGAAAGCCTCTGGCCTTGACGAGATCCCAGCAATTGTTCTCAAAAAATGCGCACCAGAGCTTGCTCTTGTCCTGACTCGTCTGTTTCAGATATCTTATAATAAAGGCATATTCCCTAGTAACTGGAAAACCCATCCCCAAGAAAGGATCCAAAGCGCTTCCCAGCAACTACAGGCCCATTTCTCTCCTTTCAGTCGTCTCTAAAGTGATGGAAAAGTATATAAACACCGAATTACTAAAATTTCTTGAAAAACACAGTCTAATCCACGACAGGCAGTATGGATTCCGTCAGCGCAGATCGACTGCCGACCTCCTTTTCTTTGTCACCCATTCTTGGAACAAGTCTATGGAACAACACGGTGAATCCCAGATTGTTGCTCTAGACATATCCAAAGCATTCGACCAGGTCTGGCACGCAGCGCTGCTTAATAAACTACCGGCCTATGGCCTACCACCAAAACTCTGTATATGGACAGCAAATTTCCTCTTCAACAGGAGCATATCTGTTGTTGTGGATGGCCATTCCTCTAAACTGTATCCAATTAATGCAGGAGTTCCTCAAGGTTCAGCTTTAGCCTCTACTTTGTTTCTTCTCCACATCAATGACCTCCTCTCGAGCACATCCAACCCAGTTCACAGCTAAGCGGACGACAGCACCCTCCATTCAAATATACAATATTCTAAGCCTGTCTCTTTAGCCCAATTAGATGAGGATCGCAGACTCATGGAGGGTTCTGTCTCCGTGGATCTCCAAAAAATATTAGACTGGGGAAGTAGAAATCTTGTACAATTCAACCCCACCAAAACTAAGTCTTGCTTTCTTTCTCACAAGAGATACACCAGCACTAGACCCATCACAATGAACAACCAAGTTATTCAAAGTAATGAGTCCTTTTCTCTTGTTGGCATTTCTGTGGATCGAAATCTTAATTGGCACCAACATGTCACATCAATTGCAGAAGCGGCTGCCAAGAAATTAGGTTTCCTCTTCCGGGCTCGCAAATACTTTTCACCAGCTAATCTCTATACCTTACATACTTCACAAATAAGGCCAAACATCGAATACTGCTCCCACATCTGGGGTGCCACTGCCGCTTCTACACTCGCTATCTTGGACTCCATTCAAAAGAGAGCTATACGTCTCATTGGTGACCCTACCCTCACCCAAAGGCTGGCATCCCTTGCCCACCGACGTGCCGTTGGTGACCTCTCTCTCTTTTATAGATATCTGCACGGGAACTGCTCAGAGGAGCTTTCCTCCATAGTTCCTCCACCTGCTGCCCCCAACATATCCACCAGGGGAATAGAGCGAATGCACCCTTTTACTGTCCAGGTCACCAGACATAGAACATCTTGTTATGCCCGCTCTTTTGTCCCGAGGACTTCCAAGTTGTGGAATTCGCCGGCACATGTTTATCCTTCTCCTCCGAATCTCCAAACCTTCAAGTCCAGAATTAACAAGCTGCCTCTTTCCTCCTTGTCAACACCCACGGTACGATAGTATTTAGGCTGTAAGCCCTCGTGGTGTGTTGTTGAAATTAAAAAAAAAAAAGATCAACGCCTACTTAGATATTGAAGAAAAAAGGAATCGACAAATTTTGGTTTTTTTAAAATAACTCGAAAACAAAAAGAGGCAGCGCTAAATGCAAGCCATATTTGGAACGAGCATGAAATTCTACAAAACATTGCTAATTTAACCGTCTCCCTATTTCTAATAATAACGGAGATAGCAATACATTCCCATCCAGTTTGGGACACACTGTATTCCACTTTTGTGTTGTGGAAATGCGTTTTTACATTTTGGGAATTTGTTGTTGCTGAGTTATTGGCATTATTGATTTGTCGCTGGTCAAATACGCTAAGTTTAAACCAACATTTAAAATAATTTTGTTGTTTCTTGTGTCTCTTCTTGTTCTCTCCGGCGTTTTTTACGCAGGTCAGGTTAAATGAGATTAGATTCGGTTAAGTCAGGTCAGGTCATTTTCGATCATGCCAGGTTGTTTAGACCTGGTTGGTAGGGTGTTTTGCGCAAAAAAGTTCTCTCTTCAACCCCTAAATAAGTTGCGAGACTTGGAGCAAATAGGCATGCTGAAGGGGGAAAAACATTATTAAGAGAAAATGTTGATGCAAAATGAGGTCCACCGAAGCTGTTTTTGTCGATCTTCCTTTTTATTTCCTTTCCACAGCACCCCTGTTCGCTCCGGGTCCTGTGCCTTCTGGGGAGTGTGGGGGGGGGGGTTGCTTGTTTTCTTTTTGCTTTGCATAGTGGGGTTCTTTAAACATGTTCCTGAAAACAGATTTCTAAAATCCGGTTGGCCCCTAATATGCACTTTTGTCAATATAACATGTGTGTGCGCGTAAGGAAAGGGATGCCATTGAAATGTAATCCATCATCCACATACTAAATGTAACATAAGTAAGTCTAGACAGGTGCAGAGAATAAGGTAAGTCACGTTCTGTATTGTAAGTCTTATGGAATGTCGCTACTCTAACGCACTTGCTGCTTCCCAACCTTTTGCAATATGCACACTTTATTATCAAGAAAGTTGTAGCAGTTGCCTCTCTGGCAAAATGTTCTGTATGAATTCATGACGGAAGCAATTTTAGATCTCTAAACGCAATATTGATTCGATGTCTCCAAAACTGTTTATCACCGTTCTGGAATATGTGTTTAAGAAGCTAGATTGGGACCAGAAAGGTCTAAGAATAGACGGCCAAAGTTTGTCAAACTTACGGTTTGCAGACGACATTGTCCTACTGGCTGACACCTAGAAAGATATTAGAGTGATGCTTACAGGAACTTCGGGAGGCCTGTGCAACAGTAGGTCTAAAAATGAACATCGGAAAAACAAAATTTATGACAAACCTCGTCCCTAGTAACAACCTAATTATTGAAAACTCTGAGGGGAAATGGGTAGATAAATACACATATTTGGGCCACGAGATAAGCATTTTCAAAGCCAACCACACATGCGAGATAAACAGAAGGGTTATACTCTCCTAGGCGGTTTACGGCAAACTTGGAGAGGTTTTCAGAGGCGACCTTCCAATATGCTTGAAAAGAAAAGTTTTCAACCAATGTGTTCTACCGGTTATGACCTGCGGCACCGAAACACCAACCCTTACCAACGCTTCTGCTAAGAAACTAAAAGTAGCATAGCGCATAATGGAGAGGTCGATGCTTGGCGTTTCGTTACGTGACCACATTAGAAATGAAGAATTACGCAGAAGAACAGGAGTGACTGATGTGGTCGTACATGTGGCAAAACTCAAATGGAAGTGGACGGGACATGTGGCTCGCATGCAAGATGACAGGTGGACAAAACGATTACTTGATTGGAGACCCAGATCCGATAAAAGAGACAGAGGAAGACCACCAACTCGCTGGACAGACGACATTACAAAAATTACAAAAAACTGGTATCGTAGCGCTCAAGACAGAAAATAATGGACTCAATTAGGGGGGGCTTATGTCCAGCAGTGGACGCAGATGGCTGATTGATGATGATGATGAAACGGAATATTGAATTACTAGAACGTCCAAGAATATTGTTGCACAGAACTCTGATATTTAACATGTGAAAGGTTTTCAGTGTGTTTTGTACTACAGATTATCTAACACCGCAACATAGTTTATCAAATATAATAACTCATGACGTAATCTAATCTTTCTAAGATACTTGCTGTTTGTATCGAATGGAAGATAATCTTAAAATCCACTCTATTTCTACTTATTTGTAACGAAATTAATATCTACCGCAACGCTTACAAACATGGAATATTGTGTTACCCTTATTCTCTGGTGTGGTATAGTTAATCAGTTTCAAATTCCAGTACATCATTTAGGGGAACATGTATTATCTACTGGTTTGTTAATTGCTTTGTCTCCTTCTAAATTGTGAACATTTTATACAATGATAAATTAACAAAATAACAGTTTATTTAAACAAAAGGTCTGGACGCAGCAAGTGCGTTATGGTAGTGAATTTTCATAAAAATGTTTTTAATAGCAAATATGTGCTTCTTTTTTTAAAGAAAGCAGGGATGAAATTTGGTTACCAGTATAACCTATATACTAGAAACAATGTGCTATGTTTCATCAAAATAACTTTATTGTTGGAAAGTGTACAAAAATTTCCGAAAGTATACTTTAAATGTTTCCGAAAAAACTGGTGTCCTGGCCAACGAACCTTGTAGGTTAATAGCAAATTGAGCTATTCAAATTTGAAGCATTTAATAAAAAATCGCTACCACAACGCACTTGCTGCGCCCCGAATTTGATTTCTTACAAACATGCATTATATTTCGGTGGAGAATGCAAAAATGCAACATAAGGCGTGTTCGATTATAAAAAATAAAAAAAAATTGTATCACCAACGACTTATGGGCCAGCCTGTGATTGTATAAATAATTTCTAAGATGTAGCTCAAGACACCCGATAATTAATGTATACAATTCTTTTTCGTATCTTGTACAGTAACAGTGATATTGAACTTTATTGATTTTTTATGAAAATTCGCCAAACATTTATACCTTAAACAATAAACTATGTAGCTAAAACTACTGCCAAAACATAAGGCGACGATCTATTTGAAATGAGTTTTCTGGAAATATTTTAGTAAAAGAAAGAACAATGACGGTTGAAGCTAAGACTTCAGGGTTTGTAAAACATTCTTTTTAGTCCTTTTCTTTACATAACCCGTATTAGTTTTAGCTTCTTTGCCTAAATTTTCCAATTCTGACGTTTTAAATCATTGGCGTTTTGAGGAAAGCACCTTTTTTTTAAATGCCTATAAGTTTTTTGTCTTTTAACTTAGAAAGGTAAATTGGGATACGTGATTTATTTTTAATGACATAAACCCGCGTACCAAATTTGGTGGCCCTTACATTGTTATTTCCGGAGATATAAAAGTTTTCCGAAAGTAAACACAAAATTGTGCGGGAATAACCGGGCCGATTTTCCTGGCTAACGCATTTACCCAAGCCACTTGCAAAAGGAAGGGACGCAGCAAATTTGATCAAAATCAGCCTATTACTTTTTGAGTTATCGATGTGACACACACATACACAGATATATATATATATATATATATATATATATATATATATATATATATATATATATATATATATATATATATATATATATATATATATATATATATAAATAAATTTCTTGGATCAGATTTAATAAATTAAAAATTAATTTACCTTTAACTTTTTTGTCTTTTGACAGAGATGTGAATTTTGGTACACAGGACGCACTTTATGACAAAAACCAGCTTACTAAATTTGGTTGCCGTTGCGTTGTAATTATAAGATATAAAATATATAAATCTTTTTCGAAAGAAACACAAAATTTTCCGGTAAAACCTGTGCCGATTTTCCTGACTAACGGACTTTTCCAACCCACTTTCAAAAGGAAGGTATGTGCCAAATTTGATCAAAGTCAGATCATTACTGTTTACTGTGATACCATATAGATATATATATATATATATATATATATATATATATATATATATATATATAAACATATAAAAATTGAAACTGACCTTGGATAGGGGTTTTAGGGGGCCTAGTTCGCGGTCATTTGAAGAAATGTTTCAAAATTAATATATATATATATATATATATATATATATATATATATATATATATATATATATATATATATATATATATATATATATATATGTGTGTGTGTGTGTGTGTTTTGTTTCTTTAACGTCGGCCTATTTTTGCGACTATGGCCAATCACCGACGCCAGGGAGCAGTTTCACCTCACTGTCCTGGTAATTTTGCCGAACCCTTGTCTTTCTGTAAAGAGGGTAGGGATCTTTAACGTGCCCAACATCGCATGGACACGGGACCGATAGCTTTACGCCCTCTCCGAAGGACGGAACATGCAGACATTCAACCTGCTCAAATGCAATGCCAGAACCTCGGTTGATGTTAATGTTACAGTTTGTACTGAAAAATAAGAGGAGTAACCTGGGGTCGGACCCAGTACTCTTCGGTTCAGAGGCACACGTTCTTACCCCTGAACCACCGATGTTCTATATATATATATATATATATATATATATATATATATATATATATATATATATATATATATATATATATATATATATATATACATATATATATATATATATATATATATATATATATATATATATATATATATGTATATATATATATATATATATATATATATATATATATATATATATATATATATATATATATATATATATACATACACAGTCTGAAGCTGACCTCGGATTTTGGTTCCAGGGGTCCTACTTTGCGCTCATTTTACGAATTTTTTCAAAATACAAAAGTCACGATCTCATTAATGAATTGTTCAAGGAAAATTCACTAAAAGGTAAATATCCCTTGAAGTCTTACGTGCTCAGAATAGTTATGTAATATCTATCAACAACACGTAAATGGCCTAAATGCAGACACGGCAACGAAGAGCACACCATAACCTCACTTACTCATGACCATGAAATGCTCTTAGCCGTAAATCTTGGTTGTCCAATCTTCTAAGAGTATCCGGACAAAATGACTTAGCGGTTTAGTGCACTAACGACAAGGATGGTGGCAGAGACAGAGACAGTGCGGTTAAACATTGCTGCTGAACAACATCACCGATGACAGTGGAGTAGTGTGGTCGTCACCTAATTGCGAGGTCGCAAAACTGTGTATATCACAAGAGAAAAGCCGTTTAACTCTCACGATGCTTTACCTGTAAACCTGACAATAATTCCTGACAGCATGAACGACAAGTTTAAAGCAACTGTGAACAACGACTCGCATTATCTGACTCGGGCACGGACTAAATTGAAGCTTCCCACTAGGTTGAACTAATTTAGTCCTTTTAATCACAACTGTTGTTGCTTAGTTGTCTCCAAGATTTAGAAGGATATCGTAGTGAGAAACATATGTGCTTTTTATGTTCCCCCAAATCATCATATTCTAAAGACGATGACGCCTTGTCGTTGTAACCATGACTCTATCTCCACTAGCTCTTTTAGCGAATTTTCTTTAAAAAAAAATCACTAGCGAGGAGATCGCGACTTTTGAATTTTGAAAAATTTTCTTTAAATGAGCGTAAACTAGGACCCCTAGAACCCATATCTGGGGCTAGTTTCAGTTTAATGTATATATACATGTATCGCAACATTAACTCAAAAGATAATGGGCCGATTATGATTTTATTTTGGTGAGTACATTCCTATTGAAAGTTGCTTGGATAAGTCCGTTAGCCAGGAAAAGGCCAAGGTTTTCCAGGAAATATATCCGTTATTATACAAGGTAGGAAAAAAAATTCTATACATTAATAACTACAGGGTGTCTTGAGCTACATCTTAAAAAATTATTTCTACAAT
The DNA here is from genome assembly GCA_964006375.1 of Tillus elongatus. Classification (NCBI taxonomy): domain Eukaryota; kingdom Metazoa; phylum Arthropoda; class Insecta; order Coleoptera; family Cleridae; genus Tillus; species Tillus elongatus. The sequence goes on along the minus strand of OZ023264.1, from coordinate 156,202,172 downwards.
CACAGGCTGGCCCATAAGTCGTTGGTGTTACAAATTTCCTTTTTTTAGTTGTTTCTTAAAAAAAAATCGCTATGAGGAGATCGCGGCTTGTGAATTTTGAAAAAATTTCTATAAATGAGGGCAAACTAGAACCTCTACAACCCATATCCTGGGTTACTTTCAATTTGTATATATATATATATATATATATATATATATATATATATATATATATATATATATATATATATATATATATATATATATATATATATGTATGTATGTATGTATGTATGTATCAGGAAAATCGCCCCGGTTTTTCCCAGAAAATGTTGTGCTTTGTTTCGGAAAATTTTTATACCAAAATGTAGCTCTGTAGGTTAAAAGACAAAAGGCATTTAAAAACAATAAGCGAAACGTCAAGGTCGAAATTTAAAACGTCAAATTTGACAACACTTAGGCAAAGAACCTGAAACTAATACCGGTTATGTAAAGAAAAGGTCGCAAGAAGAATGTTTCACAAACCCTGAAGTCTGAGCTTTACTACAATTTTTCCACAAAAGTAATTTCAAATAGACGCTTCTGCGATGCTTTGGCAGTAGTTTTAGCTATAGGGTTTATCGTTTAATGGTATATAACTTTAGACGAATTTTTGTAAAAAATCAATTAAACTCGATATATCCGTTATTATACAAGATATGAAAAAAATATATGCATTAATTATAGGGTGTCTTGAGCTACATCTTAAAAAAATATTTATACACTCACAGGCTGGCCCGTATGTCGTTGCTGATACAAATTTTCTTTTTTTTTAACCAAACACGCTTTATGTAATTGCATTTTTGCATTTTCCATCGAAATATAATGCATGTTTGTAAGAAAAGAAATTTGGGAGCATCTAGTGCGTTATAGTAGCGAATTTTTAATAATGCTTTAAATTTGAATAGCTCAATTTGCTATAACCTATAAGATTCGTTGGCCAAAAAACCAGTTTTTTCGGGAACATTTTAAGTTGACTTACGCACATCTTTATACATTTCAAACAGTAAAATTATTTTGATAAATCATGGCATATTGGTTCTACTATATAAGTTATACTGGTAACCAAATTCGATGCATGCTTTCTTTAAAAAAAACACGTACTTGCTATTAAAAACACTTTTATGAAAATTCACTACCATAACGCACTTGCTGCGTCCAGACTTTTTATCCATATACACATTTAAAAGCTTCTATTCTCTTTGTGTCATGCTTAGCTAAAGTCCAGCTTTCCGCCACATAATATTTCATACGCATGACTTAAAGAACCTCTTCCCCAGCTCCAAGTTAACAATTTCATTATTAAGAAGACCTCCAGACATTCAATCCCTAATTTAGTTTCAGCACAGAATACCAGATGTGGGATAAAATTAAAACTTTTCTAATAAATAAATCCTACAACGTTATATTAGTCGAGTTTGACGAAGGAATAGCAATTTTCACCAAATCACCCACCCATTCATACCCTACCCGCTAAAGCGGTTTTACCCAAAAACAATCCGAACCGTTCGTTTGTGAAGTACTAACTGTATACGAAATTTCAAGACGATATCTCAATTCGTTCTAAAGTTGTCGTGACTACAAACAGACAGACAGACAGACATGCAGACCGACAGATCCACAGACCGACAGGCCGACAGACACGCAGACACGCAGACCGACAGACCGACAGTCCGACAGACCGATAGACCGACAGATCGGCAGACCGACGGACAAAAAAAAATCGTTCCCAAATCATGTTTTCTATATGTTTTGATACTTTTTAAGTTTAGGCGAAAAAAACTTTTTGAAATTTTTTGTGCCGATTGTGACGATATGGAAATAATAGAACTTTGGGTAATTAATTTTAGGCAGGGTATATAAAAAGTAGAAATAAGGAAACTTCTTGTTTTGCGGGTGCAAATGTAAACATTATTTCTAAACCTACCATTTAAGTGGGCGGATCCAACCTCATATTCCATATTTACTGCCGCAAACGACAAATTTATAGACTTAACGGAGCGTCAAACAGAACCGGAGCTAACTGTTTTTTAAGCCCCATTAACATTTATATTAAATTATCAGTTTCATAAATTTTCCCAATGTCAATTAAATGACCATTTCTTTCTAATTTTATCTTATACGCGATTATTAGAGACAGTAACAGGTAAAGTAGTTATTTCAGGCTGGTTTAACAAACAAATAACAACTTCTCTTTCGGTGTCTAAAAAAGTTATAGCTTGTAAGACTAGATGCATTCTCGCAACAATTAGAACCGTAGACCGGTTTCGCTCTCATTAGAGCTCTTCAGTACGGCATACTAATTGTAGCAAAAATGCACCAAAAATAACACGGCTATCGTATAGCCAGTCTTAAAACACTAAGTGAGTGGTGAACGTGTCGCCACCTAGTTCGGAACCAAGTACTATGTTGTCACGCCCGCTCCAAATAACACAGAGTGTTAAAAATAGAGACAGTATACAACTAACTAACAATTTAAAAAATTGTTAGCCCTGGCCCATTTCTACCCCAATATAGGGACATGTTTTAAGACTGGCTAAACGATAGCCGTGTTATTTTTTGTGCATTTTTGCTACAATTAGTATGCCGTGCTGAAGAGCTCTAATGAGAGCGAAACCGGTCTACGGTTCTAATTGTTGCGAGAATGCATCTAGTCTTACATACTTTGTCCCTATATTGGGGTAGAAATGGGCCAGGGCTAACAATTTTTTAAATTGTTAGTTAGTTGTATACTGTCTCTATTTTTAACACTCTGTGTTATTTGGAGCGGGCGTGACAACATAGTACTTGGTTCCGAACTAGGTGGCGACACGTTCACCACTCACTTAGTGTTTTAAAGTTATAGCTTGTTTCTAATATTTTATTTTAATATCTCCTTGTAATATCAAAACCATTACGACAGCTACTGTAATGTGACATTAGAAGCTGTATTTATATGAATACTTTGACCAAAAATATTTGTTTTTACTCTATACTTCACAAGATAAGTCAATTTAAAAATTGTGTTTCGTACAGTAGGATGATAAAAATCACATGATAAAAGGAAATTACATACATACATATAAACAAACACTTGAAGTATGTTCACTAAGTGAAGATTGGAACCTGTGATGAGCACTGAGAAGTGCACTTGGGGAACCCAAATCATGACATTTTAAAAAATCTGGCGATAGTTTCACTAACGAAGTTAGCGTCATCAGAGGAATTATTCTAATTATTCACCCTCTGATAACAATAACTTGGTTAGTGAAACGATCGTCAAATTTTTTTAAACGTGTTCTGGTGATTTGGGTTCTCCAAGTGTATTTATTTGAAGAATGTTGTTAAACATATTCTAATTCACTTGGTTTCTTTACTCTTTTAATAGCAGGTTTTTTATTCATTGAATTTACGCTTCCTGTGAAACTACAAACTAGGATTATTTTGGTGAATTTTCTTTTAAAAAAAATCACTAATGGGGAGACCATGACTTTTGAATTCTGAAAAAATTTCTTCAAATAAGCGCTAATTGGGCCCCCTAGAACACATATCCGGGGTCAGTTTCAATTCATATATATATATATATATATATATATATATATATATATATATATATATATATATATATATATATGTATATATATATATATATATGTATATATATATATATATATATATATATATATATATATATATATATATATATATGTATGTATGTATGTGTCACACCGATAACTCAAAAAATAATGGGCCGCTTTTGATTAAATTTGGTAAATGCCTTCGTTTTGCAAGTGGCTTAAATAAGTTGTGTGTTTTCTTTCGAAAAAAAATTATATCTCCGGAAATAACAAAATAAGGGCACCCAAATTTGGTTCGCTTGTTTATATCGTTATATATGGCTCTGTACGTTGAAAGACAAAAAAATAAAAATATATAGGTATTTAAAGAAAAATAAATTTGGGTTTTCCTCAAAACGTTAAACTCGCCATTTAAAACGTCAAAATTGTCAATATTTAGGAAGAACCTGAAACTAATAAGAGCTGTTGAAAGAAAATGTTTCAAGAAGGATGTTTTACAACGCCTGAAGTCTTAGCTTCAACTGTCATTGTCCTTCATTTTGCAAAAATGTTTCCAGAAAATTCATTTCAAATAGACCCTTTCTCTGATGCGTTGGCAGTAGTCTTAGCTATAGAGTTTATCGTTTAATTATATAATTTTTGTCAAATTTTTGTGAAAAAATCAATAAAGCTCAATATATCCATTATTCTACAAGATACGAAAAGAAGTACATAGCTTAATTATAGTGGTGTCTTGAGCTACACCTTAAAAATTATTTCTACATTCACAGGGTAACCCATGTCGTTTGTGATACAAATTTTCTTTTTTTTAATCGAACACGCCTTATGTTATTGCATTTTTCATCGAAATATAATGCATGTTTGTAAAAAAAGGCAATTCGGGACGCAGCAAGTGCGTTATGGTAGCAAATGTTCATTAAATGCTTCATATTTGAATAGCTCAATTTCCTATGAACCTATAAGGTTTACCAAGAAACCTTATGCCTGCTTTCTTAAAAAAAAACACATATTTGCTATTAAAAATATTTTTATGAAAATTCACTACCATAACGCACTTGCTGCGTCTAGACCTTTTTATAATTAAAGGAATCCAACTAAATGTTTACGATATAAAAATTAAAAAACAGTTTAGATTATAGATTGTGTTCATCCAATGCGATAAAAATAATGTCTTACGTTATGAAGTTGATTGTAACACACGACAAGCCGGCACTGACTTCCCCAACTAAACTTAAAGGAGTATCGAAATCGGCTTACGGGCTGTAGACACAAAATTCATGAGGTGAAGCATCATTAGTATTAACGTTTGATCAGCTCGATGCGCTAATATTCCAGACAATTTGCCTCATTGTTTCAAATGATTAGTACCTAATAGCTTAAATATCTTACTGTTGAAGGCATTAGATGGTGAATAACGAGATACTCGACAGTTACTTACTGCTAATGACATCAACTTTACATTAGTCATGCAATAATTCAGACAAATTTTCTTGAACTTTGATGACTTTGTAAGACTAATCCATTTACAGCTGGTGTAACTGTTACTGCTTGTTGGAGAAATATGCAGTTTAGCTTAGGTTACAGCAGAAAAAAAAAATATAGAGGCATATAATATTTTTGTTAAATTATTTTTTAACTTACACCTTAAATTCCAGAGCCACAAAAATGTGCCTCACAACCAGCCAGACAACTTGTGCTGCAAATTACGTATTTGATGCTATTATTTGTTTTAATTTTTTATTCAGCTCTAGTAAAAACAAGTAAAATAATATCTAACGTTCGCGTAGCTCAACGTTCTCATAAAAGGAAAAAATGTTTGTCGTCCATTCTGTGATCACGCCTAACTAAGATTCTAAACACAATATTATGTAAAAATATGAAATACAGGGATAAAGAAATAATCAGCTACAAGTTTATTAAACTAAACCCAAATCATAATTTTTATTAAAAAAACAGCCCTTTGAAAAATACATTTGAAAAGTTACAAAAAATCGTTAGCTTAAAGTACTTTTTTGATAAGTAGGCAGTAATGTTAATGTTAATGTTAATGTTAATGTTAATGTTAATGTTAATGTTAATGTTAATGTTAATGTTAATGTTAATGTTAATGTTAATGTTAATGTTAATGTTAATGTTAATGTTAATGTTAATGTTAATGTTAATGTTAATGTTAATGTTAATGTTAATGTTAATGTTAATGTTAATGTTAATGTTAATGTTAATGTTAATGTTAATGTTAATGTTAATGTTAATGTTAATGTTAATGTTAATGTTAATGTTAATGTTAATGTTAATGTTAATGTTAATGTTAATGTTAATGTTAATGTTAATGTTAATGTTAATGTTAATGTTAATGTTAATGTTAATGTTAATGTTAATGTTAATGTTAATGTTAATGTTAATGTTAATGTTAATGTTAATGTTAATGTTAATGTTAATGTTAATGTTAATGTTAATGTTAATGTTAATGTTAATGTTAATGTTAATGTTAATGTTAATGTTAATGTTAATGTTAATGTTAATGTTAATGTTAATGTTAATGTTAATGTTAATGTGAATGTGAATGTGAATGTGAATGTGAATGTGAATGTGAATGTGAATGTGAATGTGAATGTGAATGTGAATGTGAATGTGAATGTGAATGTGAATGTGAATGTGAATGTGAATGTGAATGTGAATGTGAATGTGAATGTGAATGTGAATGTGAATGTGAATGTGAATGTGAATGTGAATGTGAATGTGAATGTGAATGTGAATGTGAATGTGAATGTGAATGTGAATGTGAATGTGAATGTGAATGTGAATGTGAATGTGAATGTGAATGTGAATGTGAATGTGAATGTGAATGTGAATGTGAATGTTAATGTTAATGTTAATGTTAATGTTAATGTTAATGTTAATGTTAATGTTAATGTTAATGTTAATGTTAATGTTAATGTTAATGTTAATGTTAATGTTAATGTTAATGTTAATGTTAATGTTAATGTTAATGTTAATGTTAATGTTAATGTTAATGTTAATGTTAATGTTAATGTTAATGTTAATGTTAATGTTAATGTTAATGTTAATGTTAATGTTAATGTTAATGTTAATGTTAATGTTAATGTTAATGTTAATGTTAATGTTAATGTTAATGTTAATGTTAATGTTAATGTTAATGTTATGGTTAATGTTATGGTTAATGTTATGGTTAATGTTATGGTTAATGTTAATGTTAATGTTAATGTTATGGTTAATGTTATGGTTAATGTTAATGTTAATGTTAATGTTAATGTTAATGTTAATGTTAATGTTAATGTTAATGTTAATGTTAATGTTAATGTTAATGTTAATGTTAATGTTAATGTTAATGTGAATGTGAATGTGAATGTGAATGTGAATGTGAATGTGAATGTGAATGTGAATGTGAATGTGAATGTGAATGTGAATGTGAATGTGAATGTGAATGTGAATGTGAATGTGAATGTGAATGTGAATGTGAATGTTAATGTTAATGTTAATGTTAATGTTAATGTTAATGTTAATGTTAATGTTAATGTTAATGTTAATGTTAATGTTAATGTTAATGTTAATGTTAATGTTAATGTTAATGTTAATGTTAATGTTAATGTTAATGTTAATGTTAATGTTAATGTTAATGTTAATGTTAATGTTAATGTTAATGTTAATGTTAATGTTAATGTTAATGTTAATGTTAATGTTAATGTTAATGTTAATGTTAATGTTAATGTTAATGTTAATGTTAATGTTAATGTTAATGTTAATGTTAATGTTAATGTTAATGTTAATGTTAATGTTAATGTTAATGTTAATGTTAATGTTAATGTTAATGTTAATGTTAATGTTAATGTTAATGTTAATGTTAATGTTAATGTTAATGTTAATGTTAATGTTAATGTTAATGTTAATGTTAATGTTAATGTTAATGTTAATGTTAATGTTAATGTTAATGTTAATGTTAATGTTAATGTTAATGTTAATGTTAATGTTAATGTTAATGTTAATGTTAATGTTAATGTTAATGTTAATGTTAATGTTAATGTTAATGTTAATGTTAATGTTAATGTTAATGTTAATGTTAATGTTAATGTTAATGTTAATGTTAATGTTAATGTTAATGTTAATGTTAATGTTAATGTTAATGTTAATGTTAATGTTAATGTTAATGTTAATGTTAATGTTAATGTTAATGTTAATGTTAATGTTAATGTTAATGTTGATGTTGATGTTAATGTTAATTTCACTATTAATGTTAATAACAATATCAATGACAATATGAATGACAATGTCAATGTCAATGACAATCTCAATATCAATGTCAGTGCTCATTTTCGATGTTGATATCGGTTTAGATTTAAGTATTAATTGCAATGCTAGGGTTGGGATTAACCTTAAGGTTATATTTAAAATAGTGTTGAGGTTAGTGTTTATGTTACTGTTAATGTTACAAAAGAATTTTTACATAACGTATGTAATACGTTAACATTAAACGCCTTGATTAAAATATGAATTGATTGTTGTTGCCCTTACTTGGTGAAACTGGTCCATGCTACACAGACTGGGAGACTACTTCTCTGGCTTTGCTGTTGGGTTTCATTTCTGTGGGTGGAGGACGAGACCAGCGCGTAAGCTAACTGGAGCAAGAGGCCCTTATAAATTCTAGATGTTCTCGGATATCTTCAACGTTTCTGTGACTAGTTTCGCTGCTTGGCAGCATTTTGATGTTAATGTTAATGCCAATGGCAATGTTAAGCAGCGAAACTAGTCACAGAAACGTTGAAGAACGCCCGAGAACATCTAGAATTCATAAGGGCCTCTTGCTCCAGTTCGCTTACACGCTGGCTACGCACTACACCTACAGAAACGAAACCCAGCAGTGAAGCCAGAGAAGTGGTATCCAAGTCTGCATGTTGACCAAAATAGTCAATCGCAAAACGGCTATCATGGCCAAAAGTGTGGGTTGAGGTAAGACACTGTCAAACTTGATTATATCTTACTGTTTTGTGTTTGCAAAAGCTCTCCCATGTTGATGGTGATTTTCCTATGTTAGTGGTATTGTCAATGGAAATGCCAATGTCAATGTCAACAACTACGTCAATATCGATGACAATGATCAGTTACTGTATCGATGTAAATGTGTCTGTCAATATCAATTTCAATGTCAACGTCAGTAGTAATATAAATTTTGAAGGTATTCCTAATGTTAACGTCAACGTTGTTGTTAATGTTAATGTTAATGCCAATGGCAATGTCAATGTCAATGTCAATGACAACGTCAATATCAATATCAACGTTAATATCAATGTCAATGTCGATGTCGATGTCGATGTCGATGTCGATGTCGATGTCGATGTCGATGTCGATGTCGATGTCGATGTCGATGTCGATGTCGATGTCTATGTCGATGTCGATGTCGATGTCGATGTCGATGTCGATGTCGATGTCGATGTCGATGTCGATGTCGATGTCGATGTCGATGTCGATGTCGATGTCGATGTCGATGTCGATGTCGATGTCGATGTCGATGTCGATGTCGATGTCGATGTCGATGTCGATGTCGATGTCGATGTCGATGTCGATGTCGATGTCGATGTCGATGTCGATGTCGATGTCGATGTCGATGTCGATGTCGATGTCGATGTCGATGTCGATGTCGATGTCGATGTCGATGTCGATGTCGATGTCGATGTCGATGTCGATGTCGATGTCGATGTCGATGTCGATGTCGATGTCGATGTCGATGTCGATGTCGATGTCGATGTCGATGTCGATGTCGATGTCGATGTCGATGTCGATGTCGATGTCGATGTCGATGTCGATGTCGATGTCGATGTCGATGTCGATGTCGATGTCGATGTCGATGTCGATGTCGATGTCGATGTCGATGTCGATGTCGATGTCGATGTCGATGTCGATGTCGATGTCGATGTCGATGTCAATATCGATGTCAATGTCAGTGTTAATGCTACTACTAATAATAAATGCTAATGCTTCAAATATAAATAATAATAATATTTATTGAAATTAATTGTGCAATGCAGTGCAATTGAGCAAATACTATCAAATCTTGTGCTTGTCTTTAATGCCATTTTGTTCATGGTAGATTGTAAACATTGTCTCCAAAACATACAAATTTTGTTTGTATGTTTGATTCTTAATACATCCAATTCCCAGACAAGTTTTTGGCATATTATATTGTAATCAACAGTGTTCTCTAAAAAGTAACTGGCTATCATGACCATTTTAAAGTTTTGCGCCTTCATCAGGGTTGTAACTGGTTAATAATGTGTAGTTGATAATAAATATATCAGTCGATCATCGCAATTAGTTGCGATTTAACCCCCTCTTTGGATAATTATCAACAACTTTTTAACCCTATATATTTTATTTTATTTTATTTTAGTTGTTATTTTATTTTTGTTAAGTTATTTTATTATTGTTGCGTAGATTTATCCAAGCAGCGTGACAGTTCAATAGCTATCGTTTCTGAGTTACATTAGTAAAGCAAGCAACCACTTGTACTTCGGCGGCTTGCTAAATGCCTTCTAAAACAAAAAATAATAATTACTTGCTTTTAGAATTTAAAAAAAAAACAGCTGCCCTAAAAAATCTTAGAATCTATTTTTTTAGCTTAAAAATATTTGATTGATTCTGTCGAAATTTTAAATAAAGGTCCGATATAATTTATCTGATAAAACAATTTAACGAGTTTGCCACAATTATTATTTATTAGACTTCATCCTAGTAAAATTACATGTTGAATAAAATTTGTTGGTTGGTTTCATTGAATATATTGCAAAATATCAAAATTACAAAACAAGATGAAAGCGAATGAAAGAGAAGTTGTACCAAAGAGCACATCACCGATATTATTATATATTTGTAAGATACTGTGTATACAGACCTACCGATAATATATGTAAATAAGCCACATCAAAATCCCTCTTTAATTTCAATAAACGGTTGAGAAAACGTAATGCTTGTGCTTGCAATAAACACAATTTTGATTTCTGACTTGCCTAAAGGGAACTGCCAAATCTTGCTACTGTCACATTTACAATTTTGTTAAATATTCAATAATTTTGAACTTCCTTACTGCCACTAACAATTGGACTACCACTCTAAATGTGCAGCTCTCATTTTACAATAACTCCCCCTCTTAAGCCAGAAAAGTCTTCCAAAATACTGATATTAATTACAACACAAATATTTTGACATTTTGATTTGACAACTTGCATTAATAATATATTAATATATATTAAACAACAATATATATTTCTTGTGTAGTATCGCTTACAAGGTCCTCAAATTAAAAAAAAAACGTTGCCACAAGTTGTTTCAGTAGCTTTTGTAAGAGAATAAAGTAAACAAGAACCCAACGAAATGTATCAGTCAAGTTTATATTAATTTATACAAAAAAGTACGTTATTTATCTAAAATGCCTTGCTTACCTGAAATTCTGGGACATTTATTAACTACGGTTATTATTTTTAGCTGTAGGTAAAAACTTATTTGTTAAACTGTTGACAATGCAACGTGATAGAAGTAAAAGTTACAGGCGTCGTGAAAGTAAATATATAATTATATATTAATTAAAACCCTTTAATTAAAGGGAAAATTAATTACCGTGAACGCCTATAAGTAGAGTAATAATTATTACTTGTTTTTTAGCTCACTTCAATATAGCCATTATGGGAATTTAATTTATATAAAAAATTAGCGTATTAATTCAGCTTATAAAAAATGCCATTTAGGCGAATTAGTGGATGTGTATGTATAGCAGGAGACATGCACCGGTTTCAGTCTCGTTTGGACTCAGTATTCTGCGATCTAGTGCAGCGGTAAATAATGCGATCTATGATTTTGTGGCGGTTTTAGGCTTCCAATACACACAGTACAACAATAAGAAAGCTCTAGAAAGAAAACTAGCAAGCGAAAATAACTACCCCCTGGCTAATACCACAACGGGCATTTAATCACATCACATATATTCAACGCCTGTCGTGGTAGTAGCCAAGGAGGTAGTTTGTCCCTAAGTCGGAAATGGCGCCGTGCGCCAATCTCCGATGAATATATATATATATATATATATATATATATATATATATATATATATATATATATATATATATATCAAAAAATTGTGGGAAAGCCGTCACGAAAAACTTAATTATATATATATATATATATATATATATATATATATATATATATATATATATATATATATATATATATATATATATATATATGGAAAAGTTTACGTGGGCAAAATTCTAAGAAATACTTGGTTCTGGGAGCTTGAATTGCGTCCAGAATTTAATGATACTCGACCTTTGCGTTCCTGTTTTGGAGCCACTTTCAAGAGGCTAAGGCAATGTGTAAGGGGAAGAAACTCTACGGCCTTAATCTGTTGGATAAGAGTAGGATGGGTTTTTGCAGTTCGATTACGGGGCGTCAATCTACCTACTCTTCAAATTTTACTAGAAACCGTCCCTAATATATCAGTTTGTTTAACCCTAGAGCTAAAATATCTAAGTGCTGCTTAGTGGTCTTGTGTTATTTATACTGCTCTTGGCACCTGTGACTATATCGGAGCCATTACTTGAGTCGGTATAGTTTACTATGTTAGGTACTTTAATAGCGGTATTAAGCAGATTGGAAGTATTTGCTGGGACATGTGACAGGGATGTAAAACGATCTAATAAATCAGTAGACTTTTGACTGCCCTTTTACCTAATCCAATTTTTATTCAGTTTAGTACTATCATTAAAGTACCTGACATAATAAACCCGACCAATGACTCCGATCACGGCCCAGGTAGGAGCTCCACTATAAATAATACAAGGCCATCAAGCAGCACAACAAGCACTTGTGAAGCCAGGGAAGCTGTCTGTACCTGCGAATTTTTCTCAATTTTTTTCTGCATTTACTATTATCCAGAATAGCACTCCTAAGTTACGTAAACATCTCTACTTGTTTAAGTTCAAACACAGATTAAGATAGTGCCTCCCTGTCTTAATAAATACATTTTTCTTATATGAAACTGCTTTTGCTTTTACGGTGATGTGAAAGGCAAAAGCGATTACAGAGAAAGAATAATCATTTGTAAAGCCAGACAAGAAATATCTACATCTGTATGTATTTAGTATGAAATGGTTTCACAAAGTAACACCATTAAAGATATTAGGTTTTCTTTGCCGTTTAAATTTATATTCATTTTCGTAATCTTACTATGCTTATTTTTATTAGTTTTTTTTTTATATTATATTATATTTTTTCTTTACATAATTTATTCTTCTTGCAACCGATGTAGCATACTAAGCATTATTTGTAACTCTTTGGCTGTTTTTTGTGTCAACACTAAAAGCATACTTTTTTTTTATATTTTATTTATTTTAACAACACACCACGAGGGCTTACAGCCTAAATACTATCGTGCCATGGGTGTCGACAAGGAGGAAAGAGGCAACTTGTTAATTCTGGACTTGAAGGTTTGGAGGTTCGGAGGAGAAGGAAAAACATGCGCCGGCAAGGAATTCCACAACTTGTAACTCCTCGGGACAAAAGAGCGGGCATAAATAGATGTTCCATGTCTGGTGACCTAGACAGTAAAAGGGTGCATTCGCTTTGTTCCCCTGGTAGATCTGTTGGGGGCAGTAGGTGGAGGAACTATGGAAGAAAGCTCCTCTGAGCACTGCCCGTGCAGATATTTATAAAAGAGAGAGAGGTCACTAACGGCACGTCGGTGGCCAAGGGATGGCAGCCTTTGGGTGAGAGTAGGGTCACCAATAAGACGTATAGCTATCTTCTGAATGGAGTCCAGGATAGCGAGTGTAGAAGCGGCAGCAGCACCCCAGATGTGGGAGCAGTATTCGAGGTTTGGCCTTATTTGTGAAGTATATAAGGTATAGAGATTAGCTGGTGAAAAGTATTTGCGAGCCCGGAAGAGGAAACCTAATTTTTTAGCAGCCGCTTCTGCAATTGATGTGACATGTTTGTGGCAATTGAGATTTCGATCCACAGAAATGCCAACAAGTGAAAAGGAGTCATTACTTTGAATAACTTGGTTGTTCATTGTGATGGTTCTAGGGCTGGTGTATCTTTTATGAGAAAGAAAGCAAGACTGAGATTTGGTGGGGTTGAATTGTATAAGATTTCTACTTCCCCAGTCTAATATTTTTTGGAAATCCACGGAGACAGAACCCACCATGTGTCTGCGATTCTCATCTAATTGGGTCAAAGAGACAGGCTTAGAATATTGTATATTTGAGTGGAGGGTGCTGTCGTTCGCGTAACTGTGAACTGGGCTGGATGTGCTAGAGAGGAGGTCATTGATGTGGAGAAGAAACAAAGTAGGGGCTAAAGCTGAACCTTGAGAAACTCCTACATTAATTGGATATAGTTTAAAGGAATGGCTATCCACAACAACAGAAATGCCCTGGTTGGAGAGGAAGTTTGCTGTCCAGGTACAGAGTTTTGGTGGTAGGCCATAGGCCGGAAGTTTATTAAGCAGCGCTGCGTGCCAGACCTTATCTGATGCAATCGCTGTACATTAATTTTGAAACATGCTGTATTTCACCTTGGTCTATTTACGGAATCTTTTTTTATATAATTGTTGTTGGCTTCGAATACGGGATCTTCTGTGAATGAAATGAATAAATATGAGAATTTGGCACATCCTTGTAATACAATATTGCTTCTTTTAGGTGCAGTTTCATTCTCAATTTTAGGTGTATCGGGGTACACGCCTTGTCAAAAACAGCTGGTTAAAATGTAAAATCAGTATAAGATACCTACACTATATTTTATTAATAATAAATCATATGCTCTAAACCTAAAGTTTAATAAGTGAAATTTGTGATGGACACCGATAAGTACAATATGAAGAACCCAATTGACCACAATACAGTTTTCAGACCGGACGATCGTCATCAATGGGATAAATAAACTAGTTTTCCACACAAAACAGCTATATTAAATTTTCTGGTCCATAGATTGCTATAGTTTCTCTTAAATAAAGAAACATACAACAGAGAACTTGAATATATTAAAAATGAAACTACGTATGATGGTTACTCTGTCTGATTAGTCGAAAAATTAGTCAATAAACATAAAACAAAAGTTTTAAGAACATTTTTAAGAAACCCAATTTGCAGCTAAAATTTTCTACAAAAAAATGCGTTAAATAAATTGCTAGGTGACCCAAAGGATAAAGCTTAGACTACAGAATGGTTGGGAATCTATGAAACAGTTTGTTAATGATGTTGGGCAAACTAAAAGAGCTATTGAAACTAGATTTAAAGAACATTTAGGGTGACTGAGATATGGCACTATTGATAAATCATTTATTGCTCAGCATATATGGGATAAGAATCATCATAGAGATAAAGAAAATTCCAAGTGAATCAAAAATGTCGGACAATCGCGACAGTTAGGCGCTTACGAATATATATATATATATATATATATATATATATATATATATATATATATATATATATATATATATATATATATATATATATATATATATATATATATATATATATATATATATATATATATATATATATAAATAGTTTGACATTTGAACAAAAATTGCGGCGGTGTGTATTTTTCGGCGCTCTCAGGGAATGCGATACTTCAGTGCAAAATAATCGCCTATCTTCGTCGAAAACGACCGACTAAGCAATCTGTTGTGCGCTATAAAATTACACACTTTCAGTTTGTAGTGGACTTTTGGCAGAGCGTGTGTACCTACTACCTAGTAATTTTCGTCTTCGATTGGCTTTTAGTTAGATCAATTCGCTGTTGTTTACATGTTCTAACAAGACAACTGTTAGAACTGTGATTAATTCAGTGGATAATATTTTAAATTTAAAGGTTAACTTTTTAACTACTATAACGTATAACTAAATAGAGGAAAACTTGAAGTACTTAATAATTATTAAGTTTAGTAAGTTGGTTTTTTTATAATACATTTTCGGGGAAAAAATAGGCGAACCCTTCATTTTTAGTGAATTTTTATTTTAAAAAAATTCACTAATAAAGAGGTATCGATGGAGAGACTTTGCAACAATTTTTTCAAATGAGCGCGAACTAGGACCCCTAAAACCCATATCCGGGGTCAGTTTAAATTTTTATATGTTTATATATATATATATATATATATATATATATATATATATATATATATATATATATATATATATATATATGTGTGTGTGTGTGTGTCTGTGTTTGTATCCAGCCGATAACTCAAAAAAAAAGCAACTGGTTTCGTTGAAACTCGGCAAGTGCCTTTCTTTTATTAATGGCTTAGATGAGTTCGTTAGTCGGGAAAATCGGATAACGTTTTCCGGGACATTTTGAGTTTTATTTTATAAAAAATATTTTTCTCCGACAATTACAAAGGTATTTTAATAAAATTTGGTGAATATGTTGCCTTGTAAAAGAGCTTACCACACACTAAAATTCAACTTTCTATATTTTTAGAAAATTGAGTTTTTCAAATTTTGAATTTTGTTTTGAAAAAAATTTTTTTCTCTGAAAATTACAAAGTTATTTTTATAAAATTTGGTGGATATATTGCCCTAGGTAAGGTGCTACTATACACCAAAATTCAACTTTCTAAAATCGTAGAAACTTGAGTTATTCAAATTTGAAGCATTTAATAAAAAATCACTACCATAATACACTTGCTGCGTCCCGCACTTTTTTTTCTTGTGCACCCCCAACGCATTAAGGCACGAGCCGCTACTGGAAACATTTAACGAAAATTCGCTACCATAACGCACTTGCTGCGTCCCAAATTTTTCATTTTTGCAGTATTAGGAAAATATACCAGTGAAACATATAATGCTATGATCAAAGTAGTATCTTTGTATCCACACCGCGTGTATTTAACCCTGACTAGAACAGTTATTTGTATCCTCTTTATTACTGGGATCCGCTAAGGGCTGCTCATTACGTGACTCAGCCTTTGCCTGAGCGAACACATTGTGTATCGTAAAAAAAAGACAAAATAGCCCTGCTGAATCTTTTACAAAAATATCTCTACCGGAATTACGGCGCATCATTTCTAATCAATCTCTTTCTACTTTTTTTCAGGTGAGTACGAAGGATTCGCCTCAACAGAGCTTTGGATACAGCCTATAACTCTCTCACTCACACACACACAGAGATGTCTACATACATTGTTTGTAAGTTTTTATAGTGCATTTGTTTTGTTTTGCTGACCTGATTTTTCCACAAAGAAGAACGCCATGTTAGTTACACTAGAATCTTACAAGAATTATCTAGAGCTAATGCCGCTTAAACGTGAAAACAAGAGTGACTTAAAAAATCGAAAAGGAATGTGCTTAATTTTTATCTAATAAGTTTGTCTGAATTGCGACACCAGTTTACTTTAAATTTTTTATTTTTTTTAATTTCAACAACACACCACGAGGGCTTACAGCCTAAATACTATCGTACCGTGGGTGTTGACAAGGAGGAAAGAGGCAACTTGTTAATTCTAGACTTGAAGGTTTGGAGGTTCGGAGGAGAAAACATGTGCCGGCAAGGAATTCCACAACTTGGAAGTCCTCGGGACAAAAAAGCGGGCATAAGAGGATGTTGTATGTCTGGTGACCTGGACAGTAAAAGGGTGCATTCGCTCTGTTCCCCTGGTAAATCTGAAGAAACAAAGTTGGGGTTAAAGCTGAACCTTGAGGAACTCCTGCATTAATTGGATGCAGTTTAGATTAATGGCCATCCACAACAACAGAAATGCTCCTGTTGGAGAGAAAATTTGCTGTCCAGGTACAAAGTTTTGGTGGTAGGCCATAGGCCGGAAGTTTATTAAGCAGCGCTGCGTGCCAGACCTGGTCGAATGCTTTGGATATGTCTAGAGCAACAATCTGGGATTCACCGTGTAGTTCCATAGACTTGTTCCAAGAATGGGTGACAAAGGAAAGGAGGTCGGCAGTCGATCTGCGCTGACGGAATCCATACTGCCTGTCGTGGGTTAGACTGTGTTTTTCAAGAAATTTTAGTAATTCGGTGTTTATATACTTTTCCATCACTTTAGAGGTGACTGAAAGGAGAGAAATAGGCCTGTAGTTGCTAGGAAGCGCTTTGGATCCTTTCTTGGGGACGGGTTGTACTCGAGCAGTTTTCCAGTTACTAGGGAATATGCCTTTATTGTAAGATGTCTGAAACAGACGAGTCAGGACCGGACCAAGTTCTGGTGCGCATTTTTTGAGAACAATTGCTGGGATCTCGTCAAGGCCAGAGGCTTTCCTGGTATTAAGAGAAGAGAGCATTTTTTGTACCTTTTTAGTTTTGAAAATGATATCCGTCATTTTATGCGCGACATTGGGGACTGTTGGTGGTTGAACATTTGGAGGTGGGTTGAGAGTAGAAATTAAAAATTAAAATTTTTATATCGAGTGTTAGAACAGTTCAGAATGTCATATTTGACGAAAGTCTTTTTCTGATCTTAAGAGTTTCTGAGATACCTAAAAAAAAGTTGATAAAACCAGTTTTTGTCATGATCAAATTAATTTTGGGTCCATTTTTTTTCTTTATTCTATAAGCTCCTTTTCCCTCATTGTAGAAGGCCATAATTCACGGCGTAACCGATTGCAGAGAAGAAAATAAGCAACTGTGAAGCCAGAGAAAATGTCTGAACGTCTGTATTTAGTAACTAACAGTTCCACCAAGTAAGAGCAATAATAATGAATTTTTATTTATTTATTTACAAATAATTACATTGCTTCTTATGAATTTAGTTCATGCTTTATTATAAATACATAATATCTTAGTATCCTAACAGTCACTCAGGCAGTCCTCAGGACTGGTATAAAGAGTCACCGATAACTCATACTATATTATACTAACACTGTTTAGCTACAGTTCATTGCATCCACAGTATGGACTTTTGTTTTTTATTGCACTTACTTAATTTTCTATACCTATACACTATCTACGTACTAACATTGCTTTACTCTGGTTTTGTGATTACCCAATATGGGTCCGACTTTGGTTACATTAAATTGCACTTATTTTATTATATATACACACATACATATACACACATATACTCATGTATACATATATACAAACATACATAGACACATGCATACACACATACACATAATACATACATATACATACATACCTACACACATACATACACTGGCCACATATTATTGATAGTTAAGGTTCGATACACTTATACACTATGGATCCTGTCTTTTATTCAGTATGTAAGTTTTAATGCGTTTGGCAAACACTGAAGTCGATGGGCTTCCTTTGAGGTGTTCTGGAAGTTTGTTGTATGCTCCAATTGCCCGGTGGGTGAATTTCTGTAGTCCCTTACAAGTATTGGCATGTGACATGTGGTAGTTGTTTGCTTGTCTTGTTTCGTGATTGTGGGTAGAGGTATTTTTCACCATTGTGACATTATTCTTCATTAGTCCTCTTGTTATTTTATACGCTGTCTTGCACTGTTCTCTGAAGAATATTTCTTTCACTGTCAATCGTTCCGTTTTATTATACAGCTCTATTGAGGGTGTTAGTCTTGGTAGGTTTTCTGTTGCTTTTACCGCTTTATTGAGTAGCCTCCCTGCTCTTTCTAGATTGAATTCTGTGCAGTTTCCCCATATAACAATGAGATATGTCAACTGACTCAATATCAAGGAGTTGTATATAGACGTTCTTGCAGGTGAAGGCAAGCTGCCACACCGTCTTACTGCTCCTAAGATGGGTACAATTTTCTTCTCTATTTTGTTGATGTGGTCACTCCAGTTCAGTTTTTCATTTATTATTAACCCAGGTAGGTAGATTTTTCCACTTTTGCAATTCTTTTGCTATCTAAATTAATGTCAATTGTAATCGGTTTGTTTTTTTGTTTAAACATCATATACTCCGTCTTTGTGGCATTTATTGTGAGCTGTTTCTCGAGTAACCAGTCTTCAAATTTAAGAAGATCTTGTTGTATGTTTTCTTGTAGTACCTCTTGTTTATCACCGGAGTATAGTAAGATCGTGTCGTCTGCAAACATGGTGTAATGAGCTTTCAATGATTCCATTCCCACTGTTTGTACGTATAGAATATATAACAGTGGCCCAAGAACAGATCCTTGAGGTATGCCAATATTGATGTTTCTCATACTGCTTTCTGTTTCCCCAATTCGAGTTATAGTTGGTCTATTTTCCAGATAGCTTTTTATTAATTGATTGCAGCGGCCTCTGATGCCCACTTTTTCTATAGTGTTCAACAAAATACCGTGATTTACTGTGTCAAAGGCTTCTTTCAAATCCACAAAAACTGCAACCGCATATTTACCTTCGTCAAGGGTGTTATATATGTATTGCATAACTTCAATGACAGCGGCTTGAGTGCTACTGTTTTCTTGGAACCCAAACTGCTTTGGGTCTAGTCTGCAGGTTTGTGTTATGAAGCCAAGTATTCTTTGTTTTAGGATTTTTTCAAATATTTTCGAAAAAATACTAGTAAGTGCAATTGGTCTGTAGTTAGCTGGATCATCTCGATTACCTGTCTTATAAACTGCACAAAGAACTGTGGTTCTTAACTCGTCTGGGAAAGTGCCAGTTTCTATACTACTATTGGTTAGTTTAGCTATAATAGAAGCTATTATATCCGCAATTTGCTTCAAGTCTTGTGCAGTTATTCCATCTTTACCAGGCGCTGTATTCTTTAAATTCTTTATCGTCATTAGTACTTCTTCAGTTGTTGTTGGGGTTAAAAACATTGTTTTGGTGTTGCTTGGTGTTCTTCTTACAGTTTTATGTGTTTTTTGTTTTGATTGAATCTGTTGTGCTAATTTATCACCTATTGTAGTGAAGTGCTTGTTCATTGCTTTTACTATATCTAGTGTGTTGGTATATGTTTCTCCTTCACTGGTAACTTTCTCTATATTTTTCTTTTCCATAGGTTTTTGTTTATTAAGCATTTCGTTTATATTGTCACAGAATTTCTTGTTGTTGTTCCCTATATCATTAAATCTTCATGAAATGTACTCGTTTTTCGCTTTTTCCACCATTTTGTTGACCTTATTCCTCATGTCCTTGTATTTTCTCTGTGCTTCGACATTTAACGGGTCACGTTTTATTTTATTATACAGCTGTCGTCTTTGTTTGATGTGTTCTAATATGTTTTCTGTGATCCAGTTATTATTTCTGCATCTTAGTTTTTTATTAATTTTATTAGTATGTTTTACGGTGGCTATAATTTCAATGATATCTTTGAAGGACAGTTTATCTGCGTTGACATTCTGTAGTTTCACCTCCAGGTCCCTTCTTAAAGATTGGTAATATGTTCTAATCTTTGTTATACTTGTCATTGGTACAGGTTTGATCTGGTTCACTCGTAACTTCAGACACATAATCTTATGATCAGAAAGGTAATGGTTTTCAAGCGTCAGTTCACACTGTATATCTGCAATATTTGTTATTACGTGCTCGATGATAGATCCTCCGTCAGTCGTTTGTCTCGTATAATTTGAAGCATCAATTTTATTCAATATGGAGTAGCCATTCATGTGGACTGTGTTCATATAATCCCTCGCTATGTTATCATTTAATAAGTCAATATTGTGATCGCCTATAATGAGGGTATGTTTTTTACTTTATAAGAGAGTGTCGATGTAATCTCCAAAGTCTTTTTTAGGGGTGTCTGGCGGTTTGTAAATACCGATTATTTGGAATTTGGGTTTGCAGTCTTGTAACTCTATTGCACAAGTTTGTATGTTTTCATTTCTCAAGATATCAACCTCACAGTATTTGAGATTATTTCTAATAAAGATTGCCACGCCTCCCCCTCTTTTATGACTACGACAGTGGTGGATTCCAGTGAAGTTGGCTATTCCAATATATAAGATTTCTCCATCATACAACCATGTCTCAGTTAGCACTAAAACTTGTATTGAATGAATAATAAATATATATCATGCGTGAAATAAAATCTATATATTTGCATAGATGATCATCTGAAGTTTATGAAAACCATATAACATGTAGGTCATGGCTGCATCGATGCAAACAACTAAATAGAGGTCGGTATCGCGACGTTCATGAAAAAAAAATCCATGGCCATACTAGTAAATTCCCCGGGTTAGAAAGGAAAAGAAAATAATCAAGAGATAAGAAACTCTATTGCAAAAGAGATAGCATATTTAGGTTAGGTCTGTATTCTCGATTGGCATTTTTTCTGACTTAGAACATCCAAATCAATGAAAAACGTTCCTGTTTCATTTGCCTTCCAGAAGTCTCTACAAGTTCCGCCAGGTTTTTTTTTAATCTCAACAACACACCACGAGGGCTCACAGCCTAAATAATATCGTACCGTGGGTGCCGCCAAGGAGGAAAGAGGCAACTTGTTAATTCTGGACTTGAAGGTTTGAAGGTTCGGAGGAAAAGGAAAAACATGTGCCGGCAAGGAATTCCACAACTTGGATGTCCTCGATACAAAAGAGCGGTCATAACAAGATGTTCTATGTCTGGTGACCTGGACAGTAAAAGGGTGCATTCGCTCTGTTCCCCTGGTAGATCTATTGGGGGCAGCAGGTGGAGGAACTATGGAAGAAAGCTCTTCCAAGCACTGCCCGTGCAGATATCTATAAAAGAGAGAGAGGTCACCAACGGCACGTCGGTGGGCAAGGGATGGCATCCTTTGGGTGAGGGTAGGGTCACCAATGAGATGTATAGCTCTCCTCTGAATGGAGTCCAGGATAGCGAGTGTAGAATCGGCAGCAGCACCCCAGATGTGGGAGCAGTATTCGAGGTTTGGCCTTATTTGTGAAGTATATAAGGTAGAGAGATTAGCTGGTGAAAAGTATTTGCGAGCCCGGAAGAGGAAACCTAATTTCTTAGCCGCCGCTTCTGCAATTGATGTGACATGTTGGTGCCAATTGAGATTTCGATCCACAGAAATGCCAACAAGTGAAAAGGACTCATTACTTTGAATAACTTAGTTATTCATTGTGATTGTTGTAGGGCTGGTGTATCTTTTATGAGAAAGAAAGCAATACTGTGATTTGGTGGGGTTGAATTGTTACTTCGTATACACGATGAGCTTTTTGTTTTTTATGTTTTTTAAGGACTTCCGTTAATACTTAATCGAAAAATTTTGCATCATTTATATTTATTATAAGAAAATAAGATTTCAGTGCGATTGAAACTTAAAATGGGTAGTTATCTCGTAATCTCCACTAATTCTACGGTCCTACCAATAATAAGTATAGTCCGAGGGAAGATACAACCACGTGTTTATTAAATGGAGAATGGCCATCAAAAAATGCCTCAATGGAATTGTTCTCAAGTTTTGAAATTTTTAAATTTTATAAGAGCATAATAATCTATTCCTTGTGGTGTGCTTTAAACTTAGAGATAGGTAGCTATTTTAAATTATTATTATTGTTTATTGGCAAAAATTATACATTATGTTAATACAATAAGTCTTATGCAACTTGTGGTGTATCATATAACATAATTTAGAAGGTTGAATCCTAAATAGTTTGACAGTCCGACACCAAATTCAATAAACTTCAGATTTTGACGTACCAAACTTAAATTCTTTTTTCTCTTCTATTTCGCACCTTCTAACACTTCAACCATCACCTTCATTTACCATGAATCTCTGCTATTCCATAGTGTCTTTCTAACTGCTATTCTCTCCAAGCAACCTATATTTTCACCAAAATTTTTAAATTTCTATGAGATAAAAATTACTTTAGTTTGACAAATGTCAAATTAAAACTTGCATCAGGAATTTGTTTTTTTTTTGTTGATTATAAATAGTATTCAATACCAGTTTTGGTGATTTCTAAATTTAAGTTGAAAAACTCATGATTTCAAAAACAAAATATAAACAATTTTAATTGTCTATAAGGTAAACTAAATACACACACCTTATAAAACGCCAATGGAATGATCCTTCCCTGTAACTAATATATAAAATTTCCTACCTTACATTAAAAATAACTCATTTTGAGAAAAAGGCCCAAAACTAAATTTTCTATGAAGCTGAAGAACTCAATTTTGCCATATCGGTAGATAGTGTAAGTCTCTTTAAAAGAAACTTGTATAAAAAATGTCACTAAAGTTATACAGAAGATTTCCAGAAGGAAACTTAATTCATATTTAAGAAAGTAAAATATCTGCCAAATTATAAACGTAGCAGTTATTTTTCCTTGTTAATCGCCAATATGATTTCCTTTTAGTCAACCTAATCAAACCGGTTTTTTCAATATCAACAATAAAAAAATTATAATTTCAGACTCAAAGGTGACAAACTTATTTAGGCGTTTTAAACAAAAATGAGATCTTGTTCAAAACGTATGAAATCTGTGCACTATTGTTTCTCCAAATGTCAAAATAAAACTTAAAAACGAACATACATTTATCGAGCTGAATTCGATCGCGTAACCTTCTGCTTAGGGGGCAAGCGCGATGCCCCCTGTGCCATCTAGGCACACGTCAACTAACGTCTTATTTGCGTGATACTTTATATCGGCTTCATGCCCGTAATATTATATTCAAAGTATAGGTAACAATTAATTACAGAAGTTGTAGAATCACCATTGAAACCTTCTGCTTAGGAGGCAAGCGCGATGCCCCCTGTGCCATCTAGGTACACGTCAACTAACGATTTATTTGCGTGATACTTTAGATCGGCTTCATGCCCGTAATATTATATTCAAAGTATAGGTAACAATTAATTACAGAATTAGTAGAATCACCATTGAATCACTATTGAATATATAACACATTCCACGATTGTTTCGGTCTTATATGACGTTTTATGTTTAAGTTTATGAAAAAAGCTATTTTAGAATCATTTTTATAGAGACTTGGCTTGATTTTGTTTACATTTCTACGATATTATGCGACTGCATAATATATCTATGCTGCGCTAAAACTGTATATGGGGCCGTTCATAAATCTACAATTATAGTGTATTTTAATAATTGATTGGATCCTTCAGTTAAATAACAATCACTTGGCAAATTTCTAATTTCATGTCGTGTGTCATTTTCCATAACTGCGGCCGATATTTCACGATTGTTGGTTCTGGTAGTATGTTTTATTCCTGGTATATATTTAGTTTAGTTACCGTTGATGTATGATTTATACCTGTTTTATGAATCAATCTACGCGTGGCAATTAACTACTATGTCTGTCAGGCATTAGACTTTAACCACTAAGTCGTTTTAACGCATATCTTTGGGATTTTATTTTTAATTTGGAAAAAACTCTAAATGTTGTGTACCAAATTACTTAAAATTCACAACATAGATTTATTTGCACTTTGCACTATTTCGCGCCACATGTAAAGTATCATTCCAGTTACTATGATAATTACAAAAATATAGCGTTTTCAAAAAGTTTTCCCCGATTTTCCACCAGAGAAACTTGAGCATCAAGGCTGATTAACAAACTCGACCTCGGTTTTTGGCCAAACAAGATTTTATCCAAGTTTGATTGAAATCACTTTAGTATTTTTCACTTATCGCTCGAATACATACATGTATATATATATATATATATATATATATATATATATATATATATATATATATATATATATATATATATATATATATATATATATATATTGTCACGAAGTGACGTAATTGCCATTAGAAACCTAATTAGTTAACAGGGGAATAGATCCGTACCAGCTGTATTTAATTTAATTTATTTTTGTTATTAAAACATTCGTAAATGCTTGATAAAATATAGCTTCGAGAGCGGGGCAGGCATGGTACCGGTGTGTTATCGCCCAAGCGGATCCTTCGGTATGCGAAGCGATGAAAGCAGGGACGGATGAGCTGGTCCACTGCATACCTACGCGCACCTCGCAGCGCATACTTTGCGAATCGTGCGAGAGCCAAGAGAACCACCGTGACGTGCTGAACAATTGGGTTCTTTTTTCGGCAGTCGCAGGGGCCGTCACGGAGAGTGGCCAGCCACTGTCCAGGTCTCGTCTAGAATTTGGCGTGTTTCTTTTTGGCTTTGGGTGCGTCGCGTCGGCGACGGAACCAGCAGGCCGGCCGTCAGAGGGTGAGGAGCTTACCACCCCTATTCGTGATACCGTCCGTATAACTCGCGAAAATTTCAGTTTCTGCCTCTGGTCTCTAATAAATTGATTTGTTGTCAAATAAGTTAGTTTAAACGTAGGGTATGCCGGGAGAATCCCTTGTGTAAGTATTTCTTTGTATATATTTTGTAAATATTTCCCCACCAATACTGTTGTAAATAGACTATTTGTTTTATACGGTATTTCATTTAAAGCTTCCCAACCAATCCACCCCAACATAACGCAACATTCTGATCTCTAATATACAGGCCATAAGTAGGGAGTCCTGAGGGACTCTGCCTGAGGACTTAGGCGAACCCTGTCTCCACTGAAGTGTACCCCGGGTCCGTGTATCTGTAAATAACAACCGAGGACAGAGATATAGTCCTGAGGGAGCGCAGCGTCTTCCTTTAAACCACGCTGCTGGCGCCTGAGCAAATCCCGTAAAAAGCCGTATTGATAAGGTTATCCCGTGGGAACCTCCCCATATTAGGGAAAGATAACCTTATCCCGATTTGACCCCTCACAATATATATATATATATATATATATATATATATATATATATATATATATATATATATATATATATATATATATATATATATATATATATATATATATATAAATCTAACGCACCTTGGTTTTGGGTTCTAGGGACCCAAATTCGCGCTTATCTGTAGAAAATTTCAAGAGCTTTTCATCGTGACCTCTCTATTAGAGAATTTTTCTTAATGAACATTCGCTAATAGGAAAACCTATCTTCAAGCTGGTTAGTGATTGACATTATCCATTTCACAACCGGAATGATGTCTAGTTTTACCTACTCGTAAATTTGCTGCCTTTGTAATCATTATATATAGAAACAGATAAAAATTGAAACTTTCCCCCGATATGGGTTCTAGGGTTCCTAGTTCGCGCTCATGTGCAAAAATTTTTTCAAAATTCAAAAGCCAAGATCTCCCCATTAGTGATTTCTACGAAAATTCACTAAAAGCAAATACATATATGTGGATTTACATGACACAAAACACACACACAAACAAATCACAATCATTGTTATTATCATGGAGATATGGCACCGAATTTTTTTGATAAATGCTTATAACTTTTTTCTCTTGTAAGATATAGATCTGAATTTTGGTTTATTGCTTACTTTATATAACATGAATCCACGTACCAAATTCGCCATAGCGTTGTGATTTTTGGAGATACAATTTTTTTGAAAGAAAGCCCAAGATTTTTCCGGAAAACCTGATCCTATTTTCCTGGATAACGAACTTATCCAACCTACTTACGAAAGAAAGGTACCTGCCAAATTGTATCCCGTCACTAGTGAATGTTTTCTACGAAAATTCACTACAAGAGAAATTTACAAATCGGTTGAGGAAAACGTAGATATGTATGCATATCATGTATCAACCAACTATTGGTAACTAAGTTTACATGTCCTTAAAAACTATAGATATTGGTTGTTTTAAAATTTGCACAGGAAAATTTTTGAAGTTGCCTAAAAGAATGGAATATGACTGTAATCACTAAGTGAGTGGTGGACGTGCCGCCGCCTAGTTGCGGAACCAAGTAGTATGTTGTCATGCTAGCTCCAAATAACAAAGTGTTAAAAAAATAGAGACTGTATACAACTAACTAACAATTTAGAAAATTGCCAGCCCTGCCCCATTTCTACCCAATATAGGGACAAAGTATGTAAGGCTAGATGCATTTTCGCAACAATTAGTACCGTAGACCGGTTTCGCTCTCATTAGAGCTCTTCAGTACGGCATACTAATTGTAGCAAAAATGC